>CM057459.1:898065000-899315000 GCA_016271365.2 Neoceratodus forsteri
GTCAGGAAGAACTACAGTATTTATTTTGGCCGATGTAATTGCTGCCCTTTTATCTTTTACTTAGTCAGTCCTTCCTGTTCTTTGAGTCCCCCGTCCCCCCTTTCAAGCTAAAACACGTTAAACCTTCCTGCTTAATTTCTGCAGTTTGATATTTCACAGCATCTGATTTATCTGCTTTATTTACAAAAACCTCAGGCTGTTTAAAAATGAACCTAGCCATTTCTGACAAAGTTATTGGTGCCATGCTTTGTCCTTTTGGATTCACTGCACTCAAGAGGCCCTTTTGCAAGACCTTTATTTCTTGAAGAGGGAACCCCTCTTTGTTTTCCCCCTGTAAACATTTTTCCTTTTCATGTGGCTCTAGGCATGTAACAATTGTGATGCTACTACTGCCAGCCAGCATAGCACAACTTGTAAAACAAAGTCAGTAATTAACACAGACTCACCCCACCCCATCGGGGCATTGATGCTGCTGCATCATCCTGGCCTTTGACAGGCCGATTTACGACTGTGACAGGGGAAAGATCAGGTTGCAACTTCGCTAGTTGTGCTGCAAGGTGCTCACTCTCCTTCCAATGCCTTTCTTTCTCCGATTGCAATAATCGTAACAGCTCCTGATGTTTTTCAACCTTGTGAACTAGTAGTTCCATCACCTCCTTAATATTAGGGTTTGTGCTCAGATCCTCTGTAGAAATGAAGACATCAATGATGTCCTCTGCAGAATCCTCTGAAATTTGAGCTTCCTCTTCTAAATGATTAGCCTCTGGCAAGTTCAAGATAGGAGAGGAGGCCTGCTGTCCCATCTCTACAACATTTGCACCCTCCAATGCTCCACTCTGAGTGGCCATCCTGACAGTGGACAACAGCTCCCCCTACCGCTCAGCAGAGGTAGGAGAATTTTTTATTATAACTTGAAAGCAAAATATATATATAGGAGTGTTACAGCACAAAAAATCATAATACAAAATAAAGATAAACATAAATACATATTTTATCGGATATCCAATACAACTTTTCTTTTATATGGTTCCCCAAACCTCATAGTAAATGCTGAAAACAGCCCCCAGCCCCACCCCATTAAAAATATGGGGAAATATCAACATTACCACAAACAAAATCATAAGAAGGAAAAATGAAATAAAAAAAACAGTATTACATCATACTTACATCCCTATATCAAAATACAATGCTGTAAAAATACTGACTCCCCACTACCAGAGCAGGGGAACATTTTATGAAAACTTGAAAACAAGATAATACACATAATCGTATTACAGAACTCAAATCATAATGAAAAATAAATAGTAACATAAAAATATATATATATAAATATATATATATATATATATATAATTATGTATTACATCATGCAAATCATACAAATACCCTTTTTGTAATTCCAAAGATCAATAACATAAAGGAACAAAAAACACTGGAAAATGAATTCCCCTGAAAAAATAAGTGATGTGCCCTTATGCACAAACTCGGAACAAATAAATAATAAGGGGATACGTGATGCTGCATCATCTGATAGCGGTTTTATCAATACAAGTGGCAAGTGAGCTCAGGGGTTATCATGAGTGGCTCCGCAAAATGGAGCCACGAGTGCTTTATCCCCGAGCTCACCTGCCATGAGTGTTGATATAAATCGCTATCAGATGCTGCAGCATCACATATTCATTTTATATTATAGGGGTTGATTCATTGTGTCGTTTGGTTGTGTATTTCTTTTAATTTTTTGCTAGTTTTCTGCTGTGATTGAGGGATTCATTTGTCTTTCTGTGTTGCTATGCTACAAGTTCCTACTTTAATTTGTGCTTTACTGCTTCTGAAACATAACCGGCAGCATTACTACTGAATGTAGTTCGGCACTGATGTTATCAGTGACGTGTAGCAGCACCTGCATAATGACAGTGCTGATAACCTGCAGTTCTTGTCGCCTGTCTACACATCATTAGAAGGAATCTGTTTGGTGGTACTGAAAGCTGTTTTTATCAAATGAGTTATCAGTCAACCCCTATAATATAACAGAGAATACCGTGATGTGAAACTCCTGAAAGTAAAGCATAGGAAGCAGTCCAAAACCATATGATAGTACGAAGATATACTAGTACTTACTCTCTCCCAAAGCAAGGCATAAATGGAAGCTAGATACCTACACCAGTTTACATAATCCAGTGGATAGAGACCCACCTTGACTGGAATACCTGCTGAGGAAGTAAATGAAAATCTTTAGTTTTAATCATTATTGTATGAGACTCTATCATAGAGAACAACTGATCTTCTGAAATTGTCATTTGCTGCATAGACAATCTGCACCAGACTTGCCAGATAAAGTATTTAAAACACACCAAAAAAGCCACATTGTCTGTCTATTATCTTTTGTCGATACATTTGGTAGAATACCCAAACATAAAATATCCATATTAATATCCATATAGAAGGGGGAACCAGGCCATTTTTGCCTGACTGCATGCCAAATCCTAACCACATATGGACATTCAAAAAAAGGAGCAACATTGCCTCAATTGTAGCAATCTAAGAGGGTCTTATACAATATCTTTCATCCGTGCCTTTATGCTTTAGATTACACTTGACATTCAGTTTCCCATGTACCGATAGTCATAACACATCCCACATTGAAGGAGGGACCCTAGGAGAAACCAACGTATGTTCTATCATTGCCCTTTCTGAATTAGGTATATCTATCTATATAAGCAGGATATTCTTTAAAAAAAACGAAACACTATATATTTGTTTAAGGCTTTTCTTGTGAAAATTTGAATATGGTTTCTAGTCAATAACCATAACTTAATTTTTCCAAAAGCTACTTGGAAATACGATGGCAGTTGTGACAAGGTCCTTTGTCTATGGAGTTCCCTATGGTCAGGCCAAAATGGCATAACAGAAGTGAGGCCATCCACCACCCATGGATGCCATATTTTTTGATTAGAAGTAATGAGCAGTTTTATATTAGTAATAATAAATATGATGAAAAAGAACACTACTGGATAAACCATACCTATTCCACCTTGCTTTTTTTCCCAGGAACAAAATACTTCTTTTGATGGGATTTAACCTACTCCCCCAAATTCCAGTAAAAAAACACATATGATTTTGTCTCTAATTCTTTCGGAACAGCAAATATACAACTAAGGTGTAGAAACATTGATAACAAAAACGTTTTGATCATAAAGACCCTTTTAAGCATCGCCATCCTCCACCTATTCCATACCTTAACCTTATCCATAGCCTGCTGAATCTTATCCTGCCAGTTTATAAAGGCTAGATTGCTTGAACCAAATTTGATGCCTAAGATGATACATTCAGCTCTAACTATGGGAATGGAAATAACTGTATCTGCAACAAAGGGATAATCACCTATTAACAAACATTTGCTTTTATTACAGTTAATTCTGGACCCCAATACTCTAGAACATTTTGTTAAGATGGAACCTGCTGCATCACAGGACTAAATATCAGCCATCAGTAAACAAATATCTTCTGCATACGCCGTTGTAGTAATCTCACTATCCTGACTAGAAAATGACAGGCCTGTAATGGCAGGAGAGATATTAATGCTATGTACTAGAGAATCCAGTGAAAAAACATACAACAGAGGGCTGAGGGGACATCCCTGTCGAACTCCTTTTTTTTTCCAGACTGGGATGGCCTACCCACCCATTACAATAAGGCCGAGCAATTACCTGAGAATAACAGGCCTGTACCCAAGCAATAAATTCCATTGGAATACAATATGCTGCCAAACATTTCCATAGGAATGCATGGGAAACATTGTCAAAGGCCTTAGTTTGATCAAGACTCAACAAAAATCTGGATAACGGGTGAGATCACGTGATGTGCATGGCCAACTAGCAGCACCTCATATTGGCTCCTGCCCAGAAAACAGCCATTCTAGTAGAAAAGCTACCTACTCAGAATATTACTCCTCCATTAATTGACCGTTTCAGTGCTCGGAGTAGTGTTAAGGAGTCTGGGGGTAAAAATCTTCTGAAAATAGAAGTGTCGTGGCAACTTACCTGAGGTCAGTCAGCAAGGCCTATTCTCCTGATGGAAGCAGAGATGCGCCAGGCAATCACCTGAGTAAGGGCCGAAAAGGCCAAAAATCCATACCGGGGCATCATCCAAAATGCAAGCTGCATCGGCTTCAGCACCTGCCTCTCCATCCCTCACAGAAAAAAATTTTGGGGAATAATTACATCCCTTCAAAGCAGCATTGCAGGAAATTACTGCAGAATTAAAAAGTATACATGGAGAACTGGCAGATACTAATAAGGCAATTGCGGATACAGCTGCTCGAGTATCGTCATTAGAGGGATGGAAATCCACTACTGAACCAGAGATCACCTTATTAAGGTAACAATTACATAAAATGGAAGGGAAATTAGAGGATTTGGAAGGCCGAAGTCGAAGGAACAATATTATTATCTTCAGCCTTCCGGAGGAAGCAGAAGGATCAGCACCCATTCTTTTTTTGCAGTAGATGTTCACCAAGATAGCGAGGCCCTCTCCTAACAATACCACCTATATTATTGAGAGGGCACACCGCTCATTGAGACCAAAACCTGCCCTTGACAGACCACCTCTACCACTAATAATAAAACTTTTTAATTATTTAGATAAAATTCACATTTTGGGGAAGACTAGAGATATGCAGCAAGTACTTTGGGAAGGTCAGCAGCTTCGTTTTGCACAAGATTTGCCTGCCACAGTCCGACAGTGTAGTGCAGAATATCATCCTTTGGTATCCAAGCTTATAGCTGCAAGTATAAAATATAAAGTCCAGTATCCATCAAGATTTGCAGTATTTGTCTCCGGGTCCTGGCATAACTATGAATCAGCACAACAAGCCCTACCAGCATTGCAGTCTCTACTTCCAGACCTTGTTCCTCTCATTGAAGATTATTGGGGCAATAGGGAGGCTAATGTAATGTAATGGGGTGTTTTATTACAATCTGAAGGTGTAAATTATACAAGAGGTGACAAAGTGAAGCTACGCTACGACCACCAGAGGGCAGCACAACACTAAAGCACCGACTGCACGGTTCCTGTTTTCCTCACTTTTTATTTTTACTTTTATTTTCGCCGGAATGAAGTAAAAAAATATCATTCGGATCTACACTAGTGCTGCGATGTAGAGGAGGTTCATTGCATATCTGCTAAATAAGGACCAAGAATGGGGTCATTAGTTATGTTTGAAGAGGGGGAATGGCTCATTTTTTGTTGTGAGCATATGAAACTGTCATACTACTTAATTTGGGGCAGAAGGGTAATTAGTAGTTGTTGGCAAGGAAATTGCTGATGTTACTTCCTTTTGTTTTTTTCCGTTTAAATCTGTTTTTATTTAGGCTGTTTAATGGACTGGGAGCTGAATGGTAGTTGTTGGCAGGTTGCAAAGCATCATGTGCTATATAAGAGGGAGGGGGACTGCTACAGCTAGTATAAATATATATTACTGGATTTCAATTCTTGTTGTGCTCATTTTTAAAGGGCCAACCTTGAATGTTGATAAAACGTTATTACAGCCAAAAGAAGGCTCTTATTATTTTGCTATGGCTAACTACACAGCCAAGATATAGGCATATTCTCTGTTTTCAATTTTTGTTGGGTTCATCTTCACTTGGCAAGTCTTGAGTGTTTGTGGAATGCTAATACAATTGAAAGAAGGTTTTTATTATTTTGCTGTGGCTAAAGTGAGGAAGAAGATAGTAAGGGTTGGGGGTTAGGTGGGGAGAAGTATAGGGTTTTCTATATTCAGGAGTTTATATATTGTTGGGATTTATATATGGCATGGGGAGGGTATTATGGGAGAGGGGATGGGGGATGGGGTACACACACTTTGGTTTAAATGTTCTAATCAGGGGAGAGAATGTAATAATGGTGTTAATTATTTTATGGAAAAAATCTTAAGCTGGCCGAATTTATATGGCAGTGTATAAAATATGTTCCTGGAATGTGAAAGGCACCCAATCTCCAACAAAGAGAACAAAAATACTTTTGCATCTACAAAAACTATAAGCAGATATAATGTTTCTTCAAGAGACCCACTTGCCACCTTCCCAAGTGCTTCTTTTTAGAAGGATTTGGGTGGAACAAGTTTTTGGAACAGCACCTAATTCTCGTAGTGGTGGAGTGGCTATACTCATAGCACACCGACTACCCTTCCGCTTACTTGATACAATAGTAGATGGGCAACACAGATTCATTATAATTAAAGCCATTGTTGGTCATTCTGAAATGGTACTGGGTTCAATCTATGGTCCAACAACAAATGATCCTGTGTTTTTTACTCGATTTATGCAATATTTGATAACATGGTCAAATTATCCCATGTTGCTTGGGGGTGACTGGAACCTGGCTTTTTATAATATTTTAGACCGGTCTGGTGCTAGCATTTCCACCCTTTCACAGGCACAAATAGCTATACAGAAACTGATGGATACCCTTGGTCTAATTGATCCTTGGAGAGCTCTTTTTCCCTCTAAGAGAGAATATTCCTTCCATTCAATCCCACATAATTCATTTTCCAGGATAGATTATTTTTTGGTGGATATTGGGCATCTTTCCTTGGTTACATCTTGTCTGTATCTTGTCAAGGTCATCTCAGATCACCATCCTACTTTGCTACACTGGGGTCCAGGCCCTAACACAGTTCGTAATAAAGTAGGGAGGTTTAATCATCAGTTGTTAAAACCAAAAAACTTCAATCTCATGTCCAAATTTTCTTCTCAACATTTATTAAAAATAACGGGCCATCCATGCCTAAACTAGATATTCTATGGGGAGTATTAAAGTGTACTCTTAGGGGTGAGATAATTAGACTAGCTACCATTAAAAAGAAAATAATTGCACAGGTGCCGTCCCGTCTTCTCCAAGAGATAAGATCTGTGGAATTATCACTTCCCCCCTTCCTGGCACAAACCTCCCTTACCAACTTGGAAATTCTTAGGGATCACTATAACTCTCTACTGACAGATAAAGCTGAATATATTTTACAAAGATCTAAGGTCCAGTACTTCAATCAGGGAGGTAAAGCAAGCAAATTACTTGCTCTTTGTTTAAGGGCTCAAGCTGCAGACAGAATAATTCCTTCTATTTACAATGCATCCGGTTCCTTAGTTACCTCCCCACAAGATATTCTTTGTTGTTTTCAGCAGTATTACTCCGGTCTGTACTCCCGGTCCAGTACCCCGTTTAATTCTGTAGATGTGGAGCATTTTCTACAAAAAATAACACTTCCTTCTCTAGATAATCATCAAGTGGAATATCTAAAAGCTCCTTATTGGAGTCAGAAATATGCTCAGCTATTGATGCATTGCCACTGAACAAAACTCTGGGACTGGATGGATATACTGCAGAATTCTACAAAGCCTATAAAAGTCAATTAGCCCCTATTCTTCTAGATACTTATAATTATATTTATAAACATGGGGTTTCAGATTTTTCCCTTACAGAGACCACAGTGGTAGTTCTCCCTAAACCAGGGAAAGATCCTCTTTTTGTTACTAATTACCAACCTGTTTCTTTGATAAATGTTGATCTAAAAATACTGGCAAAGATTCTAGCCAATAGATTGGCGAAAGTGTGGCAATGTTTAATAAGCTCAGAGCAGGTAGGATTTGTGGCTAATAGGCATTCCGTGGATAATATGTGGAAGCTGAGCCATCTTATTTCTGCATCCAGGGACTCTTCAGTGCCTGCTGCCCTGGTGTCCCTGGATGCAGAAAAGGCTTTTGTTCGGGTGTCGTGGGACTACTTGTTTTATCTTATGCCTAAATATCGTATCCCTCAACAATTAATTCAATGGGTGAAGGTTCTACACACCCGACCGACAGCTCGTGTTCTCTGTAACAGAATGCTCTCCAATACTATACTTCTGAATCAAGGTACTAGACAGGGTTGCCCCCTTTCCCCCTTTTTATTTAATCTTTATTTAGAACCACTCATTCGTTACATTAATATTTCCCCTTCAATACAAGGTGTCATGGTTGGATCTCATCAATATAAACTGTCAGTCTATATGGATGGCATCTTTCTTCATATCTTACACCCCCTTCTTCAATAAAATTGGCTTTAACTGTTATTGAGCAATTTGGAAAATCTTGAAATTATAAGCTTAATATAGCTAAAATGGAGGTGATGCCTTTAAATAAATATACTTACTCATCGGAGGTGTCCCAATTAGGTTTAAGATGGGTTAAAGATAATATGAAATATTTGGGAATATATCTCTCTACTGATAGTTCACGAATGAAACAAAATAGTTTAGATAAAACCCTATCTCAAATTAGTAAGAATCTTAATTGCTGGATTACACTCCCTCTCTCTTTGTGGGGAAAGATTAATGTAATAAAAATGAATGTACTTCCCCGGTTATTATATCCCCTTTATATGGCCAATTTGTTTCTCCCTAAATCCTGGTTTTCCCAGGTGAATTGCATAATAGCAAATTTTATTTGGGGTAAAAGAAAGCCGAGAAGAGCGATAGAAAAGCTCCAGTGTAGTAAAGTAAATGGTGGTCTGCAGTTACTGGATTTTCTCCTTTATTATTATGCAATCACATGTTCGGTAATACTTAGATGGAGTTGAGGGATGTGGATAGAGGACCATCACAGTTATGTTCCACAATGGCTTCAAATCGAAAATGCATTGTGTGCCTCCAAGGGAATAGACATAGGTACTCTCATCTATGTAACTTCTAAGAATATCCCTAGAATCTTATATGGCACATCCATTGGGATCACTCTTTGGATCTTTAATAGGATAAATGCCAAACTCCGAATACCTGTGGAGAAAGACATCTCACAACCAATTCTCAGAAACCCTAATTTTAAGTTTGGTGGTTAACCTTTAAATAAAAAATTCTGGACTTTTAATCATAAAGCTAAAGTGATTGATCTATTAAGTGATCAACGCTTATTGACATTCCAAGAGGTAAAGAATAAATATCAAATACCAGCTGAATTTGTTTTTAAATATCTTCAGTTGTCCCATATGCTTCATTCATACTTTGGGTTGGGGCCTTGGAATCAGTACCTAGCTGGACCTGTATTACAATCTATCTCATCACCACCTACATCAAAATTCATATCTTATTTTTATCATCTTATGAGAGACCATCTGGAGTTATACAAATGTCATCCACGGTATGTGTGGGACCAAGCAATGCCTATTTCTGTTCCCGAGGAGAGGTCTTGGGATAAGATTTGGCAATATTTATACCGAGATGTGAAGTGGGATAGATATAGAGTACTACAATTTTTTGTCATTCATGATTTATATTACACCCCAGTGAAATTATGCAAAATGGGGCTACTTGCTTCAAATCTATGTTCCAGATGTGGGGAAATGCCCGGTAGCTTATTACATGTATGATGGGAATGTAATAAGGTAGTACCCTTTTGGGCAAGTATTAAAGATAATTTGGATCCCCTATTGGGCCTTTCCGAAGCGTTCACACCTGAAATTTGTATTTTAGGTAACTATGGGTCAGTATTACTTGGAAAACAATGTTAACATATAGCTGTGATATCTTTGTGTGCAAAAAAAGTTATTTTATGACATTGGCTCGACCAGGCAATACCCTCCAGGACTGAATGGATTAGAGAAATTATTTTTGCCTTACAGGCTGAAAAAATTATAGCCCAGATGTTGGATAGATTACACTATTATAATGAGGTCTGGGCCCCTCTGCATACTTTGCTAACAATTTAAATACTTCCATAATATGGATAGTTGAAAGAGAAGATGACATTCTCTACACTAATTTTGAATGTTGAGGTGTCCCCGGGGGGAGGGAGGGGGTTATAGGGTGGGAGAGGGGGAGAGATGGGGGGAGGAAAGACTGGATAAGGACAGTTGTGTTACAACATGTGTCATCATACTAATCCTCTTTTTGTTATTCTTTCCTAACTTTTATTCCTATATATTATAAAAATGCAGATTTATGAAGGTGAATCTCAACATACTAGATGTAAGCAATGTTGGTAATTTTCTATTTTATATCTGTTTTGCCTTTTGTTTTCTTATCCTCCTCTCTACAACTGAAAGAGTTCAGAATGTTTCTTCTGATTGTAACAGGAAAAAAATCAATAAAGCTTACTTAATGTGAAAAAAAAATCTGGATAACTCCCTTTCCTGGACTTTCATGATATCTTCCCTGATGAGGATCAAATTATCTGTAATATTCCTTCCAGGAATGGCACAAGTTTGTGATTCATGGATAAGATCCCCTGCCACCAACGACAACCGATTACATAGCAATTTTGACAATATTTTAAAATCAGCATTCAAAAGGGTAATAGGTCTCCAATTAGATAGAAGGAACCCTGTCTCCCACCTTATGCATCAGCACCACTAAACCCTCATACATACTACTCGGGAGCAGCTTAGAGGACAATATTGCATTATACAGAGCTACCATTTCATTCAATAAAGCTGGAACTAGTATTTTATAGAGCTCATTAGGGATGCCATCATAACTTGGGCAGACCCTTCTTTTAAATTAGCTACAACCACTAAAACCTCATGTGTCATTATGGGGGATATCAACATACTTCTCAGGGATGCAGACAGCTGAGGTAAAGAGCACTCAGAAAACCAATGTTCCAACTCCTCAGGAACACCAAAGGGCCCTTCAAACAAATCAGACACATGTTGATGAAGTGTTGATAAAATACCTGATTTACTCGTAACCATGTTGCCACCAGTAGTGAGAACATAAGATATAAATTTCATTTTCCCTTGGTCAAAACAGAACTGATAAGAGTTCATAAAATCTTGCCTGCCTTGGGTGCCACATTTTTGTTCATGTTCTAAGGACCTGTCATATTGTAAATCTGAAATCTGTAGCTTTAAATCTGAAGTTTAAGAGGTCAGATCTATCCCAGATCTACTCTGTTCTGACACAAAGGAATTCGACTGTAGCTGACAGTCCCTTAATGTATCTGTACGTAGTTTACCATTTAATTTGCCCATCTGTTTAAAGTAATCTCTGATATAATTTTTGGTATCTTCCCACCACTCCAAGATAGAATCATATAAAAAGGTCACAGACTGATGTGCAGTCAATAGATGCACAAAACCCTATTTTATCATGCCTGTGTCCAATAACCTCAAGTTCAGATGCCACTAACCCAGGCCTCTGCTCATTTTATCATAATTTCCTACAGATAACTCCTATAACCCATGGTCTGATGATACCATTAGTATGACCTCTGATTATTTTATTTCTAAACCCTTGGAAATGAACCAATAATCAATTCTAGTGGCCAATAGACCCTTAAAAAAGGTTTTAGGGGGCACAGAGTTATTTTGCGCAAATGCATCTAGTAAATCAGCTTTCTCCAAAAGGTTATTTAGATATGAAGCATCACAAAACATTTCAGAGGTGTGCAGGCCCCTATCTAGAGTTAAATGACTGCAATTAAAATCAGCTGCCCACAACAAATGTTTTGCAGTAAACAGAAACGGCTGTATGCTTTTAAGAAGATAAATTCTACCAGCCTTTATCTGAGGAGAATAAACATTAATCAAGCAAAACTCCAACCTATGTATAAACACATCAAGTAACATGGCCCTACCAGGCATAATATCTATGACATGTATAACTTTTATTGCAGGATTAGTAAATAAAACTGCTATCCCACTACATAGATCAACCCCTGTAGACTAGTAAGAATCCCCCCAAAGCCACAAATCTTTTGCCTCTTGCACCTCTTGGTCAGAGTGTAACTGAGTATCCTGTAAAAATATCACATCAAATCTGTTTGAGCGAAAGAGTGCAAAGGTGAGGGTTCTCTTCCTTTCAGAGTTGATACTATTGACATTCAGAGATGCCAGGGATAAGTCATACAGAGTACCCAGAGAAATCAATCAGGATGTTTATTTTTCATTTTTACCCAGGCTCTTGTGCCCATTCTCGTTTTCTGGGGTTTGGACCCCTTATCATGCCCTAGAGTATCCCCATCTGATCCCCCTCCTGTTGTGAGGAGTGGAAAGAGGCTGAATCCGATTCCATTTCCAAATCCCTATCTTCAGGCTGTAAGACAGTATATGAGTTTGGAAAAGGCTACAGGGGTCACATTCTGAGTTTTTAATTTATTTTTCCGTAGTCCTTTTGTTTCTCTCCACCGTAGTGTAAGACCAGTCCACTGGTGGTAGAGGGAGGCATATCCGGTGCAGGGGGATCGGGCAACAGCCTGGGGGATACTCAGACTTCCATTTGTGATGGTTCAGAGTCAGGAGTGATATTCCTTTGGGGTACATCAAGCAAAGGGACCACTATGCCACCCATCGTACTAGATAAACCAATGGGAGGGGCAGGGGTCCTATAGGCCTTAACAGCTGTATTAATATAAAAGTCCTGTATACCATAATCTGCTTCTGCAGTATTGTGGGAAGCCCAGGGACATGCATAAAATAAGTGGCTTTCTTCACACAAGCTA
Source organism: Neoceratodus forsteri (assembly GCA_016271365.2). NCBI lineage: Eukaryota > Metazoa > Chordata > Ceratodontiformes > Ceratodontidae > Neoceratodus > Neoceratodus forsteri. The sequence goes on from CM057459.1 coordinate 898,077,468, forward strand.
GTGTAAAGGATTTCAGCAATGAAACATGGTTTGGCCAATTACCCTACACTGTGCACATCGTACTACATCACAAGTCCTGCTTAGATGATGAGGGGAACCACATTTGCAGCAATGCCGTGGTTGCCCAGGGTAAAAAATAAACCCCTTGTCCCTACCCAAATAGAAACAATTAGGGAGATGCTGCAACCCCCTGTCCTCCAGATGTAAGCTGATTTTTATCCTCCACCCCCCATTCCAAAAGCCCTCATCATCCAATATAGGTTCAGGGTTCCCCTGCACCTTACATTTTTTGTCCAACCAGTAAAAGATATCAGAGATGTTAACCCCTTCATTCCAAAATAAGACAGTAATGACCTTAAAGGTCTGTTTAGTTAATGGTATTGCCTGGAAATTCACCCAGGCCAGATTTGTCTTCAATGTTGCATACTACACCAAGAATCTATCCAGGATATCTGGGGTGTGAAAACTAATGTCATATGTAGATTCACCAGGTGTGTGAATCAGGGCATACACTTCAGCTGGAAAAAAGCCTAGCATCTACTTTAGAAGAACCTTCCCCACATAAAAACAATCAGGTATGGTATCAGAGGGCCCCAGGTATCTCAGACGTACCGCATTACATTGTTCAGCAAGCTCTACCAGTTTCCTAAAAAGGCATGCATAGGTAGGCTGCTGGGGGGGTCCTTGGGAGCCTGCAGTTCTACATGACCTCCCGCATCAGGATCCCTTCCCCTCCCATGTTGTCTGTGGTCCACATCACCACTGGTTAGTACAGCTCCCTCAATGGAATCAGTAAGACTGGAGTTACTTGCTGAGGAAATGTCCACTGGCAATACCTTCTCTGCAGGAAGAGATGCAACAGGTAGCGTCGTGGGTGCAACAGGGACACTCACATTTAAATCCTGTCCCGGAATTGGAATCTCTTGGTCTGGGATCCAGGAGCCTCCATGCTCTTGTAGCCAACCTGCCTGGTTTAGGGTGACTTCTGGAGACCAACCATGTCCACCTGGGATGTCTGTATCTCTTAGGGCTTTTTCTGGCATTCTGATCATGGGAAAAATAAAAACTTTGTCCGCTTGAGCAGCCGGAGTACTTGGAGAGGCACTGACATCCTGTTTTCTTTTTTTGTCCTCTTCTTTGCAGTGCTGCTCTACTCACTACATCTCCAGCTCTGCTTATTCTAGTCAGCATTGCAAAAAATCCAATAAATCCTGCAAAGGCACCACAGGTGGTGTGGCATCCATTCGCACTTGTGGATTTGATATGGGGGCAGAAATGTTTCCTTCTGCAGGGCTTCCAGCACTTGGAAACTTATCACCTTGCATCGATGAAACACTCTCTGAGAGACCTGCACCACCAACAATACCGGTACCTCTCTCTCTCTCTCTCCCCATCGTCAGAGTGAATTCCTTATCCAACAAACTGGAGTCCAGCGCCCTCAACCACAGAATAGGGGAATTTCCTCGGTGTCCTGGCCAAATTTCCCTCATTCACTAAAAAATACCATCAACTGCTTAATCTGGTTCAATGTTAGTTGGCTTTCATCTGTATCCCCCTCCCCCGGGTCGTGCCTGAAAATAGGCAGAATTTGTCTAGTGCACTTACCTGTTCAACAAAAACTAAATAAATAAAAATAAAATAAATTATTCCTTTTGCTACATCACCAGCACTGTGACCTCACTGACAGAGGCATCACAGGTGATTTACCTGGCAGCTACTGAGTGGCTCTTCTTCAGCAGCTGTGAATTCACAGTCACTGAGATTTGACTGATTTTGTATTGGGAGGACTAGAACTAGATGAAGTATGTCATCAACCAGGTAGAGTGCTATTCCACACATCAGACCTACTAACATCAGGCAAAGAAAAAAGGCAAAGAAAAATCCTTAAATTGACCAAAAAGAAATGAAGAAATACCTCAGGGTGTGCCGACACAAGGTCGACACCCGCACAGCGAACATCAGCACAGCAACAGAATTTGCCTGTCTGCAGTGAGTCGCTGTGCTGCTGCGAAGAAGACACCAGCGGTACATTTCCTGGTGTTGTGACCCCCCCCCCAGTGCAACTCTGATTCGGAGTTAGATATTTAGAGACTGGGTGGTTTCGGGGGCTCAGCCCACCATTAGAAATGCACCGACATTCCCAATGGTAAAATGCTGGCACTCGGCATTGCATCCGTCGCTGTGGGGGATGTCAGTGTGAGCGCTGTCAAAGTACTATAGTAAAACCATTCCTCAGATATGAAAGATAATAGTTGACTGCTTTTACATACTAATATTAGTTTTGGCAGTACACTATCTCCTTAAGGAACAGTTTTACAGATTGAATGATTCAATGGTGAAGTTTGCATACTGTTTTTCAGGTGCCTGGGCTTCACTGACACTGTTTTATCTTTCTGTGCACTACACTGTGATGTAAGATTTTCTGGGATGTTGTATCTCATACATACAGTATGTGCTGTCCTGCAGCACCTTCAGCTGAATATGTTATGATGGCTGTTTACAACCATAATCTCTCAACTCTGCAACCCATAATTATAGAGGCACTGGACAGCTGTGTCACAAAGTAAAACTAAAAGATTTGTATGCCACCTGGAAAGGTCTGCTTCTGTGCTTAATGGATGTCAACATTTTTAGGCTGCTAATTTATCCCAATTGACTGTTTATTATACTGAGTTTATAAATGATAGAGAAAAGGTTCAGGTGATTCTTAGGATGTAGATAATAGCACTGGAGCATCACTGAAGATGATTTCTAAATACTTGTGAAAGCTGGCAGATGAACATAATGGATTTAATTTTTTGTTTGTTGCATTCAGTGAGGTTGGGTAGTTTTTCATGTGCTTGTTAAGCTAATGGCAATGTAATGGTGGTTATTTTTATCTGCCTTAAAGACATAATTTATAGGTTTGAACTCCCACATACAGTGCCTTAGTAGGCCACATACCTTGTCACCCATGAACAAAGGAGATGTGCACAATATTTTGGAGAAAATGGCCACATCCATGTATTAATTAAATAAACAAACATTACACCAGTAGCGTGACGTGTAGCATGACATGTGCAGCCCAGGACTCTGCAAGTTTCTGATTGGTGAATACCAACTACAGGTCTGTCCCCAACCCTAACAAGGACTCTCTGGGTGGATCTCCTCATTACCAAAGGGTATGTACTCTGAAGGGACACCAGCCTCCAAACCAAAATCAATAGCCTGTGTGCCATGTTCTCAATCAAATGGCACTTTACATGCAGGCAAAGCCTGAAGAGGCTATCCCCTGACCAATCCTATAGAGCACCAGGTCATTAGGGCCTCACTTACTGCCAGCCTCAGAAGAAAACATCTGTGACTGAAGCAAATTCCTCTGTTACTGCCTTTGTAAACTCCTTGCAAGACTACTGTGCTGCCACAGATGTCAGGGGGATAGTGGTCACAGGCAAACCTTGCCTGCTGCAAGATCCCCTCTGCCTTAGTAGACACATACCTCCTCACTCCCAAAACAAAGTAGACTACATGATGCTTTGGATTAAATGACCAGAGCTATGCATTTATTAAGATAGACCAACAGTCCACCATTAACATGAATGTGTGCAGCCTGGGTGTTTTAGAAAGTCTTTGGTTAGCTGGCCCAGTTATGCTGAGGGCTGAGGCACTGGACGCTGCACCTCATGCTATGCCAGCAACCTGAACTTGGAAATGACCTCAGGTCATCAGGGACCCGGCATGGGGGGGAGGGGGCTGGATTGAACAGCCACAAGGCAACTCTCCCCTCCCGGGTGGATGCCCGCACCCTCTGTAGTTCTGCTCCCACGGGGTGGAGGCCCAGTGGGAAGTGTAGGCACATGGGGACAGTGTGGATAGCCAGAGGTGAGGTGGAAGGGGCTGACCCCATAGCTGGCATGCACCTATGGCCCCTCAAACATGCACATACGTGTCTGCCAAGGTTCCAGGTTGGGGAGAAAAAGGGACAAAATCAACAAAGTACATATGGAAAAAAGAAAGTCTTTGGTTAGTCAGTTCTACCACTCTGCCTCCTACCCAAGGAGAACCCTCTGGGTTGAACCCTCATTCCCAAAGGGTATGGCCTCTGGAGACACACTGGGGTTAGAGGCAAATAGGATGGCTCTTGGGTCATGTGATGTGTGCCCTCTCCCCATCAGATGGTGCTTCAGATTCAGGCTAACCCAAAGATGTTATCCCCTGACCAACCAAGTTGCATGCATGGTCATTGAGGCCTTGCCTTCTGCCAGCCTTGGAAGAAAACATCTCTGACCCACATTACATGCTTTGTACACTCCTTGCTAGACAACCATGCTGTCACAGGACATTCAAGCCCCACAAAGTGCTTCACACTAGCAGTTCTCTAAGGCACCTTGTAGGTCTGCTAAGAAAATATCATAACCCACATCTGACAACTACACACCATCCGAACATATAACTGGGTCATTACAGTGGTAATTTCTGTATACACATCCATGTTTCAGCAATTAAGTGGAACAGCAAAAGAGTGGAGCAGGTGACTGGCCTCTAATGCACTGCAAGACATCAGCAGAAGGAAACTGGGAAGCAGGGGACTCTCCCAGTTGACTAAGGTAAGGCACCTATTCACTGCTGTGTAACAGTCACTGCTGGAAAGGGTGGAAGGTCAAAGGTAGGCCAAAACTGGGAATAGAAGTAACACCATATTTAGGGTAGGAGTAGAAAGAGATTTAAACAAGGCATGGGGGAACACAGATAGAAACAAACAAACAAAAGGGGACAACTAGGAACACCCTATAAGGGGTAAGGGTATAAAAATATTTTTACATAACACAAGGAGAATAGAAACTGAGAATGCTGGGAGTGATGTAGTGCAGTGGCTGTGGGTTGGCAGATTTCAGACAGACCCTCTGGAGACAGGGATGCTGCCCCATCTGCACACGTTTCTCTAGGTAGAGGGAGGAGGTTGCTAGTTTCTAGGCTGAGTTAGCTGGTATTTGGATTACCTCTTCTCCCAAGTCTTTGGTTGGTTAATACCATCTACAGGTCTGTCCCCAAACCCAACAAGGACACTCTGGGTGGACCACCTCATTACCAAAGGGTATTGTGTCTTGAAGGACACCAGCCTCCAAAGCAGAAGAGATGGGCCACCAAGGGGCCACAAATCCTGCCACTATTGCCTCAGAAGATGACATGAAGGAGGGACAGCTGGACTGTTGTGGGATCAGGAATGGCACAGGTGGTGGATCAAAGGGACATTTCTCAACCAGTACCATTAAGCAAGTCCTACACTGCTTTGGTGAGATGGGACTGCCAGGGAGAGGCACTTGTGATAGAGGCCTGGGAGAATGTGTAGGTCCTCCATAGTGGTGACACCAAGGAGGGTGGAAGATGACCCTAGAATAGGAGGAAGCAACTTCTGGTGTGGGTCTTAATTGTGTGGGGCATAGATTTGGAAATAGGAAAGTGATGGGAGAGGATGGTTAGGATCCTACTTGATGCCACAGTCTGGAGGTATGAGAAGCAGACCCTAAGGATCACTACAGCAGCAGGACAGGAAACTGCCCCCCTCCACGGGTTGAAGTAGGAAGAACCCAAGAGGAGTGGAATCCCCTGGGATGAAAAATAATAGAGGAAGCAGGGAAGAAGAAATGAAGAAGGATGGGAACATGTGTATTAAAAAGAAAAGAGGGAAGAGGGAAAGCAAAAATAAAAAAGGGGGTAGCAAACAGAGTGATAACACCTGAAAGCCATGTATGCAAATGCTAGAAGTCTGGGAAATAATACATCAGATCTAGAGGCCACAATGTCAGAGGATGACCTGAATATTGTGGCCATAACCAAGTCATAGTGCACTGAAAACCATGACATGTCCATTCCAGGCTATACTTGGTTCAGGAAGGACAGGGTAGGAAGGAAAGGAGGGAGGGGGTGGTACTTTATGTGAGGGAGGGCATAAAGCAACCAAGATGCAGGGAATAGTTTGGGGGTTAGAGGCACTGTGGGTCACCCCAGAGGCAGAGGATGGAGCATCTATCCACACTGGTGTGATCTACTGACCTCCAGTACAGAGGGAGGAGCTAGAAAAGGTACTGATAGAAGCCATTACCAAGATGGCAGAAAATGGGAAGTGCTGTTGGTAGGGTACTTCCACCTGCAGAATGTAGATTTAAGAATCCCAATTGTGGCTTCAACTACATGCAGGGACATGTTAGACTCTCTGCTGAGGGAGTACCTCAGGCAACTAGTCAGTGAATCCACTCATGATGGGGCAATATTGCCCTTAGTACTCACCAACAGGGACAGTGTTGCAGACATCAAGGTGGGGGGGACCACCTGGGGACCAGCGATCACCATACAGTGTGGTGCAATATTAGGATGGCTGTAGAATCAAGCCACACAAGGGTCCTGGACATCAGGAGGGCAGATTTTAAAATGATTATGAATGCCTCAGGGATAACATGGTGTGGGGGATGAACTGGTTGGGTGGAGGAGTTGTGTGAGAAACAAAAAAGGGCAATAGTGAAGGCAACAAACCTCTGTGTCAAGCAAAAGAGCAAAATAAAGAGGAAAACGAGACTACTATGGCTTTCAAAAGAGGTGGCAGAAAAGGTAAAAGTTAAGATGGGTAGCACTCAGAAGCTACAAGGAGATGCAGAGGGATGAGGCTTGGGAGGTGTATCAGGGGACACAGAGGGAATTAAGGAGAGCAAAGGTACAAACTGAAGAGAAAATAGCAGAGACAGTAATAAAAGGGGACGAGACATTTTGTTAGGTATGTAAGCAAAAACAGGAAGACCAGGGGTAGGATTGTAAGGTTAAGAATAAAACGGGGGATTGTGCAGAGGAAGAACAGGAAAGGCAGACATCTTTTATATAAGCTTTTGTTCCCTGTTCAGAGAGGAAAGAGACAGGGAGGGACCACAACAATGTAACAGGAGCATTGGAGGGAGGGAGGGAGGTGAGCACTGGTCAATTTTTGGAGGAGAGAGTCTGGAAGGGACTCGCAAATCTAAAAATGGACAAAGCAGTGGGGCCAGAGTCCACACAAATGTATTGATGGAGCTCAGGGAGGTACTGTTTGCCCCTCTGATGGCCTTATTTAACAACTCATTGGAAACAGAAGTGGTCCTGGAGGACTGGAGAAGGACAGATGTAGTCTTACTTCATAAAAGTGGTAGCAGGAAAGAGGCTGGCACTTATAGGCCACATATCATGACTTCAGTGGTGGGAAAGTTTATTGAATCACTGCTAAAAGAAAGGATTGTGGAGTATTTTGAATGCAGCGGGTTGCAAGACCCAAGGCAGTATGTATTCACTGGGGGAAGGTCATGTCAAATGAATCTGACAGAGTTCTTTGACTGGGTGGCCAAGAAGAAGATTAGGGTGGATTGGATGTAGCCTACCTAGATTTCAGTAAGGTGTTCGACACGGTTCCACATAGCAGACTAGTAAGCAAGCTAGGCAGGTGTTTGACACAGTTCTTCACAGGACACTAGTAAGCAAGCTGGTTAGCCCTAGAGTATGTCCAAAGGTAGTAAACTAGGTAAGAAACTGGTTAAGGGATAGGCATCAGAGGGTGGTGTACACAGAGCTTACTAAGAGGAAGGGAGGGTAACCAGCCTGGGGCCTCAAAAATTAGTCCAGGGACTGGTCCTTTTCAATGTCTTTATAAGAGACATTACATAGGAATTGAAAGAGATGGTCTACCTCTTTGTGGATGACACCAAACTATGCAAATGGGTGAATACTGCAGGAGGAGGGGTTGGAAAGAATAAACAGTGATCTGAGAAAACTTCAGGAGTAGTCAAAGATATGGCAGCAGGTTTTCAAAGGAAAAAGTGCAAAATAATGCACTTAGCACACAGAAACCAATGGGCAGATTACACAGTGGGGGGGCACTGAAGATCACAAAGGATTGGATGACCCAAAGGTGGCAAGGCAGTTGGAATGGAAAGTAGGATGCTACGGTGCATAGTGAGGGGTATCACCAGCAGAAAGAGGGATGAGGTGTTGCCTCTCTTTAGATCACTGGTAATACCCCGCCTACAGTACTGTGTCTAGTACTAGAGACCATAACTCAAGGAGGACAACACAAGAGTTGGAGTGGTCCAGAAGAGGGCAACTAAAATGGTGCAAGCTTTGCATCAGAACCCTATGAGGAGAGATTAAGGGACCAAAATATGTACACCATGGAAGAGAAGAGAGGGAGGGAGGATATGATGGAGACATTTAAATACCCCATGAGGGTAAACAAGGTACAAGAGGGAAGTATTTTTCAGTGAAAAAGGTGCACAAGGACAAAGGGTTTGATAAGAGTATGGAGGGAGGTAGATTCAGGAGAGATGCGAAGAAGTACTTCTCTAGAGAAGAGTGGTGGATTCCTGGAACAGCATTCCAGTGAAGGTGTTGGGAGCAAAAACAGTGGTGGAGTTCAAGAATGCATGGTATAGGCATAAGGGAATTTTAGGGAAAGGTAATGGGTGGATGAATGGACTGGAGATCAAGCAGGATCTGCAGTGATACTATAGAAAGGGGAAAATGGGTGTGACAGGGTGACTCTTGTCATGAGTGAGTGCCCTTTTAGGAAGACAAGTGTCTTCCCTTGTCCCCAATAAAGTGTCTTATACCTCAAGGAAATGTTTGGTATCTGTTTTATTGTTGACAGAAATTAAGATGCCATCAGTTTAAGGGTCCCTGAGGTGGAGCTTCTGAGAGTGGGAGGGCGGAAGTTCCAACCCTCCTAGGGATCGGGAGGGGTATCTGACATCAGTATCACTGTTGCCTCTGACAATAATAAAAAAATGAGGTGCCAGTCCCCCCAACATTTCTCTCACTCTGTTCTTATCTATACCTATTTTTGGTCTTTCCTAATTCTTCTTGCTAGGGTGGCCAACCTGACGAACCTCTCATATCTTTTACTATCCCTATATTATTACCCCCATTATGTATAGCTTTAGAGTAGGAAATGATGTTAGCACATAGCACACTTTAGCAGAACACACTGGTGTCCCTGGAATAGGTATTGGTGTAAGGCACTCGGATTGTATAGATTCAAACACCTCAGCCATGGCTGCATGTGCAGTATTGATTGAACATGGCACCGGCGTCAAAAAAAGGCTCCCAGTCATGAATGATGACAAAGAAGCATAACTAAAAGTGGAGCAGGATGATCCACTGTAGATTTTGCCACACCAAGTGGTTAAGGAAGCACTCCTTGGGCGGAGTATGTATTATAAGAGTGCTTTGGAGCAAAGGCATGCTCCGAAGCATAGCAGACTGCTGCACAAAATGGCAAGATGAAAAAGTGCTGGTGGCTGGGACACTATTGGCCTGGGTATAAAGATGCCCCATAGTGTCCCATACCTGAATTAAGGAAGTTGTAAAGAAATAGCAGCTCCAAAAGTGTTGTAACTGGGGTTACATAGATGAAACAAAATAACTGTGCAGTGTGAGCAATAATGGGAGAGCCTCTGCATATAAAATAAAGTTGCAGCTAGGGGAAAGCTGCCTAATTCAAGAGGCTTCTTTTAAATAAGGGAAAGCAAAGAAACTGTAACTATGTCAAGGCCAAAATGAAAGTGAAGCTGACGGCTTGACATTGCAGCCATCAATATCCATGAGAGCTGGATTTTCAGCTCAGTACTGTGCATCCTACAGTTTTATGAGATAGCAGCAGATAAAAATAAGTGGGGCATATGTTTCTTCTACTTGAGACACCTTCTGTCTAAAAATAGAAAAATAAATACAGACTGTCCTTACCGGGCTTGTTTTAAATGCCATTTACATGGAAATTGCTGGTCCTTTTGTGCAATATAAAAACCTTTCTATTTGTCAGAGTGGGCTTGCCAGTAATAAAGACAAGGAAAGACACAACGAAATAATAAAGTGCATGTCCTGTATCTTTTAAAGCCAGGCAGTCATCCGCATACTGAATAAACAGCTTGCAATTCCATAAACACACAGTGAACAAGTAAGGTAATTATAAAAAGGGCTTATGCAAAGGCTATAGTTTTGTCCCTAAAAGCCTAGCCTTTTTTAAATAACAACATAGACATAGATACATAGACAGTGTCGGCAGATAAGGGCCTATGGCCCACCTAGTCTGCCCATTTGAGCTTGTAAGTTCAGTTTGTTTACCTAGAAGTCTGTTTCCCCTTACCCCTGCCCTCTAGAATTCCTTTATGTCTATCCCATGCATTCTTAAATCCCGTGATTGTTTCAGCCCCCACCACTTCCTCTGGCAGGGTGTTCCACTTGTCCACCACCCGTTCTGTGAAGAAATTCTTTCCATGTTTCCTCTGAATCGTCCTCCTCCAACTTCATCCCATGCCCTCTAGTCCTGAAACATCTTTTTTGCTTAAAATAGTGTTTTCCTGCACCCTGTTCCTCCCTGTAAGATACTTGTATGTCTCTATCATATCCTCTCTCCTCCTCTCCTCCAGGGAGTACATGTTCAGTTCCTTCAACCTGTCTTCTTAGGACTTGTGATGCAACCCATGCACCATCTTTGTTGCCCTCCTCTGAACCTTCTCTACCCTGTCTATGTCCTTACGTAGGTATGGTCTCCAGAACTGTACACTGTACTCCAGGTGGGGCCTCACTAGTGTTTTGTATAGCGGAATTATGACCTCCCTTTTCCTGCTGGTGATGCCCCTGCCTATACATCCCAGCATCCTATTTGCTTTACCTGATGCCTTGTCACACTGTTTCCTACCTGAGGCCATCAGAGATGACAACCCCAAGATCCCTTTCCTGCTTGGTATGCTATATCCTCACCTCCCAACTGATATATTGTGCCAGGGTTTTGTGCCCCATATGCATTATCTTGCACTTCTTTGCATTGAATTTCAACTGCCAAACCCTTGACCATTCTTCAAGTTTCTGCAGGTCCCTTCTCATTCTGTCTACACCCTCTGGTGTGTCTACTCTGTTACAGAGCTTTGTGTCATCAGCTAACAGTGAAATTCTGCCTCTAGATCCTGTGCAATGTCACTGATGAAGATGTTGAATAGGACCGTCCTAGCACTGATCCCAGTGGTACCCCACTGGTTACTCTTCCTCTGTGGAGTGACAGCCATTTACCACCACCCTCTGTGTCCTGCCACCCAGCCAGTTACCTATCCACCACACTACTGTCCTGCCCACACCCATATTCCCCAGTTTGTGTAATAGTCTTCTGTGGCACAGTGTCAAAGGCCTTGCTGAAGTCCAGATAGGCCATGTCCACTGCCCTCCCCTGATCCACCTCCTGGTCACCCAGTCAAAAATTCAATGAGGTTGGTCTGACATGACCTCCCTGGTGAAACCATGCTGCCTTGGGTCCTGTAGTCCATTGACAACCAGATGTTCCACCAATCTCCCTTCAGTAGTGCTTCCATGATCTTTCCCACTACCGAGGTGAGGCTGACTGGTCTGTAGTTCCTGCTTCCTCTTTGTTCCCACTTTTGTATAAGGGACTACATCTGCTGTCCTCCAGTCTTTGGGTACCTCCTGTTTCCAGTGATTGGCTGAACAGGATAGCCAGAGGTTCAGCCACCACTTTCTTAGTTCTTTAAGGACTCTGGGTGCACCCCATCTGGCCCCATTGCTTTATCAGCTCTTATTACTTCTAGTTCCTTCAGGACCCTTTCTCGTAAAGGGACTTGTGTCCATTTCTGCACCATTCTCACCCCTTGTACCCTTCAGACCCATTACCCTCTCTTCCTTAGTAAAGACTGAGCAGAAATACCTGTTCAATATGTCAGCTTTATTGTTGTCATCCTCCACGCTGCTCCCATCCTCCCCTTCAGTCTCACTATCCTCCCTTTGTCTTTTTTTTTCACTTATGTACCTGTAAAGGTTTTGTCCCCTTACCCACTGATTTTGCAATGTGTTCTTCTGTCTGAGCTTGGCTTCCTTACTGACTTCCTGCCTCCCTTTGTTTCTCCTGGTACTTCTCCCTATCCCCTTCTGCCTGTGTCTTTTGTATTGCCTGAATGCAATCTTTTGGCTTTCACTTTCTTACTACTTTGGAAAACCATAATGGTCTCTCTTCCTTTTCCTCTTGCTAACCTGCTTAATGCATAATTCTGTTGTTCTTATAATCCCATTTTAAATACTGCCCACTGTTCCTCAACCCTGATTCCTGTCCCATTCCCCTTAATGCCTCTTTCAAGTATCTCCCATTTTCCCAAAGTCTGCCCCCTAAAATCCAGGATACGTGTTTTGTGTGGTTTGGTTCTTGCTCTTTCTGTGATTTCAAACCACAATGACTGGTGGTCACTGTTACCCAGGTGCTCCCCACTGTTACCCCATCACACTGTCCCTGTTTGTGAGCACAAGGTCCAGTATTGCCTTCGCCGAGTTGGTTCCATGACCAGTTGCTTGAGGAAGGCACCTTGAAGGAGTCCAGGATAAATCTGCTCTAGTTGATGCTGCTGCTGGGATGCTCCAGTCCACGTCTGGTATATTGAAGTCTCCAACCAGTACTACCTCACCTTGTCTGCCATCCTTTGGATGGCTAGCATCAGCTCCCTATTCTGTTTCTTCCTCCTGGGCTGGTGGTCTATAGACCACACCTGTGCGGATGGCTGGCCCCATTTTCCTTTCCAGCTTAACCCACAGTATCTCTCCCATTTTGTTCCTCCTGGATCTGTGTGGCCCTTATGTCATTTTTCACATACAGTGCCACCTCCTCCTTCCTGCCTGCTCTGTCTCTTCTGAATATGTTGTAGCCAGGTATGGCCATCTCCAGTCATGGTTATCATTACACCAGGTTTCAGTGATGGCCACAATGTCCAGGTCTGACTGTACCATGACAGCCTCCAGATCTTCCATCTTGTTGCTAAGGCTCCTGGCATTTGCACACATGGCTTTCCATGATTTGACCTCCCTAGACTGCTTCACTGTTCTACTCCAGCCCCTTCCTTGGTTGTCATTTATCCCTGGTTCTCCTTGCTGTTTGCCCTTCTGCTGAATTTTGCCCCTTTTCTGCTTATCCACCTTTTGGACACTAATCTCCATCTTATACTGTTTTTACCTTTTATTCCAGGGTTATGCTGTGTAGCAAGTTGGTAGTCTGGTTGGCCAGGAAAAGCAAGCCCAAAAATTCAGCTCCTGATTTTGTAAGGGTCTTCTATAGAGCTGGCTGCCCTCAAACATCCTGGCCCAGATATTCAAAAGCGTTACGCCATGCGCAACCCACTGATGCGCCCTGGAGCGATATTTAAAAGGTGAAAGTGCACGGCACAAATCCCGATGCGCTGGAGCGCATCAGTAATGTATGCAGGCGTAGGTAGGGTGGGCGTGCCCATGCATACTCTTCACAGCCCGATATTCAGCGCGGGATGTGCGGAGCCAGGCATGCGCAACTTCTACCTGCGCCAGCACAAAGTTGATCCAAAAAAAAAAGGAACAAAGGATGGCCACCCACAGGTGAGCTGCCGCATTGCAGGGCACAACACAGCAGCTGCCACCTGTGGGTGGCCACCCAAGCTCAGGCTGCACCTCCATGGTGGCGGTCCCCCCATGCATGATTGCGGGCATCGGTAACTAAAGAGTAATCCAAAATCCTTTGTGGTCCAATGGACTGCTGCCCGCCCGATCGTGGGCTAAGTAAATAAAATATAACTCCAATATCCCTGGTGGTCCAGTGGACTGCTGCCCACCCGATCACGGGCTAAGTAAATAAATGATAAATCCTATTATCCCTGGTGGTCCAGTGGACCTGTCTGCCCGCCCGATCGTGGGCTAAGCAAATAAATGATAAATCCTAATATCCCTGGTGGTCCAGTGGACCTGTCAGCCCACCAGATTGAAGGCTAAGTAAATAAATGATACATCCTATTATTCCTGGTGGTCCAGTGGACCTGTCTGCCTGATCGTAGGCTGAAGTAGAATTTAATGAAACCTATCATCCCTGGTGGTCCAGTGGACCCCCCTCCCCACCTGCCCACTGATCCCCACTGCCCCGCTCCCCCCCAGTCAGCGGGCAGCAGCACCCCACCTGCCTGCCGCCGCCCGCCGACGACAGTCGGTGTATGCTCATTGGTTGACAGCGTGAGTTGACGGGCATGCAGCTCATACTGCATTACACATTCCAGATATGTGAATGGACATATCTCAAATGCGAGTATGGTATGGGCTGCACGCCATTGCTCACATTGTGGAACAACGGCATACAGCCCCATCATGTGTCGGTCAAAGGGGCAACGGGCGGCAGCCGGTGGTGCTACCCCTGCCGCTGACTGGGGAGAGCAGGCAGTGGGGATCAGTGGTGGATGGGGAGGGTGGTCCACTGGACCAACAGGGATGATAGATTTCGTTAAGTTCTACTTCAGCCCGCAATTGGGCACACAGGTCCACTGGACCACCAGGGATAATAGGATGTATCATTTATTTACTTAGCCCGCGATCGGGCAGGCAGCAGTCCACTGGACCACAAGGGATATTGGATGTATATTTCATTTACTTAGCCCGTGATCGGGCGGACAGCGGTCCACTGGACCACCAGGGATTTAGGATTATTATATTTTTTACTGCATCCCGCGATCGGGCTGTGGGGCACATTGCCGCACTGCAGGGGGCGTCGGTCCCCGATGGCTGCCACTGCAGGGGCGCTAGGTGCAAGTCGTTGGGGATCAGTGCATCTGCATGCAAATAGGGTCATAATGACATGCAAATGGCCCCATGTGCTCCTTGCATACATTATGGCCCCATTTGCATGTCAGCTTTTGAATATCGCGGTTGCTGCATCTTGCACAATTAAACTTGTGGTAGCGCATCCACATGCTCCACTCTGGCCACTGGCACTGGTGCAGTGTCACTGTGCCATACGCACTTCGGGTGGCCAGTGTGCGATATTTAACCATGCTGAGCCATGGCGCAGCTCTGTTGAATATCGCCCAGTCAACACCCCTGCGCAGCCAAGTTGCACTGCGCCCAGGCTTGCACCACAGCCTGGCACAATTTGAATATCTGAGCCCCTGTTTTTATAAGAACCCTGCATGATGATGTCACTACAGAAGGGAGGGGCTTGACCCCATAATGAGCTACCCTACTATTATTAAGTCTTTTGCATGATATAGAGGGACTTTCCTTGTATATGATTTACAATGTATGTTAGAAAATGTTGTGCCCAAGCAGATAGAAGATAGCCATGCTATGACACTACAGATAAGACAGGGAAATAAAGGATAATAGGCTAAGTACCTGATCACCTGACTGTGATGTCACCCAGAAAATAATATAAAAGCTACCACTAGGAGCTAGAAGCTAGATAGGGAGCCAGTAGGCAGTTGCTGGAGGTAGGAGTAAGACCGCCTAGTGTGGTGTCATGCGGGCTCACACTGGCAATTACTGGCTGGGCTGATGAAAAGCCTTGAGACCCTGTTGAACCAAAGCAGTGGGTTATGCTATTTAAATTGCTTATTTATTTTCTGAGTGAATCTTCTAACTCAATTTGTATTTGATTTCTGTATATTCTTTTCTTTTTTTAAAACAAAAATAAAATGACAAATGCCTTCTGGCATTTTTAATGCACTAATTTTGTGTGTCTGCCTGATATGTTAACCTGATTTCCAATGCCCAGTCTACAATTGATGTGATGAGTGGGATACTGGCTGAGCGTCTTAGGAATCCATGGAAGAGCTCAGTCAGTGGTGCCAGACCTGGTGCCTGAGGATAAAGGCAGTAAGTGCATGGCCCCAGAGATGGGGATGTCTGCTGGAGACTGTGGCCTTAGCGAGGTACCAAGGAAGATGTGCAGTGATCGGATGGAAGTACTGGGTTGGCTGGTGTATTGGCTCAGCAGAAGATGGCTGGAGGAAACCAGCACTGGAGGGATGCAGAGCACCACTGCAGGGTGATGATGGAGGATGTTGTGGCAGATATTGTGGAGGATATCATGGTGTACGTCATGGAGGAGGTTGCAGAGGATGTCGTGGAGGATTTGATGGATCACAGTCCTTGGGCTCTAGAGAAGGAAGACCTCCTGCCAGAAAATTTGTGACCATTGAGTGAAGACATCCCATTATTGCCGGTTTTTCCCAGCTGTTTCTTACTGGAGGATGGAAGTCGTCAAGAGGAAACCCCAGGTAAGACTGTAATGGGAAGTTAATACTGGGTGAAGAAATGGCTGCAATCAAGACAGAAGAGGCTATGGGGGCTGAAGGGACTTTTATATATTCTGTAACACCACCTGTAATGCCTTATGGTAGTCCTTCTATGGATTGGGGAAAACTGCAGTTTTCAGATGATGCAATTGACAAGTTAATACCCAGTGTAAAAGTTCAGGAAAGAAGGCAGAATAATGGTGGAATGGGGGCTGGGTGGTTGTGGTGGTATGAGTTATGGGAAGGTGCCCTGTATTACACGAGGCCCAACCCCAGAATGAAGCAAGTTGATGCCAGGATGGTGATGCCTGAGGCCTACAGGCAAGAGGTCATGGAGACTACAAGCAAACGTCATGCTGGTTATTAGAGCCATGGGGAGGTGTTGGCAATATTAACCCCATATATCTATTGGCCGGGCATGTACAGGCAGGTAGCAGTATATCTGAAGACTTGTGAGTTTGGCAGACAGAATGGAACCCCTAAAAATGATGTGGGAGGAGTATCACAGAAAGTTAAGGGCAAGAGATGGTACCATTGGTGGAGGAGGAGGAGGAGGAGGAAGAGGATGTTCCCACCTAGAAAAGATGAAACAGGATGGTAGTTAATACCACTAGTTACGTGTTTAATTAGATGTGACAGTCCAGAGGTTAAAGTTAGGCTGTATGTATTAATCTACCTTCAAGGTTTAAGAGGTGTGAGAGCAGGGTAACCCCCTGAAGGAAATTTTTATTAACTGAGGGCTAGAGGGTTCAGCGATTTGAATGTATGAGACAGGAAACATAGGTATGAAATATGATACTGTTAGAGTAGGGTAGTACTCATGCTGTAGAAAGTTATGGTATAGGCCTGACAGAGGATAGCATAAAACTGCAGTCATAGTTCTTACTCTTTTGTGTGCAATAATATTGAGAAGAATTTGCAAAATGTATACATACATGAATAATGCCTAATGATGTGATAGCACCAGGGTATTGATTGATGGGTATTGCTGTTCAGCTCTGTAAAGATAAGTGTAGTTAGCAATACCATATGCTTAGTAAAGGGACCCCGGGGTGGACCTCTATGATGAGGATGGGCCAGAGGTATGATGGTATCGGACAACCGTAGGATGGTTGCCCTCTTAGGTGAGGAGGTATGTGACAAAGTGACACCTGTCATGAATGAGTGCCCTGGTAGGAAGACGAGGGTCTTCGCTTGCCCTCCATAAAGTACCTTATGCCTCAAGGAAATGTATGGTGTCTGTTTTATTGCTGACAGAAATTAAGATGCCATCAGTTTACAGGTCCCTGAGGTGGCACTTCTGAGAGTGGGAGGGCGGAAGTTCCAACCCTCCTAGGGTTCAGGGAGGGTATCCAATATCAGTATTACAGTTGCTTCTGACAATAATAAAAAAATGAGGCTCCAGTCCCCCCCCCCAATTTCTCTCACTCTGTTCTTATCTATACTTCTTTTTAGCTCTTTCCTAATTCTTTTCATCAGGGTGTCCAACCTGACAAATCTCCCTTATCCTTACTATCCCTATACTATTACAACTCCTCTCCCCATTATGTATAACTTGTGAGTGGGAAATTATGTTAGCGCATAGTGTGCTTTAGCAGAACACAGTGGTGTCCCTGGAAAAGGTATTGGTCTGAGGATTGTACAGTGCTAAACACCAGAGCCATGGCTGCATGTGCAGTAGTGATGAAACATGGCACTTGTGTCACAAAAATGCTCCCAGTCATGAAGGGCGACAAAGGAGCATAATTTAAAGTGGAGCAGGATGATCCAGTGTAGATTTTGCTGCTCCAAGAGGTTGACAAAGCACTCCCTTGGTGGAATATGTATTGTAAGAATTCTTTGCAGCAAAGGCATGCTCCGAAGCATAGCAGACTGGTGCACAAAATGGCAAGATGAAAAGAAAGTGCCAGGTGCTGGGACACTACTGGCCTGGGTGTAAAGATGCCCCATAGTGTCCCATACCTGGATTAAGGGTTTTGTAAAAAAATAGCAGCTCCAGAGGTGTTGCAACTGGGACTGCATAGATGAAACAAAATAAATGTGCAGTGTGAGCAATAATGGGAGAGCATCTGCATATAAAATAAAGTTGCAGCTAGGGGAAAGCTGCCAAATTCAAGAGGCTTCTTTTAAATAAGGAGAAGCAATGAAACTAACTATGTCAGGACCAAAATGAAAGTGAAGCCAACGGCTTGACATTGCAGCCGTCGACATCCATGAGAGCTGGATTTTCAGCTCAGTACTGTGTGTTCTGCAGTTTTATGAGATAGCAGCAGATAAAAATAAGTGGGGCATATGTTTCTTCTACTTGAAACACCTTCTGTCTAAAAATAGAAAAATAAATACAGACTGTCCTTACCAGACTTGTTTTAAATGCTAGTTATATGGAAATTGCTGGTCGTTTTGTGCAAGATAAAAATCGTTCTATTTGCAACAGTGGTCTTTTCAGTATTAAAGACAAGGCGAGACACAAGGAAATAAAAAAGTGCATGTCCTGTACCTTTTAAAGCCAGGCAGTCCTCCACATATAAACAGCTTGCTGTTCCTTAAACACACAGTGAACAAGTAAGGTAATTATAAAAAGGGCTTAAGCAAAGGCTATAATTTTGTCCCTAAAAGCCAAACTTTTTTTTTAAATAACAAGATAAACTGTTTTTACATTTTATTCCTGGGTTGTGCTGTGTAGCAAGTTGGTAGTCTGGTGGGCCAGGAAAAGCAGGCCCAAATATCCAGCTCCTGATTTTGTAAGGGTCTTCTATAGAGCTGGCTGCCCTCAAACATCCTGTATTTATAAGAACCCTACCTAATGATGTCACTGCAGAAGGGAAGGACTTGACCCCCACAATGAGTTACCCTACTTTAATTATTTTGCATGATATAGAGGGACTTCCCTTGTATATGATTTACAATGTATGTTAGAGAATGTTGTGCCCAAACAGATAGCCATGCTACAGTATGACACTACAGATAAGACAGATAAATAAAGGATAATAGGTTAAGTACCTGATCACCTGACTGTGATGTCACCCAGAAAATAATATAAAAGCCTACCACTAGGAGCTAGAAGCTAGATAGGGAGCCAGAAGACAGTTGCTGGAGGTAGGAGTAAGACCGCCTGGGCTCACTATGGCAATTACTGGCTGGGCTGATGAAAAGCCTTGAGACCCTGTTGAACCACAGCAGTGGTTTATACTATTTAAATTTCTTATTTTTTGTTTCTGAGTGAATCTTCTGACTCAGTTTTTGTTTGATTTCTGCACATTCTTCCATTTTTTTTAAACAAAAATATAATGACAATTGCCATCCGGCATTTTTTATGCACTAATTTCGAGTATCTGCCTGATATGTTATCCTGATGTTCCACAACCAGTCTACAATGGGCAGACTATTTGGGCTAGGCAGTCCTTATCTGCTGGCAATTTTTATTTTTCTATGTTTTAGTGGGAGGATCTGGTGGTGTAGTTGGCTTTCCTGAGCTGCTTTCATGTGGTGTATGTTTGGCCATTGGTAGACTTTACACAGATGCCTATGGAGTCTGTGGCATTTGGCTTATTTTCAGAGTTCTTGGAGGGATAAGCAATGGGCGCCATTCTGGAAATTGGCTGTGTTGATGAAATAGGTCACCAAAATCGAATTCCTTCCCATGGCACGGGGTCATGTCGCCTAAAACAAAATCTGTGCAGCAATCAATGCCGCAGGCAAAAGGGTGTGCACTGAAATAAGGTTGGTAACAACACCGATGACACAACACAAACAGTGCACGCCATAGTAAACAATGTGATTTCTTGGGGTTTTTTTTGCAGAGAGCTTCACCCCCCACAACACCCGGAATTTAAATAACAAACTTGGAGGGGGGGACTTCAGGAATGGAGAGAACCTCAGGAGGGGGGAAAACATCATTTTTAAATTACATCAAAAATGCAAAATGTAGTAGCACTCAAAGACCTGGGGGGAACCTAACCATGGTCCCAGTCTCCAATCCCACCTTGTGCTGTTGCCTTAGCCACTCTACCATGGGAGAGGCTTGACCAGGCACCTAGCCCATGACAACTTGATCCTTCCATTGTAAAAGTGTAAAGTGACAGGGGTAGAAGTAATTCTCTACCACCGTTATACCCATGTCGCTGTAAATCCAGGCACACTCTACACAACGTGGTTAATGCCATGCTATCTTTCTTGCGCAGTATGGACCCGGTACTCTTTCCCACTGTGGTCTCCCTCTTATTCAAGGGGAGCCATTTCCAGGATAAGAACCTTACCTTCAGGATGGACAACACTGGGGCAGTTCACACTATAAATGGGATATTTGGGTGCCAATGACTTGTCGGAGGATCTCATGCAGGTTTGTTGTGTTTTGGTGCCTCATACTAACTATCCAGTTCAAAGCTATGTGTGTGTCTGGTGTTGATAACAATATTGCTGATGCTGTTTCTCACTTGCAGTGGCAAAGGGGCCAGGAACTAGCAACCAAAGCAGAAAACTGTCACAAGGAAATTCTAGACTTCCTCTGTAGTTGGTGATCCGGAAGTCTGTGAGCTGCTCTGAGTCTCTCTGTCAGCCAGTATGTGGATAGCATATAGAAGAGGTGTTGAGAACTTTCTGAGACTGTGAGTAGCCCAGGGCTTACAAAATGTGTAACCCATTCCAGTAGTATAGTCATGCCACTACTTGGTACATTGAGAGTGTTTTATGCCAGAGGCAGTTGTTCTGCACCTGGCAGACATTATGTGGTTCTCCAGAGTTTTCAGGCTCGAGGACAACATGTGGGTCTTCTGACTTCACTAGATGCTGGAGTGATGGTCCTGCAAAGTGCCAAAGTGGGTTGACAGGCGTTGCCCAATTAGCCCATGGCCTGCTGGAGCATGAATGGGGTGAATACGAAGAGAGACTAATAGAGCTTAATATGTATACCCTTGAGGAAAGGAGGAAGAGGGGGAACATGACAGAAACTTTCAAGTACCTTAAGGGAATCAACAAAGTCCCAGAGGGTAGCATCTTTCAGAAAAAAAGATGTGCAAGAACAAGGGGACACAATTTGAAGATAGAGGGGGGACGGCTCAGTGGCAATGTGAGGAGTATTTTTTCACAGAGAGGGTGGTGGTGGACGCATGAAATGGCCTTCCTGAGGAGGTCATGGGGTCAAGAACAGTGGGGGAATTAAAGAATGCATGGGACAGACATAAGGCAATTCTGGTGGGGGGTAGAAAGAAGTAGGCTGTTGGTTAACTAAGATCAGCAGCTTATCCAATAGGTAGGGAAATGGACAGGCTGAGAGGGACAAGTGGTCCTTTTCTGCTGTCAAAGTCTATGTTACTATGCTCATTCCTGATTGAGGTCATCTTGTTCTGTGCAGCCTTCTTGTTGGGCTTCTGGGGACATTCTGGGTGTCTGAATTTGTCAAGCCGAGCAAGATGCCAGTGACTGTGGTGACCCTGATGGACAAGGAAGTGGCATTAACCCTGGATGGAGATTTTCATGCAGCTCTGGAAGAGCATGGACTGCCTGGCACAAGGTTGCTGCTACAGCAAATCTTGAGGTTACCACTGTGGGTATGGTGGGACATGTAGGCCCAGATACAGAAGTATGTGTCTCAGAGGCCAGGCGAATAGAGACAGGGCCCTGTTGACTGTATTCCAGTTCTGACACATCCTCAGCCACGTCATAAGAGGTTTGGGATTGAGTTTTATGGATTTTAATACCCACTCCTTTCATATTGGGGCAGCTACCAGTGCTAGGGCTAATGGTTTGACAAGTAGCAATGTTTAGGCACTTGGATGGTAGATGTTGCAGGCTTTTGAAGGTTACTAGCAGTGCATTTGCCATAATACTCTTATCTTTGTTTACAAGCAGGTGGTGCTTTCCAAAGCAATGAGGTGTGGATATGTGGACATTCCTTCATTCACCTGGCAGTCAGGCAGTCACAGCAAACTCTTGAGAGAGAGAAACTCATCCTGCATACCCAACATCAAGAAATGCATTGAATGGGATGTCAGGAGATGAGATAGTGAGACTGACTTGCAAGTATCACGGCAAGGTTGGTGAGGAGGTCCCTCAGGTGTTTTGATGGTTCACCTGGGTAGCAATGATCTGGGTTCAGTAAAGTCAAAGGATTTGCTGTGCTGAATGAAATATGGTTTGTGGGTTCTTTGGGAATCCTGGCCAGGGGTAATACTAGTCTATTCATGATTACCCATTGCCTGTGGTGAGGTTTCTGACACCTCAACCCCTCCTTAACCAGTCAGTGTAAGAAAGTCCTGCCCATGGGAATTACTGTGAAAAGTTGGCAGAGAAGTTGTTGGAGTTCCCACAAGGTCGTCTTGTGTGCCTCTTCCATCCTGGTCAACAATTCTGGCAGAGGCTGTATCTTCTCCAGTCACAGGCAAAGCTCAGTAGCCTGGATACTGATCTCAATATTTAGGAAAGGCAAGGTTTTACAGGACACTTACAGAAACATAGGATTTGTCAGCAGAAAAGGACTGTTTGACCCACACAGTCTGCCCAGATGTTCCCTGCCTAATTTGTTTCTTCAGACTGTACTATATCTGGTCTCTGGTGACTCTCCTGACTTCCTGCCTCTTTTCTAATATACCCCTATGTCTATCTTATGCTTGTTTGAAGCCCCTTCCCCCACTTTTATAACTTCCACCACTTTGGCTGGAAGTTTATTCCAATAGCCTACCACCCTTTCAGTGAAGCAATATTTCTTCACATCTCTCTTGAATATCCTTATCCTACTTCAATGCATGTCCCCAGTCCTGCTGTTCATTCTAATTTGAAAGAGACCCCCTGCACCCTATTCCCCCCTCCCCATAAGGTACTTTTATGTCTCTATCATGTCATTTCTGTTTCTCTTCTCTTCCAGGGTGTACCTGTCAACATCCCTCAGTCTTTCCTCATAGGATTTCTCCTGCAAACCCTGCACCATTTTAGTTGCCCACCTCTGCATCGCGTCCACCCTGTCTATGTCTTTAAGAGGTGCAGTCTCCAAAACTGGTGACAGTACTACAGGCAGGGTTTCACCAGTGAGCTATACAGTGGCAACACCATCTCGCTCCTACTGCCACATATACTGCTCCTTCTGTGCCCAAGCATCCCACTAGCCATATCCACTACTTTGTGGCACTGCCCAGATACTTTAAGGTCAGGTCCCATTCCTGATTTGCAACTGTCAATACCTATCCACATCCTGTACTCACTTCCTGGGTTCCTATGCCTTAGATGCATGAGTTTGAATTTTTTGGCATTGAAAATCAGCTTCCTTGGTTTTGACCACTCCCCTCTACCTTGCCAACATGCCTGTGCTTTCTCTCCATCACCTCCTGAGTGTTCACTCTATTGCAGATGATGGTATCATCGGTAAAAAGTCATAGCATGCCTTCCCTTCCAGGTCTTCACAATGTCACTTATGAGCACACTGAAATGGACTGGTCTCAGTACTGAGACCTGTGGTACCCTGCTGGTCACTCTGCCACCATAAGAGTGAGTGCCATTAACCACTACCCTCATCTCCTATCTGTTAATTTTGTAAACCAGTTCACCGACTTACATCCCACCTCTAAGCCATTCAATTTCTTTATCAGCCTCCTGTGCAGTATAGTGTTGAAGGTCTTGTTAAAGTCCAGGTAGGCCACATCCACGACCCTACCCTGATCTATTTCCCTGATCACCCAGTTAAAGAATTTTATCTGATTCATTTGGCATGACCCCCTCCCCATGAATTTGTGCTGCATGTGGCCTTGCAGCCTATTGGATTCAAGATACTCTACCAGTCTTTCCTTCAGTATTGTTTCCATTTAATTTTCCCAACACTGAAGTAGGACTGAACTGCCTATAGTTGCTAGCCTCCTCCCTGCTTCCACTCTTATACAGTGGGACCACACCAGGTATTTTCCAGTTGTTTGGAACCATGTCTGTTTCCAGTGAGCCATTGAACAAGTCTGTCAGTGGGGCAGCTAGCACCTCCCTGAGTTCTTGTAGTACCCTTGGATGTATCTCATTCTATCCCGGAGCCATGTCCAGCTTAAGAGCTGCAAGTCTATTCCTGACTTGTTTCAGCCTCCTGCCTGTTTCTGCTACTCCCTGATGGTCAGTCCCCTCTCTCCACTTTAAAGACTGAGCAGAAGTACATGTTTAGGATGTTAGCTTGGTCTTGTCCTCTTCTTTACAGTCTCCCTCTTCCACACTTTTAATTCTCATAATCTCTCCCATTGCTTTACTCTTCTCACTTATGTATCTGAAGAAAGTAGTGTTCCATTTATTGTCCCCCTTGGTGATCCTTTCCTTTTTCTGTACCTTTGCTCCCCTCAATGCCTTGCCTACTTCCTTCTTACGTACTTTGTTTGCCTTCCTGTCTTCCTCCCTTGGTGTTTCCTTATACCGCACCTCCTATTTGCCACCCTTTTTCCTTCACCACCTTTGCCGTTTCCTTAGAGAACCATAATGGTCTCTTTTCTTTCTGCTTTTGATCATTTCCATCATGCAGAGACTGGTTGATTTAACAATGATGCCCCCCCCCCTCATTTTTCACTACTGTGCCTGTACTCCTTCCTGGCAATGGCCTCTTTGAGATAGTTTCTGAAGTAGTCTCCCATTTGTTTTTTTAAATCTGCCCTCCTAAAGTTCAGGGCCATTGTCATCATGTGGTTAGCTTATCTTCTTGTCTGAATATGATGACTTTGGAACAGAGAAGAATGAAACGGGATTATTTACAACTGTTTAATATAATAAAAAAAAACACAAAGTTGCAACTTTATGTGAGCTCTCCCTATAGAGAGGCCCCTCAACCTCAGATCTTATAATAAGCAACTAGAAGTTCACAGGGTTAACAGCAAAACAAGGGACATCTATTTTACTGTCAGGGCTTCCATATTATGAAATAGGCTACCACAATATCTAGTCGTCATAACAGATTTTGGCACTTTTAAGAAGGAATTTGACAGATATTTGGGGTTCTAGATATTCACTAACCACACAGTGTGAGAGACAGTCTTGATGAGCTAACACCTTCTTTTATGTATACAACATTCCAAATTACCAAGTTACTGTTTACCCACACTGTACAGTGATCACTGGTATTCAGGGAACTGCCCACTGTGATATCTGTAAAACTATCCTTGTTTGTAAGCACCAGGTCAAGCACTGCTACATGCCTAGTGGGTTCTTTCACTAGCTGCCTAAAACAAGTTCCTTGTAGGGAGTCAGAGATGGCCCTGCTCCTTGCTGAGGCCACAGCTGGAAGGCTCCACTCCACATCTGGAAGGTTGAAGTCACCTACTAGCAGCAACTCCCCTTTACTTGCCATTCTAAAAATTCCTTCCCTCAAGTGTTATACAACTCCACTCCTAGTGCTGTAGGTTTGTACACTGCCCTCATATGGATAGTGGTCCCAGAGCCTGTCACCTGGATGACCCACAGAAACTCCAGTTCATCTTCAAGTTGGTGTACCTGCAACTCCATGGACATTAATTGGACCTCCACATAAAATGCCTCTTTCCCCCTCTTCCCCTCCTCCCTGCCCTGTATCTACTGTACAGAGAGTTGCCAGAATTCTATGTCCCTGATATGCTCAGTGCACCATGATTCTGTTATGATCACTAGATCCAGTAAACCACATAAAATTCCATGTAAGTAGATAGTAGAACAGCACCAACTACCAGGGTAAAAATAATAGAGCCAGATTTTACCAGACCTTTTCCAGAAGTGCAAAATTTATTGATCCCCAGAAGTGCAAAATGTATTGATCCTCAATGGCAGCATCTTTAAAGGAGATAATAAGTCACTTTCCAAAGTTTCAGTAGTCCCCATACTGAAATTCTAACTTTGGTTGGGAATGGAGGGTAGAAATAAATGAAAAATGATCCTCATGTTCCTATACAAGTCTACACTGAAACATTCCCGTTGTACCTGCACTCTGTCTTTTCTCCTTCGATCCTCTGCCTTAGCTTATCAGAGTTATACCTCCCATATCTGCCTCGTTCCCATCCAAGCCTTTCTGTAACCATGCCCAAGAGGAGTTTTCTGCCCTTGGACCTGCCCTCCTCCCTGATGCCCCATCATCTGAGGAGGGGTGCACAATTTTTGCCACTCTTTGTTTTACTGACTCCCCCATGGCTAGTTTAAGTATCATCAAAGTAGCATTTAAACCTCCCACTAAAAACTTTGGCCTCCTTCCTGGAAGATGTAGGCCATCTCCCTTGTAGAAGACCAACATTCTCTCAAGCTGACTTCAGTCCCCAATGTTTGTTTATTTATGTTTATTCATTCGACTAAAAGTCATTATGATATAGAGGAAAAGAAAAAAAAAAACATTTTACCGTTTCCAAGGAATTAAAAGTACAAAATATGTGTACAAATTCACTCAGTAAGCAATGCATAACACCAGCAATGTTAGGCAATATTGTCTACTAACCAACAAAATAAATACTGCAATTTCCTGATTAAACAAATTCTAATAAACATTGATTAAATCAATTCAACATAGAATACTTAGAATCCAGATTAATTTTCCCTTTTAATGAGTTAATGTTTTTTAATTTAAAGAGCTGTAAACGTCGGGCTTCCACTGGTCTATTTGTACAATTCCGACTGGGACCTCATTCTGGCAGAGCACTATTAAAAACATGGCAGAGGATTACCTCAAAATCAGATTCCCAGCTGGTCTTATAGGGTTACCACCTTTTAAGAAGCACAAAGTGGGACATTTCTTACTGAAACATGATTTATCGCAGGACAGTAGGTGACCTCGACCAATGCAACAGACTTGGTTTCTCTATATAATCAGAATTGAGGCTAAGTATTATAGTTTTTTAGTGGCTTATATTGTTTCTTATATTCTAAAGTATTTTAGTTCAGGTATTATAGTTTTCTGCAACATTTAGTGGAAAGTTAGAAAATATTTTTTCTACCATAAAGTCAGGACATGTAGTATTTTTCTTTTTTTTTTGAAGGACACAGTTGCCCAAATCAGGACTGTCCTGCGAAAATCAGGACAGGTAGTGACCCTAGTCCCTTATTAATTATCATAGTAATCAATCACTGTAGTTAGTTGTATCCTGTATTTATCATAAAAACTGGAATACAGGAATTTGCACAACTATTTATAACATTTTTCATTATCTGATACTACCACCTTGTTTCAGTTGTATACTGTAGATACTTAATGTAACAGTGCTTATAAAGTAAATCACTTATTGTGCATTCATATCAATTAAAATTCACTTCATTTAAAGCAGATTGCTGTAAAATGCACAAAGCAGAGTATTAACCCTGTTATAAACCCTAAGGGAAAATAATATATTTTTTACCTTTCAGCAGCACACTTCTTCGTAGACATATTGATTATAAAAAATTTTGCATTATGAATGATAGCTAAAATCAGTTGCTTTCTAAGTTTAAAAAGCAATTCAGTAATCCTCTTAAGTTCCAGTATACAAAACTGTCCTACTGATGCAGTTAAGACATGCAGGTGAAATTTCTCTTTTTTTTATATAACATGTAAGACAACAACAACAAAAAAAATTTAATTTAAAGAGTAGGGCTTGTTTAAAGCCTGTTCATTTATAGGAGTAGTTCGGCTTGCTAAAGGTTTTTAAGATATGCATTGAATGTTCCATCCAAGCTTGGCTAATAGAAGCAAGTGAAGTTGTTGTACTCTTATTTCCATAGCAGTGGCTCCATCGCAAGGAGTCCTGTACAGAAACCCAATTAGTGTACCCTAAGGCCACAAGAAACACAATTTGTGTCTCGGAGCCATGATAAGGAGTCCTGCATGCAACTTCTGGTTCCCAAACAAAATGTTTCTCAAAGAAAATGCCCAGATGTCATGTCACAAAAATATGTTCACTTGAAGGCAACCAGAATATGCACAATGTGCATCTGAAGGCCCAGGTTTAACAGTACTTATAGAAAGTTTGAAAGCTGTAATATTCCCTCTTAAAAGGGAAATGAAGGTACAATAGTTTGAAGCTTAGACTGAAATATCAACAGTTACCTTGCTTCATTAATTAGACTTCATGCAAAATAATAGGCTATAAATGAGGAAAAAGTGAAAAAATACCTTATTGTGGGAGATTACCCCACCACTAGCTTCCAAAAATTAAACAGCAACCTTATGAAGTTCAAAAGAACCTGCGACTGCAATGACGCTATTGGATTTGGCTCCATTCTCTTAAAGTAGGAGTCCACGACAGCAAAAGCTTTACTTGGAGTCCACTGATAGCCAAAGCTTACTCGTTTCCATATTTTTAGCTATATGGCTAAAGGTTAACATGCTGCTCCTCCTAAATGAAGTTTCTATGTCTTGTATTCCCAGGGTCTAGCAGCGTACACACTGTGTCCCATCTGGACTCGAATCAGGTTAGAGGCAATCAGGCAATCAGTGGAAAAAGAAAGTAACTTATGCTACTCTGAGCATAATAAATTCAAGAAACAAAGGTAATACTGAAGCCCACCTGGCACTAGGCAATGCCAGCATACCTTTTATTAATGTAGGGCAGGCATTTCTGCACATATGGTGCCCAAGTGCATCTTATCCTCCTTGTGGTCTCCAATCCCTGGACCCTCTTACAAAGCAAGAGACCAGCCTGGTCAATCCCCTCCAATCCTCCATGCACCAGAATCAACGAAAAGAACACAAAAAGGAAAAAGGATGCCAGCTTACCCAAGCCAAGAAGCTACATTGGTATTAAACAACTGGGAGCAAAGTCCTCCAGGCCTAACGAGAGCAGCTCACCACATGTCTCCCAGGAACACAACACCCCAAAGGAAGAATACCAAAATGTTTGCCACTACAGATCCAAGTTTAAAATAACATTAGTTTCATTCACCACATTCTGAAACAGTACAGTGTAGTGAAATTTAAACGAAAGTCCTCGGACACTCAAACAATTGACAGAGCGGAGTGGAGCTTCACTGCAGCCATCTTGCGGCTCTGCCCCCTCTTGCAGCCCAGCATTGGCAAGCAATCAGACAAACTGTAATCATTTGTTGGAAACCCTCCAGTCCCCAGTGTAGCTTAAGCCCTTCTCCATGCACCACACCTTTAACATGTCATTAAATGCCATGGTGCTGAGAACTCTTGTATCTCTCTCTTGGTACACAGATAACACCTCAGAAAAAACCACCATGCAGGCCACCATTTTGATACCTCTCCCCAGTTCACTGAAGTTACCTTGCACTACTCCTACCTTATTCCTTGTCAGTTTATTTATCCCCAGATGGAGAATGATATTTAGCTCCCTCCCAGCTCCTGCAGCCCTAGCTATCCTCTGGATCTGTTCTCCATCACTCCAAGTCAAAGTACCCTTCTGGGATGCCACCTACCTATCCTTCACTCTCCCTGCTCCCAAGTCTATCTCCCCTCTCATTAGAGTCCCCACCAGCAGCTGATTACTCTTGGGCTGTGGGCCTCTCCCTCCCTCTTGATGACATCCACTTCTGAGGACCTACAACTCCTCCATTCCTTCTGCTTGGGGAACCTTCTCTCAACTGTCTCACCCAGCTAGTATGCCAAAAGAGTTTTGCAGTGGTATAGATGGAGGATTGTGCACCCTTCCCACCAACTTCACATTCTCAGAGCCCACCAAGGTCCATGCAGCCTGTTTTATTTTAGGCCAGGAGGACCATATGGTCTGTACACATATCCTAAAATATCTGCAGGAGGTGGCTACATTTTCTAGTCCCAATTTTACCCACAAACATTAAGTCACTCAGGTAATTAACTACCTCAGTCCAACCCACATTGTTCATCACTACCCAGTGCAAAATGGTACTGAATTGCTTAAACACAGTGTACGTCAGTGCACACCCCTTTAGAATGCAATTGTTAAAATAGTATCATCCTTCAAGCTTCAAGCATAACAGGTCCCGGTCATCTGGATGGAATAGCAAGAGCTGGAATGCAGATTTAATGTCCACCTTTGCCAACAGTGTCCCTTGCTAACCTCCCTGACAACTCTGACTGCTCTATCAAACCATGTATATGACACCTTCATGTAGTAAGGGTAAATATGATCATTGACAGTATCCCCCTCAAGGTAAGACAAGTGTTTCATCATTCTGAACTCACCCAGCTCTTCTTGGGGATGAAGCCAAAAGGGGACACTCCTAATATTGCATGTGTGAAGCAGGAAAAGTTAGGATAATCCTCCAGGCTGCAACCTCCTTCTTTAATTTTGCCTGGACCAGAGCCAGTAGCTCTGTGGCAGACTTCAATTTCAGTGCTTTGTATGGCTGGCAAGTGCTTTCATATGGGATTCTAAAGCCCACCATGAAACACCTACCAGGGCAAAAGCAGACATTTGGTCAGGATAACTGACAAGCTGAGACCTAATGACATCTGCCTTTTTCAGCAGTGGCAGTTTTTTGTGCCACTTCTGAAAATGCTAGGGCATGCTGTTACATAGTTTGCACTGGGTGAATAGGTAAGACCAGCTACAAACCATGCATTCATGTTTGTACCAACAGTGCTTGTTATTTTGTCCCACCACACAGGTGGTGGATACTTGTCTGAAAGTGACATGCTTTCTATGACAGGACTGAGAAAAAAAAACAGTAACTATTCATGTCCATGGTGAATTATAGATGTTGATACTTTTGGTGACAGAGGGGGAAGCGACTATGAACTTTGGACATTTTCAGGTTTGTGTACCAGTTTTAGATGTTACCTGCTCAGTTTACTCAGGTTGGTATCACTTTTGTTTTACGCTCATGTATTGGACTTGAATAATCCACAGGTATCAATTAGTCAGATTTCGGGATTTTTGTTTTCCCATTTTGTAAAGACTCACCTACTACAATGCTACAGTGGTCCTGAAGTTTAAGACACAAACAAATAAGTAAAATGCAGTCAAATGATTGCATTCCAAATGCATTTGTCAATTACGGTGCAGTAAAAACCATGCCGTAAAAAGTGTGAGTGAAAAGAGCTCCTGGGATTCATAGTGTGAGCATTCTAACACTATAGAGGGAGCTGTTTTCACTCAGGCCCAGCACTTTAACAATCACATTATGTAGGGAGTGAATCAGCTGGATCTGTGGTGTGGTGGTTAGAGTGAAAGGCCACGAGTCTATGGATGGCCACTGGACCAAGTTTGACTCGTCCCCCTTATGGTGTCTTTTTCCTTTCTTTACCTGTGGTGCATCTCAGATGATGTATATATATATTTTGGGGGGGGGGGTGAAGCCACCCTCATAACATTGTGTAAATGACATGTCTGTCTTTTTTTTCCTGCCTCAGGGAACTTGGATGGGGAGATATTTGGCCGGGTGAGTGGAACTCTGCCAGCCATTCCCCCTTCAGAGTTTGTGCTCTGTGGATAGACGATATATTTACCACTTAATGTTTTTACAGAGCGCAATGTTGTTTGTATTGTATTTTTCTGCATGGATTTTGACTGTGCTGTATTGCCCGCGATGTACTGACATGAAGCCGAATCAAATGAGTAAAGCAAGAACCAAAACATGAAATGCAAAAAAAAAAAGGAAAAGCAATAAAACACAATTCAAGGTTTAATGCCACAACAATAAAGTAACCAACAAACCAAAGGTAAAGCACAACCAAAGAAAATGAAAATAGAAAATCAAACGCAAACAAAATCAGTAAACTACAACCTCAATGCTGAATTAAAATACAATATTAGTACAAAAAATGAACATAAACAAATACTGAGTACAACTAAAAATGACTGTAAATGCAAAAATACACATCACAACAAAAAGTGAGTGAAAACCAAAAAAGCACAACACAACTAAAAAGTGAAAGCAAAAAAACCCACCAAAACTAAAATGCTAATGCAAATCAAAAAGCACACTTCAACTAAAACGTGAATGAAAACAGAAAAGCACAGCATAACAAAAAAGTGAATGTAAACAAAAAAAGAATTGGCTAATCCCAATGATGTTTGTCTGCATGTTTTTATAATGAAAATGTGGTGTAAACATGGGTATGGAGGAGATAAATGAAGTGTGTGTGTGTGTGGGGGGGGGAATTTTCACTTATGATGTGGGTGCCACTCTGCTGATGGGTCTTGTTGTTTTTTTTAGTTTTTTGGGCTTGTTGAAGGGGGAAAGAGTGGCGGGATGGCTTTGGAGAATGACTCCTATATAAATGCCCTCCTCGCCTGAGGGTGGTGGGCTGAATCACCACTGAGCATGTCTCCTATAAGGATGAGCCCCCATCTCTTAAGGGGGAAGGCTGGACTGCCTCTAAGTACAGGTCCTAGACAGATGCCCCCTCTCACCTGGAGAACAGGATTGTTGTCTAGAGAGACTCTTCTAAGGATACCCCCCCTCCAAGGGGTGTAGGCTGTATTATGGTCAACTGTCATTCCTTGTTCTTCATCAGTATTTTTTTATCACGAGATAAATTAATTACATAGAAATGATGCAGATTATTAAGCCACTAAAACTTCAAGAGATCAGTACATAAATACACAGCAAACTGTATTACATTAAGTATTATACTACCAGGAATGTATTTTACATGACACATCAGTTCACTCAGATATTTTGTAAATATTTAAGAAAGGGATTCCATACATTCTCAAAAACATTCAAAGAATCAATAGCTAAATGACTATTTCTTTTATTGAAAGCTAAATTAACCATATGCTGCACCCAATCTGAAATTATGGAGCAACTATGGTCTTCCAATGGGACAGGATTAATCTTTTCATGGCAAGACATGCTGCCAGAAACCTCAATTGAACTAGTTTTGCCAAAGAAGAGATAGCTGAACAATCTTATAGTGTTCATGATAGGGGATCAAGTTTAATATAGTAAAGAAGTACGTGGAGCAGGTCAAAACAGTGTGTGAATTACAGCATGCTAAAAACCATGAGGTGAAAACAGTGTGAGTGAAAATAGCTACTAGGGAATTATAGCGTGGACATAACAGCACTATACAGTTAACTGTTTTCACTCAGGCCTAGCACTGTAATATTTTTATTGTGCACTGGGTGAGCAAGCTGGCTCTGTGGCTTAGTGGTTAGTTTGACAAGCTGTGAGTATCTGGTACTGCCAACGGAGCTGGGTTTGGGTCTACTTCTTGCTGGGGATTTGTTTTTTTGTGGTGTTAGGTGCATTTTCGAGGATGTATGTATTTAATATAGGGTGTGTGCATAAAATTGTTCAAGAAACTCTCATTTTGTGAATTTGTATGGATTGAACTCTAGTGGTTAGGGTAACATGCTCTGAATGCTTTTGTAGGTACATCCAGCAGATGGGGGTCTATGTGCAAAATATATTTTATGGGCCCAATTTTAGAAGGGTGGTGCAAGTTGCCACCGAATGCAACTTGCACCACCTGCAACTGTGACATTGACCCTGTGCCCTATTCTAGAAGGGGCAGGGTCTCCACATCAAAGTTCTGCGACTTGCGACATGCGGCCAGATACATTGAACTGTGGGCGCACCTGGCGAGCATGTCGCAAGCCGCACTGCAGGACGTAAGTGCCCCCTCCATGCCCAGCAAGCCATAGGTGCCCCACAGGGCTGCCCACACCCCCATCCCCCGAATCCCCCTTCGCAAAGTGCCCTGCAGGGTGGCACAGGTAACCCCAACCTGTGCCCTGACCCCGAGTCACCAGCCACAAATGTGGCATATACCCAATGATGCCCTGGGAGTCTAGTGCCCCTCCTTTGGTGTACATTAAACACAGATCACCACCCCTGGTAGTCTAGTGCCCCCGATCATTACACATTAAGTACAATGCACCCCATATCCTTGGTGGTCTAGTGCCCCTCCCGATCATTGTAAAATAAATAAATAGCACCCTGTATCCCTGATAGTCTAGTGCCCCGATCATTGTAAATCAATTAGTGCACCCCATAACCCTGGTGGTCTAGTGTCCCCCAATCGTTGTAATGAAAAGAAATAGCACATCTGTTTCCTGGCAGTTTAGTGGCCCCCACCCCCCAGCTGTGCCAGACCACCCAGCACCCCACCCATCCCCAGCCAGCGACTGGCACAACTCACCTCTCACCACCATGGCCAGCTGCTGACTGAGTTCCATAGGAGAGCTTACTGTAAAGATGCGCTCAGATATTAATTTCTTCTAGAATCTGGCCCCATGTGTAAAAATTAATTTTACACATATTGTTGGTAGAATACTTTGCGACGTTGCTCCTCAAATTGCAATCCACATTGCACCCACGTCTGTCAGTTCACCTGTTCTGAGCTGTTTTTCACTGTAGCTCTTTTCTATCATCGCCGATTGTCATCACACTCTGTTGCTGCTGCAGTTTTGCAACATGCTATTATGTCCTAGCTGTTTTGACCCAGACCTGAAGTACTGTAGGTGTGAACAAAATTCTATTATTTTCTCCCAAATCACTTACAGATGCGGACAGAAAACAAGATATGGGATAAATTAGCACTTACTTTTCACATCTCCGACATAAGTCCTTTTCTCCCGGTTTCCAATTTTAGCTAACAGAGAAACATAGAATTTGACAGCAGATAAGGACCACTAGGCCCATCCAGTCTACCCTTTTTTTCCCTACCTGTATCTACGGCAGCTGACCCTACTTGGTCATCAGCTTTTAGCTGCTTTTTCCCACCTCTAGGGCTCCGTTTTGCCTGTCTCCTGCATTTTTGAATCCCCCCAACTATGTTTGCTCCTACCACATCCTGGTGTAGGCTGTTCCATGCATCCTCCACCCTTTCCATGAAAAAAAATTCATACCATTCCCCCTTATCCTGCCCCCTCCAATCTCATATCATGCCCCCTCATTCTTAAACATCTCCTAAACTACAAGATGTCTCCCACTTCTACACTTTAAGCAATTGTTTTTCAATTATTTTTTATAAACTGCTCCACAGTAGATATAAATGCTGCTTATGTTGCTCAGTTTTGCTGTTCACCTAAAAAGGGACCTGTGAGGTCCTGAAAGCTTGTGTAAAATTCCATCTTTGTATAAGATACTTGTTGGCCCCATAAAATGTATCAAACCTTCCAGCATCTCCTGTTTTCCAAGGATCAATATGGCTAGAATCTCTTTTTACAAAAAACTTAAAGCAAATCTAAAGCTTCTTGTACAAAAAAAAACAGAACATGGCTTCACAAACTGGAAACCATTGAATCTATAAATCTGTGGAAGAGTGAACTCAATAAAAAATGATTACAGCTCTCAAACAGTTCTACATACTTAGGCCTGGATATTCAGACTGTGCTGGGCAGTGGCGCAAGCCTGGGCGCAGCGCAACTGGGCTGTGCCAGGGCATGGACCAGGCGATATTCAATGGTGCTGCACCACGGCTCAGCAGCGTTGAATATGGCACAGGGGGCACACACACTGCACACAGTGCAGTGTCACTGCACCAGCACAAGACAAAGAACAGGTGCAGGGGGATGTGCCGGCACAAGTGCAGTTGCGCTAGGCACGTCACCCATGATATTCAGCATGGGGCATGTAAATGAGGTCATTATGCATGCAAGGCGCAAATGGGGCCATTTGCATGTCATTATAGCCCTATTTGCATGCGATGCGCCGATCCCCGGTGAATTGCGCCTGGCGTCCTGCCCGGCTGCAGCTGTCAGGGATCGACAATCTGTTGTGCCATCGAAGTCCTCCCACTCCCATATACCCAATCATGGGCATATTTATATATCAGATCCCTGATGGTTCAGTGGTAATCCCCCCCATCACCCAATCATGGGCATTTGTACAACCAGTGGTACACCCTTTCCACCCTATCGTGGGCACATGTAAATGAATGATCCCTGGTGATCCAGTGTTGCCCCTCCCACCACCCAAAGGGGTCCCTTGCCACCTCCTCCACCATGAGGTGGTGGCGGCACCCCACCCTCATACCCGGCTGCGCTTGCTGGATGACAGTGTGTGCAGTATGATCTGTATGCCTATTGGTCCACTGTATGGACCACTGGACATGCAGACCATACTGTACTACTCAAACCGATATGTAAATGAATGTGTTCATTCACATATTGGGGCCTGTGTAGTACGTATATGGTCAGCAAACCCATTGGTCCCACACAGTGGACCAATAGGCTATACAGTTTGTACTATGCGTTGCCATTCGACGGTCTGCCAGACAGCATGTGGGCAGGTGCTGCCACCTGCCAATGACGGGGGGCTAGTACTAGGTGGCAGGGGACCTCTGTAGATGGGTGCGAAGGGGAGTACCATTGGACCACCAGGGATTGTTCATTTATATGTGCCCGCAATTGGGTGGAAAGGGCGTACCACTGGACCACCAGGGATCTGATTGTGCAGATGCCCACAATTGGGCAGTAGGGGCTTCCCACTGGACCACCAAGGATCTTATATTTCCATATGCCTGTGATCGGGTGATGAGGTGGGGGGCACATGTCTAACAGGGCAGGGTGCTTGTGGATGGTGTACCTGCTGGCTGGGTAGCCGCCCATGGCTGGTGGCTGTTGTGTTGCGCCATGTACTACAGCCGCCCACCTGTGGGTGGCTGGCTTTTGAGTCTTATGTTTTTCAGCTCAACTTTGTGCACCAGTGTGCAGCACATGTAGGGGCTGTGCCAGCATATGCGTCGCACATCCCGGGCTGAATATCGGGATGTGCCACATATGCATGGGCACGCCCCCTGAAACTGCGCTGCATACATTACCAATGCACCCTGGCATATTGAGGGTTGGGCTACGCAGCCTGCCCCTTTGAATATCACACTGGGGCACATTGGGGGGTTGCACCTGGCACAACCCTGTTGTGCCAGGTGCAAGGGTTGTGCCAGGTGCAACCCCTTTGAATATGCAGGCCTTAGTGTCTTACTGCTATAAAATTCTTTAATGTTTTTGCTCATAATAGTGTTTTTTAACTTCATCCACATTTTATATTGAAATGTTTGTTTTTCTATGTTCAGTACTTCTTTATATTGTTTCTTAGTTTAATTTGATTATTTTATCTTCATTTTCATTAGGATGTTCTTTATATTTCCGTATTAAATGGTTTAGATCACTTTTGGTCTGTCTACATTTAAAATTAAACCATGTTTTGAGCATATTTGTCCGTACTGTAGTTTTTGTCAAAAAAAGGCTTTAAATGCCACGTTAAAGCTTCCCAGTTTGTGTTTATACTTATATTTTCATTTCCACTTAATATTTCATTCCTAAGTTTTATTAGGTAATAAGAATTTAACATTTCTGCAAATGATGGAATTTACTGTGATGACCACCTTATTCCTTTATAGTTTATAACATCCAAGTTGTGTGACTGTTAACAATTATCTTTATTGATAGTTATTGAATTCTTTACTGATATACCTAGTAATAAAGGGAAATGTGCTGATTCTACTCTATCCAAAACTGCTATATCATATATCAGAGAAATGGCCTCTTGACTTATCCATATCGAATCAATAATAGATGAACCTCCAGGCTCTATAAAATCCCTATTAGTTCTTCTGTTACGCATGCAATAATTCTGACTTCTCATAAGAGAAGATAATAGTTTTCCTTGGGCATTGGTGACTTTATCTTTTGCTGAGCGCATTACATTTATTTTATTATTCTTTAAACATAGAAACACAGAAACATAGACGTTGATGGCAGATAAGGACGGCAAGACCCATCCAGTCTGCCCATTTGTTTTTCTACCTTATGAATGTGCCATTGGCCTTTGCTCTGTCAATGGCCTATCTATTCATACTCATCTGTATTGCTCCCTTATGCCTATCCCATGCCTGTTTGAAGCCCTGCACTGTATTCTTATCCACCACTTCCTGAGGTAGGCTGTTCCATGCATCCACCACCCTTTCTGTGAAAAAGAACTTCCTCACATTACACCTTAATTGGCCTCCCTCTAATCTCATGCTGTGTCCTCTTGTCCTGCTATTTTTCTTATATTGAAACATGTTAGACTCTTTCACCTTGTTAATGCCCTTAAGGTGTTTGAATGTTTCAATCATATCACCTCTCTCCCGCCTTTGCTCTAGGGTATACATATTGAGCTCAGTTAATCTGTCCTTATATGTTTTCTGATGCAGTCCCTGCACCATTTTGTTTGCCCTTCTCTGGACTGCCTCAATTTGGTTAATGTCCTTGTGAAGGTGTGGCCTCCAGTACTGCACGCAGTACTTCAGATGGGGCCTAACCAGTGTCTTGTAAAGAGGGATTATTACCTCCCTCTTACAATTTGTGATACCCCTACTAATACACCCCAACATCCCTCTAGCTATACCTACTGCTTTAGTGGTCTGCTTGGATGATTTCAGGTCATCGGTGATGATGACGCGAAAGTGTCTTTCTTCCCTTGTGACTGCCAGCAACTCCCCTCCCAGCCTATAGGTGGCTTCAGGGTTTATTTTTCCTATGTGCATGATATTGCAATTCTTTGTGTTAAACCCCAGTTGCCACTCTTCTGACAATTTTGCTAGTTTATCCAGATCTCTTCTCATTCTGCCCACCCCATCTGGATCATCTGCTCTGTTGCAGATCTTGGTGTAATCTGCAAACAGACAAACCTTACCCTCCAGTCCATCTGCAATGTCACTGATGAAGATATTGAAGAGGACTGGTCCCAGGACTGATCCCTGAGGTACCCCACTTTTGACTTGCATCTCTTCTGAATGTATACCATTTTCCACCACTCTCTGTTTTCTGCCCGTCAACCAGTTTGCCACCCAGTTGACCAATGTCTGACCTACCCTGAGCCTACCCAGCTTATTATCAATCTCCTATGTGGAACAGTATTGAAAGCTTTGCTGAAGTCAAGGCAACATCAACTGCTCCCCCTTGGTCCACCACTCTGGTTACCCAGTCAAAGAAATCTATGAGATTAGTTTGACAGGACCTTCCTTTTGTAAACCCTTGCTGTCTTGGATCCTGTGCTCCTATGGATTCCAGGTGTTGCACTATCCTTTCCTTAAGGAGTGTCTCCATAATCTTGCTCACTACTGAGGTAAGACTGACTGGTCTGTAGTTCCCTGCCTCTTCCCTGCTACCACCCTTTTGGAGCGGGATCACATGAGCCCTTCTCCAGTCTTCTAGAACCTCTCCTGTGCTCAGAGACTCACAAAACAGTTCTGATTAGGTTAATGCCTTTAAATAATTCATCTTGTAATGTGTAAATTTTTGTTTCTTCATAAATTTTTGCATTAAAATCCCATACAGTAATAATGGGAATTAAATCATGTTTATTATTCAATAACTCTAAATAATGTTCAAAGGTCTCTCATAAAAATAAAGATGTATTCTTAGTATTTCTTGGTAGAACATTCATATTTACTAGTAAACATTTTTCCCCATTTACTATCTAAAAGTATTGTTAGGTATTTGGTAGTGAATTTTCAAGTTGTATTAGCTGAAACCCTAATGAGATTTTAGTATATATAGCTACTACCCCCTTAGGTCTGCCTACGTTTTTATTTTTTCAGCTGAGTTAGTAAATCCTGGGAACCCTGGTAACATTGGGAGTATTTCATTTTTCAGTCATGCTTCCTGGACACACATTATGTCTGCAGTAGACAAGAAATTTTTCACATTAGTATCTACCAAATTATTTATCAGACCTTCAGTATTCCATGTTATTATTCATGTTAATTTTTTGGGAACTTTTTCCACACTGTATACCTCCTTTTGTCAATCAATATTTCCAGTGTGCTGTGTGCTTTGGTTTTCTATTACATTGTCCTTTATATTTTTACTATCCCAAACTTTACTGTCTGTTAGGCAAATGTCAAGAGAATCAAGAATTATTGCATTCTTTAACACTAAAGTGGCTAATCTTGTGGTTTCAAACATCAAATTTATCTGTGGAGAGCTTGAATGAGAATCAACTACTTTTATTTTCACTAACAAATTAAAACTGATATTTAATTTTAACATACAAGAGAGAAAGGTAACCATTTCCCTTTTTGTTTGACCCACTGACTGACCCTTTGTTAGTTTCCAATTTTTGATTTTTGTTATGTTTTTCAATCACTGTCAAAATTTTTCCTATCCAGTCTCTATTTGAGAAAGACTCCTTTTCCCCTGTGTCTTTGATGGGGTTAACTGGAGCTGGAATTATTTGAGGAAGGAGTATATCAATCCCTTTATTTTTAAATTCTGTTTCAATGGTCCAAATCCTATTTGCATGTTCCTCTGATTTATATATATATATATATATATATATATATATATATTAGAGGTAAAGACTCCATCTAATGCATCAGTTAGGGTTGTTCCACAGCAACAAAAGCGAGGAATTCAGTGTTAGGGTTGAGCCCCTTGTACCTTCAGCCCACCCCAACCGGCATCAGGTTGTGCACAGAGTCGGCCCTAACTCTCCACCCCATCACATGTGTAAATAAGCAGAGGTACAGGAGAATGGGTGAGAGTTAGGACCATGACCCCAATGCACACCCCGATGCCAGTTGGAGTGGTGGGCTGGGGGGCTCAAGGGTGGCTTTCAACCTTAACACTGAATTTCTTCACTTTTGTCGCTGTGTAACAATCCTAACTGATGCATTAAATGGAGTTTTTTGCCTCTAATATCTAATTTATTTGGTTGTTTTGCTAACAAAAAATGGGGTTTGGGCCATCTTGTCCCACCTGGTGGTCATAGATTTTGCAGCCTCACCGTCAAAGAATCTTTGTCCCCCAGAATTCTTTGATTGTGAGGTCTGCTATCTTGTTTTTTAAATTCTGCCACACGAAAAATTAAAAATCTTGGCTCAGGGGTCACTCCTGAAGTAAAACCTGTATGGGTTTTACTCAGGGGGCTTCGGTCTATCGACCTATGCCTTTGGTTTCAACTAAAATGTTCAAAAATAGTTACAATGATTTCAATTCTTTGATCTCGACTTGCCAACAATCTTTGGTTGCGAGCCTGCAAATTCTTTGTTCGCGAGATTCTTTGATCACGATCTTGAATTGCAAGGTAAAAATACAATTTTCTTAGCTCAGGGGTGGCCTAGGAACACAAATGATTGTGGGTTTTCTCAGTGGGCTTCATTCTATTGAGGCATGGCAGTGTTTCCATGTAATTCTGCCTAAAAGTCGAGTTTCACCATTTTTTATTCTTTGATCGCGAGCCTGCAAATTCTTTGATAGCAAGCTTGCATCATGAGGGCACAATGAGATGGACCTTTGAAAAAAAATGAATTTCTCAGCCCAGGGGTGGCCTAGGAACACATATGAGGGTGGGTTTTGCTCAGGGGGCTTTGTTCTATCAAGGCAGGGTGGTGGTGTCATGTAATTTTGCCTAGAACTTGAGTTTCACCATTTTTTATTCTTCAGTCATGAGCCTGCAAATTTTTTGATCATGAGCTTGCAAATTCTTTGATCAAGAGATTCATTGATCGCGAGATAGGGACAAGATGTCCAGATTTTATAATGCAATAGATAGGCCAATTTTACTAATCTAAACATTTTACATATCTTGGAAATGGTTTGGTCTTTTTACTTGAAATTTGGAGGGTGTTTATGGCATGTCCTGTAGATGCAAATTACAATTGTGAGGCCTAAATGTTGCCCCATTCTTCTTGACTGTTGCTTCTGAATATGATTACACAAGGAATGGGGCAACATTTAGGTCTCACAACCCAAAAAACACACCCCATCATCTGTCAATCTGGGGATGATTGGTGGGTCCACGAGGAGGGGAGGGGCAACCCTAAAGATTTTTCATTTCCTGACTTTTTGTCTTTTAACCCTACATGCATAGAATATATATATATATATATATATATATATATATATATATATATGTATTCCATGCAAAAACTGTGTTAATGCATCATTTAGGGTTAAAGCATAAAAAGTCAGGAATGATATCTTTAGTTGCCCCTCCTCCTTCTGTGGTGCCCTCACCTTTTGAGAGTGACAGATGATGGGATGTGTCATTAGTCAGGAGGCCTAAATGTCACCCTACTCCATGTGTAATAATATTCACAAACCACAGTAAAGAAGAATGGGGTGACATTTAGGCCTCACAACCCCAATGACACACCCCATCATCTGTCAATCTCGGGAGGAGGGAGGGGCTACATGAAGGGGGGGCAACCCTAAAGGTCTTATTTCCTGACGTTTTATGCTTTAACCCTAAATGATGCAGTAACGCAGTTTTTTGCATAGAATTTCCTTACTTTTTGAGAAAGAATAGAAAAGTAGGAAGTCGCACAAGTTGCTGGTCCCCATGCTCCCACCAACTAGCAAGTTTCTGGCTAACATAACAGTTGAACTACTGAATATAATATATATTGGTAGTAGCGCATATGCATGAGAACGTGGGGCCCGCCCACCACCTTGAAACAAAACAAAGTTTAATTCATAAGAGTGTCATAATTCCACACCTGTTTACATGTCAGACACCTAACCACTGAAAATCATCTCCATGGCAGTAACACTAGGCACCCTATAAATGTGAAGCCACTACCACAATGCAAAACGCTATATAGAAAACATAAAGAGTGTTATGCAATATCTGTGCAGAAAATTAATTTTGCAGCAGCTAAACACCATAATTCAGATGCACAGGACATCCCCCGAAGATCCTCCAAATTTCAATGTAAAAGAGTACACCACGTCCGAGATATAACATTTGAAAGTTTGAGATTTTCATTCATTGGAGTGGCAAAATTCCACAACTGTTGACATGTTACACAGCTAACTACTAAAAAGTACATCCACGGCAGTAAGGCCAGCTACCCTACAAATTTTAAGCCACTACCACAATGGAAAACACTGTTCGCAAAATGTAAACTATGCCACGCAATATCTCCTCAAAAAATGAATTGTCTGACATGTAAACATCATAATTTCTATTTAAAGGACATCCCATGAACACCCTCAAAATTTCAAGTAAAAAGACCAAACTGTTTCCTAGATAGGCAATTTTAACTATCTTTACAATTACATATCTGTTACATTCAAATCTGACCAACTAGTCCCTCCCTCGCGATCAAAGATCACGATCAAAGAATCTCATAAACAAAGAATTTTCAGGATCGCAATCAAAGAATTTGCAGGCTGGCAATCAAAGAATAAAAAAATGGTAACATTCAAATTTTACACATAAATACATTAAACCATTGGCATGGTTCTAGAAAATGAGGCCCCCCAAGCAAAACTCTTCCTAGTTTATGTTTCTTGGTCACCCCTGGGCTGAGAAATTACATTTTTTCATCTGACCATCTAGTCTCTCCCTCACAATTAAAGTTTGTGATCAAAGAATCTCACGATCAAAGAATTTGCAGACTTGTGATCAAAGATTGTTATCGAGCTGTGACCAAAGAATTAAAAAGTTCAAAACTCTATTTTTAGATATTTTTAGAAGAAACCACAGGCATGGCTTGATAGAGGGAAGACCCCTGAGTAAAACTCATGATAGTTTTACTTCAGAAGCCATCCCTGAGCTGAGATATTTGATTTTTTCCTGCCAGAAAGTGAAAACAAGATGGCAGCCATCGCGATGAAAGATTTTCTCAGGGTCAAAGATTCTTAGATCGCGAGCCTGCAAATTCTTTGATCATGAGGAGGGACCAGATAGCCAAAACCCCATTCCTTGTTCACAAAATAACCATATAAATGTTCCCATTGACATAATGGGAACTTAAATGTTTAATAACTTTTGAATGGATTAAAAATTTTTCACCAAATAAAAAGTGGCA
Source organism: Neoceratodus forsteri (assembly GCA_016271365.2). NCBI lineage: Eukaryota > Metazoa > Chordata > Ceratodontiformes > Ceratodontidae > Neoceratodus > Neoceratodus forsteri. Next base: position 898,121,112 of record CM057459.1, read on the forward strand.
TGTTCTTTTACACAAGCTCTTTCAGATGAGCCAAGTTGCAGAGTGACATGGCACACAACAGCTGCACAGCACCATGGACAAAATCTGAAAAACTGCCTTCATGACTGGCGAAAAGTGCTTTTTTCAGCATTTTGGTGCACAAAACTGTAAGTCTGATCAAAATGAACTTTGGAAAATCAAGAGATCTACCATGCTCCAACACACATACCAAATTTCATGCAAATACATTGAACGGGTCCAAAGTTATTAATACACAAAATTTCGAGTTTAACATGGAAGTGCCTTCATAACCCTAAATATAGGGCCGCGACCGTGCCACTATATTATATCTATATCTATAGCTATATAATATATATATAGTATCTATCTATATCTGTGTATATATATATATATATATTCTACATCTCTCATCTCTCTCTCTCTATATATATATATATATATATATATATATATATATATATATATATATATATATATATATATATATATATATATATATATACACACACACATCTCTCTCTATGATATATATATACGTAAGTTTTTTCTGGGATTCTGACCATAGAAAACATATATACACACCTATACTGTATATCTATACATATATATATATATATATATATATATATATATATATATATACACACACACACACACATACATATATATATATATATATATTATATTGGCACAGTAGTGCCACTATAGTTAGGGTTGAGTACCCCATTTATGGTTAAAGTGTGAAATTTTGCAGCTTAATAACTTTGCCACTCTATGACGGATTTGCCTGAAATTTGGCAGGCACAGATCGGTACCACTGATCTCGGGATCTGATAAGTTGCTTGCCAGTTGGATATACGGTTGTGGAGTTATGAAGCAACATTTTGTAGTGCATTTACGCTTTTTTGCGCATTCTTTGCTCTTGCCTACAGGTCACATGGTTTGCGTGACCAGTCTGAAACCTTCAGGGAACAATCCCCAATGTGCCTTTCAATGTTTTCATGAAAAAATATTGAACGGTTCAAAAGTTATTCCAAAAAAGTTTCCCATTATAGTTTATGGGAAAAGTTAACAAAAAGTTAGACAGTGTCACAAATGCAGTTTTTAGTGTTGCAAATGACCCTTGTAGTGTTGTGAGTCAGCCATTTATTTTTCAGTTAGTGCTCACAGAAATGCTTGGCATTTAAATTGGGGACCCTCTAGGAACACAATTCTTTTCGTGTTCACCTAGTTGAGCCCTGAGGGTGCAATCCATTTCTTTCTTGGTCGGTTAAACACCCCAGAAATTCGTTTTTGAAATTGTTGTTAACTGTAGTATTTCAAAGTAGTGTCACACCTGCGACACTTTCTTGATTTTTTTTTTTGCGAAAGTGTCATGATTTGCGACACTACTTTGCTACACTATGCCCAAAATAACAGGAATTCTTTGCCACCCCACTGCAAAAGAACAGTTTGGTCTTTTGGACTGAAATTTAGAGGGAAGAAAGCTGACATCCCACAGATGTACCTTTTAGTGGTTTGGTGACAAAATAATACAGGGATTCAAAGTTACGGTACTCCGAATGTGATGCTTTTTCCCATAGACTAACATTATGGTGTCTGCAGCGCCTTTTGGGGCCCGTATCTCAGAAACGCTTTGAGATATGGACTTTTTGTCAGAAAAATGCTTAGCCCCCCACTAGGGGACTATGTACAAAACTAGCCAGGAAAGTCATGATTCATATGAAATTTTAATTACTTTTCTACGTCATACGGTTCCTGAGATATAAGCAATTTAGTATTCCAAGTGCTCATTTTCTGCTCCGAGGCCCATTATTATGCATACATTCTTTGTACTCACTGTGCTTCTCTATGCAGCTGTTGGGCAAAAACAGGGTGTGCACTTCCGTTACTGTTACAGTTAGTGTTCCCTCTTGAGTTTCCGTACCCATTTGCATTACCGTTTCCATGTACGCCACTGTGTACATTTTGCTTTGCATTTTCATTTGAGCTTGCATTTGCATTACTGTTACTATTTACATTTCCACTACTGTTTCTGTGTGCATTTTGTTTTGTGTCACCATATGCATTACCATTTGCATTTGCGAACATGATTCCATTTGCGTTTGTCTTTCCTTTGGCATCATCATTGCGTTAAGGTTACCATTTGTGTTTCCAATTGCGTTACCATGACCATGCACATTACGGTTTGCATTTCCATACCAGCTTACATTTGCGTTTCTGTTTCAATTACCGTTTGCGTTAGCATTTGTATTACCATTTGAGTTATTGTTAACATTTGCATCACCATGTGCATTAGCATTTGCCCTTGCGTTTGCATTACTGTTACTATTTGCATTTGTGTATGCCCTTCCGTTTGTGTTTGTCTTTCTTTCGTCATCATCTTTGCTGTTACTGTTACCATTTGCAGTTCCAATTGCATTACCGTGACCCTGCACATTACGGGTTGCATTTCCATATGCACTTGTATTTGTGTTTCCATTTGTCTTTCCTTTGGGATCATCGTTGCTATTACCGTTAGCATTTGCATTTCCAGTTGCTGTACCGCAACCATGCGTGTTACCATTTGCATTTCCATACGTGCTTGCATTTGCATCATTGTTCGCTTTGGCGTCATTGTTGCTGTTACTGTAACTGTCTGTGTTTCTAATTTCATTACCATTACTGTTTGTGTCTTCTTCACCATTTGCATTTCTGTTGCCCTTAGCGTTTGCATTTTCAGTTGCGTTTTCTTTGTCGATTGCATTACTGTTTTCTTCTGTGGCGCCGTTGCCTTAAACATTTGCATTTCTTTTTGCTTTTGTGTTACCGTTTGAATTCTTCTTACTGTTTGTGTTTCCATTGGTGTTACTATTTATGTTACTGTTTTCATTAACATTTGCATTTCTGTTGCCGTTAGCATTTGCGTTACTGTTTGCCTTACCATTTCTGTTTTCATTAATGTTTGTGCGCACGTTCCTCTTACCGTTTCCCGTTACCATTTACGTTTGCGTAACCATGTGCTTTACCATTTGCGCTTGCATTTGCATTACCGTTAGCATTACTATGTGAATAAAAATCACATGGTGGGCCCCACCTTCCCACCACCACATTCCAGTCACTATTTATAGTGCTCATTCTCAAAAAGAAGGGAAATTCACAGCAAAAAACTCTGTTTAATGCATCAGTTAGGGTTTTTCCACAGTGAGAAAAGCAAGGCAATTCAGTGTTAGTGCCACCCCTTGCAGCCCAAGCCCACCTAATCCCCACCAACAGGCATCGGGGTGTGAATTGGGGTCATCGCTCCAAACTCTCACCCCAGTCTCCTATACTGCACCACCTCAGCTTGTTTACACATGGGATGGGGTGAGAGTTACACCGATGACCCCAACTCACACCCCGATGCCTGTTGATGGGGACAGGGTGGGCTTGGGGTGCAAGGAGTGGCAACCCTAAGACCAAATTGCCTCGCTTTTGTTGCTGTGGAACAACCCTAACTGATGCATTAAATGGATTTTTTTGCCATGAATATATAAATATATATATATATATATATATATATATATATATACACATACACATAACAAGTCTGCTTCTGGGATTCTGACCACAGAAAAAACACGGAAACCAAGCTGATCATCCATCTTGGCTCACAGCAGCTCTCTGGTTTAAATGATAGACTTATTTTCTACTAACATCTTTCAGCCACCCCTTATTTTCCCTAAAGTCTGTTTGTCCAGTATCTGTACACTTTTAATTTATTTTGCATTTCCACCATAAGTATCCATCTCTGTCTTCTTCCCCCACATTTGTCACCTTTCAGCCTTCTTTCTAGTCCCTGCTAATTAGTTCCTGCCTGAGGATATCTCTAGCTCTTTCACTCCTGTTATGCTTTGTCTTTCCCATTAACACATTTTTATTTCACAGATTCTCTCTTAATCTTGCCATTTATCACTTCTTCTCCCTGCACCTCCCTTTTCTCTCTCTCTCTCTCTCTCTCTCTCTCTCTCTATATATATATATATATCCCTTATTTTACCTCCCCTCTACACTAACTTTGTTTTTTTCTCTTTTAGATATTTCCTGAAGAAGACCTAAGGTCAAAACATAGATTTTTAAATCTATTTTCTATTTTCAGTGTGCATTTAATATAAATATATCTATATATCTATCTATCTATCTATCTATCTATATATATATATATATATATATATATACACACATATCAGCCTAATCTCTATTTGGAGGCCTAGTAATAAATATATCTTCTGTTCCACTTTTTATATGTAACAACTTTAGTACACAGTCTGATAGGGTCTCCTGGATTTCACTGTACACTTTGCATATTCCATATGTTTCTAACAAATATTCATTAGGCTCATTGTGTGAATTAACTGTGCTTTCTGGAAGAGTTTTGCCCTGCTTATTTATTGCTACTTCTTGTAATTCTACTTCTCTTTATTGAGGGATTTAGATCTTATTATGTTCCCTGGGTTTGACTGTTCCATATTTTACAGTAGATGCCCATGTTACCTATTTTGGCTTGCTAAATGTAGGACTCTTAACTTCCGTTCATTTGGGGTCTGCTTTCTTGTTTTCATCCTTAACCTTGTTATCCAATATTTCACTTGTTGATTTAACACTGTGCTGAAAATGCTCCCCATCCTTCCCTACCTCTCCTTGATCTACCAAACTGGCCATACGTGTCTCTATTTTTTGTTTATCTACAATCTCATTCTGATTCTTTTTCTAGTTTTTAGTTTTCTTTTTCCTACATTTGTTTTTATACTGCTTCTTGTTACCTTCTTTTCTTAAGTCAGTAAATTATATGACTTCATCTCTTCCTTTTTGGAATGGAGGGGAGATACTAACCTGGATTGCCCTATTTGCTACTTGTTCATTTCTAATGGGTTCATCTTCATCATCATCTGTTTTTCTAAGTATTTTAAGTTATTCAGTAGTGTAGTGTTATAAAAGACAACTACTAGGAGAGCAGCTAATTCTTCCTTGATTAGTCAAAGATTTTCTAGCAGTACTACAGTATATTAGCATAATAGGGGTTCTTAATGATCTCTAACATTTGTCTGTATAATACTGATGAGGCTGATTTTCTAATACTGAAGTTCTCTCCATCTTTATTTATTTCTCTATTTTCTTTCACCACATAAGTTTTATCTCCTGATATAGAACCATATGTTTTCCTTGGTTGTGACACCTCATTATATCTGTCTGCATCTAGGGAGACACTTAAATCAGAATAATTATATGAGTTTAAAGAGGCAACTAAAACAGCATCTAAGTAGGAATCCATCAATTTCAGTGACCTTAGTACTAATACCTGTTCCATATTAGAGCATGATTTGTTTGTTACAGGCGTAATTAGTTCTGGTTGCTATATGGATAATGGCATAGGACTAGTGTTTTCCATTATTTCTAATGACTTGTTTTCAAAATGGAGGCAGTATAGCACAGTAGTTTAAGGCTTTGAGCTGCAAATCTGGAGACCTGGGCTTGAATCCAACAGCCCCCACTTGTATACTGTGTGACCCTGAGCAAGTCACTTAACTTCCCTGAGCTCCCAGGTTGCACCTGTAAACAAACTTTCAGCTTAGTGTGTCTCACCTGGTTAAACAATTGGAAAACAAAATTTGTAGTTTTAGCCCCCTTCTTCTCCACACGTTTATAATTGACCAGTTTATCTTTTGGTATTTCCATTTCTTTATCATTTAAAAAAAAATCAATTTCCTTTTTGATTTTTTGTTTTCACTTTGTTATCCTTTCCAATCAGTATCTCCCATACTTGTTTGTTTAGCAATAATTGCAGGGAGTAAGTCAGCCACTTCTAGAAATGATCATCTTAATTGATGGGTTCCTACTAATTCTAATAAAATGTGAATGCTATATCCAATTTTTAATTAAGGATAATTACTTAGCCTGTTCAATATATATATTCTAGTATCTATAGTCTGTTAAGAGAGGTTTTTAGACAATTCACTAATTTAACTATTAATAATTTGCATTCTGAACATTTGATGCTACAACAGCAAAAAAACCCTATTAAGGGATGAATTTAATATAATATACAATTCCTTAATGCGCAGAGTCCAAACATAGCTTCCAGTCAACTGTTAGTCTTGCCAAATGTTGTGTAGAAAGAATATCTTGTTCCAGTAATACATGAGTGCAAAAATGAAAGATCTTCTCTGTTCTGTTACATTTAAAACCACTCCCACACAATCACAGGACCTTTTAGCCCTCCTTTACATTTTCTTTGTGCTATAAAAGTGTAAAATGTTCCAGACCCAACTCCAGCAATTTCAAATATTTGTCAAGATATGAATCTTTTTTTATATTTTTATTTTATTTCAGAGAGAAAAAAATTCAAATGTCATCAGCTATAATCACAATCAAACTTCTTGAATAAACAAAAACAAATATATAAGTAATTTTAAAGTATTTATTTTTAGTTTTTGAAGGGGATGTAAGTATGAAAAAAAAAATCAGAGCAAAAATATGCTTTATCCACTTGCACATGCTCCAAGCTTCAATCATCCCATCTAAAGAAACATTGAAGATTTCTTTTTTAGGCAAAATTCTTTTAACATAAAGAAAAATGGAAGTAACCGGCAGCAAACAATTTTGGATGTATCTTAAAGTTTTAAAGTTCCTCTCCTTTTGACAACAGGATATAACTGAGTTATATATGTCCTGTGTTTTGGGAATACTCTTCATCAGGGAGTCTGGTTCTAATAAAAAAAATACATAATGCAGTATTATTTACAATTTAACAGCCATGCTATCTACTTCTAATACAATGCATGCATAACATTTAGAGAGAGTTATTAAAGACTTTAAGTTGTTAGTGTTAAATCTGTATTTGCTCATGAAAGACAAGTTAAGGAGTGTTGAGCTAGTAAAGAGAATAACATTGTATGCATTAGATTTTTACAGCCTTATATGTTTTACATGGTGAAGCAGTCTTTTCCCGTGATAAAGGAAACATGTCTAGATATATGTATTTCAGGATAGTGATACTTAAGTTTTAAATGAACAAGTATAATGCACTCTCTCAGAAAGAGCTACTATGAATAGAAATGAAGGCTGTTGAAACACATTAGAAGATACAGGTCACACTACCTTTTAAACCACTTGTTGAAGTAATAAGATACTTAATTTAAAAGAAATCAGATAATATAAAAAAAGTTTGTTTGGTAAATACATATATTTTGTTTGCAGGAGCTATTTAAAGACAGTATACATTTTAAAAATATGAATTGATACAGCATCTAAGGGTATGAATTGTTTTTGTACATTGCAAATTATTTTAAAAGCATACATTTTTGAAGTGATAAACATAATAGAAAATGATAAATATTGACTAGCTAACATGTTTATTTTAGGGAAGCACAAACTGTAAAGTAAATTGATGGTAAATCTAAAACAAATGAAAGAAAGCATATAACTTGATGTAAGTGTTGTTGTTATACGCCCTTCCCCCATATTAGAAGTAGATAGCATGGTTGTTAAATTGTAAATACTATTGTGCTATATATGTTTTTATTATTAGAACCAGACTCCCCGATGAAGGGTATTCCTGAAACATAGGGAATTGTTGGTGTGGATGTTATGAAAATAAAATTATTTTGTATTGAAGAATTTCTCAGTGAGCGGGCTGTTATTTTCAAACTTCTTTGCTTAGTGTGCTTCAGCTCTTGATTGGACGATGGTCTGTCCCCTTAAAGTATGCTTTCCTTTTTGTCTACTTCTATGAGGTTGGGCTGGATAGGAGTTTTTGGTCTTTGTCCATAATGTTTTATAAATGTATCCCTGGTACTGTATAAATGTAGAGTTCACTAAATAAAATGAATAAATAACATGAATGAGATTTTAAAACTCACAAGAGCAAACTATTAAACTACAAAATAAAAACACATCTGTCTCTGATCCTCTAAAAAGACATATGTTACCAACAGTGTTACTAATAGCATAACAAAAAGAGAGGCAGCTAACAGGACCAGTCTGTGCTACCGTGAATACATGAATTGTAATTGTCCTTTAAGCGGTGCACAAGAACGCCAAACCAAAAAGACCTAAAACAAGGTCTCAGTAAAAAACTGTTTTTATTTGTACAAAAAGCTAAAGCAAACACAAGGTGATAGTAGTACCCCCTCCACCAATGTTTCATGTAGCTCTTACGCTTTTTCAAGGTGGGACTATGAGTATGTGATACAAGCCTTTCTATAGGGTACATAATTAAAGGGACAAATATTTTAATTTCCTCAATGTCCTATGTATCCTATATCAACAGAGCCAGACGTGAACAAATTAATCTCTGCAGTTAAAATATAATAGATAAAAAAAGAGATTTACCTAAATATATATATATATATATATCACTAATCCACACAAAATGTCTAAATTTAATAACATTTCATATATTATAGGAACACCATGAACATACATAATTCTACTTAAAATGAAAAAATAAACAGTGCAGGTTGAATAATTCCACAAATGCAAAGGAAAGGAAATGAAAGAAAATGGTAGATGCAAGGGAGGGGGTACGGAGGAGGGAGGGGAAAGGAAGGGGGAGGGTAGCATGAACTACCATCACAATACATTTCCAGAGGCATATAAATACAAACAAATGCACAAAAGAGGTACCATTCCTATCATTAATATTTCAAAAAAGGCCTTAAGCTGAAACTCGCATTTAAGCCTTTTGGTCCATGCGTGTTTAACTTGTACTGCCACCTGCTTTCAAGTTTTAACAATCTGTTGTCAATGTCTCCTCCACGAATGTTAAGAGTCACTTTCTCAAGTCCCTGGAATTTAAACACATGATCTATTCCTTTTAGCATAACATGTACAGACAAAGAATTTGTCCTATCTCATTTCTCAATGCTTCTTAAATGTTCTGCAACTCTTTGTTTGAAGGAAAGCTTTGTCTTTCCCACCTAAAAATCCTTACAGCTACACATCGCTAAATACACTACATGCGTAGTTGAACAGTTAGTAAAGTGTCTATTTTGGTAAGTCATTCCAGAAATTGGATGCACAAAAATAGTTCCTGTATTAAAATATTTACAGTAACTACAGTTACTGCATATGAAAGTTCCAACAGGTAATGTAGACTTCATTTCTTCAGGCTTCACAAAAAGGCTTCTTGTAACCAAATTTGCAATATTTTTTCCCTTTTATAAACCATTTGCGGTGGATGCTTTGTGGCAGACACAAGTTTCTGCTCAAGTTGTAATAAATGCCAATTCTTCAACAAAACATATCTGATCTTATAAGTTTCCAGTGTATATGCTATAACAAAATTAAAAACCATATCGTTTTTAACTTTTTTCTGTTTTTTACTCTGTCTATCCATTATTAAGTACAAATGGTTCCTGCATTCCTAAGGGACATCTCCAATGTTGCCAGTGGGACTACTGCCATTAACTATTCTGCTACAGAGGAAATTTCAGTGGAGCATAATTTGCAGGAAGGTGGTGTTTAACTACTACACTGATGGCAACTAACCTGTACAGAGAGGAGTGTTTTAGCAGTTGAGGGTAGAGAGACCTAGAAGACAGAGCGGGTCATCCCGAACAAGATTCATGTTCAGTACAGAGGAGCAGGCATTTTAATGCCCTTCCAGAAACTAGAAATACTGGGGCAATACCAATGGATATATGTGAGATGAGTTGTATTTTGCTGGCATCTCCAACATTTGTCTTCCTGGAGGAGCCCCAGCTTTACTAAAGCAGCCAAGATATGATACCATCTGAGGAAAGTCTTTTTCTAGATTAGGTGACTTCTTCTGTCCCTACAGGCACTGTGCACTCTGTGCATGTAGGAGGCCTACACCTTCTCTGATATCTGCATGCTCAGTTCTTCTTCACATGTAGGTTTGGAGGAACAATATTGGTCAGGGAGGGCATCCAACATTTATCTGTAAAGGAAACTAGATCTGTCTCTCATGAGCTTAATTCCTGTGTCAATCAGGGCCACACTGGAATCCTATATGTGCCATGAGCATAGGAGACTTCTCTCTCTCCAATCATGCTTCTTTTTTGGAGGAACCTCCAAATATCTTGGTTAGGAAGGCCACATCATGCCTACAGAGCACTGAAATATTCAATATGAGACCCATCTGAGATGAAGAGATCTGGGACCATAAGAATGTCCATTTGAGCACAAGTAGACCATTTTGAGAAGAGTTGCCAATATGAAAATCTCCATTACCCCATAGGGGCTTCAGTACGGGAGATAAAGGGGTAGTTTCAGGGTCTTGTGAAAGTGGTCCCATACCTTTTTAGAAAAGGTAATGGTCGGGTGCTCTTTGAGGATGGTGGGATTGATCTGAACAGTAATGAGATAGTAAAATAGTTCTGATATGATCCCTGCACCATGTGCAATCACAGAGAGAAGAGATGTGTGCTGGAGAGAACCAGTGTATGGTTTATGCAGTGGTGAATGCCCAATGATATCCCTCAAATCACGGGAAGCCCCACCGTACCAATACAGTGGGCACAACGTTTTGCTCTACTATACTGGAGAGGTTTGCCTACTCAAAGGTATTCTCCAATGAGCTTATTAAGCTTCTAAAACCATTTCAGTGGAAGCAAGTGTAAAAGGGTATTTGTGATGCATGCTTCCAAGACAATATGATGCCATTAATTTTGCCTGCCATTAAGTAATTTTCATCTAACCAGTTCAGTTCTGGTAATTGCCACTATTGGAGTCATGTTCAGTCATGCCCATTTCAAGACTGAGGAATGGTCGGTGATCTTTTTGTAGGTGATGCCCTCTGGGGACCACTTGAGGCCAGCTGTGATCAGTGGGGATAGAGGGAGGGCTTCTGTCTTACCTTGGTTTACTTTCAACACAAATACTGGAGTGAACAGTTGTAACAGTTCCAACAGGAGCTTTAGAGTGGTCTGTCTGTCTTCTGCAGGATGAGCAGGCCATCTGTGTATAGCATGGCATGACATTCTTCGTCTCCTTTAGCAATTCATTTAAGGGAGGGATAATGCAATATGGCAATAACAAGCAACTCTGTGGCCAGCACAAAGAGTAATGGGGACAGAGGGCATCCCTTCCTTGCCCCCTTCTATAATGAGAAAGACAACAATTCTAGTCCATTTGGTACAACCATGGCCACTAGAGTACAGAATAATACCTGTATCCAATGTAGGAAGGAGATGCTGAGATGTTACTGCCATGTAATTGACTTCAAGTCCTTTCAAAGTCTACAAACAGAGCTTTTGCTGGTGTAGGTGCATTATTAATAGTGTGAATGTGGTTCAGCAACGAGCACAGAGGATCTGAACTTTGCATTCCTTTGGTGAAGACTACCTGGGATAAATGTATGATCCCCTGCAGAACTGATTCAAACTGTGATACCAAAGTTTTTGCCAGGACCTTGGCATCCACATTAATACATGAACTAGGTCTGTGTCTACCAGATTGAGAGGTATTTTTGCCTTTTTGGGGAGCACTGTAATAAATGCCTTGCACATTATAGGGGACAAGGACTAAATCAGAAGGCCTTTCTGGAACACTTGAAGTAGGTGTGGGCTGAATCTACGCAGAAGACATCTCCTCCAGGGACTTTAGCTTTATTCAGAGAGTGGATTGCCGTCTGCACTTCCTGAAGTGTAATGGGCTTATCCAGGTTGTCTGTCTCATGTGGTATGACCCTGGGAAGAGGAAGACTTTCAAGGAAGTGCAAAATAGTGTCTTCAGTGGAAGAGTTGTTAGAGGAGTATAATTTCCTTTAGAAAGATTGCATAATAGTATTATGAGCCTGAGACTCAGTGTGGATTTTGCTTATTCTGTCCTAAGTCCAACAATGTGCCTTTCTGCCTGCCATCTCTTCATCCTATTGGCCAGGGGTTTTCCTACCATTTCCTCTCCTTCTCAGCACATGTGTCTTAGGTGGAGAAGGGCAAGTTCATCCTTTCTGAATGAGAACTCATTCAGCTTCATTCTGGTGTTTGTAAGTTGAGACAGCATTTCTCACAAGCGTGGGTTTTGTTTATACTCGGCCACTATGAGTTTTAGGTACGATTCTAGTAAACAAATTTATGCCTTCCTCTCAAGGGCGGTGGGCTGCGCAACTAATTATGTTGCCACACATGGTGGCTTTGTACGCTTCCCAGATAATTTTTGGAATATGGCACCATCCTGCCTGATCTGCATAAACATCTATGCCTCCTGTTTTGATAATGATAGAAATTTTTGATCCTTCATCAGGAGTGGGTCTAATCTTCAATTTTTGGATTTGGGGGTATGGTCCCCCATATCAGAGAAAGGGATACTGGGGTATGGCCTGAAATGACTACTGACAGGATCTTAGAAGACAAAAGGTTATTGGTTATCCCTGGAGAGGAAAACCATATATCTGTACAGCTGGATGTGAAGTGAATGGCTGAGAAACATGAACATTCTCTTTCACATGGATTTTGCAGTTGCCAGATATCCACCAGACCATGTTCTTTCAGGAGATTGCCCAGATCCTGTCTTGCTCTCACGTGGGGCTCATTCTTTACAGAGCTGCAGTCAAGACATGTCTCCATGACCAGATTAAAATCCTGTCCCAGGAGCAAAGGGAGGCCCATGGAAACAAACAGTGATATAGCCTGATTTAGAAGACAGGGTCATCTTTATTCAGGCATAGGTGTTGGCTAGGATTAGAGGGGTCTGGGGCATAGACACATCCATCAGCAGCCATTTGCCTTCCTTGTCAATGGCTGATTTCTTTAGGGGCCAGTCTAAACATTTGTGGATTAAAATAACCCCCCTCCCAACATTTTAAGTGGTGCTGTGCTATGAATCTCAATCCCCACCCAGTCCCTTTAAAGTTTGCTTGCCTCAGCATTGGTAAGATGGGATTCCTGGAGGAAGGGACAGTACCTTCTTTCATTTTAGTGGGGAGCTGAGCTCTGCACAATCCAAGTGACTGTATGTACATCACCCATGTTCCAGATGCAACTCCCAGAGTGCAGTCATAGAGGAGTCACTGTATGAGATCAGTGTATGAGGGAGATATGATATAAACCTGCTACAAACTTGCTGGAAGTTTCAGCCAACATACAAGAAGAAACACACACACACACACATGCAAAACAACTTGTTTCAGATATTACCAATGAGCTTAGTAATCACCACTGTAGTGAATCTGCAAAGCCCAGGTGGAGCTAGGTACAGTACTTCACATTCAGTGTTACCCTTTTCAACCATCTACACTCCCTCCCATCCCATCCTCAATAATGCCATCCCTTGAATCCCTACATCTTAAAACCCCTTGTCATATAAAAACACAGGCTATGCTCAATAACCTAAATGTCCTCTACCAGCAGTTGAACCTGGTCTAGGTGTAACACTACAAACCAGAGTGACTCTTACCCCAAAAATAAAGAGTCCCTGTTTCCCAGTCTGTTTGGTAGAACAGTGGAATTCTGGGGCTCTCCCAGTATTGGATTAATAAGACCGCATACAGTCCATGGACTGAACATGGTGCTGTAGCACTTGTGAGGAATAAGGTGGAGGATGTGCAAGTAGAAGTCATCTTGATTTCTCTCAGAGGAAGGAAGGAAATGATTTCCATCCTGCATCCTTAGCCAGTGGGCTAAGCAGGGTATGGTCCTTCTATGACCAGAGGGGAAGGGGAGAGATATAGCCATCATTCTTTGATCGCTGGATCCATGGGGGTGCCCAACAGCTCCTACAATGTGTTGGTAAGCCAAGGGAGGGATCATCTGCCACACCAGTCCCTTAGTGGCCAGGAGAACATCACATTCATAGACATTACCAAATGAAAGCGTCATGTTCAGGGCAGATAGGAATTCTATTGCTTAGGAGTTTTTAGTGGAAGGTTTAGCTGTGCTGACATCTATGGCATTGGTGGTTACAGGGACAATGTCTCAGAATGCTAGAATTCTGCATTATACAGAGTTTGGACTGTGTCTGCGGGGGGTGCCCCTTCCCTCTGAAAGTGCTAGAATGTGGGAATATACCCCTGTTGCATGTCAGCCATCAAGTTTATGCTTGCTTATGAGACAGGATAGTATGCCCCAGTAAAACAGTTGAGCTATATTACCATCATTAGGTGAGTCACAGCAATTGATTTGTTTCCTCTGCTGTCCTGGACAGGCTGTGAGTGAACTTCGGATTAATGAGGCTAGTAGCAGTGATGGCCCCTCCCACTCCATACCCATCCCCCCTCCATGCAGAGTGGTGTGTCTATGGAGCAGAACTTCTTTCCCCTTACCATATACCCACCACTGCCTAATTCAAAGTCCAGTATTATTCTATAATCTTTGAATTTGTTTTATGTACTATGGTCTAAAATGAGCTTCTCAATAAGTGTGATTTGAGATTTTTATAGAGTACCTAGACTTATAGTATGTTGCCTGCAGAAGGTAAATAGTTGTTGAGTTCACTGTCTACCCACCTCAGTTACCAAATTCCCCTAGATGAGGCTATACCCATAGCACAATGGAAGATAGTGAGAAGGACAGGTACTCTTGAAGTAAAGAAACACACGCTTAATTGAAGTTTTCTGCTCAGGTCTCCCCTTCCGATATATTTTTTTTTTGTTAGTTGTTTAACCAGGACTAGCACACTAAGCTGAAAGCTTTTTTACAGGTGCGACCTGGGAGCACAGGGAAGTTAAGTGACTTGCTCAGAGTCACACAGTCTGCAAGTGGAAGCTGTGGGATTCAAACCCAGGTCTGGTCTGCTGGATGTCACCAGATTTGCAGCTCAGAGCCTTAAACCACTGCGCTAAACTGCCTCCCATAATTCTCCAAAAACGATGCATACAATGCTTAAATTTCATGCTAGTAAATACCCAAAAGGCAAAAATGGTATTTTATTTTTTATTTTTTTATTTTGGTCTTTGATAATCAGGTAAGACCCACTAGGCACAAGTGCCAGTTTTCAGGAGTGACCTGGGAGCACTGGGCGGTTAAGTGACTTGCTCAGAGTCACACAGTATGCAAGTGGAGGTTGTATGAATCAAACCCAGGTATGGTCTGCTGGATGTACCAAGCTCATTAACAGCTCATTACTCTAACTTCTAGGCTATGCTGCCAGCCCACAAGATAAGTTGATTCAGTCCTGGTGAGCAAAAAAAGGACACTAGACACTATTCACAGTATCCTCTTTAAGAAACATGAGAGCTTAGATGTCCAAAAGTTCCAACAGGTTCATTGATAAAGCAATATGCGGATAGCACCAAATCCTGTAAAACTCTCAGGGTGGGGTGCTGGTGCCTGTTGCAGCAGAAGATGGTGATACATTTATTAGGGATTGAGGACCAGGCTTTAGATGGTTTTCTTCAGGGTCTGACAATTCTCCAGCCCACAGGTTTGTTATGGTGGTGACTAAACTAACAGCATCTGCCAAGGACTTTGGGTGAGGAGGCATTTCTCCTGAAGTCTGTAGATTCAGGATTGAAAACTGGGTTGCCTGGATGTCCAGAAACTCATTCATGAGGAGTGCAAATCTGTTAGCCACAATGTGCAGCACGAGGGTGGGGGCAGAAGCTGGAGAGTCCTCACTGTGGTTTTAGCTGGGACTAAGGGGCCTTGTCAATCACTCTTTTTTTTTCTCTGTTTCTTATTTTGGCACTTAGATCAGGTAGTGAGGTACCAGGGATCAAACACCTTTGGTGGAAGCCATTTCAGAAGGTCATAACCAAGCTGGGTCAGATTCTCAGTGCCAGGTAGTAGTGTAGGGTCCATCTATTACTGCTGATTTTTGACCTTCCTGACCAGTTCCTTGCCTTGAATCATACCATGTCCATCTGTGGCCACATTTTGTCTCTGTAGGCTTCGTTGACCTCTGGGGCATCAAATTGTTGAGATGCCCTATTGCAACCGATACAGAGCACAGCAGGACATCTAAGGTGATTAACACCTCAGCCCCATTAGGGCTTTGTGAGCTGAGGTATATGCCTTGCAACAATTAGAAGGTTCAGTGGAGTAGAGAATCTGAATTTGATGGCTTTGCCACATTAGGGATCTTTTCTTTCTGACCCAAGACAGAATGTTTTTCCAATCCATGTGGCAGATGAATCTAACTAGGAGTGATTGGGACCATTCCCAAAGCTTTTAAGTGGAAAGTTGGGGACAGATTAACTCAATGGAGGGTAGGCGGACCTTCTAGGCCAAACAGTTCATGAAGAGCTCAATGAATGACAGGGATGTGGCTTTCCCCTCACAGACTTCTGGGAAGCCCACAAAATGAAGATTATTTCTTCAGCCCCAGTTTTCCACATCTTCAGCTCTGTCCTCAAGTCATCTGATCATCTGTTCCTGTTCTCTCATGTGGGTGATGAGTCACTTGGACTTATGTAGGCTATACATTGTTCAGCTACATTCAGTCTTTCTCCAGTTGGAAGAACATCAGAGTTTGTTTATTATGCTGTAATTTTGAGTCTGTTAATCTGACAGATGATTTTTTTCAAATATGCCCTTGATTTCTGACAGGGCAGCATGAGTGGAACTGGAGTCAGCCATAGCCTTCTTGAGGAACCTGACAGAATGAATTGGCATTCTGCTATCAATGAGAATATCTCAGCTTATAAGTCCTCACTTTTGAAATTTTAGGATCAGGATGCCCTTTGCAGGTAGCCCCATCAAACTAGATGGTTTAGGATGCAGGTAAGCAGAAACTCAAGTGGATTATCTTGGATAGGTGTCAGGAGTTTGCAGGGCTGTCACATTAGGCAGCCATCTTGTGAGTGCCTAGCCATGCCACCTACGAAGTCCTTGTTTTGAAGGTGAGAAACACTGTGAGACCATTTAAGGGATCCTTTCCTTGAATTTGAAGTAGTTAGGTTTGTGGATATGAGAGCATGGTCAGAGATCAAGTTATCAATTATGTGTGTATTAGCTATCCCATTACAAACATATTCTGAGATGAACAGATAATTAGTTCTGCCATTTGAGATGCTGGTAACTAAGTAAAATGAAAGATTTCTCCCAGTGGGGTTAAGTTTCATCCAGATACAAGATAGAGTATTACCTTTCAATAATCGATTGAGAGTTTCTCTTTCTCTGTTTTTAGTGTCTGATTTTTTTATGTGTACTGTACTCCTGTCTAGGAAGGGGTCAAGAGCTATGTTAAAGTCTCCTGCCAGAATTATAGATTCATAGATTCATAGAAGGCTGTTGGCAGATAAGGACATCTAGGCCCATCTATTCTGCCCGTAATCCCTCCCCCCAGGAAGATTCCATCTGTCCCTTTGCAGCCTGCACGCTGCTCGCCAGTTCCATGTGCATGTCCTAGGCCCTCTTGAAGTTTTCCACTGTATCCACCCCCACCACCCACTCCAGCAGCCTATTCCATGGCTGTACCACCCTCTCAGTGAAGAATCTGCCCCTGATGCCCATTTGAACCCGACCCTCTCCAGTTTGAGGGTATGTCCCCTAGTGAAATTGTTCTTACTCAAGTTTAAATATGCTGTCAACCTTCACCCTGTTTATGCTCTTCAAGTATCTGAATGTCTCCACGATATCCCCTTCTCCCTCCCATCCTCCAGCGAGTACAGGCTCAACTCCCCCAGCCTCTCCTCATATGTCCTCCCCTGCATCTCTAACACCATTTTACTAACTCTTCTCTGGACCTTTTCCAGCTGGTCCATGTTCCCTTGCCAGAATGGCCTCCAGAACTGGACCCCATATTCCATGTCTGGTTGGACCATGATTTTGTACAGTGGCAGCCATCTTGAGTGTGTCATTTAGGAATTTCTTTGTATATTACATATGATAACAAATAGCTGATAACATGATTCAGATGGACCATAAAAGTTACATATCACCATATGCTTTCCATTCTGGGTGCCTGAGATCAGACTCCATCTCCCTTCTTATCTTTTAGTTTTTGGGCTACCAAAGGTTTTTTTTTTTTCTTATATGAATAGAAACCCCTCTTTTGCTACTTTTAAAAGAACTATGATGCACTTGTCCCACCCACCATTTTAGCAGTTTGGAAGCTTCTAGTTCCATTAGATGTGCCTCTTGCAATAACGTGATGTCTTGCCTTAGGTAGTTAAGCTTTTGATGTGCTCTTGATCTCTTAATAGGGGTTCCTGTGCCCTTAGCATTCCATGAACAGATTGTTAAATAAATAATTTCTTTATTCTTACGTGACAAAATTAGTAGTAAAGTTCTAAGATAAGAATCAACTTTAAGATTGCACTGCCTCTTTACTATGCATTACTGTATTTTACCATTAAACTTAATAAGCTCTAGGTAAAGCTTTTAAAATAGAGTCAACTATCTATAAATGCTACTCTATGTATAATACAGCAGTACAGGAAAAACAGCCATATGTAGCAAAAATACAACAATGTATGTAGTTATTAGAGAAGCAATATGGCCTTACTTCAAAAGTTTCTCATTTTTCAGAAACACTTGAGCGCCCTCACTTCCTTTTTTCCACAGGCGTTGAGCACTCATGCACAGTAGGCAGGAAAGATATGTATTAGTCAGTGCACCTATATTAATCTAAGTCAGTCATGCTAACAGTTAAAACATGAAGTAGAGTGTAAAGCCAGCATAACAGTTCACATTTTCTAAAAGCTATGAAGTCATTTGAGAAAGATATCTCAGTAACAGTAACTACAAACTATATGAAGATTGTTAAAGTCTTATATAGAGAATACTGGATGGGCTACTATGCAGAACCAGTGTGTTCTGCCACAGAGGGATTCTGATTCCCTCTGACCTTGAGAGCAAAGCTCAAGAGGTACATGGGAATCAGAACTCCGAGGTGGTAAAACACACTGGCTGTGCACAGAGTTGCTCATCCTGTATTTTTTATAGTGTATAGTACTGTGTGAAAAATGTGTTTTGTGAGTTCTTTTGCTTTTAAAATGAAACTGACACATGCTGTCTCTAGAGGTTCTAGAATGCTGTTCTACCACGGTAGGGTAGAACAGCATGCCATGACCTTGGAATTGTGGTAGAACAGCATTTTGAAAGGGATGGAATTCTATACAGAACAACACTCCACTGTACACTATATGTAAAACTAGTCCAAGCAGTTTAAATTTGTAACCAGAGGTTCATGTAGCATAGACTGGTAGATTTCCAAGAGTGTTAGTTGCAAGGCTTAAACTTTATGCAATTAAATCAGATAATTTGATTAATCTGTTGAACCCATATTGTGATGTTTGGTGTCAGCACTACATTGTGTCCAGGATGTAAAATGTCTATATTTTCATCTTAAAGTTGTCAATGGTCCTTGTGCCATATTGTCACAGTACTTAGTTTTCCCTTGAGGATGATGAGTGATAGGGGGAAGGAGTATATGAAGTAGTTGGAGGTAAGTGCGGTTGGGGATAGGTGGGTAGGAAGGAAAAGAGAGAGTAAGTGGAGAAATACTGGATTTTAGGTGAGGCAGTGCATCTATATTAATCAAAAGTCAATTGCACTAACAGTTAAAACCAGAAGTAGAGTGTAAAGCCAGAAAAACAGTTCGTATTTTCTAAAAGATATGAAATCATTCGAGAAAGAAATCTCAGTAACTTAAAACTATAAGCCTATTGTAAAAGTCTTATAAGTAAAAATAGTCCAAGCAGTTTAAAGGTGGGTGGAAGAGATAGTGCCATAGACCAAAGAGGATCTGCAGTGAAATAAATCACAATAAAAATGAGCAGACTGGATTGGCCAAAAGGCCCTTATCTGCCATCAGTTTCTATGTTTCTGTGTATAGAATTAATTGAGGGGAGGTGGGTGTGAATAGATGGGGTTGCAAAGTCTAGATGAGATTCTTCAAGGAAACTTCAATGTTAGAAGTCTATGTGACTGAATATACCAGTCTCCATACAATATTCATGACTTTCTTCTTATTTGACATTTGGGGCCTGATTCTCAAATGAGGCATAAGAGTGGCACAAGGTGCATCAGACACACCGTGCACCAAAGCACCCTGCGCCATCAGCAATGCACCAAATTCAGTAAGAAACTCACCATGCACCAAATGCAGTGTGCATGATGCAAGAACGCAAGGTGCATCATATAAATAGCATAGGCAGACCTCATGGTGCATGCAACATCAACAGACAGGAGCAGAATCATGGCCAAACCACAGAGGATGCAGCAAGGAGAAAGGGAGCAGACAACCCCAGGAACATGGAGGAAAAAGACTGGTCACTCCAGGAAGAAGAACTTCACTGACCAGGAGACAGACATCCTTCTGGATGCAATTGAGGCTTAGGTAGGTGTGTATGTGGGTGACAATAGCACATGTGCATGATCTGCAATGGTGAAAGGATCTGACATGAATGTGACATCCAACAGGCAGACCTACTACTGTGTCAGGGAGGGGACCAGAAGGTACAGAATCAGTGGCAGGAAGCATGGGATAAAGTAGCCAGACTGGTGAATGCAGTGGCCCCCTGCAGGCGCAGTGTGAGGGAGCTTCAGAAGTGGCACTGTGACATCAAGCACCATGTGAAGGAGAAGGCAGCCTACAACAGGTGCTGCATAATAGCAATGGGTGGAGAACCCACACAAACATGGCCTCTCAGCAGACATGAGGAATGTGTAATAGCACAGAACAGCACATGCAGCATACAGGGTGACACTGAGCTGGTCCTGTATTGGCAACAACATGCACAAGGCAAGCACTGGGCATGCATGAGGTGGGTGACATCAGTGTGCAGACAGCAGACGTGGCACCACCAGTGGAAGCTGATGCCCTGCATTGCCAGCAGGGAACACAATGCAAGATCCCACAACACATAGTGATCGAGGGGGGCAGGGACAGATGGACACAGTGATGGTCTGATCCACCATGCGGAAGCATGGGATGCATGTGGTGACCCCTCCACTGGGCACCACAGACTGGACATGCATTGTGGCAATGGACACATACCAGGACATGTGGACCAGATGTAACCAACTGTATACATCTGCCTGTATACCCAGCAGGTGGCCAGAGTACACAGACCGGAGGACATGCCACTTCCAGGTGGCCCACACCACTACAGTGTCATGCTGTGACCGACAGTGACAGTGATGCATCGAAACAGCATGGCACGGACAGTAACAGTGGTGATGGACAACAGCAGGAGTCTGCCAGTGACAGCACAGTGAGCCAGGCCCAGAGGAGGGAAACAGAGAGTGAAGCCAGAGAAGAACAGGGAAGTGACACTGACAGCAATGCCATGTCATCCAACAGCTGCATTACCATGGGGCACAGCACACCAGCAGGCACAACAGCAGACCAACAATGAACCATGGCAGACACTGAGCAGCAGGAGGACAGTAGGGGTGGCAGTGTTGTGGGACAGGCAGACAGTGTACACACCACCGGAGGCTGTCCAAACACACAGCACCAAGGATCAGGCCCCTGGAGGTGCAGGTGGGACAGGTCAACAAGGTGAAATGCCACTGCCATTGGATGATGACCTCGGGGTTGACCTGTCTTGATACTGCCAGGACATCATGTTCACCCAGGAGGCAGCACAACATGAGCTGGCTGGGATATGCAACAGCATTCGTGACCACACCAATGCCACAGTAGCACACATAGGACAGCTGCAGCTGACAGTGGCAGACATCCATGCAGCTGTGATGCATGGGATACAGGAAGGGGCAGGTCAAATAACACAGAAAGCAAGGCTACTCTAGGACATATGGCTGTGTGTTGCAAGCCAAACAGATGCCATAGAAAGGCAGACCACTGTTATGGAATGCAGCATTGTGCTGCACATCACCCAGACAGAGGCAACAACAGCAATGGCCACAGCACTGCAGGAGATTGCAAGATGCATGCAGCAGCATGCAGCCAGCGTGGCCATGGTCCCACAGTCATGTAAGGAATGCAATGTGTGGTGGCACTACAGATGGACAGGTGACAAACAGCACAGCATGGAACACACAGCAGGTGTGACCCAGCATGAGTCTCACAGGGGTGTACAGGATGTGAGACAGAGCCATGAGGGTACAGAGGGCATGGCAAAGCCAGCGATGCCCGCAGGACAACAGCTGGCAACAGTGTTGACAGAGCACATGACATGCACTACTGAACCTGAGGACAGGGTGGTGGTTGACATGGATGACCATCATGGAGACAAAGGGGAACAGCAACAAAACAACAATGCCACTGAGGACAGGCACATGGGCATGACAGACAACAGGGATTGGATGGACTGGTGGCACACAGTGATGCTGGTGTTGACGGTGGACATGGCACAGTGGGGCGCACACAGCAGGGAGCCACAGCCAGACAAGACATGGAAGACACCTGCAGCAACACACCCATGAACATAGCAGAGGAGGTGCACAGGCACGTAAGGGTAGTGGAACAGGAGGTGCAGAGGGGGCAGAATGTACACCTGCCAGACAGCGCTGTGATGCAGGCCAGCCACACACAGATCATAACAGGGCTAGACAACAACATGGATATGCCAACACCTATTGCAGCACAGATGCCAGCACAGCACACAACATCCCAGTCCCGAGGTCACAAGACGAGCCACACTGATGCAGGTGGAATGGCCTGTGAGGGGCAGATGGCCAGGCAAGGACCAGCAGCAGCAGAGCCCAGTGTACAGACAGCAGCAGTGGGCAGCCAGACCAGATGGAGGGGGAACAACAGTGGTATTACTGGAACTGATGCAGCACAACAACCACGGCCGGTGGCACCACAACGGTTACAGAGACATAGGGTGCACACAATGCCAGCCGGCCCAGGAGCACAGACAGGGTGTGACACACCACAGGATGCAGTGCAGAGCAGCAACACGGCGGTATAGCCACCATTTGCTGCACAGAGTTGGACTCCAGCCACTGTAGGCTGTAAAGTGCAGCCTGCCCAGACACAGCAGTAGAAAGCACAGATCATGCCATCCATGTACACCGGACGGAGGGGTCACCTTGATGATAGTATCTGCCACTATGCACTGGGCCCATGTCCACACCATACCCTGAGCACAGCCTCCCACCCAAATACACGCCATATGGTGGCACACATGCGCCGTACGTATGTATGGTGTATGTACATTTACCCCATGTCCCGTGTACAGTACCCATGGCCATTACCCACCCAGACATGTCATCAGATCAGGGGACACACACACACACACACACACACAGAAGCCTGCATCCTGCAGCTCGATACCACCCACATGACAGCTGTATGCACAATGACAACCCATACAACATGTGCAGGACCCCTGTACAACCCCCAACACCTGCCCTGGAAACAGTGACCTGCAACCATGTGCATACACCATGGCATGCTCACCACCTATTGACACCGTACACCCACATCCCATGCACCACTGACTACCACTAACCAGGCATGCCCCCTCACACACACCCCTGTTCCCAGTGTGTCCAGTGGATGCACACACCATGCTGAGGCACAACACCACAGGCAGGGCCCATGGCACACACAGCACCATACCCTTTCATGGTGCTAGGCATGCCTACAATCCCAGGTGCATGCCCTGTGCAGGACTGTTGCCACCCCACCACACATGGTGTAGCACACACAACCCACTGCCAGCACACCCATGGACAGTACCTGATATGTTACACACCACCACAACAGGCATACAGAGATGCACAATGCATGACAATGGATGGGCATTGCAGTATACCACATATATTTCGTGACACACCACAGAGCCCCACCATGGAATTGTGTACCACATGTATGGTACCATGACATGCACAACACATGCAGGCCCAAACTGCTGGGTCCCACCTTGTCGACTGGTGGTTTGGCTTACCCACTGTGGCATGCCACTGTGGAACTAAGAGGACCCCAATACTGGATGACAAACACCCACAGGGATACAGTGTTCTGACACTGTGCCCAGCATGTGACACTACCAATCCCTGTGATGCATAGTGCCATGTTGGCATGCAGTGCACATCACACGGCATAGGACGACAGTCCTTGGTGTCCAGATGTGGGCCTGTGTATGCCCTTGTGGACAGATACTCACACATTCACTGACACTGACCTGTACACAGCATAGGCAGATGTAGGGCATGTACAGTAATGAATGACACACGGACACAGCATGAAAATGGAACAGCAATGTATTATGCACAACAAAGCAATACACACCAACAACTGTGATGGCATTTGGAATGATAGACAATGCAGTGGACACAGCAGCTCACACAGAAACAGAGGTGGAACAGTGCAACAATTTACAGCATTGCACACTGTGTTACCCACAACCTGAAGTAACATACACCTGTGTATGGGCTAAACTATGTACCCTGTCAGTAGCATGTCCACCATGTAGCATGTAACATCCTGGACAATGTTGCAGTCACATGTCCAATGGTCAATGTCCACCAATATGTTCCAGGAACTCCAGCAGGTCATGCATAGCATCATTCATCATAGGCAGATGCCTCACCAGGGGCCTGATGTGCATGATGAGTCCCTGTGCAAAGTCACAGAGGGTGGACAGATGCAGATGTATGTCGGCGTCACCCCCGGCATCCATGTCCGGCAATGTGCCATTGGCACTTACAGGCTGCACAGGTTCGAGTTTGAGGGCAGGTCCCACAGCCCCATGCACAGGGGCAGCACCATCATCATCCTGGCCAGCACTTGCCTGTCCAGCCACATCCAGGGTGCCTTCACCTGTAGATATGTCCACGGTGTCATCATCCGCAGATCAGCCCACAACACCATTGTCAAGCTCCACGTATTGAGGCTGCTGCTGCCATTCCACTGGGTCAGCCTCCTCCTCTGTACTGTCCTCTGTACCCTCCTGCGGTGACACCTGCTGACTGCCCTGGGCCATCCTCCTAGTTCTGGCAGCATATGCCCGTGCTTCAGCCCTCTTCAGGTGGTGCATTGCTCACTCAAGAGCATGCCACCCTGCATCATGGCCCTGCTGTCCCCTCTGCACACTGGCAGTGGCACCTGAAATGCAATGTGACAGACTGTGAGAGATTGAAATGCGTGTCCACACCTTTGTGTCACCTGACAATATATGTTGTCCAGACCGCAAACGCAAGGGTGGCATGCCATCGATATGCCATGCCACATGTTGCATAAACCATGACATGCACCAGTTGTTTATGGGGCACACTCCCACACATGTTTACACAGTGCATGTACCCTACCCCCAACCTGCAGCCATGGCCAGCATTGCTGGTCCTGCTTCTGTGTGTGTGTGTGTGTGTGTGTGTCTGTGTGTGTGTGTGTGTCTGCTGCATCATATGCTGGCCACACATGGCTCCATCGGTACCATTGTGTGGCCTGTCATGATATTGTGCAGTGCACGTGCAACACATGCATGTGCACCACTACATGTCAGCAGGGGCATGATGGTGTTCAGCCCTGTGCCCACACTCCATACCATGCGAGTCACCTGTGCTGCCTGGCATGCCCATGTGTCCTCCCCCGTGAGTGCGTCTGTGAACACATCACCAGAACATGTTGCCTGTATGCACAACATCAGACAAGGGTTGCTGTCTGGATGACTGCAGTGGCTCGTGTGGCCTGTGGTCACGGGGATGCACATCCAGCCAACTAGTGTACATCACTGGGCCTAATGACACCACAGGCACTCATGGCACTTGGCTGCTGCCATTCTTCCCCCCTGCATGATAAGTCCTACACAGTGGCCTACATTGCTCCATATATGTTATGTCGGCTGTACACCTACCTTGGCAATGTTGTGCTCCACGTGGTCCTTGTCCCTCTCCACCCTGTTCATGTCTCCTGGGCCTCCCCTGCCCTTTGGTGGTGCTGCTCTCTTCTGCAGAGACATAATGGTGTTTGACATCATCAGTACTCAGCTGTGCATCCGTGGTCACTGTGGTGTGCTGTGTATCAGTATCGGTTGTGGTTACACATACCTGCTGCCTTGGTCATGCTCCACTCATTTGGACATCTGCGTCATGAGCCATCCTCTGTAGGTGGGCCAGGAGCCAACCCTCCCTCCAGACCTGGTCATTCCACCAGTACCTGACCTACCTCATGGTCCTCCTGATACCGGACACTGCCTAAAGCCTGGTACCAATGGTGGACCACAGCATTTCCCTGTCTGAAGGGCTAGATTGCTGTTCCCCTGTGGGAACAGCACCCTGGCCCATTGCTCAGCTGGGCTTATGAGGAGCACTGTCTCATCATCAGAGTAGTTAGGTGCCCTGCTCCAGTGTGTCATTGCTTCTGGGATTGCCACCTATTGTGTGCTATTGAGATACATTTGTCCCATGACTACCTATACGCTGTATCTGCCACCAGTTGCTTGGGCTGCACTGGCCTGTGTGGTCTACTGCTCGTGCAACTGCTGTCCTAGCACATGATGATGGCTGTGCTGCATGTGGGCCATATTCCCCTGCATTCCTGCGGCTCTGACCATGTGCGACACATGTTTCATAGTCCAATGGACCACACACAATGCAGGTTACGTCTGCGTCAGCATCGCAAGTGGTGGCCGCACCAGGTGTGCCTCAATGCACTCTGTATCACCAAGGGTGCTTTTCCCACTTGCAGTGTGGTGTGTTGATGCACACTGAGTCTGTTCAAAGTACCACACTGGTGCTGGGGGGCCCTGCTTACTGTACCACTATGTGCCACTTCACATGACATGCCATATGGGTTTGCCACCATCCAACAATTTCCTGCAGCCACAGGTGCACTGCGTCAGGCTATGTGCCATACCTTGAACTGTGCTGCATGGTGTGTGCAGCCACCCACCCACACTGTCCTCCCTGTCACAGTTGGAACTGCTCCTTGAGCCTGCTACACAATGACATTGCATGGGGGCAACAGCACTGGTATGCTTTGTGTGCCATGGTGGCACTGTTGAGCTGTACCCAACCCATGCTGTCTATGTGGCCCGCCTAGTGCTGTGGCTGCAGTGCCTGGCACTCAACATGTCCCACCATGCCAGTCACCATCTCTGACAAAATGTCACTTGTCCACCTGTTCCATGTGCTTGCTATGCCCACCCGGCCACACATGCTGCTGCCAGTGTCACTGTGACTTGTGCCATCTGGGTCAACACACAGGCAACAGGCACCTCTTTGTCACCAGTGCTGCCACTGCCTGTCTGCAGACCCAGGTGGCCACACCTCCATATTGCTGCAGCTGTTCCGGTCACCAGCAGCGTGTGGCCGCTCCATGGTGGCTCTTGGGTACCTGGCACTGCTTTGTTGTTCTCCTCACTGCCATGGCATTGCTGCCCAGTGTGCCTGTAGTGTGTTACATGGCTGCATGGGGGTGGCCTTCCCATGGCCTTGGGGCTGTGGTCCATGTCCTATGGGCACCATGGTAGTGTTACTGTACCTGTGCCCTTGCACAATGCACATGCTGTTGTGTGTTCATCCAAAGTGTGACCTGATCGGCTGCACCTGCATGTGTTATCCGACCAGTGTGTGTTGTGGCTGGACTTGTTGTTGCCAGTCAATGGCAGGCCTCACCTCCTCCTCCTCCACCTCTGCAGTTTCACCATCATCGCTGGGTGCCTCCTCATCCTCTGGCACTGGTGTGCTGTGTTCGAGTGCTATGTTGTGCAGCGTGCAACATGCTATGACAATTTTGCATGCCATTACTGGTGTATACTGCAATGCACCACCTGATCTGTCGAGGCACCAGAACCTCATCTTGAGGATGATGAGTGTGCACTCTATCATGCCGCATGTGGCTGTGTGGGCACCATTGTAGCGTTACTCTGCTGCACTCTGGGGCTGCCTCACTGGTGTCATCAGCCAGGGCTGTTGTGGGTATCTGCTAGCACCTGTGGGGAGGGGGGGGTGGAGGTTATTGTTGTGCCCATATGCTTCACAAGTCCAAACTGTTCTCTGTGTGCATGTGTGTGCCTTACCTATCAGTCAGCCATCTGTGAGTGTTCAGTTCTGGAATGCCTCACACACTCCACAGTTCCTGTAGATGTATGCATCATGTATGGACCCAGGATACTGTGCCATGGCATCCAGTATTTGGCACCTGCTGTTGCTGATGACTTGTACATTCATGGAATGGTATCCATTGTGATTCACATAAGTGTCTGGTTCTTCCAGCAGTGCTCTTATGGCAATGTGTGTGCAGTCTACTGCATCAAGCACCCGTGGAAGCCTGCTGTGTTGTAGAATCCCTGCTTGATTGCAAGTTGCTCTTGGGCATCTGTAGGTAGGCGGATGTGTTGGTGCCACCTGTGTACAAGGGCATCCATGAATGCCCTCAGGCAATGTGATACAGAGGGCTGTGAGATGCCCACTGTGTCGACGCTCGATGTCTGGAATCTGCCACTGGCCTATACCTGTAGGGCTGCACATACCTTCACATCTGTTGATATAGCATGGCTTCTACATGTCCTGCTTCTCATGTCAGCCTCAAGATCCTGGCATAGCTGTGCTATGGCTACCTTGCCAAGCTGACATTGTGCAATGCACTGCTCCTCAGTCAGGTCCATGTGTGCGGTGTGTGGGCAGAACACTTGCATGGCATGCACCTGTGTCTGCATTGCTGCTGTCTGTGCACCTGCTGCATCTGTTGCTGTGGCTGTGGACAGCACCACCCTGTTGTGCTTCCTGGTGGGAACGTCGCCTGTGGCATAGCATGACCAGCTGTATGCCCAGTAGGGCCAGTGGTACAAACATCCTCTGGGGAGTCTCTCTGTGTCCTGCTGCAGTCATGTGTGTCAGTCCTGTAACACTAACCCCGCCTCTTCCCTTCCTTTTTCTAAGTCCCCTTAGATCAGCTCTGAGTGGTCTAGCAGGTGTTTGAAATATCCTGTTTGGGGCAGGTTTGTGAATTGCATTCCTGCATTCAGCTTGCCTTGCCCATGTCACAACACACCATGCATCATGGTGCTATCCAGCATATGGCACTGCATTGGCGCATAGGGTGGTTGACATACCGGTTCTTGCATTCCCACAAGGTGCGTTTCTGAATCCTGTCTTGCTTGCGTTTTGGCACAAGGTGCTGCCTGCATCTTTCTGCTTGATGCACGCACCTTGCATCTTGGTCAAGCATTTGAGAATTGGCCCCTTTGAGTCTAAGTGATATTGCCAGGGACATTGGTTGACCATGATTGATAAATGAAAATTCCATTTTACAGATGGAAAAAACTGTTATTGTCACTGGTGTTTACAATGCAAAAAAAAAATCCATTTTTACCGGTGTTCTATCCTTGTACTCTTTTGATGTGTGTGTATAAATATTCAGAACAAAAAAAGGCTAAGTGTACATCAAATTAATTAAAGCAAAATGAAAATAGTACAGGAAAGAATTTATAGAAAAATTCAATTTCTAAAGATTCACCTATCTGGTAAAAAAAAAGATGCAAAATGCTGTGAAATACTTTGTTTTTACCAGTGTATAGCAAGACCAAATTCTGAAATTTTACTGGATTTTCAGGTGATAACTGAAAATCAGTGTCCTTAGACATTGCTACCCTAAAAGATGATCCTGAAAGGCTCATCCACTTACGTAGGATCCTCTTTGGGTGCATCTATGATATTTCAGAGGTAAAGTAGGAGAAATTCGAATATACCTGATATCCACTACAAATAAATTATTAACTAAGAGTTTATAGCCTTTGACCTTGCATGGGATAGAGAGGGATGAGGAATCAACATGTGGAGGATTCCAAGATGAGGATAGGGTTGATTATATTTGGGGGGTGTAGAAAAGGGGATGAAGTAGGAGTTAGGGATGCAAAAACTATGCTCTGAGCTTGAAGAATAACAAAAAATTTTGCAATGTATCTAGTATTTTCATTATATTTTAGCCTTGCTGGCATACCAGCATAGGCTCAAAGTGAGCGTCATTTTACCACTTGTCTTATATATCCCTGCCCAGATTCCTTTAACACATACACGTGCAAGCATTTATGATCAGTGTACTATGGGTAACAGAAATATTTGAACGATCTGTTATTCTTCAAATATTAGTTAAAAAGTTTAGTTGTACTGTACCAGACCTTATGATCAAGATTTAGTTTCAGGAAGTTAAGGTGCAGGTGTTGTTTTTTCTCTTAACTCCCATTGATGATCTTTATTGGAAGACAGGCAGGAGAAGTCCATCCACCACAGTTGTTCCTCTTCTTCAGTTGTGGGACAAAATGGGGTGCAATTCATTTAGGTAGTAGAAATGAGATGAGGCATTTGCAAAAATCAGGAATTTGTTTTACACCATTTGTTTTTTCCCCCAAAATTTGTAGGAAGAGGAGGTTTCAGACACCTTAATTATTGCTGTTGGTTGCTCACCACCTTTTCTAACTAATTTAGCTTCAGGGATTCCTTTAATTACTTGGGCTTGGACTGTTTCTCTTTCCCCACCCTTTTTTTTTTTTTGAAATTGCTATTTATACTCCCCCCTGCACTCCGCTGCCTCGGGAGTCACCTATGGCATCTGTCCCTGCTCCTCCTTACCTGGAGCCCGTGGAAGTCCTTCCACGTAGCTGTGGTTTGTGCCCTCAGGTGGGGACAAGGTGGGGGCCCGTACACCCTGAACATCTTCCCTTGTGTCAGGGCAGCGGACTGGGACAAGTAAGGGGGCCGTAGATCTGTAAGGAGGTGGTCCGTCTCCCCAGAGTGTAGGGAGCCATTTTTCCTTGTTCTGGGTGTGATGTGCGCCCTGATGACAAGGCATTACCACTGACGTCCATCAGGCCCTGCCCCTCTTTACATGGCTGGGTGCTTGCTATACCCCAGGCATCCACCTGGGTCAAGTCATTGCCCCCTTCCCTCTCCAGAGAAGGTGAGCAGTCCCCTGGATGCTCAGCCTTCTTCCCCCTGCCTGGTCCTCTGGCTCCCGGTCTCATTCCCAAACCTGGGACACTGGCATCGCAAGCAGTAGCACTACTGCTGCACCAGTGGGCCTGCTATTTTCCTTCCCTTTTAATTGTAACTCCTCCTCTTGGGGGTGATTTTCTTTCCTTCTGACAGAGAGTACAGGGGAATGGGATCCATTTTGAAAGGGCACTGCATGCTATGAGGATCTCTTGTAGGATGTTTCCCCTGAAAGTCAGTCTGAGGTAATGACCAGTTACTATTCAAGGGCAACTAAAGTCAAAAATTGCAAAAAAAAAATTTCCAGAGTGATGAGTGTTTTTTGATTTGCAGATGCAGTCCTAGTGTGTCTTTCCTTTTGTTGGCTGTAAGGTTTTTTTTTTTATTAGCAATGTTTTCAGTGTTTGTCCCCTTTTTTCTCCCCAGACCCCAGCATGTATGTGTTCATGCATGGAGATGCATGCACAGGCTGGGTACTGGCTTGGCCCCTTCCAGCCCACCCCTGAATATCACCATTGCCCACTCCTGCCTATGCTTCCCACTGGACCTCCACCCGGTGGGAACGGAACTACTTGGTGGGGCAGGCAACCACCTCGGGATGGGAGAGCTGCCTAGCAGTTGCTCAATCCCACTCCCTCCCTACCCCCATGCCAGCTCCCTGACAACCTCAGGTCCTTCCCAAACCTGAGTCACCGGCGTAGTGTGAGATAAGGCATCTAGTACCTCAGCCCTCAGTGCAACTGGCTGTAAGGAGATTTTTTTTAGGACCCCTGGGGATCTTCACGTTCTCATTTTTTATGGCTTCTTTTTCCTACAATGTCTTCTGTTCCATGTGACCATATACATCCAGGACCATTGATTCAGAGAGTAATAACTGTTGTTGAAGCAATCTGTTGTCAGGAGCCTGATATTCTGGCTTCAGATAAATATCTCTTTTTAATTTGAACTTTCTGTTTTCTATGTATGTTTCTGGATCTATCAAGCAGATTTAATGTTTTGTTGCTAAAGCTTTTCTTTTCATCAAACTACACACAATAAAAAAATCACACAATGCACCCCCATGTCACCAATGCTATAATTAGTGAAGAATCTTGCTGTTTCTTTACAGAAACACCCACACAGTTATCCTGCAGAGATTGTCATCTGTAGATGTAGCCTTCGTTAGAACTTCCTGGACAATGAGAGTTACTTAAAATCACAGCTCTACTGCAGTAAATTTGACAAAAAGGAACAGCTATTGTAGAATTAACGGTCTTGGATGCATCACTGTCACATGAAACAGGAGGTACTTTAGAAAAAAGAAGAACCACAACAAATTTTAACATGGAGATCCCCAGGGGCCCTTAAAACAAGCAGGCAAATAAAAAAAAAATTGCAGCAAACAAAGGGAAAGGACACATTAGGGCTTCACCTATAAATCAAATCAAAACACTCTGCACAGCTTTTTTTTTTTTTGTAAATGTTGATTTTAGTTCCCCTTTTTTTAAGTTCATTATTTCTTTTTGATCTAAAAAAATTTTTGTCCTGTCCATTTTCTAGAAAGGCAATTTTAGTGAGATATTTTATATAATATACCTACTGTATATCTAGTTGTTGTAGGGGTTGTCTAACTAGAGTGAACTGTTTTCTTTCATAAGCTACTTCAGCTGAAAAGTCTTGGAAAATGAGTGTTCAATTCCATTGCCATTCCATTTTCTCTGACTACTTTTAGAATGAGATCTTTTTGTGTAAATTTTAGGAAGTAGGGTACTATAAGTCTTGGCTTGTCATGCTGTTTTGTCTTTTTTTTTGGGGGGGGGTCCATAATCTCTCTCAATGACTATCTGCTGTTTTTTTTCTGCCTAGTGAGACAGCTGGGGACCTCTCCTTTGGTGTTCTCTGGAGGGTCTACTGAGTTTGCTGGGGATGACTATCACTCACAGTCCTTGGCTTTCTGAAAGGTGGGATTGTTATTTCACCAGTTTTCTGCCTTTTCTCCAGCTAGTGAGAGTGTGGGGAACCTCTCACTTGTCTGGTGGTGAGAACTCCAGTGGAATCTGTGGACAGCATTGGCTTGTTGAGCCTGCCGAACAATTTCTCTATGTGGATAATTTGGTGGTGGTGCAGATTCACACTTTTCACTCTATCCCTTTTAAGCAGGGTATGGTATTTGGGGATTTTATAGAGCATTAGTGGGTTGGGGGGTCTTTGATTTTATAAGAGGGAGGTTGAGTGTTGTATCTTATTTTGTTTAGTATGTGTTTTGGGGTGTGTGTTTAGGGTAATCTGCTTATTAGTGTGTGAGAGCAGTGTGAGAGGTATTAGGTGGGTGAGCCAGGATCTTGTGGGGGGGATGTGTCAGGGCTGTTCAGTGGGGCCGGGATACCAGGATAGTGTAAGGGGCATCTCAGCTGCATGATCTATTGCCCTCTATCTGCCTCCCAGTTTCTAACACCACAGTAAGATGCTGTTGAGAGGTGGGGATTTGGAGGGACAGTGGTGGTTTGGGGCAGGGGGGTGCCCCGTGTCCAGTGGGGCACAGCAGGATAGATATCATCAGATGCAGAAGGCACCCTACATTACGTTGGGCACAAGAGAGAGGCCAGACATGTTTATTGCCTGTCTCCAGGGAGTACACCAGACTGAGTGGCCAGGCAACCCAAGGGGCTGCTTTGTCCACCAGTCCCCTTTGAGCAGTGCTGTTCAATGCCAGATCTATCAGGAACAAGACTGCCATTATTGCAGACTTGTTTTCCCAGGTTGACCTGGCTTGCATTACAGAGACCTGGATTGGGGACGATGCTGGCCCATTGCTGGAGTCTGCCATCCCCTCTGGGAATACCGATGTGCACTGCCCCAGAAAGGAACATCGAGGTGGTGGGATAGCCATCTGTTTTAAATCTGACTTGGGCTTCACTGTGCACCCAGTGGGTACCCTGGGCTCCTTTGAATGTGTGGCTGTCCGTAGGTGTCCCAGCACAGGCTGCAGGATTCTCCTGATTTACCACCCCCCTGGGGTGATGGGAGATTTCCTGCAGGAGGTTGCCGGATTCATCATTGGTGAAACAGTGGAATCCCTCAGATGTATTGTCAAGGAGGATTTCAATGTTTGGGATGAAGATGAATCACCTTGGCCTGGTTTTAACCTCCTTTAGATCATGTCATTGCTGGGTATATCGCAGGTAGCTTCCTCCGTGACTCACCAGGGCAGGCACATTTTGGACCTGGTGTTCTCACTAGGGCTTGAGATAAGTGATCTCAAGATTGACCAGGTGGCATGCTCCGATCACTGCACAGTGTGGTTCATGTTGAGGGCACCCACCAGATGCCCTACTCCTACAGAGATGATGAGCTACCGCCATTTGCGGGGATTAACCCCAGAGGTTTTTTGGCAGTAGCCGATCTAGCTAGTGTGGGCAATGCATGCATTGGAGACATTGGCAATGTAGTTGGCACCTATAATAGGGTGCTATCAGAAGCCATTGGGGAGAGTTTAGACCAGTGGAGGTAAATGAGGTCATTGAGGTAGCGACCAATCTGAAGTACACTTTTTGTGAACTAAACCTGATGCTGACTCGTTTCTTAATGAGATGTATTGATGCTGTTGGCCCAGTGTCTGCCTTGATTATCTGGTGCTCCCTGTCAGAAGGGTGTCTTCTCTGACACCTTGAAAGAGGCGTTGGTGAAATCGCTCCTAAAGAAACCATCTTTGGACCCAGACATCAGGGCAAATTACCATCCTCTATCCAACCTTCCATTTTTGGCTAAGGTTGTAAAGAAGGTAGTTGCACTTCAGTTGGAAGAGCACCTTGTGACCGATGAGTTATATGAGCCTCTCCAGTTGGGGTTTCTTGTTCAGGTGCAGAATGATATTCTCAGGGCTAGAGATCAAGAGGAAGGGACAATTCTTGTTCTCCTTGATCTCTCCTCAGCATTTGATACTGTGGCCCATTGTGTGTTGCTGGACAACCTTGGGGAATTCTGCAGACTCATCGGTACTGTCGTCTGCTAGTTTGAGTTATTTTTAACCAGTATGAGGCAAAGGGTTATGATGGGGAATTTCTCCTCCACCTCTAGTACCCAGCTGTGTGGAGTTCCCCAGGGCTCAGTCCTGTCCTCAATGTTGTTCGCAGTGTACATGCTGCCCCTGGGGGGATCATTAACAAGTATGGTCTGGGGTTTCATTGCTATGCTAATGATACCCAGCTATAATTCTCCTTTGCCCCAGGAACATCCAATGCAGTAGACATGCTAAACAGCTACCTTGCAGGGATCAATGACTGGATGGCCTCCAGCTGGTTGCAGCTGAACCTCTATAAGATGAAGTTATTGGTGGTGGAATTGAACAGAGTGCGGGACCGAATGGCATCTAGTGCAGAGACAGGACTTGTTCTGGGATCTGTCCCATTGAAGGCCTCCTCTGAGGTGTGGAATCTTGGTGTAATCCTGCACAGGGGTTTGACGATGGAGGCACAAGTATCTTCCACTGTCCACTCCTGTTTTTTCCATCTCAGGAATGTCACCAGGATAAAGCCCCTTGTGCCCCCTCTGGACCACTCCACTTTGATACATGCCTTGATGACATCAAGGCTTGACTACTGTAACATGCTGTACCTTGGGGTCAAGGGAGGATCTCTCCACAGACTGCAACTGGTGTAGAACACAGCTGCCAGGTTACTTACGAGGCACCCTAAATATTGTCTTAATACATGGGTACTGCATGAGCTGCACTGGCTGCCAGTCAGGTGGAGGATCCTCTTTAAGGTGGGTCTTCTCACCTATAAGGCCCTACACAGCCAGGGCCCTGATTACCTGATGGACCTTCTGGTATCTGCTGTCTCAGTCCATCCCCTGCATTCCTCCTGTAGGAGCCTCCTGGTGATTCCCAGGCCATGGTTAAAAATGGCCGGTGACAGGGCTTTTAGTGTCACCAGCCACGTCCTGTGGAATTCGCTACCCTTCAGGGTTAGGGAGGTCCCATCTTTGGAGGTATTCAAGGCCTGCCTTAAGGCTTTCCTGTTTGCCCAGGCTTTCCCTGACTTATCTGTCTGAGTGAGATCCATACGCAATGGTCTCTGATTTTTTATCTCGGTTCCTGGCCACCTGTGTTTTTAAATGTCTTAGAAAATCTTGTTTTTATTGCATAATTTATTGCTTGATGTTTATTGTTATTTACCCCAATTTTGTGTGTTTCCTATTTGTCCATTTACTTTGTACAGCACCCAGAGCCTCCAGGATTGGGCGCCCTTTTAAATCAAAATTGCCTTGCCTTGCCTTACGAAGGATTGATATTTAAGAGCCTGAGAAGAACATTTTCTAATAACAGCCTTGAATCACCTTTTTCAGCTTGTTTCTCTTTTCTAATACAAGCTTTTTTAGTTTAGTAACAGCATCCTATCACTACTTCTGCAGGGAGACTAGGACGGCCTGCCTCAGTAGCATGCAGATGGTTGGGTCCCTGCTGCTCCTGGAGGACAACTGGCATGGTTATTAGAAACATCTCAGTAGGAATCTGGTCATCAAGCTCATTATCAATGCCAGACTATGTCTAATCAAGGGTATGCTTCTTCTGGCTTTCTCTACTCCTATTAGGCTCGCGGATACCCTCAGTATCAGACAACAGGCTATCCATTATATCAGCCTCCTCCACCACCTCCTCTTCAGCTTTAGCCTCTGCCTCCACAGCAGCCTCAGGTTGATATCCAGGTACTGTTTTAGACCCTGATTCAGGAGGACAGGACTCAACTAGACTGGGAGCTTGACTGTAAGAAACAAGTGGCAGTCTCTACTCCCGCCTCCTTTCTGACCCCTAGAAAAGCCTCTCCTGTGGATTCCCACCTTTCTGGAGAAGGCTGCTCTAGACATCAGGTTAGGGATAAAACCCAGGACACTCCTCTAAAAAGGGTTCAGACCCCCAGCAGTTACTCTTCAGACTTTGACTCCAACTTGTCGTCCAGCTCTGGTATGCATACACCTATAGAACCTCAGCTTAGGGAGTCCCCAAAGTCCCCTCTGGAGGACCGTTCTTTTGCAGAACTCCTCATACCTATACAAAGTGTCTGTGGCTGTGCTATCCAGGAACAGGATCTAAAGTCAAAAATGCTTGCGGAGCATCTAGACATGACTGACACATCTCCTGTGCCCATACTGGGCCCCATGAAGACCTGACATCCACTATCTGGCAACAGCCTTCCTCCATTTTGACTGTTTCAAATAAGGCAGACAGGGTGTACTACCCCCAGATGGGGTCACACACCTTACTGGCCATCCTAATGTGGACTCGGTTGTTGTCATGGCTGCCCATGACAGTTTCTCTAAATCTAAGATTTGAGCATGTCTCCTCCTGATAAGGAGTCTAAGCAGCAGGACAATTTTGGTCGCAAGATCCATTCCTCCTCCACGTGCACCCTCAGGTCCCTTAATTATGTGGCTCCTATTGTTTCCTATCAAAAATCTTCCCTGGCCTCGCTCACATCAAAGATGGAAGTTATCCAGGACTAGGTGCTTAAGTACAAGATTGTCAAGACAGTGAGAATGGCTAAAATCTTCTGCCGTCATGCCCTCTGGGCCACTAATGACACAGTAGACTTAGTTGCTTGCACCACAGCACCTACTGTCTGCATTAGATAACACTCGCGGCTGAGGGTTGCTGACCTGGCACAAGATGTCCAGACCTCTATCCTGGATGCCCCTTTCAGAGGATCTGTGTTGTTCAGAGGTGACGCTAAGGAAGGATGTTATCGCTGAATGGTAAGACTGAGGTAAATCCATCTGCGACGTCCGTTTCATATACTGAGGGGGTTATAAAGGCAAACAGCCTTTTCTTCAACAACAGAGATGCCAGGCTAAAGATGCCCCTGCCAAACACCAGGCCAAATGCTGGTATTCAGAATCAGGAACCCCTACTCCCCCTGCCAAGTCCCTCAAGCCCTCTGGAGGAGTTGCCAAGTCCCTTCCCTTGGCCTCCTGACTTGTGGGTGACCCCCCTGCCTCCTTCAGATCCTCTAGGGCAGTGGTGGGCAATCTGCAGCTCAAGGGCTGTATATGACCCTCCAAGGTTTAACCTGTGGCCCCCGCATCCATCCATCCATTAATTTAACTTTTAATGCTCTTTATAACTCTAAAGCTTTTTCCAGTTCTTTAAATAAAGTTTATTGCATTATAACATCACTTTTAATGCTGTTTATAACTTTTAATTCTGTTTCCAATCCTTTCAAAAAAGTTTATTACATTCTAATATATACTTTCTGCTTGATGCTGAAGTAAAGGGGGCTTGTGGGGGGCTTGCGGCCCTGGGGGTGTTTGAGAGCTGCATCTGTGGCCCCTCTAGTTATCTTAGGTTGCCCAACACTGCTCTAGGGGAACCAGTGGGAGGGGGGAGATTTGTCTTCCACCTTCCGGGGTCCCAGAACATAACCACGGACTCTTGGGTCCTTCAGTTAATAGTCAGAGTTCACACCACAGAGTTCCTAGACAGGTCTCCGGACAACCCCTCAGGCATCTCCCATTATCCTCCAAGGCACCTGACTCTGATAGGGGACGAGATCCAGGCTTTTCTGCAAAAGTTAGCCATAGAGTCAGTGGCTCAGGTACAGATGGGAAGAGGATGCTGCTTTCATTTCTTCCCAGTGCCCAAAAAGATGGGTGACCTAAGACCCATCTTGAAACTCAGCATGCTCAATGAGTACAAGAGGTTCTGCATGCTCACTATCCAGGGACTTCTACCACTGCTCCACAAGAGCCATTGGCTTTGTGCGCTGGACATGCAGGATGCTTACCGGCACATCCCTGTCTTCCAGACCCACCGCCACTTTATTATGTTTGCCTGCTAGGAGGGACATTACCTGTTCAAGGCTCTCCCTTTTGGCCTATCCTCAGCATCTCTGTTTTTTACCAAGTGTCTATCAGTGGTGGCTGTGGCTCTATGCTGCAGAGGGATCTAATTGTGCCTGTATATGGATGATTGGCTTCTATCAGCCCCAACACGGAGCAGTCTGAGGGAGTCACTCTCCTTCACCCTGGTCCTCTTTCCAGACTTGGAATTACAGTCAACTATCCCAAGTTCCATCTCTCCCCTCCCAGTGCCTATAATTCATTTGGAGCAGTGCTGGATGTAGTCTAGGGCAGGGCCTTCCTCCCATCGGACACAGAAGAGACCCTACGGAGCAGGCCAGATTAGTGGCCAACTCATGCTGGACCACAGCCTGGTCGATCCTCTGTCTTCTACGGCTGATGGCAACTGCGATCCCTACAGTTCCTCTAGCCAGACTGCATAGGAGGGTGACCCAATGTACTCTTCGTGTACAATGGGATCAGCAGCTAGACAACCTGATCCACAGGGTCCTAGTGTCTGAGTACATAAAGAAGGATCTTCTTTTGTGGCATGAGTTGTCCAATCTCTCCACGGGGGTTCCCCTTTGAACCCCCTGTTCCTACCATGACTCTTACAATGGATGCTTCATGTCAAGGCTAGGGAGCCCACCTAGGAGACCATCAGACCCAGGGAGCATGGTCTCAGCTAGAAACATTTCTATACATCAATGTGTTAGAAATGAGGGTAGTACTGTATGCCCTCCAGGCCTTACAGCCTCTTCTATGTCTGGGGACACTCCTGATTCAGACCGACAATATATCTGTGGTCTGGTACCTGAACAAACAGGGAGGCACTCACTTATACCCTCTATGCCGGGAGGTGATGCGTGTGTGGTACAACCGCTGCCTGACTGCTGTCCATGTGCCAGGCATCAGCAACATCCTAGCTGACAGTCTCAGCCACACCACTGTCATGGCTCATGAGTGGGAGTTAAATCAAAAGGTGGTTGAAAGTTTATTTGACCTGTATGATGGGCCAGAGATAGAACTCTCCATCTCCCCATCCAAAGTAAAATTACGCACTTTTTGCTCGCTCATTTCCGGGTGTGGTGTTTTCTCTTTGCTGGACAGGGAGGTTCCTGTATGCCTTTCTTCCCTTTCCAGTGCTTTAGAGTGTTCTTCTGAAGCTAAAGGAGGAAGGGGCTCACATGAGTCTAATAGCCCCTCTTTGGACTCATCAGATTTGGTTCCCTCTGCTTCAACAGCTATCAATGGAACACCCAGTACCTCTGTCTTTCTGCTATGATCTTCTGACTCAGGAGCAGGGCAGATTAGTGCATCTGCACCACAGATACCTACACCTGCATGCATGGCTCCTGTGGACATATGTGGAATAACTCCCATTGTTGTTATTTTTTTACAAAAATTGTCATCTGTGCAGATTTGTGAAAAATGAATTATAATAGTGAGACTTTTTGAAATGTTAATTGACTTACCATACTCATGCTTGTCTACCCATTTACTCAGTCTCCTACTTTTTTCTGTCTTTGTACTAACTAATTCCTGTTGCTTCATATCAAGGGG
This sequence comes from Neoceratodus forsteri, assembly GCA_016271365.2. NCBI lineage: Eukaryota > Metazoa > Chordata > Ceratodontiformes > Ceratodontidae > Neoceratodus > Neoceratodus forsteri. The sequence goes on from CM057459.1 coordinate 898,161,200, forward strand.
TTGTTGATTTTCATATTGTGTGTGCCTGGGGTGGAGCAGCAATAAAAGATAATCTATGCAATACCCTCAATAACACACCTACGCCAGTTCACTTTTACCTAACATTTTAGGCCTTGTACAGTAAGATCTTCCTTCAAGAGAACAACTTGTAACGAAATGTGTAAAATTTATATTGACATTTGGGTATATGCACTTCTATATTATACTAATTATATGTGTGAACGATATAGCAGTCAAATGTCTTCAAAAACATGTCTCAACACTGTGTTTATCTTCTACTTTGTTACAACATATAGTTGTCTCAGCAGTGATTGCAATTAAGGTACAGTACCTTCATGTATATACAGTAATTGCCCAGTTCTGTTGAGTTGATTGCTATAACAGTGCATAGAATAAAATGGGAAACATATAGGTAACTGTAATACAGACTGTGGCATAAAATTTATATCTGCTTTTTCTCAATGTACCGTACTTTGATTCAGTTAGTGTATGCAACAGCAAATCATGTTTATGTTTTAGCCCATGAAACACCCTTGTTCCAGAGCCTGTTTCCTCAAGAAGGAGTCCAACACCCAGTATTGTATTTGCTTGCTCAGTCGGCAATACCTTTTATTAAAATGTCCACATTCTCCACATCTTTATACATATCATCAGTACTGAGTTCCTTTTTACATATTTACAATTCTCATATTTTTATTTGTCATATTTCCACATTTTTCTTTATTATGTCCATACATTTTCCCAGATACAGGCCCCACTGTATCTTGCTCACTGTCCTTTTCTTTCACCCCCCAGATGTAGCACCCGAGGGGGTCCTATTCTGTTCCTTTTTCTCCCACCAGCAGTAAACCTGAGAGGGTTATTTTTTACTTTTTCCTTCCAGGGCAGGTCCAATTCCTGTCTCCCTTTTCTACTTACCTGGATGTCAATTCCCTTTCACCTCCTCCTCTTCTTCCTTCTTTTGTTAAGTCCATTCCCCCCTTCCCTCGACCCCCCTCCCTCCCCAAGGAAGTACTCACCTCCTTTTCCCACTAGTTTGCCTCCAGTTTGCATTGGATGGCAGGATTCCCCTCGTTCTTTCCTCCCCTAGGCCTTCTCCTTCATCCATTGGTTTATTTCCCTCCCTAACTCCATAACAAATATGTGGTTACCCTCAGTGGATAGATGTACTTTGTCAGACCAATACAGGCTGGCAATTTTCTCACCTATCTCTTCATGCCTCAAGCTCATACCCCCATAACGTAAAAAAACATTTTGCCACACTCCTGTTCATGCATTTTCTGGCTCTTTCAATGGCAGCCTGTTTCTTGGCCTGCCTCCATACCCTCCTGGTCACCATCTCTGACCACATCATCGTGACCCCCGGCTGCCATGTCTTGATTATCCTGATGTCCTCTTGGATGTTATTGAAAATGTCCAACCATGGCCTGGACCCCAGGTCATTGCCTCTGAAGTGTAAAATGATGAGATCCAGCTCCTGGTTGGTTTTCTTCATCTCGTCCAATAATGGCAGGAATTGCCCCTATCTCATTTCTCTTACTACTTTCCATACAATCCATACTACACGGTAGCCAAAACCTAGCTGTTTTCCGCACAGCTTCTGTGCCGCCGCCTCCTTTTCTGCCCAGTAAATGTAGGAGTGCCCCACAATCCATATCTCCTTTCTCCGTCTGTAATCTACAATACATAATATTAAACAGTGAGCATTTTTTGTCACTCTTGTCCCCCTCCTTCCCCCCCCAGCCCCTTTTCCCTCACTTTCTCCTGTGGGAAGGAAACAAAAGAACAGCCATTAGTGCATGGGATTTCAAACATCCTTCTTATAACATGTAGATGTCCATCATCTCGTGGACTTAATTTCTTGTGCCTGTTTACCTTGTTTACCTTGTGCCCCTGCCTCTGATGCTGCCCCTATTCAAAATGAGAGGGTTGAATATCCCTCTGGGTAATCTCCTAAAGGTTTTATGCATTTTTTCAACACTCCTGACGTCTGGCACCCCTTGACCTCCTTGCCATTTTCATGCCTAAAAAAACAGGTCAGAGATGCTCCGTCTAACTGCCAGGTACTCCTTCATCAGCTGACAGGGGCAAATCCCTGTGACCAGGTGTGGTTCCAATGCTACCCAACACCCTTGTCCTACTTGATCTGTCTTAGATTTTGCTATGCAAATCCTAAGGGTCTCTCCCTCCCACTGCACGTCCTTCTCTTCCAACCCCCTCCCTTTAGTAGGTTTTACTGGCTCAACCCTCTCCCCCACTCAAAAGTCTCCCCTGCGCTTTACTGCAAACAAGGCCTTGAATAAAATTTCTTCATATCTTGAGTAACAAATGTTATGTAATACTGTCAGCAGCTGACCAAGCAACTGGCTTAATATGGGTTTTCTCTTATCATTAACTTTGCCTTTTATTCTCTGCCACCCTATCATCATTCTTTTGATTAGTATTCCCCTGCAAGGATCTCCCCAGCCCGTCATCATACTCACGCATCCTATTGCTGTTAGGTGTAGCCCCATGGTGGCATGGGCCAAGCCTTCTTGCTAGCCCGTAACCACAAATTTACCCACCTGCTCCTCAGTGACTGCCCCACTTATCTCCATGGTTTGACATGCCCCTAAAGCCTGTAATGCCCTCCATGAACTCTCAAAGGCTTTTAAAGTGCTGTCTGCCCATGAATTGCGAAAGAGAAACTTTGCTTCTTCCAACCAATCTCCCACAGGTCCTCTGGGATTGTCTCCCTTACCGGGCTGCCCTGGGTGCTAGTGCCTGGAACCTTTCCATCTGTGGGCAGGAGGGGATGTCAGCTATGGTGTTCTGCTCTCCCATGATGTGCCTGGCCCTAAAGATCATGTTGAGCCTCAGGCTTTGCAGCACCAGCTGTTGCAGTACCTTCAATACCATCCTTTACTTTGTCCTCCTGTTGTACAGCACCTCTACCACTGCCCTATCGTCACACCAAAACATCACCTGCTGGTTTTCTAATAACTCACCCCATAGCTTTGTCACTACCCAAATGGGGAATATCTCCAGGAACATGATGTCCTTTGTCAATCCCCTTTCTTTTCACTTGTTCTGCCACGGCTCCACGATCCATCAACCCTTGAAGTAGGCTCCAACCCCGATCCCCCAAGAGGCATCTGTGTATAGCTCCAGGTCTATATTAAATAACCACTTCTCTTGCCAAATGGCTATCCCATTATATGAATTTAGGAATTGTTCAAATATACCCAAGTTCTCCTTGACTTCTGTACCTAAATTGACCCAGTGGTGAGGTCTTGAGCCACCCGATATCGCCTATTCCAGGCATCATGTGAATGCATGTCCTGGCCCTGTGCCCAGTATACAAAATTCAAGTGACCCTGCAGTTGCTGCGTTTCAGTAGGTCACCCTCTTGTGGTGCCTTACCTGCCCCAACATCACCCTTGGTTTCCTTACCTTCTGTTCTGGGGTCTAAAGACCCCTTGTTCCACATCAATCTCAGTTCCCAAGAACTCTAAACATCTGCTGGGTCCTTCTGTCTTCTCCTTCACCAGTGGCACCCCACTTCACACACATTTCCTGCAAATCTCCTAGCATCTACTGAACCCCATCCTTTCCTTCCCCTATGAATAAAAAGAATCGTCCAGACAGTGCACCATTGTGTCATGTCCATACCTCTGCTTAAACACCCACTGTAGCCAGATACTAAACTGTTTGAATTTTGTACATGCCACTGAATACCCCATCAGCATGCTTTTATCAAAGTAATATTCCCCATTGATCTGAAATCCCAGTAAATCCCAATCCTCCCTTCTGACTGGCAGTAACCTTAAGGCTGACTCTATGTCCATTTTTGCCAGCCATGGTTCTTTACGTGCCCTGATACTGTCCACTGCGTCTTCTAGGGTCCCATAGGACACCTTGCTATCCTCCTCTGTAATAAAATCATTCACCGATCCCCTCTCTGGATAGGATAGGTGGTGTATCACCCGATATTCCCCTTCTTGTTTTTTAGGCACTAAACCCAGGACACTCTCAGGAAAGAGGGTCCCTGAAATGGCCCCTCTATTCTGCCCGTCTCCTTCTCTTTCCTGATTTTCCTCTCCAGCAATTCCTTCTTTCCTTTTATGGATTTCAGATTCTGTGTCCACATGTTAGCCCTTCCCCCATGTAATGTAAACTAAAACCCCTTCGAAAACCTGTAATCAAATGTAGCCCAGCTGCTGAGTCCGGGTACCCCTCCATCCATTGCTCTATCACTTTTCCCTTGATCGGGGTTCTAGCCAAGGGAAATACCTGTTTCCTGCTGTCTGATTTTCCCCTTGTTGGTACCCCTCCTCCCAGTGCCCCTCTCCCTCTCCCTCCCTAGTTGTCCCAATATGCTCCCTCTGCCCCATCCTCCTCAAAAGAAACACCTCTTGTCCTCATTGGCACTATTATCACCATAGGTCCTCATCTGGATGCTGGTGCGACCCTCCACATTTTGAGCATGCCTGTCTAAACCTGCAACTCAGAAAGTAACAGTATGCACTCTTGTAACCTCAACAACATTTTTGGTATCTACTGCCACCTTTTGCCCACTCCCCTACTGACCCTCCAGTCACCGTCTTGGTTTCCCACCATAGATCATTGTGCCTTGAATACCACCTGTAATCTGCCCCGTAGTTAGCCATCTGAGTCCTGAACTTTTCTTCGTACTGTAACCAGTTTGTCCCTCCCATCATTTTATATGCATTCCTGATAATCAGTGGAGTATGCCAGTAGTGAGATTCTCAACTCTGGCTTCTTCTCTTGCACTATAGCACTGTAGTAGATGAAACCCAGAAACCAGGAGTCCCCACATCTTACCATTATAGGTAGGCCCCTTTTGCTCCTCCCCTTTTTTGACTGACACTACTGCTGCTGCTAGTTCCAGTTTTCCAGAATCCTCTTTTTCTTCATGCATTTTTGCCATCTTCTTGTCCACCAGGGTGAATACAGCTACATATTCACCCTTCCATATTTTTTCTTTTGTTGCTAGTGGTATGTGATCACCAATCTGTACTCCCCCAGTCCCCTTTTCTTTGTCCTCTAATTCTGTCTGTTTTTCTTCCATTGTACTTTACTTCCTTTTCCCAATTCACTTAATACCTTTTGTAACTTTCCAGTGCCACCCCCCCATACCAAGTAACAATTGCTCTATATATTCTTTCATGCTACTTTCTAAAGTCAATTCCATACCTTTTCCATTGTGTGTGTGTCCTTTGTTGACCCCGGTACCGGAGCTGGTGCCAGAGTGATAACTGGTGCTACCTCACCAGGCTGGGGTGGGGCAGGTCCTTGTGGACTAGGCTCTGGCCCGGTCCCTGGGGCTAGTCCTGCTGGCCATGGTGGTTGAGGCATTGGTGGCAATGCTGGTGCGGGTAGGGGCACTGGTCCTGGTAGAGGCAGTGGAACTGGCCCCGTTGTGGGACCCGGTAAAGAGTCAGGTATGGGAGCCACCAGGTTCAGCAAAGGAAGAGGTTTGGGCCCTGGAATTGGCATCGGCTCAGGTTGAGGAGGATCAGGCCTGGGACTCTTTGGGATGGGCACCCTTGGGGCCCCAGTGCTGTGCGGTCCTTTTCCTTTCCCCCATGCCTGAGCTTTCCTTCCTTTTTGTCTTCTTCCTTGTTGATGGCTCCTTACCTGCCTCCATATCATCCACTGCATCCAGGACCCTGTGGGCCCTGTCCACTAGGTTCATTATGACCCTCATGATGTCCGCTTTCAATGCTCTTGATCCTTTGGTGTCCATACTATCGCTTAGCAACAGAAAAAAGGAGACAATTGTTCACTGTCAGTATTATTTGTCTGTATCTGTATATATAACTTCTTCTATTTTTGTTTTGTTTCTTTTTTTAAAAAAAAACACCATCTCCATTCTTGTTGTGCATACTACCCCTATTATTTTCGTTCTTAAACCCCCCAAACCCCTCTGCAAACCTTCTTGTGTTTGCTGTACCATCATCCCCCTTTAACCAACTCCCCCACGTGCTCTGTGCCTCCCTGGATCCATTTCTTTTTTTTTTTTATTTTTCTCCTGCCCTCCTTGGGGCTATCCTGTCCCATGTGAATCATGCCATGCTTGGCGCCCGTATTCTCCTCCAACTCTGTCCTGCAGCATTGTTCACCCATCCCAAAATGGCAGCCTCCAGGTGGTCTCATCAAATAGCTACCACCTCACTGTCTCCTAAGATGGCAGCCACCACATGTTTCCAAAATGGCAGCCACCTCGTGGCCTTGCGCTGCTCTTGTGCTTCTGGCCTTCCTTCTTTGCAAACATTCCCCCACTCCTCCCTTGTCCCCCTTCTTGTGTCCAACAAAGTCCCCCAACACTGTTGCCTGTTCCCCGATCATGTGTGGTTCCCTTTCTTGTTCTGTCCCCCGGCCAGGCCTTCATGCACTTTTTTTTTTGGTGCTCTCATGGTCCTTCTAATGGCCGCTTCCTCCATGAGGCCTCTCTCCAGGCCCCCCTTGCCGAAACATAAGGTCCCGCTCTGCTAGCCACATTGTGGACCACGCAGTCCCATTCTCCCTCTGCTGTATGTCCGCTCCTGGTCCTTGTGATTTTCAGCTTTTTCCCCTGCGTGCAGATCTTGTCTGCGGTTTCCCCTTTTGTGGTCTCACCTGCACTTTGACGAGTGAGTCGCCCCCTCTATCCTGTGTCTGAACCCCCCATGCTCTGACCCATAAACACTGGTATTTCTTTCACTCTGCACTCCCCCCAGCTATCAGCCAGATTTTTCCTTTTCCCCTGAGATACCATCACCAGATCTATGCATTTAAAAAAACCTTGCTATTTCTCTGTGCTTTGTGCTGCTATAACCCCCACAGTGATTCACATTAGGACAGTTTGTTCTCTAACATCGCCCACCCATTAACTGCCAAACCTCCCTTATCTTATTTTAACATAAGTTACAGAAACTACTCTTGCTTAAATGTAACCCCGAATTAGCAAGGCATCCTCTCTTATTCTGCTACTTACATAATATATATATATATATTTTTTTTATTTATATATATATATATATATATATATATATATACATAAAACCTATTCTCGTGTGGCCAGGTATCATTTCTGACAAAAATTCCTTGCCTCAAACAGATGTTATCTAATACTGATGATACCTGTCTCCAGGGAACTCTCCCACTAATGTGCTAAACCAAATGAAATTCTACTTAGTCTAGCAAAAAGTGGGAGAGCTTCCTTGTGCAGGCTGTTTTAAGCCTCTTGCTTGCCCCTCCCCTTGCTCTGTTCTTTCTCTCTCTCTAAGCTTACAATCCTTTTGCTCTCTCCCATAGTCCCTCCCCTTGCTGGTGACATATTTTCTTTTATTTTCCAATTGTTTAACCAGGTGAGACACACTAAGCTGAAAGCTTGTTTACAGGTGCAACCTGGGAGCACAGGGAAGTTAAGTAACTTGCTCAGGGTCACACAATATGCAAGTGGGAGCTGTGGGATTCAACCCCTGGTCTCCAGATTTGCAGCTCAGAGCCTTAAACCACTGTGCTATACTGCCTCCTAAACATCTTTCTTTCCTTGCTGCTCCTACCCCTGTATGAGGCTCCACCCCCTTTTGTGATCTCACAATCCCTGGGACCCTCCTGTTCTCTTTGGTTCCTCCCTCTGCCTTATCCCCCTGCCACCTTCTTGGTTCATTTTTGGCCTGGAACAAAGGTGCCTGTACTTCATGAGAAACCTTCTTATCTAGTTCATGCATTTACTTTTACAGTCAAGTGGCTCTGACAAAGCTTGTTAGTTGTGCTCTGCTTTTTGGTTACATTCACTATTTTGTTGTGCTTTCCTTATTTGTTTGCATTCACTTTTAGTTGTGCTGTTTTTTTTTTTTTCCTTCAGCTTTTTGTATGCATTCACTTTTTTAGTCATACTAAATATTTGTTTGCATTTTTTTTAGATCTAGTATTATTTTATTTGAATTCACTATTTTAGATGTCCTTTATTGTTTTGGTTTGCATTTGATTTTTTAAGTGTTCTTTTCATTTGCTTGCACTTTATAATTATTTTTTTATTTGTTTGTTTGTGTGTTTTTTGTGGCATCACACTTTATATTTGGTTTTGATGCCTTTCTTTTCTTGTTTGCATTCATTTATTTATTTGTGTGTGTATGTATGTATGTGTTTTTGTTTTACTTATTTGATTGGATTTTACTTATTTGTTTGTCTTCTGCACCTCAGGGCCACTATGCAATCCTACTTGAATTAAGACATTTGGGGTCTGATTCCAGAAGGCATGGTGCAAGTCACTGACAACTGTTACTTATGCCAAATGCTGATGTGCCGGGTACCCTGTGCCCGATTCCAGAACAGCCAGGGTCCCCAGCTGCTATGTCTATGACTTTTGACACACCAAGCATTGCGCCAAAGGGAGGGCACACCTGAACAGGGTGCCACAAGCCACAGTAAATGCTCACTGACAGGGTAAAAGCCCCCCCCCCAAGCCCTGATCACCAAGTAATGCTCCGCAGGGCAGATCATGTCCATCCAGTCCCCAAGTAATGTCCTGAAGGGTTAAGCATGGTCCCCCAGTCCCCAAGTAATGCTCCACAGGGCTAATCATGCCCTCCCCATAGCCCCGATCCCCAATAGCCAGCTTGCCAGTAATTGTAAACTGTTTGTAGCCACACACATTCCATTATCCCTGGTAGTCTAGTGGCCCCGCAACCCCCCACCCGACAGAACCAGTCCACCCCCTCACCCATTCCCAGTTGGTGACTGGCACATCCCACCTCTCACCTCCATGGCCAGCTGCCAACTGAGCTCCCTCTGAGTGTGTACTACTGTATACGATATGCCCTCAATGACTTGAGCTGTCATTCATTGAGCATGTACTGTATACAGTAGTACACGCTCAGATGGAGCTCAATCGATGGTAGCTGTGGGTAAGAGGTGGGATATGCAGTCTCTGACCAGGAATGGGTTGTGGGGTGGACCCCGGCACTGCCCGGGTGGGGGAGTGGGGGCAGCTAGACTACCAGGGATAATGAAATGTGTCTGTCTGCATACACTATACAAATACCAGCAAGCTGGTGATCAGGGATTGGGGTTTGGGGGCCATGAATAACCCTGTGGGGCATACATGGGGATTGTGAGGACATGATTGGTAATTGCTGTCTTAGGACAGACCAGATCAAAATACAGGGTTCTGTTTATTCGGACAACACCTCTTGTAGATGAACACAGGCAAGGGATTACAAAATGACTATTGCTGCTCTAAGGAAGCTCTTACTTTTCCTTCTGTTGTGCTCAGGAGACATTGAGCTTAACCCTGGCCCAGCTAAAGTTCTTACTTCCCCATCAGATCCAGCAAAACTAAAAGGAACGTGCTTTATGCATATGAATGCATGCAGCCTGTTAAAAAAGCTTACCTTGATCCAGGCCTGGGTCAATCATACCACACAGAATGTTTTGGTGATCTCCGAATCATGGCTCAGACCCTTTACACCAGACAGGGAAATTAACATCCCAGACTATTCATTATTTAGAGCTGACAGGCTCACTAGAGGTGGAGAAGTGGCCATCTATGTCAAGGATAAATACTCAGTTTCATGCCTAGACTCGTTATCCATTGTAAACCAGTTTGAATGCCTAGCAGTAAAGGTTAAGATATCCTCCTCCACTGCGCTTTGTGTCACAGGTTGCTATAGACCACCATCTGCTGGCTCTCAAGTCCTCACCCATCTAACTACTATTATGGGGCATGGCTCCCTTGAAACAGTTATCCTTGGGGATCTTAATCTTGATTGGATGTCCAAGGCCACTGCACCACTTAAGGAGTTCTGTGATGCCCACAGGCTGACACAACTTATTGGTGAGCCTACACACCCTAATAAGAAGAACCCTGCTAATAGTACACTGCTTGACGTCATCTTAGTGAGTAAACTGCACCTGTTCTCCCAGGCAGGAACCATCTTCTCTGATGTCAGTGACCATAGCATCATCGCCGGCATAAGATTGGTCCAGAATCCACTATCCTTGTCAAGGTTCTCTACTAAGAGGTCCAGACGTAACTTCAATCAGTCTACCTACCTTGATGAGCTAAAATACTAGCTGCATTGGAAGGACTTTTACCTAGCTAACTAGGTCCACTTGGCATATGACATATTTAATGAAATTGTGATTGGGGCATTAAATAAGCATGCACCTCTTGAAAAAGTTAGGATAAGGAGTAGAACCTGTCACTGGTTCTCTTTAGAACTCAAAACAGCACTGCTGGACAATGACAAGCTTTGGAAAAAAGCACGAACATCTAAGGTCCCTATGGACTGGTGTCACTTCAGGAAAGCCAGGAATACATGCACCAAGATGATAAGAGATGCCAAAGCCTCCTTTTATCATTTGGAACTGGATTCTGCTGCCAGGATCTCCTCTAAATTTTGGAAGTCCATTAAGGATACGTCCGGACATACCCCGGGGAAATACCTCCCTGCAAAGATTACCTCTGGCAGTGCCACCATCTGCGACAAAATGGAGATCCTGGATGCATTTAACAACCACTTTGCCACCGCAGGTCTGGCATTTGACAACTCCCCTGCATGTTCTTTATGCTCCCAGTTGGGTGTGCAAAACTCTGAACCTCTTCTTACCAACTCAGTCTTTTCTTTCCAGCCTACTTCATTGAAAGAGGTTGAAGAACTTCTATTACAGATGGATACCAAAAAAAGTGTGGGTGCTGACTCTCTGAACCCATACTTTCCAAAGGTTGCCTGCCATGCTTTAGCTGTACCAATTACCCACCTATTCAGTCTCTCACTGTCCCTTGGAATCCTCCCACCCTTATGGAAAACAGCTCATGTTATCCCTCTGTTTAAATCTGGGAACCCCTGTGATCTTAACAACTACAGACCAATTTCTCTACTCCCTATACTTTCCAAACTGTTGGAAAAAATTATAAGCAAGCAGTTGAGAACCTATGTAGAAACTATGAATCTTCTAAACCCAATGCAATCTGGCTTTAGAGCACAGCATAGCACCATTACAGCACTTGTCAAAGTGGCCAGTGATTGGCAGCGAGACCTGGAGAATCGAAACTTCGCCTGTGCAGTGTTCTTAGACTTAAGTAAGGCTTTTGACACTGTCAATCATGGCCTGCTCCTTTCCTTCCTGATGGTGATAGGACTGGACTCACTATCTTTGCATTGGTTTGCTGACTACCTCTCTGACCAGTGGCAGCAAGTCAAGGCAGAAGGTGAACTTTGTCCCCTAAAACCTCTGCAAAGAGGGGTCCCCCAGGGATTGATTCTTGGTCCCCTACTGTTTGCAATTTACATAAATAACATTGACACCAACATAACTAAGGCCAATATCCATCTGTTCACAGATGACACGGTTCTTTATTGAAGTCATCTTTCGTCAGAAGCTGCCTGTGGAGACCTACAATCTGAATTCAATCTGCTTCAGAGCCAACCCCTAAACAAAAAGCTCCTATTAAACACCAAAAAAACTAAGGCAATACTATTTCTCCACTTCTCCATGCTGCAAATCTAGCCAGTGCTGGCTCCATTCCATAGATCACAACAATCCTGGGAGAAAACCTAGAATTTGTCAATAATTTTAAGTACTTGGGAGTGCGGCTCGATCATAGATTTTCCTTTACGAACCATATCGAAGATCTGCTAAAGAAGTTGAGGCAGAGGCTTGGACTCTTTTCCAGGATTAATAATTTCCTTACTAGCTATGCTGGTACAAACGTTTCTCTCCTTGGTCGACTATGCTGACATTCTTTATAGTCACTGCCCTGTCTCTCATCTTGTTAAATTGGATACATTGTATCACAGAGCTCTGAGATTCATTACCGGCCTACCTTTTTCCACTCATCGTTGTGCCCTTTATGCTGCCGTGGGGTGACCCTCTCTTCAGTACAGGAGAAACAGAGATGCTGTACGCTGGACGTTCAGAGCTATTATCAAAAAACTACCTGTATATATCTCTGATTGTCTTCTGCTATGCGAGCTTGGGAACTGTGCACTGAGAAGATACTCCTTTATTTCCTTAAAGGTACCTAAGCTAAAAACACACTTTGGGAGAACTACTATGAGCTTTGTGCTGCTGTCTATATGGAACAAAATACAAAAATCGCTAAAGCTTAGTACCCAGGTCAGTCTATCCTCCTTCAAGACACTATATGACCATTCTGTCAAGGAAATTTGCAACTGCCTCCCCCGATCCTAAACTTCCCTGCACTTATAGCATACCATGATGGCATTGTCCCTCTGCTATGCCTGATCTTGTGGCCTCTCCTTCACATTTCTCTAATGCCTAATTGTGCTGCCTGCCTTCCTGTCCTGTGTCCTCTCCGAGGCTTCATCTGTCCCTCATCTATCCCCTTACCGCCCTGCCTGTACCCTATCTCACCTCACCTACCACACCCCCCCTTCTACCCTGTTACACTGTTTGTTTTTTCTTTTTTTAACTCACTGTCTGTCTTGTTACTTATGGCTTTGTATGTAATATACCATTACCTAACAATTGTCCTCATTAATGCTTACAGCCACTGTTACTAGACTCATTATACACCATGAAGGAATGAAGCCACTGTTTCCAAACTGTTCTCCACTTATGACTACATTTAACTATTGTATTTTTGTATTGTATAATATTACTGAGGTGTTATGTTGTGACTGTTCGTATATTGTATAGCCTGTGTTCCTATGCTAACCAGGTCCATCTTGTAAATGAGCTATGCTCAATGGTGTTCACCTGGATAAATAAAGATTTGATTGCTTGATTGATTGATTTATTGATTGATTGATTGATTGATTGATTAGCCCTGCAGGGCATTACTTGGGGATCAGGACTTGGGGTGCCATCAGCCTGCAGAGGCATGTATGTGTGGTCCACAGTGGGGGATGGGTGGGTGGGGCTTATGTGGGTTAGTGGAGGGGTGGCCATGGGTGCACTTGGCATAGTGGTGCACCCCTGGTGGACACAGAGCACAGTTAGACCAGCTAATAGCTGGTCTAACTGTACTTGGACCAATGTCCTCAAGGGATTCTCCTGGAATAGCAACTGTGCTATTCCGGCAGCCATCCTCCCAGAATAAGGAGCTACTGCTGCCATAAACCCCTTGCACCATGTCACAGGGGGTTTATGGTGTACATGGAGGTGTAGGACCACTTCAGCACAGGCAGCCTCTGATATGTCGCATGCTGCCTTTTGGAATACTGATTGTCGGAACTCATGGCACAAAGTGCTACTTACGCCATTTCTTTTGCTGCAAGTCACTTTGTGCCATGCATAACTATTCTGGAATTGGGCCCTTTGATTTCAGAGTCCCCTGTTAAGTAGCAATCAGCAGTATGTTGCAGTATTTTATAATCATTCTTCCATTATGCCACAAAAACAGTCTCTGGAAATTTTGGTATTAAGCAGCGGCAGTCTAGACTTTCTACTACCAAAAACTTCTTAACACATGATGGTTAATCCCTAAAGAAGTCATTCATTATACGTACTTTACATTGCTCAGTGATTAGATCAAAATCTTGCTTCCTCATCACATATTGACATCACGCATAGTTCCTCCACTCATAGCCTACTGCAGTTTATTGCAACAGGTCCTGCCTTCAACTCCTAGCTTACTGCAACGTTATTTTTTTATATCAACCTACCAGTGTATACTATGTGGATGTGGTCTACACTGCCATCTTCCCTGCCAGGTTGTATTTCTTCTGTTTCACTACATCTATCCTTTAGTTCCTGTTTTTCCCTCACCCACAACTGTTGTCTTAACCTGAATCTCTCTCTTCACTCTCTCTCAGGATAAACAATTTGCTCACTGTTTCTTCATCCTTCAGAGTACTGTTTCTTCTCCCTTCACCATCAACTCTTCTCTAGCCACCTCTCTTTTTCCCTTTCTCTTACTTCATCTGATTTCTGATGCTCTATTCTTATCTATCCCCAACTGCAGAATCACTGTTTAATGTACCAATGTGCCTTATCTTACTATCTCTCACTTTTGAAACAGCCTTGCCTCTTCTTTCTGCTCCATGCCTCTTGCACAAAGACCACTTTTGGATTAATTTCATCCCTCTGTGTGGCCAACTAGCCATTCCTTCTCCCTCCCACTCACAATTCATTTTTGTCTTCTCCCTTCACCCCATCAGCAAGCCATTTTCACTTATACTGCCTGAGTTGTGTTTTCCTTTTTTGAGTGCTTTGTACGCCTCTCGACACTAGTTCTTCTTATTTTTTCTCCCTTCACCTAGCTCCTCAATTCCCTTTTTCTTTCATGACCCATAGTTTCTACCTTGTAGAAATACATTTTCCTACATTTTCTCATCCCTACAGTAGTTGCTATTGCCAGTCTCATGCCTTTCCAATTCTGCTGGGGGGACTCTGAGTCAGTCAGTGGGAAAGGGCAGCAAAACATGATGGCAACCTTGGTGAGCAAGTCTAACAAGAGGGTTTTAATGGTCAAGGACTCAATGATTAGGGGTGTTCAGAGGGTGGTGGAGGGATGCTGGATGAGAGGAGGATGGTCTGGTACTTCCTGGTGCATCTGCAATCCAGGATGTGGATATGAAAAGGAGAATTGTGGAGAGCGGGAAGGAGGAGGAGGAGGAGATGGGGGTGCCGCTACACCAGGTTACCAATGATCTGGGGAACCCATTGGTGGAGATGGTGAAGCAAACTTTTGTAGAAGTAGAGAAGATTGGCAACACTCAGCCTTCCTCACCTTTTACCCGTTCCCATTGTGTGGGGCAGGAAGGGGAAGAAGGATAGGATAAGAAATTATGCAGTAGAGAAGTTTAATTGGTGGCTTAAGGGACGGTGTCAGGAGAAGGAGTACCACATTGTGGGCAATTGGGGGGACTTCTGGGACAGGAGGCTCTTACAAGGTGATGGATTCTACCTGACAAGAAAGGGGTACTACAGCTTGGGGCAGAAATTTGTCAGCTTTATCAGATATTTAAACTGACTGGGGGGGGGGACTGGGACTATGGGAACCACGGTGAGAGGTGACAGGAGGGAATCCCAACTTACAAACATAGAAGTTGATGGCAGATAAGGACCACAAGACCCATCCAGTCTGCCCATTTATTTTTCTACCTTATGAAAGTGCTATAGGCCTTTGCTCTGTCAATGGTCTATCTATTCATACTCATCTGTATTGCTCCCTTATGCCTATCCCATGCCTGTTGGAAGCCCTGCACTGTATTCATATCCACCACTTCCTGAGGTAAGCCATTCCATGCATCCACCACACTTTCTGTGAAAGAGAACTTCCTCACATTACCCCTTAATTGGCCTCCCTCTAATCTCATACTGTGTCCTCTTGTCCTGCTATTTTTCTTATATTGAAACATGTTAGACTCTTTCACCTTGTTAATGTCCTTAAGGTGTTTGAATGTTTTAATCACATCACCTCTCTCCCTCCATTGCCCTAGGGTATACATATTGAGTTCAGTTAATCTGTCCTCATATGTTTTCTGATGCAGTCCCTGCACCATTTTGGCTGCCCTTCTCTGGACTGCCTCAATTTGGTTAATGTCCTTGTGAAAATGAGGCCTCCAGTACTGCACTGAGTACTCCAGATGGGGCCTAACCAGTGTCTTGTAAAGAGGGATTATTACCTCCCTCTTCCAACTTGTGATACCCCTACTAATACATCCCAACATCCCTCTAGCCTTACCTACTGCTTTAGAGGTCTGCTTGGATGATTTCAGGTCAAATGTGATGATAACGCCCACTTCTCTTTCTTCCCTTGTGACTGCCAGCAACTCCCCTCCCAGCCGATAGGTGGCTTCAGGGTTTCTCTTCCCTATGTGCATGATCTTGCACTTCTTTGTGTTAAACCCCAGTTGCCACTCTTCTGACCATTTTGCTAGTTTATCCAGATCTCTTCTCATTCTTCCCACCCCATCTGGATCATCTACTCTGTTGCAGATCTTTGTGTCATCTGCAAACAGACAAACCTTACCGTCCAGTCCATCTGCAATGTCACTGATGAAGATATTGAAGAGAACTGGCCACAGGACTGATCCCTGAGGTACTCCACTTGTGACTTGCATCTCTTCTGACTGTATACCATTTACCATTACTCTCTGTTTTCTGCCCATCAACCAGTTTGACACCCAGTTGACCAACGTCTGACCCACCTCGAGCCTACCTAGCTTATTAAACAATCTTCTATGTGGAACAGTATTGAAAGCTTTGCTGAAGTCAAGGTAGGCAACATCAACTGCTCCCCTTTGGTCCACCACTCTGGTTACCCAGTCAAAGAAATCTATGAGATTAGTTTGACAGGACCTCCCTTTTGTAAACCCATGCTGTCTTGGATCCTGTGCTCCCATGGATTCCAGGTGTTGCACGATCCTTTCCATAAGGAGTGTCTCCATAATCTTGCCCACTACTGAGGTAAGACTGACTGGTCTGTAGTTCCCTGCCTCCTCCCTGCTACCACTCTTGTGGAGCAGGATCACATGAGCCCTTCTCCAGTCTTCTGGGACCTCTCCTGTGCTGAGAGACTCACTAAACAGCTCTGATAATGGCTCTGCTAGTTCCACCCTTAGCTCCTTTAGTACCCTGGGTTGTATGATGTCAAGTCCCATTGCCTTGTCCACCCTGAGCTTATCGAGCTCTTGTAGGACCCTTTCTTTTGTGAAGGGACTAGTGCACACCTCCTTCCCCCCCCGTGTCCATGGTGCAGAGCTGTGGGCCCTGCCCTACCTTCTGTTCAGTAAATACTGAGCAGAAGTATCTACTTAGGATAGATGCTTTTACATGGCCCTCCTCCTCACATGCGCCCTTATCCCCTTTGATCTTAGCAACACCCCCTCTGGACTTTCTCCTTTCACTAATGTATCTATAGAAAGTCTTGTCACCCTCTTTTACTGTTTGTGCTAGTGTTTCCTCAGTTTGGGACTTTGCCTGCCTTACTTCCTTCCCTGCTTCCCTTATTGAAGTTTGGTATGCCTCCCTATCTTCATCCTGCTGCGTTCCCTTATATTTCCTGAAGGCCAGCCTTTTGGCTCTGACCTTTTCTGCTACTATGTTTGAGAACCAAAGTGAGTTCCTTCTTCTTTTGCACTTCCTTTTCTCACTAACACAATGGGATGTTGCTTCAAGTATTGCATCTGTAATGCTTGCCCACTCTGCCTGTACCCCCTCACCTGTATTTCTTTTGGCCGGGCTAGCTTAACTCTGTTGGCCATCTTATCAAAGTCAGCTCCTTTGAATTCCCATATTTTTGCCTTGTAATGGGATGATTTTGTTCTAGTGGCCAAATTGAACCATACCATGTTATGGTCACTGCCCCCCAGGTGACCTTCTACCTGGAGATCTGTAATCCTTTCCCTGTTAGTACTAGATATGTCCTGGCCCTGTCTCTAGTAGGTTGTTGTACCAGCTGTTTGAGGCCTTCCCCCTGCAGAGAATCCACCATGTGTCTAGTTCTGGCAGATGTCCCTGCTGGTATTGACCAATCTGTATCTGGAATGTTGAAGTCTTCTATTATCAGAACCTCCCGTTTAGCTGTCATGTTTTGTATATCTTCTAACAGTAACATGTCTATGTTCTCCCCCTGGTCTGGAGGCCTGTGCACAACCCCAGTTAGTATGGCTGTCCCATTTCCTGTTTCCAGGTTGACCCACAGTTCTTCTGGCTCTTTATGTGTATTCTGAATTTCTGCAGCTTTGATATTTTCATTGACATAAAGGGCCACTCCACCCCCCCCCCCATTTTGCACCTCGGTAACTAGTACTCTCCCAGAGCTGGGGGCTTGTAGCTGCACAGCAGGAACAAAGAGACCTGTGGCCCTAATTGGACTAGGTGAGGGGAAATTACTGAGGGAGAATGCAAAGTGTGCAAATGCCAAGAAAAACAAGAGGATGACAGGAGAAGGGAAGCACAAGGGTAACAGCAAAGTGGGATCGGGGTCAGATGGAAGGGAGAATGCCTGAATGCCTGGAACCTTGTGTCCATTACAGAAAAGTGGGTTTTGGAAAAAATGACAAGACCTGACCATCTCTGGGTAATTAATGTTCAGGAAGGATTAAGTAACAGGTAGAGAGGGAGGAGTAGACCTTTATGTCAAGGATGGCATCAAGGATGAGGAAGATGGGTGCTTCAGGGGTAATAATGGGGAAACAGAGTCACTGTGGATGCAACTCATAGCAGCCTCAGACAAGACACTGCACCTCTGGGTGATCTTTAGACCTCCAGGGCAAGGGGAAGAGAGGGACAGATTGCTCATGGAACAACCTAAAAGGGGGTGACAAAGGGGGAAGTAGTGTTAGTTGATGATCTGAGCCTTCTGTACATCAGCTCAGATGTTCCAGTGACCAGGACCACCAGAAGCCAGGCCTTGCTGGATGCATTCCAGGACTGTCTACTGGTTCAGCTAGTTAAGAAACCTACCAGGCAGACTGCCATTCTTAATGTGGTGCTCACCATCTTGGAGGTGGTAGGATCTGTAAAAATAGGGGAGCCACTAAGGAACAGTAACTATAATTCCATTTGGTTTGAACTGGCTCTTAGGACCCTAATCAAGAGTAGAGGTGTGAAGCTGCCATGAAGCCAAAATTTGCCTCCGTGGAGCTCCACGAAGTTTTCCCCACTTTCAGAAACTTCGACATGGCAAAGTTCAGTTGTGAAGAGCAGAACGTCGCCCGTGAACAGCAGAATTTCACCCATGAGCTACAGAACTTTCGTGAATTTCTGCTGTTCATGGGTGAAATTCTGCAATTCACAGGAGAAATTCCACTGTTCATGGGTGATATTCCGTACTTTGCATCAGATCTTTGTTATGCAGAATTCACAAAATTCTACAAAATTTGCAGATTAATCTGCAAAACAAAGTTTGCCAGCTTTGCCCACCTCTAATCAAGAGCTGAACTCCATTATTTTAGAAGGGTGGATTTCAACAGGCTAAGGTAGCTGATCAGAAAAAAGGTTAGTTGGAACATACAACATAGGTTGTGTGGAAAAGAGATGGGGCAATTACAGAAAGGGGAAAAAGCAACAACTGGGCTAAACACATCCTTAAGAGATTAAGTTAGTCAACTGCTGATCTTGATGAATTTGTGTGAATCTACTGATTTTATTTCATACAGGCTAAAACAGAAGCCCCCTGCTTGCACTGCACCTCACTGAACTGTTTTAGCATGCATGATATAAAAATTGTGGATTGAAATAAAATAGTGGATTTGCACAAATTCATCCTCAGCAGTCAACTTAGTACAGTAAGGCTGTGTTTAGCCGAGCTGTTGTTGTTTCATGGTTGCATAGCTGTTACCAAGAGTTCCTGTCACAGTAGGAGTAGTCCCTCTTTGTTTGTGTACTGGGCAATTAAAGGGGCCATTCTCAAGACATATAGGTTATGCATGAGAACTGTAACCAAAGACAACAGGTTGAAGAGACCATTATCATTCTCATAAAGAGTCAGGGAAGCAGTGTCGGCCAAAAAAAAGGCCTTCTACAAATACAAAGAAAAGCATGAGGAGGAAGAAAAGTGAGAATACTCTGAGAAATAGGGAGACAAAGACGGCAGTTATGGAGGCAAAAACAGACACAGAGCTGCATATTGTTGAGGGGTCAATGGTAAAGAAAAAACAGTTCTGATATATTAGGAAAAATGAAAGAAAGGAAGGAAATCGTAAGGCTATCTGAAAGGGGTATGGCGACAGAGGAGGATGAGCAAAATCTTCCATCCTTAATGATTACCTTTGTTCATTTTTCACTAGGCAGGATAACTGGCTAGCCAGAGAGTGGCATCAAAGTAGTCACTAGGGGTTCCCAGAGATGAGGCAACCAATATTTACAATTGAAAGGGTCCAGAAAGGGCTTGCAGCACTAAAGATAGATAAGGCTCAAGGGGCACCATTTCAGATTTCAACGGGGGGGCAACAACTGGTCAGTGGGGCTGTGGGGGTGGAGCCAGGGCTGAGTGGGGATGGGGCCAGTGGCATGCAGGCCACCACAACCTAAGAGCATAACAGATCCTAAAACCCAATGTTTGAAAAATAGCAGAGGATAAAGGATACAGGCTGGAAGACCCAATGAATAAAAAAAAAGTTCACCACCTCAGCAGAACTAAATTATGCAAAATTCCCCAAGCAAGATTTGTATTTCACAAAATGTAATTTTTTATTACTAAAACAGATTCTTATTTAAACTGGAGCTTTCTCATTTTCAGCCTTGCTTGTTGTTCTCATTGGGTCTTCCAGCCTGTATTCCTTATCCTCTGCTATTTCTGTAATAGCTCAACCACAATGGATAGTTCAGTAATAGTCTCTGAACATCTGAAATGAGGCTCACTTCAACAAAGTACCCCCCAAGCCAGCACCATAAAGTGAATGTCAGTATGGTTAGTTGGCAGCTGGGGTCACAAAAACATTGAGCTATGGACTGCAGAGATCTTAGGGACCATGTCTAAAACTCACTTAAGTTAACTGTAGGGCTATCCTGGGGACAAGGGACAGTAGCAGGCTGCATCCAGTCACTAGTCAGCAAGATCAATGTCATCATGCCAGAGCCAAGTTAAATTCCTTGACATTAAATTCCATTCCCTACCAACACACGTCAAGCAGGCCAGGCTCACTCACCTCACCACCTGTCTCCCTTTCCAGCTCTCACAGTTCACTCCTTTTCCTTACCCTCTTTAATGCACAGCCGAACAAAAAGCAGACTAACTGAAGTGCAGCTTCAGTAGCAGAACGTTCTTCCCTTCCCCCAGCCAACCACAAACCTGATGCACAGTGTCAACAATAAAGTGTCTGGACTATGTACACCAGGTGATAATGACCTACCTCGCAATTAAGTGGCACTTGAATTGATCCAGGAGGCAAAAAGAAGCTGTTCCTTTTTCTCCACCTCCAACCCACTTGGTGCAGGCATTCAGCTACTAGATCAAGCTCATCCGGGCCAGCAGTGCCACCCAACTCGACCACGAGAATAAAATTCCAACACCCAAGCTGACAATGATCAGACCTAGGTAAACTCCTGATCACAAACAAGAAGTACTCCTCATATCCTTCTCCTTCCAAAGTCATCCACAGAAAATAAAAATCTGCTCCAGCTCCTGGCTTTAGCAAGTATTTTTAAATAGCTGTTTTGATGACTGCACTCAGTACTCTTTCATGTCAGTCTCCCTGACTTCTCTCTGCATCGTTGCATGTTGTCATTTGTGGCAGATCATTGTGCTGTTTAAAGCACCAAACCACCAGTTTCAAGCTGTGCCCCACATTGGCTGACAGAGAGCAAGGAGGAGGAGCAGCGACTCAGACCAGACCCACCCCAAGTTCCTAGCTCCTTCTGTCCATGCTGTACCAGACCCGTAGGCTCCTTGTAGACTCATCTTCGCACCACTTGCCGCATGCACTGCTCACTCTCAGGCATCCAGAATACAGCCAGGACTCAAGAAGTCAGTCACATGCATTTAAAGGGCCCCCACTTGCGGGGTTGTGGGGGTGAAGTGCATTTTTCATTAAAAAAAGGACAAAAAAAAATTGGTCTACAATGTGAGGAGGGGAATGCCACCATCCCACCCCCAAAATGGAGCCTCTATAAGGTTCTAGGACCAGATGGGTTACATTTGAGGTTAATCAGGGAACTGGCAGCAGTACTGTCTGAACCACAGGGAGGTCTAGTCAACAGAACACTAAGGACGGACATAGCTTCAAAAGACTGGAGGGTGGCAGATGCAGTTCCACTCCAAAAGGTGGGGGGTGACAAGGAGCAAGTGAACTACAGACCTGTTAGTCCTACCTCTATTATATCATTGGTCATAAAGGACCTTGTGGAATACCTGAAGAGCAACAAACCCCAACATAACAAACATAAGGGGTTCATGGCAATGAGTTCTCGTCAGACTAACCTGATTATTTTCTTTTACTGGATGATGAAGGAATTGGATACAGCCACAACACTGATTTGCTCTACTTTGATTTCCTTAAGGCTTTTGACTTGATGTCTCACAGACAATTGCTGAAGAAGATAGAGAATCTTGCTGTGGCTAAGGACATAGTAAACTGGGTATGTAACTGACTTAAGGAAAGGCAGCAGAGGGTTGTGGTCAGTTAGATCAAATCAGAACAGAGGAGGTCATGAGTGGGATACAACAGGGATCTGCTCTGGGACCAGTCCTCTTCAAAATGTTCATCAGTGACATTGGAGAAGGAATAAGGGCAGGTTGTGTTTCCTTGCAGATGACATTAAGCTATGAGGAAGAGTGGCTAGTGACAAGGGAATAATGGAAATTCAGAGTGATTTACAAAAGCATGATAGCTGGTCTAAGGTTTGGCAGTTGAAATTCAATGCCAAAAAGTGAAAGATAATGCATGTGGGGAACAAGAACCACAGGACAGAATACTGGATGGGTGGGGTAAGATTTAACACTATGGCTGAGGAACCAGACCTTGCAGCTATCAGTGACACCCTCAAACAATCAAGTCAATCCAACTAGGAATATAGCATGCCATGGTGTATCGGAGGTATTGATGTAGAAGGGAACAAGTAATACTCCCCTATACAGATCTTTGGAGAGGTCACACCTGGAGTACTGTGCTCAGTTCTGGAGTCCTTACCTCGGGAAGGATAGGGACAGGTTGCAGGTTGTACAGTGTAGGGTAACGAGGATGATTCAGGCTCTGAATGGCAGGCCATATGAGGAGCACCTCAAGGCACTGAACATGCACACAGTGGACACCAGAAGAGAGAGCGCAGATATTATAAAGGCCTTCAAGTTCATTTAAAGAATTAAAAAGATGAACTGCAGAGAATTATTTAACATGAATTCTAGTTCATGGTCATGTGTGCGTAAATGGAAACTGACAGGACAGAGGTTCAGGAAGAATATGAGAAAGTATTATTTTACTGAAATGGTGGTGGAACTGTGGAACAGTCTATCAGGGAACTGGAGGTGCTAAAACTGTTAATGGTTTCATGCACAGGTGGGAAAAATGAAAGGTATGGCTGTTACTTGAGGTGAAAGAAACTGAGAATGGGGGAGGGATAAGACCTTAGATGGACAGTAGATCCTAGGGCTAAATAACAAACTCAGGCAGACTGGATGGACCATTGGTCTTTTTTTGCTGTCATTGTCTATCTTCTGTGTTGTGTTTTTGTAATTTTTGCACTGCTCTTCGAAGTATATAATCTTCAATTTTTTTCTGTTTTTCTCCAGGAATCCCTCTTCTAGATTACATCTGGAAATGAGCTCCATCTCATCCTGGGCACAACTGTAAATAAATAATACATATATTACTTAAACTCTGCTGTGTTATGGGATTTCACATTGTGTAGCATTACTGATACTCCTTTCTTGAATGAAGTATCCGTGATATATCACAAGATATTATGATTATCGGTGATATATCACAAAATATTATGAAATATAATGGTATATTACAAAGTATCATTACTTAATGATGACTTCCATAGCAGATGTTAGACTGTTATTTGTAGGGGTTTGGAAGAAATGGATTTGAGGTGAGGGAGCTGAAGTGAGGATGCACTTATTTACATACAGTACAAACAGAAGTCTCTTAGGCAATGGAACTAAATCAGTCAAGTTAGGTGCATAATAGCTAGTGGTGGGTCCTTGCATTATTCTCAAGTGTAAATCTGCAGTGCCTGTTATATGGGACCCCCAAATGATACAGAGTGGCTCAAGGATCAGTGTTGTATACAGCTTTTCCATACTCAAGAGAGGGAAGAAGTAATTGCCTTGCTACTTGCTTTGCCATTTGAAAATTAAAACATTTTTCTTCCCTATAATGGGATCCAAATCTGCAGCCCACCATGGCAACAATGTAGCAGGTATGTTTGTAATAGGTAAGTTGCGGGTTCAGCCACACCCCCAAGACTCATGATGGACTGAACCTACTTGGGTGCAAACTTATCCTGGGTGCAGATTGTAAGGGAGAATTCATATTGTTTTATTTTGTGAGTAGATACTGAAAATCATTGTTTTAGACTTTTTTTTCCATTAAGAATGACATCGTTAGTGCATGTGTGGACGCCAAACAGAATGGCAGCCTAAATTTCCTGTCCCATCCTAGTCTGGCAAATAACTTAAGTTTTCACCCATCAGCTGACACACCTCAGGGATCAGAGACACCTTTACTGACAATGGTAATTACAGGTTAAACCCAGAGATCAAATAATTTGCAACTGCACCACTGTAAATTGAGATTTGCTATCCAAGAGATAGCAGACTAAATGCTGGGCCATACCAGGTACCATGGCACACCACGAGGCATCCCAGCAATGTTTCCACTATGGCGGCTAAGAAGAACACTGAGCAGGGATCGGACTACAGTGCCTCCCTGATACACTAGACTCAGCTGCTGAGACACTCATGACAGATATGTCGATTGTGAAAGTGATATGAACTGCCAATATTGAAGAAGTGAAGGCTGTCTCTGACTGAATGAATGTAGTGGAACAGCTGGCTATGGACTTTGAACATTTTCATCACTCAGTAATGCAGAGATTAGATGAGCATGAATATCGACTAGGCAGACTTTGAAAGCATGCAGAGGACCAAGAGAACAGGGGTCAGAGGAACATTATTAGAATCCTATGGGTCCCTGAAAAGCCTGAAGGAGCAAACATGGAACAATTCTTATCAGAACTCCTGCCACAGCTCCTTGGCCCGAGATGACAAGAAAACATAAAGGTGGAACAGGCTTTCTGAACAAGAGACCCCCTTACCACAGCCGGCTCCTGCCTAAGACCTATTATCACTTATTTTCTCAGGTACTCCACCAAAGAATAGCTGCTAAGGGTCATAAGGGAAATGGAAGACCTATACTGGAGGGGCTCCTGCATCACACTTTATCAAGATTTTTCTCAAGAAATGGTCCAGACTGGCAGGTTCTACAATCCATTGAAGGCAGTGCTACATGAGGCTGGTGTCACCTATCATTTTAAAGGACTGACAAATTCTGTTGTCTCCAGGAATGGGCAAAGTTTTGAAGGGAGATCACTGAGAGAAATATCTGTACATGGCAAAAGCCACTGGCCCGATAACAAGATCAAACCATTGGCTCACAACTGGCTATGGGATGAGCATGAAAAAGTCAGAGAACAAAACTAAGCCCACTATCAATGACATGCCACTACAGCAGTCTGTAGAGGGGGAAACATTCAGAGGTCATATCCATGTCTCTTCATCAGTCACAGACTCGGTAATGGCCAAGCCCCCATGTCAAGACCAATGTACTCAATCATGGGGAAATCGAGCTGACAACTCCCTATCATCTTACAGAATAAGGCACATGTCTCTCAGCCTGCAGCCCAGATGCCCAGAGTCAGAACCTTTACCTCTCTCACCACTCGCTTAAGCAGCAAGCGAATCACCACCATCCCTTCAACTTAAAAATGAGATCCAGGACCCTCAGCTGTACCCCCGAGAGACTGTACACCCCTGTACCGTATGAAGCAACAAAACCAGCACTACTCCAGACTTGAAGTAATAAAAGGCTTTTAATCACAAATGTTACAAGGGAGGCTAAATGCCTGCAACATACCATCTATGGCTCAGCAGGAAAAAGAGAGACCCCGACCAGTTTCGCAACTAATGTGTCATCAGGGGTATAGTCCATTAACACAATGTAACTGACATAAATAGTAGTCTCTTAAAGAGACAGTATACATATAGAAAAAAGGCAAAAATTGCACAATAAAAATAAAAATAAATTTGTAAGTGAACATATGCATATAAATATATGCACACATATATATGTATACTACTACCACCTATAAAATACTACACTAGGGTGCGTAACAAGTTATTTTTAAAGTAATTCTTATTAATAATTTTAAATTCAAAACCAAACTAAATAGAGGAGCTTATCTCTTAGGTAATCACAGAGTATATTATACTATGCTGAAGCAAAATATATATATATATATATTTAAATGAAAAAAGTGAACAAATGAAAATGAAAAAATGAAAATGAAAAAAATCAAAAAATCAAAGAATTAAAAATAATTCATAACACACACAATAAGAGAGGTACAAAAAGTACAAATCAATCTAATGAAACATAAGTCAATATTATTATGTTCCTAGTATATCATACAATCTGAAATTTTACTCTTCCCCATGTACCCGCAAATCTTGGGGTGAGCTAGCAGACTGTTCATTAGACACGGAAGTTACTGCCCTGGATCCTCCCCGAATTGCACCAGGTACCGGATCATTTGCAGAAGTCACTGCTGCTGCAGGAACCTGAAACACCTCTTCAAATACTGTAAGACTGACTAGCTCTTTGTTCTATTCACCCCTCCCCCCTTAGGTGGCTCAGCTCTAAAGTGTCTCCTTCATTCTATATCCTTTCTGTCAGTTTTATGCAAGCTGAATCCTAACATCGTACAATGCTCAACATGCTAATAAGGACTTTCAAGGGTAAAAATGTGATTGACTTTGTTTGTTTGTTTATTTTTTATACTGAGTAACCAGTGAGCAAAATAATGCCCATTTTCACTGCTGTCCATTTACATTAATACAACATAAACGTACAAGTACAATACATATACATATTCATCAGTAAAATCACTTAAAACATTGACAAACAGCTTCAGAGAACAACATTTTTTTTTTAAATTCTTTTGATTTTGATTTTAATGTATGCTCAGTACTTTTTCTTGTATATTCTGTAGTGCATGCCAAATTTTTAGGTGAGTTAGATCTTGCTACCATAGGGGGACTATGTTCTGTCAAAACTGGCGCTTTCCTCCATTTACTTGCCGAATGCAAGTTGAGTGATTATGGAGGGGGGCAGAGCAGGCTACATGCAAATGAAGTTTTACAGTTGTAATGGCTTTTTCCCACAACTTGCTGTGCCCCCATTGTCAACTGTGCATGAGAGAATGGATTCCCCCCTCAGCTCTAATGTCTGGCATTAACACGGGCCCCCCACCATGGCACCTGGTGTAATTCCCCTCCCTCACTGATGGAGGCTGGATCAAACTGAAGTAATTAAAGAATGGGTCACAGCAGGAATATACCTGGTCCCCTCTCACCACCACCACACACCTGTGTGAGAAACATATTCTAAGATGAGATACTGGAGCACACCCCCCTTCCCTTCCCCCTCCTCTTCTCAGCTAGCACAGCACCAATGAAACAGAGTTGCCTTCCCAACCCCTTCACTCGCTATGTTCTCTGAGACACCCCACCCCCCAGTATTAGGGGGAACAGTTCCTCCACCCTTAGTCTCCTTATCTGAATATCTTAGGTGTCTCAACAAGGCTCCAGCTAACCCTATGGGGGCAACACCTGATAGGCGAGGAAAGGTAGGGATCATTCATGATTCCTACAGTACTCATGTGTACCACTCATGGTAAGAACTAAGGTGCAGGTTGCAATCCATATGCTTTAATTTCCTCTGAATCCTGTCTTGTCAAACTTTCACCTGAGGCACCCCCCCCCCACACATCATGTCAAAGAAATCATTTTCATGGCACATTATGAAGCTATAGGAGGGGCTGGATGGCTTGACGTCCATCCACATACACCAACAGCCATTCCCCTAGGTATTTGGGTGGCAAAGTTGTTTTATATATTGCTTAGATGTAATGTGTTCAACCATGGTTGTGTTCAATTTCAATTTCACAAGTTGACTTTCTCTCTGTTCTGCAATGTTTCTGTTGCATGCAACTTCAGTCATGGAAGGGGACCTCCTTTAGGGCCGATACCCAACCTGGGGTATGATGCCATACTTGAAACTGATCCTCTAGGTACCAGCACCAAACAAGTGAATGGCATATCTCATAATAGGGAACACAGGCTAAACCATAGGGCCACATATAATGTCAATGTTGTACTCCTCAAATGTTGGTAGTGGTGTTTTTCTCCAACCACAGCTCCCTGAGTTCGCCCTGTTGGCAACCTAACCCCCTTCATCCTCAAGGGCTAGGACGGGTCTCTCCACTGGACAGACTCGAACTAAGCTCTTGGTAACACTCTACTGTGGCAGAGCTAATTCAGTGCAGACCTACACTTCTGTTTTCACAGTTAGAGCTGTAGATTGTTGTTCTAGAGTGACTTGTTTAAATTTGTTCTCCTCACTGGATTACCGAGGTACAGATTGTTTTTATTTTAATTATCACAGGTGATAGTTTCAAGGTGATAGTGCTTCCACAGGTAAGCTGCACGACACACCCACACAGTGAATGGCTCCTGATAAATAACATAGCAGTTGAGCAAGGCTAGGGGATTAACTCTCCCCCCAACATGCAGCTTATATTTCATTAACACCCAGTAGGAGCCCCTACTCCTCTGGACAGTTGCAGAATGAGAAAAGGACTCATAGTTGCTTTCTTACCAACACCTAGCTAACCTCCATTATCGCCCTCAAGTCTGGCCATGCTCACCCATACAACACACCGCTCCCGCCCAGCTATAAGCACACCAACACCTTCTTTCCCTCTCATTGTCTGGCTGCTAAGCCAAAATTAGGACCTCTGGTCACATAGTTATAATGTCTACCACAGCAGGCAGTTCACAAGACAAAGATATGAAATGGGGTATCCTGGAATGTTAATAGGCTTAACCACCCCATTAAATGCATTAAGGTCCTTCATTACCTTAAAAGGCTGAAGGTGGACATTGCCTTCATTCAGGAGATACATCTCACTAGCAAATGAATCCAATGGTTGAAAAAAAACATGGGTTGGCCACCTAGTGCATAGTTCTGCACAAAACCAAACTAAAGGGGTTACCATAGTGAATCATAAATCCTTGTGATGGATGGAGGTGCATACTCTGTGAGACAAGCAAGGTAGATGGACGATCACCCTCTTCTCCACACCTGGAGGGGAAATAGTGATCTACAACATTTATGCCCCCAATACTGATGATGCTGATTTTTTCCTTCAGATAAATTAGGCCCTAGCAGACATCACAGAGGGAAAGTCAATGCTTCCCATAATTATGGGGTGCAGAACTGAATTTAACCCCACACCCCGTATTAGACAAATCCAATACTGTACTGGACTCCCACCCAAAGGCATGGGGCTCCCTGCTGAACTTAATGGCTGAATGGAGTCTAACCAATGTTTGGAGGCGGGACCACCGACAGGAAGGGACTATTCCTTTTTTTCAGCTGTTCATGGAAAACACAGCCATATTGACCTCTGGTTGGCAGACAATGAGGCAGCTGGGGCAGTACTAGATGTCTCTATAAGGAACATCATCATCTCTGACCATGCCCCAGTCAGTATCTTTTTCATCACAACTGGTGAGCAGGGCAGATCACCAAGGTGGTGATGCAACCCCCTCATTCTCCAGGACTCAAACTTTCAGAGTTGGATTAGGTCGGAATCCGAACTCTAATTTAAGGAGAAAGCCAATGGGGAAGTCTCCTCAGGAATGGTTTGGGAGGCCTTCAAAGCCTTCCTATGTGGCAGAATGATCACC
Organism: Neoceratodus forsteri; assembly: GCA_016271365.2. NCBI lineage: Eukaryota > Metazoa > Chordata > Ceratodontiformes > Ceratodontidae > Neoceratodus > Neoceratodus forsteri. Next base: position 898,190,583 of record CM057459.1, read on the forward strand.
TTTATGGCTGCTTTTAGGAAGGAAAGGGCTCAAGAGGTGGCTTCACTACAAGCCGAGCTAGAACAAAAAGAGGCACAGCTTCAACACCTCCCTAACTTATCTGAACTAATTACCTGCATCATCAGACTGACATACAAAATCAACACACTTCTACAATGCCAAATGGAATGGTCATTACTTAGAACAAAACATAGATACTAGGAATTGAGGGAGAAAGGGGGAAACTCCTGATGTACCAGCTTTGTAAGAAAAAAGCTGAGTTGCAGATTCGTGCTTTGTGAGAGATGCCCAGGGGAACATTGCCTCCTGTCCCATAGTAATCAACAGTGCCATGACAAAATTCTGTGAGAAACTGTATGCCACCATGGTTCAGACTCTTCATATTTCCCAATCCCTGCACGAGTTCTTAAGTACAAACACCTTTCCCTCCCTTTCCCATACAATGCATGAAGAACTGGACCTCCCACTTACAAAGGAGGAACTACACAATGCCCAGAAGCAGCTCACTAAGGGGACGGCCCTGGGTAGAGATGGCCTTACAGTTGACCTATACCAGGTCATGCCCCACATCATTACTACTCATTTTTGGCAGCACTGAACGAGGCCAGGGCGAACAATAGTATTCTCCTCAGTTTGAAGTAGGATCTAATTACTCTCACTCCCAAAAAATCTGATGATCCCCTTGATTGTTCCAGTTACCACCCGATATGCCTCATTAACTCAGATACAAAGAAATTAGCAAAGGCAATGGTGAACAGGCTTTAGAAAGTCCTTCACCTCCTTATTCATCCCTCCTAAGCTGGGTTTCATAAGGGGAGAACAGGGGCAGATAACATATGCACCATCCAAAATCTTTAATGGCTAGCCATGAGCTCTTGCACCCCCTGTGGCTGCGATAGCTATAGACTTTCATAAGGTCTTTGACTCAGTACAGTGGAATTATTTACACGAGGTGCTAGAGGCATATGGAATAGGCCCATATTTTAGAAGCTGGATTACAGCATCATACAACACCCCAGTTGCAGCCATTCACACAAACAGCACCATCTCCCAACCATTTGCGCTTAGCAGAGGGACCCACTACAGCTGTGCCCTCTCACCTCTCCTCTTTCTTCTAGAAATAGATCCTCTTAGAAGGAAGCTGCTGGCCATAGACTCCTTCCTGGGGATTGAAGTGAACTCCAGAAAGTGCCTGATCAACTCGTATGTGGATGACTTACTACTTACAGCATCTTTTCCCGCATGAGCCATACCAGCCATAATGAACATACTGGATTAATTTGGACCCCTGTCCAGGATAACAGTAAACTGGGGCAAAACTACAATCTCACCCCTGAATGAACACTGACAAGCAAAACTGCACTGAGGGCACCAATATTACATGGGCCCCAAATGGGTTCACTTATTTAGGGATTCAGATACCTAATAAATGGTCAGATATTGTTGAAAGGAACTACCTTCCTGTTCTGACCTCACTAGAAAGTGATATGAGAAGATTGCTTCAGATGCACCTATCCTTTATAGGTAAAGTAGAAGCTAAAGCTATTCAAATATTTGCCCTCCCAAAAATGGTCTACCTCTTCTTAAATATCCCCCTACTCGTCCCAGACAGAATCTTCCTTAAGCTAGACTGGATCATATCCTCCTTCTTATGGGAAGAAAACAACCAAGGATAAGCAAGGCAAAACTGCAAGCACACTTGAAAAAGTGGGATCTCGGGCTCCCCTGGTTTCAAGAGTATGTGTGGGCTTATAGAATGGCACAGGTTTCTAAATGGTTGCCTCAAATATCTGAAGCCTCCCCACAGTGGGTTACCTTGGAGCAGCACCTTGCCAATGTAACATGGCTTGGCATGCTTCCATGTGACAAGAGACACATGGCCTCAAGAGACATCCAATTATTCAAGAAACCCAAACCACATAGACAAAATGTCTTAACATTACCCATTGCCCCAAAGATGCCTGACTTCCTCAAAGATGCTTCATTAGTTTATGGTATAATCCCTGCGTCAGGACTGGTAAAGCTCCAACAATGTGGAAAGACTGGGAACAGGAAAGGATTCGAATGGTAGCAGACATCACCCTAACTGATTCCAACACCCTATTATCATTTGAGCAGCTGCAAACAAAATTTGGCATCCTAAGAAAGGACTTCTGGAAGTGCCTCCAACTTCGAGGGGCAATCCCAAAAAAACAAACAATCTGTGAACCATATACCCTAATAGACCTGTTTGCAGCAGATTCATGAGCCTCAAATCTTTAAGGGTGGTGCAGGTAAAATTTATACCATTATAAGAGATGCTCAACCTGTCCCACTCCTCAAAGGCAAGAGCAACTGGGAAAAGGAACTGCAGTTATCCATCTCTCCATCAAACTGGGAGGTCTGCATTGATTGTGCTCACTCAGCCTACTTGGATGCCAAAAGTCAACTAATATAATTTAAACTCATACACTGCTGGTACCACACACCAAGTATATTTCACCTTAGAGGACTAATGCCTCACTCAAATTGCTGGTGGTGTGATGCCCTACATGCTGGACTATTACATGTGCTATGGGAGTGCCCCTTGATCAGACAATATTGGAAGAAGGTGTTACAGTACTGCTCCAGGACACTACAGAGAGAAATTCCTCACCATCCAGACCTAGTGCTTCAAGGTGTGACCTCCCAACTCCTGCAAACACTGTTCCTTATCAAGGACTGGCTTCTGCTTGCCCTAATGGAAGCTAAGACAGCAAACCTTATGAGATGGAGACAACCCCTCCCTCCCTCTATACTCTCTTGGCATGCAGCCCTAGCCAGAGTAGCTACAATCAATGGGCTCTTATAAGCCTTACAGTGAAAACTTTGCATCTTCAAGTACAAATGGGCTCCTTTCCTCCAATCACACTAGGGGTCAGCATCCAGGCCATCTCCAGCTAACCCCTCCTCCTATCTTAGATAGATACACTACCAGCACTATGAAATGGGAAAGTGGAGCTCCCCCCCAGTATAACTCCATAAGGAACTGCCTAGCATAACTATTGATTTCCATCTTAGCAATACCTACTACCATAATTAAAGCTGTCACTCCGCTCACCTAAATGGGTTTCATAACATTCTCCCTAGCATTAAGTGGAAGGAATCACTGCCTCATGGACCCTGACACTGGTATAACTTGTAAGTTGATGGTTGCTTTATTTCCTGACTACTTCAGCTCATTACCTTGAAATGACATGAATTAATTGTACATTGACAACACTTGTAATTGTTTATTTGTTTAAAAATAAAAATTCAATAAAATCTTTCATGATAAAAAAAAGCTTCTATGTCTGTAATATCAAATTGCAGGTGTTTCACCCTAAGTAATAGTTAAAGTCAACTACAACAGAGGATTGTGTCATCTGCAAGCTCATACCATGTCTTGGGTGCACTGGGAAAACAAGTTATTGGGCTGCACTCAGAAACACAGTATAACCTCAGTTGAACTCTAGGGTACATTATGATTTACAAAATTAATTTTAAAAGTGACAGAGCCTAGGATAACCTTCCACATAGGCCTTTTGATGCAATTCATGAGACATAAGACTGTTGAATGGTCAAGCCTCAGTTTTCTCAGTTTCATGGGGAGGAGCTCATGCTAAAAGTGTAAGTGATGAGACCATTTTCTACAGCGTTGTGGATGTTGCTAGTTGCCTTGTGGAAGTCTAAGTTAGTGAAGGCTCTGGGTTGTAAGCCAGCCTGCACAGGGCTGAAGACTTAGTGAAACATAGAAGTTGACGGCAGATAAGGACTGCAAGTCCCATGCTGTCTGTCCATTTTTTTCTACTTTATGAATGTTCCATAGGCCTTTACTCTGTCAATGGCCTATCTATTCATACTCATCTGTATTGCTGCCTTATGCCTATCCCATGCCTGTTGGAAGCCCTGCACTGTATTCATATCCACCACTTCCTGAGATAGGCCGTTCCATGCATCCACCACCCTTTCTGTGAAAAAGAAATTCCTCACTTTACCCCTTAATCGGCCTCTCTCAGATTTTATGCTGTGTCCTCTTGTCCTGCCTTTTTTCTTGTGTTGAAACATGTTAGACTCTTTCAGCTTGTTAATGCCCTTAGGATGTCTGACTGTTTTGATCATATTACATCTCTCCCTCCTTTGTTCTATGATATACATATTGAGCTCCATTAATCTGTCCTCATATGTTTTCTGATGCAGTCCCAGCACCATTTTGGTTGCCCTTCTCTGGACTGCCTCCATTTTGTTAATGTCCTAGTTCAGGTGTGGCCTCCAGTACTGCATGCAGTACTCCAGATGGGGCTTAACCAGTGTCGATGGCCGGAGATTTGGAAAAGGACAAATCTTTCCTGACGCTCCAAAGGGTTAGTGTGCAAACTAAGGAGCAATGGGGTCAGTGCTCATTCTAAGAGACAACCAGTCCTAATGCACTTAAAGTCTGAAAGAGAATGACAGTGCTACCCCAGCACTTCAACTGTAAGCTAAGTGTTACCCCTGAGGGTAACGCTGTCTTTCATTTTGTATGCTGTGGAGGATCTATATTTAATTTGCACTCTGCACTAAATAAATTGAATTGAATTGCATATGGATCCTGAGTGTCATTCTCTTCTTGGACTTTAAATCTTTTCTGAAGTTTGGGTAGAGCTGACAGGAATGATATAAGTTATCTCCTCCTTTGAGCAGAGGAGAGATTGTCACCGCACTCATCCAGATAGTAAGTGTCTTTTAAAGATGAGCATATTAAATAAGATTATGATAGATGTGGCAATTGCTCGATAAACACATTTAAGGAGGTCAGGTTTCAGTTTGTTTAGCCCTACAGTCTTGTAAGAGTAAATTCAGAAGAAGGTCTTGAGTAATTTCACAGAGTGCAGGAAACTGAGGAACTTGGAAAGAGGTGGGGTGCATAGGTAGCAGCAGGAGTTTTCATTTGATGTTGGTTGAGTTGGGTTGAGTTGATTTGGCATGGCTGAGAGATGTTGGAAAAGTAGTCATTAAGGGTATTGACTATGTCAGAGGGGTCAAATGGAAGTTGATTATTGGGGTAAGACATGAGTGGTAAGGTTTTTGTTAGTACTGTTTAGGAGCTGCTTGATGCCATCCCTCATGTACCTAAGGATACAGGCTCATACATAAACAAACTCTGGTCAGAGCCGATATGGGTATGGAGCACTTTTGGGATGCTTTTACCCATTATTTCTAATGAGTTTGCACAATGCAGATCTGTGGAGAGGCAGTTTCAATATGATCTTCTTTTTACACATTTTTACAATGTGTTTTCCTAGAATATGCCTGCTGATTGCTATATATTTATTCTGGATAGTTCACAGAAGAAATGACATCTTATTGTCAGTGGGGCTCTACACCTACACAATATCATGCTGCATTGTGTAAAATCAGAACGCACTAAAAACAATATTTTATATCTGTGGGAATATTTTAAGTGCCATATCAATGCATGAGCAGAAAGATGTGTTTCACAAAGAGGGTGCACCGGTCGGCACCGATACAACATTCAAAGAGAATGTGCCACCGGTACAGGATGAGCACACAGTGACGTCCACCAGGATGAAGTGCAGCACTGAAGAATACAATGCAGTTTCAAAGGGAGTTAATCCCTTTTGTCATGCAGTAAACCTGTGACACTGCACTTCATCCTGGCGGGCTTCATCATTCCTGTTGAAAATGTGACCCTGGATGGGAGTTGCAGTGCAGGGAATTCCCTCTTCAATTTGCCAAAGACACACACAGCTGCATACAGTGGTGGCTCCACAGCTGGCCTGGTGGCCCAATGCATGGTACAGACAGTTGGGTCATTCCAGAGTGCAGATCCCCAGCACAGATTCAGTGCAGTCAATGTCTGGCCATTGCAAGGTGTGGAAGGCAGTGCCAGTCTTTGCAACAGGTTGGGTATGGGGAGAGTGAGGGTGTATGTGTACGGGGGTGATGGATGGGAGTCCTCTAGACTATCAATATGGACCATGGTTTCCTCTGGTGCAGTTGGGTCTGGAGGATGGGGCCCTACACTATAAAGCTCTTCAGGGATGGAGTTGGCTAGACTGGGAATGGAAATCAAATAAAATCAAATCAACTTTATTTATATAGCGCCTTTCAGAACCAAGGCACTGTACATAAAAACATATACATAATATAAATTAAAACAACATTAAAATATGTCAGCCATAATCAAATAAAAGCTAGACTAAATAAATATGTTTTTAAACCAATTTTAAAACTATCTAGTTTACCAGGGCTGCCAGGCTGCTGTGCACCTGAGTGCACATCTCCAGCCTGTCTGTGGGTGGCTGGCCAGGTAGGGCCATGGTGCTCTGGACTGTGAGGGGCATATTCCCACTGAATATGCTGCACCATGGCATATGCATGGGATTGCCCCCTCAGCTTCAACGTCATATCATTTGTGTGTGCCCTGGCCGATTCCCTTGTGGCCAACGCATCCCACATATTTGAATATTGCACTGTTGTGCATTGTTGGAGTTGTTGGAGTTGTGCAGCACATCTCCCTTTTCCACCAGGATGCACTGTGTATCTCCTTTGAATATGGGGACCCTGGACTAGGTAGCCTAAATACATTATAAAAATGGTAAAATCATGACCTCACTGAGAACAAGATATTGCATCTAATTGCATGTAATCTGGGACAGCCTGCATCAATACAGTGCAAAAATGTGTAAATAAATATCCCTGTGACAATAAGATGTAGCATTTCCCCTGCCCTATCCAGAATACAAACTATAGGATAAGAAATATTCAGTGCTCCTAAATCCAAATAACCATTACTCTATAAGAAGCCCTCATTTTCCCTGTGTTTTCCCCACAAAGGCAGAATTAAATCTCTATGTAAATCACTGTAAATTTTTCCATAAGCCACTGGTTCTTTATTTATGACTTTGTTCTTTATTATTTCAGCAGTTTTTTATTAAGAAAAGAGCTCTAATTTGCTGATCAGTATTAATATTATATGTCACGATGGCCTTGGAATGATTTGGATTTATATGCGTTGCATAAGGCATAATGGGGACTATATGAAACAACAAATATCAAGCTCATTATTTCATGAACTATACTCCGAAATTAGCAATCACAAGTGAGACAATCTTTAAAAAGATACTAGTAATGCCTACAAACAAATGTATTGCAAACAGAGCCATATATATGTATATGTAACCCCCTATAAATAGGGGTTCCCAAAAGTCTTCCTTGGGTGTGCTTAAATGCCCACTGCCAGGTGGGCGTTCCGCGTCTTTACAGCTGTAAAAGTGCTTGCATGCGAGTGCCCTGTTAGCCTCCGTGCCTGTCCCTTTAAGAGACATTATTTTTGCAGTGTATAATTAATCTGGGTAGGGGCCCGAGTGTTTCCAGGCTTGAGTCCCGCCCAAGCTGCAATAATATCACTCTGTTCTCCCATCGCTAACGGTGCAGAGGGAGCTCTGTTAGAACTGGTAATTGTTTGCTGATTAGCTGCTCTAATAATAATGGTGTTATAGTTTGTCTAACCTGCCTTTCTTTGCAGCATGGACATTTCTGTATTGCACCAATCAGTACCTTTTGGGGACCTTAAAATGGAGTCTGTCCCCAGGGGTCTTGGGGGAGTGAATTTCTGTAGGAAATGTACTTCCTTCATTTTTGCACCTAAATAGACCTGGAAGGGGAACCCTTGCTTTGACAGACAGATGAATCAACCAACCAAACCCTTTTGGGATCAGAAGGAAGTCCCGGTGTTGTCTGCAGCAGAGAGTCAGTCTGAGTTTGGAGTTAAGAGAGTGCACTCCTTAAGACATTTGAGCAGCTGCTCCTGCGTAGCAGTGCAGAAAACTGGTGGGAAGGCTGTGTCTGGCCTGCCTGCTTCATCTTCCCTTCTGATGGATCTGCTAGTGAAATTAGTCAGACTGAATCTGAACCAGCTTGTGACCAGAAATACTGAATTGTGACTGCCCTGTTACCTGAAGAGGACTGAAGATTTACTTCACGCAATCAGCCTGTCAGGAAGTCTGAAACCACCACAGAGCGTACAGTTTGTGCAGAGACACTGTGATTATGACCAGACTGTCATCCGAACTGTGGTGCTGCTTTTTATTTATTGAAAGTGTGCTGAATGTTCTCAGTGTGTTGTGATTTGATTTTCCCACTTTCCAATTGTGTCACACTTGCTGGAAGCTGAATCCAGCGATACCGGACTGCCATCTGAGTTGTTCTCCTGGTCTGGGCTCTGCCACCTTGGCCCAGTCAGCTATTCATGCCATAGAGAAGACTATTGATGATAGAGCTGCTGGGGATCATCCCCCTGCTCAGTGTCATGAACAGCAATGACTCCACGGTGAATCATGTTCGCCCTGCGTCTCCTGGCAAACCAGCAAGTCATTCTGCAGTCTCCATTTCATCCATCCTTCATCCTGTACTGAGTAGCATGAGTAAACACCAGGGTAGCTCCCTGCAACATCAGCTAAATTAAAGTGTGTCATCTGATTTGAACGTTTTTTTTGATTATCACGAACTGAGCCATCTTTCTTCGGATGACAAATTGTGAGTTACTGAGCATGATTATTTCTTCCCATCATTAGGACCCCAACCAGCTGCAACACTTAAGGCTAGCCTGCATCAACAACTGGGTACCCAGTGTGTGTGTGTGACTGTGCTGAGGGACTCTAAAGTGCATGCCAGGTAGCCTGACTGAATCAGTTGCTAGGCCAATCAACCAGATTACGCCCTTCCCTTGTTCAATCCCCCTGAATAAATCAGATCAGACTCTTTTTGAACTTAAACTGTTTGTGGTGCATCTCTGTACTAATAGCACTGTATTGTTGTTGCTGGTTGAGTCTAATCTTATTTTACAGGGAGTCTTCAGGGTCAGACAGGTGGAACCAGCCATGGTGGTAAGTGCAATCAGAGTGGAGATCTATTTAAGGTTTGGAGGCTATAGTACCTGTGTATTCTGTCCATTGTTTGGGCTACTAGAGGGGAAAGAGGAGGGTCACAGTGTCCTGGAGGGCTGTACCCAGGTCAGCTACACTACCACCAACCTTGCCCTCTGGGTGGAGGCACGTGTTTTCAGTACCCAGGCCCCTTAACCTGCAATTAGTCACACAGGCAGGGGTAGTAGCCCTTGGGATAGTGCCACCTAGGGATTACATCTTGGAGGCTACTGCTGGGATTAGCACCCCCCGAGTGGCCAAAATCAAGAATTATTGTTAAAGATTAATGGCTACCCCAGTAGAAATGACTGCACATCAGTTGGTGGGGTGGTGTACGAGGCAGGAGATCAACCCCCAAAATGCTCTGCTTATACTGGCTATCCCCCTGGGTACCAGTAAGGACACTGTAGATGGAGCACTTTCCAAAGTTGAATGTTTAAGAAATGCTGTGGTGGTGGGTTGACAGTCTGATTTGATCACTCAAACTTTCATGGCCTTTGTAGAGTGTAGTGACCTCATGGACAGCTCTAAAGTGCCACAGACTATTGCCTCAGAAGTGGTCCCTGCTGCCTGGAGAGTGATAAGAAAAGACAGTAAAGACCCTGGGAAGGATGAGCCCCCACCATTGTCTGAGATGTTTGAGAAGAAATTTGCTAACTTGTTGCTAGAGGAAGGGAAGACCGTAGAGGACTTTAAGCAATTATTCCTGCCACCTGGGGGTGTACCTTCACCCACACCCCCACCCACTCCAGTACTGGCTCCAGTGCCTGCCCCTGCGCCAGCATCCACACTGGTGCCTGAAGTTAGTCAAGACATGTATCACAAGTTGAGGATGTTCTCAGGTACCCTCCCCACCCCACAGGGGAACGATGACTGGGAGACCTGGATCGACTATGTTGCCCGCTTGGTACCTGAGTGGCAGTGTGCAGAGGCTGAGAAGTGAAAAAGGATCATGGAAAGTTTGAGAGGTCTGGCCCTGGAAGCCATTAGATTTCTGAGGTCCACGAATCCTGAGGTGTCTGCTCAAAAGTGCCTCTCTGCACTCGAAGGCAATTTCGGAAGCATTGAATCAGGGGAGACTTTGAAGTGGCAATTCAAAGGTACCAAACAATAGAGAGGGGAAGGTTTGTCTGTGTATATTACTCACCTAGAGAGGGCCCTGCTGAAAGCTTATCAAAAATGTGGGGTAGCCACCAGTGATTTGAACCGTGTGAGACTGAGGCATATACTACAACACACCAATCACTCCAAATTGCAGATTATCTAGTTAAGGCTCCAGGATAGGAGAGATAACCCACCTGACTACTGCAACCTGATAAAAGAACTCATGGAGGTTGAAGGTGAAGAAAGAGATTGTGATTATGGGGTGGGCGCAGCCCGACTGACCACTACAGAGGAAGAACTCTCTGAAATGGAAACCACTAAGGATATTCCACCATGGGCTGAGTGGTGGAGAGACGAGCTGCTGAAGGAAGTCAGAAAAGTACAAACGAGTGCCTTTATAGAGGCTTCCACTGCAGACAAAGACCCTGGTCCCTCTCAGACCGTGACTGCAATGGGGGTGGGGGTGTACCCTCAGGCATCCTCTACTGAGGGTGGCTCCCAGGCTGAAATCAAATAATTGACTACCACCCTAAAGGAACTGTTAAGACACATTGCACCATCCTCACTGCTGCAAGCAGATATTGGACCCTGATACCTTGCTACTGCTTCAGTCCCTCATACAATGTTCTCTCCAAGGATGACCCAAGAGTCTATTATTTGTCACAACTGTGGAAAGGATGACCATATGAAGAGAGAATGCCGGTCTCAGAAAGACTTAGAAAAAGTAGTAAACAGACTCCAAGGGGCGCTCCGAAAAACAAATCAATGGCCGAAGGGCTCCCAAAAAGACCGCAGTGAGGGCTCAAGAAATACTAACTCAAACTTCTTTGTGGCTAAATCATCTGTCCAGGTCCCTGCTACCATCTCTCCTGACTGGTACAGATTGGTGGACCCTTCCATGGAGACTACTGTGACTGTCAATGGTATCCTGCTTGGGCTATGCTCGACAGCAGGTCGCAAGTGACCATTGTATTCCAGGACTGGTATGACAAACACTTATCTGATGGGCCATTGCAATCTCTAGAAGGCCTACATGTGTGGGGCCTGAGTGACAAGTCTTATCCTTACCTAGGGTATGTCCAGCTTTGGCTGTCTTTTTCTTCGGCTGTGACTGGTGTAGAAGAACAAGTAGAGATGCTAACCCTGGTGTGCCCCACTACAGGGATATATGAAGGGGTCCCCCTACTCATTGGAACCAATGCCCACATGTTAGGGAGGTTAGCGCAGTTGTGCAAAGAGAAACGAGACTGACAGACTGGCTAGACAATGAAAATTCCAGCTCTGATGAAGAAAGCTTGTGACCTGCAGAGGCAGTCTGTGGCAGAAGACCAGGATGAGCCCATTGGAATTGTCTGGAAGAAGGACCCTGATTCCTTGGTATTGCCACCCAATACTCAGTGTACTGCTCATGGAGAAGTCCATCTTAGGAGACACGTGAAAAACAAAATATTAATGCTGGACACACCAGGTGAAGGAAAGTTGCTAGAGGGGCTAATGGTCAAGCCCATTATCTTACCTGCCCATGCCCATGCCTATGCACACTGATTGATGGTCCAAATTTGAAATATATCGGATAGGGAAGTCCGTGAGAACAGGGGATGTATGCTGCCTACAGTACACTGCACAGACACTGCAGTATTACCCAGTAACAAGCACTATGGTGGAAAGGAGAAAGTGACCCCAGACCTATTTGATTTTGGTGATTCCCTCCAGTCTGCCAAGTGGCAAACCCGAATTAGAAGGAAACTTGCCCCAAGAGACCATGTGTTCTCACTAAAAGAGTGGGACATGGGATGTATCCATGGTGCCGAGCATGACATATGCCTGCATGATGACCGGCCATTCTGAGAGAGGTCCCGACACCTTGCTCCAGCTGACATAGATGATGTTAGGAGGCACCTACAGGAAATGCTAACTGCTGGCATTTTTCAAGAATCAAGAAGCCCCTATGCATCCCCCATTGTAGTTTTGCATAAAAAGAACGGATCCATTAGTATGTGTGTGGATTATCAGGCTCTCAACCAACAGACTGTCCCCGATCAATACACCATGCCATGCATACAGGATGCCCTGAACTGCCTGAACCAGAGTCACTGGTTCTCAGTACTTGATCTCCACAGTGGATACTATCAAATTCCAAAGGCCCTGGAGGACCATGAGAAAACAGCCTTCATCTGTCCTCTGGGATTCTAAGAATTTCTGAGGATGCCATAGGGGATCTTGGGCACCCACACCACATTTCAGAGATTGATGGAGTGTGCAATAGGGGATATGAACCTACTGGAGTGCCTGGTATACTTGGACAATGTCATCGTATTTGGGCGCATGCTGGAGGATCATGAGACCAGACTCTTCAAAGTCCTTGACAGATTGGAGGAATTCACCCTCAAGTTATCCATAGACAAATGCCAGTTCTTTCAAGCATCTGTGAAATATGTGGGGCATATAGTGTCTGCCAAGAGGATACAGATAGATTCCAGTAAAGTAGAATCCTTCACCACCTGGCCCCAGCCCACCAACCTAAAAGAGCTACAGCATTTCCTGGGGTTCTACGGCTACTACCACTGATTCATCAAAGACTATTCAAGGGTGATATGGCCACTCCTTAATCTTACCCAAGGCTATCCCTTACCAACTGCAGATGCAAAAAGGCAGCCATCAAGGAAGAAGAAAAGGTGTACTTCCAGACAAGTCAACCCTTTGGGCCTCGGTGGACTCCCGAGTGTGAGGAGGCTTTCTTCGAAGTCATGTATCAGCTCACCCACTCCTCCATCCTTGCCTATGCTTATCCCACCAAGCCATACATTCTGCATATGGATGCCATCTTGAAGGTGCTTGGGGCTGTGCTCCACCAAGAATACGAGGATGGCCTGAGACCTGTGGCTTTCATCAGTCACAGTCTGACCCTGTCCGAGTGGAACTATCCAGTCCACAAGTTGGAATTCCTTGCTCTAAAGTGGTCCACAGTTGACCAGTTTCATGAGTACCTTTATGGGGCAAAGATGTTAGTGAAGACTGATAACAACCCTCTGACATATGTGCAGACATCAGCTAAGTTGGATGCCACTGGGCACCAGAGGCTTTCTGCCTTGTCGACTTACAATTATGCTGTTGAATACAGGCCTGGACTGAATCAAGGTTGATGCTGATGCCCTGTCACTGAGGCCAAATTCTAAGGACAATTGGATGAGGTTGTCTGAACCCTCCATTAAAGCGTTATGCCAAAAGTTTGATAAAGATGACCAACTGTCTGCAGACACAGTGGACTGCCAGGTGGATTGCTTGGGGCCCCCTGATAGCTGCGTACCAGCTGCCTATTGCCATTTTTCTGCATTAGATATTAGTGCACTGTCTCAGTTTGATAATAACAGTATTCAGTGGGCTCAATCCCAGGACCCCATGATTCAACCTGCACTTGACACCCTGTGTGTGGGGAAAGATGTGTCCAAGTTGCATTCCACCGATTTGAGAACTGCTTTACTATTCAAGGAAGGCCCTGGGTTAAAGTTACATAATCAATTGTTATACAGAGAGACAGTGGGCCACTGAGGTCAAGTGGACAAGCAACAGTTGATCCTGCCCACGGCCTTTAAACAGCTGGTATTGAGGTCTCTCCACAATCACATGGGACACATCAGTATTGACTGAACTCTTGACCTGGTACAATCCCAATTCTATTGGCCAAAGATGGGGCAGATGTCGAGCATCATGAAAAGACCTGCAGTCATTGCCTACAGAGAAATGCCCTGCCACAGAAGGCAGCCCCACTTGTCAATATCACTACCAGTGCTCCTATGGAGCTAGTTTGCATAGACTTCTTGTGCTTGGAGCCTGACCAAAAGAACATTGGAAATGTGCTGGCAGTAACTGATCATTTTACTCAATATGCACAAACTTTTCCAACCAAGGGTCAAAAGGCCTTTACAGTGGCCAATGTGCTAGTGGAAAAGTTCTTTTTCCATTATGGTGCCCCCCAACATATCCATTCTGACCAAGACAGAGACTTTGAAAGTAGACTAATCAAAGAAATTCTCTCCCTGTGGGGGGTGCGGAAGTCCAGAACCACTCCCTATCACCCTCAGGGGGACCCTCGAGAACGCTTTAACCGAACCCTTCTGGACATGCCAGGCACTCTCCATCCTAAACACAAGCCTAAGTGGAGTCAGCAGATTAGCACCTTGGTACATGCTTACAATTTCACCAACAGTGATGCTACTGTATTCCCTCCCTATCATTTCATATTCAGGAGGGAGGCCTGGCTGCCCATTGATGTTTGCTTTGGGGTCTCTACTGATGGAGTCCAAGCCAAGAATTATTTGCAGTACATGCAGAAACTGAAAGATCAATTGAACCATGCATATCAATTGGCACACACTATGGCTGCCAAATGAAATCTTGCTAACAAAGAAAGATATGATTGACGAGTAAAAGCCCAAGAACTGTTACCTGGAGATAGGGTACTACTGCGCCATTTGGGACTGCACGGGAAGCACAAAATCACTGACAGCTGGCACCATCTTCCACACATAGTAGTTGGTAAACTGGATGACCTGCTGGTGTACATAGTGCATCCTAAAAAAAATTACACTAGAGCTGTCAGGACTATGCACCACATACACCTACTGCCCAACAGTCAAGTGATCATTTATGCTGAACCAACACCAGACACTTCCCCCAGGCCGGTGACTTGTGCTGCTGCCAAAAAGAGATAGAGTCAACCTGCCCCTGTTATTCCAGACCTAAGGCCTTCCACCGGCAGGCCCTGAATAATGATGACTGTCAGTCCATTTCTGATGAAAGTGAATGTGACAATGCCTACTATCCTTCCTATGAACTGAGCCAGTTGTTTTGAGGCAATCGTCTGCAGAATCATGAGGATGAAGCTGGGCCTTCAGAGCTGCCTAAACTCCCAGCTTCTTCCGTGGAACCAATGCCCAATGAATGTGAGGTGCAAAGTATTACATCTGAAATCGCACATTCCTTGTGCCTAGTGGAACTGTTTGAATTGCCTGAGGAGGAATCTGCTGTGGAAAATCTCCCTGATGACACACCAGAACATGCAGAGCAATATGTCAGTGTTGACAGCACCCCTTCAGTGCCACAAAATTCAATGATCCAAGAGTTCCTTCAGGATGAGCTTCCTGGGCCCTCTTCAGGAGAGAATAATGAGCAAAGTATTGTGGAGGCAGAATTTGCCGTGCAAGGAGATCATAATGTTCCACTACTGGAGACTTTGTCCAGTGCAGAGGTACCCCTTTCTACTGAAGAAGAGACTGATCCAAATGCTGGTACTCCAGAGACTGTACCCGTTTCCCCAAGGAAGTCTGGGAGAGCAGTTAAACCAGTAATACGTCTAAGCTACAACTCCCCTGGAAGACCAGTAGATCTTCCTTTAAATGTTGTCCACAGGGTATCTATGTTTCAAAGAGCTCACTGCCCAAACTGAACCTTTCCGATACTTCCAAGTAGATTGTCCATCCTTCAGAACATGGTGACCCTGCCCTGTCTAGCCCCAAGTTAGCTGATAGGGATGGAACCCCATATATGTTGTTTAGAATGCAAGAAACTATAACATGAATGAGTACAGTAATATTATTGTGTGAATCATAGTGAAATCATAATTAAATGTATGAAAACTGCATAACTATTGCCATTATATATATATATATAATCCTATGTATTAGCTGTTTTGGATACGTATAGTAATGCTAATGAAGCATATATTTTGTATGTACAAAGTCTTCAAATAACTTTGTGAGCATGGACTTGACGCAGATGCCAAGTTCTTTCCAGGCAAGCATGTAAAATTGGGGGTTCCCAAATGTCTTCCTTGGGTGTGCTTAAATTCCCACTGCCAGGTGGGTGTTCTGTATCTTTACTGGTGTAAAAGTGCTTGCATGGAAGTGCCCTGTTAGCCTCCATGCCTGTCCCTTTAAGAGACATTATTTTTGTACTGTATAATTAATCTGGGTAGGAGCCGAGTGTTTCCAGGCTCAAGTCCGGCCCAAGCTGCAATAATATTACTCTGTTCTGCCATCGCTAATGGCGCAGAGGGAGCTCTGTTAGAACTGGTAATTGTTTGCTGATTAGCTGCTCTAATAATAATGGCAGGGCTCCAGATAAGTGGAGTACTGACCTATTTTACTCACCTCATTTTAGGAAATGCTCTTAAGAAAGTGTTTTAAAGAGTACCAGTACTCACCCAGCATTTGCAAATACTCCACATGCCAAAGAATAGTGCTTCGTAACATAACTGATGATTCAAAGGGAGCATTTTTCCCAGATTTACAGTACTTGTACCCATCCCAATTTTGTTTTACTCACTGTGTTTTAAAACTGTTGAATAAATTTCTCCAACCTGCCAACATTATTTAGAGTATTGTTGACACCTGATCAATTATCTGGAAAAAAACAACCTTGTTCTAAAAAATGTTACTCCTCACTCCACTCCATCTAAACATTTGTACACATCTGAATTTGGTTTTACTCACCTCGCTTTCAAACTGAGGAGTACAGTACTCATCACAAAAAATCATATTTGAAGCCCTGAATAATGGTATTATAGTTTGTCTAACCTGCCTTTCTTTGCAGCATGGACATTTCTGCATTGCACCAATCAGTACCTTTTGGGGACCTTAAAATGGAGTCTGTCCCCTGTGGTCTTGTGGGAGTGAATTTCTGTAGAAATTGTAGTTTTATCATTTTAGTTTAGTTTAGTTTATTGGTCTAGGAATTAATACCTTTGAGCCAGGGCTCTTTTACAAAGGTTCCACGTCACATAGAACATCAAACAAACAGAACACATTACAAGTAATATCAGAAGGAGAAATTACATAATAAATATGCTATTAACAGTTTCAAGGCAGTAAAATTTAGAAGTTACATAATAAGTATGCTTTAAACAGTTTCAAGGCAGTAAACAATTTAGGAAACAAAAAACTTCCAAGGAGAGGGAGATGAATTGGGGGCCAACAGGGAGGCGAGAAGGAGGGAAAGTGGTGGGCGGTAGAGCAAGTGAGAGGGGAAAGAAGGGGGAGAAGAAGAGTGAGTTAGGAGGCAGACAGGAGTGGTTGGTGGTACGTGCGGGTTCTTTAGACAAGGAGGACAGCCCATGGATGTGAGGATGGTCAGAGGAGGAATAGTCTTTATTGAATGCAATCACAGTTGCTAGTGGTAGTGAGGTGGGCATAGAGCATGGTTTTGAAAGCTCCAAGAGAGGTTGAGGATAGAGTAGGTGGACTTAGGGCATTGTACCAGGTCAGGGCCCTATACACGAACATTCTTTGTCCCTGTGCGGTCTGACATCTGGGAACCAGAAACGGTCGGTTCAGATCTGGTGGTGGGACGCATGCCATAATTCAGACAGAGTAGGTTTTGGATACATAATGGAGTCAGCCCCATGATAGATTTTTTTGCCATTATGCAGGTGAGATATATAAGGCGATTTGATAGTTGCAACCAGCATGCTAAAGCTCACACGTGTGTGTCAGTCTTTGTGCCCCCATGAGGAGCTGGCAAGCCTTATTTAGAGCCACTGAGATACGCCTTAGTGCCGTGGTGGTAGCTGAGCCATAAATAATAAGGCCATAGTCTATGATTGAGATTATGGAACTCTGTATAGCTATCCTCAGTGCAGCTTGGTTAAGGAATTGTCGGTTCGAAATAGTATCCCTAGACGTTGGTTCACTGTTTTCGCCATGTTGTCAATGTGGGTTGCAAAGGTAAGACCTTGGTCAAACTTGATGCCAAGGTATTTGAAGGTATTTACTTGGTCCAGTGTATTTCAAACAGAGGTTTTTATGGTGAGTGGAGTGTTTCTATTTTTGTTTTGGTGATTGGTAAAAAGCATGGCTTTTGTTTTATTGTGATTAAGCACAAGCTTACTATCCAGGAACCACTTTTCAACACTAGAGAAAGCAAGTTGTAAGCTCTGGCGTAGGAAGTTTGGCTCTTTGTGAGAAGAGAGAATTACAGCATCATCAGCATATAAGATTATTCTTTCCGGGCAGAATTCTGGGAGGGAGTTGAGGAACAGGCTAAAGAGGAGCGGGCCTAGAACTGATCCCTGCGGTACACCCGAGAGGACAGGTTTGGAGTCAGAGTACATCAGAGATTTTTACAGCCTGTGACCGATTTGACAGGTAACTTTTTACCCAAGCACTAGGACCTTCAGCCAGGCCTAGGCTGGTCAATAAAGAGATAAGTAGGCCATGATGGACTGTATTGAAAGCTTTTGTGAGGTCAATGAAGACTGCACCGGTTTGATACCCTTTGTCCAGGGCTGAGTGGACTTCTCCAGAGAAGTCAAGTAAGGCTGTTGTAGTACTATGTCCTTTTCTAAAACTGTGCTGTTGATTGGAAAGTAGATTGTACTAGTCCAGGTAGTCAGAGAGTTGGTCTGCCACAATGCGTTCAAGTGCTTTGAGAGGGGTGGGAGTATTGATATAGGTCGATAGTTTCCTGTTGAGGCTTTTTCCCCCCCTTTGTGCACTGGCGTGACTATGGCTGACTTCCATTTGTTGGGAGATTGACTTTGGCAAAGGGACAGATTAAGAATTTTGGCAAGGGGGTGGATCACTTCGTCCAAGGTGAGAGACAAGATTTTTAGATCTATGGTGTCACTACTTGTTCTGGATTTGGAGCAGGCCTTTTTTATGTATTTGTAGGCTTCGTGCACTTTGATTTTCTTGAAATAAAATTGTGGATTGTCACAAGGGGTGTTTTGTGATACTAGGTTAGGCACAGGTAAGTCTAAGAAGAAATCTGGGGGGGAGGACCCCACTGAGGTCTGTGAAAGTCTTATTTAGAGCATCTGCAATAGTCTTTGGGTCAAGTGTGGTGGATCCATCAATTTTCATAATGGTGGGAGAGGATTTTGATTGCTTACCCATTATATTTCGGATGTTGTCCCAGAAAGCTTTCCCGTCACCCCAGGTGGATTCAAGGGCGTTTTTGAAATAGGCTCTCTTCATTTGCCTAATTTGTGTGGTGCATATGTTTTGTGCCTGTTTGTATTTTATATCATGCGGTGAGCCTGTGTGCCTGGCTATGGCCCAGAGGTGGTCCCGAGCCTTGAGCTGGGCAAGTAGTTTGATAGTAATCCATGGATTTGATAGTGCTTTGATTTTACGCTTTTTTACTGGGGCGTAAATGTCACATGCAGTATTGAAAGTTGTGATGAAGTATTCTAGTGCAGCATTAACATCAGTCATTTTGAAAATTGGTGTCCAGTCTTGTTGCAGGAGACAGGTCTTTAGTTTGATAATATTCCTTTGTGGCAATACTCTGCTTGAAATAACTTTGGGGGGCGGCTTGAGAACTTTATTAGACCAGGTACAAGACACTGGGAGGGGTCACTGAGAGAGTCAGGGAGAACTTTAATGTTTTTTATCCAGTCAGGGCAATTAGTGGCTTAGCGGGTTAAAGGAGAGAGTGAGTTACAGAGCTAGGGAGGAGGGGAGGAGTAAGTCTGCGGGACATGTGGGAGGCTCCTGTTAGGGGGTGGATCTTTTCACCTGGGCGGAGCGATGAGCCTATTTAATAAAGGTCAGAGGGGGGCGGGCGTAAAAATTCGGCCGAGAGCAGTGCAAGTGAATGGGTGCCGAGCCTAGCACAGCACACTCTCAGCAGAAACCAATGGGAGGACAGTTGCTGTAACCGGGGGCCAATGGGCGACCGTCTTCAAGTGCTTTGTCCAATAGCAGCTGAAGGTGATTCAAACAGAAAGGTGATGGGGGGTGGGATAGTTAGCTAGTGAAGAGAAATCAATTTAGTGGCCGAGAATTAGAGCTGGCACCATCCGGGCAGGCAAACTAAACAGCCCTGAAAAAACATGGTATGGCAGGAAGTGAGGTGAGAGAGAGAGAGAGAGAGAGAGGGGCTATAGGGAGAGGAGCTTTGTATGGGCCGCGGTAGTAAGTCTGGGGGAGGGTTGAGATGGGGCGAGGGCTCACTGCGACAGGCTTTATTAGTGGTAAGGGGAGTGCAGCAATTGTAGGAGGTAGCCGATCAGGCTGCATTCACTAGCACTGGCTGAAAGTCTTTTACAAAATGAAGGACTAGTTATTTCAAGGTTGCAAGACCCTAGGCAGAGCACGCTAGAAATAGGGAGCAGGTTGGGGCAGAAATGGGATAGGGTTTGGGTAGCGCGAGCTGAGAGAGGGCACCTGAGAACAAGGGGTAGGATTAGGTGAAACTAGAGTAAAGCAGGTTCAAAGTGAGGGTAGAGTAGAGACAAGTTCAGTAACAATTTTTTTAGCTTTTTAAAGACCTGATATTTTCTAAACACAGGGAGAACTTAACATGAAATTTAGACTAGCATATTAAATTAATTAACAGTTCACCTTAAGCAGATTCAGTAATGGCTAGTGCACACTAGAGGCATTAACGACAGCAAAATGATTAACTGAACTATGCACAAACATTTAGTTTCAGGCAGTCTAAAACAGTGTTTATAGCTATAACAATTTAAGGCAGTAGTAAAGAGAGAAAAAAAAAAAAAGAGGCAAAGTGTCCGGGCGAAAAATTCGGCCAAGAGCAGTGCAAGTGAATGGGCACCGAGCCCAGCACAGCACACTCTCAGCAGAAACCAATGGCAGGACAGTTGCTGTAACTGGGGGCAAATGAGTGAGCGTCTTCAAGTGCTTTGTCCAATAGCAGCCGAATCCCTACTTCCCCGGACTAGTGGAACTCCTTACCCGGCTTCAGAGGAGGGTTTGCGGCGGCTGGTGGTGGCGTCGGGGGGCCCCGAGCCATGCCAACGGGGCACACGTCTTTTCAGTCCAAAGCGTCCAGTCCGGCTTCAGAGGAGGGTTTGCGGCGGCTAGTGGTGGTCGTTGGGGGGCCCCGAGCCGTGCCAACGGGCCACATGGTTTTTCAGTCCAAAGCATCCAGTCTAAGGTGGGAAGGGAGCCTAAATGGACCTGGAGGGGGGCCCCTTGCTTTGACAGACAGATGAATATAACAACTGAACCCTTTTTGGATCAGAAGGAAGCCCCCGGTGCTGCCTGCAGCAGAAAGTCAGTCTGAGTTTGGAGTTGAGAGAGTGAACTGCTCAAGACATTAGAGCAGCTGCTCCTGCATAGTAGCAAAGGAAACTTGTGGGAAGGCTGTGTCTGGCCTGCCTGCTTCATCTCCCCTTCTGAGGAATCTGGTAGTGAAATTAATCGGACTGAATCTGAACTGGCTTATGACCACAACTATTGAATTGTGACTGCCCTGTTACCTGAAGAAGACCAAAGATTTGCTTTACACGATCGGCCTGTTAGGAAGTCTGAAACCACCACAGAGCATACGGTTTGCACAGAGACACTGTGATTGTGACCGGACTGTCATCTGAACTGTAGTACTGCTTTTTATTTACTATAGGTGTGCTGAACGTTCTCAGTGGGTAGTGATTTGGTTCCCCACTTTCCAATTGTGTCACGCTTGCTGGAAGCTGAATCCAGCGCTACCAGACTGCCATCCAAGTTGTTCTCCTGGCCTGGGCTCTGCCGCCTTGGCCCAGTCAGCTACTCATGCTGCAGAGAAGACTATTGATGAGAGATTTGTCTGGGTATCATCCCCATGCTCAGCATCACTAACAGGAATGACACCACAGTGAATCGTATGGGCCCTGCTTCTCCTGGTAAACCAGCAAGCCATTCTGCAGTCTCCATTTCATCCATCCTGTGTCCTGTACTGGGTAGCGTGAGTAAACACCAGGGTAGCTCCCTGCAACATCAGCTAAATCAAAGCGTGTCATCTGATTTGATTGTTTTGTTTGATTATCATGAACTGAGCCATCTGGCTCCTGATTACAAATCGTGGGATACTGTGCATGACTCTTTCTTCACATCATTAGGGCCCCAACCAGCTGCAATGCTTCAGGCTAACCTGCATCAACAACTGGGTACCCAGAGTGTGTCTGTGGCTGTGTTGAAGGACACTAAAGTGCATGCCTTGTAGCCTGATTGAATCAGTTGCTAAACCAATCAACCTGATTACACCCCTCCCTTGTTCAATCCTCCTGAATAAATCAGATCTGACTCTTTTTGCACTTAAACTGTTTGTGGTGCATCTGTGTACTAATAGCACTGTATAGATGTTGCTGGCTGTGTCTAATCTTATTTTACAGGGGGTCTCCATGGTCAGACAGGTGGAACCAGCCCTGGTAGTAAGTGCAATCAGAGTGGGGATATATTTGTGGTTTGGGGGCTATTGTACCTGTGTATTCTGTTCATTGTTTGGCCCACTAGAGGGGAAAGAGGGGGGGTCACAGTGTCCCAGAGGGCTGTACCCAGGTCAGCTACGCTACCATTAACCCTGCCTCTGGGTGGAGGCACCTGTTTTCAGTTCCCAGGCCCCTTAACCTGCAACTAGTCATGTAGACAGGGGTAGTAGCCCTTGGGATAGCGCTGCTCAGTGGTTTCATCTATATTTATATATGTGTGTGTGTGTGTGTGTGTGTGTATGTGTGTGTGTATATATATATATATATATATATATATATATATTATGGCAAAAACTCTGTTTAATGCATCAGTTAGGGTTGTTCCACAGTGACAAAAGCAAGGTCGGTGTGTTAGGGTTGAAAGCCCCCTTGCACCCCCAACCTGCCCCCAATCAACATCGGGGTGTGCATTGGGGTCGTCGGTCCTAACTATCACCCCTTTCTCCTATATCTCAGCTTGCTCAAACATGTGATGGGGTGAGAGTTAGGGCGGCGACTCTTCTACCAATGCTGGTTGGGGGGAAACTGGGGGGTGCAAAAGGGCTCAACTCTAACACTGAATTTCCTCACTTTGTCACTGTGGAACAGCCCTAATTGATGCATTAAATAGAGTGTTTTGCCATGAATAGATGTGTGTGTATATATATATATATATATATATATATATATATACGCATACATATATACTACATATACACATATACATATACATATACATACACATGTACATATATCTATACACACACAGTGGCATCCCCCAGGATGAAACCCAATTCTGTAGCATTTTGAAGCACTCTGCAGTATTCTGCGGCAGACCTACTGAATAAGGCAATATAATTTCAATGGCAATTAGTCCCTTTTGTCATTCAGGAAAATGTGACACTGCCAGGATGAAGTGAATGCCAGTTTCGTGCATGACAAAAGGGACTAATTGATACTGACATTACATTGCTTTATTCAGTAAGTCTGCTGCAGCATATTGCTGGGTGCTTTAAAAGTGGGTTTCATTCTGGGATATATATATATATATATATGTATATATATTATGGTAGCACGGTAGTGCTACCATAGTTAGGGTCGAGTAGCACTTTTAAGGTTAAAGGGTCAACATTTTGCACCTTAATAACTTTGCTACTGTTCAACGGATTTGCCTGAAATGTTGTATGCACAATTGAGCATGACAGATCATGGGATCTGCCAAGACTCATACCAGTCGGATATACGGCTGGCGGAATTACTAAGCAACACCCAATTGCGCAATTATGCTTTTTTGTGATTTCTTAGCTCTCACCTACAGGTCGCACAGTTTGCTTGACTGGTCAGAAAACTTCAAGGAACATGCAGCCAGAGTCCCCGATGTGCCTTTTGAAGATTTCGTGAAAAAATATTGAACAGTTCAAACGTTATTCAAAAAAACAAGTTCCCATTATAAGTCAATAGGACAAGTTAACAAAAAGTTCAACACTTTCACAAAATGCAGTTTTTACTTTTGCAAATGGCCCTTTTACTTTTGCAAATACACCATTTTGTTTTCAGTTGGTGATCAGAAAAATGCTTGGCATTTAAATTTGGGACACTCTAGCAACACAATTCTTTTTGTGTTTACCTAGTCAGACCCTGAGGATGCTAGGCATGTCTTTATTTTGAGGTTAAACACCCTAGAAATATGTTATTCAAGTTTCTGGAAAAAGTACTTTCGCAAAGTAGTGTCGCACTCATGAAAGTATGCCAAATTTTTCATGACTTTTACTGAGTACTACACTACTTTTCCAGGCTTATGGCAAAATGACAGCAATTCTTTGCCACCCTGCGGCAAAAGAACTGTTTGGTCTTTTTGGGCTGAAATTTGGAGGAAACACAGTCAACATCACACAGATGTGCTTTTTAGTGTTTTGGTGAAAAAATATTACAGGGTGGCAAAGTTATGGCACTCCAAAGTTGATGCTTTTTCCCATAAGATAACATTACGGCCTCTGCCGCATTACAGGAATCCTTTGCTGCCCTGCTGCAAAATAACGGTTTGGTCTTTTGGGCTGAAATTTGGAGGGAAGAAAGCCAACATCTCACTGATGTGCCTTTTGGTGGTTTGGTGAAAAAATATTGCAGGGCAGCACAGTACCTGTACTCTGAAGTTAACACTTTTTCCCATTGGATAACATTACGACACCCGTCGCACCTTTCGGGGCCCGTATTTCGGAAACGGTGCGAGATACGGCTTTTCTTCACAAACATGCTTAGCCCCCTACATGGGGGCTAAGTACAAAATTAGCCTGGAAAGTCATAATTCATATGAAATTGCATTTTTTTTCTACGTCGTACGGTTCCTGAGATATAAGCAATTTAATATTCCAAGTCCTCATTTTCTGCTCCGAGGCCCATTGTTATGTGTACATTCTTTGTTTTCACTGTGTTTCCTAATGCATTTTTTGGGGAAAAGAAGGGTGTGCCCTTTCGTTACTGTGCCAGTTAGTGTTTCCAGTTGCGTTTCTGTTACCGTTTGTGGCATCATTACCATCTACGCCACTGTGTGAGTTACAGTTTGCGTTTTCGCTTGCGTTTGCATTTCTGTGTCATTTGGCATTATTGTTGCTGTTATCATTACCAGTTTCATTTGCAATTGCAGTACCATCCACGTGCATTACGGTTTGCATTTTCATACGCTCTTGCATTTCTGTTTTGTTTTTGTTTCCTTTGGTGTTATTTTTGCTGTTACTGTTACCATTTGTGTTTACAATTCCAGTACCATGACTGTGCGCATAACAGTTTGCATTTCTGTACTTGCTCGCATTTAAATTTCTCTTTCCTTTGGAGTTATTGTTGCTGTTACCGTTACCATTTGTGTTAATTGCGGTTCGGTGACCATGCACGTTACGGTTTGTGTATCCGTATGCACCTCCGTTCCCATTTCTGTTTCTGTTTCCTTTGGCATTATTCTTCATGTTAACTTTACCATTTGTGTTTACTATTGTGGTACCGTGGCTGTGCGCGTTACGGTTTGCGTTTATGTGTGCACTTGCATTCGCGTTTCTGTTTCTGTTTCCTTTCGCGTTCTTTTTGCCGTGACACTTAACATTTCCATGTAACATACCACTGCCATCACTGGTCGTGTTACCAGTTGTGTTTTCATACGCGCTTCAATGTCCGTTTGCGTCACTGTTCGCTTTGGCGTCACTTTACGCTTGCATTTCTATTAACGTTTCCTTTACCATTTACGTTTCCGTTACCATATGCACCACTGATGGCACTTCTATTTGTGTTGCTGTTCCTGTTACTATGTCACAAGACATCATGTGGCAGGAACGCGGGGCCTGAAGGGCCCCAACCTCCTGCCACTGCATTACTTTCACTATTTGTTGTCATCATTCTCAAAAAGAAGGGAAATTAGAGGCAAAAAACTCAGTTTAATGCATCAGTTAGGTTTGTTCCACAGTGAAAAAAGTGAGGAAATTTGGTGTTGGGGTTGAAACCCTTGGACCCCAGCCCACCCCCAACCAGCATTGGGGTTTGCATTGGGGCCATTGATCCTAACTCTCAACCCATTCTCCTATACCTCTGCTTCTACACATGTGATGGGGTGAGAGTTAGCTGATGAGCCCAACAGCACCTTCTCATGCCGGTTGGGGGTTGGCTGGGGTCCAAGGGTTTTCAACCTAACACTGAATTTCCTCAATTTTGTCACTGTGGAACAACCCTAACTGATGCATTAAATAGAGTTTTTGGCATCTTATATGTATATATATATATATATATATATACACACACACACACACACACAAAGAATGTATGCATATATATACACACACATATATATATATATATATACACACACACACACACACACACACAAAGAATGTATGCATAATAATGGGGCTCGGAGCAGAAAATGAGGAGTTGCAATACTAAATTGCTTATATCTCAAGAACTGTATGACATAGAAAATAAATTACAATTTTGTATGAATTATGACTTTCCTGGCTATTTTTGTACTCAGGCCCCATTTGGGGGACTAAGCATTTTTCCAACAAAAAGTCTGTGTCTTGCACTATTTCCAAAATACAAGCCCTGAAAGGCGTGGCGGATGTCGTAATGTCTTCCTATAGGAAAAAATTTGAAGTTCAGAGTCCTGTAACTTTACTGCCCTGTAATATGTATTCACCAAACTACCAAAAGGCACATCTGGGGATGTTGGCTTTCTTTCCTCCAAATTGCAGCCCAAAAGACTAAACTGTTATTTTGCAGCAGGGTGGCAAAGATTTCCTGTCTTGCAGCGGATGCCGCAATGTTAGTCTATAGGAAAAAGCGTCAATTTCAGAGTGCTGTAACTTTGCACCCCTGCAATATTTTTTCACCAAACCACAAAAAGGCACATCTGCAAGATGTCAGCTTTCTCCCCTTCAAATTTCAGCCCAAAACACCAAACCATTCTTTTGTAACAGGGCAGCAAACAATTCCTGTCATTTTGGCCATAGTGTTGAAAAGTAGTGTCATGATTTGCGACTCCTTTTGCAAAAATTTGCGACAGTGTCGCAAGTGTGACACTACTTTGCAACACTACTTTTCCCAAAAGTTTGAAAAACATATTTCTGTGGCGTTTAACACCAACATAAAGACATGGCTAGTATCCTCAGTGCTCGACTAGGTAAACACAAAAAGAATTATGTCCCTAGATGTTCCAATTTTAAATGCCAAGCATTTCTGTGATCAGTAACTGAAAACAAAATGGTGGATTTGTGACACTACTAGGGCCATTTGTGACACTTAAAAGTGCATTTGCGACACTGCAGATCTTTTTAACTTTTCCCTTTGACTATAATGGGAAACTTGTTTTTTGAATAACCTTTGAACCATTCAATGTTTCTTCACAAAATCTTCAACAGGCACATCGGAGACCCTGGCTGCACATTTCCTGAAGTATTCAGACCAGTAATGTAAACCATGCCACCTGTAGGTGCGAGCAAAGAATGCTTAAAAAAAGTAATTGCATGCCGGAATGTCGCTTATAATTCTGCAGCTGTATATCTGACTGGTACAAAAGTTGACAGATCCCAAGATCTGTGGTTATGCCCCATGCCTGCCAAGTTTCAGGGAAATTTGTTGAATGGTGGCAAAGTTATTATGGTGAAAATTCACCATTTAACCTTAAATGGGGTACTCAACCCTAACTATGGTAGCACTACTGTGCTACCATTATACTATATATATATATATATATATATATATATATATATATATATATATATATCTATACATACATACATATACATATAATCTACAGGCACTTATTAAATATAGTTTTATTATATATATATATATATATATATATATATATATATATATAATGTGTGTATATATGTGTATATGTGTATATATGTATATGTATATATGTATGCATATATACATAGATACATAGACAGTGTCAGCAGATAAGGGCCTATGGCCCACCTAGTCTACCCATTTGAGCTTGTAAGTTCAGTTTGTTTTCCTAGAAGTCTGTTTCCCCTTACCCCTGCCCTCTAGAATTCCTTTATGTCTATCCCATGCATTCTTAAATCCCGTGATTGTTTCAGCCCCACCACTTCCTCTGGCAGGGTGTTCACTTGTCCACCACCGTTCTGTGAAGATTCTTTCTCATGTTTCCTCTGAATCGTCCTCCTCCAACTTCATCCCATGCCTCTAGTCCTGAAACATCTTTTTCGCTTAAAAATAGTGTTTTCCTGCACCCTGTTCCTCCCTGTAAGATACTTGTATGTCTCTATCATATCCCTCTCCCTCCTCTCCTCCAGGGAGTACATGTTCAGTTCCTTCAACCTGTCTTCATAGGACTTGTGATGCAACCCATGCACCATCTTTGTTGCCTCCTCTGAACCTTCTCTACCCTGTCTATGTCCTTACGTAGGTATGGTCTCCAGAACTGTACACTGTACTCCAGGTGGGGCCCTCACTAGTGTCTTGTATAGCGGAATTATGACCTCCCTTTTCCTGCTGGTGATGCCCCTGCCTATACATCCCAGCATCCTATTTGCTTTACCTGATGCCTTGTCACACTGTTTCCTACCTTGAGGTCATCAGAGATGACAATCCCAAGATCCCTTTCCTGCTTGGTGCATGCTATATGCTCACCCCCCAACTGATATATTGTGCCAGGGTTTTTGTGCCCCATATGCATTATCTTGCACTTCTTTGCATTGAATTTCAACTGCCAAACCCTTGACCATTCTTCAAGTTTCTGCAGGTTTCTTGCACCCCCCACCCTGCCCACTCAACAGGCATCAGGGTATGTGTTGGGGCGTTGGCCCTAACTCTCACCCCATTCCATGTGTAAACAAGCTGAGGTGGTGAAGTATAGGAGAATGGGGTGAGAGTTAGGACCGATGACCCCAACGCGACACCCCGGCCGTTGGGGGCGGGTGGGGGTGCATGGGGGGCGTTCAACCCTAACATCAAATTTCTTTGCTTTTGTCTCTGTGGAACAACCCTAACTGATACATTAAATTGATTTTTTTTGCCATGAATTTCCCTTCTATTTGAGAATGAGGACTATAAATAGTGAATGGAATGTTGTGGTGGGAGTGCAGGCCCTTCGGGTCCCACGCTCCCACCACATGATTTTTCGTCACATAATAATGGTAAGCACAATGCAAGCACAAACACAAATGGTTACACACATGGTGATGCAAACATAAATAGTAACACAAATGATAATAGAAACGCAAGCACAAAGTAATGCCAAAGCAAACAGTGACGCAAACAGAGAAGCAAATGAAAGCGCGTACAGAAACGCTACTGGTAATGCACACGGTCATGGTACTGCAATTGTAAATGCAAATGGTAAAGGTAAGAGCAACAATAACACCAAATGAAACAGAAACGGAAACACAAACGCAAGCACATACGGAAATGCAAACCGTAACATGCACAGTCATGGTACCGCAATTAGAAATGAAAATGGTAATGGAAACAGCAACAATAACACCAAAGGAAACAGAAACAGAAACGCAAACACAAGCGTGTATGGAAACACAAACCGTTACGTGCACGTTCATGGTAATGCAATTGGAAATGCAAATGGTAATGGTAACAGCAATGATGATGCAAAACAAAAAAGGCAAACCCAAATGGAAGGGCGGCCGCAAACGCAAATGGTAATGCACACAGTGATGCAAATAGAAACTCAAACAGAAACGTAGTGGAGATGCAAATGGTAACAGTAAAGCAAATGCACGCACAAATGAAAACGCAAAGGGGACGCTAAGGCAAATGGGTGCAGAAATGCAAGTGGAAGTGTAACAGTAAGTGGAGCACACACCCTGGTTTTCCCCAACAGCTGCATAGAGAAACACAGTGACTACAAAGAATGTATGCTTAATAATGGGATTCGGATCAGAAAATGAGCATTTGGAATACTAAATTGCTTGTATCTCAGGAACTGTATGATGTAGAAAAAAAAAAAATTTCATGTGATTCATGACTTTCCTGGCTAGTTTTGTACTTAGCCCTGTATTAGGGGGCTAAGCATTTTTCTTACAAAAACTCTGTATCTCACACCGTTACCGAGATACGGACCCCAAAAGGCGTGGTGGACGTCGCAGTGTTAGTCTATGGGAAAAAGCGTCAACTTTGGAGTACCGTAACATTGCATCCTTGCAATATTTTTTCACCAATCCACCAAAAGGCACATCTGCAGGATGTTGGCTTTCTTCCCTCCAAATTTCAGCCCAAAAGTCGCGCTGTAAAAGACTAAACCGTTGTTTTGCAGCAGGGTGGCAAACAATTCCTGTTATTTTGGCTCTAGTGTTGCAAAGTAGTGTCATGATTTGTGTCACTTTCACAAAAAAAAATACAAATGTGTTACAAGTGCAAAACGCTGTTTTGCCTGATCTGCCCTGATCTGGTCACCCAGCTGGGACTAACCATTGTGCTCCAGCTGTCCTCTGCCACAGGAACTTTGCAGGTTTCCAGTCATTGATGTGGGGCCTGTGGCTATTGGGCTGTCATCCTGCCATGGTCAGTTTTTTTTTTTGCTAGTTTTTCTCCCATGGGACCACAGTGCATGCAATGATACATTGTGTGTATTAAGCCTCCACACAGATTCACATCCCAGCATTCACAGGTGGAATGCCTTTCCCATGTGTCCTGCTACACTGCCATACAGATTCCTCCAGATGGCACCACTGAGTGGGACAGGTATACCATCCTCTACAAAGGAGGACAGATTTGAGGTGCTCAGTCCTCCCTTCTCAACCAGCCCCCGAGAGACCTGCATCCATTCCTGATTCCAGGTCATCAGTGTGATGTACCAACACTTAAACTGGTTAAGACTGAGTGAAAGGAGGGACTTGCATACCTCACTATTTATGGCAAAGGTTTTGAAAGGGTCTGTTCCCCAATATGTCACTGGTCTTTTCTCACTCAGGTCAATACCATCAAGTCTGCGATCTGCTGCTGGTCTAGAATTTAATATCCTTAAAGTTAGACTAGACATAGGGAGACATTCAGTTAAACACAGGGGAGTAATAGTATGGAATCAACTTCCTATTGAATTAAGAAATCCCTCCATAATAAATAAAAAGAAATCTATCAAGCTATTGTTTAATAAGCAAAGTTATATTCCTGCATTATGTTGTTTGTTAGCAATACCTTGGATTCCCTAAATGTTGTCATATGGTTTGTCGGTCTTATTGACTTAATGTAAATATTCATACTCACTGATTTCATGTAAAATGTTTGTGTAACTTTTGTATTGTGTGCTAATATTTAAGTTGATTGTGAGTAAGGTAATTGTAAAAATGTATAACTGGATCACCTTGAAAATTAGTTCTCTCAATGGTGTTTTATCCATTTCATGGTATTGTCCTGAATAAAATATTACTACTACTACTACTGGTAGGTGGTGTGGCAGACAATGTCTCAATCCACCATGTCCCTTGCCCAGCCCTTAAATTTAATGTTAATCAATAGACCATGTTGATTAATTGATTGCGTTGGTTACAGTTGGTTACTGTTCTCACCAAAGTTGCTATAGAATTCTTCAGGCTTGATCTCTGTGTAGTATAGCCTTTCCCAATTTGTTTTATGACTGTTGTGGACACACCATAGCCACCAGTGGTCAACCATTGTTCATCCATGCTTGACCATGGCCATAACAGCATGGGATAAGAACAAAATTGGTGTAATGAGTTTGTGCATCAGAATGTAGAGTGTGAAATTTTTAACTAATAAAATGTTTGCAGTTCATAAAAAAAAATAAGGTTTACACAAGCAAATTAATTAATTAAGGTTGTAAGCATGTGAACTCACCACAGCTTGAATTTCATTAATGGTGGTATATCAGTTATGAATGATGAGAGATGCCATTAGAAAGAGGAACAACAGCAGTAATGGGTAAGTAAATGAAAGCCACAGTACTGTATTTCAAAAGTAAGTATAGATAAGATGTATTCATTACAGAACATTAAGGTTGTTGGAAAAAATGAAATTATCTGGTGCATGTAGAAATATACTTTATAATGTAGGAAACCTCTGAAATGATCTGCCATGGATGACAATGGACAACTGTGTTCAACCTGAATAATTTATAAACTATATTGTCCTTGATTACCCATGGTCTTTCCCTAAGCAAAATACCACCAATGTTTGCCCATGGACAACCATGGTTTATTTCAGGGACAAACCATGAATAGCTAGGGTTGCTGGTAATGTCTAACTATAGTCTTACCATATACTGTACAACCATGCCCTACCTGTCATAATACGAGCATGGTAGACTTTGGGAAGATGAAAGAGTTGCTCAGAGGAAGATTAGCAGAGTTAGTGAGTGTGAAGTGTAGATGCCAAATAAGAAATCATGACTGGTGGCAGGCATTGGCAACTGCATCTTCTTTACTACTCTGTTTTTACTTAAGTAGCACAGGCACGCTAGTACATAGCAGGGTATAGTTTAGGCAGAATAAGAAAGGGAAACTCAAACAAAAACAAGCTTTTATTCATTTGATTTTGGCGTTAACATTAGTAAAGGGAGCGTGTTGCAGGGAGGAAGTAATGAGGATCACTAGTAGGAGAGAAGGTCACAGGGATGTAATGGGCAGGCTCCTTGGGTGGGGACAGGGGTCGGGAGGATGTTTGATAGGAATTCAGAGGAGGATGGTATAATGCAATGTTTGTGGGGCAGCTATCTTCTTGGAGACTGTGTGGAGGGCTGAGGGTTGCTTGGTCTGCAGGCAACTTGAGCAGCTTAGGTAAGAGATTAATTGGCTATGAAGGATGCTGGGGGACTGGAGGGACCATCCGAAACCTAGGATCTATTGGAGAATCCCAGCAGATACCATAGTTGGCAGACTCTGGGTAGAGCATGGAGGAGGGTTAATGGGACAAAATTCATTGCCTCCTCAACCCCTTGTGTACAGATTCAGGGGAATGGATGAGAATCAAGAATAGGGGCAGAACAAATCCTAGACAGGGAGCAATTGGATGTCACAGAACAGAATGCCAGTAGAAGCTCAAGGCATGAGGGGTTGGGGGTTAGTCAGATAACAGGTTCTCAGTGCTGGCTACCTTAGATGGGCAGAAAGGGGAGCAGGTCATGGAGGGCAGGAGGAAGGTGGAGTTTTAGTGACACAGGGGGATAGTTGCATGACAGCAAGCAGGGTAAGGGCATTAGTGAGTAACTGTGGGTGGGGGTGAAGACTAAGGTGGTTGGTGGGGTGGCAGATTCCAAGCAGTAGGGGGAGGAGAAAGGGTATGTAGTGGAATTAAGAGTGATGAAATTATTTCAGGTAGTGAATGTAGGGAGGAGGAAGACAGGATGGGAGAAGGGGCAAGGCAGGAGGCTGGTGAGGAAAATGAGATCAGGGACACACAAAATAAAGACATGGTTCAGGATTGTGCCTGGAAAAATAGGAAACACCAGGGAGTGGGGCATGAGAAAGGAGGTATAGTCTTAGTCCTGAGTGACTCGATACTGAAAGGGGCTAGATGGGGAGGTAAGGGCATAAAGCATAGCAGCATATGGGTGGAATGTATGCCATGCATGACAGCAGGAATGGTGGGGCTGTTTATTCTTAAATGTGTGAGGAAGTAATGGGAAAAACCTCACATCATTGTGCACCTAGCAGAAATGACTTGGAGGGGAACGTGGTCAAGGAGGTACAGGAAAGATTCTTGGAACTGGGGAAGCCATGTGATGGAGCAGGGAGGTTGGTTACTTTCTCAGAAGTTCTCTCAGTACCCAGAGCAAGTGTTGCCAGGAAGCAGAGGATATCAGAGTTTAACACTTGGCTGGGGACATGGTGTCAGACCAAAGGGTATGGGCTGGTGGGGGGTGGGAAGGAACATGGGACAACAAAACCCTGTATGCCCCAGACAGGTTACACTTGAGTACGGATGGCTCAGGGGTCTTAAAGCAGAAGCTTTGGGAGTACATAGCAACCAGAGTGAATTTAAACTAGGTGTGTGGGGAGGCAAGTGGGAGGACATTAAACAATGTCTCCAGGCAGGGGAGCCCAATGGGCTCACTCCCAAAGCATTAAGGAAGGATCAGGTGAGTATACAAATATGGCTGGCAGTAAGTGTGATCAGATGGGAAAGGGTAGTCAGGGCACATACTGGGAGGTGGTCTCTTTGAATGTAAGGAGCCTGTGGAACAAGGCAGCCAGACTGCAGGCTCTGATAGCAGAGGGGGAGGTGGAAATAGCTGCCATCACTGATACATTGGCCACCTAATACCAGGACTGTGACCTGGTATTCCCAGGGTACAAGCTGTACCAGAGAGACATGAAAAATGGGAAGGGGGTGGGATGGCTGTTTGTGTAAGGGTGGGGATACTGTATAGGAGGGAGGAGGGGGAGGCGGGCAAGGCAGAGACATTATGGGTGCAAATCCAAGACTTGAAGGGCAGGAGTGCTAGGTTGAGGGTCGTGTATAGACCACCATTTCAAAATGAGGACATTCACAGGGAGCTAGCGGACCAGATAAGGAAGATCAATGCGAAGGGTAACACCATTATTGTGGGGTACCTCAATATATCTGGGGTAGATTGGAGCACTCCAGCCACCTCAAGAGCTAAGGAACAGGTCCTCGTGAGGGTGATCCAGGGTAGCATCCTGGTGCAGATGGAAAGGGCGTAATTCAGGGAAGGTAACATTCTGGACCTCATGCTGACAAATAAGAAGCTTGTCAGGGAACTGGGGTGAAGGATTGGCTGGCAGGCAATGACCACCACACTGTGTGGTTCTCACTCAGTATGGGTAAGGAAGCTGCCAGTACCAGGACAACGATGCTGGACTTCAGGCAGGCAGACTTTGGCAGGAAGGGGCAAGGGGGACAAAGTAGCAGAGCAGCTAGCCAGCATCTGCCCACATATGGATGCTAACCAGAAATGAAACTTATCAAGCTCAGCCTTGCAGATGCCACTAGCTCTTGTACAAAGATCCAAAGTAAAAAGGCCAGGTCCAGGAAGCCGAACCGGTTAAGCCTGGAAGTGTTAGAAAAGACAAGGGATAAGACAGCAACCATCAGAAGATTTATGAGATCCAAACTGGGCAAGGATAGGGAGGAGTACACAAAGAAATTAAGGGAAATGTGCAGAGCGGTCAGGGCAGCTAAGGCATCAAAGGAGCTGAGGCTGGCACAAGATATCAAAGAAGGAGAAAAGGATTTCTTCAATAACATTAGGGAGAGGAGGAACTGCAAAGATCAAATTGTTAGAATCAAGAAAGATGATGGGTGGGTGAAAAAGGGGGTAGACCAAGCAGAATCACTCAATGACTGCTTCTGTTCTGTGTTTACCAGGGAGGACATTGGGCCTCAGGGGATGGGGCGAAGGGCACAGGGTGGGGGTGGGGTTAACAGATGGGAAATCCCAGTGAACAGGGTGATGGAAGGCCTAAAAACTGTGCTAGTAGATAAGGCACCTGACCCAGACGGCATACACCGTACGATTTTAAAGGAGTTGGCAGAGGTCCTGGCAGAGCCACAAGCAGACTTATTCAATATCTTACTGGGAACATGGTGCGTCCTCCAGGACTGGAGGATGATGCACGTGGTGCCTCTCCAGAAAAGTGGACCCAAGGATGAAGCAGAAAACTATAGACCAGTCAGCCTTACATCCATTGTGAGGATCTAATTGAGACCATCCTTAAGGAAAGGCTAGTAACCTTTCGGGAGGTGAAATGTCTCCAGGATAACAGACAGCATGGGTTTGTCTCAGGAAGATTTTGTCAGACCAACTTGGTGGACTTTAACAACTGGGTGACTAGCAAAAACAAAGGCCAAGTGGTGGATGTCTTTTATCTAGATTTCAGCAAGTCATTTAATTCAGTGCCACATGGAATGCTAATTGAAATACCAGGGAGCAGGGGAAAAAAATGGTGGAGTAGATCAGGAACTGGCTGAATGACAGGAAGCACAGGGTAGTCGGGGGGGGACTCTCAACTCCAAGAGCCATAACCTGTGGGGTACAACAGGGCTCGTTACTGGGTCCAGTGTTTGGCATTTTCATTGCCAACATCTCACATGGGATTAAGAATAAGATCAACCTTTTTTGCAGATGACAAAGTTAGGTGCAGTGGTGAATGACACAGAGGGGTGGCAGGAGCTACAGAATGATCTGGCTAGACTTAAGCACTGGTCAGAAACATGGCAGCTGGGGTTCAATGCAAAGAAGTACAAAGTCATGCACTTGGGAGCAAGAAACCCAGGAATCATTAACGACATGGGGGTACAGTTATCCCCTACAGAGGAAGAAAATGATCTTGGGATGACAATAACATGACAAATGAACCATTCAGTACAGTGTAGTGCAAAAAAGTGGCAGCTAAGGCTAATATGATGCTGGGGTGTATTGCCAGAGGAATCATGTCCAGGAGAGGAGAGGAGAGGTCATCCTGCCACTGTATAAGTCATTGGTGAGGCTGCACCTGGGAGTACTGCATGCAGTTCTGGTGCCCCTACTTAAAGAAAGATGTTAAATTGCTGGAGGGGGTCAAACATAAAGCAACCAGGATGATCCTCAGTATGGAGGACAAACCCTTCCAGGAGAGACTGAGGGAGATTAACATGTACTCCCTGGGAGAAACGGAGGGATAGAGGGGACATGATAGAAACCTTCAAATATATGAAAGGCATAAATAAAGATGGTAGAGAGGGAATTTTAAGATTAAGGCGAGAGAGAGAGACTCTAGGGGGCACTATCTAAAGTTGGAGGGTGGTAGATTCAGAAAGGAAATGAGAAAGCATTATCTCACATAGAGAGTGGTGACAGGGCAGAATGCAATGCCTGAGGAGTTGATATCCTTGAAAACAGTGAGCAGTTTGAAGAGGAGATGGGACAAAGTCAGGTGGAAGGTTGCCAAAGAGGCACTGAGAGGAGGGGTAACAGCTAGTACAGGCATGAAATTGGTTCTTCGGGTAGGAGAGGAGGGAACAGCAGCAGTGTAGTAGAGTGCTAGCTGCACACTCGAGCAGACTAGACAGACCACCAGGCTTGTATCTGCCGCCATTTTTCATATGTTCGTTTTAAAGCAGCAGTACTTGTTAGTCACCATGAACTGCAGTTATTTTCAGCAATAATGTTTTTCTGCCAAAAAGATCAATATACTCATATTTTTATTTTCTTTCATTCCTGCATTGAGTTTTGAAGTTTTTAAATGTTCCTGCTCTTGTTCTATGTCTACAATGAAAAAGTAAATATACTGGTAGAGTACTGTGCTATTCACAATCAGGGCTGGCAGTATAGCCTAGAGGTTAGAGGAACGAGGTATGAACAAGCTTGATACATCCAGCAGACTAGACCGGAGTTTGATTCTCACACCCTCCACTTGCATACTGTGCGACTCTGAGCAAGTCACTTAACCTCCCAGGTTACCCCTGAAAACAGGCACTTGTGCCTAGTGGGCCTTACCCGGTTACCAAAGACAAAAAAACATGTGGTAGCACCATACTAATACATTCATATTAGAAATCTAGTATGTACATTCTACACATAACCTCAGAAGAAAAGATGGTTTAAAAATTGAGAGTGGGACCATCTTTAGTAGCTTGAGTCATTGATTACAAAATTAGGCTATAGGAGGTTAAAAAAATATTTAAAAAAATAAAACATACTGATGATGAATCTAAGGATGTCAGAAATACATGTTTTCTAAAAAAACTATTTGATAACATTTGACAACCGTCAAATGTTGCTGCTTTAAGAGTGGGAAACAGTAGTAACTGTTACATGTATGAGGCAGGTAGGAAAGAATAGGAGGCATAAAAAAAAAGACATTTTGTTTTGTTTTTTTCTTTTGGTAACAATCTGTTACCTACTGTGTCACAGGACCGATTTAGAAGGGCGAGCAAAATCATTGTAAAAGTTAAGTTACTTGCTTGGAGTCAGACAGTATACAAGTAGAGTTTTAGGGAATTAAAACCAGGCTGCTGGATGTACTAAGCTTGCCCACAGCTTGTTACTCTAACCTCTATGCTATACTGCCAGCACAAAGAGAAGCAGAGCACAATAAATAACACACCACAAGTATAATGGGGAGCAGATATAGAGGAACAGGGAAGGGTATCTGGAAAAGCTAAAAGAGGCTAATAGTATTGTCAGGAAGGCTAAGGTAATTACAGAGCTGAGAACTGTGGAAGGGATTAAGGAGGGAGAAGAAAAAATCCTTCTTTCATCATATTTTCTATCTAGTCAAAAAATCTGGCCACCATTGTTTATTTGAATGGTGCCTCTGAAAAGTGCTTTGAAGGTCAGGAATTTAAAGCATACTTACACTTTCTAATTTAACGTGTGAAGTTTATAGAAATGGCTTCAGAGCCCCATAATGGAAAGGCTATTGTTTATAGCAAAGTGTAAAGTACATTAATTTAATGAAGGCAAGTGCAATTTTGCAGCATTCACTAATTTACAAAATGCTTCTAATGTTTTATAGGCCTACTATAAAAAAAAATCTAGAATGACTGATAATGTTATGCCACTAAAGCAACACAGTTATAGCAACTAGCATCAATTTGACAACTATGCAATGTGCAAAGTGCAGATTTCACAAAGTTTTTGTTGAGATGAAGTGTCACATTTTCAAACACATTATGTAGATTTGCTGGTGAAGTTGCCTGACTTCACCTGAGAAAGTATCACCTTGTCAGGCAAAACTCATTCCAAAGTGGCAAAGTGGGAACTTTGCGAAGTGTTTTGTGAAAAACTTTGCCAGTGATGTAAAATTGTGCAACATCTTTTCTAGTAAACCTATGGTAAGCATAAGTTACTGTACCACTATTATGTCCTGATTAAGTAGCATGCAAAAGTGACCTGGTGTCCAATTCTCAAAAGATGCCAGAAAAAAGATTTTTGTGAACAGAATCAAATTCCCAACCATTTTCATTGTGAGACTAAGCTGGCTTGAAAATCAAAACATGTTATAAAAGACCTGTAGAAAGTAAACCAGGCAGCTATTATTCAGTCAGGCAATGCAGACAATGGAATAAATTGGTCCTCTTTCACTTTATTGGGGCTGTAAATGCAAAGGTTTTGATCCATTAAATTGCCATTTTTATTAAACAAGGTTAATAAGAAACCACTTTAGTATCTGAGAACGTACTTAAGGTAAGACATCCAGATTTTCAAAGACCCTCTGGATGTGCAAGCAAATTTGTAGCATGATTTTAGTGCAGTTGTGCCACTTGCAACAGTAAGTCAGACCACATAAAACATTGTCTGACTTCTTATCTCAATGATTTGTGATCAGAAAATGGCACATGCTTCACAGAATGATCCATGCATCATTGTTGTGCTGTAAAGAAGGCAAACTGAAGTATATGTGCCAAAATATTTTAGCAATCAACCATTCTAGTACATTTAATGTGATTCAGATACTGCCCAAAGTTGAAAAGCGAATCTGCATTGAGAAGATTTTGAAAATTTGGCACAGAGAATTTCTTACCCTGTAAACATTTTAATTTTAAAATCAGAGCTGTGTTCAGTATAGTATTTAGAAAGATAAAGCATTCCAGGTAGGTAATTCGCAATGGGCCCTATGCACCGTGCCAATGTGCTGCAGAAACTGGGCATATAGGCATACATATACGGGAATGCTGCACAGTAGGAGTCTCATGGATTCCTGGCAGCATTCACAAAATCTGCACAGGCCAAGTGCACACCAGATTCCCTGGCTGCACAGGCAGCTATGCGCAAGTGCGGTCTGTGGGGAGAGAAGGGGGCATGCACACACTATGCGCCATTCACAAAGGTGCATAGTGCTGCACACAGGGGAGCATATGAGGGCACTGGATATGGCAGGGGGAACCCTGTTGCAACTTGTAGAAGGTGTGGGATAAATGACAGACACTAGATGGTAATATTTAGTGCATAAAAAAACAGAATAAATGTATTTATCAATTTATTTGCAAAAACAAAACAAAAAAAAATATATTTTTGCAGAAAGAAAATTGTGGGTGTTAGTCCATCACACCATTTCAACACATCAGGAACTACTTCTTGAGACTACTGTCTTTCTTCTGTATATTCAATATCCAATACTTAATTCATAGAAACATAGAAACATAGAAGTTGACGGCAGATAAGGACCGCAAGGCCCATCCAGTCTGCCCATTCCCAACAATACAGTATGTAAGCTGTCACACTAGCTCCTTATCCCTCAGTGGTCAGAAGATACTGACCCACACACACTTCTTAGTCCCCTGGTGGCAGGTTTTATAGCAATCCTTAGGGTGACATCACAATCAGGGGATCTCCCACTTAACATAAAATAGACCTTTATGTGGCCCTATCTAAGGCTATCTTGGATCACTTTTGTACAATAGGAAAAACAAGCATTTATGTTATATCCTGCTGTGAATATATCTTAAAATATCAGTTTTCGATCATCTAAACCTTAATTAGTGGGTTTCTACCTCATTTGGAGCATAGCTCCTCCCACTTGCTGTGATCTCATCTCTCCTGATTTTTACAAAAGCAGTCACTTCATGGGTTTTCAGTCATATAGTAGGAATCTCCCCATAATGGCAAGAATTCAGGTAACAACAAAAGAAAAACATTTGTCCTCTGATCCCCTCCCAGAAATAAATCTCTCCACAACTATTTCTGTTGGATGCATGCTGGCAATGTTTATTAAAGGCACGCAAGTTATATTTACATCCCAACTTCCATTTCAACAGTATTCAATACAGAACAGTAACACCACAATAATTCATTCTGTTTCTTCTTTCTGGAAACCTTCTGTCGACTTGATCCTCTCCTCTTTGCTTTTAGCGCTTTGGGGTCCAGACACCATCTGATCTGGCCCCTTCCCCCATCATCACCAGAACCAGGTACCACCACCACTTAATACTACTAGCAGGTACCCCCACTTACCCGGGCCCAACCCGCACAGAGTCCGTTCCTGGTCCATACCCCACTACGTCTGGACACTTGATCCAGCACCTAGTATCTATCCTCTCCCCCTCCCCTTCCATGCCTGGGTTCCTCTGCTCCCAGCCCATGCTGCCTACCCTTCCCCTGACCCCCTTTCTCCCTTTTGTTCCCCCTTTTTCCACTGACCCATCTTCATCTTGCGAAGGATGATGGGGCTCCCCACCTTGCGGGCAAGAAAACCTGGTCCTTCCCCTCTTCCTTAGCACCCCTACCCTCATAGCTCACACAGCCCTCTGTAAGGGTACTTATGCCATGTCAGGCCTGTCCCCCTGTCCGTGGCTCTGGCTTGCCCCACCTCATCTGCTGTGTAGGCATACTCCCTCCCTTATGCAATGCCCCTGAGATAAGCCCAGACCTCCCCACTTTTTCCCATCCTTTCCTGCCACCCCCAGGCTGTTGTGGCCTGGCCAACATCCCTCAGGGGGTACAGCCCCCCTGGTGCCCCCTACATGGCTGTTCGTGCCTGCCCCCCCTCTTTTCCCTTTGCTCCAAAACACCTTCTCCTACCCTTACCTTGCCATCTCCCTTTCTGTCTGATATCCTCCAGCAGGGATACACCTAGCCCCCCAGCTGCTGGCCGCCCATCTGCGGCACCACTTGGCCTGTGCGGGGCCCCATTAGAGGTAATTTCTTTCCTTGTGCCTCTCCATATCTAGTGCCTGTTCCTGGCCATTGTTGCCCCAGCATACCCCCCCAAGATGTGTTGCATGCCGCCATTTCCTTCTTGGCACCCCTTGCCACCCCGTGGGGCTCCCCTAGCCCCCCAGCCCTCAGCTGCCCCTTCACAGTTCCATATGTATTGCCCCCCATGACCAGGGACTTGTGAGTAGCATTCTTTACCTTGTCTGCTCCACTATATGCCAAACCTGCCCCCACAAGCCCCTACTCTACAGGGTGGGTGGAAGCTTCAATCCACCCAGTACACCATGGTTTGTGAACCTTGCTGACCTATACCCTGTCAGCTCCACCTAACTCCAGTACCATGACCTGGGTCCTCAGGTTTCCCTTCCACAGCTTGGGCTCCCCAGTTCCTGCATGCTCCTCCACTTCTCCTTGAGGCTTCCCCAATAGCCCCCCATGGTATAACTTGAAACAGTTTGCAATGGCCCGGATTCCTTAATTGATCCTGCCCTCCTGCTCAACAACCTCTTGCTAGCGGACCTACATGTCTGGTGTGCGCCCCAGTTTTTCCCCTGCAGTTCACACCACATAGGATTTGGGAGTGGTACACCATTGCTACACCCAGCTACCAGTGCCCTCCTTCCTCTACTTAGATAGGTGAACCACCTGGTGTAATAGATGGATCCACCTCCCTTTATTGCCGTGGCTGGCTAGTTTTACCCAAGGGCAATAACCATCATCCTGCTGGTCACCACCTTCCTGACCTGCCTCCAGTCATTCCCTGGTTCTATCCCCTGCTGATCAGCTGGCCTTCCCCACCAAATCTCCGTTCTCAGCTCATGCAGGCTCTCCTCCTCTCCTCCTTCCCATCTGATCTGCCCTCCCCTCTGTCTGGTGCATCAAACCCCTTTGGTCATCCTGACCTTTCCCAGAGTAATACCTTTGTTCCAAAACCCCTCAGGGTCCCTTGCTTTGTGGTTCCAAATCTCCCCCCTTGCAGAGGTGGTACCAGCCCCCCTCTCCCTGCATGAATAGTGCCCAACCAGGTGTGGCAAACCTTGGCCCCGGGCCCACTTTTGTATAAACCTGTCCTGCCCCAACTTGAGGGACATGCTATGCCCCTGGGCCTATGCTTGACCACAGCCCCATGATTCCTGCCTGCTGGTACCAACCTCCATTGGCCTGCTGTCCTTCCCTCTGCATGTATTCACTGTCCTTGATCCCAAAGATGGTGGATGGTCTCCATTAGCCTATACCCCAACCCCTTCTCCATGTCCGCCCCTTCCCTCATGTTCTTCCCGCTCAGAATCCTAGGGGCCTCTTCCACTTTGCTACCCCCTTCCATTCTACCTGGGGAAACACATGAACATTCGAAAAAGCCAGCCAAAGAAGGCCATTTGGTCTATGAAGTCTGCTTGTATTGCAGGGTTCACAGCTTGAGCTAATGTCCCTACCTTCCCCACTCCTCCTATACTCCCTACCCATGATTCTTCATGCCAAGGATCGGCCTCAGTTGGGCACGCCCATGCCAGTGGAAACCTTGGGCCTCTCACATCCATGACTCCTGGTCATGCAGCCGGGGGCCACAAGACCTCTGTGCCCTATTGCTCCCGGAAGTAATTACTGAGACTGTATTGCCTCTTGCCAGTCAATCCTTACTAGCTTAAGCTTTCCCTCATCTGCCCATGCTCTGTACCAGCTGTTGACGTACCTGGCTGAGAGCCTGGCCTTGGCAGCGGTAGTGGTACTGTGCCCACTGGCAAGCCTAACTACCCTCTGACCCCTACGGTAGCTATAATATCAGATTGCTGCTTACTGCAATACAAGTACAATCTAATATTGGCATTGTCACTTATTTTATTTATTTACTTTTAAATTGGAATTACCACCTTTGAGATAAAGCTCAACTGACCAAGGATCCTCAGCACACAGAGGGTGGGGGAAATATCGAGCACCTGGATAATGGAGAAAACAGAAGCAGTTAGTAGGCCTTGCCAGTCCCTTTCTGGCCTCTAGGTTTAGTCCTGGTCCTCCATGTACAACTGGGAGATCCTAGCTATTCAAATCCAACACGTAGCCTTGGTTTTACCCAATTCACCTCCCAGGTGTCTCTAATGGCTGAAATAGTAATAACAACATTTTATTTATATAGCACAATTCGAAACAAAGCACTTTCCATCAAAATATTGAACAAATCACAAGAATACATCAGACTTCCAGTTAAAATTCTCCTAGATGTCAGCTTTACCTAATTATATCATCAATTTAAATTCTAAGAAACATCCGATATTAAAAAGGTTGTCTGAAGATTAAGCAGTCTGCCACCCACCATAACAGTAAATTTCTTTTTTGACTCACCCTCTTGGTTTTGCTTTAACAGAATTCCAGAAGAAGGGTTAACTCACCCATGTTTTACCAAAGAAAGCTATCCAGGATGCTTTCAAATGTAAGACCTCTTCTTGGGGGAACAGGTAGTTCCTGCTGTCCATTTTAGCTCTGGGTGTTTCCCAAGTACCCACGCCTCTTAGGATTCCTCTAATGTTGCAGGTGATTATAACCCAACAGCAGCTGGCCCATACCTCAGCATTATTTCACCAACTACGCAATTCTGGTACCCCCGTGCTGGCTCGGCCTTATTGCACCATTCTTATTAAACTCCCCCTATCCAGAAATGGCTGCCGCCGCGTGGCCTTTATCAAAATTGGTGGCCACCATACGATCCCATGCTTGACCCACCAAAAATAATCCCACCCCCTGTGACCACAGTATGGCGTCATGAAAGCATTGCAGCATACCCCCTTGCATTCTTTTTATTTCAACATTTCTCACCTTTATTCGATAGCATGCTAATCTATACATTAGCCCTCATATGTCACCATGCCTTCCCCCAAGGGGAATCAAAGACCCCTTCCTATCATGTTATTTTATTACTGATATGTGTATCCATATATAAAGATGGCTGCCACACTGCCTGTACAAAATGGCACTGCCACGTGTCCTCAATCAAAATGGTGGCTGCACCACGGTCACTCTCTCAACCTTCCTGCTGCATTCCCACCAAAACTCCCCTTTTTTGTCCACTGTGCTGTTTTCAACATCAAACAAATGTCTTTTGGTGCCAAATACAACCCCGCACCCCTCCATACCTGCTACATGCCCCCACTCCTGGCATCATGGACCCACTCCTGTGTCATGCGCAATGCCTCTACCACGAGGTATGCCCCCCCTTTGCACCTTTGCTCTGGGCCTGCTCAGTTAGGACCCAGATCTGCCCATGTGTTCTCACTCCCTCCAGCATAGTCATGCATCACCGCCATACCAACACAAAAATAATCTCGTTTGTCTGGAAATGGCTGGGGGTGTCCCTGCCCCCCTTTTTTTTGTTTTAATTAAACCAAACACACTAGTGCGGTGCCCTGAACCACTCATGCTGACTGCTGCACCATATGCCTGCAAGGGGTGCACTCCCCTCATGCTGGCCCACTCCTGCAGGCTCAAACTTTACACCGCCTGAAGGCCCTGGTAACAAGACGTCTCTCCTCTGGTACCAGACTTTCAGCTGCACTATTAACCTTTGCCCTTCCCCACATACCATGTGGCTACAAATGCCGTGTCCAACACCCCCTTGAAGCAAATGCTGCTCTTCCAAATTGCATCCCTGGCTTTGCTCAGAGAAAAAAGGCCACCAC
Organism: Neoceratodus forsteri; assembly: GCA_016271365.2. NCBI lineage: Eukaryota > Metazoa > Chordata > Ceratodontiformes > Ceratodontidae > Neoceratodus > Neoceratodus forsteri. The sequence goes on from CM057459.1 coordinate 898,235,550, forward strand.
CAAGGTGCCAAAAAGCTCACTGGTAAATAGGACACAAAGGAGCAAACTTCCCCATTATCTGCTGACTTCCCCTCACTCCCACAGACACAGCCAATCTCTCCCCATACCCCCACCTAAGCAGGGAAAGAAGAAATCCCCCATCCATCTTCTGCCCGGTCACCATGGACCACGTGGCCTCCAGAGATGCATGCTGCAGAGTTGGGCTGTGTGAGTCGTCTCCAGACTTTTTGACCAAATCAGCCTGGATGCCACCAATCACCAACCAACTGAACATGTGTCATAATGCCTGCCTTCAGTGCATCGCCATATAAATGCACTGGGAAGCACCACTCCCCCTGCACTCTACTGCACAACCACAATTTTTATAACAGATGAAATGCCCCTCAATTACAATAAAAACAGTGCTTCATTAGTGTTTGCTACCTCATCCTCCCTGCAGCTTTAAAGCTCTGCCATGCATATGCTGCTATCACAAAGCTGCCAAGCATTACCCCTTGAGAGCAGGCCCTTGAGATGAGACCTCTCTGCTTGCTCCACTGAAAAATGCTGAACCCTGCAATGCCCAATGACTGAAAACACAGCACCACAAAGATCCTGCCTTCTTGTGGCCACTTCTCGCCTCTCTCTGCTTTTTTTTTTTTTTTTGACCTGGCACAGATCAGCATGTCCAGTGAAAGGAAAAACACCAATGATCCTTTACTGTAAATACCTCAGACCAACCTTTCTGTAAGGACCCCCCCCCAAGAATTAAACCCACAACCTTCTAGGATTACCACCTGTCCCTAATTTCACAGGACAGTCCTGATTTGGGCAGCTGTGTCCAGTGAAAAACATGAAAAATACCAAATGTCCTGACATTATCGTACATATAGACATTGTAGTACAAATAATATTTTCAGACTTTCTCAGAATGCTGCAGAAACTATAGCACCTTAACTAAATTACCTTAAAATGATTAGAAACACTAAGGAACATCTAAAAAACTGCAACACTCAGTCTTAATTCTGATTTTTAGAGGAAAAGTCGGTTGTGTTGGTTGAGGTTACATATTGTTCTACTAAAAGTCATATTTCAGTAAGAAATGTCCCACTTTGGGCTCCTTAAAAAGGTGGTAACCCTACAACCTTCCTAGAAAAAATTCCTACACAGCTGAGCCATAAATAATCACAGCTTTCTTCCACCTAAACATTACGCACTTGAAACAACAACCTGCCTTCCTGTACCCTATGGGCTGGATATTCAAACTGCGCCATTCTGTGGCGCAAGCCCTAGCGCTGCACAAAATAGTTGTGCAGGGGTGTGGCGGGCGCAATATTCAATGGAGTTGCACTATTGAGCAACTCCTTTGAATATCACCCCCCACGTCCACAGCCACTGTGCATGACGCAGTGGAACTTGCGCCACCGCAAGTGGTCAGAGTGGAGCATTCAAGATGTGGTGGCGTGAGTTCCATTGAGCCATGCGCAAATTTCCGCTATTCAAAAGGTGACATGCAAATGGGGCCATAATTCATGCAAAGTGCAGGGGGGCCATTTGCATCTACTTATGGCCCCATTTGCATGCCATTAGCATGCAGGTGCGCTGATCCCCGAGGACTTGCGCCTGGCGCCCTGCCAGGCAGCAGCCATCGAGGACCGGCGCCCGCAGCCCGATCACGGGCATAACTGTTGAAATCCCCACCCCTGACTGGCCCGATCGGGCACAACTGTGAAATCCCCACCCCTGACTGGCCCGATCTCGGCATAAGTGTAAAAACCCCACCCTCAACCAGCCCGATCGCGGGCATAAGTGTAAAACCCCCACCCCGACCAGCCCGATCGCGGGCAGAACAATTCAACCCCCAAGAACATATCGCTGGTGGTCCAGTGGACCGTGAAGCCCAATCCGGGCATTAGAGTCCACCCCCAAGGTCCACCTACCCTGGTGATCTAGTGGCCCACCACCCCACCCACCATGGAGCCCCACCGACCGCTCGCCCCCATCAGCTGGAGGGCGGCAGCATCCCACCAGCCGACTGACTGCCCGGTAGGGCTGCACGCCCATTGGTTCAGAGCAAGAGCCAATGGGTGTGCAGCCCACACCGTACAAGGCAGTCCAGATATGTGGCATTTGTGCTCCATGGTGGGTGGGACCATGGACAGGTGGCTGATGCTAGTTCATACATGCCTGTAAGCACCTGTCCATGGATGCAGAGCTACATGGGTGGGGTATGCACCTCTGGCATGTACTTTCCACCCTTTCATGCATAGGCACCAGTGTTAGTAAAAATTGTTCATTGGGCTAAATGACAAATTAATGTTTGTACATAGTCGTTTTTGTAAATGGGGCAGCTAAAAGATTTTGTAGATATATAATTGTGGTACATGTAGCGTCAGCTTATGAGCTTTTTTTTGAAGTGTGTCATTTACTCTTCTTAATAAAAAAGAAATCCCTTTCACTTTTTGATAAGAGCAATTGAATTTTTCACATCCACTTGAACAACCACCAGGGAAGGCAGTTACCAGTTTTTGCAACATGCTCCGGAGCTTAGAGCTAGTGATGCACACACCGGGTTAGCAGCCTTCCAAAGTCAAGATATCCAAAAGACACATGCAATCTCCTACTACAAATGAAGTCCATGGCTGCATTATTTCATAAATTGTAACACATTTATTTAAATTAAATATTTACAGCAATTTTCAAGCCTAGGCGGTATGAGCTCAAACCCCAGTGCTTTGCCCCTGACAAAGCCTTGATTTAGAGGTGAAGTGCTGGGGTTGGGGCTCATACTGTCTAGGCTTGAAAATTGCTGTATACCTTTGATTTAAATAAATGTGTTACAATTTTTGAAATAATACAGCCCCAGACTTCATTTGTAGTAGGAGAGTGCATGTGTCTTTTGGACACCAGAAAAGGCAGATTGGCATAATGTCTCATTCAAAGGATGACACACCTAGTAGTACATCACTCCCTTAGTGCTGCATTCGGGTGCCAGCTTTTATGGTATGAGTCCAGTACTGGAGTGGGACAAGAACCCATGATTTATGGCCCAGAGTTTGATGTGCTTCCAACAAAGCAATGCAGATATCTAAATTGGCTACAATGGTAGAAACACAGAGGGTAGTGGTCTGTGGAGAGCACTCAAGCATGAGAGAGGGTCTGGCAGTGATTGGTGCTCAGGCTGGTACTGCTTAATATGTTCATAAGTGATACTGGAGACAACATAAAAGGTAAAACTGCATTGTTACAGATACGATCTGCATCAGGGCTTACAGTGACAAAAAGAGAACAGGGAAATGTAGGGGGACCTAAAAAGGATGGATAGGTGTTGTAGAATCTGGCCACTGGGCTTCAATGCCAACAAGTGCAAGGTCTTGCCTAAGGACACGAAAAATCTAGGGGCTGAGGAAAGTTTGTGTGGTGGTTGTCAAGGTGTCCAAGAAGAAAAAGGATTTTGGGGTAGCATTCTGAGGCAACCTCAAGTTATTTGTGCAATGCAGTAAATCGGTGGGGAAATCTAAAAAAATGCTGGACTGTAGAGGAAGGTTGTTCAACAGTAGGGAGAAGGAGTTTACACACCACTAGTACAGATGTTTAGTGAGGCCACACTTGGAGTAGTGTGGAGTTTTGGAATTCTTACTTCAATGACATAAAAAAGGCTGAAGGTCATAGAGAAATACAGACAAACAAGTTGATACAGGGGCAACAGGTAAGCATGTATGAGCACAGGCTGAAGAGCTTAAACATGCACTCTCTAGAGAGCAGGAGTAAGAGGGGTGAAATAATAGAGACATTAAACTACATTTGGAGCATAAACAAGTTGGACTATAAACAAACTGTTCAGGACCAGCTAGAACAAAGAACATTAGGAAAGTTGTCAGCAAATTAGTGGGAGGAAGATCAAGAAGGATGCAAGGAAACTACTATTTTATGGTGAGGGAAGTGGAGGGGTGGAATACTTTCCCAGAGGTGCTTGTTAATACAAATCTATGGAAAACATCAATGGGGGACTGGTATGGTGGCTGAAGAGTGGGAATGGGAAGGGGGGTGGATGGGCATGCACATCTAAAGAGCTTACATCTCCATACTGGGCAGACTTGAGAGACCACAAGGCTTTCTTCTGCTGGCACCCTTGTATGCTTCTATGTTTCTATGAAAGTCTTTATCCCTTCATTGGTAGCCAGGACCAGTTCCTTGACCACCTTCACCCACACTCCCATAATTTCTAACCCATTACCCTTTCCCTTACATGCAATGGTGAAGCAAAGATAGGAACTTTGGGTATTGCATATCAGGGCAGATTATCTCGCATTCACCCCAACTTCCCACAGAAACTTTTTTTGAACTGTGTGTAAATGTTCAACCCAACCTTGCAGAGTGTTGCATAGTGTTCCCACCCTTTCCAACCACCCAGATGATTTAGAAGTAAGAACCCCCAGCATCTAGCACTCACCTCTCGCCTCTTTTACCACAGTTCAGACAATGTTTTATTTTTTGTAAAAGTATGTAATAGATATCTTCCTCTCACCTGACCCACATTACCAGACCACACAACCCATCTCCATCTACCCATGTCTGTCAACCGCATATCACAAAAGTAGTAGCAAACCTCCCACCTGATCACCTTCTAGCACCCATTCTCCATTTCTCCTCCCCAAATCCCAAATTAGGCAAAGGAATAGGATTGATGTTTAGTTTAGTTTAGTTTAGGTTAACTTAGCTTAGTTTAGTATAGTATAGTTTAGTTTAGTTTAGTTTAATTACACACAATTGCAGCCAAGCCACCAAAGAAGGGAGGCTGAAGTTCAATACAGTAAAAGAGAAACTCCATATATGTGCAATATTACTACAAGATGGAAAAGAAAATACCATATAACTACACTAATACAAAAGCTAAAACTGCTCTATAATCTAAGCACACTTCATAAGTACATTAGCTGTTCATTTTAAATTTAAAACAGCATTACTACACCCAATATGGGTACAAGATGACCTGTAAAGTAATTAAAAAAAAATGTTCAGTGCTGGAGTAAGACATGCTCTTCAGTGTCCTGTTGTGGAATGAATGAGCAATGATGTCCTTACCAATAATTAAACTTGATTGGCTACTTATCTGCCAGTCAGGTGCTACTAGGTGAGGACATCATTATTCATTCATTCTACAGCAAGGTTTGGAAGTGTGCATCTTGCTTCAGTGCCAGATGATTATAGGTTTTTACAGGACATCCTGTATCCTTTAATACTGTTCCTTTGCTTAAAGTGGGGCTTGAGAAGAATAAAGCTAAGTACTAGATGGAGGGTGGGTGAGGGTTTGCTACTATTGTTATGATTCAACGGCTGACAGAGGGTGGGGGAGGTGGGTGTTGTGTTTTAATGATGTAGTACTGGTGTAGAGAAGTAATGCAGTATATAGCATAACATAAAAACTGTGTAGCTACTGTGGTGGGAGGAGAAAGCTGGGTGCTAGAGGGATTGAAGGTTCTTTGTTCCAAAGGGTCTGTGTGGTGGGAAGATAGGCAGGAAATAATAATTGACAGTGAGTGAAGATTACTTAAACATTTGAAAACAGTTTGTTTAAAAAGAAACACTTTTTGTAATTTCCACCAGTGAATTGCTACTTTGCATAACAAAAGCTATGTTTAATGACACTTTTCTGACACTTTTGCTGGTTAAGTGCAACTACTGTATGTATGTTCTTCATTGGACAAAGACTGGCACTTTGACAGGAAAAACAAATGCTGGTCAGAGCCACTATGGCTGCTAATACATTAACTTGATAAAGGTGTTTCATGGCCTTAAACATAAAGATGAATTGCCATACTCAGATCTGTGTCAATTTCATTTTTGGTAAAGGTAGATCATCTATCTGGTTGATCCTGCATTTCCCATGTGTTTAAATGTGAGTTGAGAGGGTATGTTGTACTATATGTGGAAGGAGAGTGAACTCCACACCAAGGCCTTCAAGTAATGGTAGAAGAATGGTGCAGGGAGGAAAGGTATGTCTACATTGTGGACTTTAGGCCAAGCTGCAAGGATAGAAACATAGAAGCATAGACTTTGATGGCAGATAAGGACCACTTGGCCCACCCAGTCTGCCCATTTACCTACCTACCTACTGGATAAGCTGCAGATTCTAGTTAACCAACAGCCTACTTCCTGCAACCCCCACTATAATTGCCTTATGTCTGTCCCATGCATGTTTGAATTCCCCCAATGTTTTAGACCCAACAACCTCCCCAGGAAGGTGGTTCCACGTATCCACCACTCTCTCCGTGAAAACAAATTTCCTCACATTACCCCTGAGCTGTCCCCTTCTATCTTTAGATTGTGCCCCCTTGTTCTTAACATCTCTTTTTCTGAAAGATGCTACCTTCCTGGACTTTGTTGATTCCCTTGAGGTACTTGAAAGTTTCTATCATGTTCCCCCTGTCCCTCCTTTCATCAAGGGTATACATATTAAGCTCTCAGTCTCCCTTCATATGGTTTCTGCTGCAGACCCTGCACCATTTTAGTTGCCCTCCTCTGGATTGCTTCCATCCTGTCTATGTCCTTGCATAGATGAGTTCTCCAAAATTGCACACAGTACTCCAGATGGGGTCTCACCAACTGTCTGTATAGAGAGATAACCACTTCCCTTTTTCTACTTGTGATGCCCCTTCCTATGCATCCCAGTATCCCACTGGCTCTCCTTACTGACTTCTCACATTGCTTACCCAACTTTAGGTCATGTGATATGACTACCCCAGGTCCCTTTCCATTTCTGTTGTTGTTAGTACCTCCCCTGCTATTTTGAACTCTTCTCCTGGGTTTTTGTTTCCCAGGTGCATTACTTTGCACTTCTTTGCATTGAATCTAAGTTGCCATATGTCTGACCATTCCTCCAACCTTGCCAAGTCCCTTCTCATCTTTTCTACCCCTCTTGTGTATTATTTTATTTTATTTATTTAGCTTTTGTTGACCGGGTAAGTGCACTAGACAAATCCTGCCTATTTTCAGGCACGACCCGGGGGAGGGGGATACAGATGAATGCCAACTGACCTTGAACCAGATTAAGCTGGTGGTGGTATTTTTAGTGAATGAGGGAAATTTGGCCAGGACACCGGGGAAATTCCCCTACTCTTTTCGATAAGTGCCATGGGATCTTTAACATCCACCTGAACTACCACCAATCCAGGCAGATGGGACCTCGGTTTAACGTCTCATCTGAAAGACGGCACCTCAGAAATGCAGCACCCCTCTCATGCTGCATTACAGTGTCAGTACTGGGATATTAACCCAAGTGCCAGATGTGGGAAATGAACCCACAGCCCTCTGATCTCCCGGTCTCAGAGGCGAGTGTGCTACCTACTGAGCCACTAACTCTGTTACAGATCTTTGTGTCATCTGCAAAGAGGCATACCTTTCCTTCCAGACCCTCTGCAATGTCACCTATAAAGATGCTAAAGAGGACTGGATTCAGTACTGAGCCCTGAGGTACTCCACTAGTAACCCCCCTTTCTTTGGAATGTGTTCCATTCACTATTACCTTCTGTATCCTGTTGTGCAGCCAGTTTGCTAGCCAGGCTACCACCCTGGGACCCACTCCCAGGCTGGCTAACTTGATTATTAATCTTTTGTGCAGGACTGTGTCAAATACCTTGCTAAAGTCTAGGCAGGCCATATCCACAACCCCTCCCTGGTCTATTACTTTGGTCACCCAGTCAAAGAAATCAATTAGATTCATCTGACATGAACTTCCTGCTGTAAATCCATGCTGCTTTGGGTCCTGTGCCCCACTGGCCTCTAGGTACTCAACAATTGTTTCTTTCAGAAGTGATTCCGTCATTTTCCCTACCACTGAGGTCAAACTTACAGGTCTGTAGTTTCCTGCTTCTGCCTTGCTCCCACTTTTGTGAAGGGGAATCACATCTGCCCTCCTCCAGTCTTCAGGTACCACCCCATCCTGCCATGATTTGTTAAAAAGCGTGGTCAGTGGTGTCACTAGTTCCTCCCTTAGTTCTTTTAGGATTCTGGGGTGAATCCCATCATGCCCCATTGCATTGTCTACCTTGAGTTTTAGGAGTTCTTTCAGCACTCTTTCTTCTGTGAATGGACTGGTGTCAACCCCCCTCCTCAGAGTGCTTCAATTGTCTGGTTTAGGTAACTCCTCCTCATCTTCTTTTGTGAATACTGAACAAAAGTATTCATTCAGTGTCTCTGCCTTTTCACTGACTCCCTCTTCCCACCTCCCCTCTCCTTTATTAATCTTCACTATCCCTCCCTTAACCTTTCTATGCTCCCTAATGTACCTATAAAGGTTTTATCCCCCTTCTTAACTGAGTTGGCTATTTTTTCCTCGGTCTGGGCCTTTGCTATTCTGACTGCCTTCCCCAGATCTTTCTGCTTTAATTGATACAGTTCCCTGTCGTGCTCCTTCTGTGATTCCTTATGCTTTTTGAATGCAGCTTTTTTCTCCTTAACCTTCCCTGCCACCTTTTTTGAGAACCATAGTGGTTTTTTACTCTGCTTTGTTTTCTTTATTTGTTTCACACAAAGGCTTGTTGCCTCTATGATGGCAGTTTTGATTTTTCTCCATTGTTCTTCCACCCCTCCTTTTTGGACATTTGCTAGTGCATTCTTCAGGTATTCACCCATTTTGCCAAAGTCAGCCCTTCTAAAGTCCAGTATCGTTGTTTTTGTATGGCTTATCTCCATGGTTGTGCTCATTGTGAAGCACACTGTGCAGTGGTCGCTTGTTCCCAGATGTCTACTGACTTCTAAATTTGTGATCCTCTCTCCATTTGAGAGTACCATGTCTAGTATTGCTCCCTCCTTCCCGAGTGGGTTCCAAAACTAGCTGTCTAAGGGCTGCCCCCTGCAGGGCATCAAGAATGACGCTGCTCTTGGATGTGGCTGCAGTACATGTCATCCAGTTAACAGCTGGCATATTCGGTTCCCCCATCAAAAGTATCTCCCCTTTTTCAGCCATTTTGAGAATGTGCTCTATCATTTTCTTGTCTACTTCCTCCCCTTGAGATGGGGGTCTGTATACAACCCCTGTGTGGATTGTGATGCCATTCCCTATCTCCAAGGTGACCCAGAGTGCCTCTTGTCCTTCCCCTTTACTTTTTAGTTCTGTAGCTTTGATCCCTTACCTTGTGTATAGAGCTACTCCACCTCCTCTTTTACCTTCCCTGTCCCTTCTGTAGTTTGTGTACCTTGATATGTTAACATCCCAGTCATGGTTCTCTGTGTACCATGTTTCCATGACTGCCATAATATCCAATTGTTCATTTTCCATCAGGGCTACTAGCTCAGGAAGCTTGTTTCCCAGACTACGAAGATTGGTACTCATTGTCCTTCATTTAATGTTGGCTTTATCCTTTTTTCCCCCATCCCGGCTCTTATTGCCCTTGTCTATTTTTCCATTTACCTATTTCCTGCCCTGTGTTGAGCTCTGTACCTCAGTGTTTACCTTACTACCAGCCATGTTTTATGGGGGGAGGCTTGAAATTTCCTGCCTCTTATCAGCACCTCCCCCCTTGGCTAGTTTAAAAGCTTGCCAAGGAAGCATTTAAACCTGTCACCTAGGAGCTTGGTTCCCTTCATGGACAGATGCAGACCATCATGCCAGTATAGACCTTTATCTCTCCAGGTGGACCCCCAGTCCTCAATGAAGCCAAAGCCCTGTGCTCTGCACCAGTTTTGCAACCATTCATTAAACTGCATGGTGTGCAGTACCCTAGCCTCACCCCTGCCATGGACTGGCAGCACCTCTGAGAAGGTTACTGTGCTTGCTACCTGTTTGAGGCCCCTCCCCAACTCCACAAATTCATTCTGCACTGCACTGATCCCATGCCTAGCTAGGTCATTTGGCCCAAGGTGGACAATGATATCTAGTTCCCTCTCCTGTGATGCTGCTTCTGCAATCCTGAGGATTCGCTTCCTGTCCCTCCAAGCCATGGCACCAGGCAGGCACCTTACTTCCTTCTCCTCTGCCTTCCCCAGTTTTACCCCCCTAACAACTGAGTCCCCTATCAGAAGCTGTTTCCTTCCCCTGTGGTGTCCCTTGCCACCCTTTTGTGGGTCTCCCTCATGGATGTCCTCAGTATTCTTCTTGGTCTCCACTGAGGCTGCCATCATAGAGGAACCTTGCTCTGCCAGAATGGCATATGATTTGTGTAGAGGTACAACTAGGGGACATCACCTCGGTTCCACCACACGCACCCTCCCAGAATCCACTGTGGTCCAACTGCTTTTCATACTTGGCAACCTCTGAGGAAGTGGTTGTGGCAGTGGTGCTCTTTGGGTGGGGGAGGCCTCCTTAGTCCTTGCTAACTCAGCCTGGAGGTGGGCAACCTCCTCCCTCAGAGCTGACAGTTGCCTGCAAATAGGACAGCAATGCAGTTTCCAGAATGTCTCCCAGAAAACTGCTGCCCCACAGCCAGTGCATTGCACCACTCCCCACATGTCCCTATCCCTTATAATATACAATATGTAATATATATATTTTTAATTATTTGTGGTGTGTACCTACCCTTTATGCACTGTGCTGAGTTATTAAGAATATAACAGTTCTACCCCGAGACCTGTTGAAGAAGTGATGTCAGAATATGGCTATAAAGGAAATGCCACGCCTGGGAGGATGGGGCATGGAGAAGGGTGGGTGGGTAGTCCACAGCCACTGGTGACTGTTAGAAACAATCAAATACACAACTGCTCCACTACCCTGGTGAGTACTGCCCTTTATAGTAATTCAACTAACACCACAATTTACTAGACCACTGCTTCTACACAAACCACTCTGCTGAGTCCAGGGATAAAAATGAACTCACTCCTCAGCCAGCAGGACACTTTTAAAATGTTACAAAAATATCCTTCCAAATCCTAGGTCTCAACCCCAAGAATCAGACAACTCCAGTTGTATCTCACACCCTCTGGTTATAAAATTACTACACTTTTAATGGAATCCTGCAATTCTCTGCTTAATGCCAATAAGGAAAAAAAATGAAACTTTCTGTAGAAAGCATAGCTCCCCTTCTTAACAAGTCCCCAACAGTATTATGCCTTACCAGGTTTCCAGGTCCTAAACAGAGTTATAGTTTGTTCTTTGCAGTGTAGCAATGTTCTCAGCCTCCAAAAAACAAATCAAAATCAGTCTGACTAGCTTCTAACTGTGAAAATTGCCTAAGACAGCACAGTGATGAAACCCCACCCAGAACCAATTGATTGACTAGTGACACCTGTGATGTAAGCAGACCTTTCAATGTAGGCACTCTGCTATGTCTGATTCCAATACACAAAACCTTTCAGTGGAACCAGGAATAAAACCTTAATTTCTCAGCCAGCAGGACACTTTTAAAATGTTACAAAAATATCCTTCCAAATCCTAGGTCTCAACTCCAGGAATCAAGCAACTCCAGTTATATCTCACGCCCTCTGGTTATAAAATTACTACACTTTTAATGGAGTCCTGCAATTCTCTGCTTACTGTAATGCCAATAAGGAAAAAAAATGAGACTTTCTATAGAAAGTGTAGCTCCCCTTCTTAACAAGTCCCCAACAATATTATGCCTTACCAGGTTTCCAGGTCCTAAACAAAGTTATAGTTTATTCTTTGCAGTGTAGCAAGGTTCTCAGCCTCCAACAGACAAATCAAAGTCAGTCTGACTCAGTATAAGAACCTATACTGAGGTGATGATGGCTTTCATCCAGGAGGCAACAACAGTCCTAAGTGGATGATTCAAATGTTTCTTCCACAGACATTTAAAGTCACCAGGGGGTGATGGAAGAAATAGGGGAGGCACAAAGTGGGCCACTACAAGCTGAGATAGAGAGTAGGGAGATCCCAAGAGGAATATAAGTTATTCAAGGAAGCAAGGGGTTAGCAAAGGAAGAAGGGGAGAGGAGCAGTCAGAGGAGAAAGATGTAGAAGGGGTGACAATTAGAAAAAGGAGAAAGCAGCAAGAAGAGAGGTGAGGGCTGTCAAAATGGTGCAAGGTCTGCATCTGATGCTCTATGAAGAGAGACTGAAAGTGTTCAATATGGAAATGATAGAAGGCATCCTTGGGATGGTAGAGAAAGGGGAGATATTGCTGATGGGGGACCTAAATATGCCAGATGTTAACTGGAGCACCTTTGCTGCAGCCACATCCAAGAGTAGGGCCATTCTCGATCCCCTACAGGGAGCATGCCTCAGACAGCTAGCTTTGGAACCCACTCAGGAGGGAGCAATGCTAGAACTGGTACTCTCAAATGGGGACAGAGAGAGGATCTCCTATCTTGAAGTGGGTAGCCATCTGGGAACAAGCGACCACCAAACAGTATGGTTCATGATAAATTTAGCATTAGAGTCAAGCCACACAAAAGTGAAGGCATTGGACTTCAGGAGGTCTGATTTTGTCAACATGGGAGAGTGCCTCTGAAAAGCACTAGCAAACAGGCAAGAAGGTGGGGTGGAGCAACCATGGGGAAACATCAAAACCACCATCACAGAGGCAACAAGCCTTTGTGTACAGCAAATAAACAAATCAAAATGAAAGAAAAAACACTATGGTTCTCAAAAGAAGTGGCGGGGAAGGTAAGGGAGAAAAAGATAGCATTCAGGAAGTATAAGGAAACACAGAAGGAGCAGAACAGAGAACTGTACCAGTTAAAGCAGAAGGAAGTGGGGAAGGCAGTCAGAATAGCCAAGGCACAAATCAAGGAAAAGATAGCCAACTTGGTTAAGAAGGGGGATAAAAACATTTATCGGTATATTAAGGAGCAAAGAAAGACTAAGGCAGGGATACTGAGGCTGAATAAACAGGAAGGTGTCTGGGCAGACAGCAGTGGTGAAAAAGCAAGGATACTGAATGAATACTTCTGCTCAGTATTCACAATGAAAAAGCAGAGGGAGATACCTAATCCAGTCAATAGAAGCACTCTGGATGGGGAGTTGATATTAGTCCTTTCACAGAAGAAAGGGTTCTGAAAGAACTCTTAAAACTGAAGGTGGATAAAGCAATGGGGCCTGGTGGGATTCACCCCAGAATTCTAAAAGAACTAAGGAAAGAACTAGTAACACCACTGACTACCCTTTCTAATAAATCATGGGAGGATGGTGTGGTACCTGAGGATTGGAGACGGGCCAATGTGATTCCCCTTCACAAAAGTGTGAGCAAGACAGAGGCAGAAACCTACAGACTTGTCAGTTTGATCTCAGTGGTAGGGAAAATGATGGAATCACTTCTGAAGGAAAGAACTGTTGAGTACCTAGAGGCCAGTGAGGCACAGGAGCCAAGGCAACATGGATTCACAGCAGCAAGGTCATGTCAGACAAATCTAATTGATTTCTTTGACTGGGTGATCAAAGTAGTAGACCAGGAAGGGGCTGTGGACATGGCCTACCTAGACTTTAGCAAGGCATTTGACACAGTCCCACAGAAAAGATTAATAAACAAATTAGCCAGCCTGGGAGTGGGTCCCAGGGTGGTGTCCTGGGTAAAACACTGGCTGGACAACAGGACACAGCGGGTAATAGTAAATGGAGTCCATAGTGAAGAAGGGGGGGTTACTAGTGGGGTACCGCAGGGTTCAGTACTGGGACCGGTCCTTTTTAATGCCTTTATCTGACATTGCAGAGGGACTGGAAGGGAAAGTATCTCTCTTTGCAGATGACATGAAGATCTGCAACAGGGTTGATACGCATGGTGGGGTGGAATGGATGAAAGGGACTTGGCAAGGTTGGAGGAACGGTCAAATGTATGGCAGCTTAGATTCAACACAAATAAGTGCAAAGTAATGCACATGGGAAACAAAAACCCAGGGGAAGAGTACACAATGGGGGGATGAGATACTAACAACAACAAAAATGGAAAAGAACCTGGGGGTAGTCATATCACAGGACCTAAAGGTGGGCCAGCAATGTGAGAAGGCAAAACAGAGGGCTGGGGTCATACTGGGATGCATAGGGAGTGGCATCACCATTAGGAAACAGGAAGTTGTTAGCCCTCTGTGCAAACAGTTGGCAAGACCACATCTGGAGTACTGTGTACAGTTCTGGAGACCCCATCTCTGACAGGGTGGAGGTTATCCAGAGGAGGGCAACCAAAATGGTGTAGGGTCTGCACCAGAAATATATGAAGAAAGACTAAAGGAGCGTAAGATGTATAGCCTCAAGGAAAGGTGGGGATGATAGAAACTTTCAAATACCTCAAGGGAATCAACACAGTCCAAGAAGGTAGCATCTTTCAGAGAAAGAAAGATGTGCAAAAACAAGGGGGCACAATTTGAAGATGGGGGACGGCTCAGAGGTAATGTGAGGAAGTATTTCTTCACAGTGAGGGTTGTAGATGCATGGAACGTCCTTCCTGAGGAGGTCATAGAGTCAAAAACAGTGGGGGAATTCAAGAATGCATGGGACAGACATTAGGCAATTCTAGTGAGGGTAGGAGGAAGTAGGCTGTTGGTTAACTAGGATCTGCAGCTTATCCATTAGGTAGGGGAAATGGGCAGACTAGGTGGGCCATTCGGTCCTTATCTGCCATCAAATTCTATGTTTCTATGTTTCTACATGCTGGTGGAGAGGCGGAAGAGTGGGGATTTTATGGAGACCTTTAAGTATCTCTTGGGGGTTAATAAGGTACACAGGGAGATATGTTTTAGACAAAAAGGTGCTGTAGAACAAGGGATCATGATATGAAGCTGGAAGGAGGTAGATTCAGGAGAGATGTAAGGAAGTAGTTCTTCACAGAAAGGGTGGTGGATTCCTGGAACAGTCTTCCATGGGAGGCAGTGAGTGTGAAACCCTTGGTGGGTTTCAAAAATGCCTGAGACAGGCACAAAAGAATCCTAGGAGGAAGAAAGGGGATGGTAGGTGGAAGAGACAGTGCTGAGGGACAAGTTAGGTCTGCAGCAAAAGTGATCATAAATAAAAATGGGCAGACTGGATTGGCCCAGCGGTCATTATCTGTCAGCAGTTTCTATGTTTATGTAACCCCCACCTTTGGGAGATTACTAGTCTATTTGTCACTCCCTGGCTTTTGTGGCCTAAATTGACCCAGAAGGGAAAAGGGTTAGTTCTTCTCAGCACTCAGGTAGAGCCTCCTGAGGGTCAGGAGATCACCATGGGTGCGTAGGGGGATAAAGTCCAGCAGTTTAGGCAGGATGGGGTGTTCCAGTCACAGGAGGGAGCAGCAATGGAGTCAGAATGAGTCAAGGCCAGGCAGGGGCGAATGTTCACTCTAGCCCCCGGCTGGTTGCACTTGAAGGACACAGAGGAAGAATGGGAGATTGTAGCCAAAAGCTGCACAGTATCTTGGAGGGCAGCTAATGTTGAGAGGGGAGACAGCAGCCACAAGTTTCAGAGTGCCCTAGCAGCCTGCATTGATTCTTGTAGGGATCCAGTGGGCAAGAATGTGACAGGCAGTGTAGTGTCCAAAGAGTGAGTTGCCTTGGAGTTCCAAGGGACGTGTTCCCCTTCTCAATTCAAGGACAGTTGCTGCCAGTTCTGGGAAACGATGAAGGGATCATGAGGGAACCCACAAATCACCAAGTCGCGAACATTGCATGTTCCAAGGGAGAATTGCTGAGCATGTGTGGAAAGAGAGAGAGAGAGTGAGAGAGATGGGTATTGTTGAGAGTTTGGGTGCCTGCGAAGAATAATGGTCTGTTAGACATTGTGAACTGTTTTGGGACTTGTGCTGCCTTCAAACATTTGTGACCATAGCGGTCCTGAATTAATGCTGCCCTATAGACTGTGAGACATCTTCAGTCCAGGTAAAAGCCGCTATTATGACCATACTGGCTGTGTGAAAGCTAAATGTGATCCCCATGAATTAATTGATGCTACCTGGAGCTATATGTGAATATATTTAGGGGATCTGATATCCCTGTTGTTTCTTCAAGTTCCGTGTGGACATTCTGTTATTAAAAGGAACTGTTTAATATGAATTAACCTGTTGTTTTCATCCAGCACCAGTGAGGAAAAGGGACCCTGTGTGTGACATTTGGGCCTTGGTAACGTGGCCACTGGAAGTGTTTCTGCTGCTGTGGGTGCCCCTTCACACAGACATATTCCATCCATATCCCTAGACATGGGGAGAGGGGGCTACATTTCTATGTATGACAAGTTATGTGATTCAAATGGATAAGGCACACAGCTGTTACAGTTTTGCACTTGTGCAGTTGGTTTAGAGAGCAAGTTTAGATACAAATGTTTGTGGTGGTTGTGGGGGGCAGATGCAGACTTGAGGATTAAACAAAACTAAAAACAAAACAAATTAAATACCTTTGCCATATAGTACTATGCACTCCATTAAACCCAGCAGTGGTGAACATTACATACATATTCTGTAAGTTACAGTCAGTGATGTTAGAAATACATATTTTTTTAACCAAACAATCAGCCTCCATTCAGTGCACATAGTAAGCTGTATTTGTAAAAGGCTGTAAAATAATTTAAACGTTTAAGTTTACAGAAAAGTCAAGTAAGCTATCATGTTTGGTCAGCTTCAGTTTTCAGTGTTTCCCTGTATAAATGTGGTTCCTGGGGGGGGGGGGGAGGAATGGTGGAGCTCTGTTTACCATTTAGTCTTATATATATATCAGTCCTGAAAGGGTTAACACACTCTACAGACAGCAGTAAATCATTGTACACTGGCAGACACACACACATACACACACACACACACACACACACACACACACACACACACAGCTAGAGAGAGAGAGAGAGTGTAATCTAAATCTCTACTGGAGCACTGCAGTCTCATCACAAACTGAGTTTTGACCAACAGGCAGTGATATAGTGATAACTTTAGAAGTGTGGGATCTCCATGAACTATGATGTCCCTATCCCTTCACAGGCCATAATTGAGGGGCCACCTAGGCCCCCAGGAGCTGTCAGGTTTTAGAAGCATTCTGTTGCATTTTGAGGGTCATTTTGAGTCAATCTGGCTGCTTTTAAAGCCTTCTTGGACTTGTTACAAACAACCAATATCACTATCAAAATAACTAATTTTTATTTTCTTTAAAAATTGTCAAAACTAAAGCAACAATTCCACTCCAACCAAACTTCAAACATCTGACTATATACCACTTCTCTTGAGTAGAGTTAGCTACCACTGCAGCAGGCATTGCACTTGTTACTTTGCAACCTGAACAGAAGACTCAGACACCCCCCCCCACAGTGCTTCACATAGTCAGACATACAAGGCAGCAAGAAAGGCACACAAAACACCAGCATGGAGGTGCGCGTGTCTGTCACACAGCAGACACATACACAGACCATCCATACCAGAGAATGGAACTAATACACAAGACCCACTGGAGGGTCCCTCAAAGCCCAACATTGTCACTGTATGTATGCCAGGTCATGAATACTTTATCTGCATGTACCCCAAACTAAGATGGTTGGAGCGTGGAGAGTAAGGCTCAGCAGGGACAGCTGCATGAAATACAGGCATATACAGCGACATCACAGTCCACAGACATGACATGTAGCAAGGGTTCCTCAACCTGTGTGAGACCTTGGACAATGGCATGACCATTATTATTATTGCTTACAGCTGGATGATGATTCTCATTCATATCCAGTAAATGGCAGCCAACCTACAAATCCCCATATGTTTTACATAGGAACTATGACACTATCAAACACTCTGTCATACCCCACACATGACAGCCAACCTGCAGGCATCCACAGTCAAATGTAGCAGATGATGACCTAATGCCAAACATAGCTGGTGGCATATACACAGCCCAGCCACATGGCAAGGGCAGGGGTAATGCCAGTGGTAGGCTCATCCCACACTAAACACCCACTCAGAAGTCATCTCAGACATCAAAGCCAAAAAATACACATGACTTAATGCCTCATCTGAATGAAGCACAAACTTTAATTCTGAAGACTTGCCATCCACCATCAAATGTAAGTGGACTTCACTTCATGGGTTCCATGCTGGCTCATAACAGGGGGATGGGAAGCTGACAGAATGTGGCAAGCTTAGGGGGAAGAGTGATCACTCGAGTCCCTGGATGCATCCCAGTCCAGTCCCTCACCATCAGATAAAGCCATTCAATACAAACAAAATTATTAATACAAAACAGCACACTTGTCTCACTGCTTGTTTTCTGATAAAGCCAGGCTGGTTATTAAGTCATATTGTTTTGTTGGCACTGATCATCTAACTCACTCAGTCCCAGCCAAGTCCCGACTCTTGATTTGTGAGAATTAATCTTTCACAGGCTCATATAGAGCAACTAGCTAGCTGCTCCCTATTCGCACTCTGCATAATACCAGCTGCATCTCCAGTCACATAAGCAAAGCTAGCCTCTTGCTGGGTTTGAAGATTTTTGCAGGACATTCCCCAGATTGCAGATCTATCTTTCACATAAACAAAAAGTAGCAATTTCAAGAAGAGAACAAAGCTATCACTGCCAGTTTATTTAGTAACTCATCCTTCATGGAGAAGCTATTTAAACATGCACTACTGCTTTGCCACATTAAATAAGTTAATTTTAGTTAATTAAATAAATATGTCCATTATACTGCTCTGTCCTGAACAAATACATAGTAAAAGCTCACCCCACTGAAGATGGGAAATCGCCTCTCACATGAACAATCCTGGGTAAATGCATTTTAAAAATGGTAAAAGGAGGATCCCCCTGAAAATAAAGATCTTGTATCTCCATTGTACTACCCAGGGTAAATATGGTGTAAAAACTAGGTCAAATACAATAGAGTGTACCATTACACTAAAACATTTGAACATGAGAAATCAGTCCATGGTGCCCTTTAATGGGTCAATGTTTAACACCTATGTGGGGCTACCAAGGGAAAAAGAGTGTAAAGCTGCTCAGACCCATGGAACAGAAGCCTCTTAAGACTCCACTCAAGCTGAGGCAGTGGGGGTGTGTGCACACAGTAACTAGTAGTAACTATATAGAACAGATCAAAAACATGTGCTACAATGTTATGGGCTGTTGTAAACTCAGGGAAAATCATGAACACTGAGCTTAAGCTATCATATGACAGTAATCTAAAAAATATTTAAGTATGCAGAGTGAGGCAGAGAAGCACTAGAACTGCACAGTGTGTGTGCCAGAACACATCTTCAGGTATGGACTGGTATGGGGGCAGACAACTGTGGGGATAGAAACTGTTCCCCCTAGGCTGTATGTGTAACAAGTCAGCAAGACTGGCAGTGGGGCATGAAGAAGGAGGGGATACGACCCATAGTTGTGCCTCATTTGAACCAGCTGGGACCAGTGGTCAGAGATACTGTAAATTGGCCTAGGGGGTCCAGTAGCGGTGAGTATAGTACAACATCAGGCTGAGCATCGCATTAGTTGTCTACTGTTCTACACAGCTGGCGTATTAGCCAGTAAGGGACCTTGGTCACCAGAACTAACATCGGGGAGGTGGGGATTAAAACATCACAGGTTGTTACAAAGGATATAGCCAATAACCACTCCTCACTTCTCCTGCCTACCCTGGTATGAGGGCTGCTGGGAACAGGAATGCAGACATTGCATGCTGCAGTCCCACCCCACCTGTCACTTTGAGTTATTAGCATCACCATTTCACATGGGAATGGACCTTAAGTTGAGGAGGAGTATGGAGAAACAAAACTAGGTGTTCCTCTGGATGGCAGACAACAGAGCTCATTAGGTAAGATGGAATTGCTGGGGGGGATCTGCTTTCTGAGTTAGGGGCTGGTGAATCCCTAGGCCAAAAAGGTGAATGGGTCAGGTTAGGAGCAGGGGAGACCACTGCTGTCCTTCTTTGGGGAGGCAAGGGGTGTGGAGAGGAAACCTGCATGGGTTTGTCTCATGCAGATCTTGCCAAACAAACCTGGCTGACTTTTATGACTGGGTGATCAGGGCACTTGATAGGAGACAAGCAGTGGATATCCTGTACCTGGACTTTTGTAAGGCCTTTGACTCCATACCATACGGGAGGCTGCTTAGCAAATTGAGTTACAAGGGAGTTGGGGGCAAATTAGTGGGCTGGGTAAAACACTGTCTCCAGGACAGGCAGCAGAGAGTGTTGGTGAGAGGTAAACTCTCTTCCCCAAGATATGTAACCAGTGGAGTGCCACAGGGCTTGGTCCTGGGTCCAGTGTTGTTCAACATATTCATAGCAGACATCTCACAAGGCATTAAGAACAAGGTCAGCCTTTTTGCTGGTGACACAAAGATCAGGGCAGTAGTGAGCAATGTAGAAGGGTGGTAAGGACTGCAGAGGGATATGGTTGAACTTGAACAATGGTTGGAAACATGGCAGCTGGGGTTTAATGCTAAAAAGTACAAAGTCATACACTTGGAAGCGAGAAACACAAGAAATGGTTATTGGTTGGTGGGAAACAGTTGTCCACTACAGAGGAGGAAAAGGATCTGGGTGTGCTGATAATAGGAACAATGAACCACTCAGCACAGTGTAGAAGAGCAGCAGCCAAAGTGAACAAGATGCTGGGGTGTATAGCAAGAGGAATCACCTCCACGCAAGGAGAGGTCATCCTTCCACTGAACAGATTGCTGGTGAGGCCACACCTGGAGTACTATGTGCAGTACTGGCACTCCTACCTGAAGAAAGATAGTAAATTTCTGGAAGGGGTTCAATGCAGAGTGACCAAGATGATCCATGGGATTGAGGACAAGCTATACAAGAAGAGACTGTGCATGCTTAACATGTACTCCCTGGAGGATCAGAGGGGTAGTGGGGACATGATATAGACCTTCAGATATATGAGGGGAATGAATAAGGTTGACTCAGGTAGCATTCTTAAGTGCAGGGAGGGGAGGGACAGTAGAGTGCATAGTCTGAGGCTGGAAAGTGGTAGATTCAGGAGGCAAATGAGAATGCATTACTTTACAGAAAGGGTGGTGAAAGGGTGGAACATCCTGCCCGGTGAGGTGATGGCCTTAACATCAGTGGGAAGTTTTAAGAGTGGGTAGGACAGGGTTAAGGGGATGTTCACAAAGACGACAAAGGAGGGAGTGGGCTCAGCAAGCAGGCACATGACCTTGAAGGAGATGGTGGGGAAGGGAGGGAGGGGCAGCTGCAGTATAATGGTCTGCTAGCTGCACACTTGAGTAGATTTGATAGACTGTAGGGCCTGTATCTGTTGGCGGTTTTTGTATGTTCGTATGTTTGAAGGCCTGACCTCCCAAAGGTGACTCTCCAGGGTACGTAGCAAAAAGGTCCACACTTCCATCTCCCTCAAGGTCATCATTAGAATCAACACAGTTTATCTAGCAGTAGCTGACCATAAAGCAGGCACAAAATGGTACAACCATGGACCGGCACTACAGCTAAGGAATTAAAGGGGATAGTGGCAGGCTGTATACACTATGGATGAGACAGCCAAGAATTAGGGAATTGAATATGGAGTGATAAGAAATCAAGATGGTGATGTTAATCCATATGGAAAAGATTTATATCTTTTTTAATATCTAAAATATATCTTGCATCCCAAAATATGTTTCAAACATATATGAGATACATTCACACTTTTCAGATATTTATTTGTGCATTAATATTATTGCAGTTTCTACATATTTTGCATTTCAGGTAAACATATATTTTGAATATATCCAACATATATATTTACCTTTTCATTTTTGATTTCCCTTGTAAGATGCTAAATATATAAAAAACACAAACATGTATTCATAACACAGTTTTAAATTATACCCATATGAAAGAGAGCTACACTGTATTTTGTTAATACATATACTATACCTGAATATGTCTAAGTATATCACATATGTCAGATATCTCTGCATTTTTCACTTACATTTTAGATATTTGAACAATTCAATGAAATATGTCTTATACTTGTCATTGATATACTAAATGTATGTGTTGTATTATACTATCAAAGAAAATATTTTATTTTACTTTTTAATGTTTTTATGGACTCTAATAAAAAAAATATTGTAGTTTTATGCAAACATAATTGCACTCTGTAATTTCTACAAGTGTATTTTAGCAGACATATATTTTCAATATGTTAGAGATGTATATTCTGAGATGTAGTTCATGCACGTTAAAATGGGTTTGGTCTGCTATATATCTGCAAAGTATCTGTAATATACATGTTTGTGTTTTACTATTGCTACTTTGGGCTTTAGTTTTACATGTTTTTCTTTACTGTACAAATAAACTTGATGGAAAATCAAAGAAGTGCCTTCTGGTGCTCCTGGTTTGGTTTGTGTGTGTGTGTGAGTAACATATGTATCTTGTTTGCCTGCAAGATACAGTATGTGTAGAATATACAGTATGCAGAATATATATTTTTATATATGTCAAGTATATTTTTGTAAATGCCTGCTGTGATACTGTATGTGTATTTGCATAACTAATTTGCATATTTCAAATGTACAATTTATTAGCCCAAATAATGGTAATTTCCATTTTTAAAATAGTTTTGAATTAACAGAATTAGTTTACAGACCAGAGGGAAAGGTAAAGTGTAATAAACAAGCACATAAAGGAACTCATCCCGACATTAAAGAGACTAAACAGGGGCACTATAAATGACAATATGAGCCTTTATAAATTGTGAGATCATGAGTTAAGTCCTATGTGTAATTTTAAATGAATGATCTGTAAGTCTGTGGTAATGGTGTGTCATTAAATGATAATTTTACTATAGATATCTAAATGGTTACTAACAAGAAGAATTCCAAATATACAGTTAAAAATATGTTACAGCAAGACTAATCTATTGTCTTTTTGTTTGGGTAGTTTAAGGCATTTTTACAAGATATATGTTTAGAAAATATGTTAGATATATGTCAACTACGTAAGTAGGTATATCTATTAAATAAGCAGATATATAAAATATATATCATGCACCTATAATAAATATATCATAGAAATACATTTATGAAATACCTTAATTATATTTGTCACATATATCCTGCAAGCAAATCAGATATTTCAAAATTGGCCAATTTGAGATATTTTACAAATACTTCAGACATATGATCAAACATGTATTTGAAATATACTTTTATAAATATATCTAACATATATTTCTTTTCCATATGGGAAGGTAGCACACTGCATCCCTTAGGCACAGGTTGGTCCCAGTGCCCCTACAGACTGCTGTGCCAGAACCCAGGATCATGGTACACTGCTAAGTGTCCAGACTGGTCATCATGTCTCCCAGTAGCTGAATAGGGCCACAATGCATTTTGAAGAGAGGAATCTATGCCCAAGA
This sequence comes from Neoceratodus forsteri, assembly GCA_016271365.2. Classification (NCBI taxonomy): domain Eukaryota; kingdom Metazoa; phylum Chordata; order Ceratodontiformes; family Ceratodontidae; genus Neoceratodus; species Neoceratodus forsteri. The sequence continues at coordinate 898,258,721 of CM057459.1, forward strand.
GATGAGCAGGCATAACCATTTGCACACATAGGATGGTCCCACCACCCCTGTGGACAATCCCAGTCTGCACCATATTGGGAAGCCTGAACAGTAGCGGATAGTAAAAAAAAAAAAAAAAATGGAAAGGGAAACCCTTATACTGCATTTTAGATCCCATTACACTGGGGGCATGTCTAGTAGGAGGCCTAGCTGCCCTCTGTACAAAGCAGCTCAGACCCACCACCCATGCAGATAGTACCAGCAGCCATACAGTATGTACCATAGGACTTTGAGGTAGGCAAACCCTAATGTTCTGTAATAATGTCACAGAACCCTCTGAAAGGGCCGAGGTTCTGAAAGATACATAGGCACCACCAGTTCACCCGTAGGTTGGACACACCACCCCTTCAGACACTCCTTGCTATAACAGTAGTAATTAACAATAATCATGAAATTCATTAATGTTTCAAACAGAATAACTGCGTACAATCAGCAGTGGAACAGTCAAGCTGGTGCACAACTGGAAGGGGAAACCAAGAGTTCAGGAAGCAGTTAAAACTTTCAAACCTGGAGTACCATAACAATGCACCTGTATTAGAGAAAAAGATTATTATCCCAGTAAACTATATGAGTAGAGAGTTCAGTTCAACATATATTGTGCCAGTTTTAGAGGCAGTAGGTCACAGGTACTATGTTCAAACTGAAAGAAAAGTCCATATACAGTATTTGATTCAGGGTCACAATGAATGTGCAGAGCTCCTACAAAGGAATAAAGCACAGAGTTAGCAGATCTCCTACCCTGGTGCCCCAAAATCATAGCATCCTGTCTGAAGACGGGGCACTTGAGGATGCAGTCATAGGTGCAGGCAGTGGGGTAGGAATGTTACAGTTTGAGAGAGTTAAAAAAATAGCTATAGGAAGAAGTCTGTTTCACCCCAGCTGCTTGGGTTGGAAGTGCAGGGGCTGAGGTCCTGCTGAGGAAAAGGATTGCAGTGGATACAGCTGATGCAGTGCCAGTGGTGTGGAAGCATGGCCTGCCTAGGCTCATAGCTTGATATCTACCACTAGCTCTAGATCATGTTGAGAGGTTTGGATATCTGTACATCTAAGACCTGGTGTTGGAATATGAGCAGTTGGACTGGGTTTTCTGACAGATCTGATAGGGTTGAATCTGCTGTACACTGGCAGTGAGGTAACAACTGAAGGAATCGCTCAATGACTCAGAGGAGGGCAACCTTTGACAACTATGGGAATGATTAACAGATTTAGAAACATAGAAGCATAGAATTTGACGGCAGATAAGGACCGCTTGGCCCACCCAGTCTGCCCATTTCCCTACCTGATGGATAAGCTGCAGATCCTAGTTAACCAGCAGCCTACTTCTTCCTACTCCCACCCCCTAGAATTGCCTTATGACTGTCCCATGCATGCTTGAATTCCACCACTGTTTTTGACTCCACAACCTCCTCTGGAAGGCTGTTCCATGCATCCACAACCCTCTCTGTGAAAAAATACTTCCTTAAATTACTTGAGCCGCCCCTTCTATCTTCAAATTGTGCCCCTTGTTCTTGCACCTCTTTTTTTGAAAGATGCTACCCTCTTGGACTTTGTTGATTCCTTGAGGTACTTAAAAGTTTCTATCATGTCCCCCTCTCCTCCTTTCCTCGAGGCTATACATATTAAGCTCCTTAAGTCTCACTTCATATGTCTTCGGTGTAGACCCTGCACCATTTTAGTTCCCTCCTCTGGACAGCTTCCATCCTGTCTATGTCTTTACGGAGATTGGGTCTCCAGAACTGCCGCAGTACTCCAGATGTGGTCTCACCAGCTGTCTGTACAGAGGATAATAACTTCTTGTTTTCTGCTGGTGATGCCTCTCCTATGCATCCCAGTATCCCCCAACCCTCCTTGCTGCCCTCTCACATTGCTTGCCCACCTTTAGGTCATCTGATATGACTACCCCCAGGTCCCTTTCCATTTTTGTTGTTGTTAGTATCTCACCCCCCATTGTGCACTCTTCCCCTGGGTTTTTGTTTCCCAGGTGCATTACCTTGTATTTCTTAGCATTGAATCTAAGCTGCCATGCATTTGACCATTCCTCTAACCTTGCCAAGTCCCTTCTCATCCTTTCCACCCCACCTTGTGCATCAACTCTGTTGCAGATCTTTGTGTCATCTGCAAAGAGACATACTTTTCCTTCCAGTCCCTCTGAAATGTCGCTTATAAAGACATTGAAGAGGACCGGTCCTAGTACTGAACCCTGTGGTACCCCACTGCTAACCCCCCTTTTTTCAGAGTGGACTCCATTTACTATTACTCTCTGTGTCCTATTCTCCAGCCAATTCTTTACCCAGGCGGTCATCTTGGAACCCACTCCCAGGCTGGCTAACTTGTATATTAATCTTTTGTGTGGGACTGTGTCAAATGCCTTGCTAAAGTCTAGGTAGGCCATGTCCACAGCCCATCCCTGATCTACTACTTTGGTCACCCAGTCAAAGAAATCTATCAGATTTGTCTGGCATGACCTTCCACTGTGAATCCATGCTGCCTTGGGTCCTGTGCCCTCTGGCCTCTAGATACGTAACAATTCTTTCCTTCAGAAGTGATTCCATCATTTTCCCTACCACTGAGGTTAAACTAACAGGTCTGTAGTTTCCTGCTTCTGCCTTGCTCCCACTTTTGTGAAGGGAATCACATCTGCCCTCCTCCAGTCCTCAGGTACCACCCCATCCTCCCATGATTTGTTAAAGAGGGTAGTCAGTGGTGTCACTAGTTTTATCCTTAGTTCTTTTAGAATTCTGGGATGAATCCCATCAGGCCCCATTGCTTTGTCCACCTTCAGTTTTAAGAGCTCTTTCAGAACTCTTTCTTCTGTAAATGGGCTGGTATCAACTTCTGTATCCAGAGTGTTTCTACTGTTTGTTTTAGGTACCTCCCCCTCTTCGCTTGTAAATACTGAGCAAAAATATTTGTTTAGTATCTCTGCCTTTTCACAGTCACCCTCTGCACACCCTCCTCCCTTTATTAAGCCTCACTATCCCTCCCTTGGTCTTCCTTTGCTCCCTGATGTACCTATAAAAGGTTTTATCCCCCTTCTTAACTGAGTTGGCTATCTTTTCCTCGGTTTGGGCCTTTGCTGTTCTGACTGCCTTTCCAGCTTCCTTTTGCTTTAACTGATACAGTTCTCTGTCCTGTTCCTTCTGTGATTCCTTGTACTTCCTGAATGCTTTCTTTTTCTCTTGAACCTTCACTGCCACTTCCTTTGAGAACCATAGTGGTTTCTAACCTCGTTTCATTTTGTTTATTTGCTTTACACAAAGGCTTGTTACCTATGTGATGGCAGTTTTTATTATTCCCCATTGTTCTTCCACCCCTCCTTCCTGCCCATTTGCTAGTGCATTCCTGAGGCACTCACCCATTTTTGCAAAGTCAGCCCTCCTAAAATCCAGTACCTTTGTCTTTGTATGGCTTAACTCTATTGCTGTGTTTATTGTGAACCATACTGTTCGATGGTGACTAGTTCCCAGATGGCTACCCACTTCTACATCTGTGATCCTCTCTTCATCTCTGTTTGAGAGAACCAGGTCTAAGATTGCTCCCTCTCGAGTGGGCTCCAATACTAGTTGTCTAAGGCATGCCCCCTGTAGGGCATCCAGAATAACCCCACTCTTAGCAGTGGCTGCTGCAACTGCACTCCAGTTAACATCTGGCATATTCAGATCACCCATCAGCAATATCTCCCCTTTATCTGCCATTCTAAGTATACTTTCTATCATTTCCTTGTCCATTTCCTCCCCCTGAGAGGGGGGTCTGTATACAACCCCTGTGCGGATTGTGGTGCCATTGCCTGCCTCCAAATTGACCCACAGTGCTTCTTCTTCTCCTCCCTGTTTACCCTTTTGTTCTGTTGCTTTGATTTCTTCTCTTATGTAGAGAGCTACTCCTCCTCCTCTTTTACCCTCCCTGTCCCTCCTGTAGATAGTGTATCCTGGTATGTTTACGTCCCAGTCATGGTTCTGTGTGTACCATGTTTCTGTGACTGCCACAATATCCAGATCTTCCTCCTCCATCAAGGCCACTAATTCAGGAAGCTTGTTACCCAGACTACGGGCATTGGTACTCATTGCTCTCCATTTTTTGATGGCTTTACCTTCTGTAGCGGCAACCCCCACTGACCTTTCTTCCTTGGTCTTTTTCTCATTTAGTACCTTGTTTTGTAGGGGGAGGCTTCACTCCTATGATCAGGAGGGTGGTTGAAGTCCCCAGTATTCTCACCTGCAAGAAGCAGAGAGGTGTCTATAGCTGACATGGCTGCATGCCTGGTGGGTTTGTCATGAGGGATGACAGGAAACACATAGTTTGGCCAGTGCCTCTGAAAAAATTTGTCAACAGCTTATGAGGTCTCAAACTGATACTTTGTCCCATTCAACGGAATCCTTAAGTGTGCTGGGCATCTGAGGGTGGTTTTGGTGTGAAGATGATTAAGCTTCCACTGAACCCAGGCAGAGGCCCTTCTCTGATAGTGTTAATTTGAAAAGTCTTTGTAGAATGAGATCCGGTGCCCATCCCAACTTTGGGGTCCCTGTTCTCGAACCAGTCTAAAGATATTTTCTTCGATGGGGTACTGCAAAAACTTTATTAAAATTAATCACAGCCTGTTCTCATGTTTAGGTCAGGGGGTTAGCAATCAATGAGTCCTCTTGATTTCAAGAGGTGGGCAGTTAGAGGCATGCAGGATGGTGGGGATCAGCTTTTGCAAGAAAGGGATAATAGCTTTACCATCTGCCCCTTCTGGCAAACTGATTAGTTGGAGGTTGTTTCATCTGGCTACCTTTTCCATATTCATCCACTTTAGAGAGTAGACATTTTATTGAACAATCTTGTTCCTGAAGCCTGGAGGACTCTAGTTCTTCTTTCCTCTCCAGCTAGGGTAAATGTTGTCCAGTGCCTTCCACCCTGTGTCGCAGTATGGCAAGATCTTTATTTGTCTAGGCTTCCACTTCTTTCAAATCCACTGTGTCCTGCAGAATCTGCTGCAGTATGCTGAAAATGAGAAACATATCAAGAGGCCCCACTGGTGCTGCAGCCATGGTAGTCCCTCAGGCAACATGAGGTCTAGGTTAGACTGTCTGTGAAAGCTGCACGATCATGTACTTTCACTTTTGGAAGCCGCGACTGTGGTGCTAATTAGAAACAAGGGCTTGGTATTTTATCAAAATACACACTGATACTACAACTAGAGATACCAATCAACTCAGCTTGATGAGGACTTTTACCCAAAGTACAATGGAGTATTTTGTGCCACTGGTTTTAGATGGATGCAGGCTGATTCTCCGTGGTGAAGATAGAGGTCACAGATTTAGCCTGCCATCTTGTCTTCATCAACCATGCCCCTCAAAAAAAGCATTTTAGAAGTGCAAATATATATATCAGGGTGTCCATCAAGGCATTTGCAATGCACTTCCCCTGCTTTGTGAGCACACTCAGTGAGGCATATCAAAAATGCTTTAATACACACACTGTAATGTATTATTAATGGCTTAGCCAGTATGAAACTTACATAGGTTAGTACAGAGCTTTATAAAAGACCGAAGTCCATTACAGCTCTCAAACACTGTAGGGGTACCCAAAGATGTTTTTACTAATAAGGTGTGTGTCTTGTTTGTTTTTAAATTCAGCTATGGTTTACTGGCCACCACTTCAATTGGGAGCTCATTCCAGATCTTGACTACCCTCACAGAGAAACTGATCCACATAACATTTGCACTGCATTTACATTAAGGTTCCTTTGTACAACTTATTTTTTAATATAGTCTGCATGCCAAACAGAACTCTTTCTGAAAGTCTCTTTTCTCTTTTCAGACTCACTGTGCACCAGTCTCTAATATACCAAACATATGCACACACTAGTTGCAGGTGAAGTGAAAAAAACTATGCAATTTACATAACTTGGTGTGCAAATCTGTGTTATGAAATTTGTGCAATTGTTCTAATATTACTATGCATAATGCCACACTATGCACACACTACACACCTTGTGGCAAATTATTCTATGCAATTGCAACACTTTACATCATAAATTCACTGTGAAGTGTGAATTAGCAGGCCCCCTTCAGTTCCTCCCCTTATCAGACACCTAGTTTGCAAAGTTTAAGTAACAGGTCTAGTCACAGCTGCCTGCAGATACTCTCCCAGTTAGAGTTCCACCCTGGCAAATAAGTTACACTATGTAAAGTCATCCCCAAAAACAGAGAACCAAAACACTGACTTCTATTTACTTACACAGGCCACAAAATTAAGAATTCAATTCAGTGTACTCTATAGAAACATATAATTTGATGGCAGATAAGGACCACTTGGCCTGCCTAGTGTGCCCATTTTCCTACCTAACAGATAAGCTGCAGATCCTAGTTAACCAACAGCTTACTTCCTCCTACCCCCCACTAGGATTGCCTTATGTCTGTCCCATGCATTCTTGAATTTCCCCACTGTTCTTGACTCCACAACCTCCTCAGGGAGGCTGTTCCATGCATCCACAACCCTCTCCATGAAACAATACTTCCTCACATTACCTCTGAGCCATCCCCCCTCAATCTTCAAATTATGCCCCCTTGTTCTTGCAAATCTCTTTTTCTGAAAGATGCTACCTTCTTGGACTTTGTTTATTCACTTGAGGTACTTGAAAGTTTCTATCATGCCCTTCTCTCCCTTCTTTCCTCAAGAGTATACATATTAAGCTCCTTTAGTCTTTCTTCGTATGTCTTCTGGTGCAGACCCTGCACCATTTTGGTTGCCTTCCTCTGGACAGCCTCCACTCTGTCTATGTCTTTGCAGAGATGAGGTCTCCAGAACTGCACACTGTACTCCAGATGGGGTCTCACTAACCTGTACAGAAGGATAACAGCTTCCTGCTGTTTACTATTGATGCCTCTCCCTATGCATCCCAGTATTCCCCCCAGCCTTCCTTACTGCTGTCTCACATTGCTTTCCCACCTTTAGGTCATCTGATATAATTACCCCCAGGTCCCTTTCCATTTTTACTGTTGTTAGTATCTCACCCCACATTGTGTACTCTTTCCCTGGGTGTTTGTTTCCCAGGTGTATTACCTTGCACTTCTTTGCAAAAACGAAACAGAGCAGCTTACCTTGTCTTGTTTACTAGAAGCAGGAATAGCTGATATAAAGGCATGGTTAGATGGGTTCTTTGAGAATTCGATTAATCCTGTGGACATCCTTCATATAGGAACTAACGATATTGGAAGAAGGAACCTAGTTAGTAATCAAAGAGATTTTGAGGAAGTAGGAGGGATTCTTCAAAATAAAAACATTCCCTTGATTATTTCTGAGGTCCTTCCAGTTCCAAGAGCAAACAAACAAAAAAATATGGAGATATCCAGATTTAATGGGTGGGTAAAAAGGTGGACTCAAAGAGAAAATTTCCAGCTTATGTTGCATTGGCAAAGATTTGTAAATGTACCTCACTTGTTTTCCCAAGATGGACTTCATTTGAACAAATTTGGGATTTGGGTCCTAGCAGACAAATTTAATACAATAATAGGGAAAATTTTAAACTAATGGCGGGGGTATCACCCCTTTAGTTAGAATAGAGGAAAAGGAACCCAATTCTAGTGGAAAACTTGATTACTTGACTTTGTTACACTTGAATGCTCGGAGCTTGAGAAATAAAAAAAGATGAATTGGAGGTTGTTCTAAAAAAGGAAGGAATTACGCTGTGTGCTGTAACAGAAACCTGCTGGCAAAATGATGATTGGGAAACAAACATTGCTGGTTTTCAGTTATTTAGATGTGACAGAGAAAATAAACAGGGAGGTGGCATGGCATTATATGTTCATAGTGATCTCGTAACCTATGAAATGAAAACTGACAAGCACCCAGAGTTTGAACATATACAGGTACAGATTATTCCACCTAAGGGGAAAGAGATATTAGTGGGATTGTGTTATAGACTTCCTTTGCTAAATAGTGGAAATACACTAGAATTAATTAATACAATAAGTGATATGGATGAATCCAAAAATATAATATTACTTGGAGATTTTAATTTTAATGTAATTGAATGGAACTCCCGGTCCTTTTCCTCCCCCTGTGAAGATGTATTTTTGGAAACTATTGATTCCCTAGCATTGCAGAACTATGTCCAAAATGGTACTGGGTGAATAATATCCTCAATCTGGTTATGAGTAATATGAAAGATCAAATATACAATTGTAGAGTTAGAGAGCTACTACATGGTAGTGATCATAACATGATTGAGGTAAAAATTGAAATTGGATATACTATTCGGGCTGGAACTACTGAAATTAGAAACTATAACAGTGTAAATTATACTAGATTGAGTCAGAAGGTGGCAAATTGGGACTGGAAGAAGCATTTTAAGGGATGTACAGTTGGTGAAATGTGGTGTAAGTTCAAGTAGTTTATCCATCAATTAGTTGAAGCAGAAATTCCTATTAAGAGGAAGTAAAATGTTAGAGGGAAGATTCCTGCCTGGTTTAATAAGAAAATTCATAGTTTAATCCTTAAGAAAAATAGAGCCTATAAGCAATATAAGAGAGAAGGTACAAAGGAATATAAGGACAAATATAAAATCAAATTAAAGAAAGTAAAAAAAGAAATTGTTAGCGAAAAGAAAAATCTCAAAAAGAATTTAGTAACAAAGGTTGAAGACAACCAAAAAGCCTTTTATTGGTATATTGCTTCCTTAAAGAAAACTAGTAATGAGGTAGGGCCCCTTGTTGGTCGGACAAAACAGAGTTAAAAATAATAAAGAAATGTCTGTTGAATTTAATAAATATTTCAACAGTATATATTCTAGTGGGATGATTCCTGACTCTATACTGATAAAATCCTCTGATATAACATTAGAAATTTCTGTGGATACTGTGCGGGATAAACTATTGAACTTGAAGACCAGTACTTCTCTGGGACCTGATGAATTACAACCTAGACTTCTTAGAGAATTAGCCACAGTGATCTGTAATCCTCTTCAGGCCATTTTCCAGTCCTATATTGATTATGGAGAGGTCCTAGAGGACTGGAAGATGGCAAATGTGATTCCAGTTCACAAGAAGGGTTCTAAAACCGATTGTTCCAATTACCATCCTATAAGTCTAACCAGTATATTGAGCAAGGTTATGAAGTCTATTATTAAGGAGCATATTGAAAATCTGCTAAGGGAAAAGGACCATGTAGATATTACTCAGCATGGATTCACAAAGAGAAGATCGTGTGGGACTAATTCATTAACTTTTTTTGAGTCAGTTAGTGCTGTCTTGAATAGTGGATTAACAGTGGATGTACTCTACCCCACGGGCAGCGGTCACGATCCAGCCATAGCACCTCTACAGTGCAAGGAGCCTGATCCACCACCCCAAAGTGATAGATAAGGTGCCACTTGCCCCCATGGGCAGCAGTCACGATCCAGCCATAGCACCTCTACGGTGCAAGGAGCCTGATCCACCCCCCCAAGAGATAGATAAGGTATGACGCTTGAAAAATTGCCACGATTTCTCTGGGCTGTGTGAATGCTGAACCAGATCATCACTTGTAATTTGCTGTTTTCAATTTCAGCGCCTTCTCAGGGTAGCGCTATTGGCTCCACACCTGTGTAAAGTTCCCTGATTGGCTGGTCTCACTCACCTGAGACAGGAGCAACCGAGATGTGTGGCTTAATGTAAGCCTGCATCCCTGTACTCGGCTTCTAATTTATATATTTTAATTTAGCCTGCTCTGCTCGGCCTGTGTAAAGTAACTTACCATTCCCCCCCCCACCGCAGTTTCTCTCCAACTGTATGTGCACTGATTCAGTGTTAGCTCTGCAAACTTCCCCTTAATTTTTCATCCCACCTCCCCTCCCCCTCCCAGGCCTCCTTTAAATGCAAACAGTTTCCACCCACTCCTATCTAATGTTTCAATTTATTGGTTACTTACTGTCAACAACTGCAATTCCTCCCATCCCCTTTTTGCAACTAAACCGTCTAGCAGATTTATCTCATTCTGTCTTGCTGAGGCATACCATTTTGGTACTTTAGGTTTGCTTATTGCTCACTAGCATATCCTGTCTTGCTAAGGCAGTTGATTTAGGTCAGGTGATCTCTCCAGTACTTAAGCTGCTCCAGAGTAGCAGCTATGAAATTTGCTTCAAAGCCTCTCTGCTCCTTGTACTACTCTATAGTCAGGTGATCTCTTTTCTTATTAGCCTGACTAGGAGCTGTACTTAAGGATTACTGCTTCAGGCTCCACTGCCTATAGTAGTATTCTGCAAGGATTAAGAAATTCTCCTCCATTGAAAATCCCTTCTCTTGCCCACACTTGTAGTGCCCATTGGGTGATAGCCTCACAATGAGGGCATATTACCTGCTTCTATGCTAGTCTCTGCTCATCTTACATGTATTGGACCCAAACATGAATCAAAAAATTACTCCTAGAGTGGAGAATGGCTCTCTTTTTACATTGTCCGACCAGGACATTTCCTATCAAGTAGAACTTGTATGTGCTGTAACATCCCCTAGCCCGCTGCTGGTCCTTCACCTGCACCGGCATACAGGAACTCTCCTAGAGCCTGCCCACAGGGCTACACCACCATCCACATACTCCCCCCTCTACTCCCATTGACTATCTCAGTCAGGGTATTATTGTATGCAGCATCAGAAAAACTGGGAACTAGCCTCTGAACTCCCTATACTGCCACAGACAAATCACGTAACTGAAAGAAGACCCAGACACCCACACTTCTCCTAGAACTCTACAGGGAACTCTTGTTCCTGCCTTTACTATGCTCAGTAAATGTTGAGCTTAATCCAGGCCCTCTGGCACCCATGGAATCCTCAGCAGAGCTACAAAGCCTCAAGGGGCTTACATTCTTGCATGTTAATGTATGTAGCCTATTAAAAAAAATTACCTCTGTTCAGGCCTCGGTATGTCATACTACTCCAGATATTCTGGTGATTACGGAGTCCTGGCTCTGACCGGCAACCAGTAACAATGAAGTTAACATCCCCTCCTACTCTTTGTTCAGAGCCGACAGGCAAACCAGAGGTGGTAGGGTAGCTATTTACATTAAGGATAAATTCCCTGCCTCCATAATTGACTTAACCTCTGTCCCCAAAGAATTCAAAAGCTTGTCATTAAAGACTGAAATTGCCACCTGTGTCTCATTATGTATAATAAGATGCTACAGACCCCCATCAGCTGGACTACAGTTGTTAAAACATCTTGAAAACATCCTGGGTTCAGCATCTTCAGAGTGTATCATACTAGGGGACTTCAACTTAGACCGGCTCTCCAGTGCATCCACCCCATTTAAAATGTTCTGTGATTCCCTTGGGTTGTCACAGCTAATAAACAAATCTACTCTTCCTAACAAGCTAAACCCTAATAACAGTAATCTCTTGGATATCATTTTATTTAACAAACCACATTTATTCTCCTATGCTGGTGTCTTCTTCTCTGATATTAGTGACCATTGCTTCATCGCGTGTGTAAGATCCACTCTTAAATCCTCAACTGTACCAAAATTCTCCTTTAAACGGTGCATACGCAACTTTGATCTCCTTGGGTATATATCAGACCTAAGAGACCCCATGCGATGGCAGGACTTCTATCTAGCCATGTCTCTGACTATGGCTTATGATATTTTCTCAGAAATGGTGCTGGGGCTTTCAACAGGTATGTTCCCATAGTAAAAGTCTGTGCCAGAAACAAATCCTGTTGGTGGTTTACAGAAGACCCAAAAGATGCTTTGTGGAGTAGAGATGTACTCTGGAGAACTGCTAGGAAAACTAATTTAATAAATTACTGGAATTCTTTATGGAGGGCAAGGAGCCTCTGCACCAAAATGGTCAGAGAAGCCAAAGCTAATATCTACCACTCTCAGCTGGAGAGCTCCTCAAGAAATGCTTCAAAATTCTGGAGGACTATCAAAGACATTGAAGGTCACACCACTATAAATTCCCTAACTACTAAATTATTGATTGACAATACTGTCATCTCCTACAGACCGTCTATTCTAGATGCTCTCAATAATCATTTTGCCACTGCAGGGCTAGCCTTTGACTCCTCTCCCATGAATATCCTCCACCAACAACTTAGATTGGATGCACAAGAAAAACCCATCCCCAGTCCATCCTTCTGTCTGCAGCCTACCTCCCTGAAAGAAGTCGAAGATCTCCTCCTTCAGCTGGACACTAGGAAAAGTGCTGGGGCTGACCTCATTGACCCGTACTTCATAAAGGCCAGCTACCATGTCCTCACAGTCCCAATTACTCATCTCTTCAACTTATCCTTGTCACAGGGTGACCTACCACCCATTTGGAAAAATGCACTTGTGGTCCCTTTGTTTAAGTCAGGAGATCCTACTGACCTCAATGACTACAGGCCAATCTCTCTACTTCCAATTCTGTCAAAGATGCAGGAGAAAATAGTGAACTCCCAGCTTTGGAAGTACCTGGAATCAGAAAAATTGCTCAACCTGTTGCAATCTGGTTTTAGAGCACAGCACAGTATAATCTCTGCTCTAGCCAAGGTGACAAATGACTGGCAGCTTGAATTAGACAAAAAAAACTTTGTGCAGTTTTCTTGGACCTAAGCAAGGAGTTCGATACCATTGATCACAGACTGCTTCTGTCGTCCCTCTGGAACATTGGTTTGGATTCCCTATCCCTTAAATGGTTCTCCAACCATCTCTCAGGGTGACTTCAACAAGTAAAGGCAGAAGGGGAAGTTTCTCCACCAAAACCCCTATCGAGGGGTGTACTGCAAGGTTCCATTCTTGGTCCCTTGCTCTTCAACATTTATATTAACAACGTAGATGCCCCATCAAAGAAGCACAAATACACCTCTTCATGGATGATACAGTTCTCTATGCTAGTAGGCGCACACATAAAGCAGCCTGTAAAGCCCTTCAAAATGAATTTAATCTGCTGCAACATCAGCTTATAAACCAGAAACTGCTCTTAAATGCAAAAAAAAACAAAGCAATGTTCCCCCTTCAAAATGCAATAAATCCTGCAATTGCTGGGACACTCCTGCAGATCACTACCATTCTAGGTGAGCAGTTGGACTACGTACCAAAGTTTAAGTACCTGGAGATCTGGTTAGACTATAGACTTACTTTCACAGATCACTTAGAAGAACTGGCAAAGAAACTTAGACAAAGACTTGGTCTGTTCTTTAGGATTAAAAATCTCCTCACAAGAGACGCTTAAACTGAAACTGGTTCAAACTACCTTTCTTTCCCTATTGGACTACGCAGACTTTCTATATAGTCAGGGACCTGCAGGTACCCTAGCCAAACTCAATACACTTTATCACAGAGCCATAAGATTTATCACGGGTCTTCCATACTCAACCCACCACTGTGTATTGTACACGGCAGTGGGATGGTCATCCCTTGCTTACAGATGGCAAAAAAATGCTGCGGTTTGGACTTACAAAGCTATCTCAAATTAACTGCCCCAGTATATCTCTCTGTTTACCTTTGTACACTCTGGGGAAGTATGCCCTGGGAAGCACATCATATATCTACCTTTATGTTTACAAAGCAAAATCTCACCTTGGCAGAGCAGCCATCAGTTTTGTGCTCCCTCAACTGTGGAACAAGCTGAAAAAAACTTTGAAATTAACTCACCCCATCAGCCTAGCAGCTTTTAAATCTCTATATCTACATCATAATAAGGAGTCCTGTGCCTGTCTACCCTAAATAGTGACTCCTATAAGTCCAAACACACTCTAATTACTACTGTTAAAAGACTGATCACATCTATAATCGACTCTTCCCTCTCTCCTTTTTCTACCCCCATATCTGTCCCTTCCACATTCCTTTGACCTTGGTTCCAGCTCTAAATTCTCCATACCGTATCACTATATATCTTTTTATATTAGGTTTTATTTGTGTTTGGTGCACCTGATATGCATATTTCTTTACTTTTATGAAAAATTGTGTCCTACCCAAAACTAGCTGTATCTTCTGTTCCAAACATATACTACTGTCAATGCTACCTGCTGATGCTCTGGATATACTGTACTATTTTATCTCACTTTATTTGTATCATTACTATTTTCTTGTGTGTTGCATCCCATGTATATTGTCCCTTGTTCTTTGTTAACAAACCCAGGTCCAGCTCGAAAATGAGCTTGCTCAACGGTGATCGCCCGGTTAAATAAAGACTTTGATTGATTGATTTGATTGATTGACTCTACATTGACTTTGAAAAGGCATTTGACTCTGTGTCTCACAGTGAACTATTGTGTCTCCTGGAAAAATTGGGAGTGGGTTCCTATATAGTTAGATAGATTTATGCTTGGTTAATTAATAGAAAGCAACGTGTTTGTATTAAGGGTGAGAAGTCGGATTGGATGGGGGTGCCAAGTGGAGTTCCTCAGGGTTCTGTCTTGGGCCTCCTCTTGTTCAATGTACTGGTCTCGTCCATAAAATGTGTTGATAAAATATGGATGGTCAAATATGCCAATGATATTAAACTTGGCTCAAATGTGACTAACAGACAGGAAGCTCTGAAGTTTCAGGAAAATATTGATTTAATTTATAAGACAGCAGTGGGGAAGAAATTGAAATTTAATGTATCCAAGTGTAAAGTCATGCACTTGGGAAGAAACAATCCCAAATTTGAATATTTTTATAAATGGAGCCCAGCTGATGGAAACTGAAGTAGAAAAGGACTTGGGAGTATGGATAAATAAAAATCTCGAGTTTGATTATCGGATTAATGAAATAACCAAAAAGTCATATAGAATTTTAGCTTTAATAATCAAAACTATAGAGCGTAGAGACAGAGAGGTTATTGTGCCACTTTATAGGGCTCTTCTGAGACTTCATTTGGAGTATGCTGGCAGTGTATGGTCCCCCAGATTAGTGAAGAAAATGAGAAGGTTGGAGGGGGTGCAGTGTCGAATGACAAGGAACATGTCCGGTTTGCAGAGGTTGCCTTATGGGGATAGACTGAGGGAGCTGGGCTTGTATTCTTTACAATACAGTAGATATTGTGGAGATATGTGTTTAATTCATAAGGCAACCAGATCACCTGATGTGTGGGAATGTTTGGGCTTGATAGAAAGATCTAGTCCAACCACAACTCGGGGGCATCAGTACCAATTAAAGGGAGAGTTTTATGATGGGAATCAGCTGGGATAATAGTTTTCACAATGAATTGTGGATCAATGGAATAATTTGTCTAGTCAGGTGGTGTCTAGTGTAACTACAAATGAATTTAAAATTGCTCTAGACAATCATAAAAAAGTTATCTATATGATTTGAGGTTATGAATAGTGCAGGATGATAATGGCCTTTGGCTAAGTTCCTGAAACTTTCATATGTTTCCTATGTTTCCCATGTTTGCATTGAATATGAGCTGCCATACAGCTGACCATTCCTCCAACCTTGCCAAGTCCCTTCTCATCCTTTCCACTCCATCTTGTGTATCAACCCTGTTGCAGATCTTTGTGTCATCTGCAAAGAGACATACTTTTCCTTCCAGTTCCTCTGCAATGTCACTTATAAAGAGATTAAAAAGACCTGTCCCAGTACTGAACCCTTCGGTACCCCACTAGTAGCACTTCTTTCTTCACTGTGGACTCCGTTTACTATTACCCTTTGCATCCTGTTGTCTAGCTATTTTTTTATCCAGACTACCACCTTGGGACCCACTCCATGGCTGGCTAACTTGTGTATTAATCTTTTGTGTGGGACTGTATCAAATACCTTGCTAAAATCTATGTAGGCCATGTCCACAGCCCCTCCCTGGTCTACTACTTTGGTCACCCAGTCAAAGAAATCTATTAGGTTCATCTGACATGACCTTCCCATCATGAATCCATGCTGCCTTGGGTCCTGTGCCCCACTGGCCTCTAGGTACTCAACAATTCTTTCCTTCAGAAGTGATTCCATCATTTTCCCTGCCACTGAGGTCAAACTAACTGGTCTGTACTACTCTATGAAATCACATCCTTGCTTTAAGGAAGCTGGTGGCTGCTTTCTCTCTCAACTACTCCGGACAGAGTTCACAAACAACCTCTGTTTTGTAAACACAGTTCCTCAGTCCCCCTTCAGCTCTCCCCTTATCAGACACTTATTTTACAGAGTTTAAGTAACAGTTCTAGTCACAACAGACTGTAAATATTCTCCCAGCTAGAGTTCCTCCTTGGCAAATAAGTTACACTAAGTAAAGTCAACCCCAAAAACAGAGAACTAAAACATTGACTTCCACTTAGTTACACAGGCCCCAAAATTAAGAATTCAATTGAGTGTACTGTATGAAATCACCTCCTTGCTTTAAGGAAGCTGGTGGCTGCTTTGTAACCATAACACAAAGACACTTTCTTCAATTGCTGACTCCTTAAGTTTCTTCTGATATAACCTTACCTGTTTCATTTCATAATGGTCAGATCTAGAAACAGGGGTTTAATAATTATTCTGGACATGACTGCATCTTTCTTTAATTCAGCAGCTATGCTTCAGACTGGCTCTGATAGGTTCTTCAGAAAGAAAAGTTAACATTTCATATTTGACTTTAAGGCTTTTAACCACGAGTGGCAGACCACTGAGTGAAAATGCCTTTTCAAGGAAAATTGATGCTGTTAAAGTACAGTACTAATGCTCATTTCTGTCACCTACTGAAGTACAGGTTAAGGAAGTCACATTAGACATAAGATAAGAGCACAGAAGTTTGGGCGAAAGTTAATGCTTTGCTAACAGTGCAATTTTCTTATCATTGTGACAACTCATGAAACTGCATTATCCAAAAATGGAATGTTAAGTGATTTGTTCTCAGATTTAGAATCCAGTCTGCCTTTGTAAATGTAGAGTATGTGGGGAATAAAAGCTGTTTGTTAAAACCATTGGGCATAGCATTAGATTAAACAACATCCTGCCTACATGAAATATAACAGAGGAATACTTTACAGGCAACGTGATAGTAATCAAAACCTTAAAGCAGCAGTTCAATGAAAAAATACTTTTGCAGAAAGCTAATGTCATCTAGAATTAATAAAAATATTAACATACCTGTCATATCTACAATAGTATTACTAAGTCAAATGTGGTGACCATTTTCTTTGTGGAGAAAACAATACATTAAAACATTGATAAAATACTCAAATTTTTATGTAACTACAAAATATACCACCAGTTGAAACTATGAGGAGCATGGAATCTTTTATAGTGAAACAAATATTGGGTCACATTTTTTTTGCACAATTTTGTTGCTCTGCTACTTTAAAATAAATCAATTAATTCTAAAATGTCTAAGAAGATATTTGTTATAGATTGAAGCTTTATACATGTATATCCATTTATAGAAGCCCAATCATTGGACCAAACTGTGTAGTGCTATACTGCTTTACATTTATTTATTTAGTTTTTGTTAACCGGGTAGGTACACTAGACAAGTTTTATGCCTATTTTCAGGAACGACCCGGGAGAGTACAGCAGGGTATAACAGGTACATCAATACAACAAAGCAGGAGAGAAAAACAGTTTTACATTTGATTGGGAGGTATACACAGTTAACAAGACTGGGGGCAAGATACAATTGAGAATTAGATACAATAGCCAAC
The DNA here is from genome assembly GCA_016271365.2 of Neoceratodus forsteri. Taxonomy (NCBI): domain Eukaryota; kingdom Metazoa; phylum Chordata; order Ceratodontiformes; family Ceratodontidae; genus Neoceratodus; species Neoceratodus forsteri. The sequence goes on from CM057459.1 coordinate 898,276,289, forward strand.
AGGGCAAGAAAAGAATAAGGTGTGTAGGATCACCAGACGACACACAGTAGGGTAGTGAGCGAGATCAGGTAGCAGCATGGGGAGAGGTGAAGCCACCTGGCTAGTGACAACTGGGAACTATGTGGTAGGGTGGCTTTAGGCATACACAGCGAGTGGCCAGCTTGAGGTGTTCCCACAGGGAGGTCTGGAAAAGATTGAGGGAAGGGGCAGTGCAGACCCTTTCAGGGAGGGAGTTCCAGAGCCTAGGTGCATGAACTGCGAAGCTCCTATCACCCATGAGGGTACGGGTGGCGGGTACATTTAGTAGACCAGGGCCCTGAGATCAGAGAGGTAGGGTGAGAGGTCAGCTAGAGCGAGAAGCCGGCCAGTTCGGGGCGGGTGCCGGAGCTGATTACTTTGCTCATTAGGCACCCAGTGCCAAAGTTAAGGTGATTGGCCGGGGATAGCCATCCTAGCTTATCGTAGAGTTCACAGTGATGGGTAAGACAGGGGGCGGCCAGAGCAAACCGGCAGATGTTGTTGTACATCGTGCTCCACTTGTTAAGGAGGACCTTAGAAGTATGAGCAAATAGGTGGAAACAATAGCTGAGGGAAGGGAATAATACTCCCCTGGCAAGAGCCAGATGAGCCGCAGGGGTAAGGTTGTACCTAGCCCTGTAGGCCAGCCCCAGATTGCAGCTGACCCCTCTACAAACGTTGTGGATGTGACTTCCCAGATCCAGTTGGGGATCAAGTGTCATACCAAGATATTTGAGGGAGGTCACAGTAAGAAGAGGGGTACCATCCTCACAGTTGATTTGCAGAGGAGCTGAGGAGGCCCAAATTTTGGCTGATGAGCCGAATAACATGGCCTGGGTTTTTTTCTGGTTGAGGACCAGCTTCTGGTTGGAGAGCCATACCTGGATGTTCCTGAAGTCCTCTGATAGGTGGCAGTTTAGGGTGGCTGTATCTCTGGAGTGGGCCAGGAGGACCAGATCATCCGCATACATGGTAACCCGGCACCTGGAGGCCGCAGTGGGGAGATTGTTAATAAACAGGGAAAAGAGTAGGGGTCCCAATACTGAGCCCCGTGGGACTCCAGAGGTTGCGGGCAGGGGGGCAGAGAGGACTTTACTGAATTTAGTTAGTTGTTCTGTGCCATGCAGGTAGTCAGAGACCCAGTTTAGAGCAGGGGGGACAGGCCAAGGGGCCTCATCTGAGAGACGAGCAGGTCATGATCCACGAGGTCGAAGGCCTTGGATAAATCAATGAACACAGCACCTGAGAGTGGCCCAGATCCATTGCTGCTCTGATGCTGGAAGAGACAGAGATAAGTGCCGTGGTAGTACTGTGCCCTTTGCGAAAGCCATGTTGGGCAGGGGACAGCAGTACGTGGGTATGGATATGCTCCTAGAGTTGTTTGGCTATAACCTTTTCCAGGAGCTTACTGACAGCCAAGAGGATGGCTTTAGGACGGTAGTTATCCAGGATTTTGGGGTTGCCCTGCTTTAGGACAGGGACAACCCTGGCAACCTTCCAGATATCTGGGATCTGTCCCTGGGTAAGGGATAGGTTGAAGATGTGGGCCACTGGGGTGGCAATGTGGGGGGCGCCAAGTCTGAGGAGCTTGGGCTCCAGGTTATCTAGGCCTGGGCTTGCATACTGGGAGAGGCCTTGGAGAAGAGACCGTACCTCGTTTACCGACACCACCCTTAGGTGGAATGGGGGACAGGGCAGGCCAGACTCCCGCTGGGTCGTGGGAGCAGGGCTGTTTGTATTCCTGGCCATAGACCCGTGTGGGAGGACAACAGGGAGGTCAGTGAAATGGGAGTTAAGAGCATTGACAATCGTGTGAGGATTGTTGCAGGAGTCTCCTCCGATGAGCATGTCAGTGACCCCAGAGTTGGAGCGACCACTGACCAGTGTTTGAATGGTTCTCCAGAACCGTCTAGGGTCCTTAGCAGAGCTGAGAAGGGCGGCCTTGCAGAAATCACTTTTGGCCCCCCTGATGGCTTTCTTACACTCATTTCTGAGTTTTCTGTATTGCTGAAGCAGGGTAGTATCATGTGAGCATTTGAACCGTGCCCAGCACTTGTCTCTCTCGCTCGCATGAGGGAGAGGAGGCCCCCATGCAGCCACTGGGTGGCTGTCCCATGGACCCTACGCCTAGTGATAGGGGCATACCTATCTTGTAGATCCACAAAGATGTTGTGGAATGCAGCAACAGCGGTGGAGGGGTCCTGGGCTCTGTAGACGTCTGCCCAGTCAGTGAGCCTTAGTTCCTCCATGAACAGGTCCGGGTTGAACCTGGCAAAGTTTCGGACCTGGATGATTTTATGGGGGACCTTAGGGAAGGGGATTTTCCATATACAGAAAACAGGAGAGTGGTGGAGATGGAGTGGGTGGGTCCTGCAGAGGAGATCCTCTCGGGATGGTTTGACATGATCTAGTCCAGAAGGGAGCAGGAGGTACCGTTTGCCTTCCATTGGGTGGGCTCCTGTACTAGTTGCGTCAGGGTTTGGGTGGCAAACAAGGCCTCGAACTGCTTGACATTATCCCCTGCCCAGTTTAGGTTTGCATCCCCCAGGAATAGGAGTTCATTGTCCCTGGTTCTGGGACAGACAGTGTCCAGGATGTGGGTGAGGCCCTGGAGCCCTCCATTAGGGGGGTTGTAGGTACACACCACATGCAGTTTTTTGGCGTTGCCAAGTAGAAGCATGGAGTGGAGCAGCTCACAGGATGACAGCAGCGAAAGGCTGTGATTAATTAGGGATACATTGAGGTGGCTCCTATAGTAAATCAGGGTGCCTCTTCCCCTTTTACTTCCAGTTCTGTCCAACCATTTGAACTCGTAGCCAGGGAGCCCACAGGCAGAGTCAGGAATCTGGGGTTTGGGCCAGGTCTCAGTTATCCCCAAGATGTCAGGCTTGTAGAGAGTGGCCCACGCGTCGAGCTCATCCAGGTTGGGAAGTAGACTCCGAATGTTAAGGTGAGCTACTTTCAAACCCTTGCCCAGCCACCATTCCTGGGGAGAGTCTGAGGTGGGGGGGGAAGGGCCAGGATTTGGTTCGATGTCTCCAGATAGGGCAAGGGTCAGTAAGAATAGCCACAGGAGGAGTCCTCTAAGGGGGGATCTTTTGATCCCTAGCCTCTGGACCTGACGTCACACTATTCTGGTTCGAGACAGGATGAGTCTTGGTAACAATCCGCTAGGAGGATAGCAGGGACCCGCGGTGTTGGCCATGAGGTTTGAGAAAGTAAAGTCGGTCACTGCTCTGGGGGGGAGGACCAATCTCAGTCTCTGCTCAAGCCAGGAGCAGTGGCAAAGTGGAGGGACATAAGTCCCAGGAAGAGGATAGCCAGGAGAACATTACGGGGGGGGGGGAGTAGAGCAGATTACCTTGAGGGATTCCATTTATGAACTGGGGCACAGTTATTGCAGGTGACCCACTTCAGGTGGATGCACGTGTGTGAAAGCACCTTTGGGGAGAGTGGGAGCAGGGACCTGTGTAGGGAGCTGGGAGTGGTATGAGGGATACCCACCCAGAATACTCCGCTAGTGGTGATGGTGGTGACTCAAGGGTAGTGGAATATAAGGAGCTTGAGGGCCAGGGGGCAGAGTGATGACTGAGGACAGAAGTCAGGCAGGATACGGAATCCCAGAGGAGGGCTTACAAGATGTTGTGATCAGAACGACTTAACTGTAGATCAAGTTGGTCACATTAGTAATATCAGTAACTTGAGGTAAATAAAACTGTAGCAGTATTAATCAGATGAGCTGGGTTAGCAAGAATGCAATAAACACAAAATAGTATGGACTAAACATAAGTAACCACAGTAGCCTGTCAGTGAGAAATTGTCACAGAGGAGCAGGGTCTGACTAGCATAAATGACAGGCAGGTGCAGGAGGCCAGAGAGGACAAGTAACAGTTCCTGAGTGCACAGAGCACCGGGGCAGGGTCCAGGGAATAGAGGAGTGGTGCTAAGCAGGTAGGTATGAGATCAGCAGTTCCTAGGCAGTGAGAGAGAGTCAGGATGCACAGGGAGAGAAACCCCAAATAGAACACAGTTCCGAGCACATTGACCAGAAATAGGCAGAGTCAGAAACAGAGCCACACCCTCCAAGCCAATAGGCAGTTAGCAGCCAGTGGGCGGTGCAAGCAAGGATTTAATCTCAGCACATAAACAGGGCGGGTGGGAGGGCCTTAAAAAAGCAGCCTGTGAGTCCCAAAGTGATATTCCCAAGGAGGCTCACGGAGCTTGCCAGTCAAGCCGGCACCTCCACTCGGGAGTTCAGCCTTGAAGGCGCGAGTCCTTGTGAAAAGGGCGAGGGGGAACCCTCCAGGTCAGGTCTCCCTCTCTTCCCCCTCCATTGGCAAGTGGCGAGGTTTCTTGGTGAGCTCTCCTTAAGTCAGCAGGGCTCGAGAGGTGTGCGGCAGCAGCGGCCAATCACAGGTCACTAGGACAAAGGCAGTTTCGGCACCAAAGTTTGAAAAAACATCCAATGCCATCGGTAGAGCAGGGCTCGCCGCTGGACTGAAGATTTTGCAGCAGGGTAGGTTTTAAAAGTTCACCTGCAACAGCAGGGGTGATTCGTTTTCCTGAGGTGAGGGAAGCAGTCTATGAGATATTCCCGAGGAGGCCCGCCAGAGCTTGTCATTCAAGCCGGCACCTCCACTCGGGAGTTCATTTACCCTAATAATTCAAGAGTTAATAAGTATATATTTTGTGTGACAAAAATTAGTTTACAGAACTTTCCTATGGTCTAAGTCACCTCTAAAATATGATCAATGCCCTTTTCAAGAATACATACACATACATACCTGCATACATACATACAGACAGGCATGATTACATAGCAACTTTCAGGAGGAAATGAGATCACTGATCAATCCAGTTCTGCCCTCTCACTAGCTTGGTGTGGATACATGCAAAATATCCTTTTCAAAGATGTTTATTGATTTAAATTGTCCAACTCCATATGATTCCATTATACATGTTTCTTAGTACTGTTATGAATATCTTTTAGATGACACGACTTCTGTCACCTAGCTATTTTGATACACTGGAAAAACAATAGATGCAGTAGTTCATTATTACTTACTTGCTGTGCACAATACATCATCTTTCACTACCCCTCTAATGCAGACAAGCACATTTCTGCTATTGTACTGGAAGTACATAATGTCATCTTGATATAAGAGCATATTAGTTTGTCTGGCAGTTTGAATGACTCTTCAGTTTATCTTTCATATCCTTTAGCATGCTCATTCTAAGTATGAATGCTACAGATTTTTGTTTACATTGCTTCAGGAAGTACAGGCATATAATCGTACATTATGTGGTGTCCAAGCATAATAAGGGGAAGGAATAGGATGTGTCACCATTGAGCTATGTTGAAAATCAGCAATAGACAAGACAAACTACTGTAGATATAGTGCAGATGTTGTTTGATAGTTTTGTGTTGAGTGCTCTCAGGTGTGATTGCAAGTGAAATGTTATCTCCCCCGAAGACTGTAGACAGCTTCAACAGAGTCTAGCAGAAGGTAAAAGGGAAAATTACCTGGTGTGAGGGGAAGGTGGGAGGAAGGCAATACTGAAGGGGAGGGAGAAATGGAAAGTGGTTGGTGGTGGATCCCTCAGTGGTTACTAGGGGTCTGCAAACTCAAGCAGATTAGACAGACTGTAATGCCTTTTTCTACTGGCAATTTTCATATATTCATATGTTTGTAGATGGAAGTGAAATGGGCTGAAACTAAAGTATTTTAGAGTGCACATATCTGTGTAGTTATACAACGCTTATTCATAGTGCTGCAATCTATGTTTGGAAGTGAGCTGACTTGATAAAATAGTTTCTACCAGGTATTTTTACAAATACTGACTCTGCACTATCAGTGTTGGTAGCAGTGATTAGAACAACAAAACAAAAGAAAAAAAGGGAGAAATATCTTTCTGACTTTTAATTTTTGTTGTTAGCAGAATAACAGGAAGAGCAAACCCACACGGCAGGCTATGAGCAAATGTAAAATTTGCCTGTCTGATATGTTTATTTGTTGTTGGCAGCACAATAACAAATGCAGCAACACACAAGGCAGACTGACTGTGTTTCAAAAAAAGTATGCCAGTCTGACATGTTAATTGTTGCTATCAGAACAGCAGCTGTAGCAGCCCACACTTCAGTCCACCAATGTTTCAGTGCCACTCCAACATGTTTATTTGTTTGAAAGAATATCAGTTATTTCAGCCCATATGACTGGCCTCCAGCTTTTCAGAAATGATGCCAGTCTGGAATGTTTATTTTTGCTGGCATAATAGACGTTACAGCAGCTTACATGGCAGGCCACCAATGTTTTAAATAAGTATACCTGCCTGACAAGTTTTTTTTTGTTTCTGGCAAAATAGCAGTTAGAGCTACCCATGTGGAAGACTGTTAGTGTAAATAATGCTTTTCTTCCATGCTTATTGCAGGTAGCATTGTAGTACCTATAGAAGCCCACATGGCAGACAGATAATTTTTTAAATATGGTAATTATGTCTATTTGGCATGTAAGGAAGAGGAGGTGGCATAAAGTAAATTTTACTGCAGTCTAGAAGGACCTGGAATAGGAAGAGGCTTGCAGTGACTGAAGCTAGGCCTACTGTAATGCATTAGACCCCTGGAAGAATGGGCTTGTCTTGTAGTGCTCATTTAGGAACATTTGGGGTGACAGATTTGTGCATTCTTTAGGTAAATGGAGTCTGCAAGATGTCTCTTGCGGGGAGCTGCTAGCAGTAAAAAAGGAGGAGAGGGACTTGGGGGTCATAATCACAGATGACCTGAAGACCGCTAGGCAGACAGCAAAAGTGGTAGGAAAGGCCAGTGGGTTGTTGGGGTGTATAGGAAGGGGAATCACAAGCCAAAGGAGGGAGATAATAGTTCCACTACACAATACCCTGGTGAGCCCTCACCTTGAATACTGTGTATAGTTCCGGAGACCACACCTTTGAATGGACACTGACAAAATAGAGATGGTGCAGAGGAGGGTGACCAAAATGGTGAAGGGATTATATCATAAGCCTTACAAGGAGAGAATGAGGGACTTCAATTTGTACATGCTGGAACAAAGGAGGGAGAGATGCGACATGATAGAAACGTTCAGGTACCTTAAGGGCATTAACAAGGTGGAAGGGACAACATGTTCCAGATTAATAGTAGTGCCAGGACAAGAGAACACGACATGACATTGAGGGGTGGTCACATTAGGGGAAATGTCAGGAAGTTCTTTTACATGGAAAGGGTGGTGGATGCATGGAATAGCCTGCCCCAGGAGGTGGTGGCAGCCTGTACAGTGGTGGGCTTAAGACATGCATGGGACAAAAACAAAGGAATAATAGAGATAGGCAGAAAAAGCTAAAGCCAATGACCAGCTAGGGTCACTGGACGCTTCATTAGGCAGCTTAAATAGGCAGACTGGATGGGCCTAGTAGTCCTTATCTGCCAACAGCATCTATGTATCTATGTATCTAACCCTTGCTCTGCCAGAGACTGATACTGTATATCGGTCCAGAATGCCTACAAGTTGTAATTCTGTTGGCAGCTTAAGGGTTAAAAGTCATCTCATGACTTCTTATGTTTGAGAACCATAAAGCTAAGCAGTAAGGAAGGACAGACTGGCCTGACAAGAATCAGAACTCCCTTGGATCTCACAACATCAGTCAGACTCGGGTAGTTATGAACTCTGGTTGGAGGTGTACTGGGTCTACCCACAGTGATTTTAATTTTTTTTAATTTATTTATTAAAGAATCAGAATTACAAACCTTTGAGCTAAGAGCTCATTTACATAGGGTCCTCATCAGTCAAATGAGGGGAAAAAATATATGAGTTGGGAATAGCAAATGCAGCTAACAGGCATTGTCATAAGCATGCTAGTAACACATTAACAAACTAATATAATACAAGATATTGAGTATTAAAGACAGAGGCAGATTATAAAATACAGTCTTAACATAGAGCACATAGGAACAAAACACTGGCAGTATAAATAAGGTGCTAACAGTTCAGTTAGGTACTCACAAATAGCAGCTAAGAAGCCTTGTCATAGCCAAGAGGATGACAAGGTAGAAACATCTCAGTAAATGTGTAGCAGGCATTAGTGGGGAGGCCAATTCAGCGGAGTATGTTTGGATATAGTCTAGTAGGGTACACAGGTAATGCCCTGGAGGTTAGGTAGAGCAGCAGTAGTGTGTACACTATTACAGCTTTAATACACTATTTACTAAAAAAAAGTCAATACCCTCTCCTATCTGCCAACCTTGCCCCCACCTGGATCCCACAATGACAAAAAAAAACAAGCATTTGTCAATGCCGAATGTTGATTGCGTTGGTCTGCTGAGCTCACTCAGTGGACTTCTGTCACTGGCTCAGTCTGTTTGTCCCGGTGCTGCAGGCTGCTCTTTTGTACAGGGCTGCTGCCTGCATTGGCACCTTGTTCTGCTGAGGAAGAAATCCACAGCTGTCCCAACAGAGGTCCATTGAGGTGGCTCACTGCCCCTCTCTCACTCGCTCATTCTGTTTCTCCTGGCACTGCAGGCTGCTCTTTTGTACTGGGCTCCTGCCTGTGTTGGTGGCTTTTTCTGCCCACAAAGAAATCCACAGCTGTCCCGACACAGCTCCGTCAAGATCGCTCACTCCCCCTGCCTCACTCACTCCTTCTGGTTCTCCCAGCACTGCAGGCTGCCCTTTTGTACTAGGCTGCTGCCTCTGTTGGTACCTTTTTCTGCCCACAAAGAAATCTGCAGCAGTCCCGACAAAACTCCGTTGAGCTCGCTCACTCCCCTTCTCTCACTCACTCATTCCATTTCTGCTGGCGCTGCAGGCTGCCCTTGTCTACTGGGCCTCTGCCTGCATTGCTGCCTTCTTATGCCCACAAAGAAACTTGCAGCAGTTACAATACAGCTCCGCAGAGCTTGCTCACTCGCTCATTCTGGTTTTCCTGCCACTGCAGGGTGCCCTTTTGTACTGTGCCCCTGCGTGCATTACTGCCTTTTTCTACCCACAAACAAATCTGCATCAGTCCCAACAGAGCTCCGTTAAGCTCACTGACTCCCCCTCCCTCACTCGCTCGTTCTGTGTCTCCTGGTGCCGCAGGCTGCCCTTTTGTACTGGGCTGCTGCCTGCATTGGTGGCTTTTTCTGGTCAGAAAGAAATCTGAAGGTGTCCCGACACAACTCCATTGAGCTTGCTCACTCCTCCTCTGTCACTCATGCATTCTATTTTTGCCGGTGCTGCAAGCTGGCCTTTTGTACTGGGCGCCTGCCTGCGTGGCCGCATTTTCTGCCCACAAAGAAATCTGCAGCAGTCACAACAAAGCTCCGTTGAGCTCGCTCACTACTGCTCTGTCACTCGCTCGTTCTGTTTCTCTTGGCACTGCAGACTGCGCTTTTGTATGGGGCTCCTGGCTGCTTTGGCACCTTTGTCTGTCCACAAAGAAATCTGCAGCTGTCCTGACAGAGCTCCATTGAGGTTGCTCCGTCTCCCTCTCTCTCTCATGCACTCATTCTGTTTGTCCTGGCGCTGCAAGCTGCCCTTTTGTACGGTGCTCCTGCCTGCATTGGTGCCTTTTTCTGCCCACAAAGAAATCCACAGCAGTCCTGATAGAGCTCCGTTGAACTCACTAAGTCCCCCTGTCTCACTCGCTCATACCGTTTCTCCCACCACTGCAGGCTGGCCTTTTGTACTGGGACCCTGCCTGCATTGACGCCTTTTTCTGCCCACAAAGAAATCCGCAGCAGTCCTGACAGCACTTTGGTGAGTTTGCTTACTGCCCCTCCCTCAATTGCTGTCTCGTTGTGTTTCTCCCAGTGCTGCAGGCTGCTCTTTTGTACTGGGCTCTTGTGTTGGGGCCTTTGTCTGCCCACAAACAAATCCGCATCAGTTCCGACAGAGCTCAGTTGAGCCCGGTCACTCGCCCCTCTCACTCATCGATCTTAATCTGTCCCAAACACTGATTTCCCAGAGTGACCGTGTTATTCTCCGGCAGGAGTGCAAAAACATATTTTAGCCAGGATGTGAAAAATGACAGCTGTAGTATTCATAAGGAGGTGTGAAAAAATGCCACTGTTGAAAATGTGGCGTGACAATATTACAAATTTGCAAAGTTACAAGGGTGCGTAGAAACAGTTCAACGCACACTTGCAACACAATCATGTTATGGAATTTCATCACCAAATTTTCAACATAGGGATTTTAAGACCTCTGCTCATGAACAGTACCACTGTCATTTTCTTAATCTGTCCCGAACACTGGTTTCCCACAGTGACCACGTTATTCTGTGCCAGAAGTGCGAAAACACATGTCAGCCAGGATGGGAAAAATGACAGCTGTACTGTTCATAAGTAGGTATGAGAAAATGGCAATGTTGAAAATCTGGAGTTAAAATATTATAAATTCATGAAGTTATGAGCGTGCGTGCCAACTGCGCAATGCACGCTCGTAACACAGTCATTTTATGGAGTATCGTTACCAAATTTTCAACATAGGCATTTTAGGACCTCTGCTCACGAACACTATCATTGTCATTTTCTTAATCTGTCCAGAACACTGATTTCCTACAGCGACAGCGCTATTCTGCGCCAGAAGTGCGAAAACACATTTCGGCCAGGATGTGAACAATGACAGCTGTACAGCTCACAAGGAAGTGTGACAAAATGGCAATGCTGAATATCTGGCATGAAAATATTGCAAATTCATGACGTTACGAGCGTGTGTAGCAACTGCACAATGCACACTCGTAAAACAGTCATTTTTTTTATTTTTCCCACCAAATTTGCAACATAGGCTTTTTGAGAGCCCACCTCATGAACACTGGCACTGTCATTTTGTTAATCGGCCCGGAAGGGTGATTCCGCGTAGTGACAGCAAAACCACCTTTTGGGGCTGATTAAAGCCATGACAGTTCAAGAATTCATGAGGAGGGGTCCCAAAAGAACCATGTTGAAAATTTGGAGAAAAAATTCCCAAAAATGCCCAAGATATGCACTAAAGTTGAAAAAACCCTATTCATTACATTATACAGCTTATCGGCATTTCCTCAGTTTGCGGTCGGCTTTGAAGAGTGAAGATGTGTTTCCGGTCCAGCGAAGATCATCGCACTGAGCTCCGGAGAAAGTATGAGGTGGGGGGTGTGGGGAGGCTGGGTGCACAGTGGGTGGGTGCGGGTTGTGGGAGGGGGGCGTGGAGACTACAAAGGACTGTTTCCTTTCTTTCAGGTACAACAAAAACAAGAAAACATCGCAGGACTGCTTTCAACATTACAGGGGCATGTGGCACACTGGGGTGGGCTCCCAAAGTGCCACCAGAGTCTGGGGGGACAGCTGTAGCTGACAGGGGATTGGGCACCCCATCAGCAAACAACAAAGGGGGGGGGATTTATTTCTGCCAATGGGGATTGGGCACCCCGTCGGCAAACAACAAAAGGGGGGGAATTCCTTTCTGCCGACGGGGATTGGGCACCCCGTTGGCACACAATTAAACCAGGGGGTGTTACATTATGTCGACGGGGAGTGGGCTCCCCCATCAGCAAATAAACATGGGAGGGTTAGATATTGTTTGTGAATACGGCGGCAAGCCACCGCCATGTTCACAAACAATATTAGAGATCCTACATCCTGCCCTGCAATGACGGGTCACTCCCTCATTGCACCGGATAGCCAGCGCTGCAATGACGGAGTGGCCCCTGATTGCAGCGGCTGATTTTTTAGAAAGTTGTGGCATGCTGGCTGAGCTAGTGTCAGCAGCAGCATGCCACGGCATTGGGGGAAGTGGGACAAGCCTTTGCAGGCTGTGGGGCATTGGGCACAACAGTGCCATGCCTCCACAACCTGCTTCTGGAGAAAGCTGATGCAACATGTTTCTTGTGGATGCATGCAATCAGCATTAAAAGAAACACTTTTTTGGCACTTTTTTATTTCCATCTGGTCTGGTGTTCACAGCTGCATGCACTCTTACCCAGACATTCCCATTTGCATGCTTGAAGTGTGAGAGGGCGAGCATGAGAGTTTTTGGCATTGAGCTGTGAGTTATGAAATGGGGGTATCAGCAGCTGGAAGAGGTAGAGGGAAGAATATTAATTTATTTCTGGGAGAGGGAGGGTATTCATTTATTTATGGACTGGGAGAATCAGTAGATGAGACTAGTAATGGGAAGGGGTATTCATTTATTTATTTATGGGACTGGGAGAGTGTATTCTTTTATTTTTTTATTGACTGGGGTATCAATAGATGTGGTAGAGGGAAGATATATTCATTTATGTATTTCTGGGACTGGATAGGTATCGGGCAGATGGGAAGGAGAGAAGTATTCTTTTTATTTTTCTGGGACATGGTTGGTGGGAATTAACAGATGGCAGGGGATTCATTTTATTCTGAGGCAGGCTAGGTGGGTACCAGTAGGTAGCAGTATAGAATTCAGGGACAAGATGGGCTTCAGCTGATGGAAGGTGGGGTGTGGATGTTCATTTTGGAAAAGGATAGGTACAACAGAGAGGAGGAGGAGGGCCATGCTACTAATAATAGGACAGGATGGTAGAGTATTTCTTCTGGGGGATGATAGATAGAAGCCAAAGGGAGAATGGGCAAGGGTATTCATTGGGACAGGGTGGGTAGCAGCAGATGAAGAAGCAGGGGTTAACACACTGGGAAAGGATGGTAGGTGGCAGATGGTGGGGATAGGGGTGTGCATACTGTACAGGGCAAGTGTTGGTTTTAGCAAAAAGGATGGGAATTCATGGGGTTGCTGCATATTTGGGGGCGGTATCACTGGATGGGACACGCTGGGGATATATGAATAATTACTGGTGCAGAACGGGGGAGTGATATCATATCCCAGCCAATGTAGAGAATATGGAATACACATGGATATCCAACCATTAACTTGCCCTAAGAACTCTATTTATGTTGCTGGAGAAGGTGACAAACGGAAAACCTAATGGGGAAAAAAACAGGAACATTCCTTCACACTCCTAATGTGATAGCAAAGTGTTCCAAAGACTTAGCTGTTCTTGTTGCTGCTGGAGGAGTATTCTGATCAGAGTGAAGAAGCAAAATAAACCACCACAGCAGTGCTTCCCATTATGTAATCCTTTGTTCCTCCTTTCCAGCCACAAGCCCTCCACCCCAAGGAAACTAATACCTGCCTACCTGACTCTGTACCTAGTGGGCATCTACTTACCTAACCCTGCCAGCTGGCTCAGATGTCAGGAGGGGAAGTGGCCTAAGACAAACCACTGCCTGCAGCAGTCCTTTACAGCCTTTTCAATTGTGCGAGAAATATGCACTTAACAAGGAATGTGGCCTCTATTATTACTCTTTACAGCAATGGAAAAATTAGTTAATACATAAATCATTTCTGTGGAGTCACTATTAAGTAATAGGACAGTTTTATGGAATTTGGACAAAACTCCATACTTTGTAACAATGAAGTTACCGATTTTTTCATGAACTATAATATATTCCATAGCTTGTGATTGTTATAGTGACATGGGAACTCCTTGACAAGTGTTTCCAGTTGACAAAATTTGCAATGGTGGGACAATTGAATTCTAGCCTCAGGTGCATTTCCGCTTGGTAATACATATTCAATTTGCAGTCTCTGAAATGAAATTTCATTCAGAAAACATTTTCTGTTCTTTAAAAAGTGAAAATGCATCAATAGGTGAAATTCTAGCCATGTCATTCTGCTTGAAACATCTATCAGTCTTGATACTATCCTATTACTTACTGTGTTTATGTCTTGAGTATTCACTTGGTAAAAAATGGTTGGAAGACCCTTTTTAACTAGCACATTCTTTTATTTGGAAAGCCAATACATAAAACAGATATGATTTTGGCTGTATTCCATGGTCTCTATCCAACATAGTTGGATTAAGCTTCTCAACTTATTGTTCAATAAGTTCATCAAATACGAGTCAGCTCTGATGGTTGTCGGAGTGGAGATGGAGACCATGCCTATCTTAACTCTCATAATTTCTCAAAAGACAAACAGGAATTCCAAACATTATGGTTTTTTTTTTTGTTATTCTGTTTATTGAACATTTTTCAGATGACAAACCAACAAGCCTATGACTTATATGTATAGAACGTTAAGTCCAATAGATTGTCATGTTTAAGAGTACCACAGGCATGTGGTGTATGATACCATCATAATCAGGTAACATTTGAAAGAGATATTGACATGGATGGTTTAGGGAGATTTTGTAACTACCTAATAGCCGAGTACTCTGCTTAGCTATGTAATGGATTAGGTACAATAGGGTAACTGAATACCTTTAGACTAAAAGGATGTAAGACTACTGCAGGATAGATAATCACTTAAAACTACACCCTTATACCTTCTAAATGTCATTTGCTTCCATGTCAACAGACAACTCTTTTCATGTAGCTGTTAAAGATGTATGCAATTGCTTGTGTTAGTTTTCACACTTCATACCAGGTACTGTCACTTTCCTGGAAGGGTCCATTCAGTGGTTGTTGAAATCTCATTGTCCCTGAGAGCTGCATTAGCATATGAGAACATGATGTCAGATCAACCATTTATATCATGTATCTCTATGCTAAAATAACAAATACCCTGCAAAAACTCTCTGGAAACTTATAAACTGAATGGAGTTTAAAGGGGGAAAAATGCATTACAACTCAGATAGCTTGTAAAACTCACTAAAGATAAATGTGGTATTTCACACCTTCTTGCAGCTTGGTTCTTTTAAAATTACTTAAGCAGACAGGAATACTGGGGGAGTTTAAAGGTTGATTATGCATCACATTCTCATATGCTAATGCAGCTGTCGGGTACAATGAGATTTCAACAGCTATATTTAGGTTAGTTGAAGACATGAAGGACTACGTTGGGCAGATCACTGTGAGATCTGAAATGTGGGGCTGCCAGCCTCATGATCACTACCTGACTGTGGATGACAGTAGCCAGCGATGACATGAGTGGCAGGGCTGCACCTAAACTGTTACTTGAATTCAGTGTAGGGAGATTACCCTTGGGTGGGGGGATGTTAATGTTTGTTAGGACAGTATTGAGGGGAGTTGTGAATAGCTCATTCAAGATTTGGAAGAGTGGTAGCCAGCCAACTCACACTGTGAGTAGAGTACAGAAAAGTACTTGAGAAGAATTGCTGGGAACTGTCCTGCGGGGTTCTGCAGAGCACAGGTAAAGGAGTAGACTGACACTAGAAGTCAGGTGGATTCACTTAAGGTATTAGTATGCCTCTCCTGCTAATGATATTGTTATCCATTGTAAGTGCAGCCCTTATGAGGGCATGAAAAGCAGTTTTTTTGGTGGGTCATGATGCTTATTGTTTGGCCCTCCAGGAAGACCTACTTGTTGGTTAATGAGGTGGGAAAAAAACACAACAGGGAACTGTACATACTACCTTCACTGTGCAGAAGGGTGGTGATCCACTCAATGTTTACTGTGGAAGCAGAAGTCAAACATTGAGAATGTGGACTGGAGAGTGATTTGGGAGGCATTGTTTAACAGTGCCAGCTGATGATGGTTATCAGTATAGGTGTGCACAACTCTCTGAGTTACAAGATTAGAATCTGAGGTGAGATAATTCTCTTCATGAGACCACAAGCTCATATGCGGCCCAAGGCAGTACTAAGGACAGGGTAAGGATGGTGGGGTGTTCAACAGAAGGCAGGCTAGGTGCGGGGCGTTCACATGGAAAAAGAAAGCCTTATTTGTGGATTAACAAGAAAGCATGAGCTTTGGAACTGATCAAGACTGGTACTTTGCTGTGTGACCCTGAGCAAGTCATGAAACTTCCTTGTGCTCCCAGGTCACACCTGTACACAAGCTTTAGCTTAGTGTGCCTCTCCTGGTTAACAAAAAAAACAAAATAAAGTGCATCATATAACCACATGTTCTACTGTAATGCAGTTTGCTACAGAAAAAGTCAGCTGGATTGCAAAACATTTTCTGCAAGTTAAAGTAAACAAAATTAACAAAATCATAGCCTAACGTGTACTGATCAAAATAATCCATGAGGTAATACATGGTGTTGATCATTCTGGTACAACAATTCAAAATAAAGAAGGAAAGAACTAGTTAGCACTATAGAAATATATGTGGATCTCTGTCTCTGGCTCTGATGATGTCATCATGACTCATAACTTAACACACTTGGCAGACATCTTAGTGAGAAACCCAGGCTGTTTTTTGAAAGTGAAAAGCTGTTGTTTACATTTTTCAAAAGCTATGAAACTGCATTTATGTTATTTACATAAATGCAGTTTTAGCATAAATGTAAACAGCAGCCTTTACTTTACCTTGCGATGAAGCCAGATTTTGGAAATGCAATTTTAAAAAACTGCCTGTTTAGGTACCCTTTAAGGTATCACGGCCTTATCAAGTCTCAAGCCTTAGGTCTGTAAGACCTTTGTAGATTCAAGCCAACCCTGCAGGAAGATGGAGTTATGGGGCCTCAAGGATATTGCAGCCTCATTGAGGTGTTGCAGGAAAGATGACCACACCCCAAGGAATTTATTATATATGTCTGAAGTGAGGTGGGTAATTCTCTCAAATTTTGCAAGTTTGGAGATGTTAGCAATGAGTTCTGCCTATGAGGGGACCTCAGTGGACCTCCAGTGGCAGAGCAGAAGACTCTTTGCTTCTATGCAAACCACTTGAATCCACTACTGCTCATTAGGCTGAAGTAAGGGTAAGATTTGGAGGACCCTAAGGGACACAATTTAGGGGAGGATTTGATTTTCTCTGATAGTGTTGTATTAATAAAACTAAAGACCTGGTGCCAGTATAAGCAGAGTGGGGCACATTTTCATAGGATCTGGAATAACTTCTTGCCAGGTTGGTCACACCTCCAGCAATGATCACTGGGGAGTAAGTGTGCAGACTGTAGGACTGTGGGAGTGTGATACCACAGATGCAGCACTTTGCTTTGAAATAGCCTGCTTCTAGGGGGGACGCTGTGGAGCCCGAGCAGAATGGCAGCATCTAGCAACAGCTCCTGAACTGAATTATATACACTATCCAAAACCCCTTTAACCATCGGGAATTAACCCTAATCAACGATACCATTCGAAAGAGGATCCCTCTAAACATAAAATGGGCAATCCTCTTAAGGACAGAGGTGGAGGCACAGGAGCTAAAATGGCCGGTTCATCTCAGCATACGAGAAATCTTATTGAGATGCAGGCCACACCACATCAGGACTCCGAAGAAACAATGGTTTCCTTAGGCCTTAAATTGAATAGGCTGATCACATCTATGTCCGATCTGAACAACAAGATAGACTCTTTTGGAACGAAGAGTTACAGTTATTGAAAAGACCATGGAGGACATGCAGATCGAAGTTGGGGACATTAAGAAGCAGACTGAAACAGCGTCGACGGCAACATCACTGCTGGTAAAGGAAAATACGCACTTGAGGGCCAGGCTTGAGACTCTCGAAAATCAGGCCCGTTCTTCGCACATCCGAGTACTAGGCTTGCCAGAGGGAATCGAGGGGGACCACCCTTTGATGTTTATAAAGGAATGGCTGGTAGAAAAACTAGTCCCAGAAGCTCATGACACCTCATTTGACTTACAAAAAAGTCTATAGAATTACCCCTCGAGGGTACCAAGAAGACACAGAAACACCTCGTACCCTGTTAATTGTAACGGATGGAATAGGCACAAGAGACAAGATCCTCCGATATGCCCGTCAAGCAGGTCCTATTCTACAGGATGCCCGAACTATCTATCTATTCCCAGATATCAGCTACGCCACCCGCCTTAGACGGAAAAGGTTTGATGGGATCATAAAATGGCTCAAGCAAGCGAATATTACCCATTCACTGGTATTTCCAGCTCGGCTGAGAATAGTGCACAGGGGGAAAATATGGGTGTTCTCAGACCCTACTGAAGCTGGCAAGTGGGCCGCACATTTTGCTGAATCCAGTCGGAAATGACGAAGAGATCGTGGCGAGGAATCCAGCGAGTCAGAAGACCATGAGGATACCTGAAGAACGCATAGGCAGGCCAGAACTTGAACTTATTTTCTAAGACATTTTATTTTTGTTTAAATAGATAATCTTCTCAACGGCTCCTCTGTTCAAGTCTCGGAATTGACTGTCAGAAACACAAGGCTTATGATTGCCCTTATAATAACTGTATTTGATGGGGAGAAGCGTTTAATTTTATGCAGCCTATTTACATGTTACTGGATGTAATAATTACTCTACACAGCATAATCAATGCTGTATGTAATAGTGCCCTCACTCATCCACCTGTTCTTCTTTCTAAGGGGGGTAGTAGCTGGATTAGAGGAGGCTGAGGTGAATGCTGCCTTTATTATTTTGCTGTAACTGGACTTATAGTTATATAGTGTGACAATAATAGTCCCAGATTAGGGACGCTTGTTTAGTTGGACTTTAAATCCTATTTCTTACAGAGCGAAGCAGTCACACTGCTCATGGGCTCATTTAGACAGCTTTAATACACTAATCTATTTGTAAGTGAAATGTTTAGTTACCCCTCCTATGTGGTATCAAAATATTTGGGAATCACTAATCCTACGATTAACGAGGGAGTTCAGTCCTCTCTCTTTGACTTGTATCAATACTTGTGGTATGTCCTAAATATGGTAAAACTGTCTGTAAAATGATATGAGATAATTTAAAAAATAAAGTATTAAAAAAAGAAATAGCCTACTTCTAGAATCCCTTGCTGTTATTCTTCCAGCAAGAGGGGTTAATTCAGGAGAGATGCCCACATATCTCTAGCTACAAGAGACTGGTATGGAGACTTTCTCATATTTCCCTGTAGATCCAACCAACCTTACCCTTAGAAGACTGCACCTACCCTTTCAGGAGATGATCTTTGTCTAAGAGGTGGACTTGGCTCAGCTTTTTAAATAGGGCTGAGATTGTACTACGGATCTATAAGTATCTCCATAATTCCTGAGGTTCCAGACAAAACTTGTGTTGGACATCAAGGTACGTATCCATGGTGCGGTGGTCTGGAGTGAAAAGGTCTTGCATGATTTGGATACCAGCTGATGTCCAGAATGTCCAATTAAGCATATAACCACCCACCTGGATTAGGTTTTTTTTTTTTTTCCAAAGGGGGAGTTAGTGCAAGGTGAGCCAGCTCTTCCAATAAACAAACATGAATCTGAGACCATATTCAGAGGGAATGATCAAAGATAGGTTGTGGAGTGGTAGTCCCTTGACTTCTCTCTTGTCTGAGTTAAGGTTTAGGATGACATCCTCTCAGGATTATAGGGGCACTACCCATACTTAATTGTAATATACAATCCACCAATTCATTAAAAAATGCAGGACAGTTGGAGTTAGGTGCGTATAGGTTGCCTATGATCAAGGGGCCTGAGGGAGTGTTGAAGCACCACAGCATCCATCTGCCATCCTTTTCTGTGGAGACACTTGCTGCTTTCCAGTTAAGGGATTTATGTATCAGAATGGATATCCCAATTTTTTAAGTACAGCAGTGCTACGGATCGTGATGCCTATGCATTCTCTTTTCACTTTTTGGGCCTCCGGGTGTAGTAGCTTGATCTCCTGCAGAAGACAGACTGGAGAGTGGAACCTTTTCAAGTGGGACAGTACTTGCTTGCACGTCACTGGAGAATTTAAACCCATGACATTCCAAGAAAGAAAATGTAGATCAGCAATTGCTTACAGTAAGGGTATAGTGCACACTGAGCAGAGTGTAGCAGTTGCAAGCCTAAACATGCACTCAGGTCCCTAGAGACTATTGGGGTTGAAGGATTCAGATTCAAGCACAGGGGTCCCATTGCCAGGTGATTTAGGACAAGCTACATAATAGGAAATAGTTGTTGAGCATAACTGAGTAACAGAACAGATAAAGAGAAGATAATAAAAATAGGGTATAATAACAACTATATACAGGTATATTTCCTTTGAGCACATCGGAGACTGAGTTGGGTCACTAGTGCAGCCCAGATACTCTCAACTGGGACCAGAGGGCATGGATAACAACTTGAAAGACAGATGCAGTTAATCATTACTCCCTCCCAGCCCCAATACTTTGGCAAGATATACAAAATCCTTACAGGTAATGTTGGGTATCTGTCACAGGCATACTTTAACAGGGTGTAGCTCTTAGCCCACATGTGACTAGGCAGGCATGCTGTAATGAAGTACAGCATTTCACCCCAGAGATTTCATTAAAACAGGTGAATAAGGTAGCACCCTTTAATACTACCAACCATTCAGTTTGCTTGGGGAATGCCACAAGGTACAATACACAGTACCCCCTGAAGTTTGATGGGAGTAGATAAAGTAAGAAAGTTAGGGTTGGGGTCGGGCCTCCTCTATTAGGAGTGAAATAAAGGAGAATCTTAGAGTAGAAGGGTGTCTGGGGGAGTTTGATACCTAGAGTGAGTTAGGTTATGCAATGAGTAAATGGAGATAGTGGGATCAGAAGAATAGCAGAGGGACCATCATCACTTAGGTATATAAAACTGTAAAGTCCTGTTTGGGTTACTATGTGGGGTAATAGTGCTGAACTGAAACAAATTGTTGCACTGGCTCTGCCTAGACACTTATAACACCCTCTGTGGGAAGGAATCCCAGGGACCCTGTATGATGGGAATCCCTTGGAATAGATGTGCTTTAATCCCAAGAAAAAGGATTTTTCCTTCCAGTCCCTGCAGGTAATATCTCATCTATGAGTTCTGATTTAGGGATGATAACATAAAGTTTGTCCTATAAGTATGTCCTATCTTTTACCCTCAAGTATATATCCACATCTGTAACAGTACCACAGCCTGGGCATGGTTGACACCTGTAGAAGAAATGAGAACCCTAGGAATTCCTGTAAGGACCAGTTTCAGTCTGAGGGTCATAGTGCAGGCTTAGTGGTGTGCACCCCCACTGGACCTGCTGGAAGTCATCCCAGGGAACCATTTGGAGTGCTGCTTGAGGGAAACATGTCCGGGGGACATGCTGGTGTAAAACAGCCAGTCTTTTGCAAACCTCAATACACCAGGAAACAACAGCTAGGGAGACCTGAGAGAACATCCTGGTCAGTCTCACCTGAGAGATATTGATGTGAAGAGTGGGTATGTTAGTTAGGAGACTGAGGAATAAACTCAAGCATGGGATCAAAACTAAGGAGAAGCCTCACAAGAACTCCAATCCACTTTGCTTCATAGCTTTAGAGGCCTAGGATGGCTACCCAAGTGAAAGGTTAATTTTTAAATAAAAAGAGTCAGCATGGAATTTCACATTGTAAGAAAACGCCTGAAAAAATAATTTTAAGTGCTCTGTAACCCCCCAAGTCCTTGTCATATTTATTAAACCAATCAGGAAAGGATGTACAAATTTTCATGGGGCCAAACTTCAGTGGCAATGGGGCTGACTTTCCAGAGAGATCACTGAACCCCTTGGTGTTGTGTAGCAGTTTGAGTGTGAGCGATGTACCAGGAAGTTCACACTGAGTCTGGGGTACCAGTAAGGGTAGAACAGCATGCAAGGTGACTGATCCTGGGGATCCAGCAACAGTTCAGGCAGTGAGCTATTGAGTGAATGCTGGGAAGTGATGGTATTGGAAAGAGAGAAGTTAAGTTAATTCCAGAAGAGCTGTAGAGTTGTTCAAGGGAACAACTGACAGCGGGAAAGGTGCAGTTCGTGAGGATGTTCACTTCAAGTTGGTGCCTTCAGACCTTGTAAGCTCACTGGAGTAAGCTGCAACAGCTGCATGACTGCTGTTGGAGTGGACTTGCTTGAGGTCACTGTTGAAGTTGCAGCTGGGTCTGCAACCATCAAGGCCTAGGTGGGTTAGCCAGTGAGAAGTGGCAGGTTTCTTTGTCTCTCCCAGAAGACCCCGAGGTAGCAAGGGGGATTTGTTCAGCAGCGATTACATGTTCAAGAGCGAGCCAAGTGGATTTAGGTGATCCACTGTGCTGGTCCAATAGTAAGGGAGCTAAGACAGTAGGGTCGGTTGCCACCCTAGTGGGTAGGAGCTGTATTTGGTGTACAAGTGATTCTCATGAAGCTGGCCTCAGTGCAACACAATGGTTAGGTGTGTGGCCTGGGCTGAGAGATCCTTTTCATTATCTGTAGAGTCCCCACTCATACTGTTGCTGCAGGACCTAATAGATGAAGCGGCAGAATCTCAGAGGCTTTTTGTTTTGGTTGTTTCAGTGTGTTTGCTCTGGGTGGAGCCACTTATCATTGTCTAGGAGCTGAGGAGTGGATGACATCTGGGCAGACTGATGTGCTGGCAGGGTAAGCTCCATGAAGCATTCAGGTGCCCCCGAGTTATGCTGAGTGGGTGGATGCCAGGTGGGTCATGGCTGAAATGGCCAATGGAGCTTAACATAGTCCAGCACCTACTCCAGTGATGTGAGAGTGACCAGGATGCTCTTACATTAAAAGCACAGCTAAGCTGGGTAGCAAAGGGAGATGGGTTTCCCTAGCTGATGAAGGAGTTGCCATACCTCAGAGAATGCCCTTCTCTTATTAATGAGATCATGAGAAAAGTGTTGAAAAATCATAATCTTGTGTTCTTGCCACTCCAGAGCCCTCCACTCCCTTGCTCTCCATAGGATATCCTCATTCACTTGGAACCATGGGAATTTAGTAAGGATGGGCCTGGGCAGCTCTCACTTTCTGTGGAATTGTGCCAGAGAGGGGTGGACCACACTATATCAAATCATGGGTTGCCAGGTAGTTTGAGCAAGCTGAGTAGAATGTAACACAAGCAAAGGAGATAGAAGACTTGGTTTGCTGGCCAAGGCACCTAGCTTCACCTGAGCTCTTTCCTTCTAAGACTGTTTGAAAGGCAGAGTAGAGAAACTTACCAGAGCAAGGAAAAAGGATTAAGACTTATTTTGGCTAAGCAGATTTACTGTGTGGTGTTGTATTCATTTTTTACTTACAGGGATTGCTACTGTTTGTTGCTAACATTTCATTGTTTTATTTTTCTCTGTAGCAAAGTGTTTCTTACAGCGTACATCTTCTCTGAAATTATTACAGGTGGTGCTTTACTGGTTTTACAGTTTTATCTAACATTAGGATAAGCTTTCAGGGTTACTGCATTTGTTGTTGACTGATTGTTTCTGCTCTTACCTCCTTGTTCTTTCATCCGTGGTTCTTCTTTTTCGGCAGGGGAAGGGCCCAGCCACTCACCCCCATCCCCAACCACCCCACACTACACTCCTTTTATAGGGTATCACAGTTGTGACATTTCCTGTGGCAGAGCAGGAAGGGGTGGATCAGTGGGGCCTCCACAAGGGGAGCTCATTTACAGGGGCACTAGTAATTTAACCTGTTATAACAAGTTAAACAAAACACAATCAAACCATTACTTGCATTTTTTTTCTTTTTTTTTCCTTCTAATTACTCTGTCTAGGTTATAAACCCAGCAACTTATCTGGAATGGATATCATTAACTGCAGGTACTGTGGAACAATTTTCAGAAGGACAGTCTTACAGGATTTAGGACACTGTCCTACATGCTGGGCCTTTGGAGATCTTAGGGCTCAGCTCCGGGCAGCAGGGCAGAGATTGCACGCCTCAAATTTTGTATTCAAGAGGAAATACATTATAAGAACCACCCACCATTTCCCCAGCATCCAACAGAAAAACCTCGACTGCAGAGGGTAGTTGGTCCAGGAGGTTGGCAGGTGGTTAGGAGGGGCAAATGTGGTGCCCCATCACTCTGCTCTCCAACATATTACCTCCAAAAACATATAAACACTACAAACAGGTATCTGCCTCTATCTCTGAAATCAAACAAAGAGGCAGAAGACACTGCAGAGCAGGACACTGCAGCACAGGAGCTAGCACAACAAAACTCACCCAAATCAGGAACCAAAACAAAGAAAGCAAAAAGAATCCAAAAACTTCTGATCATAGGAGACTCCATGATTCGGGGAGTTGATACCCATCTCCAGCCAGGGTAATGGTCAGATGTCTCCCAGGTACATCAGCATGGAGAGACACTGACCGCATTGCTAAATTGTTCACAAAGCAGGAGAAAACATTGATGTCCTAGTACACATGGGACTAAGATCTCGCCAGCGGTCAGTTGTGGAGACCAAGGAACACCTGACCAGGCTGGGTGACTAACTATCATCTATTTTGTCTGGCATCTCCTTCTCTGAGATCCTGCCAGTCTGGGAGAGGGGAGCAGATGGACGGAAGGTCAGAGAAGGGGAGATAGGGGAGCTAAACATGTGGCTCAAGGGCTGGTGCCAGGAAAAAGGACACAGATTTGTAGGGAACTGGCAACAGCTCTGGGAGTGAAAGTTCTTTAAATTTGATGGACTGCATCTGATTAAGGAGGGAGTCAGTGCATTGGGGCAGAAGTTTGATGTCTTTGTAGAATATTTAAACTAGCAAATGGGGAGAGGGGTGCAGCACCCCATACGTCGAATGGGAAGAACACCCCTCCCCCCTCAGCTAGTGGTCAAACAAGGATTCAGCATGTTTGCAGTTCATTTGCATCACCAGGTAAGAAAAAAGGATTGTCTCCCCATACGACACACAGGGGTAATGCCAAACCTCACTCAATAACTAACACACCAAAATCTGGCCAATGGAAAATCATGTACACAAATGCTCACAGCCTGGGAAATAAGATCCCAGACCTGCAGGCAATAATGTCAGAGGCTAAACTGGACATAGTAGCAATTAGTGAGATGTGGTTTACCAGTAACCACACTTGGGAGACTTCAGTACCTGGCTATGTATTGTTCAGAAGAGACAAAGGTGCAAAAGGGGAGGTGGCTCTATATGTCAATGAAAATATCAAAGCTACAGAAATTCAGAATACATAAGGAGCCAGAAGAACTGTGGGTCACCCTGAAACAGGAAATGGGACAGCAATAAGAACTGGGGTTGTCTACAGGCCCCAGACCAGGGGAGGACATAGACACATTACTGTTAGAAGATATACAAAACATGACAGCTAAAGGAGGTTCTGATAATGGGAGACTTCAACATGCAAGATACAGATTGGTCAATACCAGCAGGAACATTTGCCAGAACTAGACACATAGTGGATTCCCTGCAGGGAGGACCTCAAACAACTGGTACAGCAACACACAAGAGACAGGGCTATCCTAGATCTAGTACTGACTAACAAGGAAGGGATCACAGATCTCCAGGTAGAAGGTCACCTGGGGCCAGTGACCATCACGTGGTATGGTTCAATTTGGCTACTACATCTAAATCATCCCATTCCAAGGCAAAACATGGGACTTCAGAGGAGCTGACTTTGATAAGATGGCCAACAGAGTTAAGCTAGCCCTGGCAAAAGAAACACAGGTGAGGGGTACAGGCGGGCAAGCATTAAGGATGCAATACTTGAAGCAACATCCCATTGTGTTAGACAGAAAAGGAAGTGCAAAAGAAGAAGGAAACCACTTTGGTTCTCAAATACAGTAGCAGAAAAGGTCAGAGCCAAAAGGCTGGCCTTCAGGAACTATAAGGGAACACAGCGGGATGAAGATAGGGAGGCATACCAAACTGCCCTAAGGGAAGCAGGGAAGGCAGTAAGGTAGGCAAAGTCCGAAACTGAGGAAACACTAGCACAAACAGTAAAAGAAGGTGACAAGACTTTCTATAGATACATTAGTGAAAAGAGAAAGTCCAGAGGGGGTATTGCTAAGCTTAATGGAGAAAAGGGAGCATGTGAGGAGGAAGACCCTGTAAAGGCATCTATCCTAAATAGATACTTTTGCTCAGTATTTACCGAAGAGAAGATAGGGCAGGGCCCACAGCTCAACTTCATGGACACAGGGGGGAGGGAGGTGAGCACTACTCCCTTCACAAAAGAAAGGGTCCTGCAAGAGCTTGCTAAGCTCAGGGTGGATAAGGCAATGGGACCTGATGGCATGCATCCCAGGGTACTTAAGGAGCTAAAGGTGGAACTAGCAGAACCATTAGCAGAACTGTTTAGTGAGTCTCTGAGAACAGGAGAGGTCCCAGAAGACTTGAGAAGGGGTTCATGTGATCCCGCTCCACAAGAGTGGTAGCAGGGAGGAGGTGAAACTACAGACCAGTCAGTCTTACCTCAGTAGTGGGCAAGATTATGGAGGCACTCCTTAAGGAAAGGATAGTGCAACACCTGGAATCCATAGGGGCACAGGATCCAAGACAGCATGGGTTTACAAAAGGAAGGTCCTGTCAAACTAATCTCATAGATTTCTTTGACTGGGTAACCAGAGTGGTGGACCAAGGGGGAGCAGTTGATGTCACCTACCTTGACTTCAGCAAAGCTTTTGACACTGTTCCACATAGAAGATTGATAAATAAGCTGGGTAGGTTCGGGGTGGGTCAGAAGTTGGTCAACTGGGTGGCAAACTGGTTGACGGGCAGAAAACAGAGAGTGGTGGTAAATGGTATACAGTCAGAAGAGATGCAAGTCACAAGTGGGGTACCTCAGGGATCAGTCCTGGGGCCAGTCCTCTTCAACATCTTCATTAGTGACCTTGCAGATGGACTAGAGGGTAAGGCTTGTCTGTTTGCAGATGACACCAAGATCTGCAACAGAGTAGATGATCCAGATGGGGTGGGCAGAATGAGAAGAGCTGGATAAACTAGCAAAATGGTCAGAAGAGTAGCAACTGGGATTTAATGCAAAGAAGTGCAAAATCATGCACATAGGGAAGAGAAACCCGAAGCCACCTATAAGCTGGGAGGAGAGTTGATAGCAGTCACAGAGGAAGAAAGAGACTTGGGCATCATCATCACTGATGACCTGAAATCATCCAAGCAGACCTCTAAAGCAGTAGGTAAGGCTAGGGGGGTGTTACGGTGTATTAGTAGGGGTATCACAAGCCATAAGAGGGAGGTAATAATCCCTCTTACAAGACACTGGTTAGGCCCCATCTGGAGTACTGCGCAGTATTGGAGGCCACACCTCACAAGGACATTAACCAAATTGAGGCAGTCCAGAGAAGGGCAACCAAATGGTGCAGGGACTGCATCAGAAGACATATGAGGACAGATTAACAGAGCTCAATATGTATACCCTTGAGCAAAGGAGGGAGAGGTGATATGATCGAGGCATTCAAACACCTTAAGGGCATTAACAAGGTGAAAGAGTCTAACATGTTTAAATATGAGAAAAATAGCAGGACAAGAGGACACAGCATGAGATTAGAGGGCCGATTAAGGGGGAATGTGAGGAAATTCTTTTTCACAGAAAGGTGGTGGATGCATGGAATGGCTTACCACAAGAAGTGGTGGCTATGAATACAGTGCAGGGCTTCAAACAGGTATGGGATAGGCATAAGGGAGCAATACAAATGACTATGAATAGATAGGCTACTGACAGAGCAAAGGCCGATGGCACATTTATAAGGTAGAAAAACAAATGGGCAGACTGGATGGGCCTTGCGGTCCTTATCTGCCGTCAACTTCTATGTTTCTATGTTTCTAAATAGTGTCTCTGAGTGCCACATGCTCTCTGAAACGCACAAATGGAGATTGACACAGTTGCCTTGATTCTCATGGTTGACCACTTTATCTTAAAACTGGTGATTTTTTTTTTTTCACAGAGCTGGGCTTGTAAATAGTGAAAGTCTTTTTCATTTGCCTTACAGCATTTTTTGTTCCTTCAAGACAATCGGAGATTTTAATGATCACCCCTTCATTATTATCTGTCTTGATTTGTATCATTTTTCATCCCATGAAGAATCTGTTGGAACAATTTATTCCACCCGATTGACTGGGACAGCAGTAGCCACCATTGTGAGGAGAGCAGTAGGCCATGTTGTGCTTAAAGGAATGTGAGTGACTCTGAGGAGCGGCAGGTGAACTGTGAGTACAGTGCCGACAAAGTTATTAAATTCATCTGCTTGCTTTAAAGAACATGACTATGCCCACTAGTTATCACATATAAAAGAAAAGAAAAATATTTTTTGATGATTAGGGCTGGCAGGGTGAAGCAGAAAAAAGTTAAGCAACCATCTTCTGCAAGGTCAAGCCATACCACCTCCAATCATTATTCTTAAGAAAAGAAGAAAAGGTTTCTTGCCAGTTCCAAATTATGTATACTTTCTTCAGTCAAAACAGAAAAAGATAGTGACTACTGCTACTCTTTATATTTAAACATTTACTAATCTTTTGTTTTGTTTGTGCCACCTAAAACACGCATCATACATCAATGTTTTATTGAACTTCTCCTCTTTACCAAGATGTGCTGGTTACCTATTCAGTTGAAATAATACCTTCTCTCTGGTACTGGCTGGCTTGGATCTTCTTAAAGTCTTAATCTGAATGGAGACTCAGTAATTTGTGAGCATTTGTTAATTTTACTGGCTCTGCTGCTTCTCCAGTACATACTGCCTAGCAGGCAGAACACACAGTTTCAAGTACTGAGAGATCACTGGGAAGGTTGCTGCCTGTGTTCCAGGCTGACAGGGGCCCTGACTGACAGACACCCATTTCCATTCAACTGATACAAGCATGAGTGGTGAGCTTTAACCAGGGATTCCATGAGGAGTTTTCTTTTTCGGATGTACTGTTACCAAAAAATAAGCACTTACAAAAAGCTTTCCCCAGGTTTCACCTTTAAGGTGACTGGGTGTTGTGATTGGCCCAGAGAGATGGCTGATGATGTTCTGATAGAGATAATATTTTGTACAGCATTGTACTGGCAGGAATTCCTGGAGGTTTCAAGCTGCATAATGGAAAGTACTTTTTCTTCCTGTTATATTGCATTTGTTGGGGGGGGGGCTTGTTAAACTTTGGACCTGTTGCTTTCCCCTGGGTTGGAGTCCATGGACCATCTGACCATGGCATATCCCAGTTTAGCTCACCTGACATGCATCTAGATAGGTAGGTTTTTTTTGGTGGTTGCCCTAAAGATCACAATCTTTCCACTTATGGTTGGGAACCAGCTGTTAGTCTAATGCTGTACACTGTGAAAGAGTGTCAGTAGGTCAATAGGCAATTGTGGTATGAGGTGTCTCCCCCCCCCACTGGCATATGTCTATTATTTTGGACTTTTTGCTGCTCTACTCTGGCGACAGCTGACTAGTGTATATATAATTTTCTAGGATTCTTGATTCATTTGAAACTGCGTTTCTGGTGACTGCTTAATTTGAACTAGAACAAACTCTCAGCACAAAGTGGCAGTACGAGTTTAGCCATAATCTCATGTTAATCTATTAAGAAACCATGCTCCAGTGACAACTGTTTTATTTTAATTTTGTTTTATTTTATTGCATTTCCTCCTCCTTTTTATGTTATTTCTCTTTATTTCATTATATTGTAATTTGTTGTTTTACAGAAATAAGTGAGTTGGGTGTGAGAATGAAACAGGGATTGTTATAATATATTTGTATGCATCGGGGGTTGATTGTGGGTTGTTGGGTGGTTTGAGGTGGGATTTAGGGGTACTGTCTTAATTTTGTTGGCCAAGCTGTGTAGAGGCATTAGTTTGGTTAGGCACATCTACACTGGTGACCTCCTGCAGCAGCTCCGTTCATTCGTGGGAACCCCTTTAGTTTTCCATGCTGTTGCCATATAATTGTTGTATCTGCTTATGTATATGTTTTACATGTATTTTGTATTAGATAGCTTTGTGCTGTATTAGATAGTTCATATTAGTATAACATATATCACTTGCTTTAGCATGCATAATGAAAAATTACTGAGTTTTGCCTGATTTCATGAAACTGCTGAACACACGTAAGATGAGCCATGTTTAACATGTGTTGCCACATTGTGACAATGGTACTTAACTTATTCTCAGACAAACTCAAGGTCATGAAATCGTACAGCTGTGCAATACAGAACAGAGCTGTGCTGTGCAAGAGAGAGAGATGGAAATCACCATGTATGGAAATGTGACAGTTTTTGTATGAGATAAGGGAAACTTTGGAATGTATAAAATAGACCTGACAGATTGTTCTAATGAGTTCTGCAGTCCTAGAAGCTATCTCAGGGAAGTTAGGTTCCACTGTGACCCCCATCAGGTAACCTCTTTCTGTATTTATACTATCGGGTATGAGCTCATTACAGATCTCTTAAACCTTCCTACCTCTTAAGTAGGACTGGCTGACTCCACTCTAGCCATGAAGCACCAAACAACTCCTGTGCAATATGCACTATCTAGACAGGACAGACCAACAGTTCTATGCCAGACACAGGAGGCTACAGGTCATTTGAATAATATCCTGGTTGGTAAGTGTTTGATAGTCTCTGACTTGTTTGCTGTTTTTCAAGCTTTACAAACTAGTGTCTGCTTTGAAGAATGAAATGCAACAGATTAGACAAAAGAAACAGGTTTTACATGTGAATGGCTTATTGTCTGAAGTGAATGAGACACTGAAATGTGAGAATGCTGAGTTGTCTCCGTGTTTGTGTGAGTGCCAGTGTGAGTTGGATACTTATGTGGTTTTGCAGGAACATTTTGTGCAAACAAAATCTGGTATTGAGATTACTCATTCTGAATGTAATAGGCAGATACAGAAGTTGTAGGAACAAGTTACAGCACTTAGGGATCATATGCAAAATGACCCAGCAGCCCCACCTCCTCAATTGATGTATTTGGAGGAGGACAGAGATGATGAGGAATAGAGATAAGACACAGAGGGACCACCACCTTTAGCACCTATGAGCCAGAACCCATGTGCAGAAAGTAGGACACTGCCATCATTTTCCAGGATTAGGTAATGTATGTACTTTGTCCTGTATATTGCTATGGCTGGTAATTAATATGCAATACACTGATTGTGTTCCTCTTATGATGTCACTACCCACCAAATGATGTTATTACCTACCTAAATTTAAGAGTTGCTCACTGATTACATCATGTGGCACTACACAAAGAGGACATCACTGAAAGGGCACAAACAGTGTCATGATAAGGATGGATCACAACCTAACTATCCGTGGTAACTGTAAGTTGGTGGGCAATGGAGCCACACTGCTACCCAAAAGACACATAGAGTGTCCTGTCTAGGTATTAAGAGGAGCTCACTGTGATTCAGCAGCAACTATAAGTAGACAGGATAAGGCGTGGGATCCTAATTGCAGACTGAGGGCATATAGCATGGTGTAGTTTTCTACTACATCAGTTCAGTTTGTGTTTTTTCCTTAAACCACAGTATTAAATTGTGATCACAATGGAGAAATACATCTTCAAGTTTGTGACCAGCCATGGAAATGGGGGGGGATTTCACACTGGATGTGAAACACCAGCCTGACCCCCGGGCTTGGGTCAAGAAACAGTTTCAAGGGTTAGACCAGGGAAAGAAATTGAAAGAAAAACACAGACAATGTTTTTATATAGAAGGCTTTTATACAGCATGCCAAGCATTTGAGACTAAAGTAACATGTATGATAGACAGTTTGAGCAAAATGAAGCAAACCTTGTCAAACAAAGAAGGTCCATTGTAGACCAATTAAATAATTTCACATCAGTCAACAAGGCATTATCTTCCAGCACAAATGACAATGAAAAGGAGACAGACAGACTGCAAATGTACTTGAAATGTGTAACTTGTGATAAGTTCAGTCTCGGGCAGCAGTGCACAGACCTTAAAGGAGCCATGCATACTAAGGGGACCAAGACTGGTCTCTCCAAATGTTACCAAAAGTATATGAGATTGCAAGGGCAAGCTTTAAATGACAAAAATTAGGCTTCTGTGAAGGAAAACATCAGCATACCAGATAACCTAAATCTTTAATTTTACTTTCTCCTTTCTCTATTTTGGGCTACAGTCTACATTTGTCTGATATTATCCTTCCTGTCTTATCTCATCTTATCTACTATCTCATCTTTAATCTATCTTGGTTTGATCTCCCTGGATAGGCATTTTCTAATGTTATTTTTTCTTAATTTGTTTACTTCTGTCTGTCCTTATGCATGCACACACACACACACACACACACACACACACACACACACACAGAGTAGTATATGTTGTTTCAGAAGTTCATCTGTTAGGAAAAGCTTTGGCTTTATTGCTGTGTGACAGAGGTTAAATTCATTTTATGTTATGTCATTCTGTACTTTTAAAATGCTCAGATGTTATACCACTGTGTGTTATGTGAATTTGAACTCTCTCTCTCTCTCATTCTGTGCATAACAGTGATGCTTAATAAATGTTCAGGGTTAAAGTGCTGCATATTTTGAAACCATTGTCTTAGTCAGCTACAGGAAAACAGGAGCACAGGGAAGAGAGAGAGAGAGAGAGAGAGAGAAATGTTTGTAGCCATTTTTTATATGCCAGTGTTATAGTTGCAATAACTTCATGATGACACTATAAATATGTATGTCTTATTTATTTTCATCAACAAACAGTGACACCCTCCAGGATGAAGTGCAGTGCTGCACAATTCTGAAGTAGTGTTACTGTAGTAAACAATGCAGTTTCAGTGGGAGTTAATCCCTTTTGTCATGCAGTAAACCTGTGACACTGCACTTCATCCTGGAGGGTGTATCTGTACAATACAATAAATCTAAATCACAAAAAGAACTATAATGAGTGGTACATGTGATAAAAGAGACAACACAAAATCTTTTATGACAAAGAATGTCACTATCTAAACAATACTTGTCCATTATACAGCAAACACAGAACACATACTGAATTAAGTCTTATTACCCTTACATTATAAGGAGATTGAATAAGGCCTTCTTGCAACATTTTCTGAAGAGATAACATAAGAAAGAAAATACAATACCATAGTAACAAAAACTAAAATAAGCCCTACATGGCAAAACTCATTTGGGCACTACTGACTTTATATTTCTCATTGATTCTTATTGAGGCACCACCCCCTACATACATTACTTCTAAAAAATAATTACAGCTTGCAAAATAATGGCCTCCTACTATGTAAAAATCAGTTTATGGGACAAACTGAATACGTCACTTTACTGTTTCACCCCAATGTAACATAGCCAGGGATCCAATATTTGATGGAACTTAGAACTTGATTTTATTTTCCAGTGTAGCACCTGTAAATACTAAACAGTTGTTGTGACTGCTCTGACCCATTGGAAAACCAAGGGGAGTGTACTAATGAGCAAGTTACATAAAAGCAACCTTTTAACTTCTATGGCAGAGCCATAAATAAAGTCCCTAAACTTAAAGGCCACCTTATCTAATAAAGAAGAGTCCTCCATGATCCACCAACAAGGATGGTGAGGCAGCCATAGGTCTAAGACCTCCTCTATTATAGGAATACATGAATCCTACCAGTCCTTTACTGGAGCACATTCCCATAGGATATGACTCAATGACCCCGGCACCTCCCCACACCTCTAACACAAATTTGAATCCAAGAGGCCCATATTGTGCAGTTTAACTGGTGTTCTATACCATCTCCCCAGAATTTTCTTCTGTATTAACTGCATCTTGGGATCAGGGAGAATTTGATGTACATCCCTCCAATATGTATACCAGAGGTCAGGCTCTATAGTCTTCTGTATCTCCATCATCCATGAAATCCTATGAGGTTCCCAATCAGGAGTAAAGTTACTTAGCAAACATTTTTAGCTCAGACTAGTATGTCCTTTAGGGAATGACAGCAATTTCTGTAAGTTAAAGGTTAGATCTGAATGAATGAGGGCAGACCCTTTAATAAACTTAGACCCAAGAGCATGTCTCAGTTGCAGGAACTTTCAAAAATCTTGCTTAGGGAGAGCAACTTCCTCTTGCAGATGAGAACAGGTTTCCAATACACTGGACCATAAATCAAATAAATCCCCTACAACCACCAGCCGCTTTGATGCCCAGTTTTCCCAGGAGACTGTAGAGCTCCCTGTTTGTATTCATGGGTTCTTTCATAGTGGTTAATAGGGGGTCCAAATATGTATATTTCCAATTAAGGAGTTTCATAGCATTTTGTTGCATCTGTTTTGTGAACCTCATAGGATCAGTAAGCTCCTTAGATAGCCCATAGCCAGTTAACAAAGCAGCTAAAGGAAGATTACCAACAAAAGACTTCTCTACATGTACCCGCAAGGTGGTAGTCAAATCATCAGGTAGAAGCCACTGTAAACTCTGTTTAACCCCAAAGGCCAATTGAGATGCACAGGGCCACAGTTGGTTCCAACCACCCTTAGTAACTGGAGCTCTCAAAATTCTCCTACTAAAACGAGGAAGCGCCCCCTCATATAAAATTGGCAAAAACTTTGTCTATTCTACAGTATACCAATGTCTGAGGGAGATAGGCAATGCCAAATTACTTAAGCAGTAAAAAAATGTTTTATAGCTACCACTTTACCAAGGAGAGAGAAATGCAATTTGGTCCACAGATTCATGTCCCTGCCAAGATCCTCCATAAATCTATTAATGTTCTCTTCTACCATGCTAGTTAAATCAGGAGATATATACATGCCTAAATTAAGAATCCCTTTAGGGGCCCACTTTAAACCCCTTGGATGCATACTTGTCCATGATGGATCGGCTTTATATAAGGGAAAAATTTCTTTCTTAGACCAGTTTACTTTCAGACCTGACAATCTGCCATAGAAGTCCAACATCTCCTAAACATTTGGCAGGGAGGACTCCACCCTGGACAGTGTTAACAAAAAATCATCCACATATAGAAGTGTGGAAAAAGACTGCTCAACTACCTGAATCCCAAAGATTTTTGGATGCTGGCACAGAGCTGCATTCTGATGCTCTATTGCCAATAAAAACAACAATGGACTTAAGGGGCACCCCTGCCATGTACCATGAGACAGAGTAAAGGACTCAGATAAGACCACATTAACTAGAACCCTGGCCATGGAAGTGAAATATAAGCATCTTTCCTACCCCCCAAAATTAGGGCTCTTACCAAAAGCTGACAGCATATAAAACATATAATGCCATTTAATCAAATTGAATGCCTTCTCAGAATCTATTACCAGAAAGGCAGCTGAATCAGGGCCATTTCCTGCAGCCTGCATCAGGCACAGTAAGGCTCTAATATTATTGCTGCCCTGCCTAACCCACACAAAGCCTGCTTGAGACTTATGAATGACCAGTGATAAAACTTTCTCTAGCCAAATGATAGTATCTTAGCTAAAATCTTGTAATCAGCATTGAGCAATGAAACAGATCTTAAATTGGAGCATACTGTAGGGTCTTTATTGGGCTTTGGCAGGACAATGATATTGCCATCCTGCATGGAGGAGGGGAGAGTACCGGACTCTTGAATTGCCAGAAATAACTTGTGCAACCAAAGGTCAAAATAGATTCCAATGCCTCATAAAACTTAGCTCCCAGACAATCTGGCCCCAGGGCCTTACCAGATGCAAATAAATAGATTGCTTCTTTAATTTCTTGCATAGTGATGTCATGCTCCAAAGAATGAACCACATCTCTGAATAATTGAGGCAGAGAGAAGAAGCAGAAGAAAGAGTCATAATCCTCCTTCCTAGGAGATACTGTTGATTTATAAAGGGCAGAATAATAGTCTTTAAAAAGCTTGGACATTTGTATCAGGTCTGAAATTAACTGTCCATCCCCAGCCTTTAAGAAAGGTACTAACATTTTCATTGCTCTCTTCTTTAACCTATAGGCAAGTAACTTTCCTCAGATTCCCATTATGATTGCTTCATAAAAAAACAATGCTCTTGTTGCTTGTTGAGTGTAGATATTATTTAATTTGAATTTAAGGACAAGCACTTCATCAATCTGGGAGTCTGGAGACAGAGGGGGTTATAAATTTCCTCCTCCAGCCCCCTAATTCACTGAGTAAGGTCATCCACCTCTTGTCTACCCTGTTTATTGAGCCAGGATGTGAAAGATGTAACACAGCCCCTAGTAAATGCTTTAAATGACCTTCATATCATGAACACTGTCACATCCTGTGAGCTGTTGGTTTCAAAATACAATAATATCTTTCCACACATCCAGGTTGGCAAATCCTCTAGACCCAGAAGTATGAGGTTGAAGCACCAATGTGGAGTTTTCTTACCCACATCCCTGGGAGCCCAGAACAAACTAACAGGTGCATGGTCTGATAGAGCAATAGGAAGAATATGAGACTCCACAACATCCCCAATCATTACCAAACTACACAAGAAATTGTCCAAACAGCTATGCATCTTGAACCTAGAGGATCTAAAGGTGTAGCCCAAGGCATCCAGGTGTAAATGCCTTCAGCAATCTTGAAGGCCAAGTTCCATTCAAATTTGTAAGAGAGCTTCTCTTGATTGTTATGAGAGGGGAAGCCCTTCTCCCAAAGAAATCTATCAAAGGGTCTATGATTAAATTAAAGTCTCCCCCTAGAATAAAAATGGTGTTGTCCTCTTGACCCTCAAAAATTATCTGGGCTAATGTAAAGATATAAATTGGGAGAGTCAGCATTTGGGGCATAAACATTTACCAGTAAATGGTCAATACCATAGATCCTAGCTCTAAGAATTAACCACCGGCCCTCATCATTCTGACTAGAATGGAACACTTGCAAGGGGCTACCTCTCTGAATTAAAATAGAACCCCCCTTTTTTTAACTGCACAAGTGCTTGAGAAAGCCTGTCCCACCCACCCTTTTAACCAATTTTCTTGCTTCCCATTTGAGTGAATTTCTTGCAACATGTCAAGATCACATTTAATGAAATTCAAAAAGGCACACATTTTCTTCAGTTTCATGGGATGATTCATCACTTGTACATTCCAGAGTAATATTTTTAGTTCTGCCATTTTACAAGCTAACTAAACAAGTTCCTTCTAAGTAACAGGGAGCCATCTAAATGGAAAAAAAAAAATATACATATGTAAAATTGAACAAAATTGGGTGATGCCACTAATCTGATATCCCCATTAATGTCAGAACACATGGCAGCTGAATAATAAACCATCTCAACTACTCGTACTGATCCACAATTCCAGACCCTTACTATCAGCTGCCAAAGATCACTTGGCCAATGGAAAACATAGATAACATTCCACAAAAGCTGTGTTAATACCATATATTGAAAACCCCAATGGATAGAAAAACTACATAAACCCCACAATGAAGAACAATGCATAGCAGGAACCACCCCATTCCCAAATCCAGTAAAAAATAAGAAAAGTCCTATTGGACTATAAAAATCAGAAGTCCAACCATACTGAACATCAAATTGATGATGGCAGAAGGTAAACAGGGCTGGACCTGAAACAGAGTCCATACCCTCCCCTTCCTCAGCAGGTGTGGAAGCTGAACATACTGTATTATTGGCTTTCACTATGCCAATGTTGAAATGCTCCTACAAAACCCATCACAGGCAAGACCAAGAAAGAAAATTATACATAAACAAAACTAAGAAGGGATCCAACCCTATGTATAAAGAAGGTGGTCCCACAAAAATAAAACCAAATCACAATAGAATATGTATAAGATATAAATATAAACCAGAGGGAGGAAAATTAGAAACATATATCAACAGAGAAATGTAGATGACATAAACAAAAAACCCTTTCCCTCGAATGCTGGAAGGTCAGTAGCTCTCCCAAACTAAGGGCACCCTGAGAGTATTGCAGCAGCTACTGACACTCATAGACCCATACTACATTAACCCTTTACCCCTTCCCCTGACAAAATAGGTATCTGCAGAAAACCCTGGATGGGGTTAAAAACCCCAAACAACCAGCCAAGAAGAAAAAAGAAAAGTCTCAGCTGAGTCTAAACTTGAAAATCCTAACCTTTAAACAGTCAAATCCATCAGGTGCCAGCAGCCACAGCATCCAACACTGAACTCTCACCTAGATCAGCAGAGTGATCCAACATGCCAGCAGTGGAATTAATGCTCAAGAACTCTGTCCCAACATTGGATTCTATCCCCTGCTTTTCTAAGGAATCCTCCACTGACATTGATGCAAGAAGGTCCTCTTCTGAGAGGTCTGCCCAGTCCATGCCTGTGGTTGGAGAGTCTTTAGGGATCTGAGTAGGTGACAAGCCAGGATGTTTCAGATCTGGCATCTGAAGCCATCCTGAAGGTGCAGTAGATGGCAAAGTCAGAGAAGATGCCAAAGCAGACCTCGGGGGGTGACCTTCAGAAGTTGAAAAAAGTGATCGCTGTACCCCATTATGCTTCCGACTGTCTCGTGCCATTTTGGTTTTGTAGCTGAATGGGTATCCCACTGGTGCAGAATGAAAAAGCAGAACCAAATCCCAGCTGGACAGGTGCACTAGCTGTTGATAGAGAGATACACCAGTTGGCCAAAGAAGCCAGGTTTACCACAGAAGGAGTCACTTTGGACCACTGCTTGATGCTCGTAACAAATTGCTCTGCATTCTGCCAGGTCTCAAATTTAAGCCAGCGACCTTCCCATATAACTTCATGACGACATTGACAATTTTGATAATAGTGCTATGTGATATTTTGGTTTGCATTTTTTTTTTATATTCTCCTTTGTACCAGGAAGCTTGAATTAAAAAAAAGAGAGAGGAAACTAAAACAAGAGGTCTTCTTTACACAAATTTTGCAACTGTCTGTTTACTCCTTTCCACCTGAATTAAATGGAAGTCAATGCAAAATGATTCATAGATGTGAGGTGTTTAATGAAAAAAATGTAGTTTCTGAAACTACATTGAGGAGGGTCCAGGCATTGAACAGGTTGTTCCCCCACCACCCACACGCAAGTATTTTTAGACAATTGGACAAGCAAAATATTGTATTGGAATGGATAAAACTGATGGCAAGATTGTATTTGTATGTGAAAAAAGGATTTGTGTGCATGAAAGAGAGTAGGTGCAGATGATTTTGAGTCTAAGTTTAAGAAGCCAGAATACAGAGAGTGTACTCAGTGGTGGAGACTTTGGAAATGTTCTTAAGAATGCAGCATGACATAATGGAATCAGTTTACACAATTTATGCATTTGTCTTGTCAAAGTACAATGAGGTGTTTTAATGTAAAAGTATAGTGTGGCATGAACTAATGTGATTTAAGCCCTACCCTGTGTACCTAACTGCACTCACCCTTTATGAGGTATGGATTCCAGAAAGCTGCTAGCCTGCCACAGCTTTCACTGGTTTGAACCCAGTGAAGGGAAGGGGACACATACCTCAGTGGGAACAGAAGCAAGAAGGTTTTACTTCAGATGATAATATTTGCTCATTTGTAATTATCTGTAGCTTCTCATTTCATTGGTACATTTGTGCCATCTCAATTGCAAGGGCCTCTCAACTTATAGTATACCCCTATTGTGTAAGCAATAGGGTTTCTTGTGCCATACTGCTTGTCAAGCATAAAATGTACAGAATATTTTTTTTTTTTTTACTTTTGTTCTTCTTTACTCTCCAAAAAGAGGTGCCTTACACTAAATAGACTCATTACTGGTTGGTATGACAACATTGAGTTCTCAGCAGCTGCTTGAACAGATGTACTGGTTGAAATCCAGTCCACAGACAATAAGTATTTTATTGTGTTAAGTGTTCATTAAATGAAATGAAATGAAGTTTATATTCTGAAACTAACATTTAAATGTCAGCATTTTAAGGTTTTAATATTCCCCTGAGTTATATGCATACACAGTCCATGGTTTTGTGTATGGGGGGGGCTGACTTTTGGGAAGGCTTGCACTCAGTGACCCTCTACAGTACATTATATTTTCTGGAAATTTCTGCAGTCTGTCAGTTTTCTGTTTATTGGTTTAAATGGTTATAGCCCACTCCAAAACAGGTTCTTTTAGCAACAGCAATGCCAAGGCAATCTCCTTGTGAAGCGAACAAGGAGCTTAGGGAAGGGGGACATGGACATTCCATGCACCTCCATAACCTTTGGCATGCTTCCCAGAAAACAAAAATCAATCCCATTTAACTAACTGCTTTACAACAGTAGGTGATTCCTATAGTTTAACTGTATAAAAAGCATCAAATAAATTGCAGTTGTCATCCAGGGACTGCAATTGTGCTGTATGCCAATCCTGATGTGCACATGGGAGGCCATAGGGGTAAAAAAAAAACATGTTGACACTTGGGCTGTGGCCACCTATAGATAAAGACAGAGACATACACAGATACTGTGATAATTACATTGTATGTGCTCAGAGTAGCCACTGACAAGTGATTTCATTTTAATCAGTTGAAACTGTTTAAAGATCAGAACTAACCTACTAATGAAGCAGGGGCCTGAAGCCCTCCTCTTTGTTTGTTTTGTCTTTCAGAAGCTGACAGCAATGCTCCCAACCATGCTGATCCTAATTGCCCTATAGCATGTGGCCACGAATAAATGAGAAGGACAGTATATAAGGGGGAATCCGCCATGCTCTCTGACACCTACAATTTACCTATTTTTTCGTGTGTGCTGTGGTGCCAAAGTATGCCTAATAATTATGACGTCATAATGTTTTTCATAGACTGTCCTACTAGACTTCACAGAGACCCACTAAAAAACATTTCAGACATTCCTTTAAAGGAATGCACACCAAGGGAAGAAGGCACAGGTTTGAGCAATATTGTTTCTGAATACACAGAACATTTGTGAAAGGGTCACTCATGTCCATATTTTTCTGGACAATGCCTCCTTGGTGGTTGACCCAGTGTAATGCTCAAATACAGGCACTTATAAACTGACATTTAAAGACATATACAAGGGCAACTCAAGTACTGTGTTATACAATGCTGTGGTGGTGAAAAGCATTATGCTAAAGGTTTACCACAAACTCTGACATTGTCCAATGACACTTTACCACCTGTGTCACAAATGTCTGAAGAGACCGAACACTGTCCCACGTAGAAACCGGGTCCACCTAGTGGACTTACTGCTACTTGTATCCCAGGGAAATTATTGAATAATGTACAAATTTATGAATACACATGTTGTTTTTTACCTGTGAATTTGCTGTTACTTTGGGATATGATAGAATATGGGCATTACTGTATGTGGGAACATATCTATCAATGTTTTACATTTTATTTACTTTTAGATGTGATTACCACTCATCAGGCAAAAGCTGCTGATGTTCTATACTGGGAAAGTTTATGCATATTCATGTAATTTTTTTTTAAGTTTTCTTATCAAGATATGACTGAACATAATCATTCTTGTGCTTCTACTAATGTACTGTATGTTTATTATACAATGCTTTTTGTTTGGGGGAATATGTTAGTTTCATATGATGCTAGAGCTCAAGATCCCATGGCTATGCATGAAAGGAGATCCCTAGATCTGGTGTTCTGTACTCAACAGGTTTGAGATCTGGAATTATACAATGGCAAGGACATTTCCTTTCATGTGATTGGCTACCACCAGCTAGAGACAGTGATGATATTGAGCAATACCATCACTGTATCTCAGTCTGGCATTCTTATGACCTCTCATCTCTCAATGTAAACATCTAGATCATTAAGCACACCACTTACCTCAGATCTATGATGAGTTTCAAACTGACGTGCAACATGATCTGTGACAGAAATCTTGACAAAATGTTCAGCATTCCTGATGGAAAAAATCAGCCAGAAATGACAACAGTGAGTACTGAAAAAGAAAAAGGAAAAAAACAAGACATGTAAATCTAGAAGCAGACACACTAGATAAAATAGAAACTGACCACAAGGAAGTGAACACCCGACATCAAACAGCCTGGTCAGTACGAGTACTACAAGATTGGCTGACAGAGAAACAGATAGAATTCAACTTGAAAACAATAACACCACAAAATTTGAACAACATCCTGCGCGAGTTTTATGTCAGCATTAGAAATACACATGGAGATGAATACAGCATTTCTAGTTATGTTTGTCTGAGAGCGGGAATAAACTGTTACATGAATGAACCCCCTAACAGCCACGCAATGAATATCATAACTGGCACTAATTTTAAAGCAGCAAACAATGTTTTCGTGGAGCACCTTAAAAACATCAGGTGACAGGGCAAAGCTCTAGCTACCCATCATCCTCCGATCACTCGAACAGACCTTGAAAAAATACGAAACTCTGAATCCCTGAATCCTGAAAATGCCTCAGGTTTAGTCTGCCGAGTGTGGTTTGAACTACAGACACACTTCGCTCGTCGTGGATGCAAGGGCCAGAGACAGTTGAAGACAGACTCATTTAATGTAAAGCACAGTGAAGACAGACTCACTTATGTCACCATGGCATTCAATGAGAAAACTAAAAATCACTCTAAAGTGCAAGAGCGTGACAGAGAGAACCTCCGCAGGGCCATGTTTGAAATCCCTGGGAGCCCGTTCTGCCCAGTCAAATGCTTCAAACAATATCTGGCAAAGCTACCATCGAACCCACCCTGCCTGTTCCTTCACCCGTGAAGAAAGCCACAAATCCAACTGCAAAATGAGGAAATCTGGTTTACCGTAGAACCGATGGGAGTCAACTACTTAAGCAGCATGCTCCCAAGAATTTGCAAGTTTGCAGGCTTAACAACAAAATATACGAATCACAGCCTGTGAGCAACCATCGTTCAGCTTCTCTCTGACGCCAGACTCCAGACCAGGGAAATTATGTCCATCACTGGACATAAAAATGAAATGTCCCTCAAATTCTACTGGAGTGCAAAACTGCAACAGAGACAAACCTGGAGTGAAATTCTATCCCACGCCATGAAACAAAGCACCACCAAGTAATCAAACGCATCACTGATCCAACCAGGAAACCTTCAACCCGACACAGGAAATGAACCCGGGACATCTGAACCCGGGAAGTCTGCAACCAAGCTGCAACCAAGCACCAACAGTAACAGTTCCTCCTCATCAAAAACAAAACAAGGACTGCTTCAACATACAGGGTAACAGTAATTGTGTCTTCAACTTCTACAAATAAGCCTATAAATAAGTTTAAAAAGCATAATGTTCAATTGCTTCCTAAAGCACAGTGTTCAGTTCCTTATTTAAAAAAAAAATAGTTTTGTTGATTTTAAAATGAAATGATTAACATATCTAATGTTAAAGTATTATATTTAAGCTAATTTCAAGTCCTATTCACTGTTAAGGGACAATTTTCTGTCAAACTGCTAATTAATAAAATTTTACAAAGTAAAATACATTTTAAAAGCAAACTGCCTATCTGAATTTTTTAAAACACACCTACAATACACAATGAGCCATTGTATAATAGCAATAAGGCACTCCAGGGTGTGTGTTATCGTGTAAGTGACGTTATTACACAATAACACACACCCTTAGGAGGCGGTATAGTGCAGAGGTTTAGGGCTCTGAGCTGCAAACCTGGAGACCTAGGTTTGAATCCTACAGTCCCCGCTTGCATACTGTGTGACCCTGAGCAAGTCACTTAACTTCCTTGTGCTCCCAGGTTGCACCTAGAAACAAGCTTTGGCTTAGTGTGCCTTTCCTGGTTAAACAATTTCCCCTCCCCCCGTCATGCCTTATTGCTTAATTACTTACTGGCACTATTTCAGGCCTACAGTATTTGCATCTGGCTTATCTATATGGAATAGGGCTGACATGGAGACATAAAGAGGCATGTGTATTATTTTGAGCATCAAAATCTAGATAATGTTACCAAACCTATGATATTGGGTTAATGGCCTAGCACAAAAACAAGAAAAGCTTACTTTATACTTATGTATGATATTGAGTGTTTGTTTTTTGAAACTCAGACTAAGTTCAATGCATTAGTGGCTAACAATCTTTAAAGGCCCAACACAAATACATATGTAAAGAAGTACTATGCACAGCCTAATGGAGCTATGTTCTCACAATGGTTTGCCATTTGCTCATTGATGTGGAAACAAGGGTGTTTCCCTGATCTCATCTCAGATAATTGTGTGACCAGGTGGTATTGCTCAGCATTTTTATTGAAATTCAATACTTTATTATTTAAAACAAGAACAATACAGCAATACAATAAAAAACACCAATAAAAAATATCCCCCAACCAACCATCCATGGCAGAGTGAAAAAGGAAAGCAGTCTTAGCCTACCTATACAAAATGGCCGAAGGATGGTATAATTGAAGGACTCTTAACATAATTAATATAAAATCTTTAAACACAAAAATAAAATCAAACCATAGTCAACCTAGGGCTTTCCCAGTATAGATCAAAGCATATTCAAAATGTGCAACTTGCTCCATTTTTTATTCTATGAAGAAATTCTATTATGTAAGCTTGCTATCATCTTTTCTACACGTAGATTAAATAAAAGTTTTTGCAATCACTCCTGATAAGTGATACTTATTTGATCAAGCCAGTGACAGAGCACCACTCATTTAACTGAGAGGGAAATCAGAGCTGTGTTGTATCTTCTTTCT
This sequence comes from Neoceratodus forsteri, assembly GCA_016271365.2. Taxonomy (NCBI): domain Eukaryota; kingdom Metazoa; phylum Chordata; order Ceratodontiformes; family Ceratodontidae; genus Neoceratodus; species Neoceratodus forsteri. Next base: position 898,320,418 of record CM057459.1, read on the forward strand.
GGGACTAGGATCCCACTATAGTACCCCATGATACAAATCTCCAGGGTAAAAACTTCATCAAGGCAGAGAAGGGTGTCTGCTCTACATTTAATTTGTCCCTATAATGGAGCTACCTTAAAGCAGTCCCAGAAAATGTGGAGTAAGTTCTCATCAGCCTGATAATATTGTGTACAAATAGGGGAGGATAATCAGCCCATCTTAACTAATTTTGGGGTGTAAAGTAAATATGTAAGATAGCAGTGGTGGGGGAGTGGCCATCACTTTTACATCCAGTCTGGACTTCTTGGTGTTCTCAGTTCATTCCACCTGATCTTTTGAGTGCATCGCCATTCATGGGGGTACAGGTGCAGGTTGCAGGATTCTCCTTATTTACCGACCCCACCCGGGGCTGGAGGAGATTTCCTGTAGGAGGTAGTGGGTTTCATCATTGACCAGGTGTTGGTACCCCCAGATGTTTAATTCTGGGGGTCTTCAATGCTTGGATCAATGATGAATCCTCGTGTTTCAGTTATGACCTCCTCTAGTTGACACAGTCTCTGGGCTTGTCACAAGTAGTTGCTTATGCTACCCACCAGATTGGCCACACACTCGATCTGGTGTTCTGGCTGGATCTTGAGGTTGATAACCTCAAGATTGATCAGGTCTTCTGGTCTGATAATTACACCATGGAGTTCACATTTGGGGCACCCCCAGAAGGTCCCTCCCCTTGGAAATGCTCAGCAATTGCCCTTTGAGGGGCTTGCACCCAGAGGAACTGTTGGCGGTAGCTGATTTGTCTAGAGTTGACACAGCATGTGTGTTTGGCACTAGAGAAGTGGTTGCCACCTATAATAGAGTGGTTTCCAAGGCTCTGGATGTCATTGCACCAGTTTGTTTATGACCCAGGTCCTCTCACGTAAGATCCCTGTGGTTTGATGGGGATCTTAGAGTGATGAAGAACAGGGGTCAGAAGTTAGAGTGCTACTAGTGGAGGACCCGGCTGGAGTCTGACAGACTGGCCCTGCGTGTTTACTACCAGGAGTACTAGGGTGCAATCTCTGATAAGAAGGCAGAATTCTCATCCAGGGAGATTGCTATGGGGAAGAACAGACCAGCTCAACTGTTCTGATCTGTAGACCGACTTCTTCATCCAGCCTGTAAGCAACTGAAAACACCCTTTTCATTTACTTTATGTGAAGAGTTTGCTTTGTTCTTCTCCACCAGAGTGATGGCTATCCAGTTGCGGTTTCCACCAGTTGGGCCTTTGACCAGTAGTGGTCGAGCGTGGGGGGGATAGAGGCATTCTACCCATCTGGGAAGATTTTAGGCCAGCTGAGGTGTCCGATGTGACTAAGGTGATCTTACTTAGAGCTGAAGCCCACCTTTTGTGAACTGGACCCAGCCCAGACACGGTACTTAATGGGATGTGTTGAAGCTGTTGGCCCGGTGTTTACCAGGATTGTCAGGTGCTTGATGGCTGAGAGGATTCTTCCAGCTGCTTGAAAGTGGAGCTGGTGCGGTCCCTCCTTAAGAAATCTTCTCTCGACCCTGATGTCCTGGCGAATTACCATCCTATCTTCAACCTGCCTTTTCTGAGCAAAGTTGTTGAGATGTTGGTGGCAATACAGCTCGAGAATCACCTGGTGTCCTCGGCCATTTATGAGCCATTTCAGTCTGGTTTTCGGGCTAGACATAGCATGGAAACAGCTCTAGTGAGGGAGCATAATGATCTGCTCAGAGCTAGGGATAGTGGAGACAGGTCGATTCTTGTGCTCCTCGATCTCTTTTCAGCTTTTGACACTGTGGTTCACGTCATGTTGCTGGCTCAGCTCCATGAGTTTTGTGGACTTGCCAGTATGGTCATCAAGTGGGTTGAGTCCTATCTCTTGGACAGGGTGCAGCGGGTGGTGATGGGGAATTTCTCCTTCTCCCCAATGCTCCTGTCTTGTGGAGTTCCACAGGGTTTGATCCTGTCACTGATGTAATTTGCAGTGTATATGCTGCCTCTGGGTGAGATCATATGACAATACAGTGTGGAGTTTCACTGCTATGCAGATGATACCCATCTGTATTTGTCTTTTGCTCCTGGAGCATCAGGAGCTGTGGATGTGCTTAACATCTGTCTGGCTAAAATCAATGACAGGATAGCTTCCAGCTGGCTGAAACTCAACCCAGTTAAGACAAAGGTGCTTGTGACTGAGCCTGGTTGCGGGCAGGTTGGGTCGCCATCCGGGGTGGATCCTGGCCTTGTTCTAGGGTCTAGTCTGTTGATGGCTTCCTTGAGGGTACAAAATCTGGGTGTGTTCTTTGACAACAGGCTGACTTTTGAAGATCAGGTGTTGTCTGTTTTCAGTAGGTGTTTCTGCCGTCTATGGAACATTGCCCAGATTAAGCCCCTCATTTTTGCCTGAGGACCTGCCGACACTAGTGCATGCATTTATCTCCTCCAGGCTCAACTACTGTAATGATCTTTACTTCGGGGTCAAGGGAGGGATCCTTCACTGACTGCATCTGGTGCAGAATGCAGCAGCCCGGTTACTGTCTGGCCTTTCTAGGTCTAGTCATGTGACCCCAGTTCTGCGTGCTCTACACTGACTGCCGGTCAAGTGGTGGATCCTTTTCAAGGTGGGGCTTCTTGCCTATAGGGCTCTAAATGGACTGGTCCCTGGCTACCTGTCAGAGCTCCTGACACAGGTGACCTCTGATCACTCCCTCTGTGCCTCACTGAGGGGCTTCCTGGTCATTCCCAGGATACGGCTCAAGACATCTGGAGACCGTGCCTTTCACGTATCTGGGCCATCCCAGTGGAATTCTCTTACATCCATAGTCTGGGAGGCTCCCTCAGTTGAAGCTTTCAAGCAGTGGTTTAAAGCACACCTCTTTGGCCTGGCATTTAATTACTTTAATGATTTCAGAATTACAGCCTTTTGTCTAGTTCCTTGAGCTGCCACTGTCTTAGATTTAGTAGTTTTACTGTATTTAAATTGTTTGTAATAATGATATAAGTTATATTTGGTGTAGTTTGTTATTATTTTCTTGTTCTGTGAAGTGATCAGAGCCCCTGGAAATGGGTGCCATACAAATAAAGTTGCCTTGCCTTGCCTGGTCATAGGGAACTGAATAAGACAGAGTTCATCTTGACATACATACTTATACAGATCCTCCCAAATTCTATTCCAATTAAATGTAGAGTGCAGAAAAGCTGACTCCCAGTATTGAGAGGCTCCTGTAATGCCTGGATAAAGTCTGGAAAAGAAAAAGGTGTATACAGTAGGCATGACAATGCATGTGATCTTAATAACAATTCAGCAGCAGCTTGCAAGAGTTCATGACAGTTAATGTCCATCAGGAAGGAACCAAGCCAATGGGGCAAAACATGTCATAACTGGAATACCTTAAATATATCTTTGATACCTTGCTGAAAAGATAGAAGAATATCCTGGCAAGGTCTAAGGCAGTTATTTTGGAGCAAATCACACACCTCAAGCTGGGATAACTGAGGTAATCATACATCAGTCAGCACTTTGCCCCCTATCTTAAAATTGGGATTGTGAAAAAGTGGTTGTGACACATCTTTGACATGATTATAATGTAATAACTTACATAGTTGAGCATGGACATGAAACAAAATCCCTATAACAGAGTCTCAAAGATGCACAGGGAGGGACTTAGGAGAAATATACAACATAGCCAAAGGGGAAAGGCCAGCCTCCTTAATTAAATTTCTTTCTAAATCCAGCCAAATGGGAGAATAGGGAGTTTCAATATCCTCCAAAATAAGAGTCACCCACCCATCTATGATACTTACTAGCATGACTAGCAAGGTAATAAATAGTAAAATTTGGTAGTCGAAGCCCACCAAGCATTTTAGGCACCGATAATCAATTGTATGCTCTTCTTGGTGGTTTCCCCTTTCAAATAAAATCAGATATTATAGCATGAAGCCTTTAAAACCAAGAGAGGGGGAGCAAGACATGAGCAATTTAAGTGGGTAGAAACTACAGGGAAGCACGTTCATTTTAAAAATGTTTATTTTACCCCACAGAATCAACGGCAAGATGGCCAGCTCTTTAAATCCTGTTGTATAGCAGCCACTAGATCATCCAAGTTAAGCTTCTTTAACTGCGCTAGGCTTCTGGAAAGAAATATACCAAGATATTTAAGTGGCAGTATTGCTCAGCATGTGTACTGTAAGTGGGTCACAAGATATCCACAGACGATGTGTTGAGGCCTGTCAAAAGTTTCCTTTTGTGACAGCTGGAGACTTAGGGCATGTTGCCTTGCACCCCAATCAGAGTAAATGCTACATCACTGAATCCTGTACTAAACATGATACCCTGTACATATCGCTCACTGTTTACCATTATTTGATCCTGCTGAGGTGGTATTTGATAAACTGGCCACAGTCCATTCTGTGGGTTATTTGTAAGATGACATTTATAAGGAGAGGGTGGACACACCTTCCCTCGTAGTGTATAACCCCATTATGGCCCTATGGCAGTTCTGCATAGTGCTTGCTGTCCAGTAAATGAACATAGCTACATATGTCACAGTGATGTCTTTAATGTGGTCACACCTGTGTGCGGTCTTGGTGATATCCAGCAAACATAAGCATTTTATTTCTTGCCCCACTGGCTTCATTACCTCCCTCCTCCTTCCCAGAGGAGCAGCCTTGCCAACCAGACCCACACACCCTAGCCCACCCTTCTCTCTCCCCACCCCAACCTCAATGGCCAAGTTATTTCCTAACACCATGCATCTAAATTTGTTAGCAGGCTCTTCTGTCCTCCCAACCTCCTTTCACGCTGGTTTAGTCACCATGAAATTCAACATCCAGGCATCCTCAGCAACCCATGAACAGACACCGTATTCTTGTTACAAGTTCACATGGACCTTTCCCAAAACCAAAATATTGATAGACTTACTTCTCATGCTATCTGGGGACGTTGAACCTAACCCTAGCCCAACCACTCCTCCCCCTTGTCTAAATCTCACCCCACCTCTCCAACTGCCCCGTGGCCTAAAACTCACACACCTAAATATCAGCAGCATTGTAAACAAAATTAGCCTGCTGCATCCAATTGTTCTCTCCCTAAGACTGGACTATTGGCCCGATTGTAGAATCTTGGCGCAAGTCACCGCCAAAGGTGACTTGTGCCAAATGCCGTTGTGACATGGATCCTGCATCCTACTATAGAAGGGGCAAGGTATCCGTAGCTAAGTCCCATGATTTGTGACTTGCGGACAGGTATGCCAACCTAAGGGCATACCCGACGGGCATGTCACAAGTCGCAGCCCCCTCAGAAGAGTAAGTACCCCCTCAAAGCCCCACAGGGCATCTGTGCCCCCCTCATCCAGTCCCTGACCCGATTGTAGTGCCACAAATGTTTCAAATATAAAATCCCGAGATCCTGGAAGTCTAATGGCCCCCCCACCCCACCCAGCAGTGCCAGTCCCTCACATCCCCCAACCATCCCAAGCCAGCGACTGGCACAGCCACCTCTCACCACCACGGCCAGCTGCCGACTGAGCTCCACATGAGCTCTTACTGTATAGACGAGCTCAGAAATGAATGAGTTGGCAACTGGCCATGGAAGTGAGAGGTGAGAAGTGGGCTGTGCCAGTCACCTGCTGGGGATGGGTCTGGGAGATGTGGGTGGACTGGCACTGCTGGGTTGGGTTGGTGGGGGCCACTAGACTACCAGGGATCTCAGGGGGTTTATATTTGGAACTTTGGCTACAATCAGGACAGAACTGGATGGGATACAGTACCTCTGCCAGTGGGTTGAGGGGTCTTTACTATGGGGGGACTACGATTTGCGAAATGCCCCTCGGGGGTTTTATATTTGGAACATTTGCAGCAATACAATCGGGTTGGGTACTGGATGAAGGGGGACACAGCTGCCCTGTAGGGCTGCTAGTGATGTGGGGTTCGGGGACATGATGTGTGTGGGCTGCCCTGCAAGGCATTTAGGGTTTGGAAGTTCTGGGTGCTGGAGGTGCGAGATGCCCAACTGGGCACCTCTGCTATGGGGGATCGGGGGCTGTGTGTTGCCCTGTGGGGCATCGACAGGGGTGTTCTAGGCATGGGGGGGCACATCCTGATGCGTGTGCAGCGGGTCTACAGAACCTCTGGAGGACGTATGTGCAGTTATGCCAGCTAAATGCTGGTGTAACTTACGTTGTTGGTTCTCCTCCGGGGGTTCATGTAGAATCCTGACATTGGGGACTTTGTTGCTGCTCTACTAGAATAGGATGCAATTGCTGCCATAGACCCCCTAGTGCCATGTCACAGGGGGTTTATGGTGCAACTGCTGGTGTAACTGTTCCTTGGTACAAGTGACCTGATGCATGTCGCAGGCCACATTGTAGAATCCCACAAGTCGCAACTGCTGGTATAAGTTGCTACTTGCACCAATCTATTTGATGCAAGTGCTCTTACTCCAGGTGTATCTCTTTTAGAATTGGGTCCATATTGTTTATCTCTGAGACATGGCTGAAATAACACAATCAGGATGCTGAATTCGCTGTTCCTGGCTACTCTATTATCTGCCAATACTGCCCAGACTACAAAAGAGGTGGTGGTATTCCCATGTATATAAACTCATCACTTCAATTTACACTAGTCTTGCTGTCCAGACCATCACACACCATCAACGCTTTTTTAATTAAACTCTCCTTCCCCCACACCTGCCCCTATATATTGCAGGATACTACTGTTCTCCTGACTCAATCATGCCCTACATCTTGGAACACCTATGCACCCTTACAACACTATCCTCTGGGGGCGAGTTACATATCCTTGGTGATTTCAACCAAAACTGGCTCTCAAATAGTAGCTCCAAACTGCGGTTTCAGGTGGCAGCTTTAAACCTGTCTCAACTCATCACCGAGTCCACACAGCTTAACCATAATTCACCCAACTACTCTCTCCTAGACTGGTCCCTTACCTCACACCCACAGGAGTTTTTCAAGTTCAGGTTCACCACTGTCTGTAACTCACATGCCCTTCTCCAATGAGTTTGAGTAAGGGGTGCTCACCTGCTATGGACTTCTGCAGATATTATGTCCCTCCTCAAGGACATGGATGTGGCCTGGAAGGCTTTTAAGGTCTCTGGCTCTCCTGTGCACCAACAAAAGCACCAGGATCTATGGAATGCCTGTACTAGGCAAATCAGGAGGGCTAAGACTAAATACTTCAGTGACACCTTCAACACCAACCTAAGCCAGCCATCAAAATTTTGGAAGGAGGTTAAATCACTCTTTACTCCTTCCTCGCAACTCCCAACACCAGATCTAAATGTAGGCAGCTCCTTGATTACAGACCCACTCAAATTGTCTTCCCATTCAATTTCTTCTTTACTGAATGCAGCTCATCACTTTTGGCCTCCCTTAATCTGTACCCATTAACCCCCCTCCACATCCCCCCAACAAAGACTCCCCAGATGGCACCTTTCTTGCCTTCCATGAGACCTCCCCTGCTGAAGTCTACAAAGCCTTACTAGCCCTTAATCCTGCCAAGGGCAAATGCCCTATCAGCCTGGATTCAAAATTGCTATACTTGTCAGCTTCAGCCATCATTGTCCCCCTAGCATCACTCTACAACCTCTCATTCTCAGTAGCCACAATCCCTGCTGAGTGGAAGCATGTCATAGTCATCCCTCTTCCCAAAGGCAGTGACACCTCTGCTCCCAGGAATTACCACTCAGTTTCCCTCCTACCAATACTGGCTAAAATCCAGGAACACCTTGTCCTATCACAACTCTCCTCCTATCTTGTTTCTACTTCCTTTTTCACACCTTACTAGTCTGGCTTTAGGAAGTCCCACTCCACCACCACCTCCCTCTTAAGACTCACTGACTCCATCCTTGCTGGTATGGATAGAGGCTATATCATCTCACCAATTTTTGTTGACCTGGCCAAAGCCTTCGACATGGTCTCCCACTCCCTTCTTCTATCTAAGCTCTCTCACACAGGGCTCTCAAGCATGGTCACCACCTGGTTTCATTTCTACCTGATAGGTAGATCCCAATCCATCATAACTGGTAACACTACCTCTACCTCCCTCCCTGTTACCTCTGGTGTACCACAAGCCTCAGTCCTTCTCCTGCTTCTGTTCTCAATCTTCCTCAATGATCTTCCCTCTGTCTGCCCTCACACATCCATTCACATGTATGTGGATGACACAGTACTGTACACATCCAGCCCCTCAACCCCTGAGGTAGCGACCAGAGTACAGCAGAACTTCAATGCAGTTCAGTGCTGGTTTTGCTCTAATCAGCTTTTTCTCAGCATCAAGAAAACTGTCTCCATGGCCTTCAGCACTAGGCAGAGACTTTCAAGGCTGCCCTCCACCTCCTCATTCCACACCTTGGATGGGACTACTCTTGAGACTTGCACCTACTGCAGGTGTCTCGGGGTCTGGCTTGACCAGCACCTAGACTTCTCCTCACATATTAATGCCATTCATAGAAAGCAACACCCCATAATGGCAGCATTGTACCAAAACCGTGGATGCATCCCACTGCCGGCTCGCTATCCAGTTGTGCAAAAGATGATTCTCCCCATTTTTGACTACAGTGACGGTGTCTACAGTGCACCCCAAAGTCCACTCTAGCCAGACTGGACCCTCTATTCCATTCCTTATGTCACTTTGCCCTTGACTGTCCTCCAAACACTCATCACTGTATCCTTTACTGCAACCTAGAACTCCGTTTATTGCAGGACCGGCATCACTCTCACAGTGCCAGTCTCATGGCCAAATACTGGATGCAGTCCCTTCCTCCCTATCTCATCAGTGTCCTCTCGACCCCTACCTCCCTGGTCTACAAACTGAAGAAAAATAATTTGTATCTACTGTCTGTGCCACTCAGGCCAACCTCGACAGGACAGTCAGCTTTCTCATACCAGATGCCTAGACTTTGGAACTCACTCCCCTCAGATATCCAGCATGCTTCCCCCAGCCAGTGCCTCAACTCCCTCCTTAAAAAACACTTCTACCTCATCTGCACATTGCACCAATGTGAGTTCATGACTCAGTAAACAGGATGGTCTAAAATAGGGTTGTACTCATACTATATACTGCTCCTTTGCTTTCTTGTCCCATGCATCATCACTGTTTCTTAATTTGGTAGTATATCATCTCTGTCAAGTGACGTTTATCACTGCCTGTGTACTGCACTTTACCTTATGTGGTTATCTAGTAATGGTGTCTGTTACATTATTTGTACTGTTCCTTTATTTTAATCTCTCTTATGCCTCACCATTGTTATCTAACCTGTTAACATATCCTGTGTCACATGACTGGCTATAGTACTGCACTTTACCTTGTATGATTATCTTGTATGTTTATCTTTCTGTGACTGTACATGTATAATATGCCTGAACATGTATAAATCTGTCTGCACTACCTCTCACATTACCCCCAGTGTACATCTGGAATTAAGCAGTAGTCTACTCAGTATGCCTTTCCTGGTTAAACCTTTAAATTAATAAATAAATAAATCCTGCCAATACAAAATCGCACCTGTCCAGTGCGACTGACAAATCCTATTTTTTTATTTTTTTTTATTTTTATTTTTTGGTAACCTGGTAAGGCCCACTAGGCACAAGCACCTGTTTTCAGGGGCAAAATGGGAGCACTGGGGGGGGGGTTCAGTGACTTGCTCAGAGTCACACAGTATGCAAGTGGAGGTTGTGGGAATCAAACCCAGGTCTGCTGGATGTACCAAGCTCATTCACAGTTCTTTACACTATCATCTAAGCTATACTGCCAGCCCCAATGGAAAATTATGCCTTTCCATGGCAAAAGTCATCTACAACATGGCTGGTCAGTATTGCATAGTTACCAACCATAAATTCTTTACTTATGGGATATTGGCATACCCAATGAGTATGCCAAACTTCTGCTTCACACCCATTGCTCACACTGTCATTGGTCAAATGGTTATGCTATCAGTGCCACTTAATGAGGAAGAAAATATTCTTAGTGAACCTGATCATCAAAATGATATTATAAACTACACTCCAACCTTCAGTGTGCATATTTCTCTACTTTCTCTAGACTTGAAACTATCACTGAACTGCAAGGATGACATATGATTAAGATTAGCAATAGTATAGAACTTGCTGCTTCAAATTGTTAATTATGTTACACGTCATTTTAGTGTTGCCTTAGGTGTCTTTTAAGAACAAATAGTAGAGACCTAAAAATGCTAAAATATGCTCATGCATTCACTGCTAAATAATACTGTAGATCTCCTCTTCTGTGGTTCCCCTTCTAAGGGCACTGGGGGGGAACTGCCATATAATTTTTGGACCTGCTTATGTATGTATTTTATATGCATTTTGTATTAGATAGCTCTATGCTCTAATAGATATTCCATAGTACTATAACATATATCACTTGCTTTAACATGCATGATGAAAAATTACTAAGTTTTGCCAGATTTTATGAAACTTCTGAACACACGTAAGATAAGCCAAGTGAAATATGTACTGCCACAGTATGGAAATGGCATTTAACTTATTCTCAGACAAACTCATGGTCATCAAATCTTACAGTTGTGTAATACAGAACAGAGCTGTACTGTGCAAGACAAAGAGTGAAATCACCATGTATAGAAACATGATGGGTTTTGCATGAGATAAGGGAAACTGAGGAATGTATAAAACAGACCTGTAAGATTGTTCTAATGAGTTCTGTAGTCCTAGATGCTGTCCAATGGAACTTAGGTTCCACTGCGACTCCCATCAGGTAACCCCTGTCTGTATTTGTGCTATCTGGTAATAACTTGTTTATTATGTGGCTGTGACATCCATGGAGTCTGTGTGTTTTGTCCTATATGTCAGAGTTCTGTAAACACTGTAAAGGTCCTCAGTTGCTGCAGTGAACTGGGGATTCTATGAAGGAGGAGCAAACACTACAGGGGGGGTTCATGTATTATAGACGGGGGGCAGGATTGGTGTGGTAGGGACTAGAAGATTACTGGGGTGGAGATGGACCTAGAATCAGGGCCTGCTGTGACTGGTTCCCATCCCCAGAGCCCTGCCTAATTTCAATGAGTAGGTAATAGTCTGCTCATCCAGCACCAGCAAGATCACTGAGGAATAAGATGGTAGTGATAGATAGTTTCATTACTAATTCTTTAGTTTACCTTGTTTGTATCACAGATACCTGGTTGGGTGATAACTCCAGACCTGTTCTGGGGACATTTGTTCCACTGGGTTTCTGGTGCATTGCCCAATGAGGGATCACAGAGGGGGTAGCGTGACGATCTCTTTCAGAACCACTCTGGGATTCACTGCACTTTTCATGAGAACCCTCAGGTCCTTTGAATGAATGGTGGCTAGATGTGGTTCGGGTGTCAGAGGCAGGATTATTCTCATCTACCAACCCCTGAGTGGTGGGAGTGACTTTCTGCAGGAACTAGCAGACTTCATTGCTGAACAGGTATTGGAAACACCAAGACTGTTGCTGCTCAGGGATTTCAGTGCCTGGGTTGTTGATGAATCCTTGCAATTTGGACAGAAACACCTTCATCTGATGTCATCACTGGGATTGATGCAAGCTGTTACCTCTGAAACTCATTAGCATTGTCACATTATAGACCTGATCTTCTCATTGGAATTTGACATAGGTGTGGTCAGAGTTGATCCAGTCTTTTGGTCAGACCATGATGCAATGTCACTTGATTATGGGGTCCCCTGTTTGACTACTCCTTCTGTGGAGATTATCTAGTATAGTCTGAAACATCATTAAGAGCATCACAGACTCCAGGGGGTACTGGACATCTCAGTTATGTTGCTGGCCTGTGCATAATGGTTTGTGGTGGCTTTGGAGCACTATAGCATGGTGCTTGCAACCTCCTTAGACTTGATTGCAGCCTACTGTGTTCATTCCTTGACATCCTGACATAGATCCCTGTGGTATTGTGCTGAGCTATGTCAGTTGAGATCTAAGGGATAGAGGTTGGAGCATTCCTGGAGAAATTCCCAGTCTATGCAGGACAGATTGAAATAAGAACTCGCTATGCTGAGTAGCAATGGGAAATTGACCTGAAAAAGGCAGAGTTCCTGTTAATGTTGGTTGTTGCAGGGAAAAATTGTCAAGCACAGCTCTTTCATACTATAGACAGGTTGTAGAATTCTCCCTGTCTGCAGTCTGTTAGAGCCTTTTCTGCAGTTAAGTGCTAGGAGTTTGAATGGTTTTTCACTGACAAGACTTTGGCAATCAGATTGGGTATTTCTTTGAGTAGCCTGTCATGGACCGGCAGGAGTCGAATCTTTGGTGATGTAGATCTGTCTGCCTGGGATACATTTTGACCAATTTCTGATGCAGCGGTGTTCCAGATAGTCACTAATGTGTACATCACAAGCTGAATACTGGACCCAAGATCAATATAGCTGATTCTCCTCTGTTAAGTTCCTGGGCCCAGTGTTCACGGAGATCACTAATGTTTCCTTGATGGAGGTCCTCTTTCTATCTGCCTTGAAAAAAGCAGTGGTCAGGCCCCTTCCTAAAATAGCCTTTCTTGGATCCTGATGTACTAGCAAACTACAGGTCTGTGTCTAACCTTCCCTTTTTAGGAATGGTTATTGAGAAGATGGTTCTGGAGCAGTTGACAGACTGCCTGGATTCTTTTTCCATCAAAGAATCTCTCTAGTCAGGCTTTTGGCCCATCACAGTATGGAGACTGCTCTTGTCAGGGTAATTCATAATCTTCTCCAAAGCGAGAGACCTAGTGCAGCACTCTATCTTGGTGCTAATAGATCTCTCAGCAGCACTTGATACAGTTGACCATGGCATGTCTCTGCATTGCCTGAGGAACTATGTGGACCTCACCAGCCCAGCTCTTAGCTGATCTGAGTCCAACCTAACTGGGAGAATGTAGCAGTTAGCTCTGGGTAATTTTACCTCTAGGGCTCTTGCATTATCCTGTGGAGTTCCTCAAAGCTTGATTTTCAGCCCATTATGTTTTCTGTGTATATGCTGCTGCTTGGGGAGATCTTTAGGTGGTACATTGTCAAGTTTCACTGCAATGCATATGACACTCAACTGTACCTGTCTTATTCTTCTGGTGAGGATTCTGCAGCTTCCATGTTGAGTCAAAGTTTGGTTGAAACAAATGACTGGATGGCCTTGAAATGGTTATGTCTCAGCCCAGGAAAGACAGGGGACATGGTGATTGAACTGGGATGCTGGGATATGGCTATTCTGTGAGATGTGGCTCTCCTGTTGGTGGGTGGCCAATCCCTCATGGCTGCTGATGTGATGAAGGACCTGGGGATCATTTTGGACTGCAGACTGATGCTGAAATAACAGGCGCCAGCTGTGGTTCCTTCTGGCTTTTATCATCTTTGAAACGTTGCCATGATCAAGCCGTATCTAGCTCAGGCAGACCTGGTGGTGACGATCATCCAATCTTCTGCCACCTATAGGTTGGACTGTTGCAATGGCCTTTACTTAGGGCAATCTAGAGCTTGATGTGATACTTGCAGCTGGTTCAGAATGCTGCTGCCTGACTGATAGTTTGTTCCTCACAGAGTGACAATATCATGCCAGTCTTACATGCACTGTGCTAGCTGCCTATTCAGCGGCAGATCACCTTCAAGATTTACTAGTTAACTTACAAGGCTCTGCACTGTTTGTGATCTGACTAATTGAAAGAGCTTCTTGTTCCGTGCCACTCAGTTCACCCCCTTCAATCCAATGAGACTGGCCTGCTTGTTGTCCACCTTCTTGACTAAGACTTTTTGCAGACAGAACACTTGAAGTTGCTGCTCCAATTTTGTGAAATGCATTATTGGAATATATTCACATGGCCAATATGGTGTGGGCCTTTAAAGCCTCTCTTAAGACCTTCCTGTTTGAACAGGTGTTTCTTAGCTAGCTAATTTATTTGTGCCTTGCATTATTTAGTTCTATTCAATTGCAGTTTAAAGTGTTATTTGAATCAGTCTTTGTTTTGTACTTATAGTACTATATACAGCACTCATAGCCTGTGGGAATGAACGCTTTATAGATAAAGATTGCCTTGCCTTTTTTAACACCCACGTTACTCAGCTTGTGTAACATAATACACAGAAAACACACTTATACCCTGCATACACAAAAATGTGCACATTAAACATACAAACAGTAGATATGGTGTGTAGAAAGTAAATATCCTTTTGTTGCAACAGAATTATGCTTAAAAACTTTGTAATATTATTTTTAGGCATGATTAATGTTTTTAATTTGGGTTGGTAATATGCACATCCTTACAGGTATACTGTGTAATATAGCCAGGAGTAGTAGTCTCTGTTGTTTTCTGTTTTGATTTTTGCATACTACAAAAGACTCCTCTGGCCACAACATAAAGATCCCAGTGTTAGGGTATGAGCATTCAGGAACCAACCCCAACTTTTGTACTTTCTTTAACATCCCCCCCCCCCAGCAAGATTCAGCTCCATACAGGATTTGGGATTTTGCTCTGGCATTACATACATGAATAATGCACCTGATACAAATTTCAGAAAGTCTTGTGCAACTAATGACTTCACCTTGCAAACTAGTGTTTTCAGCACTTATGTCCTAACATTATTCTGTTGCTCCAGATTATTCATTGAATTATGTTTTGTTCCTACACCGCTGGAAAGGGAACTGTTAGTGTCAGTGAGTTTACATAGAAACATAATTTTGCTGGCAGATAACGATCGCTTGGCCCATCCAATCTACCCATTTTTTTCTTATCTACAGTATCTCCGCAGAAACAACCTGATCTCCAGCTTTTTGTTTCCTCCCCTCATTCCTTTCCATGAGATTCTCTTATGCCCATCCCAAGATTCCTTGAACCCTTCCACTGTTTTCACCTCAACTACATCAGCTGGTAAACTGTACTAAGAATACACCACCCTTTGCATGAAGAAGTATTTTCTCACATCTCTCCTGAATTTACACCCCAACTTCATATCATGACCCCTTGTTCTTGAACACTTTTTTCTGAAAAATACTCCCTTGCATACCTTACTTACCCAATTTAGGTATTTATAGGTCTGTACCATATCCTGATCTCCCTTGTTTCTTTCATGGTTTAGATAGTAAGTTCCCTCAGTCTATCTTCATACTGTAGGTCTTTTGATGTAGACCCTGCACCATTTTAGTTGCCCTCCTCAAGACTGCCTCCATGCTATGTCCTTTTATAGATGTGGCCTCCAGATCAGTACACAGTATTTGAGATGAGGTCTCACCAGAGACCTATACAGAGGCAACACCACCTCCCTCCTTCTGCTCGTGATTCCTCTCCTTATGCAACCCAGCATCCCACTAGCCTTCCCAACTGCCTTGACACACTTCCTAACTACCTTTAGGTCATTCAAGATGATTACACCTAGGTCTCTCACCTGCATAGTTGTCAATAACACTGTCCCCATTTTATATTCTGTCCCTGGGTTTCTGTTCCCCAAGTGCATTATTTTTCACTTTTTCACATTGAAACCCAGTTGCCATACCCTTGACCTTTCCAGCCCCCACCCCGACCTGAGTATCCACCCTATTGCAGATTGTGGTATCATTTACAAAAAGTCAGACCTTCCCTTCCAGCTCCTCTGCAATATCATTTATAATACGTTAAAGAGGACTGCTCCCAGTACTGATCCCTGAGGTACCCCACTGCTCATATTCTCCTCAGAGAGAACTTTGTTTACCACTACCATCTGTCTCCCATCCTTAACCAATTTCTTACCCAGTTTACCACCTTTGGACCCACTCCTAAGCTCCCTAGCTTGTTAAATAGTCTCCTATGTTGAATATTGTCAAATGATTTACTGAAATATAGGTATGCCATGTACACCACACTGCCCTGATCTGATTCCTTAGTCAGCCAATTAAAGAAATTTATCAGACTCATTTGACATGATCTCCCTCAAGTGAAACAATGCTGTCTCTATTCTTATAACCCCTTTGATTCAATATATTCCACTATTGTCTCCTTCAACAGTGATTCTTTCCCACCATTGAAGTCAGACTAACTGGCCTACAATTTTCTGCCTCCTCCCTGCTACCACGTTATGAATATGGGCTGCATCTGCCCATCTCCAGTCCCCTGGAACCACAGCTGTTTACAGTATACTGCTGTAAAGGACAGTTAGAGGTGCAGCCAGTATCTTCCTGAGTTCTTCCAGTTCCCTGGCATGTACCCCATCTGGTCCATTGCTTTTTTTACTTTCAGATTTGCAAGTCCCTCTAGGGCCCTGTCCTCTAAAAAAGGACATGTATCTCTCTCCCTATGTATATTGCCCATATTAGTTTTTTTGTGGCCCCTACCCATCTCCCTCCACTATGAACAGTGAAAAAAGTTTTTATTTATGAAGTATGCCTTTTTCTGGTCTCCCTCTGCATGGTCCTTTCATCCTTTTTTTGATCTCATGATTTCTCCCCTTGTTCTTCTCTTTTCACTTATGTACCTAAGAAATGTCTTGTTCCCTTTTGTTACTTTTTGGGTGATCCTCACTTCAGTTTGTGCCTTTGCACTCCTTACTGCTTTCCCTGATTCACTTTGTTTTTCCTGATACACTTCCCTATCCTCCTCCCTTTGTATCTCCTTACATCTTCTGAATGCTGCCCTTTTTGCCTATAACTTTCCAGTCACCACTTTCGAGAATCACAGTGATCTGTTTTCCCGCTTACTTTAACTCACTTGCCTGACACAGAAGTTTGTAGCCTTCAATATGGCCCTCTTTAATGTCTCCCATTGTTCCTCCACCACACGTATGTCATCTCTCCCTGCCAGATCATCCTTCAGACACTCAACCATGTTTTGAAAATCTGCCCTCTTGCAGTCCAGGATCTTCACCCTAGTGTAGCTAGAATCTGCAGTTACCCTTTACTGAACCGCACTGTACAGTGAGCAGTGGTCCCCAGATGACTTCCCACCTTGACATCTGCCACACTGTCTCTGTTTGTAAGTACCAGATCCACTTACCAGGTAATCAAAATCAAATTAATAAATGTCTACATATTTTTAGTTCTTCTCTTGCTTTATGGTTTCATTGTCATTATACCAGGCACAATTGACTGTAGTTTTCCTTATGGTTTAGTATTCTAACAGACCATTTTAACTTTTTAGTAATCCTTTTTTTGTTTTGCTTTGTTTTTCATAGTTGTCTGTCTAAGCAGAAAACTGCAAGTGTTAATCATGGCTCCCACTCCACCTCTCAGTACACAAACACACATTTAACTGGTGACAGATGAAATGATTTTGAAAGGCTTTACTGCCATTAAAGTACAAACATTCCCCACACCCAACACCAATGTAAACTTTCTTTCATTATTCTTAAAGTTACAATGTTATCTTTTCTATGTCTAAGTGTTATTGTTTAGCAACATTCAGCTTTGGAAAATAATCCGTTTTCACATTTGTAAGATCATCCCTGACCATGTACGCAGCTCTCAAAAGTTATTCACTATTTTATGTTGTTAGCAAGTGATACATATACTGTACATACAGTAGATTAGTCATTTTATTTGATAAGCTACTTTCCTTATATTTTTATATTGTGGGTGTACATGCCACACTTAGGAATAGGGAATTCCTTTAAAAATAATTTGATGACTACATGGAGAAAAGTACGGGGCAGTCTGATGTGAGTAGTGACACATTTTATGTTTTTCCTTTAAAGAATGTGAGAGAGATGTTGTTCTGATAGAGTTTTTATTTATTTGTCTTGGCAATTGGAGTTTCAATATGTTAATATGCTCCTAACATTTATTTTTTTTTATTCTAATTTTGAGCATTACTACATATTTTATTTACATATTTATTTATTTTATATAAACTTTGGTAACTGAGAAAGGCACACTGAGCTGATGCTTGTTTCCAGGTGTGACACAGGGATGCAGGGTTACAATACAAATAGAGGGAGAGAACAGATACAACAATTATAACAAAGTCAAGCATATACAAACAGAGAGAGAAGTAACTACATTTATAACAGAGTCAAGTGCTATGGAGCAAGAATAGGATCAAAATTATGCATGCAGTAACTGCAGCAAATCATCAATAACAAGCAGGGTAGGCAGGTCAACAAATCAAACGATGTGTCAGAAAGAGGAGACTAGGAGGGTCTGTCTGGGAAGGAAACTGCATAGTAAGTATAGATTTGGAGCCTGTATGCTGTGAAGCACTCTGCTGTTAAGATGTGTTATCATGCTTTAGTCACTCTAATTAGCTTTAATGAGGTGTAAAAACACATAATTTATAAATACATAATGATGGTCCCTGATAAAATGAGCAGTCTTTTGGAACTAACACTGGATTGTGGGAAGATCAGTTGGTGTGTTTCCCCATAAGACAATGATAGCCACTCTTGAAATGTTATTTATGAAAGTTGCTTCTCATCAATTTTCAAGCACGGTATTATCAGTTAGGTACAGCACCACCATACGTTCTGTAGAGTTATAGCTGGTGTCCACCTTTTTATATTTGTTTGTGCATACAGAAACTGCCCAGTCCATTGCAGCTCAAACTGGAAGGGGCTTGGCAGTCCAGACCAATGACCATGCACTGTGGTCCTGTTGCCACTCTCTGCTTGCTGGGCAGAAACTTTGTGTACTTGAAAGGACTGAAGCCACTCCTATCATAGGGGGTTTCGGTCCTTTCATTTGAATGAAGCCAGTCAGCAAGCAACTGATCAGCTTTCAGCATTAGTAGCCTGTGTGATCTTTCTTTCTTTCTTTCTTTCTTTCTTTCTTTCTTTCTTTCTTTCTTTCTTTCTTTCTTTCTTTCTTTCTTTCTTTATTTCTTTCTTCCTTCCCTACCCTGGTACTGCTTCTTTTTCCCAGTCCCCTCCAGGTCACCAGCCCACCCTTCCCAATCTTTATCAATATTTTTAAAATGCAAACATACTAGGGTCCACAACCTGGTACAGCTTCTTGACTCTGTGCTTTCCAGATCTTTCACTCTGTTCCCCCCACCAAAAATGAGCCTGACATTAGGGTACTCAATCCCAGTGTTGGAATATCCCTGAAATAAAGAAAATGTGTATATATGTGTGTATATAAATATATATATATAGAACCTGAAAACTGTCCCTCCTCAATCTCCCCACCTACACATACTTAGCACACTCCACACCCTGGCCTCCCACTCAGCACCCACCACCCAAAAAACCCATAACCCCCATACACCTTACCTCACCTGAACATGTCCCAGAGTGAAGATCCATTCTCCAATAAAAGATATGTCTTGCTGCTGAAACCTCTAACTGCAATATAAGAAATGTATGGTTCAATGTATTTCAGTGCGTGTTTGAACTGTGATGCATAACTTTGTCAATTTTGCATATTTTGGCCCTTCGTTTTCAACATGGCATTTTCAGACCCTGCCTCATGACCAGTTGTAGTGGAATTATGCAAATCAGGCTGGGAAGCTGATTTTTCAGCCATGTTGTGAAATCACTTTTCAGGTGGAATTTGAAAATTTCCACACCCTTGTTCATGGTGGGGTCATAAGAAAGCTATGGTTAAAATTTGGAGTCAAAATATGTAAAAATGGCAAAGTTATTTATTTTATTTAGTTCATAAATCAGATTTACAACCTTTGAGTCACAGACTCATTTACAAAGGCACCTCGTCACAGGGAGGGGAAACAACAAATAGTGCGGTGAGACAGGGTGGAACAATACAGGTGTATGGGCATACATTGAACTTTTTCTACTCCTACTCATAACTTTAGTCATTTTAAATATTTTACCCCTGAATTTTCAACATATCCATGTTTTCACAACACCTCACAAATGAGACAACTGTCATTTTTCAAATCCTGGTCAAAAATGTGCTTTCGTACCTGTGACAAGGAATGATGTTTTGGTGGCACATAGTGACATTTAGGTAGGAATTTGAAACTTTTCACCTACTGGGTTCATGAGGTGGGGCAATAAGAAGGCTATGCTAAAAAACTGGTGTACAAATATGGTAAAATGACTAGGTTATGACCAAAAGTGACACTATTGCAACATTCATTCATAACTTTTCTAATTTTCAATATTTTGACTTCAAATTTTCAACAAAGCTATTTTTCCACACCATCTCATAAACATGATATATTTCATTTTTCTTTAAATCCTGGATGAGATGTGTTTTTGCACCTCTGATGTGAAATAACATTTTGGCAAATATACTATAACTGGTACAAGTCATGTTTATCAGGTGAATCAAAAAAACAAGTATCCTGAAAAGCTGTGGTCAAAATAAAAAAAAAAAATATATAAATAATTGTTTAATGACCTTTGAGTGTAGTACCAGTCTTCACCCCAGTGGCCATATTCTGTGATATTGTCCAGGTGAGCTGAGTTTGGGGACGAAGTCAATGACCCAGCTGGATGGGGTGAGGGTGGAGAATGCCACTGTTATGTGACACCCCCACAGCCAGGGAATGAAAGGTGCAGGGTTACCCACATGGGTCCAGATACCATATAGTGAATAACTGTCATCTTGACAGAGATCCTTGTGCATTGATTGACAGATGTACTCCTTGACCTGCGCTTCTGCAGCCCAGCAGACAGCCCCATGAATTCTTTGCATCCATCGCTGCACTGACATGCAGGGCCCTTGGAAAGAGTATTCCCTTGGTGCTGGGCATCTGCATCTGTGCACTATCAGTACCAAACACCTGCACTGCACATGCATGCAAGCAAATGCTTAGTAGTGACAAATGTTTGTTCTTTTCTTGTTTCTCCACCTCCTCAATTATCATCTGTGTTAAAGGTGATAGGAAACAGTTTGTATACCTCTAGATGCCCTCCAATTGCCCTGCTAGTGTCTACCCAGTTGTTATCTCTTTTCATACTGCCAGAATGTTCTATGACATCAATAAAACCATTCAGGTGAATAGCATGGACTGGCACTATTGACGTCAATGAAAGTTTTAGACATATCAAAAGAAAGAACAGTAGCTGTTGAGGAGAGTGGAACTCTATTGAGATCTGACAGCGCTCCAAAGCTAGATTATTTGGGAGTCATCATTAGGGATGACCTCAAGCAGCAAAGTCAGTACAATAAGGCTTACAGCTGGGCAAGCAGGGTGTTAGGATGCATTGGCAGTTTGGATAGACAGCAGGGTCAGGGAGGTGATACTACCACTTTACCGGTCACTAGTAAGGCCTTATCTGGAGTACTGTGCACAATTCTGGAGGATTCACTTAAGAAAGGACATTGATAGATTGGAAGTGGTCCAGAGGAGGGCAACAAAAATGATACATTACCTTTAGAAAATCACCTACAAAGAGGTTTAGGACTCTGAAATTGTACTTGCTAGAGACTAGAATGGAGAGGGGGGTTAGTAAGTAGGTAAAGTTTATTGTTGTTTGGTTGTTTAAACCATTACAAGATAAAAAGCATTAAACATTCTATCATTTACATAGTCCAAACATTAAATAGTACACTGAAATTCATATATTCAATAATAAAAGACTAAGCGTCCTTCCTCATACATAAACCACTTTTAACAAGTATCTCAATCATGTATTAATCATAAATACTCATGAGTAATCCTAAAAGGACATACTAATCCAATAATTACATGTTTTAAATATCATATTTTTATGGGATATCTCTTGGTCTCATATCTCTCATTTATCTCTCATTTATTATTTCTATGCACAGTTTGACCCTATATCTAAAAGGCGGCTATAGTTTCTCATGGGGACAGCCCTCCCAGGTTCTACCTAAGAGCTACTTGACTCTGCTGGTTGTTCCTTCCTTGTTCAAAGGTCCTGCCTTGCTTCAAGCTGGGGTTCGAGCCATGTCAATCACTGTACCCTATTCCAAAAACTATTGTCGGCCATTGAGGTTACTTTGACCCCCATACCAACTAAAGGACACTTTCACAGGACTTGAATAATGCCCACCTGTGCTACTAGTTCCACGGCCATCCTGGGTCCCACTGGGGATACCCCACAGCTCATGCTGCCCTGTATCCCTCTTATATGGGAGCCCAAATCGAGCATCCTGCCAGTCTGCACTATGTGCCATTTATCAGTCAAGGATCTGGACCCATAATTACACATTAAAGTCAGTTTGTCTCATACACCAAACCAAGTATTC
The DNA here is from genome assembly GCA_016271365.2 of Neoceratodus forsteri. Taxonomy (NCBI): domain Eukaryota; kingdom Metazoa; phylum Chordata; order Ceratodontiformes; family Ceratodontidae; genus Neoceratodus; species Neoceratodus forsteri. The sequence continues at coordinate 898,342,481 of CM057459.1, forward strand.
AGAACTAGGCCTGAGTATCTTGGCTCAAATATTACCTTCCTGCTAAACTGCATGGTGACCTCTTACTATAGGAATTTAACATCCATCCTTGTCAGGCCTCTATGGGTCTACCTGATTAGCTTATCCCATTTCCACTGCAAAACATCGTCACCTCTAACTGACCATTTTCCTTATTACTTTACATTTACACATTTCAGAAGCAATTTCTTAATTAATAAATCTTACCCTTTATTTGTTAATGCAGACTTAAGCTACCTTATGGAAACCTAAAAGCAGTGTCTTCTGATTCAATATCTGTTTCTTTCTCCTTCAAATTATAAAAATTTTAGTATACAAAGCATCTAATTATTAATATTCATCTACACAAACATTAACAAAAATATAACAAGACACAGTAACACTTTCCCAGAGTTAGTACATAACACATCATAAAAAAATATTTTAATTTATTTTCAGTTAATTGAGTCAATTGTCCACCTAAAATCAAAAATCCATGCACCATACACTCAGGCGTCCTTCATTTGGAATATAAGCTGGAGACTTTGATAAAATTAATAATCATTAGCTAAAAGACAAGATGTACAATTAAATAAAAAAACTTATAAAGCATGTACCAAAATAGATAACATAAATGGGAATAATACCCCGCTGTAAACCTCGAGTTTACGTAAGTAACCAAGTTCCTGAAAAGTGTTTTAAGAGGTTCAAGCCATAAGCATAAATGAGACAGATAAGACAAATCAGCTCCTTCACCAGGAGTCCCTGCAAAATATCCTTGAAAGAATGGTTTGAACAGTCTCATATTGCTCCTCACTACAATTGAGGCCAGACTACTTTTAGTTCCAAATTCCCCTATGTAACGAACATTTTAACCATTAAAAGCAGGTGCAAACAGAATTATCAAATGGAGCTTTAATAGAGTCTGGTTAAATCAGGGGATAAATCTTAACAGTTTCTCCAGTATGTAAATTTTGGCCCTAGACGAAGAGGCAGTCATGAGTTCCTATTCTCTCACCACTCTTTTACCCTCTGGAAATTGGCAACCATGTGTGATTCACCATTTTTACTGTAAGCTGTTCCAATTGTCCTCAGACTGATGGTTTGTCTCATTTTTACTGAACTGGCCATGAATCCTCCACTGTCCAAACCATCTTCATTCTTCTCAGTGGCAGCAAAACACTGTAGGAACAAAACAAAAAAGTGCTCCTCTAAGTGCACTAAAATCGGACTTATCCATTTAATATATTGTAAAGCACTGGCCCCAAAGCAACAATAGCATACCTGTTGTAGGCTTTTAACAAGTCTATCTACACATAAGTGCTCCCCTCATTTCAGCCTTCTTTAGGATACTCATGCTTTCTGTGGGAGGACAATCAAACTCCTGAAAAGCCATTCAAACCCACACAGCATTGCCATGCATTTAAAATCACTGAGTCTCTCTTAGGTGCAAAAACACATTTATCTATTGCCATTTTTCCGCTCGCCATATCTCCAAGTGGGGCATATAGAAAACATAGTCGAAGGTGGCCTTAGTCAGTAAACTTATCAGTGATTCCTCTATTGCCCCAGTTAAACAAAACAGACTCCATGAAAAACACTGAACACCAAAACTTCAGAGACAGGGAAATGCTTGAAGCATCCCAGACGAAATAAAAACAGCCTATCTGAAACAAATCAACCAGAGTTTCATTCATAAAAATTGATGCAAAGCCTTGAACTATGATTTACAAGTCTAGAACTCAGCAGAGCAGGAGAGGCTGGGAGTGGAGCAGTGCTGAGGACATCTTGCTCTGCCAGTCCCCTCTCACAGCCTTGGGGAGGGGGATATGACTGAGATCTTCAAGTTCCTTAAAGGTATCAACAAGGTGCCAGAAGTGCAGCTTTTTACCAGGAATGTCAATTCTACCACAAGAGGGCATGAGGGAAAATGGAAAAGTGGAGTGTTCAGGAAGGACATCAGAAAGTATTTCTTCTTATAGAGGGTGGTGGAACCTTGGAATAGATTATCTTCTGAGGTGGTGGCTGCAAAGTCAGTATCAAGCTTTAAGCATGTGTGGGACAAGGACTGGGAACAACTACATGGCACTGACAAGGGCCAGGCTGGGTGTCTAGGAGGACAGAACACCGGTGCACAATAGGTTCCGGTATACCTTGTTTGGGCAGACTCGATGGACCACAGGTCCCCTTCTGCAATCATCTTCTATGTTTCTATATTTATTTACCAAAAATTGATCAGTGCTTATCAGATTGCAAACTGGCATGGAAAGGAAGATGGAAGGGCACTTAACTATGTAAAAATAATTTCCTATCTCGTTTAATATTGAAATTACTTCCATTAGGGTGCCCTTTAGAGGTAGTGGTGCTGGTGATGCTGGTGTCCAAAGTGTCACTGATGAGTCACAGTCTTATCTGAAACCGTTTTGAAAGGATTGTGATTTCTGGGGTTTGGTGCCATCCTTTTCTTAATTTGGGTTACTATCAGTTGCCACCCATACACCATTTTAGGCAAGTACAGATCAACCCCATTTATCTGCCCCCCATAATCCAATTCTTCCTATCTAATAAACCAAATGCTTATCCCCTAGTGTTCCTATTGTAATTTACAAGTGGCTTTCTTAACTTCTTTCATGGCTGATCACAGTAAATAGAGATGCAGTGAATTTAAAATTCACTGGCGAAGTGCTGGCGACTGCTACAGTGAGTGGGCAATGCAAAGTGCGCACTTTGCCTTGTCATTACTACTTTGTGTTGGCATAATGAGAACGTGAAGTAAGGTGAAGTCATTGTTTTTAATGGACTTCGTGTTCCTCATTATGATCTTAAGTGATCCACTTCGTGTTTCAGACTTGGAACCCTCCCTTCACAGATCACGTGGCTTACAGTACTGTAAGTCACATGCTCTCTAGCCAGGCAGGAAGGAAGTGAGTCACACAGACAGTTTCACTTTCTCCTGTGCAGACTGAGAGAGGGGAGTGTGTGTGTACTAGAGAGAGGAGTGTTTTTTTGATTCCAGAGAGAGTTAAAATTTAATACTTAAACCAACAGCTTTTTAAAAGCTACATTTTTTGTCTTTTCTGTACTGTTTTTTACTTAATTTGTTCTTTCTGTAAATTTTATTTTTCTTACCTACTTAGTTGTTTGTCTGTGTGTGTGTGTGACTGTGTGTGTGTTGTGCTTGTGTCATGAGATGGAGCAAGGTGAGGGAACGTCTGGGGCGGGGGCAGCTCTGGGAGAGCATGGTAGTATGCGCCGTCGTACCGTGCACATATGTGTGGGGCATGGGTGCCAATTTGTGTTGGACCACTCTAAACTTCTGAGTGTCCAACCCCTGGAAGCAGGACCTGCACCGCCACCTGACTCTGAGGCAGTTCAACCACCACCACCGCCACCAAGTCCAGCACAAGGTCCTTTGGAGCAGGATGTGCCTGTTCCCCCAGGCCCAGGTGTGGATTCCACCATCAGAACTGTTGAGCAGTGTGAGCAGCCTACTGCCAGTTCATCTGGCCCTCCCCTGCCTGTGCCTGGTCCTCCCCACACCTCTGTTGTTTGGCAGTTTTTTGACTGTGTTGGGGGGGACAGCAGTATGGTTAAGTGTCACCTATGTGTGGTGGAGGTGCGCCGTGGCCCCCGGGGAAGTCACCTGGGGACTGGGGGCCAACTCACCCATATGCTTAATCACCACCAGTTGGAGTGGCAGGCTGCCACAGAACGGACCATGTCTGCACCTGCTGGCCATGCCGTGGCAGAGGGTGCCACTGTGCATATCTGGCATGGCATCCATAAGAGGAGGACAGCCACAGCAGCACCTGTTGCTCCACCAGCACCCCCACCACCAGGTCAGCCTGTTGAAGGAGTGGGTGCCAGAGAAGTGCGTGTAACACTCTCTGACTTGGCAGTTCTCTGGAGTGCTGTTGAGAACAACGAGAGGATGAGTGCTGTGGAGCAGCGGCTGGATGACATAGAGGGACATTAGCTTCAAATTATGTCCATGCTGGAACTGCTGCTGGATCACCATAGGATCCCACATTAGTTTTGTTTCCTCACACCATGTTCTTCCCCCACCTTCCTTGCTGTGCCATAAAATGTATTCCTCCACCATCTCTGACCCTTGTATGTAATTATGCCCTTTTTTTGTTGTCTTCAGTATGAGTTACAATTTGTATTCTGGGGCCCCTTCCTTCTGTTAAGTGCCTGTGTGTTTTGTGTATGTGCATTGTTTTGGTGCCTCATTTTTCTGCATCCACAAAAGGCATCTGTTTTGTGTCCAGAAAATTGACAAGTGGTAACACAGTGAAATGAGACTGTTTCAGCACATACAAAGTCTCCCAGAATTTATGGCACACTCAGTCATGTGCACAACAGTGGCACGGAGTCCCCAGATTTTTTCTGCAGGCCCAGAATGCATCCTCCATGTGTCCTGAAAATTGACAAGTGATAACACAGTGAAATGAGAGTGTTTCAGCACATACAAAGTCCCTCAGAATTTATGGCACACTCAGTCATTCGCACAACAGTGGCACATAGTCCCCAGATTTTTTCTGCAGGCCCAGAATGCATCCTTCCTGTGTGCAAAGAAGTGAAAAGTGATCATCTCAACTGGATTGAAAGGTGCCCTTTGGATGTAAAGTAATAGTAGCCTTGGTGAGTAGATATATATATATACAGATAGATGTGTGGTTGTGTATTTTGTAGGTGATGATGAGGGGGGTTGAACTTGACATGGACATGTATTCATGCTATTGTTCTGCATCACACACAGGTGACTCCATCTCTGAACTGTTGGTGTGCACCATCCAGTGCTCAATGAGAATTTTTTGCACTTAAATGGAACTGGATAATTCTCAAGCACATGAAGGTAAGAATTTCTTTTTTGGGGGGGAATCACATTTTCAGTTTTGTCTGTAATGGTTTGTTATTTTTTTATTTCTTCACAGATTTCATCAGCATTTTTCAGGAGTCCTGTTGTTAATGATGGTCATGGTCATGGAATGAAAAGACTTCTGCATGTTGCATGTGTGCCCAAGCTCGGGTCGGGAAGGGGTGTGCCTGATCATGTTGACAAACTTTTTTGGATCAGTCCCAGTGGTGGTAGTCCAGGGTGGGCAGACAGACTCATGGTGGCAGCAGACTTGGATAACATCAGTCCCAGTGGTCGTGGTCTGGGGTGGGGGGGGCACACGGCCTTTTAAATACTGCAGTTAAAACCTGCCAACTTTAACCACATCGTCATCCTCATAATGAAAACTGCCCTCACAGTCATCAATGTCTGAAGCTTGACCACTGGGAAATTCTTTCTCCATGGTGTTGTTATATACGTCAGCGGTGGGCCGTTTCAGGCAGCCACTGCCAGTGCCACCAGGATGCTCCATTTCCACATCAGCAAGACCACCATGACTAGGCCGGGGTATGAATACCGAGGTTGCAGTCTGTGCTGGTATGTGCCTCTCATTCATTTTAATGAATGTTAGCAAACTAACATTTGCAGGAGACAGGTTTGTCCAACGATCCCTGACTATTGCACCTGCTGAGCTGAATACCCTTCCAACACTTACACTGGAGGGTGGGTATGTGAGATACTTCAGTGCCACTGCAGTCAGCTCTGGCCATTCACTGACCTTTCCACTCCAGTACAAAAGAGGATCTTCACTTATTGTCAGATGCCTGTTTTCAGACAAATATGACTCAACCATTCTCTGTGCCGCACTAAGTCCAATTGTTGATGCATCAGCCTGTTCCCCGGAATCATTGATGTCACAAATACCCACTTGGGACAAAGCCTTCCAAAGCGGGTTGATGCCAACCACTTTGGATGACAGACCACCAGGAACTACAGTCCCCTTACCCTTGCATGATATGCTTTATGGTCCTCCAGCTACACCTTCAGCTGGATTATGCTGCTGAGGTTTGCAAACCTTGGCATATGGCTTCTGTGCCCCATGAACCAAGCGAACCAGTTGACCACTGATATTTGTTACCTGTTCAGGCCCTCCCTCCAGTACTGATGCAATTCCATGTTTGTATCATGGGTCCAGCATTGTTGCCATGGCAAAGTTGTCACTACGCTGATTGTCACAATGTGACGATTCTGGTCGAATACTGTCAGCATGTGTTGCAGCAACATACTGCTACCACCATCTCCGGCAACATCAAGGCTATGCTGTACATTCACCAATGTCTGCCTCAGCACCCGCAGCAGTAGAATTGATTGGCTAATGGAGGCAGACTCGCCACTCACTGCCTGTGTGGCATGTTCAAAAGGCCGCAAAATTGTTATTACAGAGTCCATGAGGCACCACTGTTCAGTCGTCATAGACATGGAGGCCCCAGAACTGTCACGGCTAGTGTGCATAACAAGATATTCTGTGATGGCTTTGTATTGTTCATACAACCTCTATGCCATGTATAACGTGGAGTTCCATCGGGTGACAACTTCCAGCTTCAAGCGGTGCTGAGGCAGGCTGTTGTGTATCTGCAACTGCCACAGTTGGTCACGGGCCTTTCCAGATCTTGAAAAGTGAGATCAAATATGTTGTGCAATGGTCAGCATTTCCTTTATGTCAGGGTGCTGCAGAAACTCCTGAACCCCAAGATTTAAACAGTGGGCCATGCATGGAACACGAAAAAAAACACCATTCATGATGCATTTCACCACATTTGACCCATTGTCACTTGCTATGAACCCAGCTCTCAGGGACAGAGGGTTTAGCCATCTGTCAATTTCAGTCAGTACCGTGTATAACATGTTTTCACCAGTGTGTGAACAGGTCACACTGCGCATAGCAATTGTTGCATGCTGGTGAATTCCAGGAAGATTGCTACCGTGACAATCCACCTTCCTGCACTGATTATTCACACTACCAGCATCACAAACAACCCCCTGCACCTGCACCCAGTGTGCAGTTATACACATATATGAACTCCCCGCTGTTTTGCCACTTGTCCACATAGCCATACTTAAATGGATGAATGGAGAGGAGGAATGTTGAAGGGCATGTCTTACTGAGTCTGAGACAATGCGGAACAACTCAGGAACAGCACGGGTAGAAAAGTATGTCCTGGATGGGACTTTCCATTTTGGACAGGCACAGGCAGCAAACCGCTGGAACCCAGAATTCTCCACAAAGGTGAAGGAAAAAGATCAATTGCCAGCATTTCCGCTACAGCAGCATTAAGTTCACGTGACACTGTATGATTGGGGGGGGGTTACTGCAGCTTATGCTCAAAAACACTCTGTAACATGGGCTGACAAATGTTTTACAGGGTGTGTGTTGGTCTCAAATGGTTGTGCTCTGTGATGAATGGCATTGGCAGGGGGTGGAGTGTGGACATTTGATGAAGACGGATGTGCAGGTGATGATGACAAACCCAGAAATGATGTTTTTTTTCCAGATTTGCCAACCGGGGTTGATGTACCACTTGCACTAGACACACTGCATTCACCACCACCACCACCACCACCACCACCACCTCCACAAAAACTGCTACTCTCACCAGCACTGAACAACATTTCAAAGTCATTATGGTCCTCCACCTCATCATCATCATGCCTGTAGTAATCCTCTGCTCTTATTGCCGCACTACAGCACACATTTAATTTCCTACTGGGTTTAACAGTCATGGAAGGGGATAACATGCTGGCTATGGTTGCCGCCGGTGATACAGGTGAATGCCCACGTCTGGTATTAGCTGCCAGCTTGTGCTGGGTCTACAGAGCCAAGTGCCTATTCTTAAGATGTGTATGCTGTCCTCCTGTCCCAATATGGCTCCCCTTTTTACCTCGACTCACACGCACATGGCAAACCTGGCAGATTGCAACTGAATCATCATTTGCATCTTGAACAAAAAAATGCCAAACAAGGGACTGTGATGCTCTGCTTTTAACATGTCCATGATGATGTGGCTTATTTAAGTCTGTTATTTTAAGCACTGAAGTGGGGGGGGCACGTGATGTTTCTGGCACTGCACACCTGGACTGCAACTGACCACCACGACTACCTATCATATTGAGTACTGGGTCATCATCATCTCATCATCATCCACTAAAACCAGTACATTACAAGTTTATACAGGGGGGGATTCCTGCAAACAGATTCATAAATTTCAAACACAGCCAGTTTTCATTTCTTTTTCTCCGGTTCCCAACTGGGGTCAATTAAATCATCATCATATTCGTCAACGTCACTGTCACACACATCCACATCTTCTGCTTGGAAGCTAATATGTGGACTGCATGTTGCAACAACATCATCATCATCTTCATCAGCAACATCACATTCATCATCAGCATCTACACCACCATCATCTGATATTTTTTCACTACACTGTGAATCACTGTTGCATGGAAAATGAGTGACGTTAAGTGCCACGGTGGATGGAATATCACATTGTATGCTATCGTTAACATGATCATCAGAATCAGGTTCAGTTAATGGGATGCTACTGGGAAGTATGACATCATCTACGCTGTCACTCACTTGCACTGCGTCACACTCAATATGTTTGGATATGGTACGCTGGTCGGAATTAGAACTTGACGCAATAATGGTAATACTACCTCCACCACCACTAACACCAGTAACACTAACACCACCAGCTGGGTAAACATCATCTCCTCCAACTATCAGTGAAGCTACTGATTGGACTGTAAAAAACATTGCAGGAGAAATACCTTTCCTCACATCACCAATGCACTTCTTCATCCGCATACTACCACCATGCCCACAGACCCTCTTACTACCAACATTGCCATGGCCAGAAACAGCTTTACTTGCACATCTCTTTGCAGGCATTTTGGGGGATCAACCACAATATTATTACCAAATTCAGATTTTGGTATGTTCACTTTCTGACTGGAGGGTTGCTACTCGCTACTATCGCTAGCTGGATGTGAAGCAAAATAAATAACTGTGGCTTCAGCAACAGATAAGGGGACTACTGCGTTGTGACTGTCACGGAATTAAAACAACTTCAGTAACCAGTGGTGCTGATGGGGTCACAAAAACAATCCAGTCTGGTAAAAAATATCTTTTCAACGTGGGGGGGGGGGTCACTGAATACAGACAGTCCTGATTTTTACAGCACTACAAGCAGCAACACTAAGAACAGAGAACATGATCGCAGTACATAATCAGGCAGCTGCAGTGGATAGCAGGTTCACACTGCTGTGCTAAAAGGTGTATTATATTTGATGCACGCAACACTGCACACACAACACAGAACACTGTGTACAATGCTGAACGAAGAATGCAATGCAAATGCAAAAGGTCAGTGTACTCAGTGCCACGTAATGTAAATTTGTAATTTAAACAACCTGACCTTAAGAAATGCTGCGCCACATTCACACAACCAGCAGCAAGAAAATTTGTACTATCATTGACAATTTTATTATGTGTACAGTAACAGTCAGTTATATGACAAAAATATTGCCAACACACAAAGAAATCACTAGTTCTCCAACTTAAATCTACCTACACAGAGATGCGCCCCTCCCCCACACAGCACACTTCACTGTCTTTCACCACACACACTCAATGTTGTAAATTTACATTCAAAATCCACACACAAACAAAAACACTCGATGATGTGAGCACAGGAGGGTTTCCTACAATCGATAAACTACAGTTGGATCCCCCCCAAAAAAGCAAAAATGCTTTTTGAACAGCTTTTAAAAGATTCCCACAAACAGCTATCAGAGCACACTGTCTCCTACTCCTTCCTACTCATTCTACCTCGAACTGAGGCTGTGCAGATCAATATAGAGCCCATGTGACCTGAACTCCCATGAATCACTGCAAAATCCTCCTTCGGAGCTCAAAAACAAGGTGAAGTGAGGCAAAGTAAACTGCCACCAATGTACTTCGCCTTAAAAATTGAAAGAGAAGTGACCAGTGGAGGCTGAGTAATGCGAAGTAGCTGTTTTCAATGCACTTCGCGTTCCTCATTATAACCCGAAGTACTCCGCTTCACATTGCGGAGCACTCCGCGAATCCGCCTTTGCTCAGCAAATCATTTCGTGGAGCGGATTGAGCCCACTTCGCCCACTACTAACAGTAGATTACAATCTCAATGAAGATGATTAGAAACTGTTTCAAGCAGGGGTCATGTGATGGCAGTCTGTTGAGCAGCAGCAACCTCCCACAGCTCTGCACCTCTCCCGATTAAAATCACTGCTACTCACTGCATTCCTGTTATTTTTTGTTCCTACAACTACCTACACTGCTTTGGGAAACATACAGGACTCTGATCGATAACAGCAAATGGAGGTCTATATGAAAAAAGCACCTCCGCAGCACTCGTCTCCCCCGACTCCTGAGAAGGACAAGGCAGTGAAGTGCTCTAAATCTCAGGCCGCAGGCTCAACAAAGAATGTCTCACCTGCATCTGCCTCACTGAAGAGAGATTCTTAGAGATTATGCATCCCATGCAAGTGCAGATTACTAACATTTCAGAGGACCTGCACCAAATCAGATCCTCTGTTAAATCCCTCACCATGCGAGTGGGAGACTCGGAGGCCAGGCTGGTCTCCTTGGAAAAGAAACAGAATAAAGCTGTGCTAGATATCATGATCTCCAGCCGGAGAATCAAGAAATTGCAGGAGAAGCTCGAAGACTTAGAAGGATGGAGCCGGCGAAACAACTTTCTGATTATCGGGGTACCGGAAAAAGAGGAGGGATCTACCCTCATACTGCTCCTGCAAACATTTTGTGAGAAAATCACAGGCCCTTCTCCGAATGGCCCAACTTATGTTATTGAGTGAGCACATCGGGCCCTTCATCCCCTCACCAGGCTCTCCAACCAGGCCCCTCATCTTTAAACTCCTCAACTTTCTCGACAAGCAGCATATATTGGCCAAGATCAGACAGCTGCAGGAGGTGCAATGGGAGGATCAAAAAATGTGTATCACGCAGGATCTCCCACAGTCTGTCCATGCTAACAGACAAGAATTGCACCCTATGATCTCGAAGTTAATTGCCGGAGGAAAACCCTTCCGGATGCAGTACCCTGCGGTGCTTCAGGTAAAGAAGGGGGATCAGTGGCTGTCTTTCGAGTCTCCAGAGCAGGCAGCCCAAGAGCTTAAAGTTTCATTCCCAGATCTGTTCAAAGGATGAGGCGAGCAACTGACTGGCACCATTTCTTCTGTGCCGGGACAATGTGAGTACTAGGTCCTTTGGATATCTGTGCATCATATAAACTGTGGCCAAAACAAAAAACTTTTTTTTTTTACTGAGGGGTTTAACTTCACCCGATGGCATATTGATCACTCCTGGCTACCTGTGAGCTGGGCAAGTACCAGATTGCTAAACCCCATTTGTTTGATGCTGCGGTCTAATGTTCCTGTTCGTGGCCTATGACTGGGACTCATTTTAGGAACAGTGCTGACACCATCGGAACCTGCTGGGGGGGGACAATGGTTCACAGATAATTGTCCAGGATGTTTCCATGTTGACCTTCACTGCATAAGTCTCTGCCTGCCTGTAGTAAATGTGCTTATCTGGAGCTATAGACTGACATAGACTTTACATCTGTTCACAGAAGGAACCTTATTCTCCCTTTAAGCCTCTACTAGATTGTCATAAATGCATTATTACATACTGAGTCTTATATGCCTTATACTGCAAGCTCAGGCCTCTGTGGATTATTACAAATATTTGGGAGTCTAAATGGACCCCCATTGTAACTGGGATTTCCATACTGACAATTTGATACAAAAATTGAACAAGAAGTTGGGGGTATTGTATAAACATAGAGATTGTCTTTTATATGATGCCAGGTTAAAAATTGTAAATTCGATGATAATTCCTCATATTAATTATGGTGATGCTGTGTATAATGGGGCTGCTTTAGGCATTTTGGGAAGGTTTGATGTTATTAACAATAGATATGCATACTTTGTCTTGGATGCACCCTGGAATATACATCATTGCGCTCTTTATAAGGACTTAAATGGGATATCCCTGATGAAACAGTGAAATATGCATGTGCAGTGTTTGACTTATCGCTGCTAAAAAAGCACCAGGATATCTAACAGAGTTTTTGGAGGAGTGTAATATTAAGGAGGGATTGCGATCTGCAGGGGAAATAAAATTTAGGGTACCATTTATGAGAACAACAAGGGGCCAACATTAGAAACATAGAAACATAGACTTTGAAGGCAGTTAAGGATCACTTGGCCTATCTAGTCTGCCCATTTCCCTACCTACAGGATAGGCCGCAGATCCTAGTTAACCAACAGCCTATTTCTTCCTACCCCCCGCAAGAATTGCATTATGTCGGTCTCATGCATTCTTGAATTCTCCCACAGTTTTAGACCCCACAACCTCCTCAGGAAGACTGTTCCATGCATCCACTACCCTCTCTGTGAAATAATACTTCCTCACATTGCCCCTGAACTGCCCCCCCTCTATCTTTAAATTGTGTCCCCTTGTTCTTGCACGTCTCTTTTTCTGAAAGATACTACCCTCTTGGACTTTGTTGATTCCTCTGAGGTACTTAAACGTTTCTATCATGTTCCCCCTCCCTTCTTTCCTCCAGGGTATACATATTAAGCTCCTTTAGTCTCTCCTCATACGGCTTCTCTTGCAGACCCTGCACCATTTTAGTTGCCCTCCTCTGAACTGCCTCTATCCTGTCTATGTCCTTGCGGAGATGGGGTCTCCAGAACTGGACGCAGTACTCCGGATGGGGTCTCACCAACTGTCTGTACAGAGGGATAACAACTTCCTGTTTTCTGCTGCTGATGCCACCCTATGCATCCCAGTATACCCCCAGCCCTCCCTACTGCCTTCTCACATTGCTTGCTAACCTTAAGGTCACCTGATATGATTACCCCCAGGTCCCTTTCCTTTTTTGTTGTTGTTACTACCCCCCCCCCCATTGTGTATTCTTCCCTGGGTTCTTGTTTCCCAGGTGCATTATTTTGCACTTCTTGCTCTAACTCTAACATTGCTACGTATATAAGGGCCCAAAATTGAGGAACTCATTGCCAGGGCACTTGAAGTTATGTATTAACAAAATATCTTGGACTATATTAAGATCTTGGCTTGTAAGGGTTGCACTGTCTCCAAAAAGCTGTTGTACTGAAGAGATTTGCACAAATTGTAAATTGTTGTTTTTGTTCATGTATGAATTCAGTTGTATGTATGTTATAGCATTTTTAAGAGTGAAACTGATATTTTTGTACAGTAGGACCCCATTGTAAATTAGCTGCTACTAAATTGGGTTATCCTGTTTCTCATATCAGAAACTACTACTGCTACTACTACAACATTTTGTCAAATTGTTGTTTTTTGCTGTTCGTGTTACAAATGTAGTTTGTTAAGATAATGTCTTGATTATGGGAGGGTGTGGTGTGGGAGTCTGTACTGTCTCAGATTAGTGCAAAGACATCACCTGGCAGTGTAGACTGAGTGGTGCAGTTACTTAGAACTGGGGCTAGTTTTTTCTTTTGTTTTTTTTGTGGAATATGGGTATTTTGGTGTGGCTACTAAGGGGGGATGGTGATCATGGACCTGGACAGTGCACCCACTTACATCTATGTCTCAGTCATGGTTGGGGGGGCAAGTGTGTTAGTCATGATGCATACTATTGGACACATTGAGCTACCTATGAGTGTGTACTGGGGTCATTACTTATTCCTGGGATTCTCTCGATAATGGGATCTGGCTTTCAGAGTGAGTCTCTCCTTCTGTACCACTCTCCGAGCATCCTCTGAGTAAACTCTAATATGGACGGTCCTTACAAGATCGTATGCTGGAATGTCAGAGGGGCCCAGGATAGGTGCAAAAGGCAAGTAATTCTCCGGCACCTTCAGCATTTAAAAACAGGGATTGCCTGCCTTCAAGAGACTCATCTCTGAAGGGAGGAGGTACTGTGCAAAAACTGGGTAGGACAAGCATTTGGGTACAGGATATCCAATAGTAGTGGAGGAGTGGCAATTTTGCTTGACAAGAAAGTCCCATTCAAACTGGAGTGGGAGGTCTGGGATCCCAGTGGACGATATATTATTATCCATGGTGCCTTAGAGTCACACCAGGTCCTTATAGGAGTGATTTATGGCCAAATTCTGACTCTCCCAGGTTTTTTGCACATTTGTTAAATTTAGTGGTCAGTAGTCCACCTAAGCTAACTATTCTGGGTGGGAATTGGAATATTACTCCACAGACTACCCTAGACAGGTCTGACTATAGGAGATGTGGTCTGTCTCCGGTTCAGAGGGCTTTGAAGGACCTCATGCGGGGAGTGGATCTCAGATATCTGGAGGGTATTGAACCCCAAGGAGAGCCAATATACTTCTTCCCCCCACACAAGACTTACTCCAGAATTGTCTATGTCTTACTTAGTTCATTTGCACTACTGGGCACCATGGACTCAGGAGCACACGCCAAGGTCATATGTGACCATTCCCTGGTTTTTGTCACCTATCTCTTGGGGCCTGGTATTCAGAGAGATGCAATATGATGCCTGAACACCCAGCTCCTCCAGAATCCAGACTCCCTCCAGCAGATCAAAGACTATGTCTCCAACTTTTTGGAGATCAATATTGGATTGGTGTCAAAACAAGACCTGGTTTGGGCGGCCTTAAAATGTGCTTTAAGGGGTGAATGCCTTTGCCTAGCCATCGCAAAAGCCCTGCAATTGAGACTGTGCATGGAGTCCCTCCTCCAGTCCATTCAGTCTCTGGAGTATGCTGTTAACCACCTATCCCCTGATGAGACTTGGGCACAGTTTACAGGCCCAATATGCATCATTGCTCTCACAAAAGGCTGAGCTCTCCCTTAAAAGCACAAAACTCAAATATCTAAACACAATAGAGAGGGCCGGTAAGCTGCTTGCCATTCGGATCCAGCAGGCCGAGGCTTTCTTATTTGTCCCCAGACTCCAGCCCACTAAGGATAGCCCTGTGGCCACTGATCCCAGGGAAGTAGCTGTGATTCTGTGACAATTCCATCATACCCTTTACTCTGATGCCTCAGGGGAGCACCCTACCCCAGCAGTTATTGCTCAGTATCTTAGCTTGGTTGAGCTTCCCAAGCTGTCTCCTTGTGAGGTTTATTTATTTATTTAGTTAAACATCAGTTTAGAAACCTTTGAGCCAGAGGCTCATTTACAAAGGTACCTCGTCACAAAGAGGACATCAGAACAGTAGTACAAGGGACACAGTACTTACAAACAAAAAAGTTACAGTTCGATTACAATTTTGTTTCAATAGAATACAATCTCCAACGAAGCAAAAGATAACAAAAGGTGCAAAACTTATGGTCGGGGGAGAGCTGGTGGGAGTAGAAGGGAGGGAGATAGGGGAGGAGGAATTAGTAGGGAAAGGAAGGGGGAGCCGCTCAGTGAGCATTGTCAAACAGAGTATATATATATATTTTTTTTTTTTTACACTAGGCTAGCAGCAGTTGCATTTGCGAGAGCTAAGCAGGAAGTTTCTGAGCCTGGGCTTAAAGCAAGCTAAGGTTAGTGAGTTTGAGACACTGGCAGGGAGGGAGTTATACCAGTGGGGCGCACGGTAGGGGAATGCCCTCTGACCTTGAGAGGTCCTGGCTCTCGGAATAACTAGGGTAGCTCTTGACGAGCTGCGCGTGATCAGGGTCGGTGCAGTACGGTGAATGGAGTTGGATAGGCCTATGGGGGATAGGCCACGCAGGGCTTTAAAGGTGAGCTGGCATGTCTGATACATGAGTCTATCTTCCAGGTTGAGTAGGGTAGCCAGGGTGTACAGCTCACATGTGTGAGTGAGTCTGGGAGCACCAGTGATAAGTCTGCAGGCCTTATTAACTGTGAGAAAAACCTTGTTGAGGGCAGTATGATCTGCTGAGCCATAGACAGGAAGGCCATAGTCAATGAGAGACATGACAGAGGAGGTGACAGCCAGGTGGAGGGCATCAGGAGGGAGGCATTTCTTGTGCCAGTAAAGAATGCCTAGCCGTGAGTTGGCGACAGAATTTAGGGCAGATGTATGTCCATGGAATGAAAGTGCAGGGTCAAAGGTTATACCAAGATATTTATAGGACTGCACCTGGTCAATGACGAGATTGGGTGTGGAGTGGACAGCTAAGGGAAACTTGCTGTACTTGTTTTGGGGGTGGGAGAAGAGCATCGTTTTTGTTTTCTTAAGGTTGATAACAAGTCGGTGCTCAGTGAACCAGGTAGCTGCAGAGTCAAAGACTAGTTGAAGGGAGTTCTGTAGCAGCATGGGGTCATTGTGGGAGGCAACGAGAACAGCATCATCAGCATAGAGAAGCATCTTACCTGTACAACTGCTCGGTAGGGAGTTAAGAAAGAGTGAGAATAGTAGGGGTCCAAGAATTGAGCTCTGCGGCACCCCAGAGCCGAATGGGGCATGTTTCAGAGAGAGTACCGTTGACTTTCACACATTGGGAGCGGGGGAGAGATAGCTGGTGCACCAGGAACAGGTCCTGAGGCAAAGCCTATTAGGTAGAGGGTGGAGAGCAAAGAGGATGCAAACGGTATCGAATGCTTTAGACAGGTCAATGAATATAGCACCAGCCAGGGCACCAGAGTCCAAGGAGGCATGGAGGAAGTTGGAAAATTCCAGGAGTGCTGTATTGGTACTATGACCTGCTCTGAACCCGTGTTGTTCAGGGCAGAGAACATTGTACTTACAGAGGTAGTCAGAAACTTGGGACTCCACAATTTTCTCTAACGCCTTAGAGAGGGGGGAGAGGATTGAGATGGGTCGGTAGTTACCCGGAAGAGTCCTGACACCACCTTTATGGACGGGGTAACTGTGGCAATCTTTCAGGCAGAGGGGAATTGTCCGAGACAGAGTGATTTGTTGAAAATGCACGTAATAGGTAAGAGGACCTGATCCAGGACCTGACGTAAAAGGCAGGGATCAAGTGAGTCATTACTGATGGTGTTACCTTTTAGGGCTTTTAGCAAGTAAGGCCTAGCTTCTTGCATGGTGACACGATGCAGGTGGAAAGAGGGGCGGCAATGGGTGGTGGTACAGATGGAGGAGGTGGACTGAAAAGTTACCAGGAAGTACTGAGCTAAGGTCGGTAAAGGAGTTATTGAGGTGGGTGGCAATGAGGGCAGGGTCAGAGGAGACGGTACCATAGATGTTGAGAAGAGAAGGAGAGGGGACTGGGAGTGACCATTCAGTTGCTTGATGTTGTCCCAGAAGCACCTGGGGTTCCCCAGGAGGAGGTAGAGGCTTGGTAGTATTCACTTTCTTTTCTGCGGATGGCCCAGGTGCACTGGTTGGGCGGCAGCATGGGACTGCCTGTCAGCTGAGCGGCCAGTAGCAACAGCAAGGTGCCAAAGATTGTCGCGTTGCTTAAGTTGCCACAGTAGGGCAGGGGTGATCCAAGGGGCATGTTTCACTTTGGACCTCCTAGCAGTTATGGGAACAAAGATATCACAGGCAAAGTTGAAAGTGCTTACAAAGAAGGCCAGGGCCAAGTCAATGTTGGTTGCCCTCGTCAGAGGGGACCAATCAGTGTGGGCAAGGAAGCGCTTAAGGCCTATGAGTCCCCCAGGCCTAAGCCTCCTTCGAGAGGTGGTTTTGACCGGGGATGAGGGCCATGGGTTTCCCAGTTGAAAAGCACAGGAGAGTGGTCACTGAGGCAGTCAGGGAGGATTTGAATGTTGTGGATGCGGATTGGCCTGTTGGTGAGGACCACATCCAGGAGGGTGCTTGTCCCCCCCCCAGGGTTTTTTCTAGTAGGCTGTGTGACCAGTTGAGTTAGGTCAATTGAATCGAAAGCCTCACGGTGGGAGGAGGACGAGGGGCAGAGCCAGTTTATATTCAAGTCGCCCACCAAGATTTGGTCCGACGAGTTGGGTAGGGAGGTGAGGTAGTCAATTAGTGGGCCCAGGGCCTGGGATTGGTTCTTGGGGGGTATGTAGGCTATGGTTAGGAATAATGGGCCTCTAGCTGGGTCATGGGACAGCTTTAGAGTAAGTGCCTGGGCCTCGTGGTCGAGGTCAGGCGGGGGGAGTGGTAGCCCATGAGAGAATCCTTCAAATAGAAGACACAGCCCCCACCTCTCCTGCCGACACGGTCCAGCCGACACGGTCCAACCGGTGGAGAGTGTAGCCGGGGAGAGAGACATGAGAGTTAGGAGTGGAGGGAGACAGCCAGGTTTCAACCAGGGCAACAACATCATGTTTATGAAGCTTCACCCAGCAGTGTAGAGAGTCCAGTTTTTTCAGGAGGCTACAGATGTTCATAGAAGCAATGCGCAGCCCAGGAGATTTCAGGGGGAGGACCAGTGCTGCCAGGCCCGGGATTGGGGTGGACATTGCCTGACAGGAGCAGGAGGAGGAGGGCTGATCTGGGGAGTGCACAATGGCGGGATAGCTTTCGACGATTGGAGAGGGGGTGATGAGGGGGTGATCACCAAGTGAAAACAGCTACTAGAGAGCAGTAAAAATGTGACAAGTGAGGTATTGGGAGCAAATTGTTCAAACTTAATCAGGCTCCCTCTAGTGGCAAAACAATATAAGGAGCTAATGGAGAAGTTGGGTGTTCAAAAAAAAAAAAAAGATCAAGCACAGGCAAAAGATTAACTTGCTGGGGGCGGGCTGGTAGTGGGTGTGGGGAGAAGAGCAAATGGGCTGTGGGCTATCAGGTACTATTGTGATTCAAAAAAAGAAGGTGATTACTAGCAGGGCAAACTGAAATTCTGCACACAGGAAAAGCACTTAGAAGTTAAACAGTCCCCAAATGAGTTCTTCACAGGGGGGTAATTCAGTTACAACTGGAAATGCACTTTACAAATTAACAAACAGTCCCCAGTGAGATTTGCACAGGGGGGGTATTTCAGATAGAACACAGGTCCTGGGCTTGCAGTGACTCTAAGCTTTTAAATACAGTTACAGGCAAATGCAAATAGTTTTAGCTGGTTGCCTCCCTAGGCAATGAATTTGCTATCTGGGAAGTCCAACAGGCTGTGGGACAACTCCCACTAGATAAGTTCCCTATATCTCATGCCCTACCCAACAACCTGTATAAGGCCTGCCTCTCAGAAATAGCTCAGCTGCTGACAGAAGTTTACAACTTCTGATTTAAGGAAGGGTTCTCTGAACCCAGTTTTCTTAATGCGCTTATAACCCTCATAATTAAGGAGGACAGAGACTCACGATATGCTGAAAACTATAGGCCAATCTCATTGCTCAATACCAATGTTAAGATACTCACTAAGATCCTAGCCAATAGGCTAGGACCCTTCTTGGCTAAGCTAATTGGTAGTGAGAAGGGGGGGCTTCATGGTGGGGAGGTCTTTAAGGGACCACATGTGTAAATTGTTGCATCTTCTCTTGATTTCCAGGGACTCGACGTCACCAGCGGTCCTCGTGTCCCTGGATGCTGAGAAGACATTTGACCGGGTTTCCTGTGATTTCCTCTTTGAGACCATGGCCCAGTTTGGTTTCCTGGATGCCTTTATAAAATGGGTTTGGCTCCTCAACTCTATCCCATCAGCTCAAATTTGGTGTAACAGTATACTCTGTGACTCCCTCCCTCTTTGTTGTAGTACCAGGCAGGGCTGCCCACTGTCCCCCTCTCCTTTTTAACCTGTATCTGGAGCCCCTAATTAGAAGGCTGGCCTCTTCTACTGCACTTAAAGGAATTAGAGTGGGTGAACAACACTATGTTCTCTCAGCTTATGCTAATGACCTGCTTTTACACTTGGAGGAACCCCAGACTGGCATCCCGACACTCCTTGATGAAATAAAAGCATTCTCACAGGTATCCTACTACAAGCTTAATCTCTCTAAAACAAAACTATTCCCACTGAATAGTAGAATTTCCCAGGTGGAACTGGCTTGTTATAACCTATCATGGGAAGCGAAGTCCCTCACATATTTAGGGATCAAAGTAACCAGAGATACACCCTCAATGATAAGAGCCAACTTCACTGAGTTACTAAAAGTGCTCCAGTCCGACATGGGCAGATGGGGTACTCTTCCCCTATCATTATAGGGGAGAACCAGTACTGTACAAATGAATGTCCTGCCCCATCTCCTGTACCAAATGGGAATGCTTGGCTTTTTCTTCCCTAAAAGCTGGTTCTAAAACCTTCAAAAGATACTCAATGCCTTCATGTGGAAGGATAAGGGGTTCAGACAGTCTTACTTTAAATTTACTGCTCCAATACCCCAAGGTGGCCTGGCGGTCCCCTCCTTCTTTGTGTACTACTGTGCATGCCACCTTGGTGGACTGGCACACTGGGTACAGGATGATTGTACAGAACACCCCACTGTGCACCACTTTGGTTAAAGATAGAGAGATTTCTGGCTGCACAAGATTACTGTGTACTTCCCTCATTAATATACACTACCCCCAAAGCTCTCCCGAAGTCATTGAAGCACACCCCAATAGGGTGGTCCATTGGAGCACTACACCAACTACAGGTGCATCTTTCCTTGCCATGGCATTCATCCTTGGACCAACCTCTCTTGGGCAACCCTCACTTTAGAATTGGTCACAAACCAATCTCAGCTTTAACCTGGCCCCCCTGCTTGGAAGAAACTCTCTGATTTTTATGCTGGGGGTGAATTACTCTCCTTCCCCAACTTTCATCTCCTATTCAGTGGTCAGGGGGCAAGTGCCTTCAGATTTATACAACTCAAAGAGGCAATTGCTGCCCACACGAAGGGTGGACTGGTGATACCAGCTCTCTCTACTGAACTGACCACAATTCTGCAAGTGGTGATCCAGCCTCATGTGGTCTCCAAAGTGTATTAAGAGTTACAATCTCTGGATCCCCATCTCCCTCAAGGTGTTTGTTATTACTGGTCCAAGGAACTATCTCTGGTGACTGATGTGGCTTTCTGGTGAAAATTATGGATCAATGCATATACATTTATTAAACAGGACAGGTTATATCTCATCCACTTTAACATTATTCACAACTTATATCTTACTCCAGTACAATTACATAAAATGGGTAATCTTCCCTCCCCTAGTTGCCCTAGATATGCTGACCACCCTGGAACTCTTTATCATATGCTATGGACTTGCTCACATGTGCAAACCTTTGGCAAGCTGTCAGAAGAACCTTGGATCCTATTCTTGTGTTACATCTCTTATTTACCCCTGAGATTTGAATATTGAAAAATTTCCTTCCTGGAGTCCTTAGAATCCAGAAAGCTCATATATCACTAGTCTCGGCCACAGCCAAACTAATAATCATGAGACACTGGAAAGAGAAGTCATTCCTTCTGGTACTGGAGTGGCATAAGGAAATGTTATTGCCCTGCAAATTGAAAAGCACATTTCTTCTATGCACCATAGAACCAAAGCCTACCAAACCAGATCGGGACCTCTAGGTGCAATACTTACTGCATGGAAGCCATAGAGCAGTTCTGACTTGATTACTGAAACACCAGTCACACTCTAGCCCACAGGTCTTATGTTTCACAATTGGTATGGGGTGGGATTGTGGGAGGTTTGGGGGAAGGGATGGTGGAGGGCTTAAGGAGGAAGGGGGGCTTCTCTTTTTCTTTTATCAATTAGTACTAGTGCAGTAATTTTACTGTATTAATGTAGGATATTATAAGTGGGGTACTTCCCCCCTTGTTGTTTCTGGCATTCCTACTACTGAATATATGGTCGTGGTTTGTGTGAAAGTGAAAACCTAATAAAGTATATTGAATTACAAAAATAAGAAACTGATTCAAGCACAACATACCTCCAGAAAAAAAAACATCCATTCTACATTCTCATGTCAGTTTCAGGCATCCAACATGGAAGGAAAATGTAAAAGGTTGTACTCACCCTAGCTCAAAAGATGAGTGTTGTACAGTGGCTGGAAAATAGAAAGTGTGCCATGGTGCTGGCCATTGAATATGGTGCACACAAATCTAAGATCAGTGACATAAAGCTAGTAAATACAAGATGATGGAGTTTGTCCTCCCAATGGAGATGGTAGAAGGTTTCAGTGACAGTGAGAGTCTGTGAGCATGCCAGAACCATCATCGGACACAGCCATTTACCTTTGGTTCCATCAGGAGCATGAGAGGGGGACTCCTATCTCTGGATTATTACTAAAAGAAAAGGTGCTCCAGTTCCATCAGAAAGATTTGAAGAACTGTGGAAGCCAGAGTAGTTAGAGACAGCACAGATGAGACTGGACCTGATTTTCTGAGGAACTGTGTATTCCTGCTGGACACTGATATCACTCAAGTTGAAAGAATGCAGAGAGATTTCCTGAACTTTTGACAACTATTGAATAAAGTAAGGGAAGAAGAAGTATAATAAGCCACTTCCAATTTACTGCTTTTACATACAGGTAAAGTCATACTCCTGCAGCCACAAGCTGACAGCCAACAAGTGCAGAGTGATGCACCAGATATGGCTACTCTGCTGAAGGAACTCAAAAAGTGTGTGAAGGTATTAGAGATGGCGTAGACACCTCATCCACAAGCCAACTCCCAGTTACCTGGTTGTGGACACTCACTGAATCATTTGTCTGTCCTAAGCATCAGCCCATGACCCTCGACACTGTCCAAAGATGGACAGTTCTGCTTTCATTGTGGAGACAATAGACAATTCACATGAAGATGTGGGAGGCCAAAGAACCAGCAGCTCAGAGACCAGAAATGGAAACCACAGCAACAGTCACAAGGAAACAGCTGTGAAGCCCAACAAGGAAGCACCCTTGGACTCCAAGACTGAACAGCTCAGGAAATTGACAAATTCCACTGCATCTGTTCAACACTAGTTGCCACCTGGATTGATAGATCCACCTTGACCATACAAAGAACCTGTATTGCACAGTGGATCACCATTCACCATTATCTACCTAACTTTTTACTGGCTGTACCTGAAACATCTGCTCCTGCAACTTCTAGAAGGATTTTCCATCTGGGGTTTGAGCAGAACCAGCTACAGTACCTCAATGATGGATAAATTACTGTGCATCTTGAATTTCCAGAGACCACACTGGAGTCCCTCAGAGATGCGATATCTTTTCTGTCATTTGCCCTGACACTCAGATATTGGATAAAGCACCAATGTTAATTGGATCCAATGCCAAGATGTTTGGATGCCTGGCCCAGTTGTGCCTGCAGAAAACACGGGAGGAAAATTATCAGACATTGTCAATTTTTTGACACTGTGTGTACTCACCTGGAGAAGGAAGCCAAGGTTTGCAACAACCCTGAGTGGCTTGTGTGATTCTTAAAGAAAGATAGAAAAGGGCCTTTGATTGTTCACTCTGGGGCTGGGTGCCTAGTAGAAGGTGCCATTAACTGCCTTGGAATCCTTGTTTGATCAGATGATCACTGTAGAGCCCCCATGAAGATGTTTTCCAAGTGGTCTGATGGTTCAACAAGGAGTACTACCAGACACTAATGTAATGGTCAAGATGATCAACATAAAGTTAAAGAATGAAGTACATAAGGATTTGACAGTGCATTCTGGCACAGTACTAGCCAACCTCTACACTGCTGAGGTGCTAGTGGCAACATCCCATAAGGAAAGGACCCCTAAACTGGATGAAGATGTTTTCCATTTTGTCTTGTCTCCCATTCCCTCCAACTGGAAGAAACAATTGCAATGCAAATTGGGTGACTGGTCAGATGTATTCTGTAGTCATAAGTGGGACATGTATGAAGCAAAATGGAAGAACACCATATAGGACAGCATGATGACCACCCCTTCAGAGAACAGTGTAGAAAACTGGCACCTGCTGACACCGAAAATTTCAGATGATACCACAAGAGCTCTTGGCAGCAGGGATCATAAATGAGTCTCAGAGCCCCTATGCATCATCTGTAGCTCTGGTCTGAAAGAGGATTGGTGCCATTAGAATGTGCACTGAATATCACACCTTTAATTGAAGGACTGTAGTCAACCACTACACCATGTCTAGAGTGCAAGATGCACTAGGCAGCCTCACAGTGAGTAGATGGTTCTCTGTGCTGGACTTACACAGTGGATACTTCTATATCAAATACAGATGGCTGAGGAAGACAAGAATAAGATCACCTTCATCTGGCTCGTTGTTTTTTTTTTTTTTATCAATTTGAGCATATACTGTACCACAAGGGATATATGGTGTCCCATCAACTTTCTAGCACTTAATGGAGATGGTGGTAGGGGATTTTAATCTTCTAGAGGTCTTTGTCTATATGAATGACCTCACAGTGTTTAGGAGGACATTGGATGAACAAAATGTCTGATTATTAAAGGTGCTGGACCAACTGAACAACACGGTCTTAAGCTTCCTTGGACAAGTGTCAGTTCTGTCAGACTGCTGTCAGATATCTTGGAAACATCTTAACAGACCAAGGAAGCAGCACTGACACAGCAAAAGTGGAAGCCCTCACAACCTGGCAAAGACCCTCCAGTTTAAAAATGTGTCAGTCTTTTCTGGGGTTCTACAGATGCTGTCAGATATTCATGAAGTAAAACTCCTTGGTAGTGAGACCACTATACAACCTGACTCAGGGTTATCCTCCAACCCTAAAGACCAGATGTTCAGGGGCCAAACAGAAACCACCATCAGAATACTACAGGACCAATAAACCTTTTAGGAACAGATGGATGGCAAACTGTGAAAATGCTTTTCAAGAAGTCATTCAGTACCTGATGGAGGACCATGTAATGGCTTTTGCTGACCATAACAAACCGTATACCCTGCCACATTGATGCCAGCATGGAAGGAATGGGTGTTATACCTCACCAAGAGTATGAAAATGGAATGAGAGTGGCTGCCCATAACATTCACTGACTAAGTCCATCTGCATAGAACCATGCAATCTCTAAGTTGGAGTTCCTTACGCTGAAGTGGGTAGTGACTGATCAATTCCATAAATGTCTTTATGTAGCCAGACTTGTATTGCTAGACAGTAACTCACTGACCTGTGTGCTAATGACTGCCAAGCTAAATGCAACCGGACATCGATGGATCTCTGCTCTATCTGCTTATAACTTTTGTTTGCAGTACCATCCAGGATGGAACATTGACGCTGATGCCCTGCCCAGACCACCACATCATACTCTGCTAATGGAGGGGCCATGAACCAATATATCAGAAGATGGAATGAAAGCAATCTGCCAACTAATGGTGCCTGATGACCAGCCTGCTCTTTTCAACCCCAACAGGGCAGCAGTCTTGCTTCTAGTGCATCCTAAAGTTATACCAGAGTGGTATGCCTGCTTCTCTATACTGCATAATACTTCTTTGTCTCACCTCAGACCTACAGATGTAAGACATGCACAGTTGACAGATTCAAGGCTTTGGGATGTCTTTCTACCCAAAGAGAAGGGTTTGTTTTCCACTCATGTAAAATCAAATCTTTCAGATGTGCCATTTCCCCTGAGGGAGTGGGACAAACTTTTGCTAAAAAATGGACTGCTATATAGAATCACAAAAATGCTAACACCTTTCCCCAAAAAAGCAACTGGTTCTTCCCAGCAAGTACTGAAAAATCATTTTGTGATCACTTCTCAAGGATATGGGATACATAGGGAATTACAAAACTTGGAGCCTCATCCAAGATGGATTCTACTGGCCAGGGATGGCTATTGAAGTTGTGAGACATAGTAAATGCTACAGCTGATGCATCACCCATAAGACTCTACCGAAGAGGGCAACTCCATTGGCAAATATCACCAGAACTAGACCAATTCACCTGGTTTGCATGGACTTCCATTTCCTTGAACCTGACTGGAAGGGGCAGAGTAACATTCTGGTGGTGACTGACAACAACATCACTATGCAGAGGCATTCCTCTCAAAAGTAGAGAAGGCAAACACCATGGCTAAAGTTTTGTGTGAGAAGTACTTTGTGCATTATGGCTTTCCCAGCAGCCTTTACTCTGACCAAGGGAGAGACTTTGAGAGTTGCCACACCAAAGAACTTACCAGAATTATGGGCATCAAGAAGTCTCATACCACTGCCTATCATCTACAGGGTGACCCTCAGCCAGAGAGACTCAATAAAACACTGCTTACAATGCTCTGGACACTGGACCCTACAAGAAAGCCATACTGGGGCCAGCAAGTATCTTTCTTCATCTTGCCTACAACTGTACCAAAAATGACACAACGCAGTTCTCACCCTACTTCCTAAAGTTCAGATGGGAAGCCAGACTTCCAGTAGACTTATGTATTCGGGTATCAGCTGACATCACTTTGCCAGATATGTGCTTGGACTACACCAAGAGGTTACATGCTCTATTGAAAGAAAGTCACAGGGTGGCCCAGGAAGCAGCTGGGAAGTCCATCCTATCCAACAAGACCAGATATGATAAAATAGTCCAATAGCAAGGTCTCCAGCCAGGGAACCAAGCACTTGTCCAGAACTTGGGGATCCCAGACAAAGATAAGTTTGAGGACCAGTGGAAACCAGATCCCTATGTATATATGGAACAGCTTCCAAACCTGCCAGTTTGCCATCTGAAAATAGAGAGCGGAAATGTAGTCAAAACCTTGCTTTAAAACCAGCCTTTCAAATTAGTCAACTGTTGCCTGAACCAGTCAACACAGTACCTCTCTCACTGCCAGGGAAACCTGTCACAATAAATGAGACCAAGGCAAGAAGAAACTGCGCAACTCCACCTGACTTGTCTGTTGCACACCTAGTGACTCACTCTGATGTGGTCTACAGTAGCTCTGAGGATGAGGAACCCTGCAGTTGTCCAGTACCACATGAACATATGGCTGCAGCATCCCTGTGGAATTTAACCCTTCAGCACTTCTAGGACTTAATGCAAGTCATTGCAGATGACCGAATCTGAGAGCAGCAACCTTTAGTCAGACTGAATTTTGGGCCCATAGTCATGGACCAATGATAACAGGATCCCAGTACTACAATAACCTCAGGACATGAACGACGTGAACTCATTTTTGCAAAGAACAATGAACCTATCAATTATTCTGATCAAATCATTGCAGAGGAACTTGTGTCACCCCGTCATTTTGGAAAAGAAGTCAAACACCCAGTTAAACTCAGTTACAATGGTCCTGGTGTCTCAGCTGACCTCTATATAAATTTGATGCATAAAAAGATCAATCTGTTGACAAGCCATATATTGCTGCCCCCATGCTGCCATCAAGCCATTTTTGGGAGGTGCAATTATTTACCATGGTTTTAAAATGCTAACACCAACATGTACCCTCTACTATGTGAAGTACACTGTTGATATTATTTGGATAGGATGCAGGTGTGTAAGTTAGAAATGTTTTAGTAGGAATCTGATGTATTAAACAGCCTGTGTTGTGTTGTGTTGAAATAGATAATGTTTAGCAGGCCTTGTCAAGAACACCAAGGAGTCCATTGAGGGGAGGATACAACCTCCTCCAAAAAGGGGGGTTAACTTTGGCTTGCTCCAGAACACTGCTGCCCCCTTCCCCTGCACTGCTCCTTCTCCCCAGTCTCAGTCCAGACTGCAGCTATGGGAACCAAGGATGGACTGGGCACTTCCATTTGTTCTGCAGGCTTGTTCAGTGGTCTTCTTACTTTGGCCGGTGCACTACTACATCTCTTCACTCAGCCAGTCCCTAGACTGCCTTCATGTCGTGAAGCCAAGCAAGGAAGTTGGTCAGTTTCAAGCAGCTCTCACAGCTGCATAAGTGCAAAACTGCTCCTCCCCTGGGAGCACAAACTTTAGAGACTTGTTCGGTTCTGCAAAACAACTAAATTAGTATATCTTGTCTCTGTGAAACTGACCTCTAGTTAGAGCTCAGCTCTGAATTGCAAGTTAGCTCAGGACTTGTGCACATGCTTCTCCCCGGAACTGACAGCCCCTGAGAACCAGGAGTTTAGCATAATGAATAATGCAGGAGATGCTAACCACTGATCTTTAATCACTGGATTTCTGTACAATTGAGAGACATGGGAAAATAGAGTAGATTTTTTTTCACAAAGAAAACCTCTGAGGAGATGGGAGTGATTATGAATCACTCTCAGTTGCTATTCCTGTCTGACAAAAAAATTACAGAATTGAGACCCCCTGGAAATGTGGCTTAATGCAGCTAGAGTGCCAGGCCTAGGCTCTATCACCAAATTAGAGCAGGGGCTGCCTTGAAAACTGGTCTGCATCTGGGAAGGTGACGAGTCACTGCCTTTTACTGATTTTAGAATTTTATTCAGACAGGGAACTGAATCAGCTGACGTCCCACGTGACTGCTCACCTATTGGGGTGGATGAAGACAATTTACCCATGTGGGTGAAGATGATCTTCATCATCCAGAACATCATGGCCTGCACCCCTCACAAACTGGAAGAGCATTGGGTCCACTGCTCCTGTAACCAGCATATAGAACAGAGCTCCCATCATCCAAAGTCATCACAGCCCACATCTTTCACTATTATGAGCATGTTGGTCCACCAGAACTATAACCAGCCTACTGAAAAGACAATCCAGTTATCATCTACCTAAGCAGGTGAGATGTCCCCATGGAAACAGCACCAGCCTACCATTTAAAGATCATGAGGAGTAGGTTTTACTCACTGAACTTATCATTCCTATTATTTAGTTGGCTAACTAGATACTTTCTGGACAACTGCACAACCTTAGAATCAAACCCACAGGTACAGCTTGCAGACAGCAGCAACTGTTTTACTGTCCATCCAATTGTGTAGTTTGCCATTCAATAGCTGCAGCCAATAACCAAATTTACATGGTACAGCACCGGGGATAAAAACATCACAGGCCTGCAACTATGTATCTGTGTGCACACTTGAACTGTACTTGGGAGCTCCCAGAATGACTGTGGGGTTAATCTTGCTGCAGGTGGGGGCTGTATTTATTTCCTGTACAGAAACACCTATCCACTTGTGCCTGCAGAAAGCGGGGGAAATTTACCAGACATTGTCAATTTATTCCACTGTGTGTACTCATCTGGTAAAGGAAGCAGAGGCCTGTAACAACCCTAAGGGGATTATGGGGTCATAAAAAAGAAAGAAAATAACCTTTGATTAAGTCCCCTTGGGATCGAGTACCTGTTAGAAGGAGCCATGGATTGCCGTGCATTCTTGTTGGTGCACCAGTGGGGGAGAGGTACTGAGACCTGCCTTACAGTGGGACAGAATGCAAACTGTAGTCTTTATTTTTACCTTTGCTTTCCCTGTCCCCACCTTGTTCTCCATCCCAAAAATAAACACATTGATTATTTATCTGCAGCTGCTGATGTATTTTGCCATTATTGTCTTGCTGTTTATTTGCATACTTAGAATAGTAAGTGGGGAGGGGATTGTGTTACTGTATTCCTTGCTGCAAGTGGGGGCTGTATTTATTTCCTGTAGAGAAACACCTTTGCAATGCACTGACATTAGGATCCCCATAGGTGGAGGCACCATGCCACTTTCCTTGCCCATTTCTAACCATGAACCCAGGTGCCATTCACCCAAAGACATAACACACTTTGCACACCTCATGTGTGTGGGTGGTTCCAAATTTGGATGCACTGCAGGGATTTCTGGAACATTTCTGCAACACCTCACCCTGGGGCAGAACAAAGTTTGAAACATCCCCACCACATTTTTACCTTCATAATGGATCACAATTGATTGCTAGTCTGGTGCAGGGGTAAGGATCTTGGTCTGAAAAAGCCGTTTCAGTGCACACGATCCATGAAGAAACCCTTAGGGTTCATCTCAAATTTGTCATAGGCAACAAAAAAACATTTGGGAAAAGTGATTGTTCATGAGATAGTTTACAGTTCAGCTTGACATACACTATGTGTTTTGATGGAGTGCTGAGAGGATGTTGATCCTATAACGGTGCCCAAGCAGCTCATTGATGATGGAGACCACACCCCATGGTTCATAATAATGACCCATGTGAACCCTCATCTTCACCCTAAGGGCCATAAAGAGCAAAGAAAATTTGAACAGAAGTTTCAATTCTTTTTGGCAGCTCAGGGAAAGACTGTTCAAGATGTGAGAGCATTCTTCAAGGAAGAAGAGCTAGCGCAGGCAATACTACCAAGCAGATTCTGGGTTGGGGGTCAAGAATGGATCCCCTATTTTGTCACACTCCATGAACAGTAAAAGAAACTGTGCACTTTCTCTGGAGCCACCCCACACCTGCTGGGGAGGCTGACTATGAAAATTGGATGAGCCAGGCAACACAGATGGAGAAGGTTTGGAAGTGTTCAGATAACAAGAAATGCAAAAGAATTGTGGAGAGCATGAATGGAATGATATTGGACAATAATCCATTATCTACATATCAGAGAGCCAAACTGCACAATAAGTGAGCACCTTGGCATGCTGAAGAGTGTATTTAGAGCAGCTGATTGAAGAAAGGACCTAATTTACCAAGTGGGAGCCACTGTGCAATAAGTGGAAGAAAATTTTGCACAAGAATGAGGCAGGCCCAAGAATTAGCAGCTTGTAGGCCAAAAATGGAAAGGATGGCAACAGTTGCAGGGAAACAACAGTGGTGCCCAGGAGGGGAACAGCCTGGGACTCTGAGAGTAAACAGCTTTGTTAGATGAACAAATCTCACCACCTCTGTTTAACACATGTTGCCACCTGGATTGATGGGTCCCATTCCTGACTGTACAGCTATCCATCAAGGGATAATCACATGAAGCTGTATTGGACAGTGGATCACAGGTCTCCATTAGGTACCACTCTTTTAACCAGATGTACCTGAAACACCTGCCTTTGCAACCTACCATACAGAATGACTTTCCATCTGGAGATTTGAGCAGTGCTAGCTACAACTACAAGAGCTACATCACTGTGCAAATGAAATTTCAATAGAGTTTCACTGCAACCCATAAAAGGATCGATACCTTGCTTCTCATTTGTCTTTACACCCATATATTGGACAAGACACAGGTGCAATATGTTTGGACACCTGTCCCACTTGTGCCTGCAGAAAGCAGGGGAGGAAATTTACCGGACATTGCCAATTTATTCCACTGTGTGTACTCATGTGGTAAAGGAAGCAAAGGCCTGCAACAAACCTAAGGGGATTATGGGGTCATAAAAAAGAAAGAAAAGAATCTTTGATTGAGTCCTGTTGGGACTGAGTACCTGCTAGAAGGAGCCGTGGATTGCCATGCATTCTTGTTGGACCAGATCATCATCATTGTAGAGTCCCCAGAAAGAGGTTTGACAAGTCATTTGTTGGTTCAGCAAGGAGTACTACCTGGTACCTATGTAATGGTCACAAAGATCAACATACAGCTGAGGAACAAAACACATAAGGATTTGAGAGGGCATTCTGGTACAGTACTTGCTAACCTGTACACTGCTGAGGTGGCAGTGGCAACATCCCATCAAGAGAGGACCCCTTGATTGGGCAAAGTTTTCCATTTTGGTTGATCCCTCATGCTCCTCAACTGGAAGAAGCAATTGCAATGGGAATTGGCTGAATGGTCAGATGCATTCTCAGCCAAGAGTGGGACATGGGATATGCCAAAGGGGAAGAACACCATATACAACAAAATGATGACCACCCCTCAAAGACAGGTCAAGAAGGTTGGCAACTTCTAAAACTTAAGATGTTAGATGACACCTGCCAGAACTCTTGGCAGCAAGGATCATAAAGGAGTCTCAAAGCCCCTATGACTATGTCCCTCTGTGGCTGGAAATTGAACAGCTTCTTTGTTCCCAGAAGGGCATGAATATTTGTGCATTGCTCTTTACCCCTCTTAAGAAAGCTCCCAGGTCATTACATGGTACCCCCATTGCAGAATCTATATGAGTACACACACAGTTGTATGTTGTACTACATACTCCCTCACTTAAAGATATTTTCCAACCTTTAGTGGGGTATCCCAATTTCAGGATTGAGGGTAGTCTACTTAGTACATCCTTTTGGTCTTTTGCTACGGTGACAATGATAGCAGATTTGGTCAAAGATTGGACATTACTCTCCTTCAAAGAGGCACAAGTCAAATTCTGACTGCCTTCCTCAACATGTTTCAAATATTTTCAACTTACACACATGCTCCTGTATCACTTTGACTTGGGCTATTGGGACAATTCCTATGAGACACGGGTTCTTTCTATGTGTTTTTTGGCTCCATTTTCCAATGTTATTTCTTATTATTACCATCAGTTATGTTCCCTCATGGCCAGTTTGGAGGGCCAGCTATATTACTATTAGGATCAGGTTTTGCCTCACACTGACTCTCTCCATAGCTGGCAATGACTCTGGAAACATTTGTACAAATACATTAAATGAGACCGATATCATCTCCTTCAATTCTAGGTGTTGCACAACCTCTATTACATCCCTGACAAGTTACATAGAATGGGTAGGTGTCCCCCAAATATCTGTTCCAGATGTTGTAAGGCTCCTAGTACATTATATCATGTTCTCCAGCTCTGTGAAAAAGATTCACCTTTTTGGGAAGCGATCTGGGACAAATTAGACTCTCTTTTGTGGTTGTCTGAAGCCTTCTTACCTGAGATATGTATATTGGAGGAATACCGGGATACTCTGATTGGCAACCAATGGTGACATATGACTCTCATCTCTGCGTGAGGAAGGTTATAATGTGACACTAGCTCAATCAAAGTATCCCATCTGTGACCAAATGGTTTTGGGAGATTTTTTTTGCTTCGCAGGCGGAACAGACTATAGCCAGTTTGTCAAACCATTTTTGTACTTATCAGGGGATTTGGTAATCATTGTACATTCTGCTAATATTATAGTTGGCTTGGACTTTGATACCTTGTGTTCTCTTCTCACATGTTTTCTAGTTCTGACATCTCATGACCCCTCTGTCATTGCTGCCATGCAGTTCCTTAATGGGTGATTATTATGCACTCTTCTGACTATGTATAATCCAAGTTTCTTATATTGTTGTTTTTTTATATACTCACAGGTTCTTCCAGTGGTGGGAGGGAGAGTGGGTTTGGTTGGGTGGGGGGGTTGCTTGTTTTTTCCTGCACTTACAGTTATAGGTTCACCATTTTGTATTCTGATTTGCTGTACCGTACATGTTTCCACCAATTCTGTATATATTCAGTTTGTTGCTGTTAGTTTATACTGCTGTTGTAACTGAGTTGTATTTTCATTTTGGTTTTAAAATTCAATAAAGCATATACAATTTGAAAAATAATTTGTATTGACAATTGCACCCACAATCAAAGGACCATGGCCCAGCAGTACATCATTGCCTTGAGTGCAAGTCACCCTGGACAGCATTTCAGGGAGTAGGTGGTTCTCTGTGCTGGACTTATTTAGTTGACACTATTAAATATCAATGACTGAGGAAAACAAGGATAAGACTGCCTTTATCTGTCCACTTGTTTTTTTATGGATTTGATCACATGCTGCAAGGAATATCTAGCACCCTAGCAACATCCTAGAGCCTAATGAAGAAGGTGGTAGTGGATATGAATCTCCTAGAAGTCTCAGTCTATGTGGGTTACCTCATAGTGTTTGGTAGGACACTGGAAGAAAATTATGTCTGACTAGTAAAGGTGCTGGACCTGCTGAAGGAACATGGTCTAAAGCTCTGCATGGACAAATGTCAGTTCTGTTAGACTGCTGTCATACATGTTGGGAACACTATAACAGAGCAAGAAATCAGCACTGACCAAGCAAAGGTACAAGCCCTCACAACCTGGCCAAGATCCAATAATTTGAAAATGCTTCAGTCTTTTCTGGGGTTCTGCAGATACTATAGGAGAATCATGATGGACTACTCTTCATTGGTGAGGCAATTAAACAAATTGACTGAGGGGTATCCTCCATCCCAAAAGACCAAAGTTTCAGGGATGAAACAGAAACCATCATTAGAATTCAAGAGGACCAGTGACCCTTTTAGGGACAAATAGAATGCAGACTGTGAAAACACTTTTTAAGAGATCATTTGATGCCTTATGGGGGCCCTTCTATTGACTTTTGCTGACTATGCTAAACTGTATACCTTTCACATTGATGGTCACATGGATGACTGGGTGTTGTCCTTTACCAGGAGCATGAGAATGGTATGAGGCTGGTTGCCTACCTCAGTCACAGTATAAGTCCATCTGAAAAGAACTATCCAGTCCATAACTTGGAGTTTCTTGCATTGAAGTGGGCAGTGACTGATCAATCCCATGAATATTTTTTCATGGAGACAGTTCCATTGTATGGATAAACAATAACCCACTGACCTCTGTGCTAATGACTGTCAAGCTTGACACCACTGGGATTAGATCTATCTCTGCTCTATCTTCTTACAACTTTGCTTACAGTACCATCCAGGATAAAAGAACAGTGATACAAATGCCCTGTCCAGATGATCACATCTTACCCCACCTACAGATGGGCCATGGAACTATGTTCCCAGAGATGGATAGAAAGCAATCTGACAGCTCTTAGTGCCTGTTGACCATCCTGCTCCCACCATCCTGAACAGGTTTGCAGACTTGCTTGGAGTGCATCCTGATGCTGTGCTAGATGTGTACACCCACTTTGTTACACTTCATAACACTTCTTTGCCTCACTTCAGACCTGCAGATTTAAGACATGCACAGCAGACAGTTCCCAGTAAGGGAGACATCATTCTAGCCAAAGAGAAGGGCTTGGCTTCCACTTATGTAAAATCAAAAACCCTCTCCATATACTGGTGCTCTCCAAACCTTCTCCATATACTGGAAATATTCCTAATAATGGTGCTACTGATACAGTTGTATCAGAGGAGGACATCATCATGAGAATTCAAAATTGTTAAAAGAGTCATAACTCTGCAGGCTTTAATAATATTTCACCCATAATGCTAAAGATATTAGTACCATTCACATCTAGACCATTAAAATACCAGTTTCTAGCATCTTTAGCTAATAGTGACACCCCAAATAATTGGTAATGGGCCATTGTAGAACCCATTCAGAAAAAGGAAAAAAAAGGATAATTACAAAAACTTTAGACCTAATAAGCCTAACCTCAGTACCTGGTAAGCTCTTTGAAGCTATTATTAAAGATAATATATAGGGATGCATGGATAGTAAAATTTTGCTGGATACCAGAATTCAGATAGTTAAGTATGCCAGCTGGATCGCTTTGGATACTAATGGGTCAGATAGTTAGGAGGTTAGATAGCTTAGGAAAAAAGCACAAAACACAAGTATTTTTATAAACAAGTTTATTACATACAAAAATAGTAGTTTATTTCTAAAAATGCCACAAATTCAATAAATATGAATACTGCCACATAAAATCTGCTCATGCTTTGAATTCCATTATGTTGTGCTTTTAAAAACAAAAGCATGTTTGCATTTTCGGGGGGAAGTCTTGATCTTCTATCTGTGATGATACTTCCAGCTGCACTAAAGATGTGTTCATTTGGGATACTGGTTGGTGGTTCTGACAGAAATCTCTTCGCTGTTGTTGCCAAAGTTGGAAACCTGTGTTCATTTACCTGCCAGTATTAAAGAGAGTCTTGTTTGGATTTCTTAGGAACTATTCCCCAAGCAATGTAATTTTCCAGTTCTGTGTTCCTCTGTCCTCTGTCATCCTGCTCTGAAGCTGCAAGAAAAATTATATTGACTAAGTGCTTCTTAACACACTCAAAAAAATAAGTATAACTATAAATATGAATTAAATGCCATGTTACATACTCTCTTGTGGTATTGAGTAGTTCTGGGTGAAAGTCTCCCATTCTAAAATTGACCATCTAAGAAAACAAAATTGTGTAGATCTGGCACAGCATGGCTTCACCATGAAGAGATCACATAGCACAAATGTGATGTGTTTCTATGAGAACATTTTACTAGCATTGGACGAAGGTCAACCAAATGACAGTATTTACTTAGATTTTTCTAAAGCCTTTGACACTGTTCCACACTGGCAATCATTCAGAAAATGGTGAACTTAAATATCAGTTCTAGTATTGTAAGATGGACTCAAATATGGCTTAGTAATAGAATACAAAAAGTTTGTATAAATGTGTACTATTATAATACCAGTAACATGATGTGCAGCATGCCACAGGAATCCATGTCAGGTCCCATATTGTTTCAAATGTTTATCTTTGTTATGTGTAAATAGGTTGCAAATTAGACTAGTAAATATGCTGATGACACCAAATTGTCTGGTGAGGCATGCACTGCAGAAGACAGAGTCAATGCAGACTGATTTAGATACTATTCAAAATTGGGCAGACACTTGGGGAATGATGTTTAATTCTGAAAAATGCTGTGTCATGCACTTGGGAAGTCAATCAAGAAAACATACTTATAGACTAGGGAATAATATCATTATGGAGGTTCAATATAAAAGGGACCTAGATGTTATAATACATAACAACCTAAATTCTACTGACCACTGTGCTATACAAATAGTTAAATTTAAGCAAATACTGTGGACAATTAGAAAAAACATTTATAGCAGAAGAGCTGAAGTTATTATGCCCCTTTACAGAGCATATGTCAGGCCTATTCTGGATTATGGCAGTCAAGTTTGGTGCTCTCTTAATAAATGGGAAATATGCAGAATTGAGAGGATAACACATCAGGTGAATAAAATAGTGCATAATATCCAAAACTTTAGATACATCAATCATATTAAGCCTCTCTAGAGATTAGAAGCAAGATGGGGTGATTTGTTATTGTGTTATGATATAATGCAGAATGATTATTTAATTAGTGAATTAGGCTCAGAATTCAAAAACAATAATCTGGGATCCAGAGGTCATCCATTATAAATCAGATCATAAAAATGTACTAATGACAGGAAGGGTTTCTTTCCGCAGCGTATAGTCAGCCTCTGAAATAAATTACCTATGGAAATAATAATTAGCAAGGACAAGATGGAATTCAAAACTAAGCTCGATAGATATATCTTGGAGGGTCACAATCCATCATACTATGGATGAAGGACAAGGGGCATATATGGGCTTATTGCCATCTCTGCTATGTTACCCCTTTAATATGACCTTTGGTATAAATCCTGCAGATGTTCTATTTCCCCTGAGGAAATGGGACAAACGTTTTATAAAGAATGGACTGCGGTATTAAATCACAAAAACATAAGCACTTTTCACTAAAAAGCAACTTGTTCTTCTCAGCAAGTACTGAAAAATGTTTTTTTGCGATTGCATCATTAGGATATGGGACATCTTGGGACTGATAAAACTTTAGGCCTTGTCCAAGACCATTTCTACTGGCCATGTATGGATACTAATGAAGAGAGATATTGTACTTATTGTAAATAGTGCATCACCTGTATGTCTCTACCAAAAATGGAAGCTCCACTTGTAAACATTACCAGAACTGGACCAATGGACCTGATCTGCATGGAACTTCTTTTCCTTGAACCTTAACAGAAGGGGCTGAGTAATGTTCTGGTGGTGACCAACCACAACACTAGCTATGCACAGGCATTTCCAACACAAAAGACCAGAAGCAACCACCATGAATGAAGTTTTGTGCAAAAAGTACTTTCTGCATTATGTTTTTTCCAGTCACCTACAAACCCACCAAGTGAGAGACTTTGAGATTTGTCTTATCAAAAAACTTACCACCTTTATGGACATTAAAAAAGTCCAATACCACTCTCTATTGTCTACAGGGTGACTCTCAGCCAGACGGATTCATGTCCATGACTACAACTGTGCCAACAATGACTCAACAGGATTCTGACCCTACTTCCTAATAATCTGATGGGAAGCCAGACTTCCAATAGACTTATGTTTCAGGGTCACAGCTGATAGTGCCTTGCCAGAGACATAACTGGACTACACTAAGAAGTTAGTGCCCAACTGAAAGAGGCCTACAGGGTGGCCCAAGAAGCAAGTGGGAAATCTAACCCATCCAACAAGACCAGATATTACAAAAGAGTTTCAAAGCAAGTTCTCTAGCCAGGGGACCAAGTGACTATCTGGAATTTGGGAATCCCAGGCAAACATAAGACTGAGGACCAATGGAATCTGGATCTCTGTGTAACTGTGGAACAGCTTCAAAACTTGCCAGTTTATCACTTGAAAATAGAAGGAGGACATATAGTGGTCAAAACTTTCAATCAAAACCACCTTTGACCAGTTGATCCATTGTTGCCAGAACCAGTCAACCCAGTACTTCTCTCACTGCAAAGGAGACTTGTCACCAGAAATGAGACCCAGACAATAAGGAACCATATGATTGAACTGAATTGCCTGTTGCATGCAGTGACTCTGTCTGATGTGAACTACAGTAGCTCTGAAGATGGGAAACCCTATAGTTGTCCAATACCACATGAATATCTGAAAAATATCAAGTATTTATCAATGTCAGAAGTTCACTGTTGGTATTGCTGTTGTACATGCCTCCCATATTTTTCTGTGTATATTCCTCTGCCTTGCATTTTAAGGCATCACTCTCAACACAAATTTATTACGTTCTTCCAGCACTGGTTTACCTCATTAGATGCTGTCAATCTGTACAGGGTGGGTGTTATGGTTGGAAACCCTAATGCCTTGGGCATTTGTTCATATTTTTGCTCCAAATTTTCAACATGGGCTTTTTGGGACACCATCTCATGAACAGCGGCAGTACCATTTTTTACTCAATCCCAAAAGGTGATTTTGCACAGTGAGTGCGCCATTTGGTGCCACAGATGTGAACACATTTCAGGCAGGATGTGAAAAATGACAGCTGCACTGTTCATGAGGTGTGAAGAAATGGCAATGCTGAAAATCTGGGGTGAAAATATGAAAATATGGCAAAGTTACGAGTGTGCTTAGAAACTGCAACGCACTCTCATAACGCAGTCATGTTTTGGAATGTTTTCACCAAATTTTCAACATGGCCTTTTTGGAACCTCACCTCATGAACAGTTGCACTAGAATTTTGCTAATCTGTCCCAGAAGTTGATGTCACACAGTGACCACACCATTCTGTGCCACAGGTGCAAAAACACATTTCCAGAAGGATGCAAAAAATTACAGCTCTACTTTTCATAAGGGTGGGTGAAAAAATGGCAATGTTAGAAATTTGAAGTGAAAATCTTAAAAATTGATGACGTAATGACCGTGCATAAAACTGCACAGCCAATGCTTGTAATGCAGTCATTTCTGGGAGTTTTCACCAGATTTGCAAAAGGGCTTTTTGGGACCCCCCATCAACAGTGGCACTGTTGTTTTGTTAATTGGTCCCAAAAGGTGATTCTGTGCAGTGACTGTGAAATCACATTTTGGGACTGAGAAACAAAATGACAGTGACTGTGCTCACAAGGTGGCATCCCAAGAACCCCATGCTGAAAATTTGGGACCAAAACTCCAAAAAGTGGCTGAGATATCAGTCTAAGTTGAAAACTCCCATTGATTGCCATTATAGGGTGTACTGTGATTTTCTTCAGTTTGCGGTCTGCTTTTAAAGAGTGCAGATGTGTTCCCAGTCCACAGAAGACAGCTGCTCCTGACCTCCAGAGTTAAGAATGGGTGAGGGGGGTGCATGGAGTTGGGGTGCGCAGTGGGAGGGTGTGGTTTTGGGGAGGGGCAGACAGGAAAGACAAGGGACAGTTTTCTTGGAGGAGGCAGGACAAGGATAGTGCCTTCTCCAACCTTTCAGGAAGGGACTGGTCAGGTAATGGGGGGGCAGGGATGTCACAATGCAAACAGCTGTTTACTCTCCAGTGACCTGCAGATGAAAGGAAAAAGCCAACCACATAATTGGTGTGGCTTTTGGTTTTTAAGTGCAGACTATTTCAGGCAAAACAGCATCAGGAACAGCCTAACTGATGAATGGTATGATACTGTTGAGCCCCTTGATGAGCACTCTGCATTGGACAGACAGTGTCACATTCCTCAAAAGTCATTATTCCAAGGAGTTTGCAGTGCATGTGCAAACTCAAAAAGGATGTCCAGTGCAAATGAATTATTGCAAAAATGCATTTTTATTTCACAAAGGGGACAGACTAGTGCAAACAACCTGCCAAATCTCAGCATTTTGTGGCGCTCTACCTCTTCATCATGAATATCTACCTGCACTATTCCCCACGGAATTTCACCCTTCAGCACCTGGAGGAAGTAATGTGAGTCATTCCAGACCACTGAATCTGACAGCAGCACCCTTTGTTCTGACTCAGTTTAGAAACATAGAAACATAGACTTTGATGGCAGATAAGGACCGCTTGGCCCATCTAGTCTGCCCATTTCCCTACCTACAGGATAGGCCACAGATCCTAGCTAACCAACAGCCTATTTCTTCCTACCCCCTACAAGGATTGCCTTATGTCTGTCTCATGCATTCTTGAATTCTCCCACAGTTTTAGACCCCACAACCTCCTCAGGAAGGCTGTTCCATGCATCCACTACCCTCTCTGTGAAATAATACTTCCTCACATTGCCCCTGAACTGCCCCTTCTATCTTTAAATTGTGTCCCTTGTTCTTGCACGTCTCTTTTCTGAAAGATGCTACCCTCTTGGACTTTGTTGATTCCACTGAAGTACTTAAAAGTTTCTATCATGTCCCCCCTCTCCCTTCTTTCCTCAAGGGTATACATATTAAACTCCTTTAGTGTCTCCTCATACGGCTTCTCTTCCAGACCCTGCACCATTTCAGTTGCCCTCCTCTGGACTGCCTCTATCCTGTCTATGTCCTTGCGGAGATGGGGTCTCCAGAACTGGACACAGTACTCCAGATGGGGTCTCACCAACTGTCTGTACAGAGGGATAACAACTTCCTGTTTTCTGCTGCTGATGATTCTCCCTATACATCCCAGTATACCCCCAGTCCTATTTACTGCCTTCTCACATTGCTTGCTAACCTTAAGGTCATCTGATATGATTACCCCCAGGTCCCTTTCCTTTTTTGTTGTTGTTACTACCTCCCCACCCATTGTGTATTCTTTCCCTGGGTTCTTGTTTCCCAGGTGCGGTATTTTGCACTTCTTTGCATTGAATCCTAGCTGCCATACTTCTGACCATTCCTCCAACCTTGTCAAGTCCCTTTTCATCCTTTCCATGCCTCCTTGTGTATCAACCCTGTTGCAGATCTTTGTGTCATCTGCAAAAGGCATACTTTTCCTTCCAGTCCCTCTGCAATGTCACTGATGAAGACATTAAAAGGACTGGACCCAATACTGAACCCTCGTGCTACCCCACTAGTAACCCTTTTTCTTCAGAGTAGACTCCATTTACAATTACCTTCTGTGTCCTGTTGTCCAGCCAATGTTTTACAGCTACCACCTGGGACCCACTCCCAGGCTGGTTAATTTGACTATTAATCTTTTGTGTGGGACTGTGTCAAATGCCTTGCTAAAGTCTAGGTAGGCCATGTCCACAGCCCCTCCCTGGTCTACTACTTTGGTCACCCAGTCAAAGAAATCTATTAGATTCATCTGACATGACCTTCCTGCTGTGAACCCATGCTGCCTTGGGTCCTGTGCCCCACTGGCCTCTAGGTACTCAACTATTCTTTCCTTCAGAAGTGACTCCATCACTTTCCCTACCACAGAGGTCAGACTGACAGGTCTGTAGTTTTCTGCCTCTGTCTTGGTCCCACTTTTGTGAAGGGGAATCACATCCACCTTCCTCCAGTCCTCGGGTACCATACCATCCTCCCATGATTTATTAAAAAGAGTAGCCAGTGGTTTCACTAGTTCCTCCCTTAATTCTTTTAGAATTCTGGGGTGAATTCCATCAGGACCCATTGCTTTGTCCACCTTCAGTTTTAGGAGTTCTTGCAGAACCCTTTCATCTGTGAAAGGACTGGGATCGACCCCCACCATTTTGGACAGTGCCCCTGTCACAGACAATGTTGGATCCCAGTAACAGAGCCACCT
Source organism: Neoceratodus forsteri (assembly GCA_016271365.2). Taxonomy (NCBI): domain Eukaryota; kingdom Metazoa; phylum Chordata; order Ceratodontiformes; family Ceratodontidae; genus Neoceratodus; species Neoceratodus forsteri. Next base: position 898,384,124 of record CM057459.1, read on the forward strand.
CAGGACAGACATTGAAAGACTTGAACCCATTCAGGCAGAAGACACAGAACCTATTGATGATCCTTATCAAATTTTTGCAGAGGAACTTGTGGCACCCTGCTGTTCTGGAAGAGAAGTCAAACAGCCAGCTTAACATACGTTCAATGTCCTTTGTGTCCCCTCTGACCTCCCTGTAAATGTGGTGCATGAAGATAAGGTGAATTTTTTGCCAAGCCCCATATTGCTGATCTCCTTGTGTTGCTCGAAAGCTATTTTTGTGAGGTGTAATTGTTTACCATGATGGGGAAATACTAATACCACTGTTTACCCTGTGTTCTGTGAAGTGCACTTTTGTTATCATTCAGATGGGATGCAGGTGTTAAAGTTAGAAACCTTTAGATTAGAATCAAGTGTATTAGGCAGCCTGTGTTGCATTGTGTTGTAATATTTTCTGTTTTTTAGGTCTTGATGAGGATGTCAAGAATTTCAATGAGGGAAGGATGTAACTCTCTCCTAAAAGGGGGCTTGCTTTTGGCTCTCTCCAGAGCACTGCTGCCACATTCCCCTACACCACTCCTTCACCATAGTCCCAGTTCAGACTGCAGCTGCATGACCTGAGGCTGGACTGCATACTGTCATTTGTTCTGCAGGCTTGTTCTGTGCCCTTCTCACTGTGGCTGTTGCACCACCACCTCTTTTCACTCAACCAGCCACTAGACTGCCTTCAGGATTGGGAAGCCAACAGTGAGGATGTTGCTCAGACTCAAGCAGCTTTCAAAGCTGCAAAATATGCAAACTACTTATCCCTGGAAGCAGGAACTTTGGATACTAGTTCAGCTCTTCAAAACAACTAAATTAGTACACCTTGCCTCTGTGAAACTGACATCAATTTGGAGACTAGGAAAACAAGAAAGTGTCACTCTAGGAGTGTTGTGGTGCCCTTGGAAAAAATCATATTGTAGAAAGAAAAATGGTGTGCAATCATTTGGAGACTAGTTCAACTTTGCAAAACAATTAAATGAATATATTAACTGTCCTCTATTTGGAGCTGAGCTCTGAAAAAAGCTTTGTACTGCAAGAAGGCTCTGGATTTGTATTGTGTTTTTCCCTTGGAACTGATAGCCACTCAGGCAGACGTTTAGCATATGAATAGTGCATGTGATACATTACACTGATATTTAATCCCTGGATTTCTGCACAAGTAAGAGATGTACAAATAAAGTAGATTTGTCTGTAACAAAACCTTTGTGGAGAGGAGAGCGATTGTGAATAACTCTCAATCGCTATCACTGTTGGACTAATACTTTTGTCCAAGAATAGGCTGAGACCCCTGTAAAAGTGGATTTATGCAGCTAGAGTGCCAGTTCTGGGCTATATCATCAAATTGCAGCAGGGGTTTCCTTGAAAGCTGGTCTGCATCTGGGAAGGTGGTGAGCCACTGCCTTCTAGTGCTGTTAGATTTTATCCTGACAGGGGATTGAAAAAGATCAGGTCCTGAGTGACTGTTCACCTGTCAGGGTGGGCAAAAGCATGACTTTGTGTGGAGTATAGAAGATCTTCATCATCCGGAGCATCACAGCCTGCATCCTTTGCCACTCAGAAATGTGTTGAGTCTGCTGCATGTGTAACCAACCTATAGAACAGAGCTCCTACCATGCAAAGTGATCATGGCCTGCAGCTTTTGCACCTTGGAGCTCCTTGGGTCCACCACATCTGTATCTTGTCTACAGAAAAGACCATCCAGCCATCATCTGCCTCAGAAGGGGAGAGGTTCCCTTGGAGAGAGCACTAGCCTCTAATCTAAAGGTTGTGAGTACTGGGTTTCATCCACAGTACTTATTGTTTCTGTTGTTTGGCTAGCTAGCTGGATTCTTTCTTGGCATTCCTGTGTGATCTTACAATCAAGGCTACAGCTACAGATTATAGTCAGGAGTAGTTGTCTTACTGTCCATCCAGTTGTGTAATTTTACAGTCAGCAGTTGCAGTGAACAACCGAATTTACACTGTACCGCACCGAGGTCCGACTGTCATAGGCCTGCAACTCTGCATCTGTGTGCACACTGAAACTGAAACTAGGGACTCCCAAATGAATGTAGGGCTAATTGGTACACCAGCAAGGGTGGGGGGAGGTGCTGAAAAATGCCTCATGGTGGGGGTGATGCAAACTGCTGTCTTTGTTTATTTTTACCTTTGTTTTCCTTGTCCCCACCTCATTCTCCAGGCCCACAATAAACCCATTGTTTTTTTTATTTGCAACTGCTGATGTATTTTGCCATTACTGCATTGCTGTTTATTTGCATGCTTAAAGTGATAAGTGGGGAGGGGAGTGTGTTATTGTGTTTCCTGTCACATAGGGTGGAGGATATATTTATTACCAGTGGGGAAACACCCTGACAGTGCTTTTTCATAAGGATCTCCATAGGCTGAGGCACCATGGCACTTTACAAGCCCATCTCTAACCACAACCCCAAGCGCCATTCACCCAAAGGCATAAAAGACTGTCTATTACTATCTCCGGGCTTAGTCATCATGCCTTGCAGGTGGGAATGGTTATACACAGATTTACTAGCCAGGTGCAAAGTGTCATCTGGTGGAGGAAGTGATGATTTTAACCTATAAGAACAAAAGTCAGTCTAACATCTTGGCTAAAAGGAACGTTTCCTTTAGCTGGCTTGTTACAGCTGCAGCCTGTGAGACAAGAGATTGATGGATTGCTCCCTGGGCTCAGTACTGAAACATGCAAACCTGTAATTTAGTTTACAGCTGATGTTCCCCTTCAAACCGAGTAAAACACTTTACTTTGATCTTCCCTCTTTGATTGCCCAGTTTATTTCACCCAGTTAAAAGTTACCAATAATGAGAATATCACTACTGTTATATACATTTTAAGTGCTTTGTATTATTTTTCCTCATAGTCTGGTCTATGGACTGGTGGCCTATAGCTGGCTACTTATTGTAAATCTTTACATCCCTTAACTAAGGCTCCTAGCCATGTGATTTCAAGGTTAGTAATGTCTGTGTCTCCAAATATCATTTTGGTAATATATAACATATTAGTTGTGCTGTCACACATTAGGTTGACTAGTGCCTTTTCTGTTTAGTTTTTTAATTTGTTGTTCCAGCAAGCTCATATTATATAGACTATTCAATTTTGCCCTCCAGTATGTTTTCTTTTTGAGATATCAATCAAATGTATTGTATAATCTATCATTTTTTGCTCCATTAATTTCTGAGTTTCATCTTGCTTGTGACTAGGTTATTTGCAACACGCTCCAGAAAATATGAATCATTTTCATTTGCATTACAGTATGAGCATAAGATAAGACGATGCCTATGTAGTGACAAAATAACAACTCTGCTAAATTGTGAGGTATTAGAGTTTAATTTGAGCCTTCAACCACTCTTGAAGAATTGACATTTTACCACTAGTACTGGGTGTTTTTGTTATAGTAATACATACTGCAGATCCTGCATTGTTTATAGGGGGAAACATGTTAACTGTGGTAACTAATTTTTGTAAATTGTCTTTGTAGACATTAAAAAGTATCTCTAAACAAGAGAACAGTAAAACTTTTTTAAGCAGACAGTCATTTTAAAGTAGTATGTTTAAAAGTAATTGTAAAACTGAATTTTGTAAACATGATAAAACTTTAAAATATAAAGGTCAAATATTTAAATTCCCCAAGATACAAGAGTTTTTATACCCTTAACTTGGAATTTGTAACTTTCCACTATGTGTGGCAACCTTAACTCTTGCTTAGCATATCTATTCAATATTATTATAAACGGGAGGTTTACATGACACTATTGTCCTTTCTTTGACAAAATTATATTGGAGATTCTGTCTGGTCATAATAGTATTAATGAAGCTCATGCCATTATAGAGTACACATGTGCTCCTTAAAATGCATTTAGTGTAACTAAGAGCAAATAAGACAAAGCATATTGCAATAAGAATTCCAATGTGCCCCCAAATACACACACAACAAGGTGTGGGTTATTCGGGGTTAGAAAATTGGATTTTTATTTGCTGGGTTCTGATTTGCTAGCACCCCTGTCAGGAGGGTACATTAACTTTCAATAGATGCCCAGCAAATAAAAAGTGCCAGTCACCTGACCCCCATCACCAACATAACTAATATCATAGTGTCAACCATGTTTGCTAATTGGCCCAAACCTGGCAACTCAATGCAAAATCACCACCATTTTTTTGTTTCGCTAAGTGAGACATAGCGCTCCCCAGCCATATTACCACACTGTGGGCAACTGGGCTCTTTTGTATTATTATTTCTTTGCAGGTTTTGTTTTTTCATTATTATTACACTACCTCTAGTATCTCACTGTTGAACTCGCTCTCCCTCCTTCGTTCTGCAGTTGGCCACCTGCCCACTCACTCCTGAAAAGGTTACCGGTCTCCATGGCAACCAGATGATACACTGAGACAGCCACCACCTGCAAAAGAAAAGTCCCCTCAACAGCCCGCCATATTTTTTATAAATAATAAAAAAAAAAGTAGCCATCAATAGAAAAGGAAAACTTGAATTACAAATCAAAGCCATAACTCTGATCAACTCACAGAACTGCCTCCTGCCACTCTGTTTTTGAACGTGCAGCACGAGACTCCACACAGTAATTGAACTAAGAAATGCTGCTTGTCTCGCCTTCCTTTCATACATGCCCTACCTCCAAGAAGCACATCACAACTATCAAAACATATCTAAAATGCCTCAATTTGCTCAACTGCTAGCACCCTAAAATGCCTCAATGTTCTCAACTGCCAGCACCCAAAAATGTTTCACTTACATTTTACCAGTCGCCAATCGGGTGCTCCACTAATGGATTTTTTCTGTCTATTCATCATCATTACCCTTCGTTTCCACTAAAAGAACTTTAGATAAATAAATAAATTCCATTAATTGGGTTGGGGTCCAAAAAAAAAAAGAAAAAAGGAAGCTCACTAATTAGGTAGGGAGGGGGTCTGAAGCACATTAACAAACATAACAGCACCCTCTACTGCCAGTAATAGAGGGACTAATTTTCCAAGAAAGAACAAACAATTGAATTGTAGTCATTTTGTTTATAGAATTACTTAACTTTTTTGTAATCCTATACAAAGTGACACTGTGCCCATTTTCTAAGCGCAATAATACCTCCAGGGTGGGTGGTATGGGCAATACCAGACCTTCCAGGGGTTATAAGGCCCTCCACTTGTGGTGGCAGGCCTCATTACATCCCTGGGCAGTCCAGTATTGCCCAATACTGCCCACCCTGTTGGGAATTATTGCTTGCTTTTACCATAATGTGACACAAGACAACAGTCAGGTGTACTGAAAACATACACATAGTGGGCAAATCCCACAAGTACCCACATGCTGATGACCTTATTGTGAATATGGACCACATTGTTAATGTTATTTTTAGAAAATTTTGAAAAACAAAGCTTTGTTAAGTTGTTTAAATATGTTGCACTAAATATCTTCCCACCCCACAGAAAAATAATATGTGAGTGGGATCTGCTCTCATGCAAGAGATGCATGTATAGGTGTTGCAACTGCAATACAGCCAAAGTGAGCTTTGTAAAAACACAGTCTTTGTTGAGTATTTTTTTTTCTGAGACATGAATGGTTTTAAGTTAGACAAAACAAGATTGTCTTTGGATGTTGGTGAGCTACAGTAGCTGAAGGAGGTCTTCTCAAATGCAAAAGATTCTGGGATATGATCATATGGTGCCTGGAAAAAGCATAGCTTTTTTTTCAAATAAATCTCACTAGATTAGAACTGTGAGAGATGAGACTGACTACAGGAGAATAAGAACAGTGCTGCATCTAGGCAGAGTGCAATTTGCATTGTAATGTGGCAGAAAATAATGAGGCAGTGCTGGGTTGGGAGAGAGTGAGAACAACGCTGAAAGGGAGCCATAAAAGAGCAACAGTAGCACCAAGTAAGAAGAGAAAAAAACAAAAATTAAGCACACTGCCACATGTGAGCAGATTTGTGTGTTTACTGTTTGTACACTAAGTGCTTCTTGAATGTGATGACTTACAGAGGAAACGTGCCTGTACTGGGAGCAAAACATGGCAACAGTTTAAACATTTAAAATAGCATATGAATATCATTTGTGTAACAAGTGAGAAGGTCAGCTGTATAACTACTCATGGATTATTGCAGAGTTTGTTCAGTGGTCTAGACCTACACCTTCCAATCTGGTTTAAGTATCTGAAATTCCCATTGTATAATTAAGAAATAATACACAACAAGGTGTAGTATATCACAGGATATTTATGCTTCAGTTGCATTGTGAGTCACAAGGCCATAGACCACGAATTGCATCATGATATACCATATCCTGGAGTGTATTTCTACAATTATTCAAACTTTTTTGTTGGCATAAATTAATTTACAAAAAAAAACAAAACTTTTAGAAATTCGTCAGTGCATGTAAACATACAGTATGTGAAACAATAACTCCTTTCCTGTTTGTGTTTGCTTACCAAAGATTTGTAAACATACTAAGATCGTTCTAAGCTCTGAGATGGTTTTTGGGGGCACACCCCTCTTTCAAATGTCACAGTTTCAAAATACCCAATCTCCTTCCTTATTCAGCCTACTCGCTACCTTTTTACACCCAATCTCCACATTTATTCTTTGAAGTGCCTGTCACAAGGCTATAAAATGCAAGGTAGAAGTGTTTTTTTCTTGTGGAGCTTGGACTTCTACCACCAACTTTTCCTTGACACTTTGTTTCACTTCGCTACTGCTGTTCAGGATTTTATTTCACTGCTACCTTGGGGACAGCAAAGATGTTTCACAACATTTTTCTGTCTGCATCCACCATCTCAACAACCAAGCGCCCAGTATGTAAATAAAACTTGTGACAGATGCTCAATCCCACCACAGGTGTCACCCCTTCCTGCCAAAACCAGTGTATAAAGAAAACTAAAGGCCAGTACTCAGTCTTTCAACTGGTGTCACCCTCCCCCATAACACCCAGTTCATCAGCAAAACCAGTGGTGAGTGTTCAATCCTGACACCGGCATCCCCCTTTCCAGTTGCAGTTCTTTAACAAAACTGACATCAGGTGCTCGATCCTACTGTCAGTGTTGCCACCTCCCAACCATTCCAGTGTATAAACAAAACCATCAGTGGGTGCTTAATTCCACCACTGATATCAGCCCTTCCCACATACCCAAACCAGCATATACACAAAACAGATGACCAGGACTCAATACCACCACTGGTATCTCCCTCCTTCCCAATCAAACTCTTTAACAAAACCTGTGGGAGTACTCAGTTCTACCCCCCCCAATATCATGCCCAAGCTAGCTATCATCCCCTCATGCAAACTCTAGCAATGGCGTACCCATTCCCAGTGCTGGCAAACACCTACCAAAACATCTGTGACACTGGGGTGCCCCCCGCACCAGTGTCACCAAAGAAAATATTGGCACTGGGGTGCCCCATCCCCAGTTTCAGGATCTAAAAAATAATCAAAATGTCCTTGTCATACCCTTTTTTGGATAATACTGAAAATAGAAAGCAGTCCAGCGATGTCTTCTGCCCTCCCTGACCCTTCTACCATCAGCCCTGCCCCATTGTCAGCACCCACCACCCCACACCACCCACCATCCACTCACCTCTCTACAGTTCAACACTGTAATCCTCAAATGAATTGCAAACATTCAGTTTCTACAGAGCCTGGCCAAGAACTGTCTGAAACCAATAAGTCTGCTTAATAGCTTTTTAATTTGTTTTTGAACTTCTATGTATACTGTAACTTTGCTATTTTCCAACATGTTTGCCACAGTTTTCAGCATAGCCTTTTTGTGACCACATCTTGTTAACATGATAAGTTTAATTTTACAAATCACCTCCAAAACATATTTTCATTGTTGTGCTGTGAAATCCTGTTTTGGAAAGGATTTCAAAAATCACACCAGTTTTGATCATTAGGTGGGATAATAAAAATTCTTTATTACATATCTGGGGTTAAAATCTCTAGAAAAACAGCAACGTTATGAAGAAACATTGAAATGTTCAACATTTACTCATAACTTTGTTACATCTGGAGATTTTAATGAAAACATGTTCAACCTAGCCATATTTCTTATTCTATCTCATAAACAAGGCAAGTGCTATTTTTCAAATTTCTTCAAAAATCTGTTTTCATAATCATGCTTAAAAATGATTAGTGCAGGATATCATAAGTGACAATGGTCATGTTCATAAGATGGGGTAATACAATACCTATGTTGAAAAATGGTGTCAAAATGCAAAAAAACAAAAAACAAAAACAAAACAAAGGTATGAAGAAACATTGACATTTTTCAACTTTTACTCATAACATTACAACTTGCTTACATTTTAACCCACATGTTTAACATATTTTTTCATACCCAACAAAATGAACATGGCAAGTGTCATTTTCAAATCACCATCCCAAATCTGTATTTTTAGTCATTCCACAAAATCACTTTTTGCATTGGGATTTGAAATACAACACCGTTATGTTTACGTTCTGGGGTAATAAAAATGCTACCTTGAAAATTCAGGGTAGATTTTTTAAAGATTCAAATGAAATAATAGCCCCCATAATAACCAAACTGCTGAAATGGAGTTTAATGGAAAGACAATTTCCAAGGTCTAGAAAATAGCTACAATAGTTCTTATATTTAAAGGTGGACAAAAAACTGATGCAGCAAACTACAGGCCAATAGCCCTATTGTCTATAATTTCAAAAATATCAGAAGGCTTGGTTCAGGAGCAATTCAGAGAATTTCTGGAAAAATATTCAATAATTTCCAAGTATCAGTCTAGGTGTAGATGAGGACACTCCACGGATACCACACTCACCGATCTGGTCAATTTGATTTCCACTCCTTTAAATAATGGCCAGGAGTTGGGTGCAGTTTTAGTGGACCTGTCTAAAGCTTTCAATACAGTAGATCATGATATTATGAAAAATAGACTTTTGGAGGTAGGTATAGTTGCTGATACTATCCAATGGTTTGATTCCAACTTTGACAATTGACTAAAACAAGTTCAGTTAGGAGATGTTCTTTCTAAAAGAATGCCAATATGCAGGGGGGTGCCTCAGGGGTCTATTTTGGTGCCCAACCTTTTTTTGGTCTATGTAAATCAGGTGGCATAGCATATAAGGAATACCAACCTGCGTTGATATACAGATGATACATTTCTTACAGCAACTAGTAGCAACGTAATAGAAATGGAAAAACATCTCCAAAATGATTCCAATGCCTTATGCACCTGGTTTGAGGATTCCAAATTGATTCTTAATCTCAAACAATCACAGACAATGGTTTTCAATTCAATAGTTATAAATAAAATAAAAAAATTGTATTAAAACAATAAATGAAGAGGCCCTAACTCAATTAAGAGTATATAAATACTTAAGGGTCTGGGTGGACGCAAATTAAAATTTTGAACATCACATACACTTGATGGTTAAAAAGGTAGAAACAAGATGAGGGGCATTCAAGAGATCTCACTATTGTCTAAATTACAGGGTGAGGGAGTCTGTTGTAAATCAGTTACTACTCCCAATAATAGATTATGGGGACCACATATACAGTTTGGCTAATAGGACAGCTTTGGGAAAAGTGGATACATTGTGTAATAGGTTGGCAAGATTTGTTTTATACTGTGTTCTCATCATACATCACTGCATAATGTACAAAAGACTGAAATGGTTAGATCTAGAAAATAAATGAACTATAATATGGCAGTGTTTGATTCATAGAACAAGACAGGCAGATAAACCAGCATATCTTATTGATAAACTGAATAAAAGAGAAAGTAAACATACATTACAAGTCACATTAAACTGTTCCTCCAATGAGTTGGTGTAGCATTTCTGATTGAGATGTGTAACTGTTGCTGGATCCAGTTCAGTGCTGTGCATAAACTCTTTCTTAAGAGTTAAAACCCAGTTATGGATTGCATTATGACAGGACTACAGATGCATTCCAAATGAGCTGCAGAAACATTTTACAGACATTGTGCATCAGCTGGTTAAGCATTGAAAAATAAAGCATTATGAGCTGCCAGTGCATTGCCGACTGTAAAAAACAATGCTAAACCAACTCATCGGTGGAACAGTTTAATGTGGCTTGTACTGTAATTTAAGAAACAATATCTTATACAAATTTCATACCTCAAAAATAAATAATAAACATGGAAACATGATATTTTCTAACGTAGTGATTAGACACTGGGGGGATTTAAAAAATCATGAAGATGAGTTAAATTTGCACCAAAACTATTTCATGCTAAGCTTAAAAAGAATATTACAGTGAAATGCTTGAATTGTCAAACATGAGTTGACCTTGTGTAGTATACACTCTAAATCTTGTTTGTATATTCAATCTATTGTGAGTAATCTTCTGCTATACACTTTGAACTTGTATCATTTAACTATTAGTTATTATTTTTCTGAAAATGTGTAAGTTTTTGAAATATAGCATTTATGCTAATTGTAAATTGGATTCAATATCAAGTGGCCAGAGAAAAACATTTTTTTTTTCTTTTTGAGTTTACATGGTAACATAAATTTAATATTGAAATTGTCTGTCTTATTATAACATAGTATGTTTTTATATTATTCAGTATAACTGCACAGGACCATGTTGAAACAAGCATTTGTCAATGCCGAATGTTTGCTTGATGATATTAGCATTGGATGTGTAGGTGTTAGACAGATGCAGAATAGGAATGGCAGTGAAGAATTTAACTCACACCAACCCCACCTCCTCCCTGCAGAGATGGACAGGCATTAGGGTGTGCCTTTGGGTCATTGCCCATAACGCTCCAGCATTTCACCTCACTCTATCCTGCAGACACTGACAAGAGTTGAGGTGTGCCTTGGGGTGTTCGGCTTTAAAGTCACTCCATTTCATAAGGACATATGCTGAAATGGGTGCAGTATAGGAGAATGGGATGAACTCTGGGGCCAAAGAGTCTGAGGCACACCTCAATGCCTGTCACTGGCTTCAGAGTGAAGGTGGGGATGTAATGGCATGAGCATTACAGCTGGCAATCCAAAGGCACACCCCTGACGGCTGTCAGTCTGTACAGGGTGGGACATTATGGTTAGAAACCCTAACACCCTGGCCATTTTTTGGTATTTGCACTACAAATTTTCAACATGGCCTTTTTGTGACCCCCCCCCCCCACCTTATGAAAGCATTTTGGACCTCTGTTCATGAATAGTGGCACTGTGATTTTGTTAATCTGTCCCGAACATTGATTTTCCCACAGCGACCACACCATTCTGCATCAGATGTGTGAAAACACAGTTCGGGCAGGATGTGAAAAATGACAGCTGTACCATTCATAGGGAGGTGGCAATGTTGAAATCTGGAGTGAAAATATTTAAAATGCTCAAACACATGAGCGTATGTGGAAACTGCACAACACACACTCGTAACACAGTCATTTAGTAGAATTATTTCAGCAAATTTTCAACAGGCATTTTGTGACCTCTGCTTATCAACAGTGCCACTATGATTTTCTTAATCTGTCCCAAATGTTGATTTCCCACAGTGACTGCTCCATTGTGCGCCAGATGTGTGGAAACACATTTTGAGCAGAAAGGGAAAAATGACAGCTATACTGTTCATAAGGAGATGTACAAAATTCACAATGCTGAAAAGATTGAGTAAAAAATATTACAAATTCTCAAAGTTAGGAGTGTGCGTGGAAATTGCACAATGCACACTTGTAACATAGTCATTTTATGGACTTTTGTTACCAAATTTTCAACATAGGCATTTTGGAACCTCCACTCATGAACAGTGTCACTGGGATTTTCTTAATCTGTTCCAAACACTGATTTCCCAGAGCGACTGCGCTATTGTGTGCTGGAAGTGTGAAAACACATTTCGGCCAGGATGTGAAAAATAGCAGCTGTACTGTTCATAAGGAGGTGTGAAAAAATGCCAGTGTTGAAAATCTGAAGTGAAAATATTACAAATTCATGAAGTTATGAGTGTGCATGGAAACTGCACAATGGACATTCATAACACAGTCATCTTTTGGAATTCTTTCACCAGATTTGCAACATAGGCTTTTTGGGAGCCTGCCTCATGAACAGTGACACTGTCATTTCATTAATCAGTCCCAAAAGGTGATTCCACGCAGTGACCAAAAATCACCTTTCGGGACTGAATAACCAGATGACAGTCACTGAATTCATGAGATGGGGTGCCAAGAACCCCATGTTCAAAATTTGGTGCCAAAATTCACAAACATGGCTGAGAGATCCACCTAAGCTGACCCCCCCCCCCATTTATGAAATTATACAGCTTACCGGCATTTCTTCAGTTCACAGTCGGCTTTGAAGAGTGCAGTTGTGTTCCCGCTCCACTGCAGATCATCACACCAGGCTCCAGAGGTAAGTATGGGGTGAGGTGGTGTGTGAGGAGTTCAGGTGCGCAGAGGGTGGGTACAGGTTGATGGAGGGGGCACCAGAGACAACGAGGGATGTTTTTCTGTTTTTACAGGGTTTAAAAAATAAAATATATTTCGGGATGGTTTTTCTATTATAGGGACAATGAGCATGCTGGGTGTTTGTTAGGGGGTGATCTGTAGCCGAGGGGGATTGGGCAGCCCCCTCGGCACACAACAAATAGGGGGAACATTATTCCAATGGGGATTGAGCCCCGTCAGCAAATTAACTTGGAGAGGGGCATGCTGACGAGGGGATTGGGCACCCCCTTTGGCTTTCATGGGGACTGTGAGAGGTAGATGGTGGCAGCCATGCCATGTTTATTTAAAACAAATAAGGGAGACATTATGCTGATGGGGATGGGGCAACCCCATCAGCAAATGAACTGGGAAGGGGGCATGCCAACAGGGGGATTGAGCACCCCCATCAGCTTTCATGGGGACTGTGAGAGGCAGCCAGCAACAGCCACTGCCATGTTTATTGAAATGGGACACCAGACAAGGCAAGCTGTGATTCACCGCTGGAATTAGGGACTGCCCCAGCAGCAAAAACAGCTGATTTTTAAATGACAGGGGGCTCCCTAATTGCAGTGGCAAGTTTCTTTCAAGTTGGTGGCACACTACAATACTGCTGTCATTGACAGTGTGCTCCTCTATTGGTGTCACAGAGACCAGCCCCAAAATGGACTGCTGGCATTGGCCACAACACTACTGCACCTCCACAACTCACTACTACAGCAAGCTGCTGCAATATGTTTCTTGCACATGTGCTCAAGCAAACATAAAAAGGACTTTTGTCATAATAATGTAAATTGTCAAAGTCTTCCTTTATAAAAATAAAGATTTTTACTACTACTACTACTAAAAGGATGCGGTCGCTGTTTCTGTACAAGGCACCTACCTTGGGGTGCAAGTTTTAACAATAGCATCTACATGGCCAGAGAGGTTGAGGTGTTGGTTGAGCCAAACCCTGAAATACCTGAAGGAGGTGACATCCTCCAGAGGGGACCCATCTAGAGTGCAGAAAGAGGGAAGGGAGTGATGCCTGTAGAGTCTCTGCCTTGACCCAAAGGACATGGAGATGGTCTTCTTGGTATTCAGGAATAGCTGATTTGAGTGTAACCAGAGATGAACTCATTCAAGGCAGAGCTGGAGCCTGTGCAACTCATCAGCAGTGTAGGGGCCAGAGGTATATAGGACAATGTCATCCACATACATGTGAATGTCTGTGGATGAGCAGGTGGAGGGGAGGTTATTTAGAAAGATGAAGATTAACAGCAGTCCAAGTACTGTACTGAACCTTGCAGGACCCCTGTGGTTAAAGGGAGGGGCAGGGAGAGAGAGTGTCACCAATTTTTACAGATTGGGTCCTGCCAGCAAGTCAAGAGTGGAACCAGCTGATGGAAGCTTCTGAGAGGCCAGCCACTGAGTGTTTAGAAAGGAGGAGGGGGTGGGAGACAGTGTTGAATGTCTTAGCCAGATTAAAGAAAATGGCAGATGTGATGAGGCCATGGTCCATTCCTGTGTGGATGGAATCAGTGAGCCTGAGGAGGGAGGTAGTTGTGGAGTCATTCTTCAGTAAGTCTGATAGGTAAGGAGTGAAGAAGGAAGAGGAGTATAGGATGGGAGAGTTTGGATAGCATAATACAGTTCTGCAGCTTGGACAGGCTAGCAAGAAGAGAGATGGGGCAGTAGTTTCCAGTAGCACAGTGGTCACCTCCTTTAAGGAGAGGAATAAAAGTAGAAATCTTCCAGTCTGATGGAACAGAAGTGCTGGAGAAGGATAGGTTTAGGAGGTCAGCCAGAGGTTAGGATATAGCTGGGGCAGGTAGGTAGAGGAGTTTATAGTCCAGGCCATCAGGACTCTTGCCCTTGGTTGGGTTAAGTGAAAGGATGACATAAAGAATGACAGATGGGGACACAGGAAAGAAAGAGAATGAGGGGTGGGAGGGGGGCTGTGGTGAGAACAGTAGGGGAGCATATGGAGAAGGGGGAAGGGAGGAGAGAAAATAGGAGGCACAGGAGGCAAAGAGGGAGTTACATTTAGAAGTGATTGAGAGGAGATCAGATAGGGAGAAGTCACCCACTTTAAAGACAGGTAAAGGTGGCTGAGTTGGGGAAGAAGAGTATGTGGACTACCTTCCAAAATTTTGATGGGTGATTGAAGTTGGATTTAAAGGTGTTTGAGAAATATTCAGACTTAGTGAGCCTAACAGCCCTACTGCAGACATTGCAGAGGTAGTGGTACCTCTGTAAGGCTGTGGTGGATGGGTTATGTTTGTGTTCCAGCCAGGCCAGGTCATGGATGCATAAACAAGCTAATAGTTCTGACATGATCCAGGGCAGATGAGACTCCCTTACTCTGGTACGGTGAAAGGAGGTGGCATGTAGATTCCATATTTTAAGGAATTTTGAATTAAAGTAAGATAGGGCATTGTCGATGGTGGAGGCTGAGGAGATTGGAGACCAGTCAGTGCTACATACATTAAGTCATTGTGAAAAGGAGTAAGGTCAAGTGATTTAAAAGACCAAATAAATAATTATTTAGGAGTGGCTTTGGGGCAATGAATCCTGCAATGCAGAATGTTAAGTGATGATCACATAAGGCATCAGGGAGAATGCCAGCCTTGATGATGTGGTGAGGGCCCAGTTGATGAGGGAATGGTCGTGGGTTTTGTGGTTCAGGTGGGTAGGATCTTTAATTAGTTGGATCAGGTTCATTGAGGCGATGTCACAGTGAGTTTTGGAGTGGGAGGGGGAGAGCCAGTTCAGGTTAAAGTCACCTAAGGTAAGAATTTCACCACAGAAAGCATGCATTAAGATGGAGGACAGTGTGTCAGTAATGCTTGAACAGGAGGAGCCATGTCAGCAGTAGATGCCAATAATAAAAATAGGAAGTGTGTGGGGGAGGGTGAGCTTTAATAGCAGTAGCTCATAAGCAGAAGGGATTGAAGTACAGCAGCTAGAATTGGAGTGAGCTGGAGTGTGGAGGTGAGGTACATGGCCACCCCTCCACACCTACTGGAGCAGTCCTGATGAATAAGGAGGTAGCCAGGAATAGAGACATTCATGTCAGGAATTTTAGAAGTAAGCCTGGTTTCGGTCAATATAAGAATGTCAGGTTTGAGGATTAACATGAGAGACTGTATTTGGGAAAGTTTGGAAAGAAGGCTTATAATGTTGAGGTGAGCAACCTTCATTCCCCGGGAAGGTGGAGAACGTCCAGGGTTAGATTCTTTGTCTCCTGCTAGCAGCAGCAAGAGGAAGATTATATGAAAGGAAAGAGTGTTTAGACTTTTCCTTCCTAAAGGTTAAGCTCAGGTGGGGCATCTGGGAGACGTGGGCAAGGTGGGGGTGAAGGGCTAAGGAGAGCAACATGGTAGTAGGAAGAGGGTAGAATTAATGCTCTTGGGGTCATTGGAAGTGGGAAAAAGTGATGGGATGGGGGGATGCAGTAGGGTGAATTGGGAGGGTGAAGTGCAGAAGGGGGAAAGAGGGACAGGAGGATGGGGAGGGAGGTAAAGGCGAAGAGATGGGGTAGGAGACCAAGGATAAGCAGGAGCGTGGTGTGTGGGAGGAGGGAAGGGAAGTAAGAATGAGGGAGAAGAGGTATTTATCGAGGTTATCACCGGTTCACATACAGTAATAAAGTACACTAAAAGAGCATAATTACAGTATATACACTGTATGCAAATCACTGCAAAAGGAACATGTGATAGATAAAAAAATTAGTTCGGATAGGCAGGGGAATCTACTCATACAGGTATAACCAGGAGATGAGGGAGAAAAAAGCCTAGTGCAATATTAGTTGGTGGAGCGAGACAAGAAGTAGGGGGTCATGGACAGTTGCTGGTGGGAGTAGAAATGTCACAAAAAGAGACTTGAGGGAGAAGGCAGAAGAGGCAGAGCAGATTGCCAGGGAAAGGGAGGACCAGAGTTTAGAAAAGTGATATGAGAAAGCAGATTGACCAGCAGTAGATTTCCTAGAAGGAATAGTGAGGGAATGGGAAACAATACTGTGGAGAGGGTGTGAGGTAGAAAGGTGAGAAGATATTAAGGATGTAAGGTATAAGGGAAGTGAACCAAACCAGACTTTGGACATAAAAGAGGCACCACGAGAATGATGCATGGCATCAAGAGAGGGGAGTGAAAGGGCAGAATAAAGAGACCAGTGGTGGATTTGAGGGAGGCAGTCTGAGGCAAAATGACAAGTGGAGTGAAAGAGGGGTCCAGTCTGGCAAGGGAGCATTTAGGCACTCCACTGTAGACTACATCACCATAGCCAAAAATAGGGAGAATCATATTTAAAACAATCGCAGTGTGCAGGAAGCAGTATACATGCTTTGTTCCTGTACAGTGCACCAAGTTTGGAGTCCAGCTTATGATGTATGACATCAAAATGTAATGGGAAACCAGGATATTGGTCCAGCTAGACCCTGTGGTACTTAAATGAGGATACATCCTGAATTGTAGCACCATCAAGGGTTTGAAACAAAGGGTGGGAGGTGAGTCTGGTAAGTCTCTGTTGGGTGGCAAGAGTCATGGAGAGTTTTTTTTTTCCTGCATCAATGGACAATTGGTTAGGTTGAAACCAGTGCTGAATGTTCTCAAAATCCAACTGTAGCAGGGAGGTATGGTGATGGGGAGAAAAGACAGATGCTAAAAGTACTTTGTCAGCAGCATACATATAAATGGACACAAAGTAACAGACAGAGGAACGGTCATTCAAAAATATGGAAAAGAGAATAGTGCCCAGGACAGACCCTTGAGGGACACCTGTGCTCATGGGGGGTAGTTAGCAAATGGAGCTTCCTATCTGGATAGTTTGAGACCTTCCCTCCAGGTAAGAACAAAACCAACTGACCGCAGAGTCAGTGAGGCTGTTGTTTTAAACTTGTCCAGTCCAGAAGGAAGGAAGGAGTGGGCTACCATATCAAAAGCTTTAGAAAGATCAACAAACATGGTGGAGGTGTTCAGTCCGTGAGCTATCCCTGAGAGAATGGAGTCAGTGAACCAGTGGAGGGAGGTGGTAGTGAAGTTAGATTTCCAAAAACTAGACTTGAAAGGGCTGAAGAAGGAGAAGGATTCAAAGAGGAAAGTGAGCTGAGACAGTACATTGTGTTCGTGTAGCTTAGCCAGAAAGGAAGGTGAGAAATAGGACAGGACAGAGTTAGCAGAAGAAGGATCACTGACTTTATGTAGAGGTATAACAATAGTGTGCTTCCAGTCTTCAGGGACAATGGTAGAGGAAAAAGAGAAAGTGAGGAGTAGAGTAACAGGTAGTGTCATGGCATGAGCGTAAAGAAGCAAAAGCTTATGATCAAGGCCTTCAGGGCTACATCTCTTGCCAGGAGAGGGATTGTAAGATTAAAAAGGTAAGGGAGGACTGTGCAGAAGGAGATCATGAAAAGGCAGACATCTTGAACAAATACATCTGCTTGGCAATCAGAGAGGAAGGTAAAGGGAAGGGACTATAAAAAAGTAAGAGGAGCCATGGAGGGGTGGAGGCGGAACTCTTGTTCTTTTTTGGAGAAGAGGGTTCTGAAGGGATTCGCTAATCTGAAAATGTGGCAAAACAATGGGACCAGACCGAGTGCATTCTAGTTTCTTGAGGGTGCTCAGTCAGTACTGGTTCCACCTCTGTCAGCTCTATTTAACAGTTCATTGGAAAAAGGAGGGATTCTGGAGGTCTGAAGGAGGGCAGATGTTGTCCCACATCACAAAAAATGGTATTTGGCAGGAGGCAGGTAATTATAGGACTGTCAGCCTAACATTAGTGGTGGGAAAGTTAATGAAAACACTGCAGAAGGAAAGGAATGTGGAATATCTTGAATCCAATGGGTTTCAAGTCACAAGGTTGCATTGATTCATGGAGGGGGAGGTCAGGTCAAACAAGGCTGATAGATTTCTTTGACTGGCGGATAAAGAAATTAAATCAGGATGGAGTGGTGGATGTGGCCTATTTAGATTCAGAAAGGTTTTCAATACTGTTCCAAATAGAAGACTAGTAAGCAAGCTGAGTAGCTTAAGAGTGGGACCCAAGGTGGTAAACTTAGTAGAAGATTGGTTAGGGGATAGGTGACAGAAGGTGGTGGTAATCAGAGTTCACTCTGGGGAAAGGAGGGTGACTAGGTGATGCCTCAGGGATAGGGAAATCAGCACATTCCAGTTTTGCAGAATTTTCATGAAATTCAATGAAACTTCACAACATTTTTCAGAATTTTCTGAAATTCCTTAAATTGATCATATCTCAGTCAATATTAAAGCTGAGATCTGAAATTTGGCAAGCCTATTCACGTCTCATTTCATTTGCATGAGGGGAGGGCAAGCTATAGGGATTCACATTCTAGTAATTTATTATTTGTGTAAAAATGCCAGAAAAAATTTCTACGCTTACAACTTAGCCATCTTTGGAGCGAGATAGTTGAACATTTATATTCATACTTTTTTGGAAGAATCATAGAAACTGCTAGAGAGGTAATTGGTTATGTAAATGGTAAGTTACCGGCATTCAAAATGTCACAATTTTTTTAACTGTGTGAACATTTTCAAAATGTTTGGATGTTTATAGCTTCACTGCTATTGCAGGTATACACTCACGATTTGGCATGCATACCAAAGTAAATATGTAATTGAATGTAATTAAAGCAGCAAGGCATGAATCTGGTGCAAATTTTGACCTATAATATTTTATGTTATTTAATTTGCCACATACCTCCTGACTTGTATAACGCCATTTTTTCCACAGTTTGAGTCTGCTTTAGTACATTTTTTTCATGTTTGAAATAATAAAAGGAGCACTTCTTTAATATGGCTCGGACCAGGTTTTTCATCAGTATTTATAGCTGTTTTTGAACACATATTGTTCCATAAGGTCAGAGAGTACTGTCAGCTGCATGATAGTTCACTATAGTCACATCGGAAGTGATGTTTAAACAACTGATGGATAGAGATGTGAGAAACTTGAAAATTTCGCACCACAAAATATTTTGCAAAATGCATGCATTTTGTGAAATATTTTGCTGGATCGAAATATTATATTCTGCTGGTGAAATGCAAAATTTTGCCTGCAAAATGCTAAATTCCACCTGCAAAATGACAAAATTCTTGTGAAATTTGATTAAATTCAGGTGAAACTTTGTGAAATCGTACATTTTTCGTGGACGAAAATTTGCAATTTTGCACCCAGCAAAAAACTTTGTGGGATGGTGGAATTTCATGAAATGTTTCACACAGCGAAATTGCAGATTTTGCATCAATTTCACTGGTGAAATTTAATTTTGCAACATCTCTACTGATGGACAAAAGCAGCTGAGAATACATATGAAGACCTGGTCTGATCCATATTAAAAGGAGCACACCATTTACTATTTTAAATTTGAAAAAAAGTACTAAAGCAGCCACAAATTGTGGAAAGAAGAATATCATACAACTCAGAATGTAAGTGGAAATCTAAAATAGCATAAAACGTGTAGGTCAAAATGTTCACTGGATTAAAGAACTGCTGCTAATATTTACTAATAGGCAAAATTTGCTCAACAATTCATTGACACATAATAGGTAATGCCACTGGAATTCCACTTGTGGAATTTAACTTTCACAAATCAGTTATCAACACTGAATTACCTTCATTGCTCTAGCATCATGGCCCTGCAATACCTCTTCTACACTTCTTCAACAGTGATGCCCAACATCATGCTCCATCATGACTAAAGATATGCATATACTAGAATCACAATGGCCTAAATCGCAACTAGTTGTAATGCTTGGCATCACTTGGTGCCACTATTTTCAAAGAGTAAAAAGGTACCTTGTTGTCTACAGGGTTGTTAAAGAGTCAGCAGGTGGTATTGTACAGAAACCATGTTTCACGTGCATGTGCTTCTACAAGTCATTAAGTCAGTGAGCTATAGTGGTTATCTGGCATATTGCAAAAATTCAGGGTAGTACACAGTGATGTCCAAGACAAGTCTTCATGGTTTGTCACTGAGGATAGTAATACAACACTTGGCACAACTACACTTTTATGATGGAGCCTTCTAGGAATTCTCCCTTATTGCCACTGTACCCAGCCTTTACCATCCTCTACAATGGCAACTCAGATGTGTTACTGTGCCAAATCCTTGGCAAAAGTATCTCACTAGTATACACTATTATACAATTTCACTAAAGCTCATGAAATTTGACTTTAATTACTGATGTTATTTTTGGAATATCTGGCTGCTTGTAACTTGACCAGCCTTTGACCTAGAGATTAAAGAGTTGACACACACAAACATTTTTTCCATATAGTTTTTTTTCTACCAACCTGCAGCTTGTCTCTCAGGGATAGATCCTGTTCATAGGGATATACCCTGGTCAGGCTGAACAAAGCCATCATGCAGCTGACTAGCAGGTTTTTCTCCAACATTTGTTTCCTTCCCATTTCCCCTGGTGGCTCTGTCAGACTCACGCAGCCACAGCTTTCTCTGTGGCAGGAGAAAGCTCCCTGGCCCAACTGCAGGAGCCGTTGTGTTAGTGGAACCCACTGCCAAACCTCCCTGACCTAGATGTGCTGCCAAGTGGCAGCTGTTTCAGTAATGGCCTGCTTCGTTACATGACTTTCTGGTCTCGCTTTTGAACTCATGTCATCAGCATGGAAGGATGACGATCTGCTGCTGGGTGATGGGGATGGCATGAAAACCTAATATTTACAGTCAATGTGATATTCTGTTTTCTAGTTTTAAAGTTATACAGACTTCAAATTCTGTAGTTTGCATAATTGTGAAATTACAATTTCTGAAAGTTTAGAGGCATATAACTCAGACACCTTTAACGATATGGATCTGAAATGTGGTATGCATATGTATGGGCATTGTTTATGTCATCATGATAAATGTGCTCAACGTTAGACTAATACTTGAGAAATTCTACAGTTTACATAATTGTAACATGTAATTTTAAAATTTCTGAACATTTGAAGGCTGTATAGTGTAGTGGTCAAGGGCACTGAGCTGCAAACCTGGATCCCATCAGCCACCACTTGCATACTGTGTGACCCTGAGCAAATCACTTAACTTCTTTGTGCTTTCAGGTCACACCTGGAACAAGCCCCTGCTTTGCGTACCTTTCCTGGTTAAACAATTTCCCCTTCCCTTCCCCTATGAAAGTCAAGACTACATCCTCCCCTTCCCCCTTTATAATTCAGACACCTTTCAGGACTGAGATCTGAAACAGAACATGCATCTACATGGGCATTGTTAAATTTTGCATACCAAATATGGTGCAATTTGGATTAAGACTTTTGAAAATAGATGAAAACAACCGAAATCACAATTCTGGCTAAAGTTCACAAAATTTCATGAAAGCAAGATCAGCATTTCACAAGAATTTTGCTAGTAGAAGATAAATTTCACCCAGCACTACTCAGGGATCAGTACTGGGATCAGTCTTTTGTAACATCCTTATAAATGAAATTGTAGAGGAGCTGGAAGGGAAGATCTGCCTCTTTGTGGAATACACCAAAATCTGCAACAGGGTGGACACTCCAGAGGGGTGGATAGGATGAGTAGAAACCTGAAAAAACTACAGGAGTGGTTAAGAGTATGCTAACTGGGTTTCAATGTGAAAAAGTGCAAAATAATGCACTCAGGGCACAGACACAGAGGGGCAGCACACAAAAAAGAGTGGTACTGATGACCACCAAGCAGGAAAGAGATCTGGGGGTAATCATAATGGAATACCTAATGGTTGCCAGGCAGTATGACAAGGCAGTTGAGAGGGCAAGCAGGATGCTGGGCTGCATAGGGAGGGGGTATTACCAACAGAAAGAGGGAGCTGATGTTGCCTCTGTATAAATAACTGGTAAGACCCCACCTTGAGTACTGTGTCCAATTCTGGAGACCACATCTCTGGAAGGACATAGATCGAGTGGAGGTGATCCAGAGGAGGGAAACTGAAATGGTGCAGCTTCTGTACCAAAAAGCCCTACACTGAGAGACCAAAGGAACTCAACATGTACACACTGGCAAACAGAACGAAGATGGGTGACATCCGAGAAACCTTAAATACCTCATGGGGTAAACAAGGTACAAGAGGGAAGTATTTTTCAGAAATAAAGGAGATCAAGAAAAAGAGGATATGCTATGAAACTTGGGGGGATGATTCAGGAGATATGTGAGGAAGTACTTCTTCACAGAAGGAATGGTGGATTCCTGGAATAGCCTTCCACTGGAAGTAGTAGAGGCAAACACAGTGCTGGAGTTCATGAATTCATGAGAAAAGCATAAGGGCATCTTAGTAGAACCCAAGTGGGAAGGAGAAAGAGCCAGAGACCATTTAGTGTCCGATGTGATACTGTACATAGGGAAAAATGGGCAGACTTGGTTGTCCAAGCGGTCAATATATACAGTGGTGTGAAAAAGTATTTGCCCCCTTCCTGATTTTCTCTATTATTGCATATTTGTCACACTGGATGTTTTCAGGTCTTTAGACAAAATGTAATATTAGATAAAGGGAACCTGAGTGAACAAATAACACTTGTTTTTTTTTTTTACTTATTTCATTTATTTAATGAAAAAAGTTAACTAACACCAACTGGCACTGTGTGATAAAGTAATTGCCCCCTAGTTAAATCAGCCCAATTAAAGGGATAATTAGAGTCAGCTGATTGAACACAGCCAGGCTTGATTACAGCCAGCCCTGCTCAATATAAACCTCACTTATTTTGACCCTTACCATCAGAGTCACGTTGCCAGCACAAAGATTCAACAAGCACATTATGCCACGATCAAAGGAAGTTCCTGAAAAGATCAGAAAAAGTTGTTGCTATCTATCAGTCTGGAAAGGGTTACAAAGCTATTTCTAAGGCTCTGGGACTCCATCGAACCACAGTGAGAGCCATAATCTCCAAATGGAGAACACTTGGAACAGTAGTGATTCTTCCCAGGAGTGGGTGGCCTGCCAAAATTACTCCAAGGACGCAGCGTAAAATCATTCAGGATGTCTCAAAGGATCCTAAAACAACATCCAAAGAATTGCAGGCTTCTATTGCCTCAGCTAAGGTCAGTGTTCATGACTCCACAATCAGAAAGAGACTGGGCAAAAAATGGGCTTCATGGGAGAGCAGCAAGGCGGAAACCACTGCTAACCAAGAAGAACATAAATGCTT
Organism: Neoceratodus forsteri; assembly: GCA_016271365.2. NCBI lineage: Eukaryota > Metazoa > Chordata > Ceratodontiformes > Ceratodontidae > Neoceratodus > Neoceratodus forsteri. Next base: position 898,407,714 of record CM057459.1, read on the forward strand.
GTCTCTCATTTGCCAAGAAGCACCTGGATGATCCACAAGCCTTTTGGGAAAATGTTCTATGGACAGATGAGTCCAAAGTAGAACTTTTTTGGACGACATGGATCCCATTATGTCTGGCGTAAAGCAAACACAGAATTCCACAGTAAGAACATCATACCAACAGTCAAACATGGTGGTGGTAGTGTGATGGTGTGGGGATGCTTTGCTGCCTCAGGACCTGGATGACTTGCCATAATTGAAGGAACCATGAATTCTGCTCTGTACCAGAAAATTCTTAAGGAGAATGTCCGGTCATCCATCCGTCAGCTGAAGCTGAAGCATAGTTGGGTCATGCAGCAAGACAATGATCCAAAACACAAAAGCAAGTCCACATCAGAATGGCTGAAAAGAAGTAAAATTAAAGTTTTGGAGTGGCCTAGTTAAAGTCCAGACCTAAACCCAATAGAGATGCTGTGGCAGGACCTGAAACGAGCAGTTCATGCTTGAAAACCTACCGATGTTACTGAATTAAAGCAGTTCTGCAAGGAAGAGCGGGCTAAAATTCCTCCACAGTGATGTGAAAGACTGATATTGAATTATAGGAAGCGTTTGGTTGCAGTCATTGCAGCTAAAGGTGGCATAACCAGTTATTAAGTATAAGGGGGCAATTACTTTTTCACACAGTGCCAGTTGGTGTTGGTTAACTGTTTTTATTAAATAAATGAAATAAGTAAAAAAAAAACAAGTGCTATTTGTTCACTCAAGTTCCTTTTATCTAATATTACATTTTGTCTAAAGACCTGAAAACATCCAGTGTGACAAATATGCAATAATAGAGAAAATCAGGAAGGGGGCAAATACTTTTTCACGCCACTGTACCATCAAATTCTATGTTTCTATGTTAAGAGTAAGCAGGGCCTTAAGGGTAGCAGAGGAAGTCATGTAAAAGAAGGAAAAAGAGAGAGGGGAAGGTACAGTGAGAGAAGAAAAGGGGGAGGAAGGGATGAGAGAGAGTGCATGTGGTTTAGTAGTAGTTTAATGATGAAGCAAGAGTAGGAAGCTTAGAGATGAGGGAGTGACCAACCTTAAGATGTGGGGGAAACTGGGTTGGGGGAGAAAAGGAAATGCATAATCTTTCAGAATTTGATGGGTTAGTTAATGTTGTTCTGGAGCGTGGTTGCAACATGCACAGACTTTGCAAGTCTGATGGCTTTGGTGCACATGTTGCCAATATGACTATAGTTAGCCAAAGTAGCCAGGGTCCATATGAATGTCAAGCAATGTCTCTGTAAAGGTGGCAAGCTAACAACCTGGCTGTTATCCAGGGAAGATGAAAGACCCATACTCTGTTTTTCCTCAGGGGTACATGACAATCCCAAACAGCCATGATTTTGATTTGAAAGTTATTGAGGGCAAAATGTATATGATAGGCTGTAGGGATGGGGGACCAATCAGATGCCCATAGGTCAGCTAGGAGGGAGGACAAGTCCAATGTCCTAAAGATTCTGAGAAAGATAAATTTTTTTTTGGGGGGGGGGCAAATGACAATTTAGTTTGTACACACAGTATTCCATACGATGGTCATTGAAGGCACCAGAAAGGATTCTGCATCCACAATACTGTGGGGATGAGAGGACCAAGATTAACAAAGAGTGATTTAAAGCTTTAAATTTTAGATGTGGGGGGTTAGAAATCAATTGACTCTGCTGGAGGGATATAACATTCTGAGAAAATGTATTTGTGTTGGGAGACAGAATTTATATTAGTCACTGAGGATAAGCAGCTCTCCTCTAGAAGAATTAGAACAGGTAGATTGAAGGGACTCAGCAACTAAAGCAGGGGACATACCAAGGCAACAGAACACACCAGCAAAAAAGATGGGAACACAGAAGGGAAGTGAGAGCTTACGGAGGAACAGCTCATAGGAAGAGGGGGAAGAGACAGCAAACACAGTTACAAATTAGATGCTGAAGGATGTGTAAACTGGAACATCACTGCCAGTCTTTGTGTGATCCTTCCTGGCTAAGTTGTAGCCCAGGATAGTTATAGCAAAGTCTTGGATCATACGGGAAAGCCATGATTCAGATATGATAAGTACATCCAGCCATAAGTTAACCATAATAGGTTACAGTGAGTCAATTCTGGGAAGTAGGCTTCATATGTTTAAATGGGTAACCTTCAGTTATTTGGGAAGATAAAATATATTTTCCAGCAGAGTTCAAATGACTCAGAAAAACATACCTTACACTCCCAAATTTCCTAATTCAACAGACTAATATCGATACTCACACTTAAGCGATAGTGGTCATGAAAGCACACTCTCAGTTGAGTTACTTACCTTAGTATAGGTGAGGGCTGCACTAAGGATTTTGTCTTTTGCATTTGCTGAGGTTTTCCTCTGAATATTTTTCAGCAACACTTGTAGTTATTTTCTGGACATTGTTCCTTAAAGGAGCTGTTTTTACTTCAAATTGATGCCACAGCACTTCTGTATTTGGATTCTCCTGTTAAAGTTATGTAGGACATATTGTTATCGATATTTATTGATAGGTTGGGTAGGGTTGGGCGTTTATCTGTATCATATTTTAAAGGTCAGCTTTAATTTGTTGTGGGTGGTTGTGACTGAGAGGGGTGACTGAATGTGTGTATGAATGGTATAAAGCTGCATATGTCAGTATCAGTGGCTCAGCAGGTTGCATACACATCTAAGGCAAGAAGAGTGAAATGTTGTGGATTTAAGCCCCACACCAGGCACTTGGGATACAATTCCAATACTGACACTGTAATGCATCATGAGGGGGATTCTGCACTTCTGAGGTGCCGTCTTTCAGATGAGACATTAAACCAAGGTCCTGTCTGCCTGTTAAGGTGGACTTTAAAGATCCCATGGCACTTCTTGAAAAAGGTAGGGGGAGATTTTTATCAAAACCAGAAATACATTTTACAATTTATCTTACATTTCATGAATGTCAATTTCCATATTTATACACATTTCTGTTTTAGCTTCAGTTTCCCTTGTCATTTAACATGTCTGTTGTTTCTTTGAAGGTTGCATTTCTCTGCAATCCTCCCGATTCCGTAAGTGTTTTAATAGTCAACCAAATTCTACTTAATTTACTCGTAACTTAAAAATATTCATCCATTACCCTCTTGGTTATGAAAAAAAGGATATTACTAAACAGTTCCCTTTATCCCACCCATGGTATATTTTTTCCACAAGTCATTGCTTTGCAGTTGTCCCATATGTTTTTTCTCATATTGATAAATTTTGTCTAATTCATCCTGTAACTAAAAGAAAAGATCCATCAGAGTCATATGCTTTCCTTGAAAAAGTTTTGACATCATATCTGCGATATTGTCCATTTCACACATGATACTGTAGATTGACATATACAGTGCTTTTGTTCCATTTCTCCATAAATGGGTTAATAGTCCATATATATCAGATTTTCATACTTAATGTCATATTTTTAAAGCAAGGTTTTTGCCATTATTGAGCTAACATATTACATAAAAGTTTGATACAAGGGAATTTAAAGTATAAATGTGTTACTGTTTCCACGGTGTTTAGACGTCTCTTTGCCACTCATCCTCCCTGTCATGGACTTACAGTATGTTTGTGGTTACTTCTGACATCACGTTTTCCATGACTACATATCCATATTGCGTCTCTCATCTTTTCTGGGATTCATTTTTTACGGCTGTGGGTGGAGCCTACAGCCATTTTGGGATCGATCGTAGCTTACAAAACTGGTCAGTCATGGCACCTTCCATTGGACTTTTGGAAGTATCCTTCCAAATGTCCAACAGAGCTTGAAATACTCTGCCATGATTGACCACCACAGAATAAGAGCTGCAGTATTCTGTCTGTTACTTCCACATTCTGGAGCAAGAACTGCACAAGCACGACTTGCGAGCATGTACAGTTCCGCAGGCACCACCATGTTGAGAATGGCAAAATGCCATTCACTGCAACTATGCTTGTGCGAGTGCTGGTGCATGCACAGTTGCATCACTGACATCATCATTCAGATGGCACTCTTCTTGTACCCTCCCACTGCTCCAGTCCTCCCTGCTTCCTCCAAGCAAAGCACTGCAAGCAAAGAAATCCCTCCTGCTTCCTCCCACTGCTGCTGCCCCTCTCCATTCCCCATCCCTATGCCAACATCAGGGTGCCCAATACCTGTGTCAGCATTATGTACCCCCTAACTCATGTGGCACACTGGGAGCCCACCCCAGTGTGCCTAAATGTATGTTTTGTTTTCTTTTTTCCCATGCTGACATCGGGGTGCCCAATCCCCATGTTGACATCATGAACCCTCCAAGTCATGTGGCACAATGGGAGCCCACTCCAGTGTGCCCAAATGTATGCTTTTTTTTTCTGTAAATAGAGAAAACTGTCCCCCTATGTGTTTTGTTTTTTTCCTGTAAAAAATAAAATGGTCCCTCGTTGTCACCCCAGTCCCCCTCCCCATCTCCACCATCCCACTCAGCACCCACCTCCCTGCACCCCTCTTACTCCATACTTACCTCCTGAGGTTGGCGCTGTCATCTTCTCTGGACGAGGACACGTCTGCACTCTTCAAAGCTGAACCGCAAACTGAAGAATCAAAGGTAAGCGTGCTATAATGGTAGTCAATGGGGTTTTCAACTTATGTTGATAAATCAGCCATTTTGGGGGATTTTAGCCCCAAGTTTTCAGCATGGGGTTCACGGAATCCCACCTCATGAACACTGTCACTGTTATTTCATTATTCAGTCCTGAAAGGTGATTTCATGGTCACTGCGCAGAATCATCTTTTGGAATAGATTAGCAAAATGACAGTACCACTGTTCATGAGGTGGGGTCCCAGAAAGCCCATGTTGCAAATTTGGTGAAAAAATTTCCAAAACTGACTGCATTATGAGTGTGCATTGCACAGTTTCTACGCATGTTCCTAACTTTGCCAATTTTTAATAGTTTCACTCCAGATTTTCAGAATTGCAATTTTTGCACATCTCCACATTAACAGTACAGCTGTCATTGTTCACATCCTGCCTGAAACATGTTTTTGCACCTGTGGCACAGAATGGCGTGGTCGCTCTGTGACATCACCTTTCTGGACAAGTGAACAAAATGACACTTTTCATGAGGTGGGGTCCCAAAAAGGCCATGTTGAAAATTTGTTGCAACACCTTCATAAAATGATCAAGTTACACCCAGGCATTTAAAATATTCTACACACACATGTAGCTTTGGTCATTTGGCAGCTCAACACAGCTGTATCAACTCTGGCTAGAGCTTGCCTAATATAACACTTAATATACCGTAGTTCTTTTGTTTACCACTTGGCCTCCAGAAAATACTGGTTCCTCATAAAAATGCTGGGATACAATAACACAGTAAAATTGGTTCCTTATCTGATTTTGTATCTAATTATTTCTTTCTTTCCATTGGTTAATGTGTTGAAAACAGAATTTAACATATTTGGGTATATTTTCTTTATGTTTACCTCATTTTTATCTTGCATTGTTAATCCATAATATTAAACCATCCACTCAACAATGGTGTCCAAAAACATTTTTCTGTCTTCAAAAGGGGTCTAATATTTGTATATATAAATATAATTTGAAAAAATACTATGGGGTGCACCATGTTTAATCCTCCCTAACATATCGGCTTATAGGTATGACTTCTCTTAACAGGACTGAAGTAGTCAAAAAAAACAGCCCTGATATCTTTATTTGCATATGCAAAAGTATTGGCTACACATATGATATATGCAAGAAGATTGGTATTATTAAGGTTTTCAATAAATACTGTATATTCTTTTCTTTTTTGCTATAGACCATGGCTTCCTTTTTGCTATTTTTATGTTCGTTATTCTATGTTTCTCTTTTCAGTTTTCTTGCATTGTGTCTCCATACCCAAAAATGATCCCTAAAATCATTAGTTTGTGTTTGTTATTAATACTCCATCCATCTATTACAGACATTGAGGCATCTTCCAGTGCCAACATCTTACTTTTGGTTGTGTTTATTTTTATCCTTGCCACTCCTGTACATACTTCAAGAAGCTTTAAGGCTTGTTCTCCTAAGTATAAATCTAGCATTAGAACACAATCATCTGCATATGCAGAAGTGTTCTGTACTGTGATTACTATATGTAAAGATATTGCTCTTATCTCTTGTTTTTCTTCTATTAATCTCAAAAATGGATCCAAACATAGAACATAAATTAAGGGACTTAAAGGACATCCATGACTAACACCATTACAAAAACACATAGGTGTTCCTAAATGTCCATTTAATTGTGGTATTATCTGCGCTTCTGTATGCAAGATTTGTATAAACTGTATAAATGGTGATTGTATGCCATAATTCTATAGTACTGCCAACATGTACTCATGATGAGTGGCATCAACAGTTGTCTCCTGATCTAATGAGAGGACATAGACTTTTCACTGCATGCTCTTGACACGATCCACTATTTCTTTTATGTATAACACATTCTGAGTGATATTTTTCCCTGGTATAGAGCATGTTTGTGTCTGCATTACCACTTGTTGTGTCACTGTGGCTAATGTTTTACACAATTGTTTTGCTAAAATCTTATAATCTGATGTGAGGGGTCTCAATGGTCTCCAATTCTACAATATTGCTGTATCACCTTTCTTATGTATAAAAAACATCACCACCTGCTGCACACAACTGTTCAAATGTCCATTGTGATTTATTGAGTTTTAAACCTCCTGTAACATGGGGGTTAATGTATTTTCAAAGATTTTATAAAAATCATATGATATACAGTCTATACCTGGCACTGCCTATTTTGATAATGAATGTATGGCTTCTCTAACTTCTGTTTCGTGTTTTTTCACACAACAGCCTTTTCTCTTACTTGGGTAATTCTGGTATCTGTAATTGCTTTAAAAAGTCATATTCTGTGTTTTGTCTCCCAGTTTTTATTAGAAAAAAATGTAACGTAATCTTGCAACAGCAATATTATGCTGGTTTGATCTGTCTGTTTATCCCTATTTTGATCTGTTGGTTCCAAAAAAAATCTTACTGTTCATTCTCTCATAACAACTGTCAAAAGGATTTGTCTGAAATTTGTTCCCTTGTGTTCTGAATTTTTGTTCCATCATTAGTGATTTTGCCCTGTTGTATTGGTATTCATAATTTTTTGTTTTATATCCTTTATTTGGGCTACCTAGAAACATAGGAGTTGATGGCAAAAGGAAACTGCCAGGTTCATCTAGTCTGTCCAGTGTTCAGGACCTATTGTGATACTCTCAGCTGCCCTTTTGTATGAGAGCTCCCTTGTGTCTATCCCATGCATTCTTGAATCCTACTACTGTGTTAGCCTCACCACCTATAGGGGCAGGCTATTCCAGGTGTCTACCACTCTCTCTGTTAAGAAAAACTTCCTGATGTTGGTAGTGAACCTCCCGACTTGCAGCCTTAGATCATGTCATCTGGTTCTGCTGTCCTTCTTGAAGTGAAATGGTTCTTGTGTCTGTACCTTGTTAATGCCCTTTATGTATTTGCATGTTTTGATCATGTCTCCTCTCTCTCTTCTTTGTTCTAAGGAATACATGTTCAGTTCTCTTAGTGTTTCCCTGTAGGACATCTCCTACAGTCCCTGAGTCATTTTTGTCACCCTTCTCTGCACTGTCTCCAGCCGGTCGATGTCCTTTCTGAAGTGAGTCCTCCAGAAATGGACTCTGTACTCCAGGTGAGGCCTGGCCAGTGATCTGTACAGTGGCAGGATCACCTCTTTCCTCTTGCTTGTGATTCCCCTCCCAATGCATCCAAACATCCTGCTGACTTTCAATACTGCCTTCTTCCACTGCTTACCCACTATGTGCTGTTTTTTTCAATCCAGTTTATCTTACTATCTCGAGAAGTTGTAAGAATTTGGCTTGAAGACTTAAGTACTTTTTTTATATTTTGTACTTTCTCTTTGTTTTGAAAGTAATATCATTAATTCTTTTATGTCCCTTTTGGTGTCTTCCCACCATTCTGTGGGGTCTTCATATAAAATATACACTGATTTCCTGGTGGCTGAAAGTTCTAGGACTTACTTTTTTATGTACTCTTCCTGAAGTAAAGATATATTCAGTTTCAGAATATTTTGCCTGTTTTCTGACTTCCATGTAAGCCTATTGTTGCCTGTACTGCTGTGTGGTCTGAAGTTTATACTGGTATTATTTTTATGTTTTATATTAGTGTGTTTTGGCAGAAACAAAAAATCCATACTTGATGAGAGTATTCCTTTATGAAAATTATGCTCTGTATATTTTTTGTTTGATATCATATACAGTACATCTGCCAATCCAGCCTTCCTAATTGTTGAGATGAGTTTATTCGTGTCAGAAATTTTCTCAGTTTTCCTGCCCAACCACGTTTGGACAAATTGCAATTAAAATCCCCCCCCCCCCAATAATATTAGGCTTGATGTTTATGAATACAGTTCAATCAATTGCATTATGTTGTTCCTTTCTGCTTTGGTCTGTGAGTTATACACATTTAACAAACTCACTTGCCTTTTATTTAACACTGTGTCTAACATGAAAACCCTGCCTGGATAAATGTCCACGACTCTGGTCATTGTAATTTTCTGTGTTAGGAAGAGGATGTCCACACCAGAGCATGCATCTTCCCTTATAGACCACAATGATGGGTCCCACCTCAGTTCATTTTGTGCTTGTTGTACTTCAGTGATAGTATGTAATCTAATATATTGCACAAATAGTATGTCTCCATCCAGATCTTTCAATATTGCAAAGGTGGTTAACCTCTTTTTGTTGTTTTTTTTTATACTATTAACATTACATGTGGTGCATGTTAAGGTTGCCATCATGTGTTCCAAAAAAGGGGGGGGGGATATATGTTCTTCATTATGACTTAGTCTATTACTTCGTGCTTTTCTTTTCTTTGAATTCTGTGTGTCCATTGATTTGCATTCTGAAGACTGTTCTGGCTGTGATGACAGGGCTGAGGATGCATCAGAGTCCTCCTTTGTGTCTGCCCAGTCCCTATCTTGTAGCACCTTGTGTTTGTTTTGCACTACTGTGTGGTCTTCCTACTTCTTTATTTTGTTCTCAGTGGTTTTGTGTTTCATTTAAATCTTGTTACCATTTTAAATTTTCCCCTGCAGGAGTTGGAGGTGGTAGCATTGTTACTGCTGTATTTGTTCTTTGTTGACCCTCCACTGTTGTCTGTGGTGCAGGGAGAGGACCCACTGCTCCTTCCAGCTGTTGTTCTGTTATCTTAGAGGCTCCCTGTGTAGACTCTTCAGATTCCATTGGTGCCTCTATTGTTCCTTCTTCTTGCGGGGGGGGGGTGTAGAAGACTCTGCATTCTGATTGTCATGTTGTGCTGTTATTTCTTCCTGAGTTGTTTTTTGATGTCTTGTCCTCCCTTTTTGCTGTTCTTTTTGTAGTCTGTCCTTTTGTGCCAATGTCACATACAAGTCAATGTTCTGCTTGTTCTATAGTACCTGGTATGTTATGTGATACACAGGAGCAATTTATGCATGTGTTTTCTATATCTTCACACAAATTACATTTCAGGTGGTTTTTACAATACATTCTGTAATTTCTGAGGTCCCCAGACAATCCACATTTTATCTTTTCACTTACATTGCTAAGATGTCCTTGTGATCCACATCTGTTGTAAGCTCTTGACTCTCCAGCATAAAACATCATCCCTCGGTCCCTTCCTAGAAAAAAACAGTTTGGGAGATGCTGTATTTCTGCACCATTTTGCTTCACTGTTACCTTGTATCTCCAACTGCCAGTCCAAAAGTGTTCAGAATCTAAAATTCATTCTGGATAAACAATAATGTTACATCGTTGTTTTAGCCAATATGTAATATCTGCCACATTGACTCTTTTTTTAAAAAAAGTACTGTTACATGTTTGTAGGAAGGTTTAGTTAAAGGAAAAAGAGTAGAGAAATGTTCTTGGTGTCCTGGCCAGATTTCCCCCATCCACTACAAAATGCCACCAACAGCTTAATCTGGTTCAATTTCACTTGGTTACCATCTGTATCTCCCCCTCCCCTGGGACGGAGCTGAAAATAGGCAGGATTGTCTTGCCCACCTTTTCCAGGCAACACAAACTAAATATAACAAAAACAAATAAATAAATAATTGTAATAATAGTAATTGAATGATTGGTGTATGTGTAGGGAATTAGATTGAAAGGGAACTGTTTTATTTTGGGAATTTATCTTGTATTATAGGAAGGGGGTTATGTGGGGGTGTTTTAAGTTATTTTAAGGTGTATGGAATAGTCATAGGATGTGCCTGGGCTTCAGACCCCCTTGTAGTACCTACTCATCATCTCTGCTACATGACCACTGCCCTTTTTCTGACCTCCCTTCATCAACTGTGATGGTTAGGTGCTGTAGAGAGGTTGGTATTGGTAAGGAGTGAGTGGGTTGGTGACAGGGCACTAGAAGTATTACAGAGGTGAGTAACATTGGGATGGTCAGGAAAAGGTGGTGCCCTGGAGCAAAATGGGGCTTTGAGAGAGGCTAGACGTGGTTGGTCCACATTCCGAGGGTTCCCACTGGACCAAGTGGGCAGGCAGTCGGTGAGCCTGCAGTCTCTACTGGTCCCCTTTGGTCAGTGCTATGCAATAACAGATCGATGGGGAACAAGACCGGAATTATGATGCACTTGATTTCTTTGGTTGATTTGGCTTGCATTATGGAGACCTGACTGGGGGAGACTGCAGGCACAGTTTTGGATGCGCTGAGCCTGGCTGGTAATTGTGTAGTGCACTGCCTAAGGAGGGAATGCAGGGGTGGAAGTGTGGCCATCTGTTTTAGATCCAACCTGAACTTCTCTGTGCACCCAGTGGGATCAACTTCATTGTTTGAATACATGGCTCTGCATTGGGGGTCCAGATGCAGGTTGTAGGATCCTTCTCATATAACACTCTCCATGATACCAGGGCAAATTCCTGCAGAAAGCCATGGACTTCGTCACCAACAGGGTGTTGGACGCATCCAGATGATTGATTCTGGGTGACTTCAGTGTCTGGGTCAATGATGAACTCTCGCATTTTGGTCAAAATTTCCTACAGTTGATGACATTTCTGGACCTTGCACAAGCGGTTGCTTCTTTGACTCATCTCCATGGCCACACCTTGGACATAGAATTCTCATTGGGGCATGATGCTGCTGACCTCAGGATTGATTTGGTCAGTTTGTCTGATCATTGCACAGAGGAGTTCTCATTTGTGGCCCCCCCTTGATAGTTTCTCTTCGGCTGAGATGATCCACTATCGCCCATTGAGCTTATTGTCCCTAGAGGGACTGTTGGTGGTTGTGAATTTTTCTGGTGTAAGCACTGCATGTGTGGTAGGTGTAGGTGAGGCGATGGCCTACAATAGTACTGTCTCCAAGGCATTTGACACCATTGCTCCAATCCATTTGTGACCCTGGTCTTCTCATTTGAGATCCCCATGGTTTGATGGTGCTCTCAAGGAGATGAAGACCAAGGGCCGGAAATTGGAGCATTGCTGGAGGAAGTCTTTGTCTGAGGATATAGACTGGCTTTGAGATTTCACTATGGTGAATACCAAAGGGCATCAACCATAAGAAGGCAGGGTTATTGTCCAGGGAGATTGCTGCAGGGAGGAACAGACCAACCTTGCATGTTCAGATTGTGGACAGGCTACTTCATCCTACCTGTCTGCAGCTGAAAAGAGTATTTTTAGTTGCACTGTGTGAGAAATTAACTCAATTCATCTCTGACAGAGTGTCCTCCATTCAGTCGGGGATCTCGCCAGTGGGGCAAGGTCATCCCCACAGTGATGGACCATGTGTGGGCAGAGGCACTCTTATTGTCTGGGCTGAGTTTTGGCCAGTGGATGTGGCTGAGGTCTTGGAGGTAATTTCTTTTTTTTTTTTTACCTGTTTCACCCCCCACCTCCCCAAGCTGTGTACCATTGGGAGCACCTATGGAGACTGCCCCCCACCTCTACCACCTACCTGACACCTTATCACTCACCCCATGGAGCCACAGTCCCCACCACCCAGGCTGGAATGAGGTGGGGCAGCTACACCCAAACAAATCCAGGTTGCATAGGGAGCTGGAAGGCTAGGCAGATGTGTGATGTGTGTCCATGAGGGGTCTGCTCTGGTGCTCCACTTTCCTGGAGCCTTGAGAGCATTTTTCCCCTGTACTGGAGGAGTGGCATGCACCCTGGCATCATAGAGTCACCACCAATGTCACCACTCCCCCACCTCTTGCTGAATTCTTGCTCTTGCCATGCCTCCTGCTTCCTCCAGAGGCCAGTCATGCACCAAGCATGAATCCCCCTCTCTCCCAGGAGAGGGAAAGCTGTCCTCTGGATGCTCAATCCTCTCCCTCCCTGCTGGCCCCTAACATCCCAGGGTCATTTCCAAACCCAGGTTGCCAGCGTGGTGCAAGGTGTGGCATCCATTGCCTCAACCCTCATCACCACCAGGCTGTCTACGTGGTGGTAATTTCAAACTTGTGGCCTACTTTTTGTGATATGGACCTAGACCTGACCCATCTCCTCGTGGGATGTGTGGAGTTCGTTGATCCAGTGTTCACTGAGATTGTCCAGTGCTCGCTCTCAGAGGTGTTCATGCCTGATGCCTTGAAAGAAGCATTGGTGAGACCCCTACCAGGACAATATGTCGTATGCTCTATGGTGCACAACATGACTGCATAGCAGGAACAGCACAGTAGGGAAGAGCGAGAGGGTGCAAAAATGCGAAAAGATGTATGCACAGTAGTGCACCCTCTCACTCTTCCCAGTACAGGATAAGAATCCTGCTGAGATAAGGGTCCATTGAGCAGCTGCAATGGCTCAATTGGATGAGCCACTGGCAGCAAGGGAGGCAGGCAGGCAGTGCATTTGGGACCTGATTTCGATTACCAATCCCAGACGCATGGGATTGTTTTTATTTCTTATACTTTGTGCGATATTAACTATTACCCCCTGAGTTAGTTATCTTAGTTGGGGGGGATGGGGGTGTAGGGGGCTTAGCCCCCTGCAAAACAATGACTTATGCTGCTAGCAATATATTGTGCTGTATTGGCAATGCGGTATATTGCTGCAGCATAATGTCTTGTGACATTATGACCCTGCACTGGTGAGACCCTTCTGAAGAAACCATCACTCGACCCTGATGTCTTGATGAATTACAACCTCCCATTTTTGGGGAAGGTTGTTGAGAAAGTGATGGCGCTACAGCTTGAGGCACACCTCACAGGCTTTGATGTCTATGAGCCTCTTCAGTCTGAGTTTAGATTTAGGCTAGCACTGAAACAGCACTGGTCAGGGTGCAAAAATCACCTCCTCAGGGCAAGAGATGGAAGAGACTGGTCTATTCTCATTCTGCTTGATCTTTCCTCAGTGTTTGACACTGTGGAACACATTATGCTACTTCATCACCTTAGAGTGTTTTGTGGACTCACCAGTACTGTCATCAGCTGGTCTTGAGCCCTTTCTCACGGGCAGGATGCAATGGGTAGTGATGGGGAATTTCTCCTCCTGCTTGAAGCTCCTGCCCTGTGGAGTTTCTCAGGGTTCAATCTTGTCACCAGTGTTGTTCATGGTGTACATTCTACCCATGGGGGAGATCATTAGGTGGTACAGTCTGGGTTTTCACTGTTATTAAGATGACACCCAGCTGTATATGTCTTTTGCTGTAATACTGTGGAGGTGCTTAACAGCTGCCTGACTGAGATTCAGGACTGGATGTCCTTTAACTGACTGAGACTTAAAATGTATAAGACACAGGTACTAGTGATTGAGCCTGGTTGCCAGCATGATGTGGTTGCTGCAGGATCAGGAAAAGAGTTGTTTTTGGGCCCTTCCCTGCTGGTAGCTTCCACTAGGATGAGGAATCTGGGCATCATCCTTGATGACTAGTGGACACTTGAAACTCAGGGGTCATCCATCATCCGGAATGGGTTTTGTCATCTAAAGAATGTCCCATGGATTAAACCCCTAATTCCACCTTGTGATTTGCCATCACTGGTACTTGACTTTATTACATGAAGGCTCGATTTCTGTAATGCTCTCTACTTCAGGGTCACTGGAGGGAACCTCCATTGACTACAGTTGGTGCAAAATGCAGTGGCTAGGTTGCTGACAGGTCTTCCCAGGTCCTGTCATGTGATCCCAGTTCTGCATGAACTGCACTGACTGCTGGTCATATGCAGGATTACCTTAAAGGTGGGATTGTTCTCCTATAAGACCCTATACGGATCATACCCTGGCTACTTGAGTGACCTCCTGACACCTGCCTGCTGAGGGCATTCAGTCTGTTCCTCCATCAGTGGCCTCCTGGCAGTTTTGAGGGCCAGGCTGAAAACCTTGGGAGACTGTACATTTGAGGTGGCTGGCACAGCTCTTTGGAACTCCCTCTCAAAGTCTTTGAGGGAAACCAGTTTGGTGGAGACATTCAAGAGGGGTTTGAAAGCATATCTTTTTAAAGAAGAATTTGGAATAAAGCTGGCCCATTGGTGCAGAGGTAGGATTTCCACCTGTTACACTAGTTACCTTAGTTCAAATCCAGACTCAGGCCATTGGAGTGCCGCCCAGTGGGGGAGGAGGATTGAGCAGCTGATGGACTGTTCTCATCCTCTGGGGGGAGGGGTGTGTGTGATTGAATGTCTGGTGCAAAAGTGCAAACCCCTTGTCAAGGCCAGGGGATCCGATTCGACAGGTGCCTGATATGTGAGGAGGTGGGATAGACATTTGGTTTGTCCCACTGATGTCATTACACATCCTGCATCCTGAGGGGATTAGCATCCACAACAAAATGCTGCCTGTCCCAGGGATGATGCCACCTCCTGGTACTGTGGCCCCCTACAGTACCCAACCAAGACTGAGTTCCACTGGATGGCCCACCCCTGCTGCCCCACCCAGGTGATGGGCCCTGCCAGTCATGGTGATGCAGCCAGTAACCTGGACCTGTCTCTGTGGGGTGGGGTCATCTCAGTGGCCCCACATTGGGGAGTAAGCCATGGCAAATCAGGGCTCGGTTACAGGGGTGCGATGGGTGCGGGAGGTAGGGCTGATAATATGAGACAGGCAGTGCCAAAAAAAAAAAAAAGAAGCATTTGGAATTTACTTACAGTCCAGCTTAGTGTTTATTGTTTATATTATTTATTAACTTGTTTTATTTAATTTTATTTATTCTGCCTGGCCCTTATTGTAAATGTATGATTGTATGTTTTACACCTGTTTTTTAAACCACCCAGAACCTCTTGGATTGATCGTTTAGGAAAGTAAAGCTTACTTACTTAATAGATAAAGACCACTTGGGCCACCCAGTCTGCCTATTTTTCCTTGCCTATGGTATCACAGCAGATCCCGATCTCTGGCTCATTTACCCTCCCCCACCACCTCTACTGGAAGACTGTTCAAAGAATCCACCACTGTTTCTGTGAAGAAGTACACATCTATCCTGAATCTACCTCCCTCCAGCTTGTTATCATGCCCCTTGTCCTTAGGCATTTTTTTCTGAAAATACTTCCCTCGCATAACTTGTTTAACCCCATGAGGAATTTAAAGGTCTCTGTCACATCCCCCTCTTTCTTATCTCTTCCAAGGTGTACCTATATTAATCTGTGCTCGTAATCCTTCTGATGCAGACCCTGCATAATTTTAGTTGCCCTTTTCTTGAGCTCTTCCACTCAGTCTATATCCTTTCTAACATGTGCTTTCCAGATGGGACACAAAACTCTTGGTTTGATCTTACCAGTGATCTATACAGAGACATCACCTCCCTCTTTCTGCTGTTGGTAACCCTCCCTATGCAGCCGAGAATCTCACTCACCCTTCCAACTGCCTTGACATACTGCCTGGTCACCTTTAGGTCATCCGATATGATCATCCCTAGGTCTCTTTCTTGCTCAGTTTTCATCAGTTTTACCTCACCCCCAATTTTGTACTCCGCCTCTTGGTTTCTGTGCCCCAAGTGCATTATTTTGCAGTGTTTCACATTAAAACCCTGTTGTCATAACCTTGACCACTCATTGAGTTTTCTCAGGTCACTGCTCATAATTTGTACACCCCATGTAGTGTACACACTATTACGGAGTTTGGTGACATCCACAAACAGGCAGACCGTCCCTTCGAGTTCCTCTGCAATTTCACTTATAAAGACATTAAAGAGGATCCATCCCAGTATTGATCACTGAGGCACCCACTGGTCAAACTCCCTTCTTTTAAGTGAACTCAATTTACCACCACCTTCTGCTGCCTATCCCTTAACCATTTACTTACACAGTTACCACCTTTTGACTCACTCCTAAGCTATCTAGCTTGCTTAATTGTCTTCTATGTGGAATGGTGTTGAACACCTTACTGCAATCTTGGTAGGCTACATGTACCACTCCACCCAGATCTAGTTCCTTTATCAACCACTCAAACAACTCTATCAGAATCCTTTAATATGACCTCCACCTTCTGCACTTGAATTCATGCTGTGTCGGGTCTCGTAATCCATTGGATTCAACATAGTTAACAATATTTTTATCAGTAGTCATTCCATCAACTTTCCCATCACTGAAGTCAGGTTAAGTTGCCTATTATTGCCAACCTCTTCCCTGCTAACACTTTTGTTAAGTGGACTACATCTGCCCTCCTCCATTCCTCCATGACCATGCCTGTTTCCAATGATCTGTTAAATACAGCTCTCAGAGGTGCAGCCAGTACCTCTTTGAGCTCCCTCAGTACCTTTGGGTAGACCCGTCTTCCCCATTGCTTTGTCCACTTGCAGATTTGTGAGTCCTTCGGGATTCTCTCCTATGAAAATGTACTAGTGTCCACATCCTCCCTCCTCCCTCCCACCCATGCTTCTGTTACATTTTGTGGTACTTCCCCATCTCCTTCCTCTGTGAACACTTAACAAAAGTATTGTTCAGGATGTCTGCCTTTCCTGTTCCCCTTCTGCACAGTCCCTCCCTTCTCCTTGTAACCTTACAATTCCTCCTTTGGTCTTTCTTTTTTCACAATCATACCTAAAAAATTTCACTTTATTTTCTTTGGTAGCCAGATAAGGCCCTCTAGGCAGACGTACCTGTTTTCTTTTGCAACCTAGGATCAATGGGCAGGTTAAGTGACTTGTTCGGTGCCACACAGTATGCAAATGGAGGTTGTGGGAATTAAGCCAAAGTCTGCCGAATATACCAAGCTCATTCACAGCTTGTTACCCTAATCTCTAGGCTATGCTACCAGCCTCTCATTTTCATATCTTGTCCCCTTTTGTTACTGCCCTGATTATTTTCGCTTCAGTTTGAGCCTTTGCACTCCTTACTGCTCCCTCTGCTTTCCTCTGTTTCCGCGAAATGCCCCCCTATCCTCCTCCCTCGGCATTCCCATGTACTTTCTGAATAGTGTTGTGTGAAATTAAGAAATTTTATTATGTGAAATATTTAGCAGAATTCATGCATTTCGTGAAATATTTTATGGGTGCGAATTGCAAAAGTTTGCCCCAAAATGGCAAAATTTCACCCATGGAATGGCAAAAATTGCCTCTCATGGGTGAAATTTCACCATTTTCAGGTGAAATTTCACATTTCATGGTGAAATTTTGTAAGTTCGCACCGCACAAAATATTTCATTTAACAGCAGAATTTTTCAAAATATTTAGAGCAACAAAATATTTAGTGCATCAAAATTGCCAATTTCACTACAATTTTGCTGGCACAATTTTATTTTGCAACATTTCTACTTCTGAATGCAACCCTCCTAACTTTTACCTTTTCCACTACCTCTTTCAAGAACCATAGCAGTCTCTTTTTCCTCTTTCTTTTGCTCACTTGCTTGATGCAGAGGGGTGTTGCCTTCACTATGGCCCTTTTTAGTTTCTCCCACTGTTTCTCCACCATACCCAGGTCATGCCCTCTGCCAGATCATCCTTGAGGCATTCATCCATCTTTTTAAAATGTGCTCTTCTTAGGTCCAGGATCATTGCCTTTGTGTGGTTCAGTTCCACAGTTTTCCTTACATTGAACCACCTATACAAAGATTGGTGGTCCCCAGGTGGCCTCTCAACCTTGATGTCTGCAACATTGTCTCCATCGGTGAGTATCAGGTCAGGTATTGCCCCATCATGAGTGGGTTCATTGACTAGTTGCCTGAGGAATGCTCCCAGCAAGGAGTCCAAGATTTCAATGCTTCTAGCTGAAGCTACAAATGGGAGGCTCCACTCTACATCTGACAGATTGAAGTCCACCATCAAAAGCACCACCCCCTTTTCTGTTATCTTACTAGTGGCATCCATCAGTACCTTATCTATATCCTTCCATTTTGCTAAAGGTCTGTAGATCACACCATACCTCTCATCTTTCCCTGATTTTCAGGGATGTCCCTGATTTTGTCTCAAAATTGTCCTCTGTCCCTCGTAAAAAAAAAAATTTGTGATGAACAGTGGGCGCTGAAAGCACAAAATAATATCAAACATTAATCTTATACATGTGTTCTTCAGAAAATGCATCTTGCACAATTCCCCTTATTTCATTAGCTTTCTCAGGAAATATTCACAATTTGTAAGATATGTCCCCGATATTGGGTCGTTATCCACAATTTTTTAAGCCTTATCCCTGAGTTACTAGGCAAGAGGTTGAGAGATATGGCTCACACCTGTGCAGAGGCTCCCTTCCTTTTCTTTAGGTTGAACTACAGTATGTCTGTCCCCCTGTATTCACTCTATCACAGTGGCTTTAATGCTCTCCCTCACATAAAGTACCACACCCCCTCCTTTCCTTACCACCATGTCCTTCCTGGACAGACTATAGCCTGGTATGACCATGTACCAATAGGTTAGCCTCTGTCACTGTGGCCTCTAGGTCTCTAATCTTATTTTCTAGATTTCTAGCATTTGCATGCATGGCTTTCCAGTTTGTGTTGCCACTCCTTTTCTTATCCTATTTTTCCTTTTTGCTTTCCCTACTTCCCTCTTCTGTTTTTAATGTACTCTCTTCCACCCCTTTTCTTTCTTCCACCCTGCTTCATGTATTAATTTGCATCCTGTGGGATTCCACTCCTCTTGGGTACTCCCTAATCTCTACTCAGCCAGTGGGAGGGCCGTTTCTACCTCACCCATCTCTTCAGCCATCTCCTCATCCAGTTTAAATGTTCATCAATGTAACATTTAAACCATCAACTGACGATTGTGCTTCTCCTCCAGAATGTGTGCAGGCCATCTCCCCGTATAGGCCCTTATCCTCCCATGAGGGTCCCCAGTCCCCAATATAGTGAACTGTTGCTTTCTGCAACATTCCTGCACTCATGAGCTGAAGTTTCTGGTGTGGAAATCCCTGTCCTCCCCCCTTTTGTAGACAGACAGCTCCTCAGTGAAAGCCACTGAGCATGCTACCTGTCTAAGACCTCAATGCTGCTCCCTAAACTCCCCTAGCACTATCCCATCCCTGTCCCTAGCCAGATCATTAGTCCCCTGGTGGACACTGACTTCCAGCTTTGCCTCCAGTTCTGCTGCTGTAGTAATCCTTAGGATTCGCTATCTGTCCCTCTGGGCCATGGGGATACATAGGCATCTAATCTTCCTTTCCTTTCCCTTCCCTTTCCTTTTCCCAAATCATTACCACTCACAATTCATTCCCCACCAGAAGTTGTTTCCTCCTTCTCTATGGTCCTTTTGCACTATCCTTGGGTCTCTACTATGAAGAACCCCCACATCCTCCCATACCTCCACCATGGGTGCCACTTCCTGGCAGTCCCACCTCATCAGAGCAGCATAGGAATTCTGTAGAGGTACAAGTTGAGGAATGTGCCTTTATCCTACCCCCACCGATCCTGAGCCCACCACAGTCCCGCTGTTCCTCTTCCCTGGAATAACCTGAGGCAACAGTGGTAGACTTGGTTGACCATGGGTTGAAGAAGATGTCCCCCAAATCCCAAATAACTCAGCCTGGAGTCTAGTAACATTCTCCTTCAACCCAGAGAGGTGTGTGCAAAAAGGAGGAGTTATGATGGGATCAGGATTAGGTTCACTGTCACCTGCTGCCAAGAGCAGCAAGGAGATTAGGAGCTTTAAGGAACCATTTCGCTGACTAGATAAGTGGGGCATGGGGAGGGAGATAAGGGATGATAAAAGGAGAAAAGGGATAGAAATGCAGTGATTGCTTACCTTCTTTAAAATGCATTGATGTAGCTGGTTATTTTATTTGCTTCCTATTTTCAGAGAACCTGAAATGCATGCAAATGGTGTAGTCCAAAGCTTCAGATCCTTGATCTACTCTTATTTATTAAATCTTGAACTTTAGAATACCCCCAAACATTGCAGTCACTCATATTGCAATGGTTTTCTCTCTTCCCACTGCATCATTAGTGACTAGATTGTGCTGGGGGTATTCCCAAGTCCAGAAAAGAAGAAGTGGGACTTAATCAACGACTGTAAACAAGCACGTTTTTGTGTGGTGACATCAGTATGTTGGGCAGTCTGTTTTTTTACTTTTAAAAAGAAAAATAAATAAGAATCAGAATGAAACAACCAGCTACATCAGCACATCATAAAGAATGTAAGCAATCATAAGGAGTGTTTTTTTAAACTAGAGACTCTGTGGCCTAATGGGTTGACAGTGTCCTTTTAAACAGAAAAAAGCCTGACTCCCACAAACTCATAGCAATGCATTAAAACCAGATTAGAGTGCAAAGGTTATATTATAGTGGCACAGAAGAACCACTATAGTTAGGGTTGAGCAGGGCTTTCTATGTTAAAATCATTTTTTTTTTCACTTTAGTAACCTTGCAACCATCCAGCAGATTGGAATTAAATTTTGCATGCACAGTCTTGTGGGGCAGATCCCTTGATGTGACAAGTTTTCTTCTGGTTGAATGTGCAAATCCTGAGATCCAGATATCAAAGAAGCCATAAACTTTTCCCTTTTTACAATTTGTTTTTGTCATTGCAATGCCCACTGATGGTTTGGAATGTTGGTTTGAAATTTTCTGGGTACATAGGACTTGTCCTGCAGAAGTGCCTTTCACTGGTTTAGTGAAAAAAACATTAATCCATTCAAAAGTTATTACATTTCATAGTTCCCATTTTAGTTACTGGGAAAAATGTTTTTGGATGGCTTCCTGGAATGAGAAAAGAATTTACTCAAACAAAATAGAATTCTTTTTCATGAAGGGGCAATCCTTTTTCATGAGAAAAATTCCCTTTTCATTTTCTACCATCTTGTTTTCAGTTTTTTTTTCTCAAAACAAATATATTGAGAACCATCAAAAATGGGTGCTCTACAGACACCAATAGATGTATCTTGTTCATCAGAACTCTGTTAGGTGGATTTTGCAGTTGTCTGGTGGCAAAATAATCCTGGAATGTTTTTTTAACATTGTAAATCATTTGTAGTCACTAGCAACATTTTTTTTTTGTTCAAATGAAAAAGAATTATGAGTCACGAAAAATAATTTCTATCTTTTTAATTTGAAGAAATCCTTTTTCATTTCATACACCGATGTCACTGATTTAAAACATTAGCAGTTCCAGCCTCTGCCATACAACCTGCACGTACAGTATCTGCACCAGCAACCCTTATAAAGTTCAGCCATTCACTGTCTTTGATGCACATCTTTATAGGATTTAAAGACAGCTACACTGCTGCCTTCCAAAGGAAAAGCTTTGTATTTTCAGTATAATAGTCACTATTATCGAAATTTACTAACATATGATTCATGCCAGGATAATTGAGTAGATGTTGTACAACTCTACCATGTAGCCCAAAATCATCAGTCTCGGGTAACATTAACCATGTTTGCATGCTGCCTAATTTCTGATTTGAATGGGATTTCTCAGATACCCGATTGAGTCATTTGTTTACTGCTGTTCATGTCAATGAACAGTTTTCTGATTATTTGAATTACCTGATTTGTTAAATTAGACAGTTGATCTCCTATGAGATTTCCCCCTTGAATCAGAAATCAATAATATGTAAACAGTAGATCTACACTTAATCCAAAAATTGATTATATGCTATGTGAACTATAACAGAATATGTGCGGAACCTGAACCAGAAACATGAAGCGCAAAACTGAGTAATAAATAATAATAATCAGATCAGAGCTTGTTGTTTGATTGACAGCCTGCGGTGTTATCAAGTGATGAGAAATATTTATTATACAGCCTTTATATTAGTAAGTGTGTTACAAATTGTCTAGATGTCATGTTAAGTAATGCACTTACCCTTTGATGTTTAATTAATCTTTTTACTTTTTTTAATTCTGGTGTGTGTAAAAACAATTGTCTTCAGTAGAAGTTCATGATGTTCATAATTTTAACAGGTTATGTGATGTTTGCTTCTCTCATCTACATCCCACTGGGAGATTGAATGATAAAAAGTGATTTTACAGTTGTGACAGTTGTGTCCTTTCTTTTTTCTTCCAGAGTACTCTGGTGGCTAGCAACAGTCATTAGCCATCTTTCCAAGGAGACTCACATGTCAAAAGGCAGTTAATTGTCTTTCATTTATGACAAAATCAATTAACTAATTTACTTATGTATTTAATTGTGGTTTTGTAGAAGTAGATGTTCATTACATGACGTATGACCAAATAACTCATTCACTGAAACACTATTCCATTTTACCTATTTTATTGCTGATATTAAATTACGATCTGTTCACTGTTTTTCCTCCACCTCCCCATTCCCACATCAACCACCACAATAATAAAAAAATGTGCCCATAGTTCACAACTCAGACTGTTAGCAGGATATATAAGCTATAAAAGAACACATGCCTACAAGTAAGGCACAGTCACACGAGCAACACACAGGGCACATCCACATAAGAAATACAGAGGTGCACACACAAGACACAGCCACACAAGTGGAAAGGCCAGACTGCTCCACTGAAAAGAGTGTGCTGAGTTAGAAATTAAGTGCACAGACAAATCCAGCACCACTCAGCAGAAGGCGAATAAGCTTTATTCAAAAATTCATTATGAAAAGCATACCACTTTGCAACAGTGTAAGTACATTCAGAAAATTTGGGGATGCTATAGAACCCCAACTGGTTTCACAACGTAGTGCTTAGTCATAGGGATGGTCCCAACCACCATATCCTTAAATAGTCATCACATTTAAAGGGACAGTACATACAATTTACAAATAATCAATGTATCAGAGTGAAAAGTGCAAAGTCATTAATTTCGTAGTGCAAAGTGCAATATATATACATACATATATATATATATATATATATATGTATATATCTCCTGGTTACCATGTATGTAAGAAATGCCAATACCATTCTATATGAAGTTTTTGCATTTAACATTCTTGTACTGTCATTTATAAAGAATAAATAATGATGTGGACCTTCATTGTTCCTAATTTATTTCCAATAGCAGGTGTTTTATGACTTTTACACTGGCACTTATACTCCTTCATCTATGTGTATGTTTTTACAGATACCTAAGGAACAAGAGGAAATCTATGCATTGATCATATAAATTTAAATATAACATGGACTGAGAGATATTTGTACCCATACATCTTGAATGTTAAGTGCAAAAACGTCATACAGATGTTATCTTTTTATCTCCTGCTGCTTAACGTGTCAAACTTCTATTTTTAACATGTCACTCTGGGCATTTAAGTATATTATTATATATGTGGTAGCTAGGAGATATATATTCATTGCACTTTGCACTATGTAATTACTTTACTTTGCACTTTGATACATTGATTATTTGTAAATGTTATGTTCTGTCTCCTTAAATGAGGTACTATTTAAGGGTAACATGAGGTGATTGGGACCATCCCCATGACTAAGTACTAGGTCTTGAAACCAGTCGGCAGTTCCATAGTGTCCCACATTTTCTGAAAGTGCTTACACTGCTGGAAACTGGAATGCTTTTAATAACGAATTTTTGAATGAAGCTTATTTACCTTCAACTGAGTGGTGCTGGTTTTGTCTGTGCACAGCGACACAAGCAAAGATCAGCCACACCAGGAATGCACAGTCCAACATCCGAATGGCAGTAGCCTAAGTCATTTCAAGTAGGATTGCTGCTGAAGCATTTTTTTAGCAAATCTGAGTAAGTTGCACCCTTGACCAACCCTGTCTAACTCCATCCTACATATTACCACCATCCCCAAGTCTGCCAGTAATTTTTTTTAAAACTTAGACATCACATGGCAAAGTGAGTGGAGCCTTTTTGTTTATTATTTATTTTAAAAATATCTGGGGAAGAGAGGGTGGGAAGTGTGTGTGTGTGTTTGGTGGGGGTGACAATCATGGGACTGCCAATATCCACTTGAGGAGGATTGCTTTGCTCACAATTACTCTGGATCATATGTGAACACTCACAGTTGTATGAAGGTATCATTGGTGATTTCATGTGTAAAATAACATATTCTCCTGTCTTTTTGGTGCCTTTCCATGATCATGCAGCTTCTCTTAGCATTCCTTCATTAAAAGTGATGTCAAAAAGCAAATAAGCATTCTTAACACACTTTCATAACCATAAGAATCAAATTTGTTGCTGTGCAGACAAACATATACAGCGGGTGCACGTGGAACTATGCGTTTAATTTGATATGTGTATTGATTGCAACCAACAAGATCCTCACCTTCCAAAGAACCTTACTCACACCTCATGCGCATTAAGCATACTCGTGAATAATCTACATTTCTAAGAGATAAGCAGTCAAAGCTGGAAACACCAAGGCAGATGATGGCATGTATTTTTGCATGAATGGATGAACTGATAAACATCCATCTATGCATGTTATTATCTGTATCAGTATTTAAAATTTGTGATCTACAGCAACATACATATGAATGACAGCATTATATTAGAATCTAACTCTGTTACAAAAATATTAATATTTAAACAGAATAAAAGGAGGAAAGACACAAACATAGAAGGGATCAAGTGTGGGATACATGTAATCCTGTTGCAACCAGTAATCCAAAATGGGAAGAAATGTGTCACATTGTTAGATATCAGATCCAATTAACAAGAGAAGATAGGATAATGCAGAAACATTGTCTCAATATCTTAAATAAAGATGATCATGAGCAAATATATAAAATAAACAAGAAAACATTTATTCTCAAATACATGCTTTGTCAGTTTTTAGGTAGCTTATTATTCTGGTTAAATCTGACCTCACCATGGACCCAGTAACTGCTTTATGAATCCACAAATCTCCCTATTACCTGAGCATGCATCACCTTGCACAGTAGAAACTAATACCCCAGTTAAACATGTGAGATTTCTTCAGATGTGCCTGCCTTTTTAGAGCAGTCCTTATTATCCCCTTCTGAATCTGTGTTATTCTTGATTCATTAACTAATATTGACTGCCTCCAAATCCAAATGGTACCAAGTTGTATAACTTGGTATATGCGGCATTGTAAGTAATATGGTTATTGTGAAAAAAATGATTTGAAGGACCAGGCATCAGGTGTTCATGATGCCCTTTCAGTTTTCATTTCTTAACACTCCCATCAGCCCCCCACCACCACGGGCAGGATGCAGCAGATTCATTTCTGGTCTGATTATTTAGTTTTCTTTATTTGCCCCATTTTTTTCTGTTTTGTTAGCCCCCTCATTTCTTTTGGCAATGGAGGACATGAACTCAGTGGAGAACATGACCTACCAAGACTTAATGGTGGTGGCTGAAGACCAGAGTAACTGATTGCCCCGGTAGAGCTTAGGATACAGACAACATGAGCAAGGGCCCAGGGACTGGAAAGCTAAAGCATTTTGAGTCAGTCTAAAAAATGAGAGTAATGTTAAAGATAATGTTGCCTATTTTAATGCAAGTCTCAGGGGTAACCGCCGATCCCTACTCACCTCTTCAGCCTGATATACTGTACTAGCCAATTTCTCCATTCTTTACTGTGTGGCATATAATGTATTCACAAATTTACATCAGTAAAAGGTTTACTGATTGCAAAACTTCTCACTGATGTGAATTTGTGAATACATTATTGAGAACACAGTACACTGCCTATATCAACTGGCAAATCAGATGTAAAAATAAATCAACAAGACAGACTAATAAGATTACCATATTTGTTTTACAATAATTAAAAAAAAGTGAAAAACAGTGAAAAATATCTTTTGTTGGCATATTGAGTGGTGGTTATCTCCGGAGTCAACTTGTGACTTTTTGATTTAGACATTTGACCCTGCCTTGTGCCACACTGGCACCAAACTTGCTATAAAAACATTTGCTCTGACCCAGTGAATTTTTATGGAAAAGTAACCTGTCAGAGCAATATTTATTATTATGTTTTCTTGAGGTTGATGAATTAAACTACTGGTAATTTGAGCTCCTTAACTGATCCCAAATAAAAATTGTTTTCTATGAAGTCCTCTTCTAATGTTTGAAAATCACTGTCTTTTTTATTCTAGGTAATCAGCTGTTCTACAGATTGCACTGGCTCCCGCTATGACAGATAGTGCAAGCAAAGGCAGAACAGCTGCTTGTGCTCATTCATCAAGAATGCCCATGTCCAATAGCACCATTAGTTTGTGCAGCCATAGCCTCATCAGCAAGTGAAGTCTGAGTCTGTTTTAACTGATGTCAGACAGAGTTGGCTTCTTGAGTCTCTCGATCCGTGTTTCTTTTAAAGCTGCTCCTCAGACTGCCACTACACTCAACTCCCCCATTCTCTCAAACCAGCTGTTTGGACTACTGACACTGCTGATAAATGCAGCTGCATAGAAGAGGGTTATCTGGGCTGAAGGCAATGAGAGCACAAAAAAAAACCCTCTAACAACCAGACTTTGAAGCTGATAGGAGAGCTAGACTGCCACTATGCTCAACCCCCTCCCTTCCCTCAAGCCAGGTGTTTGGACTTCTGAAATCAGATATCTGCCTAGTCACTTAAGAGTGGTTGTTTTTCCTAGTTGGGTCTTTTTTCTTTTCTGATTCTGAAGCTGCTCCTGTTACACTGCCAGTGCTCAATTCCCCCATTACTTCGAGCCAGCTGATGGATGATTGACCCAGCTGATATCTGCAACTGTGAGTGAGAGGGTTCTCTGGGCTGAAATATGGTTACGCAGTGGAGCAGTTTACTCTCTTCAGTCACAGAAGATCTGAAATGGTGACCTGCTATAGTGACACCTGATTGGTCAGGACTGGCACCTTCTAAAGGCTCCATGTCATCATGTGGTTCCCTTAACACATAAAACTGTGGATTCCAATATAAATATCTGTACCAAAAATCTTTATTCTTCAATAGTTCCATACAGTTAATTACATAGTTGAACACTTATAATCACACACTAAGTCCACTTTTCAAGATTAAAAGTATTTTCAGTAATATGAAATCCATTCAGCACAAACACTGGCTGGTGTTCAGGTGCAAATCCTTGCCTCTGGACTAGCATTACCAAGAATTTTATGGCTGTACCAAAGAATAAAGATTTTTGGCACATTTATATTGGAATCCATGGTCTTTATATGTAAAGGGAGCCATATAACTACACAGAGCCTTTAGTACTGTAGGTGCTGGTCTTTCTGTTGTTAATGTATATGCTCCCAAGAGTTGCCTCATTTTTCTTTAATTGTAAGTCTGTAATTTTCCCACAGACTGCTCCATTCTCCTGTACAATAAAGGGACCCATCTTGCTTTGGGAATACTCTCATTGCTGACTGATATGCTTTGAATATAACACAATTCTGAGCCCCAGTGATCCGCAAGATGTCAGTTTACCCCCTGCATCCTTGTGTGATTTAGGAGCATACAAGGCATTACATCATATGATAAGGAATGTATATGTTGCATGAATTCTGCAGGACCAAAACCAGAGAATAGTAATGCCACCATCAGAAAACCAGAAATTCACAACAGAAAAACTGTCACATATTAAAGGCTCCCTGTAGTTACCTGATTCCCTTTACACATAAAGACTGTGGATTCCAATATAATATTTCTGCCAAAAATCTTTATTCTTCAATCATGTCATAAAATTTATTGCATAGCTGAGCCCTTACAATCACACACAAAATCCACTTTTTTTTTTGCTTACTTTTTCTCTCCTGTGTCCTGGTTGGCTATTCATTCTGCGCTTCCTAGTTCCAGCCATTGCCCAGTCTGCCCTCAGCTCTTGTAGAGCCCTTGCCTTTCCCCCATGGTGGGGTGGTTGGGAGCCCCCAACTCTCCCACTAGATCCGGATCCAGTTCAGCGATGCCCCTGAAGCCAGGGTGCCCATTGTATGGCCATCAAGCCATCGCAACCTAGGAAAACTTTTTCCCCTGTACTTCTCCTTATGTGAGCGGGGCATGCAATGATGCCAGTGGAAGGAGTGTGCATGCATCCACATGCACTCCTCCTGGCACCTGCCCCATCTCAGCCCCTTTGGTGCACAGCATCGGTGCACTGACCCCCAGCTTCCACTAGGGTCCAGAAGCATGCTGACCACTTGACTCCCCCCTCCCCATAGAGGGAAAGCAGTCCCTTGCACACTTGATCCCTCTCCTACCCTGCCAACCCCTGTTGGCCTGTGATTGCTCCTGAACATGGGTCACTGGCACAGCATGAGGTAAGGCGTCCTGCACCTCAGACCTCAGTGCCACCGAGCCTCACAAAATCCACTTTTTGAAATTAAAAGTTTATTCAATAACAAGGAATCCACTCAGAACAAATGCTGGCAGGTGTTCAGGCTTGAACGCTGCCCCTGGACTGATGTCACCATGAATTTATGTCACTTTTGAAGAATAAAGATTTTTGTCACAAATTTTATATTGAATCAACGGTCTTCATGTGTAATGGGAACAGCAAGTCTCTGGGCAGCTTCAGCTCCTCTGTCCCTGACTGGGATCTGTTTTTTATTTTGAGCTGAGGGCTGGGCACAGCTTGAATTCTTGGACTTTTGCACCAAGGATGGAAGTGAAATGATTTCAGGGGACTGGTTGGAGTATAGCATTTGAAATCTACTTTTCACTTACTGAGGGGAGGACTGTGCAATGTGACTTATCATTGCTGTTATTTAATTACAGGGATTCCCCTCAAAAAAAAAAACAAGTGGAGAGCCTGTCAGGAGTCGAGTGCTTTTATTTTTTCACTCCCTTAAACATAGTACAGTATAATGAATGAACTGTATTGCTTGGTTTTTAAGGACTCTTCATACTAGGATCACACGTTATTTCACATTTGTCCATAAGATAATTTTCATGAAAAGATTTATGGGGTTGAGGGCAAAATCACCTATTCAGTGCAATCACATTAAACATCAATAAATAAAACAAGACTGTTGCAGTTTACAGGTTTGTTCTGAAGGGGAACAGTATAACAGTTTAATTGTTAAACTTAGTGGTTTTGATCTCAGTTTTATAAAAATGCATGCATATGCCAAACTAGGTTTGCAGATTTCCTTTATGCTTTAAGATAAAGTCAGGGAAACATGCATTCTGCAGTAATACTATTGCACCATGCAGCGCTCTCTTGTATTTACTGTATTTTGCAATACAGTGCATCCCACTTAAATGCACATTTGATAAATGTATAGCCCACATAAATGCATAGAATTTTCAAGTGCTGTTTTTTCCTATACTTCCTATGTTAGACTTGTTAAATGCATAAAAGGATCCCTTTTAAATGCATGTTTTTCCCTTAATTTTGTGGTTCAAGTGTGAACTGACTGGTCTAGTTTTACTGACACTGCCTGTAGCTGCCTTACTAAATAGCAATTAATTGTCAGTAAATGGGCTGCTCTATTAAAAATAAGGTGTTAATCACCTACTCCAACCTTTTAACTATCAAACTCAAGTCACAGAATCACCTTCCCTCTCAACGAAATTAAAGTAAAGAACCCAAAAGAATGTCACAGAAGCACTTAACATGAATTACAGAAGCACCATCCCTCACACAACAATCAGACCAAAGAATGCCACAGCATGTCACAAATCATTTTATCCCAACCAAAGAAGCACTTAAGTGCTCTTGGCATTTTTTTCCCTACCCAGCCCCTGGCACATACTGCAAGTTACCCTCACCATTGAAAGAATACAAGATATAATAAAGGCATAGACCTCTTAAATGCATACTTTGTCCTGGTCCCAAGGGTATGTGTTTAAGAGGGCTGCACTGTTCTGATTCTCAGCAAACAGTACAGCTGTTAATCCCTCAGTAACAATATGGATGGACACACAGACACAAACACACACACACCATTACAATCGAGATTTTCCCCCCATTCTCATATCCAGTGTTTGCCTTGGTTTCCTTTTATTCCAGTCACTTGTTACATTTTTTTTTAATTTGATGAACTGTCTGAGAGTTTGGAACAAATCAAAATGGTTCCATGTCACAATGGCGATCGCCATTAGAGCAAGTATACATTGCCAAAAAGCACAACGGCGATGTACACTTGTGGGCGACACCACATCTGGCAACTGAAAATAGGATGTATGTCGGGGCGGGCTGTGCCTCCCTGATTTAATACAACCAACTCCATGGGGGTGCATGTCGGGGAGGGGGAGACAGTCTGGAAAAATCACAGCACCAGCAACAAAATATTTCTCAGTCTCCTGCCCCGAACCCAAAGCCTGCTGCACTGAAGCTAGCCACCCTCACCAGCAAGCCACATGGCTAGCTCAATGGCAGCAGGCCACACTACCCCAAAAAACCCTCCTCCCTATACCTCCCCTTCCGATCACTCTTATAACCCTGCCTCGCTCATCCCTACCCTTGCCTTCACATTCCGTTCCTACCCTTACAGGGGAGCTCAACAGAGTAGCGCTGCAAATGAGTCGCTTTTTTGAGAGTCCCTCATTTGCAGTCGCTATAAACACTGGATACCATGAAGACATGACTTGCTATGCTTATTTTTTTCTTATTGAGTGTTTCAGAAGGAGAAGAAGACCTAATAGTTAAAAATGGGATCTAACATTTTTTCCATTTCTCAGCATGCATTTTATGTAACCCATTTATTGGCAGGCCACACACTGACAAAGTTTTAGTTTAAATATTGTTTAGTAGTATACTCGTGAGTACCACATATTTACAGTGAACAAAAGTAATCTGATTCTATTTTTAAAATTTTAAATTCAGAAATTTGACTCTAAATTCCAAATTTAATCAGGATTCTACCATCTAGTATTTGTGTGAATAAATATTTTGAATAAAAGTGGAAGTAAATATTGCTGGGGTCATTCAAACTGTGAAAGTCTGTGTAAACATCTTTCAAACCAGGAGTTATGCTTTTACTTTACAGTATGTACCAGGAGTCCTGATGTATCAATATGTATATATCTCCCCCATGTCTGTCTATCTCTTTCAGACTCTAGCTCTTTCTTTCTTTTGTTCTTTAGCTGAGAGTATGCAGGCTGTGGGAGAATAATGCCCAAGACAATGCAGCCATTAATTACTGGACTAAGAAGGCAGATTTAGCCTCCACTGAACAAGAGTAAGTGTCTTAAAATATTGCAAAGTTCCATTCAGCAAAAGAACTTCACTGGTGATGACTCTGTCCCAGGGAAAAAAAACACTGCTTTCTCAGCAAAGTGATCTTGTCTCATGTGCAATGGAAAATGGATGTCCTGAAGTCACAAGTCACATCTACACTATTGGAGGACACTTCATTTTTAACCACAGCTCACTGTTGTATAGCAACTGATTGATAGGCTCTTCAAAGAATTACATCAAGCTGTCATCTTGCATTTTCTGTGCAGGTGACTGCAAATGTACCCCTCAAAATGAACAACTATCGCTGGCATCATTTATACTTGAAGTGGTGACTAGTGCAGTCAATTGTATTGTTGATAGTTCTACAAGGAGAATCAAATGGTGTTGCTGGTATTACAAATGTATAATTCTGTTTAGTGTCAAGGAAAGATGAGGCATACATGCAAGTACATTATGCAGGATCAGTAGTGGCCACATAGCTATGGGAGGTCAGACTCAGCTCTGTTCATCACCTTACTAACTTTAGTGATAATGGGCAAGTGAGTTGTAAGTAACACACACACACACAAGCACCAGACATCTACAAAGTCAAACATCCATCCCCCAACACTCACACATACACTTGAAATTCCAGAGATGAATTGAAAATGTTTTGCCTTTCGGAAACATTCCTAAAATGCTCCATATCAGAAAGTGTGGCACAATGTTTAGAACAGTGAACTGTGGCATAGGAGATCATAGATTTAAATCCCTCCACAGCTACCAGGTCATCTGACTTTCTTATACTTAATTTCTTCTGAGGTATAAAATGGATTGTTAATTTCTTCTGTTCATGTTTGATTTGCCACTGATGAAATAACAGAATGCTTTATAACTAAAACCAAAAAATGAAACTATTAGCATATGAGAGTTGGTTGTGTATAAAAATTTGAAAACAGATTTCATTTCAAGCAGGGACATTCATGCACAATACATCACTCTTGAGAATTCTGGCAATTACAATGCCTTAAAATTCTGGGCTGGTCCCTCCCACTCCAGACAAGTTTATTTTCCATATTCCATGACCTACATATGCATCGTAATTGCAGATGTTTTGAACATGTGGGACAGAACTGGAACTGTCAAACTATTTGTCCTTAAAAGAGGTCAGTCTGGCTTGTTTTATTTAAACAAACACCAGCCTAATACTGAATATAATATGACCAAAATAAAAATCAAACTTCCATTACCAATAAACGTTGTGTGGAAATTTAAAAGACTGCACACAGGGCACACAATCATGGGGGAATCTAGTTGTTCATTAACAAACATGTTTATTAAAGAATAAAAAAAACAGCACCAAATGAATATGTACATTTTATTAATATTGTAATTTTTTCATGGGTAGTTATATTGAATGCATGGTTTACTTGTAGCATATTAATTAATTTTTCTAACAACATACACACTGAGTTGTGTTCCATCCGTGATGATTAATTAAGACCTGCCAGCTGGGTTTATTAGGCTGTCCCCTCTTTACTCCTCTATCAGGTATGTTGAAGTGTTGGGGTTGGACCAAACATATTTATCAGCATTTTTCGAATAAAAGCTGCGTATCACCAGCTTCTGCACCTTGTGATAATCAGAATATCTGGATACTGTAATTTTTCTGATACTTAATTTTACCCTTTAGTTTCTTTATGTTGCAGGAGTCCCATATTTTATCCTGTTTCAGCTTTTCAAGTTCATACTCTATACTTGAAATGTGTGCTTCAGCATCCGATACCCTATGGCTTGTTGACAACAATTCCTCCCCATTTTTAATATTCCCAAATACCTCAAAGACCTTGGAACCACCATCATGGCAAGGGGCTGTACAAATTGTTGAAATGGCATGAGGCCTGCTGCCCCATATTTGGGGATTGCAGGGGAGCCAACCTTGATTTTCTTTTGTGCTTCCCAGTCATAGAGAGCTCAGTGCTGGACATTTATCCTTGTCCATGTACACCTCTGTAGCATGTAACATGTATCATGGTTTTGCATTTGCTGGCCATTAATTTTCACTTACTGAGTGAAATTTTAGGAGCCTTGCACTCAGGAGCACCATCCCATAGCCCCCCACTCAGTTGTAAGAGTAGTGGGCCAGAAGATGAGAGGCAGGTGGGACAACCCTGCCACATTGCAGTTTTGCCTATGGAGGGGCTGGGAGGTTTCCATCATGCTGAAGGCACTGATGGAAGTGTCCATTTTCTGCTTAGAAGGACCAGAAGAACAACCTCCCTGACAATGACACTGATCGAAGTTTCTGCCTCTATTGATGGATCCAGGAAAACACCTCCCACAGGTGGTACAGACAGAAAATGTTTCACTTTGCTGAGGGGGATTGGGAGAACCCCCCACCTTGCTGTTGGAACAAATGACAGTAACCTATCTGCTGTGGGGACCAGAAGAATATCTCCCATGCCAGTGGCACTAAAGTAAGTGTCCTTCTCCATAGATGTTCACTGGCAACCCCTCCCTGACCACCCATGATTCCTTTGCATCTCTAGCCATGCTCAAGTGCAGGGCCTAAAGGGAAAGACAGACTCTTCCTTTGATGCAGGGCCATTATCTTAAAAAGAAATTCATTTAAAAACTGTACATAAGGGCCTGCAATTTGCATACTGAGGCAGATGTCTATATCTTATTATGCACATGTGTACTTTTGTCTACAGAAGTGCTGTCCTCATACGGGACAGTGCTTCAAAAGCCTTAAGGTTTGCTGCGATAAATCTTTAATTACTTTTTCAAAAAGGAAGGAAACTCATTGCAAACAACTGTGTCAATGCACCAGTTTGGAGTCAACTTAATGCCACTAAAGTAGGAAAATGTGGCATTAGGGTCTCCAACCCTACCCCCCCCCCCAACAAGCAGACAAAGTACAGGACCACACAAGCAACCACAGACGGTCATCATTTGGTAAGACAAACAACATAAAACTGTTTCCAAATGACACAAAAAACATCTATTATCATGGTCTAGTGTTTCTGCAGCCATGAATATACATCCACACTTCAACACACACACACCCACTTCTTGTTGTACATACAAACCCATGACACTGATATCACAGCATTTAGCTTCTGCAGCAGTTGATACACGTAAACAATTCAACACATACATATTCACTTGTAGCTGCAGATACAAATCCACGATACACATATCATAACACTATTTCTGCAAGTAGGACCAGTGCTACTGCACCAACAGATGGAAATCAGTGATACCCAAAAAACATGCATAGTTTCATTTGCAGAAGAGCAGACCCATCTGGGGTCTGTGCTTTTTAAAACCAGAATTAGAAATCTAAGATACCTCAATTAGGAACACCTGTGTAGCCTGCAAATCTATAGATACAAATTCAATTACATAGTGAAACACAAACAAAGCCACCACTGACTGAAGAAGCACAGGCCCTTGTGGGTCCTCATCTGCAGCTGCCACATATAGACACGGCAGGACAAAGCAATTACATTTTATTTTATTTATAGCATGCCCTTTCCCAAAGGCTCAGGGTGCCTCACAATACATACACTACTAAAATGTCACAACATTTAATAAGTAAGCAATAATGCCCGACAGGGTGGGTGGTATTCAGTCCAGACCGGCCAGTGTAATGAGGCCCGACGCCACAGGCGGAGGGCCTTATAGCTCCTGGGTCGTCCGGTATTGCCCATACTGCCCACCCTGAGGGCATTATTGCGCTTTAGAAAATGGGCTAATCAGGTATTTTTAGGTGGTATTTTAAAAATTACCCCAACAAATTCCAAACAAAAACCCCCGAAAATAACAAGGAAGTTAGTAATAAAGTAGTTCCTCTGAGTTTTGTGCTGTTCCATCTGCTGTTGAGCCATTAACACCCCCCCCGCACCACCATGTCTACAACATGGTATGGAGTTTCTGTTTCAGGTTCCCGTCATCCCGTCCCCCCCTCCCCCAAAATGTCTCGATATTGTTGAGGCAATAAAAAAAAGCTTTATTTTGTTGCAGGAAGACTGGGTGCCCGGACCGGATGATGAGAGAATGCCTTCCATTGCGAGCTCGGTCAGTGGACAATGAGTTAGTAAAAGTGAGCGACTTTTATTTGACTGTGTACAAAGCAGGAAGTGATCAGAACTATCACTGCTGCTTGTCCTGGGATTTTTGCCTCATTTTTTTTTTCTCATTTCTCGTCCTCGCTGCCTGCCCTGAGGACCGGAGTATGAAGAGGAGCGCCGTTTCAGTGGAGCGAGTGTAATGAAACTGGAGCAGCAAACAACAACAGCCGTACAGTGCCGCTTTGGTGGAGCGATCGGATAAAGGCTGGAAGCAGAGGAGCAAAGAACAACAGCTCTGCTAGCAGACATAGGTACTAATGTTCAGGAATGGATATCTCGGAAGGGAGAGTCTGTTGTAGTTTGTTGCTGAGAAGGGTTTTTTTTGGGTTTGTGATGGGAAGGACTGTTGCCGGGTCTGGCATGCTCGCTCTGAACTGGCTCGCTCTATTACTCCATCAGTGAGTGGAAAGAAAGAACAAGAACAACTAAAAATATATATATATACACCTGCATTTGATGTCTTTTTATATATTTTTTGGCTTTACTAGGGTATTTTTTGATATGTCTGTTTGATAACACATTGAGTTTGCGGGGGCTCTCACTCAGTCTTTGTCCTCATTAACCAGTAAAAAAATGGCGTAGTTTGAAATTATGTGCCCAATGCTTCAGTCAATAATGAAGCAGGCTGGGCACACGGATATCTGGCTGGGCATCAGCAGGTTTGGAATGGAGCTTTTTATTTGGTGGCATCTATTGTCTGATAGACGCCCACCTAAATAAGTGTGTCAGCCAATCAGATGAAAGAATTTTCTTTGCCCATTTTCTAAACATTGGACAACAAGCAGTTGAAACATAAATTCCATAATTATTAAAACAATAAGGGAAATGTTTCAAGGAAGAGATACGTTTTAAAATTAATCTTAAAAGCTCCTACCATGCAAGATCTAATATGTTCTGAAAAAGTATTCCAAAGGGTATGCACCACAACAAAAAATACTCTTTCCCTACATATATACATATCTAGAACACCCTGATAACAACAGTACTTCTGTCTGCAGAAGCGCTTGTGCAGCCACAGATATATTTTCACTGTGTAAGACATGCACACCTACTTATTTCTACAGAAGCACAGACCCCTGTATAGCTAGCAGTTCAATAGACACAGATACACTTGCACTGTGTAAGACATATGCATCCACTTCCGGCTGCAGAAGTGCGGGTCACTCAGGGATCCGCACTTCTGTGGCCACATATACAAATCAAGGATAATCAGATTTGAAGAGCACTTCTGTTTGCTGAAGTGCAGGCCTCTTCGGAGCCTACAATTCTGCACACACAGATGCAATTACACATTGTAAGATATGCAGACTCAACGCTACTAAAACTCAGGCAGCTACACAGCCTGTGCTTCTGTTGTCATAGATACAGTGCCAAATTAAAACTGCACCTGTTTGCAGAAGTACAGGCACCTATTGGGCCTACATTTCTTTTTTTTATCATGTAATATTTTATCAAAATTTTCCAACTTTTAACATATTGCTTACATAATACACAGAAGCAAATATACCATAAGATTCAATCCCTGACAAACAAAAGCGAGATAGCTAATAATACTGCCAACTTAAGAAATACAACCAAAATACATGGTAGCACTAAACTACATCAATACTTATCAAAGTCCAAGTCCCAACTGGCCTTCAGGAAGGCATATACTATGAGTAAAACAAACTGGTTGCAATAAACTTTAATTAGACACAGAAAGTTGCAAGGATAAGGATTCAAGGAGAACATTACTTTGCAGCACAGACCTCTCATTTGCTTGATGAATATATGCCAAATAGGTTCTCATGATTAGTTTATACCCAGTAATCCCACAATAGAGTATTTGAGATGTCAAAAGGTCAGGATTAAAAAAGGAAAAGAAGGAGAAAAAGGGGGAAAGAGCTAAAGATAAAAGGAGGGATATGGAGCATAGCAGGAATTATATGAAGGAGAGGGGAATGCCTCATATTTGGCGTAACACTCTAGGGTCGACCTGCTATAAAGTAATAGGAGGATTTTGTAGTGGGGGAGGAGGCACTCTACAAATGTGGGAATGCAGGTAAGCATCCCATTTCGAGTGGTAGTCAGCGAGTTTACCTCTGGCTGCTGCTGTGAGCCTCTCAAAGATGACCAAACTAGCCATGGCTGCCCACCATTGAGAATGTGTGGGGGATAAAGATTGCCTCCATCTCACCAAGATGTCTCTCTTTGCTTCCATGACAGCTACCAGGACCCAAGCTTTACTAGGGGGAGAGAGTGCATTTAATGTGGAGGTGTCCCCCAGCAGAAGGGAGTAATGTTGAAGATATAGCGGGTTACCCACTGTAGCACAGCGGTCATTCAGAACTGATGCCCAGAAAGTGTGAATTGTTAGGCACATCCATAGTATGTGATATAGATGGGCCAGAGAACAGTGGCATCTCCAGCAGCTATCTTGTGGGATTATCTTTTGCCTATAGAGGACTGAGGGGGTTCGATACCATCTGAGGAGAATTTTTAATTGAATCAACTGGCTCTTTGAGTCTACATAAGCTGTATGGGCCATTCTAAGGCATTCCTACCACTGTTGTGGGGATAGGGGGTGAGAAAGATCCCTCTTCCATGTGACTTTTCTAGTTAAAGTGACATCCGGTTGGGACTCTCTAAGGGTTCGATATAGAGCATCTACAAGGCCCCCACCTCTGTTGGGTTGGGAGAGATTATTCAGGCACCTCCAAGGGGACTGGGATGGTCAAGTCTTAAGGAGAGGGATCAGTGCATTTTGTATTTGGAGAAATTTCCAAAAATTTTGGGGCGGTAATTTGTGTTTAGCTCTGAGCAGCTCAAAGGACATCACTTTTCGGGTGTTCGGAATGAGTAGGTCAGCTACTGTCTGAATGCTCTTAGAGGCCCATAAGGTCCATTGAAGTGGCTTGTGGTCTACCTTAACAAAGGGATTATTCCAAATCAGAGCATAACATAAAGGAAGAGGGTAGTTGGCGCTTGGAATATCAGTTACTGCCATTGCCCGGTGCCACAATGTACATGTGTTCATCATAAGTAGCGTGAGTCGAGGATTAGTGGGTTTCCTGCTAGATAACAGCGAGTAGAGGGGAGTCTTCACTGACAGATTGCCTTCCAGTAGTACCCACTGAGGGGGGGTGGAACAAGGGGCAAACCACATCACAGCCTGAGCCATGCTTAAGGCCAGATGATATCCCATGAACCAAGGGAGGCCGAGCCCTCCCTTGGTCCAATGAGCACATCATTTCATTTGTTCCCATCTAGTGGGTCCACCTTCCCAGAGGAAAAGTGCCACCAATCTATCTAAGGCTTGAAATGGTTTTTGAGAGAGAGGGATTGGAAGGTTGTTCAGTAGGTAGGAAACCCTAGAAAAGATAAACATTCTAACAGCTTCTACCTTTCCTTTCAAAGTTAGGCATAACTTCATCCAGCGATGGACCTCAGCTATTAGAGAGGCTAGGAGAGGGGAGAAATTGGCTGTTTCTAAGTCCTTCCAGGCTGTCGTGATGTTGATGCCCAACTATGGGCAGCCTTGCGGCACCCAAGAAATGTCTGTGCCAGCTAGTCAGTGTCTACTACACTTCTTGTTTAGAGGGGATAACATGTTTTTTTTTCTGATTCTCTGTGAGCCCAGATATTCTAGCAAACTCCTGCAGGATTGACAGAACCAGGGGGAGGGAAGACTGCACGTTAGAAAGAGTAAGTAGCATATTATCTGCATATGCATTAACTAAGTAGGAGGTTTTCCCCACAGGGATACCGACTATAGTAGAGGTGTTAACAAGTGTTCTGATCAGGGGGTCCAGAGCTACAAGAAAAAGGAGCGGGGAGAGAGGACACCCCGTCTGGTGCCTTTATGGAGGAGAAATGGAGAGGAGGTATCCTTGTTAGTGAGGCTGGCCGAAGGCAGGTTGTACAGTGTGCAAACCCATGAACAAAACTGGGATCTGAAGCCATACAATCGGAGAATCTGGTGCAAATAAGCCCATTCCAGGGAGTCGAAGGCCTTAGCAAAATCAACCGCTAAGGTAGCCATGGGAACATCAGACTGAAGTGCCAGCCATTTAAGATTTAAAATGAGGCGTAGATTATCTGCACTAGATTTCCCTTTTAAGAATCCCATTTGAGAGGGGTGAATCAGATTCAATAACACTGGGGACAGACTGGTTGCCAAGATTTTGGCCAATATATTAGTATCCACCGGGAGAAGTGATATGGGTCTATAGCTTGCACACATTAAGTTATCCTAAGATTTTTTTTGGAATTAGTGAGATGAGGGCCTCACGCATAGTAGGGGGAAGTATCTTGTTCGATGGGGCTTCCTGGAGAGCTTGCAGAAGGGGGGGTGGTAATCTCATCCTGTAACACTTGGTATAGCTCTGATGACATCCCATCTGGCCCCGGGCCTTCCGTTTAGCCATCTGAGATAAAGCTGACCGGAGTTCGTCCCGGGTTATGGGAGCATCCAGAGCAAGGGCCTGCTCTTTAGAGAGCTGAGGGAGCTGCGCTCCTTGACAAAAGCTGTACAGCCGATGGGATAGTTCATTATCCGAAAGGACATTCTGGGGCTGATAAAGGTCCTGATAAAAGATTTTCATAGCCTCATTGATAGCTTTGGGTGTTGTTGCAATCTTTCCCTCCTTGTTCTTTAGGGCTAAAATTCTGGAAGAAGTTTGCTGCTTCCGTAGGTAGTAAGCTAACTGTTTCCCTCCCTTGCCCCCTCCCTCCCAGGACCTATGTTTAGCTCAAATAAGTTGCCACTCCACTTTCCTGTTCAACAACACATTGAGCTTGTATTTTAAACCAGTAATGTTTACTCAGAAAGGGGAGTTGAGTGGGCTAGTGGTAGACAGTTTGAACTGTTTTTCTAGACGTGCCAGATCCTTCTGGAGCGCTGATATGTGTCTTGCCCTTTCCTTGTTTTTAGCCGCAGAGAAGGAGATAATTCTTCCTCTTATGACAGCCTTAAAGGCCTCTTAGACTGTGGTCACACTAGTTTCCCCTGGGGTGTTAACCGAGAAATAGAAAAGGGCTTCTTTTTTTATGTAGTCACGAAAGGCTGCATCCACTAACAGTAATGGATTACATTTCCATCTTGTGAAGCATGAACCTTGCCCTGAAGGAGTGAAAGTGATCACCACAGGGGCATGATCTGATATAACTATGCTGCCAATGGTGGAAGTTCCTATCCCAGGCATTGCAGGGTAGTTAGCCAACCAGAAGTCAAGTCTGCTATGAGTCCCATGCACTTTAGAGAAATATGTGTAATCACTCCCACTTGGATGACTGATTCTCCATGGGTCCCCTAGTCCCCATTCTGACATCAGAGTGTTTAGTGTTTCTAAAACCTTCGGATGGGACTGAGGTGTGGGTATGGACTTGTCTAAAAAATATCACGCACCATATCATGGTCCCCACCTAGTAGGATTGGGATATCAAGGTCGTCGGCAGAGAGCTCAGTAAAGGCCTAACTCAGTTATGAATGGACATCACCTGTATCCGTGTTGAAGCCATAAACATTGGCTATTATGACCCTGCCACCAGGATATGACAGCTTAGCCACTATCCATCTACCTAATGAGTCCTGGTGCTGACCCTCAACAGGCCATGGTCTCATCCTCCATAATAGGATGGCCACTCCCCTGGACTTCATGGAAGCACAGCTGGCCAGCACTGTTCCCACCCAAAGCTTCTTTAACCATTGCACCATGCAGCTGGTAAGATGCATCTCCTGGAGTAAGGCAATATCCACACCCAGCGAGTTCAAATACTGCAATAATTTAGTTCATTTGGCTGGATGATTCAGTCCACGTGCATTCCAGGAGACACAGCCCCAGCCACACAATACAGCTGTAGTCGGAACCATAGTAATTACCACCTGTCACGTAACAAGGGAAAAAAGAATGTACTCACCCAGCCAACAGTGAGAGAAGAGGCAGTAAAGAAGAAAAGAAAAGATACCTGGCTAGAGGTCTGTGGTAGGTTGTGTACCGTCGGTGAGCCTCAAGTAGACAGGTGTTAAAAAGGTTGAGAGGAGACAGTGATAAGCAATCTATCTGTAGTTGAAGAAAGGCCTGTGCGAAATAAAGGGGAAACAATAGTTATATATCTTGAAAATTCAAAATACAAAACAGAAGTCTGTCAATAGACAATTGTCAAGCAACAGATTAATTATAATGCAATATAACACTTCTAAATGATCAGCAATAACTCAGTTGTTGGTGCTGAGTTGTATGCGTGAGAAGGGTCAGTTATGCCCCTGAGCCGCACTGCTTCGGACACCAAATGCAGAAACGGGAAGCAGTCACACCAAGTTTAGATGATCTGTCCCAGCCTGAGTCTGAGAGCTCTATCATATGAACTGCTACGAGCTACCAGGGTAAATCCGGTGTCTGGAGCTGCCCCAAGCTGGGGGGGGGGCATAGTCAACTGGATCACCTGCTTGGGGAATGGGAAAGGGATGGAGGGGGGATCTGTCAGCCACATATTGCTTATAGGGCTCGAACCCCTGGGAGAAATAACAACCCATGGGAGAAATAACAACTTACCCGGAGTAAGAGTGACTACTAAGACTATAAGAGTGTAGTAGGGGCTAGTCATGTACATACAGCATTAGGATTTCCAGGCATATGAATTATTTTGGAAGTATATGCCCATCTCCATGAGTAAGGTTGTTGGGCTGCAAAGCCCATCAGCCAGGAGAGAGGTATAGGGCATATATAGAGGTATGCTTGCAGTAGCAGTGAGGGAGGAGGGATTACTATATAGGTCATGAGGGACCTGAAGATATAAGGCGGGGGAAGGTGAGACAAGGGGCGGGTTCCCATGCCTGTGATTTATAGGCAGTGCCCCACTCTATTCTAGGTGCGTTGAGTCAAAAAGGAGGAGGGGGACATAACCCTTTGCCCTAGGTCTGGCAAGTTAGTCCCTCAGATTATCATATTTCATTAACAGGTTCCCTTTGCTTTTCGGGTTCCCAGTGTTGCAAGAGCTTCTGTGTATGTTTTTAGTCCAGGTTTCAGATCTGTACTGGTTACAGCTTCCTCTTCGTTCTTCTCCTCCATCATCGATGCCCAGTCCAGCAGGACCGGGTCTTCCACAAAGATCTCCGTTTGTTCCTCCATGGTGTCAGAGGGCTTGCCCTTCTCTGGTGTTGTCAAATCTGCCTTCAGGAGTTTGGCTGGTGGGGACGTGGTAGGGTTGCACTGTGTTGGCAGCCGAGGGCTTCTAGTGCGTGCACGTTGTCTCGCTGGCAGAGGGGGATCAGCTGTTTCCGTCAGTTTAAGCTTTTGGCCAGTATTGGATACTTCAAGAGTTGGCTGAGGTGCAGAATGAAGCAGGGTTTGCTTGGCTTCATCAGGAGAAGGATTCCATAGTTGTCTGTGCATTGAGGGAACTATATTAGATGGACCCGTCTGTCTGCGATAGTGTTCCTCTGAGGCAGCGCTGCCCTTCCTGCCAGTTCCTTGTTCTATTCTGCCCCTCAGTTCCCAGAGGCATCTGGGAGATGTAGTGCCTGCTAGCATATTCCACCAGTGTCCCTGAATCCAGGCCTCAGCGTCCCATGGGGAGTCTACGAGAAAGGACTGGCCAGATACAATGAAGAAAGTCCTTTAAATCGGTATTGTACTGAGTTGGCATTCAGAACTTTTTTCAGGGATTTGTAAGAACTGCGCTTGGCCACAACCTCCTGTGTAAAATCTCTGTAAACAGAGATAATGTGTCCTCTCCAGGTTAGCTCCCCAGTGTCTCTTATGGCTTTGAGCAGTTGCTCCTTGACTGAGAGGCGCAGCATATACGCAACTATGGTCCGAGGGCTTTTAGTGTGACTCAAGTTACTGGGAACACGATAAGCGTGTTCAACATTTACCGGCTCTTTCCACCAATCTCCTAAAAGTTGTGGAAGCCACTCGTTTAGGAATTTCTCCAGATTGGGGCCCTTTGCTCCTTCTGGCATGCCAAGAATGCGAATATTATTCCTCCTAGTACGATTCTCTTGGACCTCAGCACTTTGCCATAAATGAGCCAGCTTGGCTTCGTGGTCCCTGAGTTTGTACAGTACATTTAAATGATGGCCTTCCAGCTCCCCCACCCGCTGCTTGAGGACACTATGTTGATCCTCAAGCCTGCGGACATCTGCAACGTTGCCCGCTAGTGAGGTGCCAATGTTATCTACCCTTGAAAGTAGTGCTTCGAGCATTTTTGTGATGTTCACAAGGGCTTCCCCCACTTGAGTTTGATCCGAGGTGCCCGGAGCCGCAACTCCTTCGCAGCAGCTAGCAGTCTGGTCCATCCCAGCAGGAGGATCCTCATGTTGCAAGAGGAGAGTAGACGGGAGGTCAGTAGCTCTCTGCCTGGATCAGTGAAATTCCTCCTAGGAGATATCTGCCATCTATTGCCCACAGTCACCGTTGGAAGGATGCGAGGGGGGGCACCAACGCTTCATGGAGAAGGGACGAGGAAACTATGCATCTGAGAAAACCGCACTCGGGCCTGTGTGGCCTATCTGAAGA
This sequence comes from Neoceratodus forsteri, assembly GCA_016271365.2. Classification (NCBI taxonomy): domain Eukaryota; kingdom Metazoa; phylum Chordata; order Ceratodontiformes; family Ceratodontidae; genus Neoceratodus; species Neoceratodus forsteri. Next base: position 898,451,687 of record CM057459.1, read on the forward strand.
CAACCGGGTCGATATCTGCGTGGATCACCTGGTGCTGTAGAGCATAACTATCCCCAAAAATTCTCCAGCGGTGGCAACAGGGGGTAGAAAGGGGAGAAGTCGAGTGAAAAAAGCAAGCTTTCAGTCCAGAATTTTGACGGTAAGTACAGGATTTTTTATCAGGCTGGGGCAAAGCAGAAGATTCAAGCTGCCATCTTCACTGGATCCAGCTGGAAGTTCCCCAGGCCAACATTTCTGTAGCCACATGCATAGCTGCTTGCTGTAAAACATACACACTCACTTATATCATCTTTGTTTGGTGTTGTGCATTTTTATCTGCAGGCAGAAGTGAGCGTGTATGTGCTGAAGTGTGCATGTGTATCCATGGCTGCATAAGTGCTGGACCATGATGATGGATGTCTTTTGTTTCCTCTGGAAACAGTTGTATGTTGTTTGTCTGACCAAATGATGGCCGTCTGTGATTGCTTGTGTGGTCTTGTCCTTTTGCTGCTTGGGGAAATGGGGAGTTAGGATTAGAAACCCTAATGCCTCATTTCCCTACTTTTGTGGCATTAAGTTGAACCCTAACTGGTGCATTAACACATTTTTTTGCAATGAACATTATAGTTAGGGTTGAGCTCAACCCTAACTTTGCACTTTAATAGCTTTGCCACCATTCAACAGATTTTAATGAAATTTTACATGTATGTTCTCATCGGAACAATCTCTTGACATATCAAGGTTAATTTTTGTCAAATGTATTCCAGCATACACTGATTCATTGACAGCTCAGTTGGTGGCTGGCCGTGGTGGAGAGAAAAAGGATGTGTTAGTCACCCACTTGAATTGGGGTGAGGGAAGCGGGGTGGTGGGACACTGCCTTCCAGGGTGGGTTGGGGGGCAGGGCTCACTAGACTACCAGGAAAATTATTTTTATTCAGTTCACTGACTGGGGACTGATGATAGGGAAGTGGGTTCACTAGACCACCAGGGACTGAAGAAATGTTTTTTTTTTAACGATATGATGGATTGGATCTGGACACCAGGGCATGATGTCCTCGTTGGTGGGTGGGTGATTGGGTGGGAAGGAACCACTAGCCACCAGGGTATTATTTGTTTTTACATCAGACAGCTTGGCAACCAGCGGGATGGCACTAGACACCAGGGAAGTAATTGATTAGTGTGGTTTTAGTAAGAAGTCTGTTTGACATAAGTGTAACAAGCTTTTAACCTTATAACAATGTGTAGTTCTGTTTAATTCATCATTTCACTTCATGTACTTGTTTCATTGGCATTCAGCACAGTGATTGTGCATTTTGTCTCTACTTCAGTCTCAGTTCATTCACCAAAAAGTGATTCATTCTGACAGACATGTTCTCACAGTGGTGTGAATGCCTATTGAAGTCAGTTATCAATGCCATGTGTTTATGTGTCTGTCAAATTGATTACATTGCTTGACACCATCTGTCTAATGCGAGCAGGTAACAAAGCATGAGGCTGTGTTAATTTATTTATTATGTGTTTTGCATTTCATTTTAGAGTTCATGTATGATCTCTGATTATTTTCATAGAATTTGATCGTCAGCTCATACAAGTGTGACAAATCATCTGTTTGCAGACTGTCATATTTGTTTGGTTCCATGATCGGCTGTGTGATCAGAACTCACTGCCCTTGCCCACACATATGCGTGTAGTGGTGACTTGCGCCAACCATCTAGAATGGGGCCCCAGCTCCTTTGTTATTTTGTATTTATTTAGATAATTTACATAAAGAATTACTGGACTCCAACTTTGATTCCCCTAAAATCGACACAAATATATGCTTCTCCCTTGCATATGCTGATGATTTGGTCTTATGTGCCCTAACAGTTTCAGGCCTTCAAAAAAAGCTTGATTTACTGTCTAAAATCTCAAAATCCTTATCTTTGAAAACGAATACGGAGAAATCAAAAGTTCTAATTATAGGTGCCAGGAAATCTAAGTATGCATGGAAGATAAAACACAATAAGCTTGAAATAATTAACAAATATATGTATTTGGGTATCATTTACACCAGTAGTGGGTCATGGAAAACACTCTTTGAGTATACTATTTCTAAAACTAAAAACTGTTTTGCTCTGGCAAGATTCAATTATCTCTGTGTTGGTCACTCTGCCAGGCCCTTACTGTCTGCTCTTCTAGCTAAATTTAATGCCCTGTCACTCTATGGCAGAGTAATATGGGGGCTGTGCCAAACTGATTAAATGGAAAAGCCAGCAATAATATTATTAAGGAATGTACTAGGCTGCCAAAAGTCAACCCCAGCATATTTTATAAGAGCTGAACTTGGACTAACAAGACTTCAAGCATGGGCTGACTCTAGAGTTCTCAACTACTGGATCAGATTATTAAGTCTTCCCAATGATAGATGGACGAAACAATGCTACTTAGAATAAGAAAATTGGAGCATAAGAAATTCAAAAAACTGTTGTTGGTTTTTACACTTGAATAGACTCTTAGACAAATATTGCCTGACTTTCCTTGTGGAATACAGGCGGGAAGGTATTGGTATTAGTTTCCAGTATAGATCTTACATTAGAAATAGAATAACTCAGCACTACAAGGATATTGATTTAGCATGTATTGTCACTTCAAAATATGCAATTTGGTACTCACAAAATGATAACAGACATGGTCTTAGATATTATCTTGATGTCCTGGAGGACTCTAACACACAAAAATGTTTTACAAGATTTAGACTCAAATTATTCTAATCTAGGCCAAGAGATGCCTTATATAAAAAAAAACATATGATATAGGTGATACTCTGGGTGGGATATTCAGGATTGCATGGCACAACACAGGTCGCCATGCATCGCACCACTGTGATCTCCTTGCGATATTCAAAAGGGAAAGTGTGTTGCGCAAATCCTGATGCACCGGGTGCACCAGTAATGTATGCGCACAGCGGGGGGCGTCGGCATACATGCCGACATCCCGATATTCAGCCTGGGATATGCTGAGCAGATGCAGGTGCAACCCTCACCTGTGCCGTATACAGTTGAGCCAACAAAACAGGAGCAACAGCCGCCACCACAGGTGAGCTGCCAATTGCAGGGTGCAACACGGCAGCTGCCAGCTGTGGGTGGCCACCGAGCTCCGGTGGCACCGTCCATCATGTTAGTGCCCCCCATGCCCAAACGCGGACATACGTATAGAAAGCAACCGTCCAATATCCCTGGTGGTCCAGTGGACTGCTTCATGCCTGATCATGGGCTTAAGTATAAAAATATACCGTCCAATATCCCTGGTGGTCCAGTGGACTGCTTCAAGCCCAATCGTGGGCTGAAGTATAAAAATATACTGTCCAATATCCCTGGTGGTCCAGTGGACCGCTTCCAGCCAGATCACGGGCATAAGTATGAATATGTAAACATCCACACCATCCCTGGTGGTCCAGCCGCACCTTCTTCCACCCACCCACTGAGCCCCACCACCCGCCCCCAGGTCAGCGGCGCAGCAGCAGTTACCCACCCACTGTTATCCAGCTACCCACCACCGATTGCGATAGTAGAGCTGGTACGCCCATTGGTCCACACAGCATGGCAATGGGCATGCAGACCATATTATACATAGTCCAGATATGTGAATGAACCATTCACATATCTGACCGCATAGAATGGATGGTACCAGACGCCTACTTTGGCCCACGCCAGGACCAATGGGCGACAGCTGTACTGTATGCAGTCAGTCGGCGGCGGCCAGGCAGCTTGCGGTGGGGGGGCTGCCACCCGCTGACCGGGGAGCGTGATGGTGGGGCCAGCGGGTGGGTGGGAGGGGGTACCGCTGGACCACCAGGGATGGTTTGGTTTAAATATTCATACTTATGCCTGCTATCAGGCTGGAAGTGGTCCACTGGACCACCAGGGATATTGGACGGTATATTTTTATACTTAAGCCCGCGATCGGGCATGAAGCAGTCCACTGGACCACCAGGGATATTGGACAGTATATTTTTATACTCATGCCCACGATTGGGCATTGGAGCACGTTGCTGGTGGGGGCAAGGGGTGTCATTCCCCGACGGCTGCTGCCTGACAGGGTGCCAGGTGCAAGTCGCCGGGGATCGGTGCACCTGCATGCAAATGGGGCCATAATGACATGCTAATGACCTCATTTGCACCTTGCATACATTATGGTCCCATTTGCATGTCCACCGCTGAATATCGCGGTTGATGCGCCTAGCACAACGGCACTTGCAGTAGTGCAGCCCCCTGCTCCTCTCTGGCCACTTGAGCTGGTGCAGTGCCAGTGCACCATGCACAATGTGGGTAGCCATGGTGCCATATTCAACTGTGCGGAGCCATGGCGCAGCACTGTTGAATATCGCTCAGACCACGCCCTGGCGCATCCCAGTTGTACTGCACCCTGATTGCACCCCTGCCTGGCGCAGTTCTGAATATTCCACCCCATGTGTAAATGCAGCTTTAATGAAAGAGAAGATTTTGTCCATGTTTTACTGAAATGCCCATGGTACAACAAAATCAGGAAAATCTGGTTACAACCGATTATCGACTTTACAAGTGACACTGAGATAATTACAGTACTATTTACAACAGAGGATCAACTTATAATTCATGGAGTAGGGAAATATCTATTGCTCAACAGGAAAGTAAGGAGAAAAAATAAATCTAACTTAAATTTACATGAAAATGTTAAACTATCTACTTATCTGAGAATTTGCACAGTAGGCTTGATCTGTTATTGCACATTCTATTGGTTTTAACAGTTTCATACAAATGTGAATTTAATGTATACTTATGTGATTGTATGTCAGTTTGTCTTAATGTGTATGTCTCATGTAAATTTATGTTTTGTGATAATCATTTTTTAACACTGAACAAATAAAAGAACTGGACACTAGTATTCGGAGGGCAGGGGTGCTCATCTTAATATGAAGACACTTGCAGCTCTAGAGTCTTAAAGAATTAGGGAATCCAGAAGGACTTGTTCCTACATGTTAAACTGGGGATTAAGGAACTGTTGCCAGGCTGTATATATGACCCAAATGCAGATACCGCTTCCTTTTTTGCTTGGTTAGGAAAGGTTATCTGTACTTTTGACAGCTTCTTAACAGTGGACAATACTCTGGACAGGTCTGGAAATACTCTCAGGGGTCTTTTCCCAGCACAGATGGCCATGAGGGTATTATTGGACTCAAGTAGACTGATGAATATCTGGAGGGTACTTAATCCAACTAATAGAGATTATACATTTCACTTGGTTGTTCATAACACATATTCTAGAATAGATTACATTTTTATCAGCCCTTTCCTTATATCTGGAGTCTCTCATTGTGAAATTAAAATAGGATGATCTCAGATCATGCTCACATATCATTATCTGTTTGTCTGATATCATCTGGGATGGAAATAAGTATTGGAGATTAAATAATCACCTGTTAAGGGATGATTGGTGTTTAAATAAACTGAAACAAATTACCAGAGAGTACTTTGAAATAAACTATTCCTCTTTCCAATCTTTGACCTATTGTTAGAGTGCCTTCAAATGTGTAATTAGAAGGGAGCTGATCCGTTTAGCCACCCTACAGAAAAAACACCGAGAGAGACAGGCACATGCGCTACTTCAGTCAATTTGTTACTTGGAGAGGCATATCACACCAGCATGAAAGGGCCAAATATGCTGAATTTAATAGGGAGCAAGCTGAGCATGTACTTTTTCAGGTGAAAACTAATTATGAAATGTTTTGGGAAAAGGCAAGCAAACTGCAGGCAATGCACATTAAGCAATAAGAAATGGTCTGATTGATTACAGGCATTCGATCCAGCTCTGGAGGTGCTCTGCTTACTTCTTCTAGGGACCTTGTGGAAGAATTTAGAGATTTCTATGAACTTCTCTCTCAGGAGGATCTCTCTAATATCCCTCAGGACTCGGTAATTATGGAGTACCTTCAACATTTCAGCCTTCCTCAGGTAAACCCTGTAGCAATTCTGCATTTGATAATTCCTATCTTGGCATGAGAGGTTGAACATGCAATTTCAGATCTCATCCCAGATAAATCCTCCAGTCCTGACTAGTTTTCCCCTAGGATTTACATTGCCCTCAAGGAAAAGTTAGCATCTCATTTAGCCAAATGTTATCATTTTTGCTTTCAAAACTAATATTCTTTCCCTAATTTTTTAAATGCACCCATTACCTTTATTCCAGAACCAGGGAAAGACCACACAGAGATGCGTAATTAATGGCCTTTTTCCCTTTTAAATGTCGATACTAAAATTCTTTCCCACATTCTAGCTTTAAGACTATCCCTTTTTAGGCAGCCCCTTATTGGAAGGGAACAGATGGGCTTTATGAGGGGCCACCTGGTGTCTGACCATATAAGAAAGCTGTTCCACCTAATCTTGGCTTCCAGGGAGTCTGGTGTCCTGTGGTGTTGGTCTCCTTGGATGACAAGAAAGCTTTCGACAGGGTGTCCTGGCTCTATTTATTTCATACATTGACTGCGTGTGGGTTTCCCACTGCTTTTGTTAAATGGATTAAATTATTTTATTCTACCCCTAAAGCATAGCATGTATTAGATGCAATGGAGAAGTGTCTGACCCTTTTTTTTATTACATAGATGCACACAACAAGGATGTCTACTTTCTCCTTATTTGTTTAATCTTAAGTTAGAGCCCCTCACCAGAAGTATATTGAAATATCCACTGATTTCTGGAATCCCAATAGTTCCTTATTCCTTTGAATTTTTTACTTACGCTGATGATATTCTGTTACATTTCACTTATCCTGATTCCTCCCTTCTGGCAACTTTGCAGTCATTACAAGAATTCTGAACAATATCTGGTTATAAATTAAATTTGTCAAAGACAGTTATCATGCCCTTAAATAACAAAATGTAGAAGCACAAGCTTCCCCCTGAGGTACAGAATTGTTGGTCAACATCTAATTCGATATACCCGGGCATTAAAATTGCACTAAGTCCCCCAGCTCTGATTAATGCTAATCTTTCACCCCTCATATGAAATTTATTGACAGACCTTACTCAATGGCAACACATCCCTCTGTGAGGAAGAGTTTTCCTTATTCATATAAATGTGTTACCACAGTTTTTATATCCTCTGGTGATGATTGGGGTACCCTTGCTGCAATTTTGGTTCACACTAGTACATGGCATGATTTCTAATTTTCTATGGAATGGCAAGTGACCACGAATAACTTTCCCAAAACTAACTTTGGCTAAATAACATGGATGCCTTCAACTACCAAACATCTTCTGGTACTATTTGGTCTCCCAAGCCAATAAATATTTCTGACTTGGTGCTTACCAGGTATGGGAAAAGGAACTGACTATCCACCACCTTATTGGAAGGATACTGAAGTTTACTTACTGTATGTCAGAAAAATGGTATCACCCCAAATGTCCTCCCCTATATTTATTAGAAGAATATACCTCCACTTTTGCATCTTACTCCCATTGGTTGGTCATTAAAACTTAATGTGCAGTTATGTAAACTTCTAAACTATGCTCCACAGAAGGTTCCTCAATAACCTTTGCATGACGATCCTAATTTTAAAACTCCTAGCAGTACTATTCCTTTATCCTTTCTACCCACTGCCAACTTAAATAATCTCTCCTGTATATTACAGGAGGAGTTCCTGCTCCCCTTTGAACAATTCTGTGTTATTAACCCTTGCTATGCCATGGACTGATATATCAGTCCAGAATTCCTATACTTTCTAATTCTGTTGGCAGTCTAAGGGTTAATACCTTACACTCTACAGAAGTATTATCCTTTTTTCAGTTAACACATACAGTACAACATTATCTGGGAACTCATCCTTAGCCTTTATTGGAGGGAACTATTTATCGAGACTTAGCAATGTTAATGACAGCACACTCAGTTTCCTTGCTTTATAAAGCTTTGAGGGATGTAATAGCTCAGGGTGCATGACTTCTAAGTACTTATTGGAAATCAGAATTTCCCTCCAATTAGATGATCTTTACCTCCTCAGCACAATAGGAACTCATATTTCAGTTTATTAAAGTAGATAAATTATGATTAATACAATATGAAATCCTACATAATGCTTATTACACTCCTTGCAGGTTTTATCAGTTTGGGTACTTGCCTAGTCCTCTTTGTCATAAATGTAACCTGCAGGAAGCTACATTATGGCATCTTTTATGGGACTGCCCAGTAATCTTTAACTTTTGGAAGCAACTTCAGTCTCACATGGATCCCTCTTAGGCCTTCAAGATGCTTTCACACCTGAAATATGTTTACTTGGCTTAGGTGGAAAAATATGTTATATAACTCTCATTGCAGCTGTGGCAAAGTGGATCATTATGAGACACTGGGCTGAGGAGGTGCCTCCCACATATAGTGAGTGGAATAATGAGTTTCTGACAGTATTTAGAATGGGAAAAGTCAGTAGCCAGATTATACCATACTCTTCCTACTTTTCAAAATAGACGGGAGAAGCTACTCACTCTCTTAATGATCTCTTAATTTATCTCTTGGGTGTTTTGCCACTTTTTTCTTTCTCTGTTCTTTGATTTATTAACCCTAATGCTCAGCAACATCTTTTCTTACATATTTAGTATTTAATAGAATGGCAGTACAGTTGATATATATTTTATTAGTTGTCTCTTCTATTTCAATCATGGACTTTTCTTTTTTGCAAACTTCTTGTGTACTAGACATGATGGGAGTAGTGCAGTGCAGTGGCTGTGGAGTGGCAGTCTTCTGGGAGATGTTTTGTAGGATGCAGTGTTGTCCCATCTGCAGGCACCTCTCTGGGCTGAGGGAGGAGGTTGCTCGTCTCCAGGCTGAGTTGGCCAAGATTCAGGGGACCTCCTTTCCCACCCAGGGACCACCAGGGCCACTGCTGCTGCCTCAGAGGTTGCCAAGAAAGAGGAGCAATTGGACCACAGAGGGCTCAGAGAGGGTAAGAGTGATGGAACAGAGGTGCATCCCTCCAGTTATACCTCTCCACAATTCATACATCATACTGACAGAGTGTGGTACCCCTATGGAGGCACCCACAGTGGAGACCACGGAGGATGCTAGGAACCTTCACAAAGGAGATACACAGGAGGGTGACATGGGACCCCGCAGGGGAAGGAAACAACTCCTGGTGGGGGACTCCATTGTTGGGTGGGCAGAACTGGCAGAGCAGGGAGGTAAGATGCCTGCCTGGCACCATGACTTTGAGGGACAGGGAGTGAATCCTCAGGATCATGGGAGCAGCTGCATGGGGGAGGGAGCTGGATGTTATTGTCCACCTAGGACAAATGACCTGGCTGGGAAAGGGATCAGAGCAGTGCAAGAAGAGTCTGTGGAGTTGGGGAGGGTCCTTAGACAAGTAGCACACACAGTAACCTTCTAGGAGGTACTGCCTGTCTATGGCATGGGTGAGGTTAGGGTGCTCCGCACCAAAAATTTCAGTCAATGGTTGACAAACTGGTGCAGAGCTCAGGGTTTTGGCTTCATTGGTGACTGGGGGCCCACCTGGAGGAATGCAGGCCTATACTGGTGCAGTGGTCTATATCTGTCCAGAAAGGGAACCAGGATCCAAGTAATAGGTTTAAATACTTCATTGACAAGCATTTAAACTAGCCAAGGGGGGAGGCACTGAAAAGGAGCAGGGAAATCCTTGTCTCCCCCCAAAAAAAATCAGGGTTGTTAGTGAGGAAAATGCAAAGATAGAGAAGTTGATAGGGAGAAGGGCAGGGGTAAATGGAGGCAAAGATAGTAGGAACAGAGATGGGGCAAAAAGGGGTAAGGCCATCAAGAAATGGAGGGTAATGAGTACCAATGCCCATAGTATAGGTAACAAGCTCCCTGAACTGGTGGCCTTGATGGCAGAGGGATGCCTGGATATCATGGCAGTCATAGAAACATGGTACACAGAGAATCATGACTGGGATGTCAACATACCAGGGTACACAATCTACAGGAGGGACAGGGAGGGTAGAAGAGGAGGAGTAGCTCTCTACATAAGGGAAGGGATCAAAGCAATGGAGCTAAAGGGTAAACAGGGAGGAGAGGAGGCACTGTGGGTCACCCTGGAGACCAGAAATGACACCGCAATCTACACGGGGGTTGTATACAGACCCCTATCTCAGGGGGAGGAACTAGACAAGGAAATGATAGAAGGCATCCTTAGGATGGCAGAAAAAGGGGAGATTTTGTTGATGGGAGACCTGAAAATGCCAGATTTTAACTGGAGCTCCTATGCTGCAGCCACATCCAAGAGCAGGGTCATTCTTGATGCCCTACAGGGAGGCATGCCTCAGACAACTAGGGTTGGAACCCACTTGGGAGGGAGCAATCTTAGACCTGCTACTCTCAAATAGGGATGGAGAGAGGATCTCAGATCTAGAAGTGGGTAACCATCTGGGTGCAAATGACCACCAAACAGTGTGGTTCATGATAAACACAGCCGCAGAGTCAAGCCATACAAAAGTGAGGATACTGGACTTTAGGAGGGCTGACTTTGTCAAAATGGGAGAGTGCATCAGAAAAGCACTAGCAACCAGGCAAGAAGGAGGGGTGGAGGAACAATGGGGAAACATCAAATCTGCCATCACAAAGGCAACAAGCCTTAGTGTGAAGCAAATAAACATATCAAAATGAAAGAAAAAAACACTATGGTTCTCAAAAGAAGTGGCGGGGAAGGTTATGGAGGAAAAGATAGCATTCAGGAAGTATAAGGAAACAGAAGGAGCAGGACAGAGAACTGTACCAGTTAAAGCAGAAGGAAACAGGGAAGGCAGTCAGAATAGCAAAGGCCCAAACCGAGGAAAAGATAGCCAATTTGGTTAAGAAGGGGGTAAAACCTTTTATAGGCACATTAGGGAGTGAAGAAAGACCAAGGGAGGGATAGTGAGACTTAATAAAAGGGAGGGTAGGTGGGCAGATAGAGACAGTGAAAAAGCAGGGATACTAAATAAATACTTCTGCTCAGTATTCACAAAAGAAGAGGAGGGGGAGATACCTAATCCAATGAACAGAAGCACTATGGATAGGCGGGGTCGATACCAGTCCTTTCACAAAAGAAAGGATTCTGAAAGAACTCCTAAAACTGAAGGTGGACAAAGCAATTGGGCCTGACAGGATTCACCCCAGAATTCTAAAAGAATTAAGGGGAGAACTAGTGACACCACTGACTACCCTTTTTAACAAATCATGGGAGGATTGTGTGGTACCTAAGGACTACAGGAGGATGGATGTGATTCCCCTTCACAGAAATGCTGAGCAAAGCAGAAGCCAGAAACTACAGACCTGTTAGCTTGACCTCAGTGGTAGGGAAAATTATAGAATCACTTCTGAAAGAAAGAATTATTGAGTACCTAGAGTCCAGCGGGGCACAGGACCCAAGGCAGCATGAATTCACAGTGGGAAAGTCATGTCAGACAAATCTACTAGATTTCTTTGACTGGGTGACCAAAGTAGTAGATCAGGGAGGGGCTGTGGACATGGACTACCTAGACTTTAACGAGGCATTTGACACAGTCCCACACAAAAGATTAATAAACAAATTAACCAACCTGGGAGTGGGTCCCAGGGTGGTAGCCTGGTTAAAAAATTGGCTGGATAACAGGACACAGAGGATAATAGTAAACAGAGTCCACTCTGAAGAAATGGGGTTTACTAGCGGGGTACCACGGGGTTCTGTACTTGGTCCAGTCCTTTTTAATGTCTTTATAAATGATATTGCAGAGGGACTGGAAGGAAAAGTATGCTTCTTTGCAGACAACACAGAGATCTGCAACAGGGTTGATACACAAGGAGGGTTGGAAAGGATGAGAAGGGACTTGGCAAGGTTGGTGGAAAGGTCAAAAGTATGACAGTTTAGATTCAATGCAAAGAAGTGCAAAGTAATGCACCTGGGAAACAAAAACCCTGGATAAGACTACACAATGTGGGGGGCGGGGGTATTAACAACAAAAATAGAAAGGGACATGGGTAGTCATATCAGATGACCTAAAGGTAAGCAAGCAATATGAGACGGCAGTAAGGATGGCTGGGGGATACTAGGATGTATAGGGAGAGGCATCACCAGTACAAAATAAGAAGTTCTTTCCTCTCTGTACAGACAGTTGGTGAGACCACATCTGGAGTACTGTGTGCAGTTCTTGTAACCCCATCACCGCAAGGACATAGACAGGATGGAGGCAGTTCAGATGAGGGCAACTAAAATGGTGTAGGGTCTTCAACAGAAGCCATATGAAGAGAGACTAAAGGAGCTTAATATGTATACCCTTGAGGAAATGAGGGAGAGGGGGGACATGATAGAAAATGTCAAGTACCTCAAGGAAATAAACAAAGTCAAGAGGGTAGCATCTTACAGAAAAAGAGATATACGCAAGAACAAGGGGACACAATTTGAAGATAGAGAGGGGGACAGCTCAGGGGCAATGTGAGGAAGTATTTTTTTCTCAGGCAGGGTGGTGGACGCATGGACTGGCCTTCTGGAGGAGGTGGTGGGGTCAAAAACAGTGGGGGAATTGAAGAATGCATGGGACAGACATAAGGCAATTCTGGTGAGAGTAGGAAGTAGTAGACTGTTGGTTAACTATAATCTGCTACTTATCCAATAGGTAGGGAAATGGGCAGACTAGTTGGGCCCAGCGGTCCTTATTTGTCATCAAAGTCTATGTTTCTACATTACTATTAGGCATAGTTATTATGGTTACATTTTATCATTTTTGAACTTGTTCATATATTCTTGTATCATAAATGATGATAGATATGGTCACACCCTGCTTGGCATGGACTTACTTGAAGGTGTTTTCCTACTTTGTCTTTGTTTTTCTTTTTTTGTTGAGTTATTATTGGTTGGTTATTTGTATTTTTGCTCATTAGTTAATGTATAACTGTTTTATTAGATATTATAAAAAGGAAGGGAGAATCCTGTATTTTGATTGTCTGCTAGCCATGCGTTAGAAGTGTCTAATGCATGGCTAGCAATAAGTTCAGGCAATCACAACCGTAGGTAAAATAATCAGGTATTAAGATCCAAATAGAATGTTCATGTTTTGAATTGCTGCCATTGTTTTACTCCCGCTAGTTCATTCCTTACTGATCCAGCCTGCCCACCATCAGTTCTGTTTACTGCCTTGTCATAAATAAGCACTCCACAATCACGAATACATATATCGATTTCTTAAAACTGTCTCTTGTTTTTTTTTATTTTATGATCGTGGCTCTGCACCCCCTAGCTCCGCTTTCACTTCCTCACTCTGTCCTCTCTACTGTAGCCATGATGTCTCACTATCACCACACAGTCTAGCTAACACCAGGCGCTAACAGCATATGTTTGCATGAGCACATTGCTCCCCTTTCAAAAAAACATAAATGTTTGTCAGAGTTACTCTGCGAAGCTCCTTTCTGCCACCACTCTGATCTTCTCCGACACTGATGATTTAAAACCATCGCTGTCAGCATATGTGTGTGTGTGTGTGTGTGTGTGTGTGGGCGTGAGACGGGACTCTCCATGGCATATTAAAGTGGCTGTCTTTTAAATTTTACTTTCTTTTAAATTTTCAATCGCGGCTCTCTCCATAGTCCGTTCACTAACCTGCTGTCTTGCTCGCCCTACCAAGTTTCTTAAGTCCACAGACAGCCGCTTTAATACGCCATGGAGAGTCCCGTCTCACACACACACACACACACACACACACACACACACACACACACACACACGCTAACAGCATAAACGGACTCTGGCTTCAAAGGCAGTGAAGCTCAAAATCTGCAGATTAAATAGAAAATGTGGATCAGTAGCTGGTGTGACTCCTTTTATCTTTTCAAATCACTCACCAGCATTCCAAATACTGTTCTCGTTTCTTTCCCACCCACCTGCTCATTCGATCTGCTTGTTCCCCGTTCCCCACTCTTTATGTGCCGCAATGCTCACAAGGGTAGCAGGAATCTTTATTAAATTAAAACAAAGTTGTGCTCAAAAGGCTCACAAAAATGAATACTTGGGTCAAAAGAAATTAACAATAAACAAATGCTTTCCAGCACAGTATAAACGGGAGAACATTTTTTGTGTTTTTTTTAATGGTTGTTGTATAAAAACTATAGCTAGGCAAATGCAGCATTACAGGCGGAAGAACTATTTTATCTAAAAATTCCCACAACATGTAACTTTATTTTATATTAAACCTCTGAATTTTAATTGTCACAGTTATGTCAAATACAGGTTCCCATTTTATAAGTGCAATAAGACACTCCGGGGGTGTGCATTAGACATTTCTAACGCATGGTCAGTGGCTAAATGCACCCGGCCTGCAGCCTCGTGCCTTATTACACCCCTGACTGTGCGTTAGAAATGTCTAATGCACACCCCCTTGTGTCTTATTGCTTACTGATTGTTTTGTAGTTATAGTCTGTATTTGGAGGAAAATTCCTAATAAAGTTGATTAAGCTTAAAAGGAAAAAAGAAAAAAGAATGAAGTGCACCATAACATATCATTTTATGCTAACTATGCTATTTAATTTAATGGTCAGGTTTGTCCGCCACATGAGAGAAGCAATCATTTCAAATTTAATGTTCATCGCAAATCATCTGATTGTTTATAGTTTTACATACATTTCAATAATTTAAATATCAAGTCATTTTCTGATAAGTCTGCAATCCTTAGGTTGTTCCTTTTTGTAAATGGTCACATTAATTTATCTTTGTCTGGTGTTGTTCCTCATCAGTTCTCTGGAACCAGAGAGAGAACTGTGATAGCATGGTCCGCACTTTATTGTAATGGCATGTCTTTAAAAAAAATCCTTCACTAGACTAAAACCACTTTTGTGGTTCTTTGTTTTCATTTTTCCTCATTCCCTGTTTAACAGAACTGTGATTATGTTACTTTATTTATACATACATGGTTCTCTATAGATGTCTCTTGGCTGACCAAGAGTGTCATCTCCAGTCTTCTTAGGGTTGTGGAACAATGAAGCCACAGGACATCTTGGAATCACCACTTTATAAAGTGCACTAATTTTTTAAATATATATTGGCATTATATTGAAAATCTTGAAAGCTGAAGGCATGCCTCAGTTCAAAAAATAACTCATGTTACAAGGAACACAAATATGAGCATTGGTGGACAATACAGTATCCTTCATCCACCCGCCGCAGGAAAATGGTGACTGGAAGGGAAATTCAGTCATTCTTTCATAGAGAACATAGCTTTATTTGTAAGGCTGAGCATTCAGTTGGTGAGCTGCATTTTTTTATGACAAACATTGAAATGAGCAAATTGTGGTGCAGGTGTATGCCACGTGGTAATTTTTCAATGTTGACAGACAATGACATTGTTAAACGTTTGGCCAATCTATTCTGCTCATATTGCATGGTCCCCGGCT
The DNA here is from genome assembly GCA_016271365.2 of Neoceratodus forsteri. Taxonomy (NCBI): domain Eukaryota; kingdom Metazoa; phylum Chordata; order Ceratodontiformes; family Ceratodontidae; genus Neoceratodus; species Neoceratodus forsteri. The sequence goes on from CM057459.1 coordinate 898,467,040, forward strand.
TAAGCTATTAAGCAGGCCATACATTCAAAATCATCCCATCCTTTCCATACACCACTCCCATGGCACTTACTTTGCCTTTATGTCTTGCACAGCTTCCTTTGAAGCTGCACACTGACTTCAGTTCAACAAACTCTTGCAGCAGTGCATTCCAACTTGCCACCAACCTCTTTGTGAATTAATGCTTACTAGCCTCACTCCTAAACTGTTACCCTCTGACTTAGGAATATGCACTATTTTGTTTTGATTACCACTCAGCATAAAGAGACACTACTTATTTAACCTATTTCAGTTTATTTTTTATACTGGAAAGGCATGTGAGCAAAATTGCTTATTTTCATGAATGTCCGGTTGTACACAGACAACAAAAGCTTAAAGGTTAAAACAAGATTGTACAATACAAACTGGGTCAATATAATAATATCAAGGGTATACAAAGTGTGATCAAATAAATACATATACAGCAACAAAACATGGTAGGCAGTCATAGGTTGGTGTAGGCTGAAGACACCTAAGGTAATTTGGGATGGAAGCATATACAGGTTTGGGAACTAGCCTTGTAAACCTTCAGGTTGTTCTTGAAAGAGGCCAATGAGGTACATTGAACTAGGGAAGGGGGTAGGCTATGGAATAGTTTTGCTCCCTTGTACAAGAGGGTGTGTTGACCTTGGGTAGTCTTACAAGACAGGAGAGTGAAGTAGCTGGAGCCAGATCATCTGATAGGCCTTGTGTAGGCCGACCTTGGGAAAATGGAGACTATGCTATTTGGTAAGAGTTCCCTGGCAATTTTTTTTTTTTAATTTAAATTTTATTCAATTTTCAAACATAACAAAGTACAACATGGTGAAAGACAAGGTAAAACATGAAGGAACAAGCACCAACTACCTCAACCTCCCCCCCATACCCCCTTCCCCACCGGGAGGATGCCGCCACCAAAAGGAAGAAAAAGAAAAGGAAAGGGAAGCAGAGGAGACAAAGAGAAGAAAGAGGGAAGAGAGAAGGCCAAGGTGAGTCGTAGGTTGAGATCATGACCCCTAAAAAGAAAGAAAAGGAGAGGGAGAATGAAGACCTCTTATGGGGTCTTAATGAAGATACAGGAGTAGAGTTTACCCCATTTTTTATGAAAGGCAGACAAGTCATGTCTGGTACTGGCAATCAACTTTTCGATTTTAAAACTAAGTGACATTTCTGCCACCCATTCCTGGTAGGTAATATCAGATTGGTCAACCCAGTGACGAAGGACTAGCCTTTTAACAGCCATCGAAATGAGGGCCATGTGATATTTCCTTCATTAACCTTGATAGAGGAATAGATGCCCAAGACACAAATTTCAGGGGTGAATAGGTCCTGTAGGCCTAAAAGTGGACTTGTTGTCTCGGATGTGTTGCACAAAGGAGCTACTTTAACACAGGCCCAAAAATATAGAAATATTCCCCAACCAGTACCACATCTGATACACTTGGGGAACTAATTTTCCTAACTTGACTAAATTTACTGGGGTATAGTACATGTTGTTGACTATAAACTGTGTAAGTTTATTCCTATCTAAAGAAAGAAAATGGTGTAAATCTGCCCAAACCTGAGCCCAAGAATGGGGGGCACCACCAAGCAGCGTATCCCATGCCTTGGAACCAGGTAAGGTATCCGGAGCTTTGCTGAGAAGTAGATGTGAATAAAGTTTAGCAATGGAGTGGGGTTCGTTGACTCGGGACTTAAGCGAATCTAAAAGAGGATGTATGCCAGACGTCCTTTTCACCAGTCCAAAAACGCTAACTATGAGATGTCTCAGCTGGAATACTTTAAATATGGCTAGAGAGGGGATGTTAAATTTGGCCATCAGGTCTCGAGAAGAGCCAATAGAGTCCTGAAGGAAGAGGTCGCCCACTACACAGTCTCGGATTTGTGGTAGCCAGGAGGGGAGCAGCCAGCTTGAACCTAGCTTAATATTGGGGTTAAGAACTAGTGGTTGGGGGTCTTTGGTATTTTGTATTCTAACCAAGGTACAATACTGATTGAAGACCTTAATTGAGGTCCCAATTACAGATTCACCTAATGGGGTGGAAGAGTTGAGAGTTTACAGAAAAATGCAGAATGAGGGTTTATATTATGGGACTTCAACAAATTAACCTCCAGCTGCAACCAAAAGGCCGGTAAGTGTTTGGAGAAGGGAGAGCCATTTGCCCATTTTTGACAGGTGGCTAGCCCAATAATAAAATTCAAAGTTGGTGTTAAGACCACATTGGCTTTGGAAACATAATTTGAAGAAAGTTTCCTCGGTTGTTTATCTTTCCAGATAAACTTGGTGACCAAGGTGTGAATTTTCCGGAAAAAGCCTTAGGTAGCCAAATATTTAGCAGACTTAGGATAGAATATACGGGAGTATATTCATTTTGATTATACTTATTCTACTACCTAAAGATAAGGAAGGTTAGACCATTCATAGGTCGCTTTGGATTTTGTCTAACAAGTCGTCAAGGTTGAGTTTCCTAACTATATTAGTATCGCGGGCTAGATAAATACCCAGGTATTTAAGGTAGTCAGGTGTCCATTTCATCCCAAAATGAACAACATCCGCATGGAATAAGAGGGAGTTCAATGGAAATATTTCGGATTTGGACAAATTCAACTTGTAGTTGGAGACTTCCCCGAATTGATTGATAATTTTCAGAACTTCCTGGATAGAGCTGACTGGATCCGATAGGTGTAACAGAATATTGTCAGCAAATACCGACATAGTAAGTATTTGTTGGTCAACAAGACAACCAGTAATAGTAGGTGAGGATCTAATACGGACTAGCAGAGGTTCCAGGTAAAGATTAAATAAATAGGGTGAGAGAGGGCATCCCTGACGGGTACCAGAGTATAAAGGGAATCTGGAAGAGAACACCCCATTGCAATACCCTCTTGCAGAGGGAGAGTAATAGATCACTTGGATCCACTGAATAAATTGTGTTGGAAAACCCATCTTATTCAAAGTAGCCCATAAAAATTCCCAGCTAACTCGATCGAATGCCTTTTCGGCATCTAAGGCTACTAAGGCCATGGGAGATTGAGAGTTTTGGGCCGCACAAAAAATGTGTGAGAGAGTTCTTATGTGGTCAGATGCCGATCTCCCCTGGACAAAGCCTACCTGTTCTATGCTTAGGAGTGTTTGCCAAACTTGTTTAATTCGCAAAGACAGAATTTTGGTCAGGATTTTAATGTCGTAGTTAAGTAACGAAATTGGCCTGTAGTTGGCGGGATCTAGAGTTGATTTATTAGGTTTAGGTATAAGGATTATAACTGCTTCCAGAAGTGAGGAATCCAAGGGGCCTGAAGTAAGGATATAATTAAATAGCTTTAACAGAACAGGGGCGAGATCACTGCCCAAAGCTTTGTAGAAATTTGGAGAGAACTCATCTGGGCCAGGGGCTTTGTCCAGGGTGAGACCTTGGATAGCATCTGTGATTTCCTCTAAGGTAATGGGAGCCGTTAGTATTTCCCACTGACTAGGATGAAGTTTAGTCAAGGGGGTGTTCTCAAGAAAAGCCATTATATGGGGGAGCTGCGAGGAAGAGGTACTGGTCCCGTATAGGTGCTTGTAGAAAGATTCGAAAACCCCAGCTATGTCCCTCGGATTGGTTTTGATAGAGCCGTCATTTGCAGTGATTCCTGGGATTAGTCTCGAACTCTCTACTTCTTTAAGTTTAAGAGCCAGCAATCTACCTGGCTTATCGCCCTGATCAAGGTATTTTGTTTTAGTTTTCAGGATGGAATATTCGGTTTTCTCCCTAATTAAGCTTTCATACTCATCTTTAAGCCTGTAAAGATTTTTAAGCCTCTCCTGGGAAAATGAAGCAGAAAGGTTCTCCTCGGCCGATTTGATCTGGATAGCTAAGGAGTTGATTCTTTCTAGCCTTAGTTTTTTCCTTTTAGATGCTTCCTTGATAAACTCACCCCTAAGAAAACATTTTAGGGAGCACCACACCAAGTCAAATCTGGAAACTGAATCTTGGTTAACTTCTAGGAAGGATGAGATCAGAGCCTTGAAAAGTGAGACCACCTGATCATCTTTCAAGATCTGGTTATTAAGTTTCCAGGTAGTGTCTCGCTGACCTGGAGGCCCTGGTGCCAGCTTAACCCAAGTCATAGCATGGTCTGAAATAACAATTGGCTCGATATTGGTAGTGGAGACATTAGACAGAAGGCTGGTGCTCACCAAGATGTAGTCTATACGTGACCAGGAATTATGGGCTGGGGAATAGAAGGTATAGATCTAGTGGAGGGTTCAAAAGTCTCCATGGATCAGCCAATCCCAACAATGAACAAAATCTGCTAGGCTAGCTGAGCCGGTGACGAAGTTCTGGTATCATTGTTAGACCGATCCAGTGCTTGTACAGGAGAGATATTCCAATCCCCCAACACAAAACTAGATGGTAAGAAGGTAGTCAGTAGGTCGGCCAGACCCATCAGAAATATGGCGCCCCCCACTGGCCATATATGGAGCCTAGGACAACCTCGGTGTTGTAAAGCAGTCCACAGACAAGGACGACCTGCCATTTGTATCTTGAACACATTTCTTCAACAGAAAAGGATATTGCATTTAATTAGGATGGCCACCCCTTTGCTATTAGTGGATTGGCCAGCAGCAAAACCTGTGAGAAACCTTTCAGTTTCAGTAGCTTGGTTTCATGTGTGTAATGTGGGTTTCTTGGAGGAAAAGTATGTCAACCCCATTAAAGAACTATTAAGTAAAATTTGACCTTTCTTGGACGCCTCTCAACCCCTCACTTCCAAGTAGCAAACTTAACGTGATTTAATGTCATTGTCCCCAGAAGAAAGTGTGAACAAGAGTAACATTGAAAATTGGCATCCCCAGGGAAGTCGATTAGCAGCGGCAAGCCCCCCCCAGAACCATTTACCCCGATCAGCCAAAAACGACTGTGAAAAGACCTCCTAATGATTTCAACACACAATGAGACATAAAACCAGATAAACAAACTCCAAGTCGGCAGAATCTTAGGCCGGGGTAACCATAACAGGAAAGTTGACATGCCAGTATTGTAAACCCCAGACCCTCCCTCCTTGAACCCCTTTATAAATCCCACATAACTATATACAGTTTCCCCAAACAGCAGGTGCAGAATAACATTTTTAAGTTTGTAACAAAATCCAGGAAACCGCTCCTGCAGTGCCATGGCCTACTCCTTGATAAACTAGACAGATACCGGAGGGCTATGTACAGCAACCAAATGGACCACTTGACCAACCAGTGGTACTGACAGATAAACTCTAAAAGGAAGAGAGGCCATGGCAGCCCTTTCCCCCCATTACAGTCGTGAGGCAGGATCAGAGCGCAGATTTTGCCTCTCGAGCCCCCCCCCCCAAAACAACTAAAGCCATCATTACCCCAGTAAAAAAAGAGCACAGTAACTGACACAAAACTGGTAAAGAGAAAGGGTAAGTCGAGTAAACTCACAACAACCACATCAGAAAAGGGATCCCAAGATCAGTGGCAGCAGGTCCGAATAACCGAAGAGCAAAAGGGATGGATTTACCTTACAGAGAGACCCCCTGGACGAAATGGCTCAAAGAAAATCATTCGCAAGGCACCGGCATTGAGAAGGGCTGAACGGGAGGAAGCACAGGGCGGAAACAACCGGGACGGACCTAATTGGTCCGAGTGATAATCATTCCTCCCGGAAACACAACCCTGCACTGAAGTTCCGGACCTCAGCCCTAAGCCAGCACGCGAGGAGCCTCAAGAAATCAGGCCTGCACAACCCCCTAGGCCACGCGGCCTACACCAGACCCCGCTGCCAGTCCTCCCAAGTCGGGCGAGACCCCACCAGGCCAGGTAAGCCCAAGCCTAGGCAGGACTCAAACGGAGAGTGAAAAAGGGGCTAAATTAGAACCGAAACCTAAGCAGGCTACTATTGTATCAAACACAGGTTACAAAGCCTGAAAGATGAATAACAGCATTAGGTTCAATTAAACAGATTAGGGAGTCTTGGTGAGGTCCGCAGGGCATGGTCGGGTCTTCGTAGATTGTCCGACGCCATCTAAGGTGACCACTAGCTTTGTAGGTATACCATTTTGAAACGGATTTCAGCCGCAATAAGTTTTTAACAACTGGATGAAAAGCGGCCCTTCTTTGCGGACTTCGATGGCAAATCCTGGGAGATTCTCAATTTAGCCTGGTTCCATTGGAGAGTCTATTTCCTTGGCCTTGGTCAGGACGTTGCCGCTCAAGGTAACTCAAAAATTTAATTATGAGCGGGCGAGGGAGAGTTCGTGGGGTCTAGGTTTTAAAGATCTGTGAGCCCGCCTATATGATAGATCTGGTTAATCGGGAAGGACCACCAGTTTATTCAAAAAGAGCTGAACGAACTTGATCACGCCGGTTCCTTCCTCGGCCTCTGGGAGCCCCAGAATGAGGATGTTATTTCGCCTGCTCCGACCCTCTAGATCTTCTGTTTTGGCTTGGAGTCTCTGTAATTGTTGTTTTAACTTGGTAATCTCTGGGTCGGTTTTATTTTTCCAGCGGTCCAGAGATGAGACGTTGGTTTCCAGGTCCCCTACTTGCCGTGAAAGGTCAGAGAAGTCCCTTCTGATAGATTTGATTTCCGAAGATATCTCCTGCAGAGTTTCTCTGAAGGGTAATATTTCTTTCAGGAAACGGTCTTCAGTCAGCAGGGTACTTGAAGGAGTCAAAGCAGCCTGTTTGGAGGGACCAGAGGGGTTGGTATTCCTGGCTTTCTTAGAGGCCTTCTCAGGCGTCGTTGATGGAGTGTGTCTTACACTGGCTGACTTCATGTCAGCTTCCATCGTTATAGCACCTCTGTAGCAGCTTTAAGCACCCTTAAAATAAGCTTGAGGATGCTAATTGGTAACAGCAAGCCTTTAGGATCACTAATATAGAGAAGGTTGTTGTATTTCTTGATAAAGAAGGTTGTTTTGGAAGGTGAAGGAAGAGAGCCAAGTAGAGAGCTGATCTCAGCCACACTGCATCACGTGACTCCCATTCCCTGGCAATTTTGAGGAAGAAGAATTGGATTTTGTTATCCAGCCTGTAACAGAGGCCAGTTGAAGGATTTGTAAAAGTCACAGTGGTGGGTCAATCTGGCAAGGCCAGTGGCAAACCGGATGATGTTGTGGTAGGTGGTCCTGAGCCTAAAGAAGTTTTTTTGGGAGAGGTTGGGGTAGTAAATCAAGGTGCCATAGTCGAAGATGGGGAGCAGGAAACTGTTGGCAAGCAGGTTCCTGGATTCAAGGATAAGGTATGGTTTAACTCCATACAACAAGCCTAGACTTTGGTGTGCTTTTTTAATTAGCTGATTAATGTGAGGTTCGAAGATTAGATAAAAGTCAAGGAGGAGACCAACGTACTTCAGCTCTGACTCTTAATTAAGTTGCCATTGTTATCCAGGATGTTGAAATCAAAGCTGGCAGTTTTTCTGGACCCCGAGAAAACCATTGACTTGATTGTTTTGTTTTTTTTGAGTTTAGGACTAGTCCCTTGTAGGAGAACCAGGAGTGAATCAGGTAGAAATCACATTAGGAGTTTTTTACGGAGGATGGATGGGTCTTTTCCTTTGCAGATCAGTGCTGTATCATCTGCATAAAGTATGATTTCAGTGTGCTTACAAATCTCAGAGAGGGAATTGACCACATGTGAGAAGAGGAGGGGTCCCAGAATGAAGCCCTGGGGGACTCCATATTTGATGGGGCAGGTGTCAGAGAGAACGCCTTCAATCACAGTTTTGTAGTCTCTGAGGCTGAAGTAGTTAGAAAACCAGTTTACAACATCCCAAGAGAAATTGAGACTGGAGAGGGTATGGAGGGGTACATTATGGTCGACGAGGTTGAAGGCATCTGTGAGGTCAACAAAAATGAGCCAGTGTAGAAGCCTTCATCAATAGCCTTGTAGATGATGTTAGTGAATCTGATGAGTGCTGTCTCTGTGTTATGGTCAGCCCTGAAACCGTGCTGTGAGTTTGTTTGGAGGTTGTATTTCTTGAGGTATTCAAGGGTTTGGCCAAGTACAATTTTCTTGATAATTTTGGAAAGTGGAGCCAGGAGAGATATAGGCCTGTAGTTGACCACATCATTTTTGGGGCTGGATTCATGTAGGGGTTTAAAGGTGGCCCATTTCCTTGTGAGGGGGGTTGGTGCCTGTGCAGAGGGAGTGATTGAAGATGTTAGTTACAGGAAGGGCAATGGGCTCACAGACCAGCTTAAGGATGTGGTAGTCAATGCTGTCAAGGCCAAGAATGGGTCTAGGATCGTGCATTTTTATAAGTCTGATCACCTCATGGGGTGAGAGGTATTGGACGCAGAAGCAGAGGTGGAGGTTTTGATTGGGGTGTGTGTTAGAGACCCAGGGTCACGAGAAGTGTTGAGTTTATATTTGTCAAGGTCACTGAAGTAGGAGTTGAAAAGGCTGGCAATGGCCAAGAGTTCTGTAATAGGTTGACCATCTAAAGAGAGGATGATTCAGACACTGGACTTGCCTCTCCCAGTGAGGTAATTCAAGAACCTCTAGGTTTTTTTCAGGTTACCCATGGAGATGAGTTGTTTTTCTCTAAAAAAGTTTATTTTAGCAGATCAAACTGCAGATTTAGAACTGTTAAGAAGTGTTTTGTATTGTTGTGAGAGGTTCTGGAGTTTGAGTTTTCTATAGATTGACCAAGCCCTGTCTCTCTTCCTCATGAGGTGAAGGAGGTTAGCAGTTACCCATTTGTTTCTAATCCCTTTGACCCTACGGTTTTTAAGGGGGATGAGGGAGTTGAAGATCCTTTGGAAGTTCTTTCTGAATGTGTCAAGGGCTAAGTCTGTGTCCATGACGCATTCAATGAAAGACCAGTCAGTGGCAGGTATGGCTTTGGTGAACTCATCGATGCTAAGTGTTTTAAGCTGTCTTGAGTAGATATATTTATGTTCTGTTTTAGCAGTTCAGCAACAAAAAACTACACAGTGGCCACTCAGGGAGTCAGGAAGAATGCATGAGTCACTGAAGTGTGAGGGGTTGGAGACTAAAATCCTGGCATTTGTCTGTACCCCCCCCCCACTCCCTCTCATTTCTGTTTGCTTCTCCCTCCCCTCCTGCTTCTTGGTGATTCTCTCCTCGTCTGCTACTTTCTTGTGGATGCCTGCCTTTCTTCCCCTGTGTTTGTGTTTCCCCCCCGCCCTATCCTATTGTACCTCTTTTGGGCCTTCTGTATCCTTGGTAGGTGTTCCTATTTGCCAGGGGCTCACTCCATTCTTGCTGCTTGTAGCAGCCTGCACAGCATTCTGCTTCCGTCTGTCCCCTGCCAGTCTGGTTCGACTGTGGCATCACCCTGCTTCCCTTCTCATGGCTTTGCCTTGCATCTTCCCCTCCTCAATTTCATTCGCTACCCTACCTTGGCACTCAGTCCATTGCACGGCTCCTGTTAGCCAGCTTCCAGCCGATCCCCAGTTGGTCAGCTGTATTCTATTTGTTTGCACTTCCTTTCACTTGGTGTTTTTGTCTCCAAAGCAGGTCGGCCTTGATTATGGCTTACATATCAGCCAGCTACTGCTGCTGGCATTCCCTCAATTTACTTTTCCTTATTATTTTGGGCTCAATTCACTGTACTAATTCAATCGGCCCTACTTTGGCTGCTGTTATTTTATTTATTTTATCTTAATGATTAAAGGTTCACCTGTATTTATCATACTACTTATTTACTCCACGACATGCAACCCAGCTGGCATGTCAGCCCAGCTATAGCTGTTACCCAGCTCCAGCTGCTGGTACTTAATCTATTTTATCTTACTGATTTCATTAGCTGTTTGGTGTCATGGTACCTCATATGTGGATTCTATGTTTTTCCTGTGCTACATTACGACTACGTTCCCCCCACATTCGGAGACATGCCAAGCATGTCCATTACTTCCAGGACTCAGGGCTAGCCCGGTGGTCGATGGTCTCACTCTGCACCAATGAAGTCCGCATCTTGAGCATGCAAAGCTTGGGGCAGGGTCCTTCTCATCTGTCTCATAGTGGGAATGTCCTCGTTTCAGGTGGACATTCAGTCATCAACTGTACAGATGGCACCTCTAGATGTAGCATTTAATGATCCACTGATGCAAAAAGTACTGCATTACAGACTCCGAATAAGCATATCCCCAGTAAGTCTCATACCAAAAACTAGATTTCTATGTTACTTCATTTTAAAGTTATGAACTATTTTGTAAACCTGATTTCACTACCTGGTCAAAACAGCCTGTTTCAGTGCAGAGCTGCTGCTGATGTCATCTCAGGCCTCACAGTCTAGTCTCTGACCATACTGAGACTGTGAATGCTTTTAACACAAAATTCACTGACTTAACCACCTATCTCAGCAGACACCCCCCCAACTTCCCCAGCTCAGAACCTCCAGCCAAACAACCCCCCTCCTCCTCAACCACCAGCCTGCCCCCACCTTTCCATTTCAGGGCTATTGGGCAGAATGTCACTGTCAAACTTCTGAAATCTCTCCAGGCCAAAGGAAGCCATGGCAGTGATCAACTATACCCCTCTTTTCTAAAACTTATCTTGTTAAACCCCTCACATTCATATTCAACCTTGCCCTTTCTATGTCTGCTGTGCATGACTCCTGGAAAAATGTAAATGTGGTAGCAATCTTCAATGCTGGTGATCCTCTCTCCCCTGACACCTATAGGCCCATCTCCCTCCTCCTCCACCTAAGTAAACTGCTTGAAAAAATTGTACACTTCCAGCTATCAGAGCACCTAGAAAAATGTAACCTCCTATGTCCCCTCCAGCATGGCTTCTGCAAGCACCAGAGTACCTCCTCTGCCTTGGCCATTTTTTCCTATCATGTCCTAAAGAAACATGGACCAGGGCAAAGCCACAGATGCTGTCTTCGTAAATCTGTCAAAGGCTTTTAACCTTGTTGGCCAACACCTTCTCCACTCCATCCTGCTGCTTTCTGGCTGCTCCTCTGGAACTGCTGCTCGGTTCTGTAGCTATCTCTCTAACAGATCTCAGTCTGCTATCATAGGTAAAGCATCCTCTGCTGCCATACCTGTATACACTGGAGTTCCCCAGCGTTCCATACTCTGCCCACTACTATTTTCCTTGTTTGTTAATGCACTCCGCAAGGATAACCTCAGTTGTAAAGCTTTCCTCTACACTGATGAACCAGTCCTCTACCAAAGCGACAAATCAATTGAATCCATCTCCTCCACTCTCACATGAAACTACGGCTCCACCCATCAATGGTTCCTCTCCAACAAGCTCCTAGTCAATGAAAAAAAAAAAGACTAAATCTATGCTCTTTGGCTTTAAACCTTTCCTCATCAAAGTCACCAAAACCAACTCCTCCCACCATGTACTCACCCCAGCAGGCCATCCTCTTGAAAATGTCCTATCTGCCACCGGCCCAGTGAGACTGAGGGCTGAAGTACTGGTCACTGCACCTCATGTCATGCTGGCAACCGTTGTTCGGGAATGAGCATGGGTCACCAGGGTCTGGCAGGGGAGTAGAGAGAATGAGCATCCGATGGAACTGCTCCCCCTCTCCGGGGTGGGGGGTTCATGACAGTCAGTGCCAGAGTGCCCCTGTCGGAGTCTGGGACAAAATGCACTCAGCCTGGGGAGGACTCATGGGCAGACACCAGGAGGGGAGGTGCATGGGACACATGCGTCCTCTGCCAGCATCATTGCATGCCCACCAGCTCAGGGGAAAGAAAACAGAGAAAAATGGCTACCTGGTCAGGTGGCTTGATGGCCATACAATGGTGCGTCGGCTCAGGGGAGTTGTTGATTTGGATCTGGACGGGTGGGTGAGTTGGGAGCTCCCCACCACCCCTCTGTGGGGGGGGAGCATAGGGGATAATGGCAATGTCCCTAGGAGCAAAGTGGCAGTTGGATGGTGGCCAGAGTCCCAGAAGTTGCCTGGATGGGAGCAGACCAGGTAGGCAAGCAGAAAAAAAAAAGAAAGAAAAAAGAAAATGTCCTATCCTTCAAATATTTAGGCGTTACACTTGACCCTTCCCTTTCTTTCTCTGAACATGTCAAAAACACTGAAATATAGAAACATAGACTTTGATGGCAGATAAGGACCACTTGGACCACCTAGTCTGCCCATTTCCCTACCTATTGAATAAGCTGCAGATCCTAGTTAACCAACAGACTAATTCTTCCTACCCCCCACCAGAATTGCCTTATGTCTGTCCCATGCATTCTTGAATTCCACCACTGTTTTTGACCCCACGACCTCCTCAGGAAGGTCATTCCATGTGTCCACCACCATCTCTGTGAAAAAATACTTCCTCACATTGCCCCTGAGCCGCCCCCCCTCTATCTTCAAATTGTTTCCCCTTGTTCTTGCACATCTCTTTTTCTGAAAGATGCTACCCTCTTGGACTGTGATGAGAATCCACCAGAAGTTAGGCACTGCATACCGACTCAAACATTTTCTGTCTGCTGAAGCATGCCTTGCCATCGCACATGGTAACCTACTGCCCCTCCTCGACTACTGCTCTCCTGTCTACCCCCTCACCCCTCTAGCACAAGCACTGCCTTGCTGGATCTAACCAGCTTCATCCATCAGTCCCTCAACAATAACAAACTTGTTGGTGTCGCATTTATTGACCTTACAAAAGCGTTTGACACTGTGAATCGCAATTTTTGCCTCAATCAACTTACCTCAGTCAGTATCCCACCAAATACACTGAAATGGTTTAGGAGCTACCTTGCTGACATATCACAGTGGGTGAAGATATCTAGCGTCATCTCTGAACATCAAATCATCTGATCTGGTGTCCCACAAGGGTCCATCCTTGGTCCCCTCCTATTTAGTATCTTTCTAAACAACCTACCTCATTCCTGTCAATTAAGAATGCTCCTATAGGTGGATGATGCTGTCATCTATACAAACAACTCTGATCCCGCTGTGCTCGAAGACAATTTCCAGCTCATTTTCCTTGAAGTGGAAAAGTGGTTTCAAATGCACAAACTTGTCCTGAACAACAACAAAAACTAAGCTCCTGTTGTTCTCTTCCCCCCGCCACAAGTATAGGTCTCATATCATGACAGCAAAAAACAACCTTGGAGCCCCCCTTGAAATAGTTCAACAATTCAGACACCTCGGTGTAACCCTGGACAGCTGTCTTACCTATGTACCTCACATTGAGAACATTGCCAAGTCTGCAAATGCTAAATTAGGCTTGTTATATAGGCATAGAAGGTACCTGACAGGGAGGCACTTAAACTTGCCGTCCTCAGTTTGGTATTATCCACAATTGACTATGGCCTGGTAATCTGTGGAGCTGCCTCTAAACTTTAACACTGAATAAAGCCTGTAGGCTCATCACAGACTCAGATTGCCTCACTCACACATGTGATCTTTATGTAGAAGATGGCTTGCTAAATCTCCAAGGAAGGATCAAATATCAATCATGTTTACTAGCTAAAAAAGCACTCAATGGAGCTCTGTCGACTGGAATCTCCTGCTTTCTGCCCAGATCCCTCAAGGTCCACCATACCCGGGCATCAGATACTGAGCTCCTACTCGTACCCTGGTTTCACCTCACAGTGCCAGGAGTCCTTCCTCTATACAGCCCCTAACTAACTTAATGGCCTAGGCTCTGAACTCACTAGCCTACCATATTTGACCACGTTTAAACACCTCCTGCACCAGCACATCTTGAATGGGAGCACCTGTAATTGCCTTACTTAAATTATAGCTCTGCCCTCCTGGGAAGCTAGCCCTCCTCATTATGGCCTACAATGCATTAAGTCCTTCACTCCATCTCCAGTTTATTGCCTCCATTACCCACAATTCACCTAAAAGTACTTGTCTGGATCCAGGGCCCTCTTGACCCCCCCGGCACTCTCTCTCTCTGTCCTTGTAGCTTCAGACTCCCCCCTCTTTTCTCCCTCTATTTCCTTGTGCCCTGTTTCTAACCCTACCCTTATTCTACCCCCCTCTCTCTTAACTCATTCCTATCTCTGTCTACCTCTCCTTTCACTTGACATTGCCTCCCGGCTGCTACCCTTCCCTCACATTCTCTGACCCTCCCCAATTTCTATCCACCCTCTTCTTCCACCTAATTTATACCACCTGAATTGTATTTTAAAATGTCTAACTGAGAATGCTTATATATATTGTATAGTTATCCTCTGTCTGTCTGTGTCTACCCGTCCCACTCTTTGACATGCAACCTTTGTAAATGAGCTGTCCTGTGCTCAAAGACACTTGTAATCCGAGAATGAATGAATGAATGAATAAATAAATAAATAAATAAATACATACATACCCTGTACCTTACACTCATAGCTAAACACAACATACAACTCTATCTGTTGATTCATCCTTCAAGTTCCCCACTGTACCCATCACTGCACTCTACCAGTCCCTAAGGTAGCTACCGCTACAAGGTCACTTCAAGTATGCAAATGGCTGCCTGGTAGACAACTTGCTCAGAAAGCAACACCTGTCTCCATACTCATCCCTCCTGACAGATAGAGTGGTTTCAAGAACTCTTAGGGTATCATCAGTTCACCTGCTAGAAGTAACACACGTCTCCACTGCCATGGGAAATCAAACTTTCTCCATCTCCGCACCCTCCCTATGGAACAAGCTCCCACCGTCCTTATGCTTGTCCCCCAACCACCTGACTTTTAAACAGAATCTGAAAGCCTGGCTCCTGACTGCAGCTAATTGTCACTGCACCTAGCAATAACTCTAGGGCCTACACATCGCCCATGCTCTATAATGTGTAGGTATCACTTAATGCTTCTACCTTTCCTGCCTATCCTTTCTCACCTCTGTCTTCTTTTGCACTAGCTTGCACTAGCCCCCCACACCATTACAACCCTCATACCTGCCCCTGATCCTCTTTGATCCCTAAGAAAGCAATTAAAATGTTGATTGTCTGAACCTGCACAGCTATTGTTGTTGGTGTCTGTATGGAAATGGATCATGTAATCATATGTTATTAATGAAGGTAAATTGCACTATTTGTTTTTTGTTGTAATCACTTCATGCCCCCCTCACAATACCCATGTTCACCACCTGCCTGGATAGCCTGTTATTTTTTCATTCCCCTTTTGAGCCACCTATGCCTGGATGACATCTTATTTACATTATTACCTCTCCATACACCCTACGTGTATGGCTTGCTATTTATTTTCATCCCCCCTTGCAAACACCCACTGATCTGTATGGCATACTATTTACTGTGATCCTCCTTTGTACACCCACTGCCTGGATAGCATCTAATTCACTTTCATCCTCCTTATTACCCCCCATTTCAACAGCATTTTATTTAGTTTCATCCCTCTATATACACACATCCCCAGAAGGCATGCTTTATATTTTCACCCCCTTGTGTATCCCCCTCTACCTTTATGGCATCTAGTTTACTTTCATTTTCCTTTATCCTCCCCCAATGTGGCTAGGATCTTATTTTATTTCATCCTCTTTATACACCCCGAAGGCATGCTATGTGTTTTCACCCCTTGTGTACATCACTCCCCTGTATGGCATCTTATTACTTTCAACCCCTTTTATGCCCTCCAATCTAGAGAGAATCTTATTTATTTTCACCGCCTCGTACCTCCTGCCTTCATGGCATGTTATTTCTGTTGATTCTTTTCATTTCTTGCACATTATAATTCTTGAATACAATTTGTTGAAACATCAGTCTCATCTGTGCTCTGTACTCCCCATTCGGGTCCGAAGAGTTCTGTGATAAAGCAGACATTATACTTCTATGACCTTCTGGCCATCATGGGGTCACATTGGTTGAGCTACTCCTTCATCCCCTGGGCCTCTGACTGTATGTGCTGCATTGCTTCCCTGTGGAGCTAGCAAGCATATTCCACAGTTGAGTGCCATGTTGTGTAGTATGAAACTGGCAATGAATATCACACAGGCCTTCTGAGGGGTGTCTTGTAGGTACCATGAGAATGGTCAAGGCACCTGAACCACATGTTGAGCCTGTCAAAACCCACTTGATGAAATAGCCTGTAGTGACATGTGCTACATTGTACCTGTTCTCTGCAATGGATAAGGTGTGAAGAACAGTTGTTAGAAAGTCAAGTCAACTTTATTTATATAGCACAAATCCAGAGATGATCAAAGCGCTTTACAATAAGTTATAAAAACAAAGAATAAAACCACAATGTGTAACAGCATATCTCTAAAATATATGCCAGTTACAGACTAGACAGGGTCTGGGAAAGCCTTATCAAAAAGATATGTTTTTAAAGCAAATTTAAAGCTTTCCATAGTCAGGGACTCTAACCCAATGAGGTAGAGAATTCCACAGGGTTGGGGCCACAAAAGTGAAAGAGTGAGCACCTGAGGTCTTAAGTCTAACCTTGAGAATCTCTAGCAATCCCTCATTGGTGGAATGGAGAGGATGAGAAGGGCGTAAGGGTGAAGAAGTTAGCGCAGTCCTTGACCATGTAGGACTTTATAGGTCAGTAGAGCAAGCTTGAAGGTGATTCCCCAATAGACTGGCAGCCAGTGCAGATCACGGAGCACAGATGTGATATGGCAAGATCAAGGTAAGCCAGTCAACATCCTGGCTGCCGCAAACTGCACTAGCTGCAGTCAGTGGATATTAACCCCTGGTAGCCCTAGGTAGAGGGCATTACATTAGTCAAGACATGAGGTCACAAAGGCATGGACCAAAGTAGGTAGATTGCCAGGAGGGACCAGGTACCTAATCTGGGAGATGTTCCTCAGATGGTAAAAAGAGGACTGTGTGACAACAGACACCTGAGATTTTATAGCCAGGCTGCTGTCAAACAAAATACCCAGACTACGCACTCGGTCTAAGGCAAGTAGCTTGCTTCTGCTGAGCCAAAGCCCAGATGATTTAACAGAAACCAGACTGGAATCCCGGTGACCTGGGTCTACAACCAGCACCTCGGACTTATCAGGGTTCAGTCTCAGCCAGCTGGCTGTCATCCAGTCCTGGATCTCAGAGAGACAACTATTAATGACCGAGGCAGCACCCACTTAGTTGAGTACAAAGGACATGTAGAGCTGAGTGTCATCTGCATAACAGTAAAAGCTCAGCCCATACCACCTTATAATGTCTCAAAATGGCACCATATACAGTGCAAACAACACAGGTGATAGTATTGAACCTTGTGGGATCCCACAGGGCAGGGGGTGAGGGTCTGACGAATAAATTCCTCAAACTACTAACTGGGTCCTGCCCATGAGGAAAGATCTAAACCATCTGAGGGCTGATCCAGACAGTCCACAGAAAAACTGCAGGTGTTCCAACAGCATCTCATGGTCCACAGTGTCAAATGCTGCAGACAGATTGAGGAGAACCAAGATAGTACAGCTTCCTCTCGATCCCTGGCAGTCAAGAGATCATTAAGGACCTGAACAAGGACCATCTCTATAATGTGCCACTTCCAAAATCCAGACTGGAGAGGATTGTAGACATTGTAGGTGAATAAATGGTCCTCCAGCTGCACCACAACCGCCTTCTCAATAACCTTGCCCACAAATGGCAGCTTAGAGATAGGCCTGTACAGTAGTTTGCTAAGTGGTCCGGGTCGTGGGAGGGTTTTTTAAGGAGGGGTAGTACCACCGCCTCCTTCAGGGGGTCAAGAAACACTCCTATCTTCAGCAAACACCGGACGATCTCAGCCAGGACCAGGCCAATGGTCTCTATGCACCCCAATAGGAGACACGTGGGGCCCAGATCCAAACTACAGTAAGTGGGGTGCATACCCTGGATGATCTGAACAATGTCTACAGTCTCCAGCCAGTCAAAATCAGACCAGACAAACCGGGTGCTAGTAACCTCCTTTCGACCACTGCAGAGCCCATAAGAGGTTGCTGAGTGAATCTCAGACCTGATAGTGGCAAACTTATCTGCAAAGAAAAGGGTGACTGCATCACACTTGGTTTGTGTAAACACTCTCTCTGGGACTGAAGACAGGCTGGGTTGCACAGTACGTTGACAGTCCGGCACAGCTGAGCCGGTTGATTCTGCTCTGCGGCAATCTCCATGGACTGGAATTCTGTTTTCTTATGGGAGATTGCCAAATGATAGTCTTTGTAGTGAGCCATCAATCTAAGTTTGTCACTGTCAAAGCCCGATTTTTGCCAGTGATGCTCTAACCTTTGCCCTATTTGTCTCTGCTCCTTCAGGGTCCCATCAAACCATGGAGACCTAGGGCAGAGAGTGACGGGGCGAACACAGAAAGGAGCAAGGGAATCCAGGGCCGCTGTTATTGCCTCATTATTGGCTAGTACCAGGTCCCCTGGTTCCCTGCTAGCATTCACCGCAGCTGATCAGTCTAGAACCACCATAAGGCCATCAGGGGTCGATCCCCTCAAAGGGCTATACCAGACCATCCTCATAGGGGCAAGCCTATAAGAGGGAGCCTAGAAACTAAATCGTATAGTATGATGGTCAGACCATCTGACTAGTTCCACCACCAAATTGGTTATCTCCATCCCCAGAAGGAAGACCAACTCAAGCGAGTGACCATGTCTGTGTGTAGCAGAGGAAATAACCTGTGTGAGGCTTAATGAGTTCATAGGTTGGAGGAAGTCCTCACCAAACTGCGAGAGTTCATCATCAATCCAGGCACTGAAATCCTCCAAAATAGTCCATCTGAAGTAGTCCAACACCATGTCGATGATGAAGTCTGTGACTTCCTGCAGAAACTCCTTCTCACCCCCGAGTGGACGCTAGATGAGAAGTATCCTGCAACGTACACTTGATCCCACAATGCACTCAAAAGTTCTGGTCACACCCACGGGGGTAGCAATAAGATTCATGTTCCGACTTAAAGTAAATGGTTACACTCCCACCCTTACGATCCTGTCTCAGGCGGTATATTACCAAGTACCGGTCAGAAAAGCTAATTCCAGGAGTAGGCCAGCATTATCATCCAGCCAGGTCTCAGTAATGCAAGCCAAGTCTGTTGCGCCTACAAGATTGGTTATTATTGCCAACACAGTGGATATGCACTGTCCTCTATGGAAGTAAAGGCATTGGTTAGTGATATTATTGGAAGCTTGGGAGGATGAGGCCTTGGACATATGCTGATAAACAAGGTGCCCACCAGGTATATCCCTGCCTTCAGACCTCTGACGCAGGATTAAATTGTGCCAGAAAAAGGAGTCATGGGCACTGTCAGTGTACTGTGCCAGGACACTGATTATGTGTCCTGTTGCATCTCACAGCAACTGGCAGTTGATGGAGTGGAATCCCTTTCTATTCACAGTCATGCAATTATGTATGTATCTATGTATTTCAAAAGTTTCACCAGGAAAGACATACTGAGTTAATAACAGCTCAGTTGCAGATTTACCCTGGAAGGATGGGGGAAAGGAAGTATGCAGCAGATGATGTGCAATTGAAAATACCTGGGAGGAGGGTATTTGAATGTTTTACGAATTGCTAATGTAATAAGCAGTCATTAAAAACAACTGTGACCATTTAGTGTCTCTTGTCCACATTGGACCTGGGGGAATACCAACTGCAGAGAAGGCACCAATTACTAACAGTACTGCATTCAGTCGACAGGCAAATGATGGTTCTGATCATGCATATCTGAGTCACATATTCAATGCATATTGCCTCAACAAAGCATTTGCATGTGATCACAAATGGAATGCCTGCAAAAAGCAGGTAGCATCCAGTTGCAAATCAGCAAAAGGGTGCAGAACCTGAGCAGGGCACTAGAAAATGCAGGCAGGCCTGTGTGAGACCCACCCAGACACACACCATGCCCCTAAACTGGTTACTGCTGGAGCTCACTTGGCACAGAGTGGGTGGCATATTGCATGGGGATAGGCAGCACAAGGAAAGGAGTGAAAGTAAAGTGCACTTGTCCCACTCTCCACACCTTCCACCTGAAGGTGACCCAGGGTGCCAGCCACATGCTTCCCCACAGATGTGAGGGTGGTGGGCACTGGGTCAGAACATAGCCAACCACAATGCCGTCGGCAAGAAGCACATAACAAAAATGCTGTTACTTTTGTTTTTGCAGGGGCACTCTGCCCCCTGCACCCCCCTACTTAATGATTCTCACTCTGGGGGGCAGTGGATCACAGGGCAAGATAAAATTTGTGGGGCCATGGAATACTGTTTTCATGGCCCCTTGCAAAAATTTACAAAGTCCCAATAGGCAAAAATCTTCAGATACCAGGATTAGAACTCTGGTCTCCACTGCTGCTTGGCCGAACTGCTCTATGCACCAGCCCTCGATGCCACTGGAGCAGCTTGGTCAGTCTTCTGGATTCTGCTGTCCTTGTCCTGTGGCAGCACCATGGACAGTGACCAGGGGAGCGCATATAGCAAGCACTGTACATCCCTGCTTGGTGTCCATGGTAGCACTATATGGACTAGCGCTCTCTTGACTGGCGCTATTAATGTAGCGCTAATCTAACAGGGTACCAGGGTGGTGTGGTTTGAAGATCCAGCACTATTGGCCTGTAGTGCCTGCCATTCCTCCATCAGCATCTGTCTTCACATGTCATAGAATCTCTTTTTTTCAGCTCCTCCAATGAGCACCCCCCTCCACACTCGACATTGATTGCCTCTGTCACTTCCCTCCTTGCTACTGCCCTACATCAGGAGGAAACACCCCTGTGGAACGGGGCCTCCCAGGAGATGCATTTCCATGCCAATATATGTGTGGAAAAGAATGTTATGAGTACATCCATTAATATGAATGGCATCATTACCCACAGTATTGTATGAATAGATGTGTGACACAGTAATCCTGTGCAGTTGTGGGGCAAGGACTATGAACAGGACAGGTTCTGGCTGGACTCAGTCACATGCACAGGGTTGTGATTCCCCACCTAACATGCATGGTGGGTGGATGAACCACTCACATGTCTGTCAACACACACTGGGTAGCAGAAGGCATGTCCAGCCAGGTGTTGCTAGATGCAGCACTGTGATCTGCATGCCTGCTGCAGTGCAGAATGTATACATGCCATGAGAATGGATGCAGTACACATGGAGGTATGGGGAAGTTTCCAGCACTTGCATACATGCCAGTGGCCAAACGTGCACCAAACAGCTGGTGGCTATGGCACACAGGGAGGCAGTGGCAGAGGGCAGTGGTGGAAGGAGGACCCTTCCTTCGCTGTTCATACACCACGGTGTGTGCCCCACCAACCCCCAGCATACACGTACCTGTACCCCTGCCTGATGTCATATGAAATCTGCTGTCAGTCAGACATGCAATACTGGTAGACAACACTGTATGTGCTTGGGACATACAGTATGAGTGTGGTCTGTGTACAAATAATCTGTATAATGTGCCCTGGCACTGTAGACAAGTGGTTAGACTACAGATCCATGGATATTGAGCTACTTACATCCAGTTTACCTGAATTTGACAAAACATCCACTTGCAAATACTGTGTGACCCTGTGCAGGTCATATAACCTCCAACAGTGCCTCCTATTCTTCCCCTGGCTACAGATTGTTTATTGGGTCTTGCCCAGTTAACACAGACAGTCACACATGTCAGGAAAGACCTGATGCTTCTGACTGTACAGTGCATGCTTGCTAATCCAGGACCCCCTTGTAAATGAGCACCAGACAACTGAGCTGTTCTGGTTAAACAAAGTCATGCATCTACAACTAGAAAATAATAACTCTGCTGGCCGGCCAACTGGTGCAGGGGTAGGGCGCCTACCTGCAACTCCGGCAACCCGGGTTTGGGAACTGACCCGAGTTGTCGTAGGGCCAGCCAGGGGAGAATAATTCAGCATCTGATGACTGCTGTCCTTCTCCAGGGGGGAGGGGTAGAGCATTCAGCACAATACAGACACCTAGCGGAAGCTGGGTGTACCAATTATACCAACGCCAAGTAGCTTGGGGGGATGGGGCGGACGCTTGACATCATTGAACATCCCCGCCCTTGCACACCGGGGAATAATGCTGCTGCTGGCCGCCCTAGATGAAGCCTGCCTCGACTTCAATTAGCTTCCAGGCTGGCCCTCCTACCTATCCCGTCATCTACGGCACTGTAGGGGTCTGGTGCCGCAACCCCACCCTTTGGGGTAAGCTAGGTGGTATCAGAGGATCACGGCCAATCTGGGAGTGGAAGCCAGTGATCATGACCGGGCAGAGGTACCGGGTGGCTGGCAGTGAAAAAAAAAAGTATAATAAATAAAAAAAAATCAATAACTCTGCACATTTATGTACGTATGTATGTATTTACTGTATTTATTTGTGTCTGGAAGACATTTAAGCTCAAGAGCCTTTTCTTCAAAGGTATACAAGTCAATAAATACATCACACAACATGATACACAAAAATTAATCATAGTAAAGACAAATACATACAACTAGAGCCAAAATGAATAATACCAGACAAGAAATTTCCATACTTAGGCACAGTTAGTAGAATTGGGTCCAACAATATAGAAAGAGCAAGGGGCCAACTATGTAATAGCATACCAAGATTGACCTGTTTTTGTAGAGTAAGCCAGCCATTGATGGATGTTTTAACCATGGTGCCAACATTATGTGAGTAAGACCCGGTGGAATCAAGATAGACACCCAGGTACTTGAAGATATGTACTTTCTCATTGGGTTCTCCATGCAGAGTGGTGATATTAAATCATGCTCTGTCTATTAGAGCATGATTACTCCCAAATATTAAGGATTTTGTCTTTTTTGAGTTGATGAGTAGCTTGTTGTTGGAAAACCAGCAGCATACTTTGCTGAAATCCGATTGGAGTTTGCATTCAAGGAACCCCAGGTCATGGTGTGAGGTGAGGAGAACTGTGTCAGTGGCATACACCAGAATTTTTGAGTGGTCTCAAACTTCTGGGACATTGTTTACAAACAGGCTGAGCAGAAGGGGCCCCAAAATGGAGCCTTGTGGCATTCCAGTGGTTAGTGGCTGTAGATTGCATCATGGCTGAGGGTGCAAGCATTGTCTCAGGGACAGCCACAGCAGAGGCCAGCTGTCGGGGGTGATGGCTCCAGTCAGTAGGCCATTTATATGGACTGTCCAGGTTTTCCTAGCTATTCCTTATGCCAGCTGTTTTTCATGTGGTTTTTGCATTGTGTCAGTGGTTTTAGTATCATATGTTCAAAGGGTGTGTGCCAGAGATTTATGATTTCCATTCTGTTATTCAATTCAATTCAATTTCTTTATTTTACCAGGCGATACACCATTGAGAAGAACTCATTTGCAAGGTGGACCTGGGAGGTCATAAAAAGAATTGCATAAATAAAATACAAAAGACAGTGAAAATATATGTACAGAAACAAAAAATGCAGTGCCAATACATGTACAGAAGTGTATATAGGGTAACATTGCAACTGTGATACAAGTAGGCCACCATATAGTGTGCTAATGATACAACAATTCTCAGAAACCAATCAACAGATTGTCCTAGTACAAATACAGTTTTCAGTGCTTCATGATCGAGGTAGATCTTACACTACCCAAGAATAGCCTCACCTCTAGGTGAGTGAATCGCCAGAGGTCATGTAGGTCTGAAAGGGGATAGGTCATGCAAGACTGGAAAGGGAGATAGAGAAGGGTGGAGGAATTCAGAGCTGCTGAGAAGTAGGAGGGACTCAGAGGATGGGAGTAGAATGGGGATTTAGGCACCATGAAAGGAAACAATCGCAGACCTACTCAAAGGTGTGCAAGTACAGTGTTTTGAATATGGACAGCTTCGAGAGGCCCGTAGGGCTCAGAGCTTTCTGTATGGAGTTCCATACAGCTGGGAGAGTGTGGCTTATAGCAATTTTACCAAAATGTGTTCTGACCTTTGGGACCAACAGAGAGATGTACGAGAGGCTTCTCAGTGGGTAGTTGCTTATTTCTGTGCAGCAGTAAAATGCCTTTTTCATACACAGCTGTGTCTGTAGTCCTTTGGGGCTCTGTATGCTTTTCTGGGGCATTGTTGGGAGGTTTGTGACACTGCTTGTGGTATGCCATTTATGCTCTCACTGTAGTATTGTGGTGACCTTTTTGCGATTGCAAGGGGGGAGGGGTTGTGGAGCACATTGTGAGCTTTCATGGTTGCATTTACGATCATTGCTGTTGCCTGCTATACTGGTACACATGTTTCGAATGCTGTGTCAGTTTGTGGTCATGCCAGTATACCATTGTTTAGCAACTGGCGCAGACTTGTGATCGTTAACAGTGATTTGTGCCACAGTTAGGATCAGTTTTGAAAGTCCCTGCCATAATGTAATTATAGTAGTAATAAAAAACTAAAATAAAGTACAATAAAAATACATAAAATAAAGTAAAAAATAATACACAGTGCTCAGTCACAATTTACAGGCTGGGTATTCAGGGCTACACAAAATAAAGATGACACGTAATGCAAATTATGATACAAGTGCCATGAAGTACAGGGAGTAGTGCCAGATAATAGCAGACTACCACCCTTACTGCTAAGGTGTGAGTTAATAAAGCCAGTGCAGGAGGTAGGCTCAAGAGCAAATTATTACCAGATAAGATTAACACAGTCCTTTCCTCCCCATCAAATGTGGGTGCATGGATGGCAGCATGGGAGCAGCAGTACGGTTGGTAGTGCATAACTCAGTAAAATTGCTGCCTGTTTGCAGTTCGCTCATGTGCTGGTGTGATAGAGAATATGCTGAACTCCCAAGCATGGGCAAGCAGGGCATCTATGCACCAGCCCAACAGGTGTGAGGTGGCAGATCATGTGATAACAGCTGTGTCACACACCAGTATCTGAACATTCCGGTGACCAAGAAATACACTGCTGTTGTCACGTTCAGGTCTATAGGCATTACATGGCTGTGGTGGGTGTCTGTCCAGAGCTAGTCATGCAGCAGCTCACACAGCTTCATGAGCATGGGCCTCAACAATGTGTTCATCACTGGAGAATTTGAATGTGACTCGTGGACAGTGCTGTCTCTTCTGCAGCATAAAGCCTTCAAGGACTGTGCTGGGGCTCAGGTGGCATTGGTCCACTCATTCTCCTCTATAACTGACTGCATCAGGTACATGATGTGCGCCATTTTTGTTCCAGGAGTCTGTGTGCTGCTGTGCCTCTCCCTGTCTCATGGATTTGCCCCAGTTTAAGACCTAACTCCTGGAGTCCTTATTTTGCACTGCATTAAGCTGCACTAAATGCCACTGGCTCAGTGTTAAACCACTGAATAGGACACTGCATCGAATATGCACACACACCCTTATCCAGTGTTGTATGCATTAATGTTGTGGCTGGGTGCTAGTGCTCCTAACAGGTGCATCACAAATGGCTGAATATAGCATTCAAGTGTGCAAAATTCAGATTGTGTAGGTGCAATCTAATAGCATTGGTCTCAGACCTTTTGAATATGGGGCCCTAAATGCAGTCAATATCTACTTCCTAGAGAGGAAACTCTCTTGAATTACTTTCTACAGTACTTCATGGTTCAAATATGCAGCATGAACCAATAATATGTAGTAGTACTTAGATTAAAAAAAGACTTTGCAGCAGCTAACAAATTTATACCCCATAACTCAGAGGCCATATTTTAATTACTGTCCCAATAACCAGATTGAGGAAAATATTGTCCAACATTTACATTTACCAGCCATGGAAACTGTCTGTTCCAAAAACTGGGTTAAGGAAATTAGTTAACTGAACAGTACATTGAGTCTTAACTGGATCATACTCAGTCCTGGGTGAGAAGTGCTACAGTATGACACAGTAGAAAATCCAAGGCCTTATAGCACCATTACGTGTAAAGATGGACAAAATACTTATCCCATTCAGCTTTTATATATAAATATGTTCTGTTTCTAATAAGGTAAACTGGAACATAAGCTGCAAAAATATTGAACAATGCAAGAACCCATTTTTAAGAAAACGCAGATTAACAGTAAAATGTTAACAAACCCCAGGCAGTGACCCACTGCACAGCAACACCACAACAGTGAAAACCAAAAACAGACCATTACAGCGAAAGTCACTGTAATGGTCCAGGATTCACTGATGCAGCTTCTCCTGGTGTTCTGCCCCTTCCCTGAAACAACTCTGACCCAGAGTTGATTATAAGAAATTCGGGGGGGGGCAGTCATAGCCCCTCACATGTGCCTCGAACATTGATAACACAATACCAAATGTCGGCATTGTGCTGTCAATGTAGTGGATGTGGGCAACATCGCTGTTGACTACAAGTGGTGCTTCCACCCAAGAAGTGGCACAACAAGAATAGAATTCACATCTTTGAAATGATTATGGGTATTGCTCACTGCAAAAATGGTAAAATCGCAGAAAGTGGTGGTGAGTACTATCAGTGTGAATATATCATAAACCTCTGTTTTCTTTCAGTCCTTCCCAGATGTGTCAGAATGTGCTTCCTCCTTCTGAGACATCTGTTTGATGATTTGCACCAGTTTTGTTGTATCAGCAGGACAACCGAACAAGATGACATGCCCATTCCACTGGACCTATCAATTGTGCTGGCACAAGTCATTGGTGCTGGACTTTAAAAGTGTGCAGCATCCCTTGACGTGGTCAAAGGCTTTCTGATGTAGGTGAGTGTTGTAAAAGGGATAAGAATATAAGGACAGGATCTGTTCACCATACTGTTATCTTCTTCTCTGTCTTGCATCATGAGTGTGCTGTCCTAATTCCCAACACTGGTGCACACAATCAAGAAGTTCTGGGGAACTGCTTTGTCCATGAGCACACTCCATAGGGTAATGTGATATGCTTTTTCAACTGAAAAGGCAGGACCTTCTTCTGTGAGGTCAAGATTTAGGCCAGGAGTGTGTTTCCAGATTCACAGCATCCTCTCCCTTGGCAGTTTCGCAGAGATATTTAACTCTTAAATTGCATTCCCATGCCTGGTTTTCTAGAGTTTCCAAATGCTGCCTCAGACTCTTGTTTTTCTTCACCAGTGTTCATGTTCCATCCATGGCTTGAAGCAATGGACCCCCTGCTCTTTGCACACACAGCTCAATATTGTTGACACTTGTCTCCAAAGCAGAGACCCTGGGGTGAGAATATCTATGTTTTTGTCCATATCTTGGACCATCCATACCAGCTGATTCAGTATGGAGTTCATTGTAATTAGTGTCACCTCAACAGACCCAGAGTCACTCCAGCTGGAAGTGACATAAGCTATCTGTGTTCCAGTCTACTTGTGCTGCAAATATTTAGATTTAAAAAAGTCATAGGCTGTAAAGACTGATTTCTTGAATTTACCATTTTTTAAGTCAGGTAGCTGTTAGTAAATATTTAACAGTAAAGTGTTCTACAGAGATATGTAAAAATAATAGGCTGAATTTGTGAAACGCTGGAAATTCCTGCAGCGGTGGGAAAAACTCAGCTCAAGTAGGTTGCCACTTGCAGATCTGAAAGTTGCCACAGTTTTCCTGCATCTGCGGGTATTCACAAAGGTGGAGTTGGATTATGACTGGCTCCACAATTTATGTCAGTTTGTGGGAGGCATTGCCTGGGGAATCTCTGCAGCTATGGAGAACTGCTACTGCCATTGGGTCCAGCCATAACATCGTCTGCAGCTGCTGGGAATGTGAATATCAATCTTTGCAGCTGTAGAATTTTCGGTCCGCAAATGGAGTTGTGGCACGGGACTTAGTCCCAAGCAGCTTCATGAATCCTGCCCAATGTTTTTAAAATAAATTCAGTAAATTCTCAGGAGCTCAGGTAAGGAGAATCTGCTATATTCATTTGCTAAGCCATCCACCATACTATTATTGTGTTCTGATAACATGACCAACATCCATCAGAGGCTATGTCATTCCACAGTGAAAGAGATCTGGAAATGGCACTGAGGTGTGTGCATTACATGGAGTTTTAAACCTCCAGTGTCACTGATTGTCTGCTGCAAGTCGGGTGGCTTGCCAACAACTTGGACATGATCAGTATGTGCTCCTAGGAAAAAGTGTTGTGTCATGACATCCAAGTGTTGAAATGTCAAAGGAAAATTGGGTTCCTTCTAATTTGCTTTCCCAGTGTCTAAAATATTACAATTCGGCATGTTCACTGAATACAAATTTGACATCTGCTCATCTTTTCTATGGGGTGGCACTGATTATCTGGTGAAACACCCATTGTGTGCTATGTACAGTTCACGTTAAATAACTGTTGTTTACTATAACTGTGTTTTTGTTTTTCAATTTGTAAGTAGTATACGTAATCTGAAAATATATTTTTCTCATTAACTAGACCACATCAGTCAACTAAACACAAATTTATTAGGAAGATTGCAATGAGATAATGACTCAGTTTCATGTTTGCATTTGCTTTGCAAACTGACATTGTGACAATTGATATTTTATGCTCCCACCAACATCTCCACTGCTACAGTGTCACTGTAGTTGCCTACTAAGTACTGAATGTTCTGAACTACATTTCTTTTCTTTAGCACCCAATTAGGGGTCTGATTCACAAAGCTTTGGGAATTGCACAAAGTGTCTGCAAGCCAATTGAGCAGAGTTTGTGCTGAACTGTTATTCACAAAAGACCAATTTGTGCAGGCAAAAGCAGTTAGCGCCATTGCAAAAACATAATGTATGCACAATGCAAATGAATGGGAGTGGCCTAGCATACAGGCACAATGTCATTCACGTACAGTAGCATTTGCAGCACCCAAAACGCCTTGCACAGCACTTTGCGCAGTGCAAATAATCACCTACAAAAAGGTTCTCTTATTCTGGGCAAAGCCCAGAAGCAGGAGCAGGAACTGCAGGAAAGTGCACAATTGCTTACAGGACAGCATCACTTCTAACATGATGGGGGAGTTCCTCCTGAAAGAGCAGCAACTGGGTCATCCAGTTTGTGTGCCCCATGCCAATGTGCTCTGTATCCCACTGTACCCAACACATGAGGCTTGACTTCCACAGTGGCTGCTACCAACCCCCCAGCAGTGCACAGTACCTGTCCAATGTGACCTTCTAGAGCACAGTACATGCTATGGCGGATGGATTGGTCCACCATCCTACATATGCTAAGCAGGTTTCAGAACACACTCCTCCTGTCGACAGTTCCAACCACCATGGTAATATGGAACAATCTATATAAATAGGGTACCTACAAGTGTCCTGCCAGCATAGGTTGTGGTGCTACTGAGGAATGCAGCTACACAGAGAGTCAGTGGCATACCATGGTATGTTATGGTATGGTGGGTGTAGGGTAATATAGCACTAGACAGCTTGGGACAGGAGGGTTCCCCACAGGACTGTCTGGTACAGGAAAGTGCAGCACTGGAAACTGTAACAGACTGAAGAGTGGTCCATGCCACCATGACTCACCACACCAATGAAATGTGTAATCAGATATCCAGCTGTTCAATGTCTCCATGCAAGACTGTCCTGTACTGCACTTGACTGTGGCAAACATTCCTGTTCCATACAATCCAGCGCCATATATGCCATGCTCAGGTATGGTATGGTGAAACATCAGTCATATGAACAGGAAGCTCAGCTGAGCAAAGCTCAGTCAGAATGAGGTCCTTTCTATAATGGATATACTTGTCTAACATGTAACACTCAGGCTGCAAACAGAATTATAAAGTACAGGAATTTTGGACTGATATATCAGTCCATGGCCTTGCAGGGTTAAAATTTAAGAAAATAACATATTTCAGGAAGAGCATGTACCATGCACAGTCGAACAGTACCAGTTACAAAATATGGCATCTACAATGCTCATAAAGCACACAGTAACCAGATTCCCAAGAAAGGCAGCATGCCATAGATTGCAAAGGAGTGACATACTGTATAAAAACGATGACTGTTAAGCGGCAAGGTGAGCTGCACATCCATTAAGTTGCAATGAGCCGGCTTGTAGTCATTTCAGTCTGCATAGCAGAACAATACCTGGCTGTCCAGAATGTTCCACATGGCTGGCTCCAGTTGCTGTCTCTGCTGTCTCCATGACTTGCAATTCCATAGCTATCTACAGGTGATGCACTTGTCCCCATAAATAGTGCTGGAGCAAAGCTGTATGTAAATGCATGCAGATAGCTCTGAAATGAGATGTGAATTGTAAGCTTTGCCCTGTGACTGTATTGTCTACCTGAATTCTCCTGGGTCGTGCCTGAAAATAGGCATTCCCATGCCTAGTGCACCCACCCGGTTACCAAAAGCAAATAAATAAATAGATAAATGACTGCATAATCAGCTCATTTACATGTGTCCTTTGTGAATAGCAGTTTATTGCATCGTGTAAACACACGTTGCATTTGTGTGACAGTAGTGTACTGCATAACATGTTGGTGAATGGTTTAGTGCAATATAGGATGACAGTACTGCACATGCACAATTCCTCACTGCCACTTATCTATTGTGCATAGGGCATGGCACAATGCCCTATTGCATGGAGCTACCCAATGTTGTTCAATCGTGTACACAATACAGCTTGCAATACTGCAACAATGTGGCAGACTGTGTGCCAGGCCTTACACTGTTCAACAATGTCCAAGTCCAAGAGTGTGAAGGCACCCCTGCAGAGGAACCAACAGTGATCTGTAGTGGAGCTGACCAACCTTGTAGACCTTGTGGTCACTGGGGAGGGCCATTTATTCAGGTCAGAGGACCTAGATCAGCCCAGGGGAGTCATTTGGGCCTCAGTGGGATGGCAGCTGTCAGGCCACACAGGGACGGAATGGACAGGGGAACAATACTGCCACTGTTATGGGGACCCTGTCCAGCAGGACTGGGACCAGCTCCAGTATTTCTGGAAAATGGTGTAGTATGGCACCATGCCACACCAAGCTAAGTACACTTTTGCCATATGGTCCATGTGGTTGGCTTGCATTTCAGTGGGGTACATTTGAGTGGCACTGTCACCTGCATACCACTTGGCACATGGGGTTGGTTGCCTCAGAGGCCCCAACGTGCAGTCCTGTCATGATCCACTGCATACCTTCCAGTTGTGGTTTGCACTGACATGCCTCACACTGTGGGACAGGTCACTGCAAACAAGCAAGCAAGCAATCTTTATTTTTATAGTGCCTTTCAAAATCAGGGCACTTTACATAGTATAAAATTACAGTATAAAAACAGACAATATAATAATTATTTAAAATCAATCCATTAATTAATCAGGGAAGGCCAAAGAAAATAAATACATTTTCAGCATAGATTTAAAACTGCTGATTGTCAGGCATTCCCAACCGGCAAGGCAGAGAATTCCACAGGGTCATGAAAAAGCACAAGCTCCAGATGTTTTAAGACAACCCTGTGAATCTCTAGCAGTCCCTCACCAGTGGACCAGAGAGGGTGATTGGGGGAATAGGGAGTCAGGAGATCTTTGAGGTAGTCAGGTCTCTGTTCATGTAGGGCTTTAAAGGTCAGCAAACCTACCTTATAGATGAGCCGCCACTGAACTGGCAGCCAGTGCAGTTTACACAGCACAGGCATAATGTGACTGGTCCTAGAGGTACCAGTCAACAGTCTAGCTGCAGTGTTCTGCACTAGCTGCAAGAGGGGGATATCAACCCCAGACAGCCCTAGGTAGAGGGCATTGCAGTAGTCAAGACGGGTAGTAATGAAGCCATGGACCAATGTTGGAAGGCTGCCTGGAGGAATCACGTGTTTCACCCAGTCAATATTCCTCAGATGGTAAAATGAGGATTTGACCACAGCTGACACCTGAGACTTCAGGGTCAAGCCATCATCAAATATAATGCCCAGGTTATGCACCTAGTCTGAGGTAATGAGCTAGACACCATCAAGCCATAGGCCCAACATGTGCCCAGCACCAAAATCCACCCCCGGGCAGCCCGGATCCACAACTAACACCTCAGTCTTATCCGGATTCAGTCTCAATCAACTCAAGCTCATCCAGTCTTTGATCTCAGAGAGGCAGCTATTTAGCTTAGAGACCACATCATCCTGCCTGGGCACAAAGGACACATACAGTTGAGTATCATCTACATAGCAGTGAAAACTCAAGCCGTATCACCTAATGATATCTCCCAATGGCAGCATATACACTGAGAACAACATGGATGCCTATATGGTCCTTGTGGCACCCCACAGGATTGGGGAGGGTGTCAGAGGAATACATTTCAGTGATCACTCTCTGAGACCTGCCTACAAGGAAAGATGGAAACCATTTGAGGACTGTACCCGACAGTCCACAAAGCAACCGAAGGGTCTCCAACAGCACGTCATGGTCCACAGTGTCAAAGACTGCTGAGAGATCGAGAAGGACCAAGATGGTATGAGCCTTTTGATCTCTCACCATTAGGAGGTCATTTAATACCCGAACAAGGGTAGTCTCCATGCTATGCCTCTTCCTAAAACCAGACTGGAGGACTTCATAGACATTGTGAGTTACCAGGTGATTGTCCAGTTAGAACATAACCACCTTCTCAATAACCTTCCCCACAAAGGGAAGGTTAGAGACAGGTCAGTAGTTAACTGGATCGACGGGATCCAAGGAGGGTTTTTTAAGGAGTGGTTGAATGACTACCTCCTTTAAGGGTTCCGGAAAGATTCCCTTCTCCAAGGATCTCCATACAATTTCAGCGAGGATCGGGCAGATAACATCTACACATCGCACCAAAAGGGAGGTAGGGCCTAGATGCAAACTACAGCAGGTTGGGAGCAAAGTCTGGACAATCTTCACAAGGTCCATGAATTCCAGTCGGCTGAAATCCATCCAGACAGACCGGGTGCTCACTTCCTCCCATCGACCTCCACAACCCCTCATGGAAAGAGCTGGGCCAATTCTGGACCTGATGCTGGAAACCTTATCTGTGAAAAACTGAGCTAGTTCATCACACTTAATTTGTGAAAAAATTCTTCCTGACTGGTGACAGACTGGATTGCACAATCTGTCTACAGTTCAAAAGAGTTGAGCTAGTCAGTTCTGCACAGCAGAAATCTCCTTGGACAGGAACTCTACCTTCTTTCGGGTGATTTCTGATTGATAGCCCTTATACTGTTCCATCAATCTAAGCCTGTCAGCATCCAGGTCGGACTTCTGCCATGCTCTCTCCAACCTTCAACCAATCCGCCTCAGCTCCTTCAAGGACCCATCATACCAAGGGGACCTTGGGTGAAGAGTGAGTGGTCGAACATGAGCAGGAGCAATCAAGTCTAGGGCATCACCCACTGCCTTATTATAGGTTAGTACGAGGTCCCCTGGACCTGTGATTTCACCCAGCAATCCTGATAGGTCTAGCACCACCGATGGACCATCTGGGGTAACTCCCCTCAAAGGGCAGTACCGGACCATCTCCAAAGGGGTAGGTCCATTTGGGGGACCCCAAAACTGAACCCTATGATGTGATGGTCAGACCAACTGACTGGTTCCACCCCCAAGTCAGTGATCTTCATCCCCAGAAAAAACAGCAGATCCAATGACTGACCTCCTATATGGGTAGAGGAGGTAACTACCTGTGTAAGGCCCAACATTGTCACTAGCTGGAGGAGATTTTGACCAAACTGCAAGAGTTTGTCATTGACCCAGGCATTGAAGTCCCCTAGAATTAACAATCTTAGGGACTCCAACATCATGTCGATGATGAAGTCCACAATCTCCTGCAGGAATAAACCCCCATCACCTGGTGGATGGTAGATGAGGAGTATCCTACAGCCTACACCCTCACCAATGACACACTCAAAGGATCTGGCAACCCCCACTGGAACATCCACAAGGCTCAGTTCAGTCTTAAAAAAGATGGCTACACCCCCACCCCTATGATCCAACCTTGGGCGGTTAATCACTGAGCACCCAGCTGGAACTGCAGAGGCCAATACTGGGCCTGCTTTTTCATCCAGCCAGGTCTTGGTGATGCGTGCCAGGTCCACCGTTTCAACAAGATCAGCTATAATGGTTGTCTTGTTTTTGATGGACATAGCATTACATAACACTGCCTGGGTTGGATGAGATGCTGGGGAAGACCTCGACTCCTGTCAAGCATCAATTTCTGGGACCTTGGATATGGGAACAAGACAGGGATTACCCCTGTCCTGGCACCATTTCACCCCAGGGGATTGCCTGGTTCCCACCACCCCAATGTGTTCCCCCCTTTCCATTCCCCAACCAGGCCCAGCCCTGCCCCCCTTCCTATGCCTCCTAGCATTCCCAAGGGATTGACAATGTTTGTATGTCTCTGTTGGTAAAAAGAGGCAGTCAAAGGGGCACAACTCCCTGAGCCTGGTGGGGGAATACTGCCTAACCATCTTTGGACCCTCCCTACAAATTCTTAAAACACAAATATATTTACACACAACCAGGAGCAATAAAATCACAAATACTAATTAATCAAACACAAATAAACAAAAATAATAATAGTAAACCCTACCAGACTCTCTCACAGACTGAAGGGCAACTTAAACATAATAATACCCACACTTTAACAAATAAATATCAATATCACCCTCTAACTCCCAAAATACCAACCCCAAATCAACAAAATTCAAATTACTACTTAAATAACAAAATAAAATAGCAATAGAACATTAAAAATCAATCATATAAGCCGAATGATCACAGTTTAGTATAAATGTAGTAGCACTGTTCACTATGTCAGTGCTAGGTCTTTAGTAATCAGGAGGATGCCACAACTCCACTAAAAAGTTTGAAATAGACAGGGAGAACTCTCACCACTCCCTTATCGGAAATTTTGACCAGTAAATGTAGCTCTCTCACTGCCACATAATCGGAGTTTAATTTGTAAATTTAATCCAAAAAGGAGGCCCTTTCACTGCCTCCTAAGTTAATCATAAAGTTGCACAAATCCAAATATATCAAAAACAACCAGTTCATATAATACTTGCGGTGTCCAACGAGCAAGCTCACATCCAGTTAAAGTGTCTGTTGGAAGCTCAAACTTACTGCAAAGAACAAACTGCAACTCCATTTAGGACCTGGAAACCTGATTAAGGCATAATACTACAGAGCACTGGATAAGAAGGGAGATACACTTTCTACAAAAAGTTTTATTTGTATTTTTCCTTATTGGCATTAAGCTGAGAATTGCAGGATTCCTTTAAAAGGGTAGTAATTTTATAACCAGAGTGAGATACAACTGAATTTGCTTGAGTGCGGGGGTTGAGACCTAGCATTTGGAAGGATATTTTTGTAACATTTTAAGTGTCCTGCTGGCTGAGGAGTGAGTTCATTTTTATCCCTGGACTCAGTAGAGTGGTTTGTGTTGGAGCCGTGGTCTAGTAAATTGTGGTGTTAGTTGTATTACTATAAAGGACAGTACTCACCAGGGTGGTGGAGCAGTTGTGTATCTGATTGTTTCTAAAGTCACCAGTGGCTGTGCACTACCCACCCACCCTTTCCCACTCCCCAGGCGTGGCATTTCCTTTATAGCCACAGTTCTGACATCACTTCCTCAACAGGTCTTGGGGCAGAACTGTCATATTCCTAATAACCCTGCAATGTGCATAAAGAATAGTTACACAAAACAAATAATAATACATATATAATTACATATTGTATAGAATAAGAGAGCAGGACATGTGGGGAGTGGTGCAATGCACTGGCTGTGGGGCAGCGGTTTTCCGGGAAACATTCTGGAAACTGCATTGCTGTCCTATTTGTAGGCAACTGTCAGCTCTGAGAGAGGAGGTTGCCCACCTCCAGGCTGAACTAGCAAAGACTAAGGAGGCCTTCCCCTCCCAAAGAGCACCACTGCCACAACCACTGAGTCAGAGGTTTCGGAGTATGAAGAGCAGTAGGACCACAGTGGGTTCAGGGAGGGTGTGGGTGGTGGACCAGAGGCGAAGCTCCCCAGTTGTACCTCTACACAAATCAGATGCCATTCTGGCAGAGCAAGGTTCCTCTATGATGGCACCCCAGTGGAGACCCAGAAGAATGCTGAGGACATCCACAAGGAGACCCACAAAGGGTGGAAGGGACACCACAGGGAAGGAAACAGCTACTGATAGGGGACTCAATTGTTAGGGGGTAGAACTGGGGAAGGAGAGAAGGAAGTAAGCTGCTTGCCTGGTGCCATGGCTTGGAGGACAAGAAGCTAATCCTCACAATGTGTAGAAGCAGCATCACAGGAGAGAGAACTAGATATCATTGTCCACCTTGGGACAAATGACCTAGCTAAGCATGGGATCAGTGCAGTGCAGAATGAATTTGTGGAGTTGGGAGGGCCTCAGACGGGTGCAAGCACAGTCCTTCTCAGAGGTGCTACCAGTCCATGGCAGGAATGAGGCTAGGGTACTGCACATCATGCAGTTTAATGAATGGTTGCAAAACTGGTGCAGAGCACAAGGCTTTTGTTTATTGGGGACTGGGGGTCCACCTGGAGATAAAGGTCTATACTGGTATGACGGTCTGCATTTGTCCACAAAGGGACCAAGCTCTTAGGTGACAGGTTTAATGCTTCCTTGGCAAGCTTTTAAACTAGATAAGGGGGAGGTACTGATAAAAGGCAGGAAAGTCAGGCCTCCTCCACAAAAAAGGGCAGGTAGTAGGGTAAACACTGAGGTATGGAGCTCAACACAGGGCAGGATGGGGGTAAATGGTAAAATAGATAAGATCAATAAGAGCAGGATGGGGGAAAAAGGATCAAGCCAACATTAAATGGAGGCAATGACTACTAATGCCCGTAGTCTGGGAAACAAGCTTTCTGAGCTAGGAGCTTTGATGGAAGATGAACAATTGGATATTGTGGCAGTCACAGAAACATGGTACGAGAACCATGAATGGGATGTCAACATACCAGGGTACACAATCTACAGAAGGGACAGGGAAGGCAAAGAGGAGGTGGAGTAGCTCTATACATAAGGGAAGGATCAAAGCTACAGAACTAAAAAGTAAAGGGGAGGGCAAGAGGCACTCTTAGCTACCTTGAGATGGGGAATGGCATCGTCAATCCGCACAGGGGTTGTGTACAGACCCCGTCTCAAGGGGAGGAAATGGACAAGAAAATGATAGAGGACATTCTCAAAATGGCTGAAAAAGGGAGATACTGTTGATGGGGACCTGAATATGCCAGATGTTAACTGGAGGACATGTACTGCAGCCACATCCAAGAGCAGGGTCATTCTCGATGCCCTGCAGAGGCAGACCTTAGACAGCTAGTGCTGGAACCCACTGGAGGGAGCAATACTAGACCTGGTACTCTAAATGGAGAGAGGATCACAAATTTAGAAGTCAGTAGACATCTGGGAACAAGCGAATACTGCAGTGTGCCTACAATGAGCACAACCATGGAGATAAGCCATACAAAAACAAGGATACTGGACTTTAGAAGGGCTGACTTTGGCAAAATGGGTGAACACCTGAAGAATGCACTAGCAAATGACCAAATAGGAGGGTGGAAGAAAATGGAGAAAAATCAAAACTGCCATCATAGAGGCAACAAGTCTTTTGTAAAACAAATAAAGAAAACAAAGCGGAGTAAAAACACTATGGTTCTCAAAAGAGGTGGCAGGAAGGTTAAGGAGAAAAGGCTGCATTCAAAAAGTATAAGGAATCACAGAGGGAGCATGACAGGAACTGTATCAATTAAAGCAGAAAGAAGTAGGAAAGGCACTCGAATAGCAAAGGCACAAACCGAGGAAAAATAGCCAACCCGGTCAAAAAGGGATAAAACCTTTATAGTAGGACATTAGGGAGCATAGAAAGGTTAAGGGAGGGATAGTGAAGATTAATAAAGGAGAGGGGGGTGGGCAGAGGAGACAGTGAAAAGGCAGAGATACTGAATGAATACTTTTGCTCAGTATTCACAAAAGAAGATGAGGAGCAGTTACCTAAACCAGACAATAGAAGCACTCTGGGTAGGGGGTTGATACCAGTCCATTCACAGAGGAAAGAGTCCTGAAAGAACTCCTAAAACTCAAGGTGGACAAAGCAATGGGGCCCGACGGGATTCACCCCAGAATCCTAAAAGAACTAAGGGGGGACCTAATGACACCACTGACCACACTTTTTAACAAATCATGGCAGGATGGGGTGGTATCTGAGGACTGGAGGAGGGCAGATGTGATTCCCCTTTACAAAAGTGGGAGCAAGGCAGAAGCAGGAAACTACAGACCTGTAAGTCTGACCTCAGTGGTAGGAAAAATGATGGAATCACTTCTGAAAGAAAGAATTGTTGAGCACCTAGAGGCCAGCAGGGCACAAGACCCAAAGCAACATGGATTTACAGCAGGAAGGTCATGTCAGACTAATCTAATTGATTTCTTTGACTGGGTGACCAAAGTAATAGACCAGGGAGGGGCTGTGGATATGGCCTACCTAGACTTTAGCAAGGCATTTGACACAGTCCGCACAAAAGATTAATAATCAAGTTAGCCAGCCTGGGAGTGGGTCCCAGGGTGGTAGCCTGGGTAGCGAACTGGCTGCACAACATGACACAGAAGGTAATAGTGAATGGAACACATTCCAAAGAAAGGGGGGTTACTAGTGGAGTACCTCAGGGCTCAGTACTGGGTCCAATCCTCTTTAACATCTTTATAAGTGACATTGCAGAGGATCTGGAAGGAAAGGTATGCCTCCTTGCAGATGACACAAAGATCCGTAACAAAGTTGATACACAAGAGGGGGTAGAAAAGATGAGAAGGGACTTGGCAAGGTTGGAGGAATGGTCAGACATATGGCAACTTAGATTCAATGCAAAGAGTGCAAAGTAATGCACCTGGGAAACAAAACCCAGAAGAAGAGTACACAATAGCAGGGAGGTACTAACAACAACAAAATGGAAAGGGACCTGGGAGAGTCATATCAGATGACCTAAAGGTGGGTAAGCAATGTGAGAAGTCAGTGAGAGCCAGGGGGATACTGGGATGCATAGGAAGGGGCATCACAAGTAGAAAAAGGGAAGTGATTATCCCTCTATACAGACAGTTGGTGAGACCCCATCTGGAGTACTGTGTGCAGTTTTGGAGACCTCATCTACGCAAGGACATAGACAGGATGGAAGCAGTCCAGAGGAGGGCAACTAAAATGGTGCAGGGTCTACATCAGAAACCATATGAAGAGAGACTGAGAGAGCTTAATATGTATACCCTTGATGAAAGAAGGGACAAGGGGGACATGATAGAAACTTTCAAGTACCTCAAGGGAATCAACAAAGTCCAGGAGGGTAGCATCTTTCAGAAAAAGAGATGTGTAAGAACAAGGGGGCACAGTTTAAAGATAGAGGGGGGACGGCTCAGGGGTAATGTGAGGAAATTCTTTTTCACGGAGAGAGTGGTGGATACATGGAACAGCCTTCCTGAGGAGGTCGTTGGGTCTAAAACAGTGGGGGAATTCAAACATGCTTGGGACAGACACAAAGCAATTATAGTGCGGGGTTGCAGGAAGCAGGCTGTTGGTTAACTAGAATCTGCAGCTTATCCAGTAGGTAGGGAAATGGGCAGACTGGGTGGGCCAAGTGGTCCTTTTCTGCCGTCAAAGTCTATGTTTCTATGTTTCTATGTTTCAGTTTTAGTTTCTTTTGGTGAGATAGAGGAGGATTGTCAAAACACAGGATGATTTCCAGAGAAAATCAGATCCAGACAGTAAATCCAAAATAGACCGACTCTGCCCATCCCTTAAGTGGCCCCAGACTTCAACAGATCCCCTCCCTCCACTTGGGTCATCAGGAACCTGCCCAACACCAGTCAGACAAACCCCAACAGCCACAGGAGACTTGTATAGATGCCCACCCTCCAGTCGGCACTACCAGATCACCCCAGAGAAGGAAAGAGCTAGACATGGGATCCACCTGGGGCATGTCGGTTTGGCTCACCCAGTCCACCACGGCAAGCAACACAGATCCTTCTCAGCTCACAACCCTTATTTCAAGCAGAACAGTTCCACCAAAACCTTCACACAATTCTTTCTATTCGGGACAGCAGTCGCTCCTCCAGTCAGGGTAATTACAGATTACCTCCACCGTCCATCTGCTCCAGCAACTGCTTCAGAGAAATATTCAATTACCAAAGCCACAGATTTGTCACAGACAGCAGCCAAGGGAGAAACTCCTTCAAAAAATAACAAACGCTTCCATAAAACTGCAAAACACAGAGTCTTCCCCGCAAGCCTCTGACTACATAGTCTGCCACACTGGGGTCAGAGAAATACAGAGACTTCCGATAAAAATTGGTTGAATGCCAGAAAACACGCAAAATATGCGACAAGCATTCAAAAATGTTTCTCTGGTACTAGTCTACCTCACTTCTTCATCCCTAACTAACCTACTAGGCAAAGCAAAAATAACTTAAAATGAACAAAATAAATGGCAAATAAAGCAAAATAAACAAAACCAAGGGAGTTAGTGCCCTGGCTGGCTCAGATCAGCTACCATATTGGATAGAATCCTAGGCAACAGTTTTGTGTGCGGTGCTACATGGCTGGAGGACATCTCCATGTACCAGATGTTCGGATGTTGGCAATCGTGATGTGTCACCACAGCCTGTTTATTCAACAGTTGTACAGTCTCACTGTGTGCCTGGTGTATAGTACCGTATACTGCTGATACCCTAAGCACATGTTCATGTATGTGTCACTGCACTTATTGTCTGTACCCATCATATTACTGATCTGATTGATACCTGACTACTGTGCTGTGAGACCCCTAGTATATGTGTTGCAGCCCACTCCTGTTTGCCACAGCACCTCTATTGCTGGGCTGAGAGTCACATATAGAATAATACATGAATGTGTGTGTGTGCCCCGAGTGTTACAAACACCCAAGGTGTGTGATGCTACATAAAGGTATATGACATCATCCCACATCATGGGTGTGTGTACCATGCTGGCTACACATGCCCATGCATGTTGTCTTTCTATGTCATTACTGGCTATCATTTGTTCTGACATTTGGTGTTCATGCTGACAGTGACAGTGACAGTGTCACTTGCTGTTTTCCCAATACTGTTTTCTGTTTTCTGGTGCTGTTGGAAGTCTTGGCGGTTTGCAGGATTTGTCACTTCACACCATAAGTCTGTATTTCACACAGTGTCCATGCTACTGCTTGCAGCACATGCTCTACCTTGCCCCTTGTCGGGGGGTCCTGGACTGTGCTCAGCAGTGATACAGCACTGCGGTGCCCACATATGTGTTCTCCATGCTGCCAATTCCTATTGGCTGTCTCCTGGTGGCACTGCCAGCCATGACCCATGTTAACTGCCATGCTGCAGCATCCCACATATGCAGCCATCTGCAGGTAGCCATCGGTACTGCCCACTGTTGTGCTCCTCTGACCTGCAGCACTGTGTATTGAGAGAGGGCACAATGCTATTCACAGCAATGCTAGTATGTGCAGTGCTATTCACAAACATGTGCATGTCTTTGAGGTGCGCAATACTGTCCCATTGTGCAGCTTACTTTGCACAGTATTCACCATGTGTTTAACACCAGTGCTAACCCTTTGTGAATGGGGCTGTTTTGCTATTGCGCAAAGACATTCTATTGTGCAGCGCAAACTTTGTGCTATCACAATTCTTTGTGAATCTAGCCCCAGTACTCTTATAAGTTTTGTTTGCATTTATATTACATTCACATTTGTCTGTGCACTGCAATATTTATATTGACTAGTTGTTTTTACTTTAATAGTTCTGTAAATTTTGTTTTTAATATTTTAATAATATGTTTTGCATAATACAGTTCAATACTAAAATTAATTTCATCAAGGGAGGCATGAAGGAACATTGCAGAAACATGTCTCATTTTGCTCTCATTATGACATATCAGGGGAATCACAGTAAGACATTTCTGATGTAGCAAACAAATTAGTTATACCATTCAGGCTTTAACAGTTTATTATTTAGAGATTAGATATAATAGTTAATGACTACACATGCCAAAAGAGACTGTGATACACTTCAAATAGCATACTATGTGAGCTCTGGGAGCTCTTTACATTTCAACTAATACCTAATACAAATGCCCAGTAGATCAGTACATTATTTTGTGTAAACACGAAGAAAACTGTAGTTCATAACTGAAACTTTTCTTCATGCCAAATAAAGGTCATAGAACTTGTGATTGTGCTTTATTCTTTGGTCCTTTCTTATTGATGCCAGACAAATAAAAAAAAAAAAGAAAACAGAGAAGCTTTAGTAAAATTGAGGTTCTTACTAAATTCTAGTTACTGTATCTGCTAACTGCAAAGTCACACTTAAAAACTTTTTATTGGAACAACATATGCCTTGTACAAAGATTATATTGTACACAAGCTTTTGGGGCCTTACGGGTCCATTCTTCAGGTGAATAACAAACTGAGCAAAATACTGTAAGCAGCATTTACATACACTGTGATGCATTGTGTAAAAAAAATTATGATAGAATAGTTTAGAAAAATTTAACAGGAAGGGTTGGTGGCAATGGTTGTGATGGGATGATTAGCAGGAAGTGCTAAGATATCCGTAAGACAGGGTGAATAGATGCCTTGAAGTGATAATTGGAAAGGTATCCTGACAGGAACACCGAATAATAAAGACTTGAGGTAAACAGAGTGTAAAGGTTATATACAGTGTGATACATTATTTCAAAGTAATTATGATAGGATAGGTGAGAAAAAACTTAACAGGAAGGGTAGGTGGTCAATGAATAGGAACAGGTATATAGCTGTGAGGGGAGGATCATCAGGAAGTGCTAAGATATTTGTAAGGGAGGTTGAATGGAAGCCTTGAAGTGGTAACTGGAAAGTATCCAGACAGGAGCACAGAATAAAAAGACCTGTGATACACAGGAGTGCAGGTGGTGGTGGTGGGGGTTCCAGAAGGAAGACAAAAAATTTGTAAAATAGATCCTATGCATGTCAGTCAAACAATGTGGTTTACCTAATTCAATGCCAAAAGTGCACAAATGGATGCTATGTAGCGGAAACAGGGCAACCACTACAAATCAGGATTAACCACCTCCGAAACATGGTAGTAAACCAGATTATCAGCTCACCAGTATGACATTTTTCCCAAACAGACCATTCCCTCTCAATGTGTTTCTCATTTGGAAAAGTATCCTGACAGGAACACAGAATAATAAAGACTTGATATTAACAAAGTGAAAAGGCTATATAAACTGCGATACATTGTTTCAAAGAATTTTGAAATTACTGGTGTGTGTGCTGTGTGACCCAGCAAAGAGATCACCCCAGGCAATTAATGACAGGTTCACTGCAGCCTAAAACACTAGATTGGGCATGTGGTGCCATCATGGTTCCACATCTGACTGCAGCTGCCAAGAGTGATTCCTTGCCATGCTTATTTGTTGGCAAACTGTCTTGATAGTCTCAGGCACAACAAGCATATAGCAATTTTATTGTTTTTTTAACTGTTCTCAGGAGACTATGTTACTGTTATTGAATTCCTCTTAGTTGAGTGTACAGTTTTATGTTGTTGTCAGCGGTTTTACAGATTTTTACTGCTCTCTAGGTATTTACTGTTTTATACTGCTCTTAGAGGATTTACTGGTTTAAATTGCTTTCCTGCTGTTGTTTAACAAAACATAAACTATTGTAGGATTGTGTGTCCTTGCTTCTTCTCTGTCCTGCTGCTCAATTCCCCTGCTGTGCTCTGCAGCCCCCCTCAGCTCAGTTTATAGCCTGCCCCTTTACTCAC
The DNA here is from genome assembly GCA_016271365.2 of Neoceratodus forsteri. Lineage (NCBI taxonomy): Eukaryota > Metazoa > Chordata > Ceratodontiformes > Ceratodontidae > Neoceratodus > Neoceratodus forsteri. The sequence continues at coordinate 898,510,492 of CM057459.1, forward strand.
AGCCTACTCATCTTTCCTCTTCCCTCTTCTCTCTGCAGTATCACCTTCCAGCTTATTCTGTGAGCTCACCACAGCACTGCAGGGTTGCGAGGGCAGAAGTTGGAGCCCTCCTCTCATAGTTTCCCACACAGGACACAACAAAGAGATCACCTCATGTAATTGAAGAAAGGCTCTCTGCAGCCTAACATGCTAGCTTGGTTGTGCATATGGCACTGCTTTGTGGTGCCACATAGTATTAACCTACCCACCTGCCCCCTACACTCCAACCCTTGACTGATATCCTAAATTTATGCTCCCAGCATTCCTGCACGACTCCTCAAGTCAAGGACCTCCACCTGCCCAATGCACTAATATTGGTTCAGCTGCCGTTTCCTTGTGTGACGGCTGCTCATTACATCCTATCAGGCTCACACCCAACATCATTGTCTGACCACCTGACTCATCAAGTCAAGGACTCACACCTGCCCAATGTGTTTATCCACAAGAGACATTCAAGAAACCACCATCAGTATCCTAATTATTTTTCTTCTGACACACAAAAACTTCACATTTCATGGCAGGCACTTTTACAGATCATAAGGACAACAATGGGCACACCAATGGCACCACAATATGCCATTTTATTCCTGGCCTGTTTAGAAGATTATTTTTTTAAAAATCACCCTATTAAATGGGGCCAGGGAATTCTTGCGATCACCAAAATTGTCGCAGGTTTTGCCAGTATTACAGTCTGGATCCGAAATTGCTGTTTTTGCTCACCTGTCATTAAAAAATTCTGTACCCTGCTTCACTGTAACATTGACATGGAGAAAAATGCACAAAGTGGCCCTTAGGAATGCAGAAATATTTATTTTAGATAAGTTGGGGTCTGTAGAAAATTGAAAACCTTCATCTTGTTGTTTTCTATGCTCTTAGAGTGTCGTACACTGAACCAGACATATTTAATAGCTGCATCTCACATTCAAGTTTGTTGGAAATCCCAAGCACATCATGTATGAAAGCAGACTCCCCCCCAATATTCCACAAAGTACAATAAAACAGACATAAAAAAATGTAAGTAAAAGAAATATAAAGGGGCACGTGCATGTATTGGTGATAGTTTGGATGCAATCTTTGGTGTATTTGTGCTGGTGATTGTGGGTTAGGGATGATGTGAGTATGATGGTCAAGGAAGCCTAAGATCTGGAAATCAGGAGAACACCATTCAGCAGTAAGGGACCATATGGTGGACTTGTACCCTAAACAATAAATTAGTCCAGTTAAGTTTTCCTTTTTTGTGTGGTTGGGAGGGGACTGAGTTTGACTCAGTGCAGCAGTAGCCTGCAGCTGAGGTGAGGGTATACACATACAATACACAATGGGGCATTATTAAAACAATGCTGTTAGTGCTAACTCAGCAAGTCTTCGAATTAGAATTAGAAAACTGAAAGGTTAAAAATGTGAATCAATCCAGTCAGGTTTTCTTTTCAGACAGAACCATGGGGGGAGCAAGTAGAACATTTATGTCATACCACAAACAGCAGAGGAGAGAATTTCAGCAAGTATGGATTCTGTTTTGAACAAGCAAAGGCAGGAAACGTAATGAATAAAATTAATAAAAATTTTCATTGCAAACTGTTAAACTGAAGGATTTTTACAGGAAAATTTCCAGTTCTATTGTATATTCTGAATTATATCCAGAATTGTCTGAAATTTTCAAATTTTAACCACCTGAACTGGAATAATTCCATATCTAGAAAGCACTTGCCCTACCTATATACCATTAGTCTACATCTGATATATAGATGACAAATTCCTTATTTGGACAGAAGGTGAAGACTCCCTTAAAAAAGTTGCATCATGATTTCAACAAGTTTCATGACTCTTTAAAACTCATTATTGAATACTCCACCACCAGCATAAATTTTCTGGCTATCACAATCAGAATCACTAAAGACGGACATATGCAAACTGTTGTTTACAGAAACTCCACTGACAGACCCCGATACTTGCATAATTCTAGCTTCCATCCAAGGCACACAAAAAAATCTATAATCTACAGGTAGGCAATTCTATACCAATGCATCTGCTCTGATGAGATAACAATAAACAGACAGCTGTCCTCACTTTAGAATTCCCTCACCCAGCAGGTCCACTCTCCAAGACAAATTGACAGAGAAATGGAATGTGCTATTCAAATAGCATGAGAAAATATACTGGAATACAGACAAAAAGGTCAAACTGATCAGAAACCCCTAGTTGTTATGTATAGCCCCATGCTAACACCCCTTCAGCAAATTACTAAAGAACTAGAACTCACTGAGTGAAGATGAAATACTTATGGACATCTTCCCTGAACTACTTGTCATTGCCTAGAAGCAGCCCCTAATATTTCTAGCATAATAATTTGTAACAAACTCCAAGCAGAACAAAAGAACTGTGAAAGAGAGGAACAACACCATGCAGCAATGCAGGATGTAAGTCCTACACCTACCTATTCATACAGAATACCATCAAGACAGGGCAGGACAGCAAAATCAAAGTAAATGGATCCTACACATATCAGTCAAGCAATGTGGTTTACCTAGTTCAATGCAAAAAGTGCACAAATGAATGCTATATATGGGAAACCCCTACAAATCAGGATGAACCACCACCGACACACAATATTAAATGAGATCATCTGTACATCAGTAGGACTATATTTTTCTTAAACAGACCATGCCCTCTCATACCCATTGGTCCTAATACTAAGAATCAACTTCAAAAATGCATAGGAGAGAAGGACATGGGAACTGAAATATAGCTAACAATTTAATTCAAATTTTAATGGACTCAACTGGGATTTAAAACACAGGATGGAAAACATTAATGCCATATGTTACTTTATACAAATATGTTTTTTTCTCTTCTTTCTGTGACTCCCCGCGCACACTTTGTATCCACTTAAAGTCATCCATTAAGTCTCCCTTACAAATATCTTTGCACTTCATGATAATCATCCCCTGACAGCTATAGACCTGTCCCTATTCATTGTCCATCCACCCTTCTTGTTAAGTTCTTTTCACCTGTCCTGTCATAATCATTCTGAAACAATGCATCACAGTGTACAGAGACCTTACACTCTGTTCATCTTAAGTCTTTCTTATTCTGTATTCCTGTCAGTATATCTTTACAGTAACCACTTCATGGCATCCATTCAGCCTCTCTTGTGAATATCTTAGCACTTCCTGCTAATCATCCACTCATAACCATTGTCTACCCACCCTTCATGTTAAATGTTTCTTAAATATACTATTTATTATTTTTTTTAAACAATGCATCACAGGATATATAATTGCTTGTTATTTTGCTCATTTTGCTGTTCACTTGAAGGAGGGACCTGTGAGCCCCCAAAGGCTTGTGTACTATACCATCTTTGTATAAGGCATATGTTGGTCCAATAAAAAGGATCAAACCTTCCAGTGATGCCTGTTTTCCAATGACCAATATGGCTAAAATCTCCTTTTACTACTTTAAAAATGCTAAACTCAGACTGCGCTCAATAATAAGTTTTCGCCCATAATATTTATGGACCCTCATACAATTCATTCATCCATGCTGGAATCTTGTTGATATATTTACATTAGCTCTTCTCAGTCAATTTCAGTTTTTTTGGCCAGTTTCCCGCACCAGCTGGGTCTGTAACTATATTTGCTAGAAATTTTAAAGAGGCTTAGGATGCACCATTCAGCTCGTGGCACATTTTTAGGGCTACTGAGGAAATTGCAATAAGCATTACATCGGAATACAACAGAAACAATTTGCACAAAAAAGACACAACTGTAGAACAAAATGATGCATATGTTATTTTCTGAGTGTAAAGCAGATAGTCTGACATAAATGCATCAAAATGCTTGATAATAAAAATCAAATATTTGTAGGCATTTCTTCTGAAGCAGGCTCAGCATCAAATTAGAAATTGTACCTGTGTCAAGACTTTGGAAAATCCATCCCAAAGACTCTTTCACCATATAAGAGCTGTGGGTAGTTCAAAGCCCCTTTAAGGGCCATTCTTCATGATTCCAACATATGGCAATCCACAAAAAAGGTGTCCATCCAAAATGTGCAGCAAATTAAAAAAAGTGGTATAATTGGAAGGCTACAGCCTGTAGTTCAATGGAACAGTGCAACTGGTCCCACCAGCATTCGATCTATTTAAGGGCTGCTCTCCTCACTCCATAAATAAGCATTTTTTCCTTGCAGCTGGATGCTCTGTCCATCCTCTCTCTGGGACCTCTCTTTCCCTGAGTCCTGCCCCCCACCTCTGCTGTGTTTGCCTCCTCCCTTCCTTCCTGTTGGATTCTGCTGCTGGCTATGCTTGACTCCCTGCCTGGTTTGTCCTTCTCCTGCTTCTGGGTCAGTACGTTTGCCTTTGCCTTCTGCTTCTTGGTCTGTGTTTTGCCTATGGCTGTAGTCTGTGCTTCTGTCTCTTGTTTGTTCACCCTACTGCTCCTGTGGTCCTGTTTGCTTCGTCTGCTTTTGGGGCTTTTCTGGTATGCTAGTGCCACTCTGTTTGCAGTGTTATACTTAGCTACACTGTTAATTAAGCTCTCAGTTCATTTATCATATTTCAGCAATCTTTTTTACTCTTTACTAGGTGCCTGTGTGATCTCAGTTCCAGTTGCAGGTTCCATGCTGTAGTCCCTGTGCTTATCACCTTAATTGTTTGCACCCACCTTTAGTACTGGCTCCCCTTAGCAGCTATCACTCTGTCTCATTCCCCTGCCTGCTCCATCAGAGACCTGCCATACTGCATTACTCCTCACTCCTATGTTTGTGTTATTTAGGCTCATTTATTACTCATTTATTGCTACTCCCACTTTTACCAAACTTTACTGTTACCAAACTGACAGCAGTCTGTTTCTGATGATAAGCTACTCCTGCTTTCATGGCTGGCACATATTTAACTTATTTCATTAGCTGTTTAGTGTCATGACACCATGTTCGTGGCTTCTTTGTTATTCCTATAGCAGGGGACTGAGGAGTCACAGTGGGCATCGCGGCCCCAGGCAGCGGGATCAGCTCCTATTTGTTGTGTATTGTATAAGCCTCTGGCTCGCCTGACCTCCTGCTGCTCTGCATAGCCTTTAAGGCACTATGCAACCAAGGATTCCAGGCAACTTTCTACCTAAGGGCTTCTAGCTCTACCCAGTCTTCTATCAGCCCTTCCTGAATATTATTTACCTGGTTTACACAGCCATCCCAGCCTTCCTGTCCCTTGCACTACTTGCAATGCTCATCACCTTCCAAGTATGGCAGCACATCATGTTTACTTGCTTCAAACCACACCTCCTACCATACTGGCTTTGCAGCCTCCTCCTACCTAACCAGCTTCGCAGCCTACTCCTCTTCTCCCAACATCATCCCAGGGCTCCACCCGGCCTCACCGTTCTCTTACTCATAACATACAATTCAATTCACTCCCAATTTGACTTCCTAATGGACTTGGTCAGCATGCATTCCTGTGGTGGACAAATGCTATTTGCCTTCCCTAGCCCCATGAGATGGTCCATATTGCTCAGCCTGACCTATGTACAGGTCTCTCCCTATCAGCGCTCATCCTGTCAAGACCCAAGACAAGGTCCATAGTGCTCAGTTTGACCTAGGTACAGGTCTTCCCATGTCTGCTATCATCCATCACGACCCACATCCCATGATCATTACAACTAACTCTTCCACATTTTGGAGACATGTCAACCATATCCATTACTTCCAGGACTCAGGGCTAGCCCTGTGGCCAATGGTCTCTCTCTGTCTGCACTCTGAAGTCTGCATCTTGAGCATGCGAAGCTTGGAGCAAGGTCCTTCTCACCTGGCCCATAGTTGGGAATGTCCTCACTCCAGGTGGACCTTCAGTCATCAAACATAGCTATGGCATCTCTCAATGTAGCATTAAAGACTTCAGGGGAAAAAGGGTGGGGCTGTCATGAGAAGGGCCCCTTTAGTTGCCCGAGTGGGTTCAGATGCACACTTTAAAGCTATTCTCCCTACAACTGCCTCTGGTTCACCTGGTTTGTTCTTAGATCAGTAGGCCAGCTGAGTGCCTTGGTGGTTATTACTCTCCTCCTCCCACCTTAGAGGTTGGCACCGAGATGCCCCATGGTGTTGCAGAGTTCACTCGAAACCCTCCCCAGTATTCCCATTAGAGGGTAGAGTGAGAGTGTTCCCTGAAATTGCAATTCCCCTGGATTGGTCTACTAAATTGCAGTAGCAGAGTCATCACTGAATAAAACTGTCCCAAAGCCTGGAGGGAAGGTGACCTAGGCCTTGGATCTCCAGAAGTTTCCTCCTCAAAGGGGGTTGGTTATTCCTCTCCTCCATGCAAATGGACATAATACTAGACAGGTGTAGCTGTAGTTCCTAGATCACTTAGTTAGGTTTCCGCTGTTGGATGGAGTTGGGTGTCTTATCCCTAATTGTCCCTTCTCCCCCTTTGGCTGTTCTCTCTCTCTCTCTCTCTCTCTCTCTCTCCTTAGGAAGCCAGGCCTCTACGCCTTACAGTCAGACCTCCAAGTGGCTCACTATTCACCTGTTGTTTCCTGCCTACTCTACTCAAGCAATACGACCAACCGACCCATGCTACCAACTGAACCCAAACTACCAACTGACCTACGTACAGGTCTTTGACCCTGATAAGTGTTCACTACCTTGTATGCTTTGCTTGACACTCTTTTTGGGCATCTTCCTAAAGTACCTTTAGCCAAGAGAATCACTCCCATGGCACCTCAAGGAGTGGAACTCTCCCTAGGTTTCCTTGCCTTCATACCCCTACAGGGTGGCATATCCCATGGATAGAGAGGCGCTGGTGAACAGCCAAAGATTATCTACATTACACAAGCATGAAATCAGTTGCACAGGCACATTGAATTGGAAGGTTACAGCCTGTAGTTCAAGGGGGTGGCGCAACTGGCCCCACCCTCATTCAGCCTATTTAAGGGCTGCTCTCCTCACTCCACACACAAGCATTTTTTATTTGCTCCTCCATCCACCCCTCCTCCTCCAGCAGCATGCCTCTCCCTCCCATAGGCTTCTTCCTAAGGTACCTTTAGCTAACAGAATCACTCCTGCGGCACCTCAAGGGGTGGAACCATCCACTAGGATTCCTTGCCTTCATTCCCATACAGGGTGGTATGTCCCATGGCTAGAGAGGCAAACATCCAAAGATTATCTATGTTACACAAGCACAAAACTGGTTGCACAGGCACATTGAACATGCATCTACAATCCATGGGCAGTATTTCCTGAACATGGCACATGTGGCACAATAAATGCCACATGCCTCAATTTGTTTGTTCTAAGGTGCAGAAACTGCCACAAATATTTCTAAACTTTTAAAAGTAGCAGTAAATGGTTTTGATTAATTTGATAGGATGCAGGCTGCTTTGTAAATTGAATACTGCACCTGCTTTATACCTTCTGAAAAAGCTGTCTCCATATGTTATGGGGGTGTGGAGAAGTAGGGGGAGGTAACAGCCAGTGTAATATGCCTTCTGTGCACTGCTTTGAACAGCTTTTTTTTACTTTGCCTAATGGAAAAGCTGATACCCAGGAACAAACACATGAAGCCAGTGTTGTAATGCTAAAAAACTCTATTTCTCCTTGTTGCATAGAGAATTGTTGTTTTTTTGTCTCCCACATTTCCAATTATCAGGATGACTCTCTGTTGTGGGTGGACAAGATGTGCATACATCTCTTGGTGATTTGGAATACTTTAATGATACTTAGAAAATCTTCATATTATCCATGTAAAATTTTTGGAGGGCTAAAGCCTGAGGGTCAATGTGGGAGAATACCTCCTCCCACATCCCTAATAAAGGCTAGCCTCCCACGGCAGTTCCCCGCTTAGCGCATTGCAACACACTCCCTGTTTGCAAGTGCTGTGCCTCCTTCCCATTCTCTCTCCCTCCCTGTGCTGCCTTTTTGTCTCCATCTGCCAATTATGTGTTGCTCCCTTTGGTGTTCCCTTCTCTTGCTTTGTGTCTCCCCTCCCCTGCACTTTGTTCCCAATTTTGTCTTCTTACCCTGCCCTCCCCATTCTGTTTTTGTGCTGCTGCGTGTCCACTCCATTTTCCCCAGTCTGGCTGCCCTTTGCTCCCTTTTCTGCTCCTTGCCCTGCTTTTCTCATTTCCTTGTCTTTCCCATTGCTGGTACCATCCTATTTTGGTCAGCTTACATAAGCGGCATTGTACCTCTCTGGGGCTTTGTTGCTGCACCTTGTTGCTCGATCTTGGATCCTCCTGCAGTGTCCACTCTGTTGGCTGCTGCTGGCTGCACCTGCTCTTACTTTTTCTTGCCCATGGTGCTTTGTCCCCAGATCCTGTGCTCCTCATCCTGCCCTGCACCTTTAATTGTGACTTGCTGACTTACTCTACTCCTGTGGTTTGGTGGGCTCAACTCAGCGAGCACTTGTTTGTTTTGCCACAATGCCATGCATTTCCACCCATAGCTCCTAGTGCTTCAACCCTTTGGTGGACCTTCTACTGGGAGTGTTTCTCACCCTCCTTCACTCCCCTTCCCAGCATGCTTCCCCTACTTTCCACACCTTGTCCTGATTGTCAGCTGTGTGTGGACATTGCCTTGGCTCTGTGTCTGCTCCCCTTCCACTCCTCCGGCTCTCTGGGATCTGCCCCTTCCCCCGCTGTGTGGGTTTACTAAATGGGTTTTGCCAATCCCTCTCCTTTCCCAGCCTGTTCCACCCTTTGATTCCCTGCACTGCAATTTCCTCTCCTGCCATACATCTGCTGCTCTGCTGTGGGATCCACTCACTGGGATAAGTCTCCCCATATTGCAAAAAAAACCAAAAACCAAACAAGACAACTTATATATATGTTCCCATGCTGTCTTTGTGCTGCTTTGCTCTTTCTGGTTCTTGGTCCCCTCCATGTTTCTCCTGCACCCCCTGCATCCCAGTCCTCCTCCTCATCTCCCCCCCCCCAGTCCCTCCTTCTGGCCATTGTCCCTCACTTCTGCATTTTCTTTTGGGCTTTCTCCCTTACACCAATACTTTATTTCCATCTCCATGCCCCTTTTCCTGTGCCAATCCCGCTCCACTCCTGACCATCTCCTGGAACCTGCAATTCCTCATATTTTCCTACTCTGCTACTCATTCTATCGGTCTTCCCTACCAGTCTATGTCTGTCCCTATGCTACTTGTGCCTTCCTATTTCCTTGCCCAAGTATCCATATACCCTGCCCAGTCCATCATTCCTGAATTGCCTTGTTCCCCCCTTGTACTTCATGACTTTCTGGCTACATGAATCACTATAACACTCATGCTGGCTCCCCTCCTGCATCCCTTGTGGTAGTTCCCACAGTACAGCTGATAGTGGTGCTCCTCCTTTGTTTGTTTTGTTTGGCATTCCCCTTGTTTGTTGCTACAGTAATGCATCTCTCCTGTCCATGTTCCTCATTATACCTACGGCTTGTCTTCTACTGTTTTTTTACCAGTACCAGAGCCTTTTGGTGGTTCCTGTCCTTTCCCATTGCTGTGCTGTTTGGCACATGTTGCTCCAATGACTTCCTTGTTATTCCCAAGGCAGGGGACTGTGGTGCCACACTGGGCCATCATGGTTCCTACTAGCTGGAGCATGCTTTTTCTTAACCATATGATTTACCCCACTCTCTTTCCTATTGACTGCTACACATTCACTGAGATGTTTCTACCTTGACATCCTCTTGCCTATGACAGGGCCTCTTAGCTGCTATTTGTGAGTACCTAACTGAACTGTTAGCACCTTATGTATACTGCCTGTGTTTTGTTCCTTATGTACTCCATGTTAAGACTGTACTACACCATTTGCCTCTGTCTATACTTTCACAAACACACTCAGCAGCTCAGGCCTTCTACTCCCACAGTGCCAACCTCCGAGTGCAGTAATGTGAACAGGTAACAGACAGGGTAACCCTCTTGTCTGCTTGTGGGTCCGAATCACCTTTAGTCTCAAGTTCTGGGGGGATTCAAACTGTGAACCATATGCTAGCGTACCCAAATGTACAGGCTCAGATAAACTGCTCTTCAGGGGGGATGCTCAATATCTTTCACTTAAGGGCACCTAACCAGGTATCCATAATGAACCCTTAAAACTATATAAAAGACCTTAGGTATATTCTTACCTATTCCCAGTTTAATAACATCATCAAGCTTTGAAAGGTTTTTGTCAGTCTTAACCCTCTATATGTCACATGCCAAAAAGAACCTCGAAGACACACCCAGGCAGTCTTTCAAAATAATATTTTTACTGAGATAGATAAAAATATGTAAAATGTAAACAGAGAACACTCTATCAAAAAGCATACAATCACTTAAAAGAAACAAAGAAAACTACAGACAGACTTCTACCAACATATAGTTAGACTTTTTCTATCTAATGCATTACCTCTATAGTGCTTATAGTTAGATCTTGTTTCTTAAGAGCCCAAAAAGATATGTCCCTCAGTTGAAACACAGAATACCATTTAAAACTCTGTGTTTCCACCCCTTCTATGATGTCATCTAGCAACTCCTTTTAGAATATAAAAATTATACAAACAATGATCTTTCTGTCAGGAGATATTTTAAATACTGTGACTTCAACAAAAACTAATTTCCCAATAAGACTCCTTAAATTAATATCCCCTCTTTGATCTCGAGCAGTTCCTCTTCCCCGGGTACATCAAAGGATTTTTATGACTTTTCACACCATGGTATAAAAATGTTTTTTCCCCTAAAACATTATAAAAGTTTACAATCCCTTTATCCTGGCAGCTGGGTCAGTTCTAATTACAGGAGACCCTTAATTAAGTCTCTCTGGTCTTTTAATTACCTCCTGGTTTCAGGTCACTTGAGTGTAACTGAAACCTGGAGGGGGGGGCACTCATGGAAGCACTGATAATCACATGCTATATTTTTATATTGCAAATATTATAGAACACTCATAACCAGCTGGCCAAGCATCACACATACTACTCAATTTTTCATATTATATTTGTTTGTTACTGTGTTACTAATATATTTACGGCAATGCCTGTTCGCTGTATTTGCTATTTCCAACTCACATAATTGTTCTCCTCCTTTGATTGACGAGGACCCTCTGTAAATGAGTTCTTAGCTCAAAGGTTTGTAATTCTGATTCTTTAATAAATAAATAAATCATTGACCTCACAGCTCGTCTGCCTTTAGAATATTCCTTGTATTCCATTACTGTGCTGCATGCTTCTTACTGCATTCCCCTATCTCCACCGTAATGGTATTTACAGTAACCAGACTCCACTCATCCTCTACCTTCTTACTTATTATCTTATTGTTTTGCCAATCTCCTACTCCTCAGCTGCCAACTCCCTTTTCCTCACTCAGCCCATACAAGCAGTCCAACAGCCTCTTCCCAAACTCTGCCTACTGAGTTGTCTACCGGGGGATGAGAGCCTGTTTTCTCTACTTATAGTCTCGACCAGTTATCCTCTTGGTCAACTTTCCACAGTCTCTGTCTTTAGACTTTGCCTGACATGGCATCGAGTGAAGATTAGCTTGCCCCAGAGATGGGAGTCTGTGTCTTCAATCTACTTTTTCAGCCAACTGCATTCTATAACTAATACCCAGTTTCTGAATTCCCTTTGGGAACAGGAGCACTATACCCCATTTAACTTCAATCTACTGTTCCAATCACTTGCATTCTATACCTGATACCCAGTTGCAGCATTCTTTTTGGGAACAGGACCACTATACCCCATTTGCCTTCAAAATCCTACTTCACCTAACTACATCCTGCACTTCCATGGACTTGATGTACATATCCCCACCTTGGCCCCCCTCAAATCCTGGATTTGGACCCACCAGCTTATTCAGTTCCTTCTCCACTCAGTTCGTCAGACTCCTGGACTTCCCCTCTGCTTATCTTCCACTTCCTCCTGTTTTCCTGGGCTTCGATGCTATGGTTTGCATTCCAGCTCAATGCCTCCAATCTACAGATCTTCAGAACCATGCTGCCATCATCCCCCTCATTGCTACTTCAGACAATTGTGTTTCTCTATTGCCTTCCTCTTGGACATGTCTGCCTGCATCCCCCCTTGCTTCCTGCTGGATTTGTGTCTTTTGCTCATCTTCCCAGATGTGTGCTGGAGGCATTCTGAAATGTTCCCCTTATTTGCCCCTGTCTCATCCAGAGCTCTTCCATCAGCAATTTCTGTGCATTTCCCTATCAGCAGCTCCAGTTCACCATCTCCATCGGAGGTGGGAACCTATTCCCATCACTGCTGCACTTTTCCTGTCAGCACTTCCAGTTCACCATCTCCTTCGGAGGCAGGAACCCATTTCCATCACTGCAGCAACTTGCTGCCAGCTGCTCCAGTTCACCATCTCCTTCAGTAGTGGGTCCCCGGCTCCTCAACTTCACTGCACCTTGTACCTGAATTCTCTTCTCGGTTTGACATGGATCTCCTACGAGGCCTGATTCAGCTTTTCTGCATTCTCTTCCAGTATGTTGTGGCACTTGCCCCAGTCCTGTACCTTGTCTGCACCTGCCGATGTCTGTACTGCTGGGCCTTCATCGTCTTCTTATCCAGCTCCATCCTTCAGTCACTGGATGTCTGCTTGGACTTTTCACTCCATCCCTGGACTGCTGCTTTACTCCTCACTGCTTGGGTGGCTCAGGGCTCCTGCACATTTGCTGTGTCTGTTCTGGGGCATTCCTACAACTATCAAAATCCAGCATCCCTGCCAGATCAGGTGGATCAGTTGCCATGGGTTATCAGAGGTTTCTCCACCTGGGGGGATTTCCTGTACTGCATGCTACTGATTGTGCTACTGGTCATACTCTCCATGAGCTGGAGGAGGAGGTAATCCTTTTGGGCTTTCTATTCCCTACTACCTATCCGGCTTACCTACCAAGGGTGGGAATAGGGAAAAGACAGAAAGTAAACTACAGTTACATAAGCACTACTAACCCCATAGTCTATTCACCAAAACATTGAATGGGAGGGTCAAAGCCTGAGGTTCAATGTGTGGGAATATCTCCTCCCATGCCCCTAATAAAGCCCAGCCTCCCAAGGCAGTTCCCAGCTTAGCGCATTGTGACACACCCACCATCCACCTCTGCCTCCTCCTTCCCCGCGTTCTACTCACCCTTGGTGCTGGACATTCTATTCCCTTCTCACTACCAGGCTTACCTACCAAGGGTGGGACTAGAAAAAAGCCAAAAATTAAACTACAGTTACATAAGCACTACTAATCCCATACTCTATTAACCAAAACATTGAAACATTCAGCCACTGCCAGTGCCAGGATATAAGGGTGTGTCCTTCACCTCCTTTGAATGATATGGTCAGGGAAAGTGCAACTGCCAGATGTTTTTTCTCCAAAGTATTAAAGTTGGAATTTGAGGGAACAGTTTTCTTTAATTAAAACTGCCACCACCCATGCACTAATGCTACCATATAATATGCTTCCATAGCCATTTGTTTAACTTCTGTGTCCTCCATTTCTAGGCCCACACCTCAGTTATTTAAGACCTGGATTTTTTTTTCAGGATCCTTGATTGACTTATGGTACCTAACATTTTGATGATGTGAGTCATAGCAGCTAGTGAAACATCTCCTATTTCCATTGTTTCACCAGCCTTGATCTTGTGGTTGTTAATACTTGACTCAGACTTGGGTTTGAATAAGTCTTTACTGGCATTTTCCTCATTTCTTCTGGCTGTAGAGTTCATTATATAAAGCAGCTGCTGAAATACCTCAATTGGTCAGTAAAATGCAGTTTAAAATTTTAATTCTGTGCTAAAGTACTAGTTCTCTAAAAAAGCATGTCATTCTTTCTGAGGCTCTAGCCACACCCCCTGGAAAAGGCTCCTATGATTCTTTCTTATACTCTACTGCACCCTCAGCCTGCTCATAACATAGCTATAAATAAATTATAGGTCCTAGGGTCAGGTTTTGGGATGCCAGGATATAGCTATAGTATCTCTGCAAGATGCCTATCTGGATGCCGTGGGTGCAGTTTTCCAAACCACATCTGATGCAACAATTGGATATTGTTTATGGTAGCAAATGTACATGCTTTGATAAATCTGCTGACTCAGTGCCATGTCATATAATATATGGTCTAGCTGACATGACTCTAGAGCCAGTTCCAGGATGTGCTGTGCCCTGGTGCAAGACTTTGTAGTGGGCACCCCCATCCACGCCCACCCTCAAGTGCCCCCCTGCCCTGGGAGGGCCCTGCCATGCCACCACCACCAAAAGAATATTGCTGCTGTTATTCAATTTTGTGAACTTAAAAGTGTACATGGCGGGCTTTTGCTGCAGGAAATGTTTCAATCACATCAGAAAAGTTTACTTCTCTTGCAAGTCTATTTTTAATCAAAAGTACACCCAATGAAGACAATCTCTCCTGTGACATTGTGGAGGGCAGGTAATTCTTTATCAAGGACAGCTTACTGAAAGAACGCTTAGCATTGACAACTGTAATTCAAATTGTAAGCATTATTTGCAGTCTAATTTGGGTGTTTGGAAATCCTCTGCTCAGGTCTCTCTGTACCAGGTACTGTAACACTTCAAACGAACATTTCACATCATCAGGCAACAGTCGAGCCAGCAAGGTACTTTCTCTAGACATGTTCGAACCATCTATGTCCCCAAGTAATTGGGCCAACTCTCTGCATGCTACGTCTATGTTTTCATCATGTTCAGATGTTTATATGTTGAACAGAAAACCAAAAAAATGACTGAACTTCATGGGGAAATTGGAAGCATTCCTCAGTTTCCATCAGTACTTTATCCAATAGGCAATTGAAAAAATTAAATTAAAATCTTTCTTGGCCAGTTAAGGGCTTATTTGCGGCAAGCTCTCTTAGCATGCATTTTTGCCATCTGGTGCATTTTTCTGGAAAGTTGGTTCGATGTCCATGGTTTGAGCTAGCAGCTTTGCTTCCTCTAACACTCTGCTGAATCCTTGTCTTCAATAATCAGACAGTTGTTCCTTGATGGATAAAACCACATCTATGGCATTTGAAAGATTTAAAGCAGGTGACTGTAAAATCACTGTCACCTGATTGATGGCACTAAGCACTTCATTCCACACAAGTAAACATACAATAAATGGAAATGATTTCAGTGTTTTCACAAGGCCTGTGATGTCAGACAGTGTTTCACTGTCACAGTTTGCAATTTCTGATACTTCTAGCAATGAAATCAACAATTCAGGCAGTTGTTCACAGACTGCCTTTGCAGCATCAGCACGGGCACTCCATTGGGTCTCTGAAAGTGGCTTGAGGGTATATCGTTTCATGTGGTTGACAAGGATGTCCCACTATTTGGTGGACCCAGACAAGATTCTGAAAACCCTCTATAGTACTCCAAAGAAATTCTTTGCTTCCAAGGATGATTCAGCTACATGCTCTAACACAAAGTTCCAGTTATGAGGACAGCAAGGAACAGTGCACGTTCATTCACCTATCGTATTCTCACTTGAACTCATTGATGGATACCTCTCATGTTAGCCCTGTTATCGTAACACTGGCCCCTGCAGTCTTCAATTTTAATGCCATGTTCAGTAAGTCGATTTAGGAATAATTCATCCAAAGCCTCTCCAGTTGTATTTTCAACATGGAGGAAGCTCTCTCACATTTCAACTTGATTACCATTGATTTCAACATAATGAATCATTAGTGATAACTGCTCCTTGTGAGAAATATCTGGAGTGCAGTCCATCAGTGCACTATAGTAATGAACATTGTGTATCTTGTCCCTAATCTTACTAGTCACAGTCTTAGATAACATCTACATAAAATTGTTCCGGCTGTCTTTGCTTAAATAATGAACATTTTTCCTCGCTGAACACATTGCAAGTGATCAGTCATAATAGGGTCATACCTAGACAGCAGTTCCAACAATTTTAAAAAATTACCATTGCTGTCCACATACAGTCTACTGAACCCCTAAAGGCTAAGTTTTGGCCTGCTAAATATAAAACACCATCCAAAATTCTACAAAGCACAGCATACCATCTTTCCTTTTCCTTATCCAGCTTTTCTTGCAAACTCCTGTCTATTGTAGCCCATTTCTGTAACCTTAATTCTAAATGTTTCCACGTGTGATGAGTATGCTTCATGCTAACTCAGCCTTTATGATAATTTTTGCCAGTGGGAGAAATCTTGTGTAAACACGCCCCTATCCTCACCAAACAGCTTACAACAGAAGCAAAATACAGCATCAGCAGACTTGGAGTAAACTAACCAAGGCCAGTGAATCTTTGAGGATCCCACTGTATACTCGTAGTTTGCTGAAGTAAACCAGTAACCAGCTGTTTTAAAGAAATCAATGTCACTTTCCTTCAGCTGCAGGGGTTTATGCTGCACAATTTCAACCCTCAGGCACTCTGACTCTGTAGTAAAACTTTCAGGCCAGGTAGCTGGATCATAAAAATTATACATGAACGATGGTTGACTGGGTTCAGGGTTTATGTCACAACCTGATTCCAGTTCAATACATCTTGTATTTCTTCTTGCTGTACATTTCTTTCATCATAATATATTTCTTCTTTTAGGCCTAGCTGTACATTTCGTTCATGTATTTCTTCTAACTGTACATTTCTTTCACGTATTTCTTCTAGATATACATTTCTTTCTAAGTTGAAGCCCAGTTCATCATGGTTCCCCAACTCCACCCCTGTCGCCTCCTCCTCTACTACTGCCTCTACAGCTGTTTCTTGTGATGAGGCTGATGGTTCTTTCTCATTTGTTCTGCTTTCACCAGATGTGGACACTGTTGTTGCAGTTGTCGGTGGAGAAATTAACCATTTACAAAATATTTTGTTAACATTTTATGCTTCTTTTTGTGTCAGCTCTAGCTGTCTTTGTTTTTCTTTACGTTTTGCAGATCCAGGCCTGTACTTTGGTAGTGCTACAAGATTTGACATCTCGTCAATTTTTTTTCTTTCCTTTTGTTTCTATTCTGTATGGTTTGCCAAGCTAGCTAAGCTATGTTTATTTTTTTATGAATACAAAATATGCTTTTGACTAGACTACTTTAAAGTTCAATAATTTCTATGAGCTGCAGGTGGCTCACTTAACACTAGCAGACAGGCGCAAGACCAGGCTCATTTGTGTAGAAAATTGTATAGATGCACTGCTTCTAAGTTCTATGCTTGCAGTCTCTGCCTAACTTTGAATGAAGCAGTGAGCAAGAAAACAGAGCCAGTCAAGAATGTATTGCTGTTCTTTACTAATTCCACAAAATAAAGTATTTTTTGCAATAATAATCCAGATGTATTGCCTATCTTTCTTGACAGAAATTAAAGGTTAATTTCTCTCTCCTGACAAAAAAGTTATTTCCAGTACAAGTAAAGTTCACACACAGCGCAGAGACAGTCACAGAAAGAAGACTTTTGTTGAATAAATATGAGACCTATAATAATGCCAAAATTAATGGCACAGTACTAGGCTGGCTACATTGCCTGCTGCTGGCTTACTCTGAAGAAGACTAGACAGGTTGCAGCAGCATAGCCAGAGAATATCTTGTTATTTTAATGCCAAGCAGTGACTCCTACACAGTCAGTACTAGGCTGGCTACAATGCTTGCTGCTGGCTTACTCTGAAGAAGACTAGACAGGCTGCAGCAGCAGTGCCAGAGAATATCTTGATATTTTAATGCCAAGCAGTGACTCCTACACAGTCAGTACTAGACTGGCTACAGTGCTTGCTGCTGGCTTACTCTGAAGAAGACTAGACAGGCTGCAGCAGCAGAGCCAGAGAATATCTTGTTATTTTAATGCCAAAAACAGTAACTCCTACAGTAGTAGGCTGGCTACAATGCTTGCTGCTGGCTTACTCTGAAGAGGACTAGACAGGCCACAGCAGCAGAGCCAGAGAATATCTTGTTATTTTAATGTCAATACAGTAACCCAGAAGAGATGAAATTGAAAACTTAAGATCTTATCTTCTTGGTCAGACACCAGACTGAGTGACTAACTTATTCACTCACTGTCATCACTGATCATTTAAAAAAAATGCAAGCCAGCATTATGCATAATATGATGATGAGACAAAAGGAAAGAGGAAAGAATAATGATTTCTCTAATCTTTTTACTTTTTCTCCCAAGTTCTCATGAGTGCCTGACTCCCTAACCAGCCTGCCTAACCTGCTTCATAATGTTTCAGAGAGACACAGTAAAGTAGTAGCCCCTCAGCAGTCAGTGTTAACTCAGCACCACTGGGATGTGCTTTATCTGAATTCGGCTCCACCAACTGGGGTATAGGCAGCCACATTACTCACTCTTTCCTGTTCACTGCCTAGCCTGGCTAGCTGGCTATTTTCTTAAGTTTTTCACATTTCTATCCTTCTAGTTTGGCCCCAAGTGTGTATTTTTTTAATATATGTGTGTCTAGTTTACAAGTTAAACTTGTTTCAAGACAAGTTCAGCTCCACGGTGCTGCTGCAATCAATTCCACCTGAACACGCCACCTGCATCCACTCCCACTCGTTCTTCTGCCAACTGCCACAGTGTAGTGAGAGAGGATTTCTCATCAGAGATGCTTCTCCCCAGCCTCCTGCCCACAACAACAACAGAATAGTTTAATGTTAATTAGAGTGACATGATGCCTCACAGTCTTTTGAGTGAGCACCCCAGCAAATCAGACTCAGAGCAGCCGCCCACAGCATCAGACTGCACAATGGGGAGGGAGGGGGGAGCAAGGAAGGAGCTGTGTGACTGAGCATAGCAGCGTCGGGAGGGGTGACAGGAGCAAACAGAGAACATACCAATGAACCATGTTCACCAGTGCCTAGAATCAGATTCAGAGCATTCCACTTCCAGCATGGAGGAGGAGCTACTCAAGGACAACAAGCGAGGACTCGGTCGGATGATTGATTGGAGTCGAGGAGGTGGAGAAGCTCACACACACACACACACTTTGACAGTGCCACCACCAGCAGGTATGTCTCTGGAAGACGCAAGCATGTGCAGTAGGGAGGGGATTGAATTTTTAAATGTCACTGACCAGGTCCAGACCTCAGCTTAGTCCACACGCACACTTGGGGAGGGGAACTGACCAGCGCAGATCTCAGGCAGGGCTTGCCCTTGCAGGATGCAGTGGGCTGATTGCTCTACTCCATGAGCAGTTTAAAACTGCAAAAAGAAAAAAAAAAGGACTATACTCATTTAAGGGGCCATGGGCCCTGCTGGCACTCTGGGCCCTGATGCTATGGCATCCCTTGCACCCCCTTTGACTCTGGCACTGCATGACTCTGTACTCACAAATATAAAGCTTGATGGAAGTCTGGGTGTCATTATTTTGAGCATAAAGACACTGCATCACACCTCATGGGAAATGGCTGATTGTGCAAAATGGTCCAAGACTGCAAGAAGGTATAGTGTTACACAATCTTGAGGGATCATACTTGCCACACGATAGTAACTGTGGAGCCCACTAATGGAGATATCTGAAAATTGAATAAGTCTCCTAACCGAATAGTCGTACATTTTAAAGAATAATTGTATTAGTCTGTACAGTACTTGTTAGTCACAGTGTATATTTTTCAGCAATAACAATGTTATGGCAGAAAATCTATTTATTTTTTATTTTTGCTTTCTCTCATTCCTCTTGCGATAGTAGAGACCTGGCTATGGGTGCCAGACTGTGCTATACAACTCACTGAAAATGCTGCGTTCAGACTAGATAGACTTGGTAAAAGAGAAGGTGGTTGTATTATATATGTTAAAGACCACATTCAGGGCCAAATGCTTAACCCATGTGACACCAAATGTGGGGCTCAACTGATGGCCATAGAAGTAATACTTGGCAAGAATGGGAAAACCCTAGCAATAGTCTTGGCCTATATCCCTAACCAAAGAACAAGCAAACAGTTTCAATTCTGTCATCAGTTACCTCTCTGAAGGGGGACCAAACACAGAGCTGATAATGGTTGGAGACTTTAATATGAACTGGTCCTCCACTGAAGCTGTATACTACAAGAAATCATCAACCACTCTCAACCTTGTGAAATTGGTAGACTCCCCCCACTCGGTATAACAGCAGAACAGGCACAGGGTCAATAATCAACTGGGTGGTCACAAATTGGCCAGAAGGCATATCCCCCATCATGGTTCTCCCTGACTCCCTCAGTGACTACTTCCTGATAATCTGTAAATAGTTAAATAAGGCCCCAAAGGCACCAGCCAGGACTATTGCTGCTAGATTTCTAAGGAAAGGCAAGTTGGGAGCTCTAAGAGCACACAGCCTCCAAGATTGGAGATCTATTGACCACAAAACAGATGTCAACACTGCCCTAGAATGCTTTATAAGCAAATTCAATGAAGTGTGCAGTGTCTACACCCCCTACACCAAAAGAAGGATCCGCGACTATGACAGCCCCTGAATTACGCCACAGCTGCTAGCCTTCATAAAAAAAGAAATGATTTGTGGTACAAAGCTAGGAACTCTGGTACCCAGACAGACTACCAGAACTACAAAGCTGCATGGAATAAATGCACCTGGGATATTCGCAAGGCCAAAAACACTCACTTTAAAAATGAGCTGACAAACTCATGGAGTGAGAGTAGACGGTTCTGGGAGAACATCAAGTCCCTAACCAGTAAACCTAATAAAACTCCCTCCACCTTCCTGAACATTGAGGGCCAACCTGTGCAGGATCACAGTCGTATAGCAAATGTCTTCAATAAAGCTTTTACTGACCTCAGCGGAGTGTTTCCCCCTAGCTTCCTTCAACACCAATCAGATACTTGCACCAAACGAAACCTGGGGACCCAATCAAACTCCCATCCACCTTTCTACTTCAGATCTATCACCTTTATGGAAGCAAAAAGTATATCCTAAAAGCACTAGGTAATTCCAGAGCTAACTCTGATCAACTTGACCTAAAACTAGTTAGGCTCACCCTGGACATAACTCTCAAACCCCCTCACCAAAATCTTAAATCTCTCCTTGGTATCTGGCAAATTCCCTTGGATCTGGAAGGTGGCAGTGGTTACCCCTGTTTACAAAAGTGATGACAGGGTCAACTCTACAAATTACTGCCTAATATCTATCCTTCCTCCACTCTTTAAGACCCTGCAGCAAATCCTAACTGACCAACTGATGGACTATCTAGACAAGCATCATTTACAATGTCAGCAAAAACATGGATTTATTTATTATTGTTTGAAACTCAAAATGCTTTATTTTTTACATATCCAGCATTACAAGGCCGATTTACAACCACAATATGAAAGACATTATACATAACAAAATGATACTTAATGCTACACACATACCCAATACCATCCCTCCAGCCCTCCCCACCCATGGTATCAGCAGTACAGAAAAAGAGAAAACGTAAAGGCTATTTTGATTTAAATGTATGCTTAAAATAAAAGTTCTCACTAAAGAGTATATAAAGTATGCAACTTGCCCCAGCATTTCTCAAATTTAAATGACTTGTTGGTTATATTAGAAATCATTTTCTCCACTGCAAGATTAAAGAGCAGTTCCTGCAACCACTCTGAAAAGGAAATAATCCCTTCATCCAGCCAGTGTCTCAGTATTAACTTCTTGGCCGATAGAGATATCATGGCTAGGTGATATTTTCTCTCTATGATAGGTATCTGGGAGAAAACTCCCAAGAGGCAGGCGGCAGGTTCTATGTGTTCCCCTAAACCCAATAATGGGTCAATTTTTTGTTGAATAATGTCCCATAAGGGGAACACTTTTGTGCATTCCCAAAAGATGTGCAACAGGGAACCCTCTGCCCGCAAGCAACGCCTGCAGGTAGACTAGGGGGCTGTGTTCATTTTGGCCATCTTAACCAGAGTGTAATACATGTTGTTGATAATTTGATATTGCATCAGCCTCAATCTGTCTTGAGAAACAAATCTGTGGGTGTCCACCCATATCTTCTCCCAATTAAATATTTAATCCAGAAATTGAGCATTCCAACAACCAGAGGAACTATCTAGTTGTTGGAAGGCTCTTCCTAGGAGTATGGAGTAGATACCAGTGACTGCGTGAGGATGTCTTGCCACTTCTCTAAGTGGGTGCAGGAATCTACCTTCCTCTCCAGCAATTTGAAGTAACTAGCTCTTCCCTAGCATATGCCTGGGTTGAAACACTTTAAAGCTCAACTGCAGATTTATGTTATAGCTTTGGATGATCTCCCCAGGAGGCAGAACCTGTCCTTTACTCTATATCTCTGCAACAGAGATCCTTGCAAGTTGTGGGAGCCAGTAGTCGTTTACCATCTTCCCACCTATCAAGAGATTCAGGTTACCAGTAAGAGGCTGAGTTGGGTCCTGTCTATGCCTGTAGGACATGGAAGAACCCATCTGATTGTGTGTCTTTACAGAGATTTCGGTTGGAGTCTCAACAAGAGCTGATGGGATCAGCTTAGAGGGAATGTACTGAAGGGCCAGGGAGGAAGTCCCGGTGCCGAGATAAGCTCTTTTTCCAGCCTAAGCTATAAAGGGGAGTACCGGTTTGGGGTCTCCTCATCGACACCTTCCACCCAACATAGGTATTTTGCAGCATAGCTGGCTCAGTAATAAAGCCGGAAGTGAGGAGGTCTCAGCCCTCCTTTGTCTTGGGGACAGTAAGCTTCCCATAGGCCCTACAAGCTTGCTTACTTTTCCAAATAAACTTGATTAGTACACAGTGTAGTCTAGTGAACCAGGCCTGTGGCAACCATAAATTTAACATATTAAGGGGATAGAAAATCTGGGATAAAATATTCATTTTAATTAAACTAATTCTGCCCCACAGCAACAATGGGAGCTTCATCCATCTCTCCAGGTCTTCCTTGATTGTCTGGACCAGGGCATCCAGATGGTTTTCCTTCAAAGATATAGAGTCTTGTGTGAGAATGATCCCCAAATATTTAAATTTTTTGTGCTCCCAGTATACCCCTAAACCATCAACCTCTCCCTAATGAGTGAATGGATTAAGAGGGAACACTGTAGTTTTCTCAAGATTCAATTTATAGTTGGATAACACTCCATATTCTTGTATCAGGTGCAAGGTTCTACCTATCGAGGCCCTTGGGTTAAATAGGTGAAAAAGTATGTCATCCGCGTATGCTGATAATTTGTATTCTTGAGAGCCTACCATGATTTCCTGAATGCCTGGATCTCTCTTAACCTATACCAGGAGCAGTTCCAGATTAAGGTTGAATAAAAGAGGAGATAAAAGGCATCCCTGTCTGGTCTCTGAATGAAGGAAAAAGGAAGGGGGAAAAGGAGCAGTTACAGTAAATATGTACATTTGGTTTTGTATATGGGGCTTGGATCCATTGCACAAAGAGGGGAAGGAGGCCAAATCTAATTAGTGTTCTGAAGGGAAAGCACCAGTCCACTCTGTCAAAGGCCTTCTCTGCATCTAGAGACATCAAAACAGCTGTGGAAAAGCTGTCCCAGGACACGGAGAAAATGTGGTCGAGCTTTCTCACATGGTCCAAAGATGAATGCCCAGTCATGACTCCCACCTGTTCCTCAGCAATCAAAAATGGCATAACTCTATACATTCTACTGGCCAGAAGTTTAGTTAGAATTTTGATATCGCAATTGAGCAGAGATATTGGCCTATAGTTCAAGACCCATTGAGGGTCCCTCCCCTCTTTGTGCAATACTATGATTGTTGCTCAAAAATATGAGGATCCTGACACTAACCAACCATGACAGATCAGAACAGATGGAGTAGCCATGGAGTTAATCCCTCTTTTAAAACTTTATAAAAGTTAGAGGAAAATCCATCCAGTCCGGGAGCTTTATGATGCAATAAACCACTGATAGCATGTTGGATTTCACTTTCTGTGATTGGGGAGGTTAAACTAGTTTGTTGCTCTATTGAAAGGCTAGGGAAAGGCAGGTCCTTCAGATATTCATCTATACACTTGGCCAAGGGTGGGTTCTCCCTAACACCATAGAGGACCTTGTAAAAGGACTGGATTTCTTTTACAGTCTCTATTGAATTCATTTTTAGTGAGCCATTATCATCTGAATGAATGTCTTCTACTTGTCTAGATACTTCTTGTTGCTTGACCAGCAGAGCTGGTAGGTGACTGGCCTTCTCTCCTTGGTCTATATACATAGATTTTGTTTTAAGGATGGCATATTCCACCTTATCACCCAGCAAATCATTATACTGTGTCTTAAGACGAGTTAGTTCCTGACACTGTATATCAGTGGAAAACAACATGGATTTTGAAAACAACACAGTACCACAACCGCTCTAGTGGAGTTTACCAGATTTATCCATAATGCGCTAAATAGAGGGCTCTTGGTGGGGGCAATATATATTGATCTCACCAAGGCCTTCAACACTGTCAATCACAATCTGCTCCTGGATCTGCTCTCCAATACCAGCCTCTCCCCTGCAACAGTAGCATGGTTCAGAAGCTACCTCTTTGGGATGGCCCAAATAGTGAAAAAACTTGGACACCTTCTCTGACAACCTTAGTGTTAACACAGGGGTTCCTCAAGGCTCTATTCTTGGCCCTCTACTGTTCAGTCTGTTCTTAAACAACCTCCCTCAATCGGTAAATGACCAGCTACTCCTGTATGCAGATGATGCGGTCCTATATTCATGTAATGCTGACTCCTACATACTGGAAAAGCAAATGCAGGATAATTTCACCGTGGCTGAGCACTGGTTCCTTCAATCAAAACTGCTCCTCAATTATGAAAAAAAACAAGACTATGTTATTCGTATCATCTGATAACAAACACCGCACCCACCAACTTTAGATTTGTAACAATCAGAACACTTCCATGGAGATGGTTTAAACATCTGAATGCCTAGGATTGACATTGTACCACACCCTCTTGTTTAACCAACAAATAGAAGCAGTTGCAAAGTTGTCAAATGCAAAACTAGGATTATTGTACAGACACCGAAAAGGCCTGACTTCTGAGACACTAAAAACTGCTGTAAATAGCTCAGTCCTCTCAGTGATAGATTGTGGTCAAGCAGTATATGGGGCTGCCTCCCAAACTGCTTTGAAATGTATCAAAACAACACTAAACAAAGTGTGTTGTTCAGTCCTAGGTGTACACCATCTCACTCACACCTGTGAGTTGTACATTCAAATGAACTGGCTCAACCTTGACAGCCACCTCCAGTATCAAGTATGCCCGCTCACCAAGAAGTCTATGCTAGGACTTACCACCCCAGGCCTGCAAAGCCTTCCCGATTCCATCAGATGCACTAGGGGTACAAACAACTCAGCCCTCTGTGTCCCTTTCCATAGAACCACACAAGGTCAATGGATCTATGAATACTGGGTGCCACTTTGATTTAATGCGCTTGACCTAGACATCACAAAAGAGAGCAAAATAGGCCCCTTTAAAGATAAACTCTAAGTGGCCCTTACCAGAGCAGTAACTGTGACTATGAGACCTGAACTCCACCACACTCTTCCCTCCTCTTTACTGCTACCCTCATTTTAACCTGCCCCCTTGCCTTCTCCTCTCTTTTGCTAACTAACTCTCCCCTAGTAGGCTCCAGGTCCCCGTCTCAGCACTTTCCCCCACAATGAGTCTAGCCCTCCTCTATGACTACACTCTTTAGCACTTAAGACAAAAGAACTGCTGCACATCAAGTTCTTGCCTCCTTGCTTACAGTATAACTAAATTATTTTACAGACTATATCATCCTCTGTTCCCTACCTGATTTGCTCTATATCCTGTACATTCTCAAGTTATTCACTTAAACTTCTTGTCAACCTAGACTGCTATAAATTATGAATCTGCATATTTTTACTTATGTAATCCCTGTTATTATGTAACCTCTGTAACCTGATGTATTCCTTGTATCTGTTTATGTACTTGTAGCAATTATAAATGATGTTATGCTCATGTATTACTATGACGTGGAACCTCTGTAAAACAGTCTTTGGATCAAAGGTACTTCCTTGAAATAAATAAACAAATAAAATTAAACTTCTCAGACTAAAATATGGTATTTCACAGTTTTTAAACATTCTTATTCTTGGACCATGCTTACCATGAAAAAATTCAACATTTTGGTACAATACCATGTAGTTTACCATCAAAGATGTGGCAACAAAATCCTAAGCCATCCACAGTTACAGTGTAGTGCTGCATGTACATTATATTTAACAGGTAACCTCAGTGAAAGAGATTTTTACACATTGTGAGTAGTTCCCAACTTTCATTAGATACAACATTCGCTATAAAAGGGGTTTTGAAAATATCTGAGAAATTGAAAATACACTGAGGATGAATCTAAAGATGTTGGAAATGCATATATAATGAATTGTTTCCTGAATTACAAATACTGCTGCTTTTTTTTTAATTAAATACACTTTATTCATTTTATATCATTACAGTGTATCTTAACAGGCATACAACTTTCCTGCAATACTTACATTGGTACCATGGCATGAGTCATTAACAAAACATATAGTACATTTTAACATTCTGTGATATGCTGGGTACATGGAATAAACATATTCTACTCATGCCTTCCAATCAAACGGTCACCTACTCACCCCCATACCTCTCCCCCTCCCCCATCCACCCCCTCTAGACACCCCAGAGCCATATCTACCCTCCCCAAAGGTGCGAATCCCTACCACTAGGTAACTCCACTATCCCCTGTGTCTATGACAAATGAAGTGAAGGGGTCATCCATGTAGGCATCTCTAATTTAGGGCATCCAAGAGCTCCCTATGATATGTCTATACAGTATGTTGTTGTCCATTCAGTTATTCTTCACCTCTAACTTGGTTTCCTAAGAAACAGAAGGAAGGGACCATAGCGTAAAAAGCTTCTCCCATCTGGATTTGTACAGGGGGAGCCTACCACAAAGATTCACAATTGCCTTTTCTATTCTTAAGTTATGTAGAAGCTCCTTTACCCACTCAAGGTAAGAAATCACATGTTGGTCCTTCCAATAATGAAGGACAAGCCTTTTAACTGACAGAGAGATAATAGCCACATGGTACCTCCTCTCCTTGAAAGGGACAGAGGTGTAATCCCCTCCTATATAAACCTGTAGTGAGAAGTATTCCTGTAGCACCAGTAATGGGTCCTCCCTTTCCCGAATGGTTCTCCACAAACATGCCACCTTGGGACAATCCCATAGTATGTGAAGTAACATCCCTGGTTCCTGAGCACACCTAAAATATACTTGATTCTGTATCTTGCCCATTCCATACAGTTTAGTTGGAGTGTAATAAATGTTATGCAATATATAATACTGTGTTAGTCATAAGTGGTCATTAGCAGTGTATAAACAAACTCCTTCCCAGATTTTGTCCCATAAAAAATTGTCATGCGGAAAATTACATACCCAATAATTAGATTGACCTGAAACCTCCAGGTTTAATTTCCCATATATCAATGAAACCAGCTGGGATTCAGCATGTGGTTTCTCAATGCAATCAAAAAAGTCCTGAAGAGGAGGCACCTGTTGCATATTCCATACACCCGAGCCAAACCAACTTATCAACATGTGCCTAATTTGGAACAAAAAAAAGGAATACTTGTTGGGAAGCTGAAGTAAAGTTAAGAGCTCTAACGTTCCCCCTAGCTTGCCATTTGCTGTCAAATCACAAACTTTGATTTGAGAGTCCAAGCATTCTTTAGGAGCAACAATTTTCTTGTCACCCAATTTAAAATTAGGGTTATTGAACACTGGTTGTGATAGGTCCAGTTGGTTATTGTATTTCATTGACTTACAAAACTGTGAGTGGACCTTTAGTGAAGTATACAGTATATAACCGAGCCTCGTAAATTGCTGTACAATTTACCCGGGGCTATAAATAAAAGGCTCTCCGGTGATAACCCAGTTAATAAATATTTTTCATCTTGTAACCATATGGGAAAATTGGCAACATTTTCTGTGTCCGAAGGGGTAGCCTTCCAATGCATATACTTAACCATGTGGCTGGCTAAATAATAGTGGTAAAAATTAGGAAGTTTAAGACCCCCAAGTTGTTTTGGGGGCACTTAAGTGATTACATGCTCTAGGTGGGGGCTTGTTTCTCCATATGAATTGGGAAATTATACTGTGGAGTCTACAGAACCAGTTCAGGGGGAGATAAACATTTAGCATATTAAGCAGAAAGAATACCCTCGGCAAAACATTCATTTTTATTACACTGACCCTCGCCTGAAGGGACAAGTGCATAGAATTCCGCCTATTTAGATCCAACTGAATTTCCTTTACTAAATTATCTAAATTCAACTTTTTCATCAGGGACAAAGATGTAGATAAAATTATTCCTAAGTATTTAAGGCAGGTGGTCCAGGCCATGGATAACGGGGTAATGTCTTCCCTGGAAAGCAAAGGGTTCAAGGGCATCACTTCTGATTTACTAATGTTGAGTTTGTAGTTCAAGACTTTACTAAACTTTTGAATTATCTGTAGGGCAGCCTGGATGGATTCGCAAGGGCTGGTGAGATGCAGGAGAATATCATCCACATATACTGATAGCTTTAAATGAAACGCCCCTATCCTAATACCCTGCAACCTTGGGGAAGCATTTAACTGTCATATCAACAGTTCTAGATATAAGTTAAATAATAGTGGAGAAAGTGGGCAACCTTGCCTAGTACCTGATTTTAATGAGAAAACAGAGGAAAAAACTCCATTGCAGTAAACTTTCACTCTAGGTTCAGAATATAATGCTTTAACCCAGGAAATAAAAAGAGCTGGAAAACCCATTACAGCCAGGGTATCAAACAGGTACGTCCGACCAACTCTGTCAAATGCCTTCTCCGCATCCAGGGAAACCAGAGCCATTGGTTTGTCTGCCTCCCTGGATACGGAAAAGACATGCACCAGTTTACGGATGTGATCTGATGAGACTCTTCCCTGCACAAACCTGATTTGTTTAGGATTTAGGAGCCCCTCCCAAACTTTGGACACCCTTGCTGCTAGTATTTTGGCAAACATTTTTATATCGTTGTTCATCAATGAGATGGGATGAAAGTTTGTAACTCTATTCTTCTCCTTACCTGGTTTTGGCAACACCACTATAATAGCTTCCAAAAGTGTTGTATCTGTAATCACCTTCTCACATATAAAGTTAAACAGGTGAAGAAGAATAGGGCACAGCTCCACCTCAAAGACCTTATAAAAATTGGATGGGAAGCCATCCGGACCCGGAGCTTTATCTTTAGTAAGAGATCTAATAGTGTCCCTAATCTCTTGCTGTAAAATAGAGTGTGCCAAAAATTCCTGTTGGGCTACCTCCAGGGAAGGCAATGGTGAAGCTAACAGATAATCCCAGATATCATTAGGTGAGGGGCAGGTTCAGGAGGGCTATACAACTGCATGTAGTATTGTTCAAATTCTTGGGCAATTTGCCTAGGGGTGGTTAAGATAGCATTGGTCGATAGGGAAAACACAAAGGGAACAAGACAAGACTCCTCTTGTTTTCTAAGTCTCGTTACCAGAAGATGACTGGTTATATCCCCTTGCACAATATATTTAGCTTGGGTTTTGAAGAGGGCATACTCCGCTCTCTCCCTCAGAATTTCTGCATACTCATTCCGTAGCACCACTAAACGCAACATTTCCTCATCTAATGGGGGATTTGATAGTGATGTTTCTAAGGCCTTAATTTCCTCCAAGAGGGCTTTAGATTTTGTATCCTGTTTTCACTTTTTGGTAGCCGAAATTCTAATGAATTCCCCCCACAGAACGCATTTTAATGTGCACCATATTTTGTCAAAAGCAGGAATAGATCCTTCATTTTGACCCATAAATTGCTTTATAAGATCTTTATTCCGAGTGACTATATCTTCCTGATTAAGGAGCTGAGAGTTTAATTTCCAAATAGTGTCTTTTTGAATACTTGGGGCTAAGTTAACTTCCAACCAAATTGAGGAGTGGTCAGATAGTACTCTGGGGGTCATCCCACTTCCCCGCACTCCTGGGATTACTCCCTGATTAATCAAAAAGAAATCAATCCAGGAGAGGGATCTATGCACAGGTGAATAAAAAGTATAAGCCCTTGTGCCAGGATTCAGCATGTGCAGTGGTCTATTAAGCCATACACTTCTATAAGATCTCATAGAGATCTTTGGGCCTGGGAAAGATTGGATCTTGCTGAGGAGGATCTATCTAGAGCGGAATCTATAACTAAATTTCAGTCTTCTGCTAGAATTATAGGTAGTCCACTAAAGGGAGCAAGGGTTAATGATAAGTTGACAAAAAATTCTGGGGAATCCTTGTTCGGGCCATAAATCATGCCTATGAGTACTTCCATGCTTTCTAGAATTCCCCTCAGGAAAATAAACCTACCTTGGGGATCAACCACTTTTTGTAGTTCTAGGAACTGAGTGCTCTTAGTTATCAGTATCATTATGCCACATTGTGTTGTAGAGGTCTCTGCTGTATACACCGTCCCTATGAAACCCCTTCTTAGTAAGTTGTTATCTGTTACCAGCAAGTGCATCTCCTGTAAAAAAGTGACATGGGAATCCAGCACCGCTAAGTGCTTAAGTATTTGAAGCCGCTTAACCCGGGACCTAGCTACTTTAATATTCCATGATATAATTTTCATATTCTAAGTGTACTATTTGAAAGATCCACATGGGCATCAGTATGTATTAATTGCACCCTTATAAGTTGTATTAAGATTGGCTTTGAGCCCCCCACCCTGCCCCTCTCCTCCCATCTTCCCTCCCACCCAATCCCACCCATGTACATTCTCATCCTTAACTCCCTCCCTTCCCTTATCCCAACCCCCTTTCATAAACTACCCTAAACACTAACATACTGCATTTATCCCCCAGGCCAAATGACTGCACTCCTACGTCTTTATCTGGCATGATGATGACCATGCCGCCTGAAAAGTTCTCCCACTGCCAATGCCCGCCCCCCCCACTCCAATCCTATACATTATATTCTCCACTATAGTTTACCAAAACTCCTATTGTGGCACCAGGAAAAATGAATGTATTTATGTAGGAATCCATAATTCTGCTGTCCAGAAGATTCTGTAAGGAGTTTCCATAACAACCTGTCAACTTCAGTAACTGACAAACCAGAATACAATGTTGCAAATCACAAACAAGGGTTTAAACTATTTCAATTTCTGAAAGAAGAATACTGCTGCTTTAAATGCATACCTAATAATGGCATTTAAAAGAATAAGAGTTATGCCCTGAAAGGGAGAATATACAGTAATTAGTTTTAGTTTCAGTTTATTTGCTACACTGGAAAGGCATGTGAGAAAATTTGCCTGTTTTCACAAGCGTCCAGTTTTGGAGTAACAAATCAGAAGAAGTTATAAAGTACTATACAAAGGAGTAGAATACAGAGAGACAGTCATTGCAAGACAAATGTTTACACATGAAATCAACATACAAGAAGTTAAACTAAAGGGGATTACAACTGATAAATGCTAAGAGAAAAGTGCTTAACTTAAAACTAGTGCTAACAAGGCAGAAACATTTTTTTCACAGGACAAGATACACCTCCCACATGTGGGTGGTTGCTCAAATGTAACAGGCAGTAAATGAAGAAGTTGGGGAAGAACTAAGGGGGTGACATTCAGGAATGGGGTTAACCACAAGTGGAGGTAAGGGACAGGTCTTCCTTAAGTTGGACTTGAAGGTGGATGTAGAGGGACACTGATGAGATCCAGGGGGAGAGAGTTGTAGAGTTTATGATCCTTGAGGGTGTTTTGACCTTGGGTGGTGTGGCAGAAAGGGATGGTGAAGGAGAGGAATGAGGACTGCCTTGAGGTCCTTGCGTGGACTGTCTTCAGAAAGAGGGATATGATGCTGTGTGGAAGGTGACCAAGGGAAAGTTTGTGAAAGAAGGTGACAAATTTACTATTGAGTCGGTTCTCAAAGGAGGCCAGCAAGAGAGTCTGTACAGGTCACAATGGTTGGTAAGTCTGGGGAGACCAGAAACAAAGTGGATAATGCTGTGGTATGTGCTGCAGAGCCTGTTGATGTTTTTCCTGGAAAGGGTTGGGAAACAAACTAAATCTCCATAGTTAAATAATGGGAGAAGAAAACAGCAGGCTAGGAGGGACTTGGAATTTCTGTTAAGGTATGGTTTCACCCTGTATATCATGTCAAGTCTTTGGTGAGCTTTCTTAATAGTCTGCCTGATGTGTGCATCAAAGTTGAGTTGGCAGTCAAGGAGTGAGCCAAGATGCTTGAATTCATATACTGTCTTGATCAGGTTATCATCATTGTTGTGTATGGTGCAATTGAAGGTTAGTGGTCTCTGGGAGCTGGCTAAAACCCATGGTCTTCATTATTTTAGAATTGAATACCAGACCATTACATGTGAACCAGGTGTGGAGTCTCTGGAATTCAAGGTGGAGCTTGTTTGGAAGAGAAGAGGGATCTTTGTCTTTTCGAAAAAGACCAGCATCATCAGCATAGAAAATTAACTCAATGTTTTTGCAGAGTTCTAGAAGAGAATTTATCATGAGGGAAAAAAGAAGTGGAACAAAGATGGACCCTTAGGGTACACCATATTTTTTTATTTTATTTATTTATTTAGTTTTTGTTTACCGCATAGGTGCACAAGCCATAGCAATGACTATTTTCAGGCACTACCTAGGAGGGTACAGTAAAGCAATACAACAATACAATAATACAGGGAAACATTTCAATACAAGTACAGAAAATGGTTGACAATAGTATATAGACCAATTAGCAAATGTTTCCATAGAAACAAGGAGGCTGCAATGCCAGTGCAGTGCAGAAAGTAAACAAAATAACACTGGAACAGTACACAGAACAAAAACTACACCACAATTTGCTATAAGGAAAGTGAACATGTTGAACATTTTAGTGCTAATAAGGGAATGGATGTGGTACTAGTAAGTGATGGAAGTGAGAGTCAAGAGAAGAGGGATGAGGGTGAAAATAAGGTGGGAGGAGGGACAGATTATTAAGGAGAAGTGCACAGTGTATTTGAGGGTAGATCAGTAAGTGTCATGGATAGAGGAGGCTGTGAAGGAAAAAGAGCTAATTTAATGGGGCAGGAATGAGAAAGGACACCATTTATAATAGTTTGATGCGACCTGAAAGTGAAGCAGTTCCGAAACCAGTTAATGATGAGAGGAGAGAAGTGGAGACTGGCCAGGGTGTGGTGTAGGATATCATGGTCAACAAGGTCAAACACTTTTGTGAGGTCCCCAAAAACTGAACCAGTGTAGAGGCATTCATCATTGGCATCATTGACAAAGTTGGTGAATTTTATAATGGCAGTCTCAGTGTTGTGACCAGTCCTGAAACAATGTTGAGCTCCTGTCTGCAGGTTATGTTTTATTAGAAAATCAATGGTTTGCTTGTGGATGATTTTTTTCTATGATTTTGGAGAGAGGAGCCAGGAAAGAGATGAGTTTGTAGTTGGTAACTTTCATCTTTAGGAAGAGATTTATGAAGAAGTTTGATGATAGTACATTTCCATTTAAGAGGGAAGGAACCGGTGCAGAGGGAGTGGTTGAAGATATTGGTTAGAGGAATGGCTAGGGATTCACATACCAGTTTGAGTACCCTATAGTTGATGTTGTCCAGCCCAATGTAAGTCCTGGGGTCATTTGTTTTTATAAGGTTAACCACTTCAGATGGGAGAGATACCGAAAATAGAATCTGGGGTGAGAATTTGAGTAAGGAAGGGAAGGAGTACCGGGGACAGGGGAAAGTTGGGATTATATTTATCTAGATCCCCAAAATAGTGATTAAAGAGTGAGGTTATCTCATGAGGATCAATGATAGCAATTCCACCAGAGAAGAGGCAGATTTGCTCATTGTTTTGGCCTCTACCAATAAGGCCATTATGGATGTTCATTGTTCACCTAGGGTTTCTAAAAGCTCTTTGTAATTTTTCAGAGAGTAAGGAGGTTTTTGCTGACATGACAGCAGATTTGCAACTGTTTCTAAGGGTTTTGTTCTGCTGGAGTAGGTGGGGAGTTTAAGTTTCCTGTATGTAGACCACGCCTGACCTCTTTGTCTCATAAGCTTAAGGAGTCAGAGGAGACCCATTCATGACTGTTTCCATTAATCCTAATTTTTTTCAGGGGCATGAGGAAGTCACAAAGGGCAAGGAATTTGTTGCTGAACAGTTCAAGTGTGTAGTCAATGTCATTAATGGATTCTGTGAAGGGCCAGTTTAATGCAAGGGCAGCATTAGAAAACTCATTCATATTGAGTTTGGAGTTTGAAATCTCCAACTATTATCCATTCCCTCCGCTGTGGAAGGGAGTTCTTGAAGTTAAGAAATTATCCTCCTTGTTAAACAACAGAAAAAAAATTGTCTTTTGTGGATGAATTTATGTGCTCAGAGAGGTGTTTTAGCAGACCAGCAGCAGTAAACTGCACAATAGCTGCTAATTAAATCTGGAAGAACCCCTGAGGAGGTGATGTGTGAGGGGTTAATGACTAGTATCCAGTCAAGCAGGGATTCATACCCAGTCCTATGGTTAGTCCTGGTGGGGGTGGTGAAGAGCTGGTGAAGGCCAAGGACGATAATTGATTACTTGGCTTCATCGCAGTTCATGGACAGCCAATTAAGATTGAAATCTCCAACTATTATCCATTCCTTCCCCTGTGGAAGGGAGTTCTTGAGATTAAGAAAAACATCTAGTTCATTAGGAGTAGTGCCAGTGCGAAGATAGATGATGCTGATGGTTATTACCTGGTTGTTGCCTAGAAGGAGACTGACTGAAAGGGATTCAAAGTTAGGGTTGCAAGGGGTGGATCAAATTCAGCGGCTGAGAGGTGATTTTCTATCCAGCTATCCAGAGGAGGCAGCCCCCCCTTTTACCTTGTCTGTCCTGAATTGGGTGTACCCTTCAAGACTGATTTCATTATCTTCTTGATGAGTCATGTTTCAGTGAGGGCAATGATGTCAAAAGTATTGGCAGATAACCAGGATTCAAACATAGTTTTTTTCACCAGCAGACTTTGGACATTAAGGTGCACAATTCTGAGCTGCTTGGAGAGTATTGGGGGGGAAATAGGGATATTATTGGCAGCATGGAGCAGTATAGGGGTGATCCGGAGTTAAGGTGAATGGAACCAGAGATGAGTAGTAGAAGAAGGAGAAGCCTCCCGTGTCTGTTGGATGGAAAACCAGAGAGATTATGGGATCTGAGCCTTGCACAGTATTGTGTAATGAATAAATTGTGGTAGGAGGGGGGAATTCTTGAATGAGGCACAGTTAATGAGTTCCATGGAAGGGGTGGGGGTTAAAGTTATGGCAGCCGGGGTTCAGCGGTGGAAGGGGAGAAGAAAATGGAGAGAATGGGTGCAGAGGTGGAGTTCATAGGGTGGGCATGTAGTGGTAGGGAGGGGAGAAGAGGGGTTATGGGGAGTGCTATGCACAGCTGGGGGTAAGTGGTGAGGAGGTAAGGGCATAGAGGTAGTGAGGAGTGTCTCTAGTTATTCCATGGCAGGCCAGATGTAATAAAAAGGTTCACAAAAGCAGCTGTCAGGAGTAAAAGTTCAAGGGGCTTCATTGTAAAGGAGAATAGATTCCAGGAGTATGAAATAAAGGAGAGTACTGAAGCTTAAGTGGAGGGTTTTGACTAAGGCATGGAAGGATAAAAAAGCGTGAGTGTTTGGGGAAGGAAAAGACAAGAAAAGCAAGTGTAATTAAAGATAATGAACTGTAGAGGAAACAGGGCAGACAAAAGTTAAGTGTATAAGGTGTTTATAGGAGACCATCCTAAGGAAAAATTATTTTTGTCACTAAAAAATTATTCAGCAGATCAAAAAGAAGAAATATTACTAAAATATCGGGCAGCAGTAAAAAATTTAAAACATCAAATCCTAGTAGCTAAACAAATCCTTGAGTTTAAGATAGCTTATACAAAAGACTCCCATTAATCTTTTTTTCTCTTATCTTAATGAAAAAAGGGAAACAATAGAACAATAGGACTGATCATCATTAACGACTCTACAACAGCATCCGATAAAGAAACAGCAGATGTGTTTAACACCTACTTTAGCTCAGTATTTTCAAAGGATGATAAACAGACCACATTCATAAAACAAACTAGCATCAACTCTAGGTATTCAATTTCTACATCTGATATTGCTCTACTATTAAAAACATAAGAAAAAAATACTAGCCCTGGCCCTGACAATTTAAACCCCAAATTTTTGACAGCAACATCTGATGCATTAAGTGTTCCACTGGCAATAATAATTAACAAATCCTTAGCTGAATCATGTGTTTCTTCTGATTGGTTCACTGCCACTGTTACACCAATTCTCAAACAAGGCAATCACTCAAAAACAGAAAACTACTGTCCCATCAGTCTCACATCAATACCCTGCAAACTTATGGAAAAAATAGTAAACACTGGCCCGTCGGCACAGCGGTTGGATTTCCATCTGCGACGCCGGTGACCCGGGTTCGGGAACGGACTCAGGTCACCAGAGGGCCAGCTGGTGGGAAAAGGATGGAGCGTCCGGGGGCAGCTCTCCTTCTCCGAGGGGAGGGTGGGTATTCACACCAGCACATGCTGGCTCCTGGCGGAGGCTGGGAGCACAGCAGTGATGGCTGGGCTTGGTGTTCAAGGGCAGTGACAGACAGCGTATGCCTTGACATCAGTACATCACTCCCACAGAAAACCAGGAAAAAACGCTTCCTGGCTGGCTGGATGATGGTCTCTCTGCCCTCTGCTGCCGCCGATCCCATGACCAACACCTCTAAGCGGTACCCCGGGCCAAAATGAAGTAGTAGGGCTGGTCGCCCCCGCTGTTGCCTTCTCCCTTGGAGAAGGGGGACCCATCCGGCAAAGGGATACGCCGGGTTACCCGGGGGGACTGCCATATGAGGTTGGTAGCCAGTGTGGGAGTCAGGACAGGTAGGTGGGAAGGGCAATAGAGACCCGAAGGGGTGGGCAGCCAGGAAGAAAGGGGAGGCGCATAAAAAAAAAAGAAAATAGTAAAGCTAATCATCGAAAAGGAAATGCAATCTCTCAATATCCTGTACCTCTCCCAATATGGTTTCAAACAGGGAATCACTCTTGTACGACTATCCTCCTCACCTTCTGTAATTCCATAAGTTTACACCTTGATTCTAACATCCCAACTGATGTTATTCTTTTGGACTACAGCAAGGCATTTGACAAAGTGTCTCATGACATTCTAGTTAATAAACTCTGACACCTAGGATTTTCTGCCAATATAGTTAGCTGGGTTGAATCCTGGCTGAGGGGAAGAACTCAGAGGGTTAAAGTGAATGGAGTTTTGTTGGAGGTTGGGAGGGGTTACTAGTGATGTTCCGCAGGGCTCTCTCCTGGGGCCAACACTTTTTAACTCTTTGTCAGTGACATAGAAAGCAGTACTACTAATACCCAGTTCAAATTTGCAGATGATACCAAATTGGGAGGTAGGGTGGACTGTTGATTAAACAGGGGCATTCTCATAGCTGACCTTGCAGCCATTGAGACATGGGCAAATTATAATAAGATGCATTTTAACATGAAAAATGCTCTGTACTGCATCTGGGGAAGAATAATTCCCAGCAGACATATACTTTAAACAAAACCATACTAAAAACCTCACTTTGTGTGAAAGAGCTAGGCATCGCTGTCAATGCCAAACTTTCATCGACTGACCACTACAATAAGATAGCCAACATTGCCAATGCACTTTTAAGGCATATAAATCATACATTTATCTTCAAAACAGAGGAATGCATGCTGTCACTATACAGATCACATGTTAGACCCCCACACAGATTATGGTTCCCCGTTTTGGAGCCCATATCTGGCAGAAGATATAGATAGGATAGAACGGGTACAACACCGGGCTACTAAGATGGTCCCACAACTGGCAAAACATGATTACAGTACAAGACTGGAAATTATAGGACTCCAGTCACTCAAACAAAGATGAATAGGAGGTGATCTCCTACAGCTGCTTAAAATACTACAATCACCATCAGTAATGGAACAATGTGAGATAACCTATTAATGAACAAACATAGTTGCCAGGCTCCACAACAAGCAACTTTTGCGTTGGTAGAGCTAAGACAAATAAAAGGCTACATTTCTTCACAATTAGGACACCAAGACATTGGGATAAATTTCCACAAGAATTGATGGATTGTACCAACATAAACACCTTTAAGAAACATTTAGATAATTGGCTGTCATACAATCATCTCAGGGAAAAATTACCCACTAGTATGGAGGAACAATCTCGATGGACCTTGGCCGACTTTTGTCTTTTCCTACCATGATACCAAGTTACCAAGTGTGGCAGGATACCTGAATTATCACCAATAAGTGAGAGGTGTCAGAGGTGGGGTGGAGCGGAGTCTGCTAAGGAAAAAAGACTATTTAAAGAGTTGGGGGGAGAAAATTGAACTCTACACCAGGTTAGAATAGAATGGTGTTCGAGCTAAAGTTGATAGCGGATGATGGCTAGATCAGTGCCACGTCCATGGGTGAGAAGATCCGTTAGAGATTGGAGCACCTGGTCAGAGGTCTCCTGCTTGAAGGAGAGAAAGAGGAGAGAAAGGTTACATAAAAAAGGGAAAAAAAAGCAGGACAGCGCAAGACTAGTGAGTGGGTGCTCAAAACAGGAGGTGCAAACCTCAAGAAGAACCAACAATTTAGAAGTGAGCACACCGGAAGATGGTAATAAATGCAACATTTTTTTAATTTTAGCTTCAGGAAATGTCCAGCACCCCTGCGCTTCGGCACAACACCTTCAAGGGGGGTATGACTGATTTCACAGACATCTCTATATATATGCTCTGTGATGATGTAATAACTAAGCGACACTAAATTCAAAATTCACACACATCTAATTAAATACAAAAATACAGAGTGATGTAAATAAATTCTCTATATATAACTAAATTACAATGTCTTGTAGCAAGGCTTCATATTACAATATTCTATTCCATGGTGAAGTCTTAGAAAATATACACAAATATAAGACAACATACAAAAAATATATACAAAAGACATTTGTCAGTATGTTCAGAAATTAATTATAGCCGTAAGGCCAGCTAAGTGATGCAGCTACTGATTCTTTATATCCCAATATCTACTGATTATTCAGCGAACATTTTTATTTATATTTAATTTTCATTTTCTACAAAATCAGTATGTGCTACAATCAGTGTCAGCTAATTTAGTGCTTCATTCATGGTTATATCACTGCAACACTTAAGGCAGCAAGGACATTGAAATAGGTAGTATGTTATTTAGACATAAATACTCCAAATGTTCATAAAAGCTTTCAAAAGCAGTACTCACTACCATTAAGGAATAGGATGGCACTTTAAAAAAGTGACAAAAAGTGATGTGATGGAGTAGGACAACACGATGAATTATGGGAAACATGGTGAATTGTGAAAGCTGAAATGACAGAGATGGACATGATGGACAAGATGGTAAGGAACAGTGACGTCACTTCGGTGATCACCCTATATCCACTTCATGCCTTAGAATGGGAGAAGGGAAATCCTTTTGGGTGAGGATCCACTGGTATAACATCTCAGGAAGTTACTAAAACAGAAAGATAAAAATGAAATAATGAATTAATTAATTCTTTAGAATAGAAAATACCATTCATTTTTTACCATTTATCTTTCAAAAATGGTTTACCATCCCACTGATCACTGAGTCCATCTGGTTTCACTGTTTTGAATTTATAAATCCACTTGCTCTCCTTTTTTGAGAACCCAGTCACTAGTCTTGTGCTGTCCTGCTCTTTTGTTTTCTGTGGATTCTGCTTTACATACAGCAGGTCTTAAGTTTTAACGGCTTTAATTTTCCAGAGCGGTAATATGGAGCAATTAGAAGATTGCATCTTTGGATTTCTATCCAGGAGACTGTATATTTTGAATTCTGGATGATCCAGAAGTGTTATATTTCCCCGAAGGAAAGCAGCAATATAAATCATGCATGCAGGTAACACAGGGGAGAACGCTGAATCAGAATTCAGTTGGGAGCAGACAGAGTCTTGGGCTTCAAAAGGGAGCAAGGTATTTGAAAGACTGAAAATTAACGAAGGAGCTGGATATACAGTATACCAGGTGACATAAAAACTGTATTTGCCAAACTAGAAAGGCTGCTGAAAAAAAGAACTGGATATAACCTCTAACATAATTACTTTAGAGCAGTATCTTGCTAAATGACAAGCCCCTTGTGGGTTTAGAATTACTATTTTACCCTCTTCTGGTTTTGATATCTTTGCATTTAAAGAGAAATGGATTGCTGCAGCCCTATTATGCTCTAAAACATTTATTGAATTAATAATTAAATCAGACATTAAAGAACATGAAGAACTGAGTAACGAGATAGACGTGGTTAAAAGTGAAGCAATGGTATTTAAAGATACATTAGCCTTTAAAAAGCTTGATACTTGCATGAAAGAAAAATTGAAAATTATGAAACTAAGCTTGTGGCTAAAAAACAAAAGAAATTACTGAGAGACCAAGAGGATTTTGACAACGATAGAATACTTTTGTGGAAAAGAAGGGGAGGTAATCAGAGTAGAAGCAGGAGCAGATCTAGAGTTTGTTTTGAAGATAAAGATTGTGGAAGCAGTAGAAGCAGAGATAGAAGTCCTTTTTTAGACAAAGGAAGAGGAGCAGAGGAAGACACAGGAGAACCAGAAGGGGGACAAGAGGAGGCAAATGCCTCACAAGAAAAAAGCAAGACCAGAGGACGAGGGGGAGGCAGGGGCAGGGGCAAGAGCTCCAAGTAATCAGTATCTCAAAGAGAGTACTGACTGAAATTGATATTAAATTGTTGAAACTTGGGCTGTCCTTTGTTCCCACACCTCCACTAAATCATTTTCAGGTACAAATGGATCTGTATATGTTATTACGGAAAATTAAGCTTAAGGCCTTCTTTTGTAAAAAATTGGAAGTGGATCATCCTCAGGACACCATGGGCTTTAGAGGGAATAGAGAAGAACTACAGAATTGGGAATATGTGACTTATCCTCCAGAACTGGACATTGGAATATTGGGATTTGAGGAAGACATTGATTTCATTATACAGTACATGAGATCAAACATGGTGACACAAGGTCCCCTGGTTCTAGTCCCCCAATGTAAGTAATCTAGACACTAAACAATGGAGAAATAGTTATTCTCCCCTATCTCTGAGTTTTCACCTAATGTATTTAATCCTGCTATTACAACATTTGAGAATGTGGTGTTGAATGAGGTAAATGATTTGTTACAGAGAGCAGGCCAGCCAAGGAATAGAAATGTCACACAGAGCGAGATAGCTTTGAAAGAACTAGAATCTGACATCAGTATTGTAATCAAACCTGCAGATAAGGGATGGAATATTGTAATTTTGGACTGAGCGCATTATATATCTATTATCACAGAAATGCTTAATGACAGTTCAACTTATTTAAAATTACAACAAAATCCTATGAATCAGTTTAAAGTAGAACTGAATCAATTACTGCAGAGGGCAGTTTCTACAGAGGAAATTAGTGAGAGAGAACTGAAATATATATGGTGTGAAAAATCGGATAGTTCCATGTTATTATATCTTGCCCAAAGTACATAAAAATATGAGGGACCCTCCTGGAAGACCGATCATTTCCTCAATTGAGTCAGTCACTGAAAAGTTAGGACAATTTGTTGATTTTTTCTACAACAGGAAGTTAGAAAATTAAAATTGTACACAAAAGACATCACACATGTTATCTCTAAATTGGCGAATTTTGAATGGAAGGAAACAATGTTATGGGTAACAATAGATGCGGAGTCATTATACAACCATATCAAACACACACAAGGTATTAGCGCCTGTCAGTTCTACCTAGAAAAAGAGATTAACAATGATGGCATACCAGTGGATTTTCTTTTGAAAGCTATTAATTTTATTCTCACCCATAATCATTTTGGGTTTTTGGGAGAGAATTACCTTCAGCATGTGGCACTGCCATGGGGGCATCTATGGCCCCGTCCTAAGCAAACTTATTTTCAGGAAAATGGGAAGAACTGACAGTCTTTCAGAATTTAAACCCCTTTCTAGACAAAACTGTATTTTGGACCCACTTTATTGATGACATTTTATGTGTGTGGGAATGTGACACATCAGAAGTAGAAAAGTTTGTGGAATGACTGAATGTTAATGAGATCAACATGCATTTTGTCCACAGATCTGACCCAAACAGAATAGAATTTCTAGATTTGGAAATACAGAAACCACCTGAAACAAATGGTAGTGTAATTACCAAATGTCATAGAAAGCCTACTGCCACCAATAGCCTGCTTAGAGCCAATAGTGCCCATCCAAAGAATCTGAAGGAGTCAATTCCATATGGACACTTCCTATGCCTAAGAAGAAACTGCTCAGAGAAGAAAGATTTCCTCATACAAGCAGGGTAACTAAGGCAAAGATTCCTTGATAGGGGTTATCAGGAAGACACACTGACCCTAGCTATGGGTAAGGCTCTTACTAAAAAGAGAAAGGAATTACTGAGACAGACAGAAACCCCTTCCCCCTCCCCCTTGACATTTTTCCTGTAACCTTTGTCATTGAATACAACAACTGGTCAGGACAAATAGGTAATATTATATACAGGAATTGGCATTTATTACTCACAGATACATGTTTGGGGAAGGCTATGGGTGTTAAACCAAGAATAACTTTCTCTAGAGGGAAGAATTTAAAAGACAAATTGATACATAGCAGACTGTCAGAGCCAGTAAAGAGTATGTGGTTAGGCACGAAACAAAAAGGAAATTTCAAATGTCAAAGGTATAACAGATGCTGCTACTACAAAGTAGGATCAAAATTTATGCATCCACACAAAGGTTTTGAGTATGATATCAAGGACTTCATAAACTGCGTCACCAAATTTGTAGTATATGTATTATGGTGTGAATGTGATTATATGTATATTGGATGCACAATGAGAGCCCTGAAGACTAGAGTACAGGAACATGTGAGAAATATAGTGAATGTAAGAACAGATACCCTAGTGGGAGAACATTCCTCATTGGTGCACAATTCTGACGCGAAAGGTTGAACGTTTATGTAGCTGGAGTGGCAAGCTCCACTCAGATTTGGAGGTGACAGGGTAAATGAATTGCTTAAAAAGGACATCAAATGGATTTATAAATTCAAAACAGTGAAACCAGATGGACTCAATGATCAGTGGGACCTTAAACCATTTTTGAAAGATGGTAAAACATGAATGGCATTTTCTATTCTAAAGAATTCATTAATTCATTGTTTCATTTTCATCTTTCTGTTTTAGGAACTTCCTGAGCTGTTATACCAGTGGATCCCCACCCAAAAGGATTTCCCTTCTCCCATTCTAAGGCATGAAGTGGATAAAGGGTGATCATCGAAGTGACATCACTGTTCCTTACCATCTTGTCCATCATGTCCATCTCTGTCATTCCAGCTTTCACAATTCACCATGTTTCCCATAATTCATTGTGTTGTCCTACTCACATCACTTTCTGTCACCTTTTTCAAGTGCCATCCTATTCCTTAATGGTAGTGAGTACTGCTTTTGAAAGTTTTTTATGAACATTTGGAGTATTTATGTCTAAATGACCTACTACCTTTTTCAATGTGCTTGCTGCCTTAAGTGTTGCAGTGATATACCCATGACTGAAGCACTAAATTAGCTTACACTGATTGTAGCACATATTGATTTTGTAGAAAATTAAAATTAAATATAAATAAAAATGTTCACTGAATAATCAGTAAATAATGGGATATAAATGATCGGTAGCTGCATGACTTAGCTGGCCTTGTGACTATAATTAATTTGTGAACATACTGACAAATGTCTTTTGTAAGTATTTTTTGTATATTCTCTTAAATTTTTGTATTTTTTCTAAGACTTCACCATGGAATAGAATATTGTAATATGAAGTCTTGCTATAAGACACTGTAATTTAGTTATATATAGAGCATTTGTTTACATCACTCTGTATTTTTGTATTTAATTAGATGTGTGTGAATTTTGAATTTAGTGTTGCTTAGTTATTACATCATCACAGAGTATATATATATATATATATATATATATATATATATAGAGAGAGAGAGAGAGAGAGAGAGATGTCTGAGAAATCAGTTATATCCCCCCCCCCCCCGAAGGCATAGTGTTGAAGCACAGGGGTTCTGGACATTTCCTGATGCTAAAATAAATAATATTTTGCATTTATTACCATTTTCTGTTGTGCTCACTTCTAAATTGTTACACTTAAATGGGTAATTGGTGGGCGGGAGCAGACAGGGACAGGAGACAGAGAAAACAGCATGAATTAGAAGTGCAGGGGACTATGTAAATTGGTAGGAGGGCCTTGAATGTG
Source organism: Neoceratodus forsteri (assembly GCA_016271365.2). Lineage (NCBI taxonomy): Eukaryota > Metazoa > Chordata > Ceratodontiformes > Ceratodontidae > Neoceratodus > Neoceratodus forsteri. Next base: position 898,554,750 of record CM057459.1, read on the forward strand.
AGTCAGAGAGGAGGGGGACAAAGAGATAAAGATAGTGAGAGCTGGGGAGAAGGAAAAGAAGTGATCAGAAAATCAGAGAGAAATTCCAATCTAAAACTTTAAGCACTATTCACTTAAACAGAAGGCTCTAAGCACTAAGCACTTTGGGAAAATCAGCCCTGTCACACTAAAACAGTTTTAGCTGGTATGATAAACTGAATAAAGTGCAAAACAGATTAAATTTCAGAAAAGGAATGCAGTACAGATCACAAGTCAACTCTAAACCAGGTTAGAACGGAATGGTATTCAAGCTAAAGTCTTGGCACAGTCTTCAGAAAGCAGCCCATGGGGAGTTCAAGCAAAGGAAAAGAGGCCAGTCAGAGGGCCGTAGGAGGCATCAGAGTTTTAGCGAAGCCGAAGCTGCCTAAGGCATACATTCAGTTGAGACAGGCAGGTGGAGAGCGGACGGTGGCAAGATCAGTGCCACGTTCCCAGGTGAGAAGATCCGTTAGAGACTAAGGATACAGCAAAATGTTATTTTGCCTGCAAAATTAAAGCAAAATCATAAATTGTACAGTGCAAAATGTTTAGCGAAATTCGCTCATTTAGCCCGTGGATTCTGCAGGTGCAAAACGTGAAATTCTGCAGGTGAAATTGCAAATTTTTGTCCAAGAAATGTAGAATTTTGTACATGTCTACCCCACACACACATACACCAGGCAGCAACATTCTTTACAAGAAGATCAAAGCTGCCCATAAAGTGTGGGAATGGTGCTAAACAGCCAGCCTGCTATACAGATTGCAGAATACTGTCAAAAGAGTTAGCACTCAGTTGCAAATGACCACTCTCGAGGCAGAAAATGCAGTAAAAGTAGAAGTACTTTATAGTGATGGATCACGTGATGAACTAGAGGAAAGAGGATGTCCTGAGTGTTGCTCCTGGGCCCTTGTCAATTTATTCTACTTTTAAGCTATATTTTGGGCTTAATTTGGCATTCTAATCATTAAGAAAAGTTTACTAAGTCTCTTTGCTTTCCGACTGAGCCGAAAGGTATGGATTGCATCTTCTACCTGGTTTTTGTGGTGTTCAGTAAAGGCCCTAGTGCATGGCCGAGATGGAGTGTGGAAGTTCAGAGCCTTTGTCGGCTCAAGTTCCGACAGTGAAGCACCAGAAACTCCTTTCACCTGTACTTGAGGATCAAGACGACGAAGAGAGAGTGGAAAGGGGAGAGAAAGCAAATGCAGATGACATCCTGGAAATTAAGCAAATGTTACAGGGTCTGGTGGTGGATTTTTCAACGGTAAAGCCGACTTTAAATGCTCTAGCAAGGAGGATGGGAGATTTAGAGTCCAGGGTCTCGTCGCAGGAAAAGAAAGCCACGACAACAGAGCGAGAAGTAGTTGTTTTTCGCAAGCAAGTTAAAAAGTTGGAAGACTGCTTTGAGGATCAGGAATCATTTAGTAGGAGAAATAACTTAATTATGGCCAGGCTTCCTGAAAGAATGGAAGGGTGGACTGTGTAACCTTTCTTCAGGATCTGCTTCTTAAATTACTAGGCCTGATTCCATATGGGGAGGCATATAATTTAAAAAGAGTGCATCAAGCCCTTAGAGAAATCCCCGAGCTCGCCCGCATGTATTAATAATGAGATTTCTCAATTATAAAGAAAAAGCCTTTGTTCTCAGTAAAGCTAAGCAATCAAAAAGTCTGCAATGGAGCAATATCTGTGGCTGTTCCAGGATCAAACCCCATCTGTTCGAGATCGTCAGAAAGAGAACTTAGAAATCAAAAAGAAATTATACTTAGCTGGGATCAAGTTTTGTATGCAGTATCCAGCGATCCTAACAGTTAAACTACAAGCTGGAGATAAAAAATACTTAACAGCCCGTGATGCTTTGGAGGGCTTGAGGTTAGAGCTTCCATCATTATTCAAGCCTCCGACCTGACTAACCTATTTGGGCAATGGCGAGTTCTAACCCGATCTGGATGTGAAGAAAAGAAAGGTTAAAATGCTTTGTGTGGACTGAACTGGTTTAAGGTTTATTAAAACTAAATAATTTGTTGATTACATTAGGCAGGTATCCTACATTTGTGTTTTGGGGAATCACAGGGGATTAAGTGGGAGAAAAGAGAAAAAGCAGCAGGGAGGTATCGGGGTAGGGTTGAGGCTGTTAACTAGGATGGGTGACTTCCCTTTGGTGCAATTTTGAGCTGCAGCAAAGAGATTACTGGGCAGACTTGCCCTTGGTTAGGCAATTTAATGGTTTTACGATGGGGGTGGGGGCTAAGGCCTGCTCTAAATGGTGCGGGGAGAGCGGTTTATTTAGCTCAGGTTTTCTTTTGAAGATCAGGTTCGGTGTTGTACAGACAATTGAGAACCCACTGCTCTTAAATGTGGGTAGCTCTGAAATGAATACAAAAGACAGATCCTGAGGGAAAGGAGCCAAGGGTCTATGTTCACACAACTGGGGTGATCAGTGAGTAGCATTATCCATTTTCTTTGTAAGGTTATTCCCCTGGTAAGCTACTGGTTCCTTACACCAGGCCAATCGTAGTACTGTGTGCAGTCTTTTTGATGGGGAAGCAGAGAAGAGGATTTTGGGCTTAGTATTAGACTGGAGGGCTAGAGCTGGGCTTCCCTCACAAGACAGGGAAAATGAAAACTTCACTACAGGGGAGGTAGTTACTTTAAGAAACAACGAGGGCCAATGGGGAAATAGTGAGTAAAGAACTTGCAGTGCACTATAATAGCATGTTAAAATTAAAAGCCATTGAATATTAGTGCACATTGAAACATAACCAGGCAAGATTGCCTGAAAATATCTATATTTTGTGAGACTACTAGGAATGTTTCCCCCTCTCATCTTATTTAAAAAAAAAATTTTACATCTATTATTATTAATTTCTTTTTTAGTCATTGATCCAATTCCCTTCTTCTTCCTTACTGCTATAGAAGAGAAGGATGGAATGTGGTGGAATCTCCCTGAGTCTGCTGTTTTTTGTTTGTTTTTTTTTTGGCGTTATGCGAGGGGACTTGGATAGGGAAGAGACATTAGAAGCATCTTTGGAAGTAAAAGTAGGGGAAGGATTTTGATAAAGGGGCCTTGACAAGGATAGAGAGGGGGTTATTTTGTGCCCTGGAAAAGCTAAATTAAGGGGCATTGTAGACTGATATTGGAAGGATGGGATTATTTCTAATCTCTGTTATGAGCTTGGATGAGGGACAGGGGACACTCGGGAAATTGCTCATTCATGGATCGCTATTTCTCTAGGAGGGCGATCATAGGATTGGGGATTTGTGAGGTGGTGGGGAGAAAGAAAAGAGAGAGAGTCTGTTAGCTAGGAACATGACAGTGGCAGATCTTAGTGAGTTAATAACAAGGGGAGTATATCTGCATAATGTTAAATATTAAAATTATCTCTTGGAATGTTAAAGGCCTTAGGGGTAGATGAAAAAGGTGGTGATTCTGAGACATATCCAATGAATGGGGGCCCAACTAGTGACTTTATAGGAGACTCATCTTCTGATAGAGGAACTGGATCTGTTGAAACAACTGTGGGTGGGTCAGGTATTTGGAGTGGGAAACACAACTGCTTTGGGGGGAGTTGTTATTCTTGTGGGTAAGGCTTGCATATATGTGGTAAAGAGGGTGGTAATAAGAGGGGACAACAGGGGACTTTTTCTTTCAGGCTGTATCCTGGGATCAGACTTGTCAATCGCCTCCATTTATGGCCCAACGCCCTCTAACCCAGACTTTTTCGCTTCATTAGAGGCAGACGTAGTGGGGCTGCCAGCACACCCAATCATTTTAACAGGGGACTGGAATCTGTGCCCAAACAATTGGGAAGATAGGAATCCATCCTCTAAAAAAACCTCCTTCCAGAGTACAGGAGGCCATGGGTAATATTTTAGAGGCTATGGCATTGGTGGACCCTGCTTAGATTCATGGTCAGGGACCAAATACATGATTTCTTTTTCTCAGGGGCTCACAAAACACACTCCAGGATTGATTTTTTCCTGGTTAATAAGGAAGCCTTGGTGGGGATAAAGGAAATGGCTACTTACAATAGAATCCTATTAGATCATTCCCCGATATAGATGACGTGGGAGCTAAAAGCCTCTCCACCCAAGCCATATAGATGGAGATTGGATGAATCTCTATTGACTGATACTAAAATGCAGGGAAAGCTAGAAGATGCTCTTAAAGAGATCATCCAAGTCCAACTGCCAACATTACAGGATAAGGAAATAGCCTGGCTAGCTTGTAAAGTCCTTTATTCAAGGGCAGCTCAAAGATATGCAGTGAGAAGAAACAAACTCAGACAAGCCCAAGAGGAGTTTATCCTAGGGGCTATAGATTCTCTTGCGCCCTTAGAAGGGTCATCTGCAGAATTAGATGATGAACTTAAGGACCTTAGGGATGAGATGGCAGAACTGATTTATGCCAAAGTGGATTTTTGGTTGGAAAAAATCCAAGCTAAGTATTTAATGCAGGGGGATGTGCCTGGCCACCTTCTAGCAGCTAGAGTGAGAGAATGGGAGGCAGCATGAACAGTAAACTTAATTAAAGTGGAAGGGGAAACTATAACTGACCCCCAAGAAATGGTTGATGGTTTGGCAACTTACTATAAAGGGATTTATCAAGGGTGAGTGGCTTGCAATGAGGCAGAAATACAAGCATTTCTTGAAAACATACTTCTACCTGTTCTAGATTCGGCACAGGTACAAGGGCTGGCAGCTCCAATAAGTGAGGGGGACATTTTAGAGGTGGTCGAATCATTGCTGAATGGTAAAACTCCGGGGCTTGATGGCCTTACAGCCATGTTTTACAAAACACATATTTTAACAGTACTTCCTCTCCTAAAAGATATGTTTACTAGGATAATGCAAACAGAGGTATTTCATTCCCCACTTTACCAAGCATATATTGCCCTCATCCCAAAACTGGATAAAACAAAGGAGCTTCCAGAGAGCTACAGACCGATAGCACTGATGAATCAGGATATTAAGATTCTGACAAGGATCCTGGCTAATAGAATTTTGAAAGTTGCTCCAAGTTTAATTAGTCAGGAACAGGTAGGGTTTATGCCAGGTAGAGGGGCACATGATGCACTAAAGAAGCTTCACCATATTCTAAACTATGCGCTGGACTCCCAGATACCTATGGTGCTGATCTCTTTAGATGCTGAGAAGGCCTTCAACAGGGTTTCTCATACCTTTCTTTTTGCCATCATGGAGAAGATGGGATTCCCGGAAGGCCTTCTTAGGGGAATTAAAAATCTATATGCAGCCCCTACTGCCAGGGTGTTATGCAATGGATACATATCACAAGAAATTTAATTAGTGAATGGGACTAGGCAAGGATGCCCCCTTTCCCCTATTTTGTTTAATATTTATTTAAAACCTTTGTTAAGGGCACTTAACCTAGAACCCAGGAGTCACGGAATTAAAATTTGGGGGGAAGAACTTAAATTGTCTGTTTTTTCGGATGACATACTTTTATATTTGCAGGATCCAGCTGAGGGCTTTAGACAGGCATTGGAAATTATACAAAGATACTCAGCAGTCTTGAATTATAAATTGAACTTAAACAAAACTCAAATTCTCCCCCTTATACCACACACTTTCAGGGCAGACTTAGAGCCACTCCAGATCCACTGGGCCCCTAAATTAGTTAAATACTTGGGTATATGGATTACTCCTAATATAGAGGAGGGAGCGGAGATCAAGTTGGAAAAACTCTTAACCAAAATCAGGGGTGACATGCTCAGATGGAATAAACTTCCACTGAACTTTACAGCTAGGTTAGGATTGGTTAAAATGAACCTATTGCCTAGGCTGTTGTACCCAATTCATTTGGCACCATTTCTTTTCCCTCAGTCCTGGTTTATAAAAATCAGAAAGTTGCTATCTGACTTTCTATGGAATTCTAAGCCTGCTAGGAAAAAACACACCATCCTGCGTCTTCCACAGGACATAGGGGGCTTTAAGATGCCGGATCACCAATTATATTATGTGGCAGGACAGCTAGGAATAATAGTACGGTGGAATGGATGGGGGGGAGGAATATGTGCCAACTTGGCTTCAAATAGAGAGACAGATCTTAAAAGAATTGGGAGTTTCCCCAGAAGCATTGCTTTTTTCCCACCCAGAAAAGCTTCCTAAAAAAGGGAAGCTGACTCCAATAGGAAAAACGGTTAATGCATGGTGGTCCTTTCTACTGCCAGCACAGAAAAGAGGGCAAGAGAAAGCACGGGATCAACCTATATTATGTAACCTGAATTTCCGACTAGGTGGTCAAATTATTACAAAACAATGGGCCAGACAGTTGTGGGGCCTTAAACAGTCTGATTGTATACATGAGGATAACATAGTCCTTCTACCTCAATGTGAGGGATTGCATTTCTTCAAGAAGATGCAGCTTATTAATTTGCTGACCAGGGTGAAAAAGGGGATAGGGGATCCTCAGGAGAATGGGTTTACTTGGGAAAAACTAAATGGGGTGGATCTTGCAATCAAGCCCATCTCCCAGATTTATAGGGTGTTCTTGAATTTTATGGGTTCAAGCTCCCCAACTCAAATCCCGTACTGGGGCAAGATTATGTCTCCCCAAGGCCTAACTGGAAGATCGTATGGAAGAGTTATAGATATATAACTATATCTAAACTTAAGAATATGCAACTGTTTATTTCTTCTAATATGTACTATACTCCGACTAAGCTATGTGCAAGAAACCTCGGACAGACAGACCTATGTTTCAGGTGCGGTGAGAAGCAGGAGGATATATTGCATGTGATTTGAGATTGCTCTAAAATTCAGCCCCTTTGGATTAAAATTAAGCAGAACATGGACCCCATATTAGACTATTCGGAGTTTATACTACCTGCAATCTGCATGCTTGGGGACCTGACTCAGGTCTCAGGGGTTATAGCCAAATACCACTTTTCATTACTCATGGCCCTCATCAAATCCTTTGTTTTAAAGCACTGGAAAGACAGCCTTATTTATACATATGAACAATGGGTGGGGGATCTTATGAGAACCCTGGGAATGATACAAAGGCAGATGTTGGGCGAGGGTAAGATTGGATTATATAAGAAAAGGTGACTGGCATTGGAAGCTATTTATTCCATACAACAAGGAAGCGCCCAGAGCGGAGGCCAGTCTGTTGGGGTGAGATTAGCAGATGAATAATGGTCTGAATGTTGGCTTAGTTGCCACGTTCTTCTTTTGAGAATCTGCAAATAATTCAAACTCTTCCTTTGGCTATATATAGGATAGGAATATAAGGATCTGCTGATCAGGAAGGGTTGGGGGACTCTCTCTCTTTTCTCGGGACACAGCTGCGTTTTGCTTATCTGACCTTAGCAGGAGTTGCTAAGATAAGCTAAATATATTTTGTGATGGGCAATCATTTATTAGGCTTTATATTTCTGAGCTAGATTAAGGCCTATCCTATCCTCCAGGCTAGATACAGGTCAGATAACCTAATAGAGGTATAGGACATTTTTAATGCAGCTGTGTATGTATATAGTTCTAGATGTACATAGTATCCACAGCCAGTTTTGGGCTGAGGTGCCGGGGGTATGCACTGGTATATATGTGTGTAAGTCTCTGTATGTTATATCTGTGATATGTATGAGAAAACTTAATAAACAAGTTTAAAAAAAAAAAAGTACTTTATAGTGGCCAAATAAAGATGCCAACTAGGAACCAGCTTAAACCTGATATGGTTCTTTGTCTTTGTCAGGTGGTGGATCTAGTGGTCATCAGGCACATCAACCCTTTCTACCATGTCAGTGCAAAATGTACATACCATTTAAATATGTGATACAAATCAAGTGAGTAATAACACACATTAGTTACAAAAATCTATTGAAATTACCCTGTTCATATCACAACAAGGTTATATGTGATTGTATGTTTCAAATACATTAAACTGGAAGGTATGCTGCTTATGAATAAAAAAAAACACCAATATCTTTATTGTAAAGTGCAAAAAAAATCATACTATGCCATTATGCTATTCATAAGAAGAATGTAAGAATTAAATTGTGGCCAGCATTACTTATAACAAATCTGTGAAGGCTCGGGGTGCAAAGATATAACAGAAAGAACAAACTACGGGACAAAGAATACAAAGGAATATAATATGTACAGTTACACAGTAACTGAAATTACACCAAATAAATGACACTAGTAGAATATTCATGGCTAAAACATATTAGTACCAACTCCATTTCAGCCAAATGTATTTATTAGGAAACATTATGAATTTCTATAAATTCTTATCACACCAGTAAGTACTCCATGTGACGGGATCCCAGCTGAAAAACTATAACTGACTTAGTGAACACTGAATATTCATGAGCAAAGGAGGAGGATTGAAAAAAAAAACAGCTCCTAAGGTATGCAAAATAACTAAATTCACAGAAATTTTGTAAAATGGCTGTGCTAATGTAACCCCCCTGGTTACCCAGGGTTACTAGAACCCTAGTTAAATCTAGTGGCAGGCAGGGACAGGCAGCTAGTGAAATTCCAGTTAAATGGATTTCACTATGTCTGGCTCTGTTTTCAGTCTCTGCTGAGCTGGGGCTATGACATCATTTAGAATTCTGCAGCAGCATAAGCCACAATGGAATGTTGCAGTTGGGAGTTAGAACGTTGGGGAATTTCAAAGTCAGTCTGAAGTAGGCTCAAGAGAGAGAGAAGGATGTAGATCTTGTAGTACAGTGGAGGGATGGGGTGCCCTGCAGGGACAGGCCCCCCCTGCTCTCAGCTCTGACTCACAGCTACCTTGGGAGGTGTGCTTCCACCATAAGAGAGGCATAAATAACCAACTCCCAGGAGCAACCCCTTGCCTGGGAAAAGAAAGAAGCTATCTGATGAAGAGTGCTGGGGCACTGCAGTTTTTGTGGAATGAGATTCAATCAGAGTTTTAGATGCCTGCAATGTGGAGGGTGATGAAGCTTTGATAAAAGGCCAGTGTCATTCACCAAAACAGTGAGTAAATAAGTCTCTGGGGCTGTGGGTCAGCCAGGATGCCAAGTCCAGGGCTTATGGAACAGTGAGACAGTAATGACTGATGTATGTGAGGGGTCTTCAAGGGAAAGAAAGTTTCTGCATTACAAAGCCATGTACAGTCTGCACTAAAGTAGCCAAGGAAGAGGTTTATGGAACAGTAAGATGTAATGACTGTTGTATGTGGGGGGTCTTCAAGAGAAAGACAGTTACTGCATTACAAAGCCATGTACAGCCTGCACTATAGTAGCCAAGGAAGAGGCTTGTGGAACAGTGTGATGTAATGACTGTTGTATGTGGGGGGGGGGGTCTTCAGAGAAAGACAGTTACTGCATTACAAAGCCATGTACAGTCTGCACTACAGTAGCCAAGGATGTGTGTGTGTAAACAAAGGAATGACCTGGCATGGGTCTATGGAACAAAAGGTGGGACACCCTCCCCACTTGGCATAACAGGGCTCACCTCTACGGATTAGCTTTGAAACACCAGTCACCTTTCTGTCAGGTATTGGCCAGTGCCTGAAGAGGGTGCCCAGATGTTGGGATGATGTAGAAGATGGTAGTGTACCACAAATGAAAGAGTCCATGACTTACGGAAGCTTAGGATCCAAGAATGGATTGTGTATGTGTCATTACCTTATCTGCATTACTAAGAGTGTAGCCCCGTGGGAGTCCGTCTATGCTTTTCATTCAGTATTGTTGAATAAAGCCGCACCTTAGAATCCCATCTCCTGGTATTGGACATTATGTCATTACTTCTAGTCTCTGGATTACTTTGGTTGCCCCTGTGCAGAGTAGTCAAACCTAGCCAACATGCCGAATGACACTTTTCTCCCCAAATTTTCAACTTATAAAAATGGAGACATCAAGTCATAGGACCCATGCCCCTCAACCTGTTCACTAGCCATACAGGCAGGGGTAGTAGCCCACTCAGTTTAGCTCTGACTGGGGGTTACACTAAAGTTTCACAGGCACAAAGAACCATGCTGATTTCTTCTTTTGAAAAGCATGTATTTATTAACGGGTCCACAAACACTGCACTCTCCCATTTGGGAGAGTGCAGCATTTATGGACCTGTTATTAAATATATATTTTTGCACTGAATAAACCAGTGTGGTTCTTTCATGGTTCCTTGTGCCTGTGAAACCTTAACACAGGTTTTTGTGTACTGCATGGTTTGGTTGCCTGGAGCTTGGTGTTCCAGTCTGGTTGCCACCTTCTGTTTGTGTTAACTAGTAGACATGCTGACTTCCCAAGGGAATGACAAGTGACAGGTAGAAATGGGAGAGGGAAAGAGAGAGAGAGAGAAAGAGAGAGCACTTCTTGAATCCTACAGCTATTGGTGAACCCATCCCTGTTTGAAATCAAACTGGATAATTAGCCTGCAGCACTAGGTGAACAGATCCCAGACTGAAATCAGACTGGATGATTAGGAACTGTACATGTCAGTTTTGGAATCTGTCTTTTGGGGATCCTGATTAAAAAGAGTATATATGCTGCAACAACAGGAGTGAGAACTGAAACCTATCTTCATAATAACAAGTTGATGCAAGCTGTTTTGACTAGATGTGAACCAGGGCTGTGGATTTTATGTTCACAGTTTATCAAGCATCGCAGTTAAAAACAGGGGGAAGGGTCTGGACAGCAGGACTGCCATGGAGGTAGTGACAGAAATGGGGGGAAGCAGGGGTGTGTGGGAGAGTGACACACAGAAGACAGGACAAAACAGGTTGCAGGAAGGGGGCTGTGAGTATTCACGATCGGATCTGTAGATCAATCACAAGGCAACATTTTATTTCTCCTGAACTCTCTCTGTAACTTACATTCCTCAACAAGTAATGTACCATTCTAAAATGCATTGAATTTTTGTTTAATTAAAAAAAAACATGTATTTATTATGAATTACTGCAGCTCAAGGAGTATACCATCAGCTGATCTTTACAGCTGTCTCGAGAAGGACCATGTCTTTTTGCCCGGAAAATTCTGTGTGCCATATTCAGAAAGGATAGTTCACTCTTCTTAGCTGAAATTAAACTGATTTGTCTGCCATTTTAAACAACTAAAGTTAAACTAATAACTAAATAATTCAGTTTAATCAGTATGCTGGCTGATGCTGCTTTATATGGGGAGCATGTATTCTGCTTTGTCAGATTATCACTGGCATTGCTAAATTGTCTCCATTTAATATACCATATATGATAATCAAAGTATTGATATAGATAGTGACATTTTGGTTCATTTGTTTAGGATTTGCAGCAGTACATAATGACTCCAACATCAAAGACTGAAATCTATGCAACAAAAATGGCAGATTGAATTAGTAAGCTTGAAAATAAACGTAACTATCACAGAAACTTTAAGATACAGTACTTTCTGTGATTTACGTGATAATTAAATTTACATTCAATCCTGTCTTTTTTACTAGCTGATATCGTCACAGAGTGTGCAGTGTCTGTGCTTTAGCTGAGTTTCCCATTTTGACTCTTGGAACCTATGTTTCACTGGCAGTACTCTGACTGATGTCCAAAGCATTAAAAGCTGCAGTCATTCTGCAGTTTCTCTCTTTCTCACTCTATTTGCAGTTTCTCTCTCTCTCTCTCTCTCTCTCTCTCTTCCCATCACTCTCACTCATATCTTACTCTGAAATTGACCAATTTATTTCACCGGTGCTTCAGTTGAACAAAGCAAGACACAGACCCACACACCAGCCAGAGAGAGAATGAAACAGATTGACAGAGAGACAAGAAATACAGTGACACATTTTCTCTTCCCCAGAAGCTCTCATGCCCCCATTGAGATAGCCCTGGGCTGTTTCATCATTTTAAAGGAAAAAAAAACTATCCCTCAGCAGTCCATCTCCTCTTCCCACCCACCCCAGCTATGTATGTCTTAAAATGTGTTGACCCTCACCAGTCTGATTTTCACTGTCTTTCTTCTCTCTCCAGTCCCCCAAGCCAATTCTGTTTTTCCTCATTCCCTGCTGGTAGTCTAGAATGGCAAACAGGTGGCATCCAAGGTAGGTTAGGAAAAGCTTGCCTTTGGTGTAATTGTGTAGAGATGGACTGGTGCCATTTTGGTGTGCCTGGGACTGTCCGTAGATCAAAGATAGGGTGAAGGGGAATAGAGAAATAGAGATGGTACTGTGAAATTAGCACCAGAAAATGAGCTCCACCACCGCCACAGTGGTGGAATTTCACCAGAGAAATGGCAAAATTCCATCAGTCATGAGTGAAATTCCTCTTTTTGCAGGTGAAGTTCACAAATTCACCTGTGGAATTTCACAGTTTGCAACCATAAATATTTATGTGAAATGTGTGAATTTCTCGAAATATATTGTGCAACGAAATTCATGAATTTCACACATATCTGTTCAAGACAGGAGCACCCGGTCAGGGGCCTCCTTCTTCAGTTATGGCAGGCGGGCAGGTGGAGAGCTGACACAGCTAGATCAGTGCCATGTCCCCAGGTGAGAAGATCCATTTGAGATGGGAGCACCCAGTCAGGGGCCTCTTTCAGTTGTGGCAGGTGGGTAGGTGGAGATCAGATGGCGGCTAGATCAGTGCCATGTCCCCGGGTGAGAAGATCCATTCGAGATGGGAGCACCCAGTCAGGGGCCTCCTGCTTTAGTTGTGGCAGGCGAGCAGGTGAAGAGTGGAAGTTGGCTAGATCAGTGCTGTGTTCCTGGATAAGAAGATCCTTTTCGCGATGGGAGCGCTCGCTCAGGGGACTCCTACTGGAAAACTATATTTTAGATCTTTGAAGACCATAGACTTCATAAAATGAATAATAATCTTGCTATGCACATTTTTTTTTGTAGTTTCAGAAATCTAAAAGACTTATCCTGATAAAGGAATTCTTTTGATCTGAATTTAGGTTAGGCATTTATATAAACTTATGAAAGTTGCCAGCAGCAAAAGGCCATCCTGGTCTATCTAGGCTACTTGAGATTGCAGCTAGCTCCCTATTCAGCAACTGCCCCACAACCTGTCCCCTTCTCTTCCTTTACCATCCAGTTAGCCCTGTCCCACCCCATCTTATGGTGTGCAACCACAATTTTCTGGAAATACAAATGCTCTACTGTGTGTGACTTAGTATCCAACCACAGCTGTTGCATACTACTGCAGGTGACTGAAAGTCAAGCATAGATGATATTCACTGTAAAACGAAATATGTTAAATCATCAGTTAAGGTTGCAACACAAAGTTTCAAAAGTAGAGACATGCAACATTAAAGTAAAATGTCCACTGATCTTTGTTAAAATTGTGGCATAGCATTCCATGGGGTCTGATTGATCATGTGACACAGCATTGTTGCTGGCCAGACTCCAGCATTCTATCCAGGCAGAGAAGCAACAGTCACACACCAATGCTTGGAGACATGTTAAAGACCTTGTGGCAACAACAAAATCACTGCTGTGCTATATATGGGAAAAGGGGTGGTTACAGGACTAGCCCTAAATGCCTGCAATGAGCTAGAGTGCAATACCACTGCTTTGTATGACTTAACCATGAGGAAAGTGATGCATCATATTCAGCAAGGTTCAATGGACTTCTTATTCTAATGTTGCAGTCCTCTACTTTTGAGACTTTATGCTGCAACCCCCACCGATGATATAAAAAATTTCCCCATGAATTTCTTTACTTTTTGAAAAAAGAGATTTAACAACTGCTGTTTGCCATCTTGTACTGACAATGGTAGCCTACAACACTGTAAATACTGTGGCTGGCCTTTTACCTATATCTTGCTTTGTGAAGGGCCATTCACAAAGAACATGGCCCTGCAAACTGGCTCAGGCCAACAGGGTACTTTGTGTATGGGGCACTGCACACTAGCACCCCCCAATGCCCTTTCTGGGGCAGAAACCAGACTCTGTTTCCTCTGTTAATCCCTAAATCTCTCAGACCCCACCCACACTGGACAGAGGATTGAGGATTAGACAATATCAAATTTGTCTCAGTAAATTTGCCAAAATTTGTCAGTTTTACCTTTGAATCTGCCCATGTAAACCTTTTAGCCACATCAGATTACTTCAGCCTTTGACAAAAAATAAAAACAAGTAACACTGTAGCCCTTTGCAGGCATTTAGGGCTAATCACATAACCACACCTCTCCCCGTATACACCACTTTCCACACTACTCCCCCCTCCCCAGACAAGCATTTTTTTTATAAAAAAGTGTATTTTTCCTGTTATTATATTAGGTGATGACTAATTTTTATTCTATTTTTTTTTGTAAATAACAGACTGGAGAAATGGGGAGGGTGGACGAAGTCAGGACTGATTTGAGTGGGTGAGGAAGTGTCTCTTATGTACATTTTTAGCCAGCTAGATATGCATTCTACCAACCCAAAGTGTTTTGGCTGATGTGTTAAAGCTGAAGATGGGGGAGTTGAATCATGGCTAGATCAAAGTTTCCAGTTTTCACATTCCCTCACTCTTACCCTGGGCCTCCCACTCCTGCCCTCAACATCCTTACAGTACACCTATACCGTACCAGAAACCCTATGCACTAGTCAGAATTGCAGCCTCTCACAATCAGCACCAAAACTAGTGTCATCGATCCTTGCTGTCCACCCTCCCCAAAATACCGAACTTGCCCTAATAAAAATATATATACCTACATAATATGTATTCCTTGCCTGACTGCTCTGCATTTCCCACTTATTTCTTACCTACGATTTCCCAAGTCCTGCCACCACTATTCATCCAGTCAGGTCCTGACACTCATGTTTTCTGCTTCAAGATGTGAGCGAGTGACATGTATCTCCTCTACCCCTTCCTCCCCTCCCTTAAACCAGACAAAGTTCACTGGACTTCCCATGTCCAAGAAGAAACAACACCTTTTTTTTATAATTTATTAACCCATAAAAAAACAGGTTAATATGCAACATCTAATTTTCAGTGTAGCCCTGCTTCTACCCAGTTCAGTAGCTGGCTGGATTGCAGTGCTTATAGGTTCAATGACTTACCAAAGATCACATGGTATTTGGGGTTGCAGAGTTTGAAACTGCAATTTTTCAGTTTGTGAGCCAGTGTTCTAAACATTAAACCACACTGCCTCCTAACCTCCTCTCCTGCTCAACCTGATTAGATGAATTGCTCCCCACACCACAACCCCCATAGTCACCCACTACCCTCTGACACAAACAAACCTTCTACCCCCAAGCCCCCACTCATCATCCCCCAGAAGAGAATACCATACATCTCTCAGCAATTTCATTCATTAGATGGTGGCTGCCCAAAGAGGATGGAAGGGAGATGTGTCAGTCAAGTCACCTATCAAGGGATATAGTAGCCTTTCTTTTTAGTAGATGAGTCTGGAGAAGGGCGGTGAGTGCCGGAGGGTGGAGGGGCAAGAGGCAGTGATCATGTAATTCACTGTAGTGAGGAGCAGGAAGAGAAACATGGCAGTGACACTGCCATTGATGGGGATGGGTTTCTGACTTGATGGTTATGGTTTTTAATCAGTGAATGATTACCTATGAGAAGAGGTGAAAGGGTAAGAAACAAAGCACAGATGAAACTACAAGAGCTAGGGATAGGATATGAATGCTGTTTTTTAAAACAAAAAAATGGTGGTCAAGCACCTTGTGGGGGCCATGGAATGAAGGGGGGACCGAGAGAGTGAGACTAGCACTGGCTACAGTACTGGCAAAAGGGTTGGACTCCCAATCTCAGGTCATGTGAGTAGCATTAAACAATGTCTGTTTCACTGTTAGCTCCACATCCATAATAAGGGCAATGCATGTGCATCTCACTATTCTGCACATGTCAGAGGCAATATAATGTGACTTGCCCTTATATTTAAAAAAAATGTCCTTTTCATATTTTGCTACTGTAGCCAACAACAACAGCAAAAAAAATACAACAAAAAAAATAAACACTAAATGAAATTTTAACAACATTGGCAGACCAAGAGATCCTGTGCTAGAAAACACTCTTTCAAAAATGTCACGTAGGACAAATCATTTTGCTGTTTAAAGATTTATTAGGCTTATGAAAAGATAAATATAAAGCGTTCAAGGTCTATAAACCTTTGCTTCAAGTATATTACAGTGTAAGGTGGAGTGCCCTTTATAGCAGCTTGATTTTGTATAAAAATCTCACGGGAGCCTATCAAACAAATGGCAGAAACATACAGTAAGCAATTGAAAATCGTGATTTGACATTAAAAGGCCTATAAAATATAATGCCATTTTAACCATATTCCAGGGCCCAAGATGACTTGTTCCAGGAATCTAGCATCTGTCTTTAGAAAACCCCTGAGGCAGAAAATACATTTTTAACAATCAAAGCATTTGTTTCATAAGCATTGTTTATATGGGATTTTTTTTATTTATTTACAAAATATTTCACCAGGAAAGACAACATGAGCTGAGGAACAGCTCGTTTCCAGAAGCGTCCTGGGGAAGCGAGGTAGAAAGATTGGGAGAGCAATTAAACATAATGTAAACATTCTTACAAAATAAAACAACACAGAAACAAAAATTTACATAAT
Source organism: Neoceratodus forsteri (assembly GCA_016271365.2). NCBI lineage: Eukaryota > Metazoa > Chordata > Ceratodontiformes > Ceratodontidae > Neoceratodus > Neoceratodus forsteri. Next base: position 898,571,247 of record CM057459.1, read on the forward strand.
AGAGTAGTAGACTACAGTGCTATATACATATGCTATGGGCCAAATAAACCAGTAGGCAGAACTGACATGTTACCCCCGGGCAGAAGAAGGGAGTTGGGAGTATGGTTTTAGTAAGTGCAACTGAAATCCTGGAGAAGGGGAGGGAGAAAGAGAGCCAGGTACAGGAAATCCCCTTCAGGATGCAAAGAAACCCTGCAAGGAGGGGGGGACCAGATGGGAAAATTGGAGGGGGGAAGAGAGAGGGAAGAGGAAGGAGGGAGTGGGATACGGGGGGTGTAGATGACTAGTAATAAGGGAGATAGAAGCAGGAGTGGGGGTAAAAGGAGGGCTAAGAATAACAGTACAGTAGGCAAGTAGAACTATTGTGGAGAATGTTTGTCAGGCAATAGAATAGAAAGTAAAGTTTGTGAGGGCTGGAGGCAGGTAGATCAGCACCTGACCAAGGTCTGAGGAGATGGAAGAATGGATAACAATGTTTTGGGGGGTAGGGGTGGAAGGGTGCAGGGATTGGAAGGGATAGGAAAGATGGGAGGGCTAGGAGTAAAAAATTTAGTAGGTTAGAAGGGGAAGGGTGCAGGGGAAGGGGAAGAGGTGGGCAAGGAGAAGGTCCCGTATTGGGGGAATGAGGGAGCGTGGGGCTTGGGAGAGGGATGATGGGGAAGGAAAGTCAAAAGGGATAACAAGGTTATTTTTTATGGAATTTAGAGAGAGAGGGGAGTAGGTGAAAGGAGGCTGGGGACTAGGAGCAGGTGCAGTTAGGGGCAAAGAAATTGTGTAGGGTGAGGGACAGGTAGAAAGGGACTTGGATCATTTTTAAGTCAAGCCTCTGGTTTTACATTCTACCAGATGCACCTATTCAAACAGTGTATGTCTCAAGACCTGGAATTAAGAAATTATGGAAAAAGACACTATACAGTACATGAATTTAGAAGTTATGTGTCATGCTTTCTATAGAGAAATAGTTCTGTGATGTTCAAATTAATATTTATTTGCTGCTGTACAATACGATATACACAGATCTTATGAAATGAATGCTTTGAAAGGCAAAAATATTTTTTCTTTCCAAATAACTACATATATATTGTTTGATGTGTGTTATCTCTTTTTTAATTCCTCTTACTCCCTGCCCCACCCTTTTTTTGTTTACTTTTGTAATTTTGAATGATGTATTACACTGTTTGAACAACACAATGGGAATGATGCACTGGCACATTAAATTACATAACTACAGTATTTAAGCACCAAGTATCAGGGCACCAGCATGCTTTGAGAAAGTGCGCATGCTCAAAACATTGCCACTATAGTCCATTTGTTGTAGCCTGTAAGTAACAACACATTGTACTGCTGAAGCAAAACAAAACTATTTATGCACCTTATTAATTGTTTTGTGCTGCTATGGTGTGGCATAGTGTGCCCAGACTGTCTGTCTACATATGTTTTATTGTCTATGGCTTGTCCATTCCCAGAGATACTGAATTTTTTTGCATAGTGTCTTTGGAAAACTTCACCTGAGTGTATCTGAGTCAGTAAAGCTCCTTTAAAAAAACTCCTCCACATATGGAGGAGCCAGAGGTCTATAATTCACTGCCTGCAGACAATTTTCATAAGCAGCCGATCAAATAATAACAGTAATTGCATTAATTTCAGTAAGAATTGAACACAATGATGCTCAGATAATTGACTGCTGTTGTGGTAAACTTATTATAGGTCAGTTCTGAGTCAGTCGCTATTCTCCTTTTCGTTAATGACCTTACGCATGTCAGTGCTCAATGTAATACTTTGTTTTATACAGAGGATCTTTTTCAGCTATTCGTTTTATTGTAAATTTCAAACAAGAACAGTAGCACAGTACAAAATGAATGCAATAAAATGTGTACATCACATGCAGAGGAACATTTGGACAGATCATCTTTTCTAATTAGGGCTGGGTAACATTTATCTTCTGCCAGACAAATTCTGACAAAATTCTAATTTCGCTCTTGTGAAATTTCACAAAATTTCAGTGAAATGCAAAACATTGCCAAAATTGTGATTTCAGTGATTTCCATCTAATGTAACAGGTATATGTCCAAATCACATCAGCTTTGGTATGATGATTTTGCTATGCTCCATACAGCAGTGTACTAAGTTGCATATCTCTATCTGTAAAGGTGACCGTTATAAGCCTCCAAACATTTGAAAATTTAAAAATTGCTTTTCACAATTATGCAAACTAAAAGTATTTGTCAGAAGTGAACTAAGTTTCCAATCTACATTGTCAAAGCACATTTGCTTGATCTGGAAGTACACTACTTCTTTATTCAGCTGTGAGCGAAATTCTATATTGCACTTTATATCTGCAACAAATGTGCACTTTTGCTTAATTTGGTGGGAGGTGAAACTAACTACCCCTGGTAATTGCTTTTTATTCACATATTTATTTAGTGTTTAACCAAGAAGGGGCTTGCAAACTCTGTTTATCTTGTTAGTAACTTCAGAAGGATTTAAATACTGCATTTGGGTAGATCCTTGGAGGTAGCTAGATTGTCTACTAGGATTTTCTGACAGTTAAACTATTTTTAAATAAATTACAGGTGGCTGAGGAGTTGAAAAAGGAGCTTGCAAACTCTGCTTATCTTGGAAGTAACTTCACAAGTGTTTGAATACTGCATTTTGGTTGTCCCTTGGGGGTAGCTGGATTGACTACTAGGATTTTTGGACAGAAACTATTTTTAAATAATTTACTGGTGCGTAGGAGTTTGTGATAGTTAAACTATTTTTAAATAAGTTACTGTGGTTAAGGAGTTGTCGTAGAAAAACCTGCAGTGTGAAACAGGAAAAGATAGTTTTTCAAGCAACAGAGGGAGGTGGATCTAGGTTTATGTTTGTTTGTTACAATTCTTAACATTTTCAGTGCAGGAAGAGTTTAAAGCACAGCTGACTTATTTTGGGGTTGACAGCTTTCAGAGCACAAACCACCAGGCCTGTTTTGGGGCTGGGGAGGTTTACCTGTGTCTGACTTGGGTGTGATGATTTTTCTCTGTTTGATTAGCAGGGTATTTTCTCTGTCAAATTGTTGTGTAGGGCATCTTACTGACAGGAAGACACTCATCGCAGTGGTGGATCAGAGCTTTTAGCTGATTGTTTTGTGAGGGCACAGTTTAGGCCCAATCCCTTCTCACACCTCACCCCACCCACCCCAGGAAATAGTTCCTTTATACCTGGGGTTCTGACATCATTTCCTGAAGAGTGCAAGGTGCATATCAACATCATATCCTCTCTAGCACACTGCACTGACAATATAAGCATACACATTGTATATATATATATATATACATATATATATATATATATATATATATATATATATATATATATATATATATATACAAATCAATCACACACACACACACAAAAATGTGGGAGTAGTGCAATGTAATGGCTGTGGCAGCAGTCTTCCAGGAGTCTTTCTGGAGGCTGAGATGCTGCCCTATTGCAGCAACTCTCTGTCCTGAGGGAGGAAGTTGCCGTCTTCAGGCCACACTGGACAGTAGTAGGAGGACCTTCCCCAGGCCACACTGGATGGTAGGAAGGAACCTCCCCATCCAGGGAGCACCAGAGCCACCACCACTACCTCAGAGGTTGTGAAGAAAGCACAGCAGTTGGACCACAGTGGGCTCATGGAGGGTGAGGATGGTGGAACAGAGGCACACCCAGTCAGTTGTTCCACACCACAATCCATACACCATTCTGGGGGAGCAGAGCTCCCCTATGGATGCACCCACAGAGGAGACTAAGGAGGCTGAGGACAACTGTCACAGGGAGGCCCACAGGAAGGAGGCAGAGAGGACACCACAAGGAAAGGAAGCAGCTCCTGGTGGGGGACTCAATTATTAGGGGATAGAACTGGGTGGAGCAGGAAAACTGAAGTAAGGTGCCTGCCTGGTGCCATGGCTTGGAGAGAGACAGGAGGCGCATCCTCAGGATCACGAGAACAGCTGCAGGAGTCTGAGCTGGACGTCATTGTCCACCTGGGACAAATTGCTTGGCTAATCATGAGATTAGAGCAGTGCAGAAGGACTTTGTAGAAGTGGGGGGGCCTAAGACAAGTAGCACACACAATATCCTTCTCTGAGGTGCTGCCTGTCAATGGCATGAGTGAGGCGGTACTTTGCACCATGCAGTTTAATGAATGGTTGAAAAATGGTGTGGAGCACAGGGTTTGGCTTCATTGGGGACTGAGGTTCCACCTGGAGGGACACCAGCCTATACTGGCAGGATGGTGCATCTGTCCAGGAAGGGAACAAGTCTTTTGAGCAATCGGTTTAAATGCTTCATAGTAAGCTTTTAAACTAGTCAAGGGGAAGGCACTGATAAGCAGCAGAAAAATCCCAGCCTCTCCCTACAAAACAGGGTACTAAATGAGAAAACGACTGAGGTAGACCGGTCAGTGGGGGATGCTGCAAAAGAAGGTAAAGCCATCAAAAAATGGAGAGCAATGAGTGCCAATGCCCGTAGTCTGAGTAACAAGCTTCCTGAATTAGTGGCCTTGATGGAGGAGGAACATCTGGATATCATGGCAGTCACAGAAACATGGTACACACAAAACCATGACTGGGACATAAACATACCAGGAACACTATCTACAGGAGGGACAGGGAGGGTAAAGAGGAGGAGGAGTAGCTCTTTACATAAGGGAAGGAATCAAAGCAACAGAACAAAAGGGAAAACAGGAGGTGGAAGAAGCACTGTGGGTAAATTTGGAGACCGGTAATGGCACCACAATCTGCACAGGGGTTGTATACAGACCCCCTTCTCAGGGGGAGGAAATGGACAAGGAAATGATAGAAAGAATACTTAGAATGGCAGAAAAAGGGGAGATATTGCTGATGGGTGATCTGAATATGCCAGATGTTAACTGGAGTGCAGTTGCAGCAGCCACTTCAAAGAGTGGGGTTATTCTAGATGCCCTACATGGGGCAGGCCTTAGACAACTAGTATTGGAGCCCACTCGAGAGGGAGCAATCTTAGACCTGGTTCTCTCAAATGGAGATGAAGAGAGGATCACAGATGTAGAAGTGGGTAGCCATCTGGGAACTAGCGACCATCAAACAGTATGGTTCACAATAAACACAGCAATAGAGTCAAGCCATACAAAGGCAAAAGTACTGGACTTTAGGAGGGCTGACTTTGCAAAATGGTGAGTGCCTAAGGAATGCACTAGCAAATAGGCAGGAAGGAGGGTGGAAGAACAATGGGAAAAATAAAACTGCCATCACAGAGGTAACAAGCCTTTGTGTGAAACAAATAAACAAAACGAAGCGATGTAGAAACAACTATGGTTCTCAAAGGTAGCGGTGAAGGTTCAAAGAAAAGAAAGCATTCAGGAAGTACAAGGAATCACAGAAGGAGCAGAACAGAGAACTGTATCAGTTAAAGCAAAGGAAGCTGGGAAGGCAGTCAGAACAGCAAAGGCCCAAACCGAGGAAAAGATAGCCAACTCAGTTAAGAAGGGGATAAAACCTTTATAGGTACATCAGGGAGCGAAGGAAGACCAAGGAGGGTTAGTGAGGCTTAATAAAGAGGAGGGAGGGTGGGCAGAGGGTGACTGTGAAAAGGCAGAGATACTAAACAAATATTTTTGCTCAGTATTTACAAAGGAAGAGGGAGGTACCTAAAACAAACAGTAGAAACACTCTGGATACAGAAGTTGATACCAGCCCATTTATAGAAGAAAGGGTTCTGAAAGAACTCTTAAAACTGAAGGTGGACAAAGCAATGGGGCCTGATGGATTCATCCCAGAATTCTAAAAGAACTAAGGGTAGAACTAGTGACACCACTGACTACCCTCTTTAGCAAATCATGGGAGGATGGGGTGGTACCGAGGACTGAGAAGGACAGATGTGATTCCCCTTCACAAAAGTGGGAGCAAGGCAGAAGCAGAAAACTACAGACCTGTTAGTTTAACCTCAGTGGTAGGGAAAATGATGGAATCACTTTTGAAGGAAAGAATTGTTGAGTATGTAGAGGCCAGAGGGGCTCAGGTCCTAAGGCAGCATGGATTCACAGCAGAAGGTCATGCCAGACAAATCTGATAGATTTCTTTGACTGGGTGACCAAAGTAGCAGATCAGGGAGGGGCTGTGGACATGGCCTACCTAGACTTTAGCAAGGCATTTGACACAGTCCCACACAAAAGATTAATATACTAGTTAGCCAGCCTGGGAGTGGGTCCCAAGATGACCGCCTGGGTAAAGAATTGGCTGGAGAATAGGACACAGAAAGTAATAGGAAATGGAGTCCACTCTGAAGAAAGGGGGGTTACTAGTGGGGTACCGCAGGGTTCAGTATTAGGACCGGTCCTCTTCAATGTCTTTATAAGCAACATTGCAGAGGCCTGGAAGGAAAAATGCGTCTCTTTGCAGATGACAAAGATCTGCAACAGAGTTGATACCTGAGGTGGGGTGGAAAGGATGAGAAGGACTTGGCAAGGTTAAGCGGAATGGTCAGATGTATGGCAGCTTAGATTCAATGCTAAGAAGTGAGGTAATGCACCTGGGAAACAAAAACCCAGGGAAGAGTACACAATGGGGGTGAGATACTAACAACAACAAAATGTAAAGGGACCTGGGGTAGTCATATCAGATGACCTAAAGGTGGGCAAGCAATAGTGAGAGGGCAGCAAGGAGGCAGGGGGTGCCTGGGATGCATGGGGAGGCATCACCAGTAGAAAACAGGAAGTTGTTATCCCTCTGTACAGACAGTTGGTGAAACCCCATCTGGAGTACTGCGTGCAGTTCTGAGACCCAATCTCCAAAGACATAGACAGGATGGAGGCTGTCCAGAGGAGGGCAACTAAAATGGTGCAGGGTCTGCACGGGAAGACATATGAAGAGACTTAGGAGCTGAATATGTATAGCCTCGAGAAAAGGAGGGAGAGGGGACATGATAGAAACTTTCAAGTACCTCAAGGGAATCAACAAAGTCCAAGAGGGTAGCATCTTTCAAAAAAGAGTGTGCAAGAACAAGGAGCACAATTTGAAGATAGAAGAGGCGGCTCAGAGGTAATTTAGGAAGTATTTTTCACAGAAGGGTTGTGGATGCATGGAGCGGCCTTCGGAGGAGGTTGTGGAGTCAAAAACATTGGTGGAATTCAAGCATGCATGGGACAGTCTTAAGGCAATTCTAGGGGGTGGGGGTAGGAAGAAGTAGGCTGCTGGTTAACTAGGATCTGCAGCTTATCCATTAGGTAGGGAAATGGGCAGACAGGGTGGGCCAAGCGGTCCTTATCTGCCATCAAAATCTATGTTTCTATGTTTCTATGGTAAAGGTGACTGAGCTATATGCCTTCAAACATTAAAAACCCTGCTGATGTTACATTTCACAATTATGTAAACTGCAGAATATTAAGCTCCTATAACTTTAAGACTAGACAACAGAATATACCAGTTTTGTTAGTTTTATTGATCTTAAATAATAAGCAATGAGGCCACCCTATGGCCCAGCAGCAGAGCATCACACCACATGTCAATGCCCCAGGTTCAGAAGTGTGCCCACAAAGCCATGTTGGGAGGCAGACCATAGCCAAGACAGCTGCCGCTCAGCAGTTGATCTTAGTCAGAGATGGCTGGGGGCATGTTCCAACAAAACAGTGGCCGCTGGATCTGGGGCAGGGAGTTTGCTCCTGCCACAGGGGAAACTGTGGTTGTGCATGCTGACAGGGGCAGTACCCCTGCCAGTGGAGATGGGAGGGAAATTAATTCTGCAGAAAACCCAGTAATCAACTGAATAGTGGAAAAATAACATCAACAATTTAAGCTGAATTTCATAAGCTTTTGTGAAATTGTGGCATGCTGTGATACTTTTGTCAGAGCCATGTTAATACATTTTGCCCAGTAATTATTAGTTGCAATTGTAGAGAAAGGTATAGGCTGGGTAAATTAGCAATAAGGTAACATTCATAGGAGGCTCCATAGTAAAAGTATAGTGGTGCCAAATGTCAGGTTACTATCTTGAGTGATGAACCATGAAGAAAAGTCATGGATATCTCTGTGCTCTAGCCTGAATTCTTGCAATATGCCAGATAACCACTAGCACTCACTGGCTTAATGACTAGTGAAAGCACATGCATAGGTAGCATTATATTTGTACAATGCCTCCTACTGACTCTTTAACAACCCTGTAGATAACAATGTATATTTTTATTTGAAAACAGTGGCACCAGCCGGCCCGGCGGCACTGAGGGTTGAGGCGCTGGACGCCACGCCTCACGCCACACCAGCGACCCAGGTTCGGGAATGAGCCCGGCCGCTGGGGGTCGGCAGGGAGGGAGTAGGATCGAGCGTCCGAAGGACAGCTCTCCTCTCCCTGGGGTTGAGGATCCAGGGGCATCCAGTGCAGTATGGGCCCCCGGTGGAGACCGGAGGTACTATTGCTGCCAGGAGCACAAAGCACAGAGCCGGAGGCTGACACTTGGCCAGAACATGGGCGGACGCGCGCACGCTCATGACCATTGGTGTCACTGCACGCCTGCCAGCTCAGGGGAAGGAAAAGTGGAAAAACTGGGGCACTAGTCATGGCGGCATGATGGCCGTCTCCCGTAGGGGACTCTCTCAGTGCCCGAGGGTGCGTGGCAGTACCGGATCCTGACTGGGATGGGTTCAGCTCCGGAGGGAGTGCTCCCCACCACCCCGCCGTGGGGGCAAGCCGCAGGGTTCGCTGTGAGGTCCGAATGTGGATGCCCGAGGTAGCCCAAGGAGATGGCGGCTGGATGAATCTGGGGAGATGCCAGACATGGGAAAGGTAAGGCAGACTGGTGGCCCCTAGAGGGATAAAGAAATAGGAAAAAAAAAAAAAAAGAAAACAGTGGCACCAAGTGATGTCAAGCTTCAAGCTTTAACATTAGCTGTGACTTAGGCCACTGTGACCGAAGTATCTGGATATCTTTAGTCATGATGGATCATGATGCTGGGCCTCACAGTCAAAGGTCTGTTGGAGGGGTACTGCAGGGCCAAGATGTTATTTGAGGTATGGTGATTCAGTGGTGATAAGTACTTTGTGAAAGTTAAATTCCAGAAGTGGAATTCTAATGGCATTACCTATTTTAGGTCCATGATTTTTTGAGCAAATTTTGCTAATTAGTTTCTAAATTTCTAAAGTATCCACAGTTAATTTTAACATACACAACCACAACAATCCAGCTTAATTAGCTTCCAGGACATAATTACTTCAGTATGCATGCCACATTGTGAGTGTATATATGCAATAGCAGTGGAGCTATAAATATCCATATATTCTGAAAAATGTTTATGTAATTGTGATATTTTGAAATCACATAACTTACACTATACAGAACCAGTTACCTGTCTATTTAGGAGTTGTGATTAGTCTTTCAAAAAATTGTGCATGTAAATTTTCAATCATCTATCTCCAAAGGTGACTAAGTTGTAAGCAGGCTGCCTGTCAAGATAGCGACTTCAGAATGGTGATTCATGAAAACAGCTCCAAAACACAGCATGACCACTTATCAGCAATCAATGGTTCTCCACTCCCTGGGTTGCGCCCCTTTCCCCAGAGTTGGTATATATAGTAAGTGAGGTGTGCATCCAGGTGGCAAAGTCACCTTCAATCAGAGAGATCACTGTAAGTGGCCACATTTTGATTTCAGGCTGTTTTCATAGATCACTGTTATGGAGTTGCTATCTTGACATGGAACCTTGTAAGAATATAAATATTTCTAGAAATTTTTACATGAAGAATAAAGTGCCAGAATCTGAGCTCCTATAAATTCCCCTGCCTTCATTCAAATGTCATGAAACTTGGCAGCTGTTTAGGGCCTCTTCCAAACAAAATGTATTGTAAAGTTTATGGGCTCAATTTTCAAAGGAAAATCTATGACACACGGTGTCTGCCCCAAAGCTGTATGACACAAGTGGCATCTTGCTTAATAGTTTGATGCAGTCCTGATTTTCAAATGCCAGTTGCAGCAACATCAGGACACCTGTGCACAGCTGCCCTGCACCAACATTGCAGCAAGGGTGCCCCTGTGCCTGGTTGCAAGGGGACTTGCACCATTGCGGGGCTGCACCATCCCTTCATTTGGGATACTGTAACCCTCCCAGTGGCCACAACAGGGTGCTCAAGTTAGACCACCCAGGAGGTGGTCTAACAGCTCTGTACCACTGATGTGCAATGAGTGAGCTACAGAATTGGAAAGGTGGGGAATGGGGTATGCTGGTGCACCAAGGGTGCCATAAGGCATGAGGGGGACATAGCGGCAGGTATAGGAAGCTGAGGGGGCACCTAGTGTAGGTGCTATAGGGCATATGGATATGCCCTATGGCATCTCTGCCAGGTGACTCCTCTTCTCCATATACATGCCACTGTGCCTCCTCATGCCCTGGCACCCTTGGTGCCCCAGCGAACCTTGTTCCTTCCTTCCAACCAGGAGTTCTTTCCCTTCCCCACCTCTAGGGGTTACCATAAGTCTGTGTGGATGGGGGAAGATGATGTCAAACTCTGTCAAACTCCACAGGTGTGCCCGATATCTGGGGCAGCCCTGTGGTTGTGGCTGTGTCTTCAGCACAGGGACCTTTGATTTTACAGAATTGGGTGCATTGTCCCTAACACGCCCAGAGTGCAGTACAGCCCTAGATTACTGGCAACTTGTGGCAATCTTAGCTCTCTTTAAAAAGTGAGCCAAGTACCTCAAACTATAATATTGCCTGAGTAATGAAAAATTAAGGAATTTCAGAAAATGTCACATCTTGTGAAATTTTATGGAATTTTGTAAACATTCTATGAAACTGGAATTTGTTAATTTTGTCCAGTTTTATTCCTAATGCAGAGAAATACTATATTCACCAACATGAAATAGCAAAATGGGACTCATGGCAGTAAATCAGTCCTTACCCTGTCCCCCCCAACCACCACCGCAGCATGTGCGTGCACACACATACACACTACAGAGGATGATATAGAAGCGGTCTGGCAAGTAAGTAAAATGTCAAATATTTGATGTGAGCAAGGTAGTGCCCCATGAACATGGACAGTTATCAAGTTGAGGTGACTCCCAATTCTCCTAAGTTATATGAATGAAGATGTATCGGAATGAGTTAAAGCAAGGTAGGGTTCCCAGATCTTTTGCTACTTATCCATTGCATCTGTTTTTCTGTGGGGAATTTTCTCAAAGGTTGAAGCTGTCCTGCTTCTGACAAGCATTCTGCCACAATAAGAACATCATTGGTTTGCCATTTACATAGGAGAAGACACTTTGCCACATCATTGACAGCAACTAGCCATTATGTAATGGAAAAGTTTTGGGGCAAAGGGTGTAGAGAATCCCATCAAGAAGAGTGGAGCATTAAATGACATTCCAGACCAAACAATGGACTTGCAAACTTGTTTTATGCCATCCCAGTAGGCATCAATCTCAGGGCATCTCCAAAGTATGTGAGTAAGGTGTGGCACTAGTTGGCAGCAACAACTTGTATCTTCTTGTAGGAGCCTTATTCTACCTAGGGTGTTTGGGCTGCTCCTTCCATCATGACATGCAGTGTATGCCCTGAAGAGGTATGTTTCCCACTCTGCTTTGCTTATTTGGACTCCCAGCTCCTGTTTCCAGGCCTTTTTGGAAGGGCTCTATTGATCTGGAAGGGCATTTTTGAGATGCTGGTAGAGGAAACCAGCCATTCCCCAATTGAGTTGTACACCACTAACAAGCAGTGAGACTGAGGATTGCGACAGTTCGTCTGGCGGTAGGGTCCATTGTCCATCACCACACTTCTTATCTGTAAATACCACCAGAAGACACTTTTATGAAGATCATATCTATCTGGAGATTGTGAATGCTGTCTACATAACATACATGAGGAGAGAGAATGACCCTAACCAGAAGGATGCCTTTCCATGCCCAGGGATGCTACATAGGTAGAGTGGAAAATATGCGGAGGGCTTTGTTGCCCCATTTAGAGGTGAGTGAGAGAGGTGTTGGTGGCAGGTTGAGGACTTTAAACATTCATCCCCATACTTTGACAGAGAAGTTGATGGTAGAGTAACTTTTGATGGACTTGGGAAATGGTCCATATAGGCAGGTGGCAGCAATGGGTGACATAGAAAGACCAGTTTCTGTACAGTGCCATAATGGAGTAGTCTGGCTGACAGGATGGAACAACCAAATCACTTGTTCATTGGTGAATGCAGTATGGTAGCCTTTAAATGAGGGCAGCCCACAACTCTCTCTGGACAAGTTGGTCCTGAGTTTTACATTGCTATATCTTGGTGGCCAGCCATCCCACAGGTAAGTCCTGATTAATCCATCCAGTTTCAGAAAACATTTTGTCAGTCTAAAGAGGGGGAGGTGGTAGGGGATGTGCATGATTTTGGATGCAAGGATAATTTTGAAGGGATCTGTTTTGCCTACAAGAGACGGGATGGACAGTTTCCATCTATCCAGTTCTGTCTGGCCAATGACAGGAGTGATGTCATGTTCACGCATCTTGACCATAGAGGGGCTGATGATAGTGTGTAGGAATGCAGTGCTGTATTTGGACCATTTGATGCCTGTTATTGCAAATGGTTCTTTTTCAGTGAGGGGGTGTAGGGGTACAACTTCGGTCTTTTTTGGTCTTTTTCTGGTTGGCCCAAAGTCTGGATAGCTCCATGAATTGTTGTAGAAAGTCCAAATGGTATGCTAGTGTATTGTGTGCATTCTTTTGGAATATGAACAGATCATTGGCATAGAGTAAGGCTCAGCACTTCTCCACACCAAAGGTAATGCCCTTGAGCTGGGAATGTACTTTGATGGCTATGGCCAGTGTAGCTTTATTGCCAAGACAAACAACAGGACTTACAATGTTCCCTTGTCCCCTTCTGGAGTGGAAAAGAAGGTGAACAAAAGCCATTGGTTAAATGTTTGCTGTGGGAGAAGAATAATCAGTTGTGTCTATTGGAGAAATGTTAAGGCTAAACCCCATTTGATCCATGTTACTGAACAGATATTCCCTTTCTACTGACTTGAAGGCCTTTTTGAAATCAATGGCCATAGTGACTGCTACTTTGGGGGATTTATGCACAGTGTGGAACAAATTTAGCAGGGAGTGGAGATGGTAGGAGTATAATCTCCCTTTAATAAGGCTTGATTATGCAGGGGGATGAGCCCTTGTAAGACTGGTTCAGGATGGGTTACATGATTTTAGCCAGTGTCTTTATATCAGCATTTATTAGAGAGATTGGTCTGCAACTGCAGGACAGGGTAGCATCCTTGTCTTTCTTAGGCAGCACTGTTGTCACAACCTCATACATAGTAGGGAGACAAAGACTGTGACTGAGATGCTTCCTGGATGATTGGTAATAAAGACAGGTTAACTTTTCCCAGTACCTGCTGATAAAAATCCACATAGAAACCATCACCACCAGGGCCCTTCCTTTAGTTATTGCATGCATGGCCGGTTGGACCTCTTGTAATATGAGTGGTCTATAAAGAGCAGCTGTTATGACCAGCTCTATACTTGGTATTGGGAGCATGTTGAGGAAGGCCTGGATGGATTTCTTGGTGGGTGGAGAAGGTGAAGGGTACAGCTTGTTATAGAACACCTGCATGATCATATTCTTGGCTGCAGAATCCAATTGGAACTTGCCATTGTTATCTCTGAGCCCAGCTATGTGTTTCTCTGTCTGCCTCTTCTATACTGTATATGCCAACAGTCTAAAAGCAGTTTTTCTCCCTTCCCAGTAGGATTGTTTCAGGCAGAGGCATGCCAGTACCAGTTTCCTGGAGGAGAACTCATTTAATTGCATCCTAGTGTTTATAAGGCTGGCTATGGTGGCATGTGATGGAGGCTTCTGCTGCTTGTACAGTGACTCAAATGATACTAGTTCCTTCTTAAGGGTGCAGAGCTCTGCTTCCTTCTCTCTCATTCTATGGGAAGCATAATGTATTATCCCCCCCTTAGTGTTCCCTTGTAGGCTTCCCAGACCATGTGTTCTGAGATATATTCCTCGCTGCTGATTTGCAGGAAAGCCTCCATCTCCCCTTTTTCCCACTGGATGATTTGGGAGTCATGCAATAAGAGGATCACTCTACTGGAATTTCAGATGAGGAGGAGGATTACTCCAGAGCAAAGCAAGTGATTCTGGGGCATGATCTGAAATCTTGATCGTTGAATCTTGGTGGACAGAAGGTTATTTATGTGTAACTTCAGGTGTAGTGAACTACATATCAGTCTGGCTGGAGGAGGAGTGTGCTGCTGAGAAACAGGTAAAGTCTCTCTTTCTCTCTGGGATGGTGCAACCTTCAGGGGATCACTAGACCATGATTCATCAGTAACACACTTGGAACCTCTTTTGCTGTAACGTGTGGCTTGTCATGTGTTGTGCTGCAGTCTAGGCAGGCTTCCAGGACCAGGTTAAAATTCCCTCTGAGTATCATCAGGATATGCAGTGACACCAAGTGTGTCATTGCCTGGTTAAGTGAGTGAAAGAAATGAGGGTTGCCTACTTTGGGCTGCAGACATTAATTGAGATGAGGAGACCCTGAAGTATGGCTGCCACTAGTAATACCCAGTGATCATCTTTGTCTGCAGCAGTTTTTGCAATGGACCACAGTAGGTTTTTGTGAATGAGGATCAAAACTCCCCATTTCTTCACTGTTGCTGTGCTAAGAGCTACTACACCTATCCACTCCCATTTGAGTTTGTTGGCTTATGCTTGATTAAGCCTGCTTTCTTAAAGGAATGTAACCTGTATGCATAACCTTTTTAGGTGGGTTAGTACATTCCTCCTCTTGAAGGGAGCATTTAGGCCACTCACATTCAAAGTCGCAGCCTAAATATCACCCAGTGTCTGTATTTTGAGACATACCTGGACAAGTACGAAGTAAATGCTGAGATATGATTTGGGTACTGGCAGATGACCTCACCTGGAGTAGATGTGCTAGTTTATCACTACTATAGTATAGTCAGAACATTCAATGAGCCTGACATCAGGAAGGCAAGGCAAATTTTATTTTTAGGTGCCCAATCCCAGAGGCTCTGGGTGCCATACAAGTAAATCACATGCAAAACAATAAATAAAATAAAAACAAAAGTAAATAAATTACAGCAATAATGAATAAATAGACCATAGCAAATAGAAAAAGGCCTGAGCTTAAAAATAGTTACTGAAAAGGGGGTAATCTCAGGAATAGGATCTAGAAGACAGTGTCTTGGAATACCTGACTAAACAGAAAGGTCTTGAGGTGGGTCTTGAATACTTCAACTGAAGGGGCCTCCCTTACAGCTGGAAAAGCGAATTCCACAGGACAAGGCCAGTGACACTAAAAGCTCTGTCACAGGTGGTTTTCAGCCTCATCCTGGGAATCATGAAGAGGCCCCTAGAGGAGGAACAGATGGAGTGGACAGAGGCAGCAGGTATGAGAAGGTCTGATAGGTAGCCAGGGCCCAGTTCATGTAAGGCCTTAAAGGTGAGCAAGCCCACCTTGAAGAGGATACTCCACCTGACCGGCATCCAGTGCAGTTCACACAGCACCGGGGTGATGTGGTAGTATTTAGACTGTCCCGTCAACAACCTGGTAGTTGCATTCTGCACTAGCTGCAGCCAGCAGAGGGTACCTCCCAAGACCCTGAAGTTGAGCGCATTACAATAATCAAGTCTTGAAGTCATGAAGGCATGCACTAAAGTGGGGAGGTCCATGGGTGGAACTAGGGGTTTGATCCTGGCAATATTCCACAGATGGTTGAAGCTGGTCCTGACTACAGATGACACCTGGTATTCAAATCTCAATCTGTTATCGAAGGTCACACCAAGATTGCGCACCCTAGAGGAGGCATTCAGTAGCACAGACCCAATGAATAGTCCTGTTGCTGTTCCAGAGGCCATCCTATCATGCCCCTTGTTTGACTCCACCACCAGTACATCCGTCTTATTGGGGCTCAGTTGCAACCAGCTGGAGGCCATCCAATCATTGATCTCAGTAAGACAGTTATTTAGCACTTCCACTGTGTTTAATGTCCCAGGGACAAAGAGAGATACAGTTAGAAAAGAACAGTATAGAAAATTAACATTAGCCAACCCATGGTAGATATACTGTAGTCATCCATGCTTACTCCTCCTCCTGCCTCCTTCCCCCTTCCACTACCCATTCACCTTCCCCTGGAATCTTGCAGTCTTTAGTCATAATCAGCACAAGCCAATGCAGTTAGCCTAAGTACCTAGCACTAAAAGCTGTTGAAGACAACAATAAAAGTGGGTGCTCATACCCACTAGGGATTTCCCCAAAAAACTACCCACCAGGGTACAGGGGCAAGATAAGCCTGAGGCCATCCCTGTTAACAATCTGGTGTGAGTAAGGCTGGATGAAATTTGTATATTCCAGTTTTGCAAAATGTTTTGAAACTCTATGAATTTTTGAGAAATTTTATGAAATTTTGTGGAATTTTCAAAAATTATTTAAACTGGTCATAGCCCAGTCAGTATTACATCTAGATTTCTGACACTTGGCATGCCAACTGTTTCTAAGGCACCCAAAGAGAATGTCAAGCATCATGACATATAAAAGAGGGGCAGGGAAGTTATAGGGGCTCATAGTTTATCAATTTATTATTCATGTGAATATTTCTGAAAACATTTCTGTGCTTACAATACACCAGTCTTTGGAGCTAGATAATTGAAAATTGATATGCCTACTTTCTTGGAAAAGTCTTAGAAACTGTTAAATAGAAGTGCTGCTGTTTATGTAATTTGTAAGTTATAGGAGTTTGAGATTTCACAGTTTGTTAAATTGTGTTATCATTTTCAAAATATTTCAAGGTTTATAGCTCCACTGCTACAGCAGGTAAACACTTAGGGCAGGATTCACAAAGCAGATGGGCTGGGCGCAAATGAGATGCGCCGTCCATAGACAGTGTGATTCATAGAAGAATGAGCTGCAAGATGCACTGTGCGCATCCCTGCTGTGAATCATATAAATGTGGCATGACGCAACCTGAGATGCCCCAGTGCAACAGGGATGTGCAAAAGCTCCTGGGGCATCACAACAGTGAATATGGAATAAGTAAGCAAGGGACGAAAGACCAACAGGAGGGAAACAGCAGTGGCACAAAGGATGCAGGGAATACACTGGCAGGGACTGACCAGAGTGCCAAAAGTCCCAAGAGTGGCCATAACAGAAGAAGTGTACAGACAGAGTACACACAGAAACACCTGGAATCACCAGACACCCCACACAGGAGACAAACAGGTACAAATGCCATGCCCAGGGGTGCCTGTTAAGGTTTTTCACAGCTGCAGAGGGGCATCATGCAGCATAGCAGAGGTTGCGGTACATGGATTGGTGCACAGGAACCCAGTGGTGTAAACAATGGAGATGCCACACAGGTGGACAAGCACAAATGTGGACAGGCCCAAGGCCATGCCACTCACAGATGCAACATGCCCACAAGCAATGTGGACTACAAGTAGAGCAGCACAACAACAGGGCACCAGTGCAACAGAAGCAGTCCACATGCACCACACACAGAACAGGGGCACTGAGAAAGGCATCATGCAACAAAAGCCACCCACATGCAACAGGCAACAGGCAACAAGGTGGGTGCACAGTGAGGCTGCCATGACAGAGGGACAGCATTCATTTTTGCACAGTACCACAGGTGCACACATGTGGATGGGAACAAAGGAACATCAGCAACCAAAACAGAGCACATGCACAAAGTACACTGAATGACTACAGACACCAGCTGCAGTAGAAAAATGTTTAGTAAAAAGCAACGTAACAACAATAACTATATACAAGAACAACAGGCTGTAGGAACAGGAAAGGTGAGGTGTGGGGATCGGTACAGGAAGAACAATAAAGGTGAACAGGAGGGTGCTGGTATGGGTGTGGGGGAAAGGGGACAGCAACAGACAGTGTGGATGGACAAGGAATGTGGAGTAGAACAACTAGGGGCTATTTACAAAATTCCATGCCCTCAATGTGCAGGATTGGCTGCAGCATGGCAGCTGCCCCATGCCCCCTGTCACTCAGCAATCTGACCAGCATGGACAGTTCCTGTAGGAGCTGTCCTTGGCACCTGTAGAGCAGGTGTAACATCCTTCTCATTGCCCTCTGGAGCTGCATCCCTGCAAGTTATAGAACACTCTGATGCCTCCATCGACTGTGCACAGTTGACCTACAGTGGGGACACAGACAACAGGTAGTAAGTGCCATGTTCCATACTGCCCCCCCAGTCCACCACGTGACTGTGGCAGAGACATCCACCACAGCAATGGCCGACAGCCCACCAGGCGCACAGCATGACAGCAACAGGCTGGCATAACAGTGCCACACTGTGACCATGCAATGGTACCCAGACAGCACATGGCCCACATGTGCATGTAGAGGTAGGAGTAGAGGGGCACGCAGCCATGTCCCACACAGCATATGCAGATGACAGTGGGCTGCACAGGTGTGCAGGCCCTGTCTGAACAGCACTGAATTACTACAATGAGCCCATAGTCCACATGAGATGCGCAGAAGGTGGATGGACACACAGGGACCAGGTGCACTGTGGCCCAAGCACAGACCACCATGCCCCCTCCACATGTGTGAGCACATCCAGAAACACATGGACTTGCACAAGGGACTGGCAATGGCCTGAAGAGAGCACCGCACCCCCATCCTCCACTGAATACGCAGAGGATGCACAAGAGAGACACTCACCTGAACCAGCACGTCCATGGGCTGCAACACAGGCCCTATTGTGCCTGGCCTCCACAGCAGCTATGGCTCTCTGCCTGTCTTCCAGCCCTGCAAGAAGAACAAAAGCAGAGAGAACCATGAGGAGATGGGAGGTGTGTCAGTTCCCCCAGCACCCAGTAACTACACTGGTGCCAGCATGCAGTGATGGTAACACCCCCCACAGTGCCCCATTTAAGGTGCCCCTGACAGCGTGCAGCAACACACAGCTCCCCAGCCCATGCCCACCATGTGTGTGTGCCATACCAACAGCTGTATCACACCGTGTATACCACAGTGACCATGAACCCCACACTTAGGCACCATGTTGCACACTGCTACCCCCAGTGGTCATGCCAGCACACCACTCACTGAGTGTGCTCGCAGTCCACGTGTGTGTGTGTGTGTGTGTGTGTGTATGTGTGTAGGTATGTGTGGTAGTGTGCAGTGTGTCAGCCACCCCCATGGACTCATACCCCAGCCTACCTATGTATCTGAATTGTACTGTTACTTACCTGGGCATGACACTGCACCCCTGCTTGCACATTCCTGCAGGCTCCAGAGCCTGTCCAGGTCCCTGCACTGCAGATCACAGCAACGGTGCCTGCATTGCTTGCCAATGCAGGCAATCCCTGTCCGGTGCACCATCCATTCAGCTATCCTGGCCCACACCACTGAGTGGGGCTCAGTGAGGTCATCTGACCCAAACAACTGTCCCAAAACCTGCAGCACCAGTGTCACAAGGTTGAGGAGCTCAACTTCCTCCCAGTTCAAGGCCTTTGGCTCTGTTCTCTGCTTACATGTCATGTTCCCTCTCAGTGTCCCCTGGTCAGGTGTGCACAGATTAAGCTGCTGGTGTGCAATGGCACATTCATGCTACATGCATAATTTTCCTTCATCAGGTCTCATCTGGAATTGAGCATTGTTGCTCAGTATGCCTTCCTGGTAAAACTTGCAAATAAATAAATAAATAAAATGCACCACACCACGCAGCACAGCACTGCATTGTGTCAATGCAAAATTGCCACCAATAATGGGTTGTGCATGCACGTTCCTCGTGATTCTGCCATATTGAGAGTGGAAAGCAATGTCACACACAGTGCAGTGTCACTGCACACACTGCTATTGTTGTGGCATGATCTACAGGTGCACATTGACATAAGGTCATGCCACAGCATAATACTCACACACTACGAGGCAGGTGGCACAGTGGTTATCACGCAAGTGGACGTGGATGCATACCCACAGGCGATTGCACGGTGAGGAACACCAGACCAGTTGGCTACACCTGTCATGCCACTAAATCAGCATTGTGCATACACACAAATGCACTATGAAATTTGTACTGTAATGAGGAAATGTCCCATCTCTGATGCGCATGCACGGGAAATGCAACGCAGAGGGATGCTCTCAACGCAGCAGTTCCACTTTACTGATTGGTATGAGCTGAGGGCAATTATGCAATTCACAGACATTTCTCTCAGATCAGCTCATTGCCAGAATCAGGAGCATCTCATCTGTTTAGCATCTCATTACAGATGCTCCCAATCTCATTTTCATGCCCTGAGCCATAAATGCTCCTGACTGCACCTCCAAATAGCTCAGGTGACCAAGAGGAACTGCATCCTTGAAAGTAAGTCTGTTCACATTCTCCCATAGTCAGTGTGGCAGCACAAATTGACAGTGTGTGGAGTAGGGCATACAGCCATAAGCCTCAACTGTTCCTGGTCAACAGGCATTTTCCTGAGAGTGCCCCACAGTGTCCCACTGTTCCAACTAAGTTTGACATGGGGGGGCTGTTGCAGGTGTGTCAGGTAGCATGGTACAACAGGTTGCAGACATGTGTGTTGCAGGCTGGGCCACCATCTGGCGGTAGATGGCAAACAATACCAGACGTATGCAGAACATGTTAGCTACATGTACCAGTGCTACATATCTGTACCTGGCATTGGCGAGCTGTCCCTGACCATCCTATGTCCTGTTCCAGATATGCACAGAAGGTGGGTGAGAGGTATGCAGACAGGGTGCTGTTACCCTGCAGCAGCCAGACACTCTATCTGCACATGTACATAGTTGCCTGTTGTGTGCTAATGCCTGCATATTGTCATCCACAGCATCCCAATTTCACCACTGACGAGGACAGGGTGCTGATTGAGGCCTACCTCATCCGCAAGGACATCCTAATTGGCAGGGATCGTGGCTGGCAGGGGGTGGCAGCCGCCAGCTGTGGGATGAGGTCTGGGAGGCTGTGGCAAGGCATGTCAATTTCAAAACGTCAAAACTTCAAACTTTATTGGATTTCAAATTGAGATTAAATTATCTCTTTTGCAATTGAATCCACATTTAACATAACATCACATAAACAAACATACATACATAATTTCAGTTTCAATATAATATTGATTAATTTTAGTTATACACAAACCCAAATATCAATAATTTATCCATAACAATTACAATGTTTGCTATATAAAGTCATTAAAAAAAGATTTAAAATGATTAAATGGTAACAATACTGTGCATTTCCACCTTTTGGATATTAGTTCCCAAGTTTTAGGCACTAAATTTGAAATTGTTTTATCACCAAATTTTGTTCTGGTTCTAGATCTAATAAAACCTTTCCAGACAGAATATCTTAAATTATATTGACTCTGTATTCTTACTTGCAATATATT
This sequence comes from Neoceratodus forsteri, assembly GCA_016271365.2. NCBI lineage: Eukaryota > Metazoa > Chordata > Ceratodontiformes > Ceratodontidae > Neoceratodus > Neoceratodus forsteri. The sequence goes on from CM057459.1 coordinate 898,592,613, forward strand.
TAACAAAAAAATAGGCAATGACCGTTGTACAAACTTATACACAAGTAAATTCCAATGATAATTTCTCCTATCAAATAATGAAAGAATATATGATATAGAATGATATAGCACACAATAATGAGTTCAAAAAGGAAGATTTGTTATAAATCTCAACGCACTATTAAAGAGAACATCCAAGGAACACAGCAATGATTTTTTTGCATTTTTGTAAATTATATCACCATAATCTAATATTGGTAAAAATAAGGCAGAAACCAATAATTTCCAAATCTTTAAACTAAAAAGAGTTCTATCCCTATAAAAGAAACTCAGAAGTCTCTTCAGTCTCATTGACATAGACATTATAAGCAATTCAAAAGTCACATTTTTATCTAGTATAACTCCTAAATATTTATAGGAGTTTACTCTTTCTATGTCAATTGCTGATAAAGATCTAAGCTCCTTATAGTTGAATCTTTAAAATCTTTCTGCCAAACATCATCCAATGTGTTTTTCTCATTCAGAAGCAATCTCAAATTAACAAGTTCCCTCTGTATTTTATTAAAATCTTGTTGCAAAACAACCATTGCCGTATCCACATCATCACTCATGGTGTACAAAATTGTATCATCCGGATAAAGTTGTATACTAGTTTTAGGTGAACAATAATTTGGTAAATCATTTATATATAATAGAAAAAGGAGGGGGCCAAGCACAGACCCTTGAGGTACCCCATTTAATAGGGTAGCTGATGTTGAACACATACCTCCTATTTTAACAGATTGTAATCTCCCAATCAAATAGCTATGAAACCAGCCTAATGCTGGAATACCTAATCCAACATTTTTCAACTGATTAAGTAATATAATGTGATGAACTGTGTCGAATGCCTTCGACAAATCCAGAAATAATGATGGAACTTCCTGGTTTTTGTTGAAAGCATTCAACAGGTCATCAACTACTTTTAAAATTGCATATGTAGTATTATGCCCCTTTCTAAATCCTGATTGTAAATGTGTTATTATATTATACTTAATAAGATAATTAGTTAATTGAATACTCACAAGTTTTTCAAGTATTTTTGCACATATTGGTAATACTGAAATTGGCCTGTAAGATCCTGGGTTTGATAGGTCACCCCCTTTAAATACTGGAGTAACAAAAGCTGTTTTCAGATCAATTGGTAATTCACAACTATCCAAGGAAAAATTAAAAATAATGTAAGATGAGGTGCTTATAATTCAGCTGCCAATTTCAGAAAAAAGGGGGGGGGGATCTCATCACATTTAGGACCTTTTCTAATATTTAAAGTCTGTAACTGTTTTTTAACATCATATAATTGAATTGGACTAAATGAAAACACAGGTCGTTTAAGTCCACTACCAAAATCAATATCCAAAACAGAGAGTGGCAAGTCTGGATGCATTTTATTAAATGCATCACCAACAGAGACAAAAAAGGAATTCAATACATTTATCTTGTTAACATCCATCACAAAAGTTTTTCCTTCAAATGACAAAGATGTCGGCAAGTTAGCTGAACCTTGACTTCCCTTCATCAAATTTATGCCTTTCCATAGTGCACGTGGATTTTTTTCTGATAAGGAGAAATAATCTTCATAAAATTTCCTTTTATGTTTCCTAATATTTTAAGTACAATTATTTCTAACGACCTTAAATGCCAATATATCTTTAATTTTCTTAGTAGTTTTAGCTATATGCCATAATTTTGATTTTTTTTAATGAAATCCTTCAATTCTTGTGTTATCCAAGGCACTCTTACTTTTATTTACGTTTTTTTTAATTTAAGTGGGGCATGTTTATTTATAACTTTCACAAGAGACCATTTAAAGAAAAGCCATGCTGTGTGTACATCTGGGCAAGTATACATTAAATTCCATTGAATTTTTGCCACATCATTTAAGTATGCCTGTTCATTAAAATGGTTAAACATCCTTACATAAATAAATTATGATTGTCGTTTCTCCATGTAAGTGTCTCTAATACAAGAAATGTAACAGTGATCACTCACATCATTTTCATGAACTGCTGATATATATCTTTCAGGTCTATTTGTAAATATTAAATCCAATAAAGTATGTTTTTCATTATTTGATTTATGCAGTCGAGAAGGTGTATTAATCAATTGCTGCAAATTAAAAGCTGCAAACTGATTTAGAATTGTTAACTGACGAATTAACATATTCCAATTAAAATCTCCAAGCAATACTGTCTCACAATTTATAAAGGGAACAATATGCTCACACAAAGTTTGTAATGCAAAACTTTTAGCAGATGGGGGTCTATAACTGTCCATAATATTTAATAAGAGACCTGTATTTCCTTGTATTTGTACAATTACCAAGTCCAATTGATCTGGAAATGTTTTATCAAGTTTCAATTGACCCTTATATATGTTATTTAAATACAACATAACCCCCCCCCTTTTTTTTGCTATCCTGCCTACAAACATTATAACTCTCTATGGATAAATCAACATCTTTGATTTTAGATGACAGCCAAGTTTCTGTTAAAGCTAATACATCTGGTTTAAATGTTTCAACTTGAGTTCTTATTATATCCAATTTGGGTAACACACTTCTAACATTTAGGTGTAAAAAACCCAAATTTTTCCTTTCCCCAAAATCAACCAAAGAATAGTCATTTCCCAACTGAGGACCGGGATTCACATGTACATCACCAGAGATCAGCAAACTAATCAATATCAATTTCCTAATCCATACAAACTTCTTTTTTGAATATATTTTCAATTTTTGTGTATCTGTAGTATGTTTATAGTACATCTCAGGTGCATGCACATGTGAAATCCCACAGCCTTCAGTTAATACTAAAACAAAGCTCTCAGTCAAATCAAACCTCTCTACATATACATTGGGAAGAAAGATCTCATTTCCTACAAATTGTATGTGGGAACATAATTTCCCCCATTAGGGTTATCCCTTCCCACAATACACAGTATTGCTAATAAAACTACCAGTATAACACGCATGATAACAGCGTACATACCTGCTAAAAGTCTAATAAAACAATCTGAATTATCAAACATGAAATTTATACTTTAAAAATAAAAGCAAAAACTGTTGCAGTGTAAAAATGTTCTCTTCCGAGTGGCGCTCACACCACTCATGCTCGCGCAGTAGCAGCACGAGATTTAAATAGCTGCTCTGCCCCTCCTCTCGGTGCGATGTAGATGCTGTCTGCTGCCCCCTCACAGCTGAATCAGCTTCAGCAGACTGCAGAATGTAACAAGCACTCAGGTTGAGCAATGGCACAGTTCACAAATTAGCTGGATGACACAGTTACTGCGGCTTTCATTTACACAGCAGTTGTAGCACTAAAAGATGTGCCTGGTCAGTGGAATAGCAGCAAAAGGTTTAAATAGCTGCTCTGCCCCTCCTCCCAGTGTGATGTAGATGCTGTCTACTGCCTGTCAATGCTGTTGGGAAGTTCAACAGGACACCACAGAAGTGCAGAAAGCACCTGAATGATGAAAAGAGGTGAGCCAAGGAGAAGGTGGCTCACATTGAGGCCTCCCTGAGTGGATCAGGGGGTTGGACGCAGACAGGTGTGTGCCTTACACCCATGGAGGAGCTGCTGGTAGCTGTACAGGGTGTTCCAGGAGGGGTCTTCCAGACAGGTGGCAGTCTATCACAGCACTGTGAGTATACATGCCCGGGAACTGTGCCAGTCCCTGTGTGTGTGTGCCACGGGTGCCCTGACAGCCCCCCTGTGGGTCAGTATTTGACCATGTGCCTGTGTGCACCAACCATGGTTCTGTACACCCCATTCATGTACCGTGTTGCGCATTCACATGACAGACCAGCCATGTGCAGTCGGGGGTGTGTACACCCATGGTGTGTGGGTCTGCTGCACAGCAGTGATGTCATCTCTGTGGGTGGTGTCCAGGGTGTTGTGCCAATCACACTCATGTCCAAGGGGGCTTGTACAGGCACCAGTGCAGTGCTGCTGTAGTCGGTGCCTGCCTGCATCATCAGAACAGTTGTTGACTGTCACCTGCATGGCATGTCAATCGCACCACTGGCACACATGTATAACCACCTGTACATGCCTGTCTGGACACAACTGTCACACATGTCTGTAATACTATATCCCTTCTTTCTGTTACAGCTCCATCAAACCTCATGGGTGCTGCCATGGCTAGTGCACTACAGGATGGCCTTGCAGGAGATGTTGCCGGGCCATCACACTAGGCTGCAGTAGGGGCTGTGGACAATGCCATGCCAGGCCATTCAAATGTCACAGCAGCCCTGGACACAGCACCAGTGATAGCAGGGCTGTCTAACCCCTTGGTGACCGGTGCCATAGCTGGTGACTAGGACCGCTCATGACTGGTCAGCTTTCTGGGTATGGTTGATGATGACCCAGGGGACAGGGTGGACATTGCAGATGCCCTGCTGGTGCTGGCATCTGGTATGCAGGGGGAGTACAGTGATGCTGATTATGTTCCAGACACTACTCTACTTTGGGGAGACATGGCCAACAGTGGAGCGAATGACACACAGGTTCATGCACAGGTGGCACCATCAGGTGATGGTGGTCCTGCAGCCCCTGGCACACCTTCAGGGCCTGCACAGCTGCCCATGATGGTAGTTTCTGTGGGCTCTGTCCCTAGTGCTGCTGTGGTGCCGGGGACCACCAGCACAGGTCAGCAGGGCACTGTGGTGCCACAACAGGTGGTGGAGGACCATGATGCAGCCCTCCCTGGATGTGCAGCAGTTGCCCAAGCCCAGTCCCCTCCCATTCAGCAACCTGATGTGGTGTGATCACCTACAGTTGATGCGCTGCAGCAGGCCAGCACCCAACCTGCCATCCCCGTGAGCCATCACCTGCTGATGAGGTTGAGGGCTATGCATGCCTCCTGCAGGACACTATGGAGGAGCAGGCATCCCTACAGGTGGAGCTCAGAGGCGTTCAGACACTGCTGGCCATAGAATATGAGTCCTCAGCTGTGTAGTGCACCCAGATGTTGGCAGAGGCTCACCTACTTTGGGTGGGCGTGACTGTAGCTCTGGAGTGGATTGCACACATTGCAGAGGCAGCATGTGCAAACAGTGTGCCACAAGGCTTCCAGGCTCCAGCTGAACCCCCAGGAGTGCCTCATGTACACCCAGGTTATGGCATCAGGTGGACCTATTGCTGCTGATGCCGTCACCACACCTCACTATCCCCATCCACCCCTTAACCAACATGGATCATGGGGACGACCCAACAGTGAGCACCTGTTTACGGTCTTGTTGCAGTACCCCTCGAGGGGTGTTGGCTACTCTCCTGTGGCCAATGGTGCTAGCTCAGTGACCACTGGGCATGCTCATGGCCACCCACATGTCCAAGGTGGCCATGATGCCTCCCAGTGATGCATGGGTGACAGCTCACATTGTCATTGTCGCCTGCACACATTGCTGCCCACACACTAGACTACCTGTGCCTGGGGTGGCATGGGTGGCATGCACCTGCCTCAGTGCATTGTCTGTGTGGGTCACCTGTGTGTTGCAACATGCATGTCCGAGTGCGCCATTGTTGTGCAGTTTGGCATATGCATGATGAATGTGGTTCTGTGTCTGCTGTGCACGTGTGCTGGCAGCAGTACATTGATCCATGCCATCCACAGCACATACACCGTGCCTCCTGGACATGTGTGTACTGCTGTGCATGTGTTTGTGCAGCATTGTCAACCCTCATTGTTGCGCTACACAGTGGTAGTTTTGCCATCGACTGCCATGTGGTGTGGTTGTTGGTGTTTGTGTGTGTGTAGCTGTGTGTGTGTGTTTGTTTGTGTGTGTGTTGGGGGGCTGCCATGTTTAGCCCACCAGGGTTACTCACCTGTGGACCCCGAAGTGCTCTTCAATGATGGTGTCCCTGTGTCACTGGGATCTGGTGACCAGGTGTGGGACTTTGCATGCCACTGGTGGTCCATCACGCTGCCCCTGGCCTGCTGCATCCTAATACCCCTCTCCTCCTCCCCAGAACTGTCACCCCCTCAGCCTGACCAGCTATTCCATGGTCAATGGCCATGTTGTGCAGCATACAACAGGCTATAAATATGCCACAGGCCTTCTCTGGGATGTATTGTAGGCTACCACCTGACCTATCCAGATACCTAAAGTGCATCTTCAGCATGCTGAAGACACGCTCGATGATAGCTCGCATAACAATGTGTGCCTCGTTGTAGCATTCTTCTGCCTCCATGCCAGGTCTGCAGAAGGGTGTGAGTAGCCAGGATCAGAGGGAGTATGCTGCATCACCTGTTGGGGGAAAGAGCAGTCTGTTACACCACTGCATACCTGTGCATTGTGTCCTCCAGGCCCCCCAAGCACCATGGCGCAGTGCTCTGTCTGCCGAATGTCCACCCCTGTCCTTGTGGCAACCCTCCTGTGGTGTCTACATCCTCCTCACACCTGCAATGGCCTGCCCTGGCTGCACATGTCTGACCTATACCTGCCTGTGTACACAGCCATGGCTGCCCACACCTGTTTCATTCGGCATTGCCTACCCTCCATTGCCCAGTGGTCACCCATGCATGGCTGCGTATGGTGTGTTCTTCCCTGCCACTCATGCCTGATGTTGTGCTGCAACCTGCCTCCCATGCTGCACTGTTCTGCTGCACTGTCCCCCTTGTTACATGTGCAGTTCCCTCGGTGTACCCACCTCCATTGTCCCACCTGTGCAACTCCCCTGTGCAGTCCCTGCCATGGACCTTACACACCTGCTCCCCATCCCATCATTTGATGCACCATGGTGTCCTGTTCATGGGCATTTCTACATGCCCCACACACCTACTAGATGGCCACTGGGTATGTTCCCTCTCTCAAACAGGTGGCACAGGTTGGACTGTTGTCATATGAAGGCATTGTGTGTACTCCCACAGTGTGTGGTGCAGACATTGCTGATGCTTCCATTGATATTGCACACCGCCTGGCAGTTGACAGAGTGGTAGCCCTGCAGTTGACATATGTCATGGCATCCTCACCAGCTTGTGCATGGATTGCCACATGGGTGCAGTTAATGGCCCCCATGATGCCTGGCATGCATGCCACCTTGTGGAACTGCTGCATGGCTTCTCTCCACTCTGCCTGTGTGCTTGTGGAGTGGATGAATTCCAAAGCATGTGGGAGCAGTGTGGTGAGGAATTGTGTGAGAAGACAGGATGTGGACAGCTGGGATATGCCAGTGATGTCTCTGTCTGGCCTCTGGAAGGTTCCTGTGGTGAGCAAGCACATTGCTGTTGTCACCTTGGTCTCCACTGATATGGCATGACCCCTTCTAGTGGGTGCCTGCATTTCATCATGGCACAGCTCAGGCGGTATCGGCTGACAGTTTTGGTGTTCATCAGCTGTTCAAACATTAGTCTGGCACAATACCGCAGCGGGGCTGGCCACCTATGGTGCCTTCTGCCTCCACACTGCTGATTCACCCATCTCCTCATCCCCATTAACATTCCCACCATCAGGAAAGATGCCCCATCCATGTTTGTGTTCGGCTGCTGCTGTACTCCTACTTGCTGCTGCTATCCTATGGTCAACCTGCTGGGGGCTTGCACTTAAGCCTAGTTCTTTTATACTTATCTCCTAATGGTGCATTTGGTACTTGCACTGTGAATGCTCCATATTTGTGCATTTATTTTGCTCTTTGAATGGCTCTGCACTGTATATGCAGTTGCACGCCCATCCAGATGTGCTGTATATCATTAATTTTGGTCTCCGATGCATCCTGAGTGGCACAGCACATCCGGTTTGTGCCAGGGCATCTGTGCTCTCTGTGAATGGCGCCATGGTGCATTTCCCTGTTCCACTGGCACATCTCATTTGCGACCAGAGCATCTGCTTTATGAATCCTGCAGTAAAGATTTGGCATGCATGCCAACATAAATATAGCCTGGAATGTAATTAAGCTGGACTAATGTGGTTTACTATGTTAACATTTATTGCAGATGCTTTAGAAATTACTAATTAGCAAAATTTGCTCAAAACGTCATGGACGCATAATCGGTAATGCCAACAGAATTCCATTTCTGGAATTGAACTTTCACAAAACACTTATCAACATTAAATCACCTTACATGAACTAGCATCATGACCCTGCAATGCCCTTCCAACACTCCTGTGACAGTGATGCCCTGCATCATGCTCCACCATGACTAAAGATATAAACATACTTCTGTCACAGTGGCCTAAATCACAACTAGTTATAACGCTTGATTTCACTCTGTGCCCTTGTTTCCAAATAGTAAAAATATACATTGTTATCTACAGGGTTAAACAGTCAGCAGGTGGCATTGCACAGAAACAGTGCTGCACATGCATGTGCTACCACAACTCATTAAGTCAGTGAGCTCTAGTGGTTAGCTGGTATATTATAAGAAGACAGACTAGTGCCTGTGATAGTCATTACTATTCTTCATGGTTTATGACTCAAGATAATAACATGATCCTTGGCTCCACTGTACTTTTACTATGGAGCCTCCTATGAATGCTACCTTATTGCCTCTTTACTCAGCCTTTTCCTTCCTCTACAAAGACGACTCAAGTGTATGACTAGGTAAAACGTATGGACATGGCTTCAACATAAGTATCACAGCATTCAACAATTCCACAAAAGCTGTTGAAATTGAACTTTAATTACTGATGTTATTTTGGAATCATCGGTTGCTTATAACTTGGACAGCTCTTGAGCAAGAGATTAGAGAGATGACGCACACATCTTCTTTTCGCTTCCATATTGTTTTTTTCTCCCAGCCAGCAGCTCATCTCTCAGAGATATACTCTGTTTACAGGGATGTAGCCTAATCAGGATGAACCCAGCCATCATTAACTTTGCTACCATTTTTTACTCCCATATCTTTTCTCTCCCACCTCCCCAAGTGGGGGAGGTGCCTCTGTCAGCTTCACACCATGACAGCTTTTCCTGTGGAAAGGACTAGCTTCTTGGCCTGGCCACAGGGGTTGCTGTGTTGGTGGAACCTTCTGCCAACCCTCCACAACTGAGATGCACTGCTAAGTGACAGCTGTCTCAGCCATGGCCTGCCTGCCCATGTAACTTTCTGGGCTCGCTTTTGATCCCAGGTCATCAGCATGGCAGCATGATACTCTGCTGCTGGGCCATGACAGTAGCCACAAAGCCTAATATTTAGGGTCAATGAACTTAACAAAATAGGTGATATTCAGTTTTCTAGTTTTAAAGTTCCAGTGGCTTAAAATTCATCAGTATACATAACTGCGATATGAAATTTAAAAATGTCCAAATGTTTGGAGGCTTATAGCTCAAAAGGGAAGCTAAGGAATCAGTAGAGCAATACTGGCCAGTATCCATCCTTTGCACCCTCTTCAAAGTCCTAAAAAGACAGGTCTATAATCAGTTCTGGACCTTTAAGAAAACAATATTCTAGTTGCCAATGCAAAACATGGCTTTCAATAAAACCATAGCACAGACACAGCCAAAGTACAATTCATGACAGACATACTTGAAGCCCAGAATGGCAGCAAACTGACAGGTGCTATTTTTATACACCTGACTAAGTCATTCAACCTAGTTAACCACAGTTTGCTTCCACATAAGCTGGGAGTATGCCTTGATAATTTGTTCTGCTCCTAGTTTGTTAGCTATCTAACAGGCTGTAAGCAACTGTTGACAGACAGACACTTCATGCTAAGAGACATTACAGACGGGATTCCTTAGGGTTCTATCCTGGGGCAGCTGTTATTCTCCCTGTTTATAAATGTCCTACCAAAGCATAGTAGGAGTGCCAAACCACTACTCCATGCAGACAGTGTGATGCTATATAGAAGCCATTCAGACACTGCCTCAATTGAGACAGGACTCACAGCTGACTTTCAGCTACTGGTCGAATGGTTTATGGCTAACAATCTGCCACTAAATGAAAAGAACACTAAATCCATACTCTTCATTCATTTCCGACTTGGGCCTGACTAGAGTGAATTACTAAAAGTCTGCTCACTGAATGGGTACCTTATTGAGACTGTAGCCTCCCTTAAGTATGTTATCATGAGCTGTTGCCTGAATTTGTATGTCATTATTGTATGTAATTAATTCCGGGTCGCTCCTGAAAAATGGACCTCTAGTCTCAGTGAGCCTACTCAGTTAAGAAAATCCAAATAAATCAATAAATAAATAAATATATAAACAAGCAAAAAACAAACTCAGTCAGCCATATACAGAGACATTTTCTAAGTGGTACACTTATGTATGGACCATGGCAAAGTCACCATACTAACTTTGGTGCAATTTGGATGAACACTTTTAAAATTAGATGTAAATAAAAATTTTAGAAAATTTTGTGAAACTTTCTTAGAAATTTTGTGAGACATCATAGTCTTCAGGTGAAGCTACCTCTGGCTGCAAGCTGCAACACTGGACTTAAGATTTGCAAGAAAGTGAGTAGTGCTCACAACAGAGGGAGGTGAACTTTACAATTTACAATTGTCTTTGGTTTGCAGCAGATTCCTTAGGAAAGTTAATATTCTTCAGGTGGAGGATACTTCTAACTGAAGGGTGAAATAAGCAACTTAGAATTATCAGAAAAGGCAGTCTTTCAATCAGCAGAGGGAGGTGGAGTTTGCTTTACTTGTGTTACAAAGTGTTACGGTTTTCAGTGCAGAAAGAGTTTAAACCCACATAGGCTAAATACTGTTTTCTGTGTCTGCATTTCTGCACAGCTGACGTGTTTTGGGGCTGACTGTTTTCAGACCACAAGTCACCAGGCTCTTTTGGGGCTGGGGAGGTTTACCTGTGTCTGACTTGGATGTTTGGATTTTTCTCTGTTTGATTAGCAGGGTATTTTCTCTGTCAAATTGGTTTGAAGCAGTATTACAAATTGTCGTGTATGGCATCTTGCTGACAGGAAGGCACTCATTGCATCGGTAGGTCAGAGCGTTTAGCTGATTGTTTCATGAGGGCACAGTTTAGGCCCAACCCCTTCCCAACCCTCACCCCACCCACCCCTGGAAATAGTTCATTTATACCTGGGGTTCTGACATCATTTCCTCAAGAGGGCAAGGTACACATCACTGTCATATCCTGTCTAGCACACTGCACTGACAATACAAGTATACACATTATATTAATACATATATTTCTATATAACACACCAATCACACACACACACACACAAAAAAAAAAACAACTAAACAAGGTAGACAGTTATGTGAGGAGTAGTACAATGTAATGGCTGTGGGGCAGCAGTCTTCCAGGAGTCTTTCTGGAGGCTGAGATGCTGCCCTGTTTGCAGACAACTATCTGCCCTGAGGGAGGAAATTGCCCATCTTCAGGCCGCACTGGACAGTGGCAAGGGAACCTCCCCCATCCAGGGAGCACCACAGCCACCACCACTACCTCAGAGGTTGCGAAGAAAGCACAGCAGTTGGACAACAGTGGGCTCAGGGAGGGTAAGGGTGGTGGAACAGAGGCACACCCAGTCAGTTGTTACACTCCACAATCCATACACCATTCTGGGGGAGCATAGTTCCCCTATGGATGCACCCGCAGAGGAGACTAAGGAGGGTGCAGACAATTGTCAGAAGGGAGGCCCTCAGGAAGGAGGCAGAGGGCACCACAGGGAAAGAAAGCAGCTCCTGGTGGGGGACTCAATTATTAGGGGGATAGAACTGGGTGGAGCAGGGAAAACTGAAGTAAGGTGCCTGCCTGGTGCCATGGCTTGGAGGGACAGGAAGCGCATCCTTAGGATCACGAGAACAGTTGCACGGGAGTCTGAGCTGGACATCATTGTCCACCTAGGGACAAATGACTTGGCTCATCATGAGATTAGAGCAGTTGAAAAGGACTTTGTAGAGTTGGGGAGGGGCTTAAGACAAGTAGCACACACAGTATCCTTCTCAGAGGTGCTGCCTGTCAGTGGCATGAGTGAGGCGAGAGTACTTTGCACCATGCAGTTTAACAAATGGTTAAAAAATGGTGTGGAGCACAGGAGTTTGGCTTCATTGGGGACTGGGATTCCACCTGGAGGGACACCAGCCTATACTGGCAGGATGGTCTGCATCTGTCCAGGAAGGAACAAGTCTTTTGGGCAATCGGTTTAAATGCTATTGGTAAGCCTTTAAACTAGTCAAGGGGAGGCACTGATAAGCAGAAGGAAAATCCCAGCCTCCCCCTACAAAACAGGGTACTAAATGAGAAAAAGACCAAGGTAGAAAGGTCAGTGGGGCTTGCCGCTACAGAAGGTAAAGCCATCAAAAAATGGAGATCAATGAGTACCAATGCCCGTAGTCTGGGTAACAAGCTTCCTGAATTAGTGGCCTTGATGGAGGAGGAAGATCTGGATATTGTGACAGTCACAGAAACATGGTACACACAGAACCATGACTGGAACATAAACATACCAGGATACACTATCTACAGGAGGGACAGGGAGGGTAAAAGAGGAGGATGAGTAGCTCTCTACATAAGAGAAGAAATCAAAGCAACAGAACAAAAGGAGAAGAAGCACTATGGGTCAATTTGGAGGCAGACAATGGCACCACAATCCGCACAGGGGTTGTATACAGACCCCCCTCTCAGGGGGAGGAAATGGACAAGGAAATGATAGAAAGTTTACTTAGAATGGCAGATAAAGGGGAGATATAGCTGATGGGTGATCTGAATATGCCAGATGTTAACTGGAGTGCAGTTGTAGCAGCCACTTCTAAGAGTGGGGTTATTCTGGATTCCCTACAGGGGGCATGCCTTAGACAACTAGTATTGGAGCCCACTCGAGAGGGAGCAATCTTAGACCTGGTTCTCTCAAACGGAGATGAAGAGAGGGTAGCCATCTGGGAACTAGTGACCATCGAACAGTATGGTTCACAATAAACACAGCAATAGAGTCAAGCCATACAAAGACAAAGGTACTGGATTTTAGGAGGGCTGACTTTGCCAAAATGGGTGAGTGCCTAAGGAATGCACTAGCAAATGGGCAGGAAGGAGGGGGAAGAACAATGAGGAATAATAAAAACTGCCATCACAGAGGTAACAAGCCTTTGTGTAAAGCAAATAAACAAAATGAAACGAGGTAAGAAACCACTATGGTTCTCAAAGGAGGTGGCAGTGAAGGTTCAAGAGAATTAGTATTTACAAAGGAAGAGGGGGAGGTACCTAAAACAAACAGTAGAAACACTCTGGATACAGAAGTTGATACCAGCCCATTTACAGAAGAAAGAGTTCTGAAAGAGCTCTTAAAACTGAAGGTGGACAAAGCAATGGGGCCTGATGGGATTCATCCCAGAATTCTAAAAGAACTAAGGATAGAACTAGTGACACCACTGACTACCCTCTTTAACAAATCATGGGAGGATGGGGTGGTACCTGAGGACTGGAGGAGGGCAGATGGAATCACTTCTGAAGAAAGAATTGTTGTGTATCTAGAGGCCAGAGGGGCACAGGACCCAAGGAAGCATGGATTCACAGCGGGAAGGTCATGCCAGACAAATCTGATAGATTTCTTTGACTGGGTGACCAAAGTAGTAGATCAGGGAGGGGCTGTGGACATGGCCTACCTAGACTTTAGCAAGGCATTTGACACAGTCTCACACAAAAGATTAATATACAAGTTAGCCAGCCTGGGAGTGGGTCCCAAGATGACAGCCTGGGTAAAGAACTGGCTGGAGAATAGGACACAGAGAGTAATAATAAATGGAGCCCACTCTGAAAAAAGGGGGGTTAGCAGTGGGGTACCACAGGGTTCAGTATTAGGACCGGTCCTCTTCAATGTCTTTATAAGCGACATTGCAGAGGGACTGGAAGGAAAAGTATGTCTCTTTGCAGATGACACAAAGATCTGCAACGGAGTTGATGTACAAGGTGGGGTGGAAAGGATGAGAAGGGACTTGGCAAGGTTAGAGGAATGGTCAAATGTATGGCAGCTTAGATTCAATGCTAAGAAGTGCAAGGTAATGCACCTGGGAAACAAAAACCCAGGGGAAGAGTACACAATGGGGGGTGAGATACTAACAACAACAAAAATGGAAAGAGACCTGGGGTAGTCATATCAGATGACCTAAAGGTGGGCAAGCAATGTGAGAGGGCAGCAAGGAGGGCTGGGGATACTGGGATGCATAGGGAGAGGCATCACCAGCAGAAAACAAGAAGTTATTATCCCTCTGTACAGACAGCTGGTGAGACCACATCTGGAGTACTGCGTGCAGTTCTGGAGACCCAGTCTCTGCAAAGACATAGACAGGATGGAAGCTGTCCAGAGGAGGGCAACTAAAATGGTGCAGTTTCTGCACCAGAAGACATATGAAGTGAGACTTAAGGAGCTTAATATGTATAGCCTCGAGGAAAGGAGGGAGAGGGGGGACATGATAGAAACTTTCAAGTACCTCAAGGGAATCAACAAATTCCAAGAGGGTAACATCTTTCAAAAAAAGAGGTGTGCAAGAACAAGGGGGCACAATTTGAAGATAGAAGGGGGGCGGCTCAGAGGTAATTTAAGGAAGTATTTTTTTCACAGAGAGGGTTGTGGATGCATGGAACAGCCTTCCAGAGGAGGTTGTGGAGTCAAAAACAGTGGTGGAATTCAAGCATGGATGGGACTGTCATAAGGCAATTCTAGGGGTTGGGGGTAGGAAGAAGTAGGCTGCTGGTTAACTAGGATCTGCAGCTTATCCCTCAGGTAGGAAAATGGGCAGACTGGGTGGGCCAAGCGGTCCTTATCTGCCATCAAATTCTGTGTTTCTATGTTTCTATATCACAGAAGCAAAATCAGAATTTGCCAGAATTTCACTGGCGGAAGATAAATTTCACCTATTCTTAGGTGGAAGGACAGTTATTGAGTTGTAGGGTGACCCTCCTAGCGGTCTAGGTGGAGTACTGGTTTTAATGCTGGAATGACAACCTCTAGAGAGATATCAGAAAGGCAGATGCAGGGTAACACACCTAGTGAGAGTGACTGCCAATATACCAGAAACTGAAGACCATTAGCCTTAACAAGGAGGGGGCCGTGACCATGTATTTTCCATAATAGTAAGTCTCCAACTTGAGTGGTAAGAGGATGAGCATTTAAATCACTGAGTACATACCAGGCAACTGCAGGTTCTACCCTTTGATTCATGAGATGCAGAGTGCCCACATACCAGTCTCAGAGGTAGCATAAGCATATGTAATACTGGATAGCAGAGATGCAAACTGCAAGTTGGGGAGCAACCCTCCTTCTTGGTAGCCAGACTACAAAGATATACCACTACTTATTCTTCTCCTGGTTGTTTTGTTTGCTACATCTTGGATTAGCAGAGAACTTGTTGAAACCTGAGATGTTAGGAATGATGGGCCCCTGACTTGAGGCTATGTATCCCAACTACTTAAGGGTAATGACATCCCTCTGTGCACCCACTCTCCTCTTACACTGATATCTGGAGGATGCATTGCAGACCAGTCTGGCCCCCCCATGAAAGGAGTTTTCTTTTTCCTTTTTTTTTTGCTTCCTGATCTGACCATTCCCCATTCTGCTACTTTCCTGGGCTCATCCCCGATCATCGCATCCCGGAACACTCCTCTGCTATCCCCCCCCTCCTGTCCCCTAAGCACCATGGCTTACGGACTTGAAGTCATTACTGGGGAAGGAGAGAGACCCTGCAAGCACCCCAGCTTACCCATTGGATCTACAGTTGTACTGAAGGATGAGGGGTTGCGTTCTGCGTTGTGGGATCTGGACTTGGAGGGGGGGGCAGATGCAACCCTGTTGGCAGACAATGTTCCATTTTCTCCCCATCGGGAGATGTGACATGCAATGATGTAAATGCACTAAGCGCAAATGTCTGTCACACCTCTCCACAGTGCAGGCGCAGGACACTTACTGCCCCCGAGTCTCTACCAGGGATCAGCATTGCACCGTACACTCAACATTCCATCTCCCTGGAGGAAAGCCACCTACTGGATGCTCAGTCCTTCTCCACCCTGGCTGGCCCTCTGGGATCTGAGTCCCTTTCCAAACCCAGGACATTGGTGTCACAGGCAGAAATCCTACTGGTGCGCTGGTGGGCCAGCATGAAAAGGGTTTTCTGTGGCCCGTTTCTGACCAAGACACCAGGACATTAGCTCTTGACACTGTGCAACCTGGCAATTGGCCATATTCTGGGGGCACTGTATCCCCCCCTTGAATTACAGGAGATGCTGATTTAATCTATTGTAGACTTTCCCTTCTGGGGTCCCTACAGCCACCCAAACCATTGACAGTAGCAGCACTGATATGATTATTTACAGCCAGCCCTCCCCAGGGTCACACGATTTTACTGCCATGCAATGCAACCCTGAGAATGTTGCTTTAGTGAGCTCTATAAGGTTGCATCTTGAATGTGTGCATGTTAGACAGGGAGCCCAGTAACAAGGAACCACAGGAAAAGGTACACCCCATCTTTGAGTTGTCTAACAATTGAAAAAACAAATGTGAGCTAAGGAGAAATACCACATTCCCCAGACCATGACTGGAATATTAAATCATGGTTGCCATCTTTGTAAGTGAGTAAAAGAAAACATTAGGTTGTACTTTGATGATTGTAAAGAGAATAAGTTTTTCAAGTATCAGTTAACCTTGAGATTGTTCCCCCACACCCCAGCAGTTCCATACCATCGGAGGTGTTGGTGGGGACCTAGACCCATCGTGTTCCCAGCAAGTCTATTACAGTCTTCCCCCAGATTCTCCACAAATGAAGGGCACCGAGAATCTTAACACAGTACAAGGACACTTAGGGAATATGTACTACCATTAAGGCTGGGGCTAAACAGTATATCATTGACCCAGAATCAGCTATATTGGGAAGGAATGTAAAACATTAAAGAGCAACTTTCTATTATAATAAAAATCTGAAAAACTCTAAGTTTACACCAGTTATGTTTAAATAGTATTGTTTTATAGTTATTTAGCTTTATTTACAGTTCCCTGCTGGTGGTCTATCAAATATTGCAGATAATGCAGTACTTATTTCAGTGAGTCTTTCAAACCGTGTCTGACTCTCCCTATCTAACCACACAATTGCCGTTTGTGACATCACATTATGTTGCCATTGTGAGCACTATGATGTCGTAAACAAAGGCACTGTAAGATTAACAGGAAAGAGACAAGTGTTTTCAATTGTTTTCTATACACGCTTTTTAGATGGTTTACCATGATGTGCTGTAAATCTTGGTAAGAAACATTAAAAATGAAAAAAAAGTATTCTTTAGTAAATTGAAACAGCTGAACATCTTAGTTATGAAAACACATGCTGAAGTGCAGAGTTCCTCTCTAAGGAGGTCCTAAGTGTTATTCACATGGCAGCTATCTACCTCTACCAATTAAGTTAATGCATTGTTATATTTTCCATAAAGGTTTTTCTCCCTTCAGGGCACCAGGCAGGTTCTGCTGAGGTCCTCTCCTTGAAAGGACTCATTCCACCCCCCTCCTCCAGCTCAGGGCTTCATCCTACCAGCCTCATTGCTCCCTTTTCCTTTTTCTGCCATTATCCCGAGAACCCGGTACACAGATGCACATGCACTCCGAGGCTTCAATGATGGCCTCTTCCTCTCACCCAGTGTAATGCCAAGTCCCCCCCCAAAAAAAATTGGCACTGCCACTTAGCCTCCACCTGGTGGTAGTCCAGATCTGGGGAAACCTTAAACTTCTATTCCTCCCACTACTTGCCAGCCTCAAAATTGAGCCTCCATAGCCACAACCTGTTGATGAACCTACTATCTACTGTCCTTTACTCAGCACTCTGTTTTAAGTCACCTCCTGCCACTGCCCCTACAAATGTGATTGTCTCAAAACTCCAGTTTTCACCCAGCTTATTCTGTGTATGTTCATCCCTCACATTGCTCTCTAGTATGTTCTTACTAGGTCAGTCCTGCACACAAAAGTACCCCCCCTGACTAGAATTAATGACAAAGCCTCCTCTTGGCTGCCTTAATATACAGTGTATGTAAGCCTATGTTAAGTCCCCCCCCCGACTTTATATGAAATGATGACAATGCCTCCCCTAGCTGCTTTACCTCCTGCTAAATTTGTTTCTTAAACTCACAGCACTCACCATGTACCTTGGGCTGTACTAACTTCAATATGCTGTACCTCTGTATGAGAAAACCTACAACTGTAAATAGAACGATTGCTGTTATTTCTTGTATTTTTTATCTCTGTATTTGTGCACTCATACTCTATAACTACCTCTCTGTGTTGTCCTCCTGTCAAGATGTGGAACCTTTGAAAAAGAGCATTTTGCTCAAAGGTTATGTAGAAAGAAAGAAAGAGAGGGAAAGAGGGAGAGAGAAAGAAAGAGAGAAAGAAAGAGAAAGAAAGAAAGAAAGAAAGAAAGAAAGAAAGAAAGAAAGAAAGAAAGAAAGAAAGAAAGAAAGAAAGAAAGAAAGAAAGAAAGAAAGAAATCCCATGTCGCTCCCCAGAAGAGGACAGCTGCCACAACTCTTCACCGCCACCACCCCCGGCAGACCCCCGGCGACCTATGCTTGTTCCCAAATATGGTCACCAGTGTGGGAAGAGGTAAGGCTCCAGCACCTCAGCCATCTATGCCACTGGGCTGGCTATAAGTTTATGCATTTTAAAAGGGTGATGACAATTAAAGTCCTTGACAACTGTGAACCTGGAGGGAGAAACAGTAAAAGGAAAAACACAGTTAAGGCTAAAAGCAGTATAAATGCCATTCAAAGGATACTGAGAGTGGTGTGTTCCATCCCTTTTTTAGAGTCTCTTGATAGTAATTGGTTGCAGATCCTGATAGAGCAGGCTTCCACTGCTTTCCAGTTCTTCAGGGTGAGTCAGTAGTCAGAAGCAATTCAGCTACAGCTACAGTCAACGAGGAGGGCGGAGACCACAGGAGCATCTCTTCAGGCCTGGGGGAGTCACTGGTTGGGAGGCTTGACACTGTGGTTACCAGGCTCACTGCATCTACCCAGGACTTTGGATGAGTAGCCAGATTGGTAGTCATCAGCACCATGGGGTTGAAGGGTGGAGCAGTCGGGCATCCTGAGGAGCTGCCATGAAATGTGTAAACCTGTTGGTACCCACTAGAGGTGAGTGCGTGAGAGAAGAGAACAACGATTCTTCACTCCTCTGCTGAAGGGCCAGACTGGGTTTAGAGGTCCTTCTTCTGCTTCAACTTTTTCTTCTGCCTTTTTTGTCAGGCAGCAGCGTACCAAGGGTCAGACTCTTGAGAGGGTGTCAACATCAGTGGACCATTGAAAGGGTAGTTTGGAGGTCTAAAGTCAGGGGCTGTAGTCATGTCCATGTCCTTGTAGTGATTCTCTGACCTACTGAAGCTACTCCTGGGTTTGTGTTTATTTATTGTAGGTCAGTATGTGGTCAAATTTTCAGTATGTATGCTTCAGCTGCTTTGGGAGCCTCAAACTGCTGCATGCCCCCATTGTGAGTCATCTTCAGTACTCCAGGGTACTGGAAGCTGTACAGCTCTCCAAGATCCATCAGGGCTTTATGAGCAGGTGTGAAGGCCTTGTACCTATTGGAAAGTTCCAATGAAATGTCTGGAAATATTTTGATTGTGTGTCTATTCCACTGTAATGTACCTTTGCACATGGCCCATCACAGCATGTTTTCTCAGTTGGTGTAGTGCAGGAAGTGAGCTAGCAGAGGAAGGAGAGGAAGCCAGGGACTGATGATCATGGTCGATTTCCAGGGCAGGTGGACAGTCCTAGCCGAGCATCTCATGAATGGCCCCCTACAGGAACAGTATGGAAATTTTGTCCTCACAACCCCCTGGGAAACCAACAAACTGGAGATTGTTCCTTTAGACCCTGTTTTCTAAATCCTCCACTTTATTCCAAAGCAGCTGAATCACTCTGCCCTGCTCTCTGAGGTGGAAGATGAGGCACTCTGGGTTGTGCTCAGTGTAGGTGATCTGCTGTTGAGTAATATTCACTCTATCACCTAGCTGTACCATGTGAGAAGCATTAAGATGAGATGTCACTTCTAAATTGTTAATTTTCATTATCAGTTGTTCAAACATATTTTTAATTTCAGTCACAGTGACAGTGACAGCTGCAGGCTCGGGTTCTGCCATTCTCATCTTGGGGGCAGAGGAAGGATGACAGAGCCATTCTCATTCACTTGATGATAGCAGAAATAGGAACACCCGATTTTGGAAGGGTTTTTTTTGTGTTGTGTTCCTGAGACAGAGCACGATCGCACTGCATGTGATTGAGGTTAGAGTACATACTTTCTAGGATGGATTAACACAGATTAGAGAAAGGTGTTTGCTGAACTTTGAGACTAGAGAACCACCTTGTGGGTGCCTCTATGCAGTCAATTTAATTATTTACAGTAGTTCCAAAAGTCAAAATAACTTTAGAGAACATGTTAGTCATAACTTTGGAAATAAGCTGGTGTCAAATTGTCAAAAAACAAAAGCAACTGTATGTTGTTTGGGTGCACTTACCTTATTCATTTCATGTCTTGATGATTTTGAGTTCAGAGTTGGCAATATTAACACATTTAAGTGCCCAAGAATAGAGTTGTTCGGATATCACAAAATCCAATCCAAGTTAGGATAGTCGGATGTTAGGAAATTCCTTATCTGAATTTAATATCCCATAACAGCCTTGGATGGCAATAGATGTTGAATTTGGATATCTTAATATGCAATTATCCTAATATGCTAAATTTAATTCCTTCTTCTGTGCAATTAATAAATAACCCAACCTAATCAAAACCACTGTGAAAGAAAGTGAAACCCACACAACACCCTTACAAACTTTATTCATTTAACTCTGTACAAATATACGTTCAAATTTTAGCTCCTCCAGACTGTCACTGTAATAAAGAAAATCCTGCCCACCCAGTCACACTAAAGAATGATCCTTCACCCTTTCTGGCACAACCCAGTCCCTCCAGATCCAGTTATTCATTGAATCACCCCCACTCAACATACCCACTAGCCCCACTTCTGTCAACCCCAAGACACCCAAACAACTCTGTACAAAGTTATACATCCAAAATTATGCTATTCTGGTACTCTGGACTGTCCTAATAATAATAAAAAAATCCCACCTCCACCTGCACTAAAGAATGAGGATATTTAAATTTGTACAAAGGTGTTTGGGTGCATGAAGGAAGGAGGGATATGGGGGCTAATATTTGTGCTGTGCAGTGGGTGATTTGTTGACAAGAATGGTTAGGACTCAATGGATACACCAGGGTGGGTGGAGGCTCATACTTTAGTGCAGATGGAGAGTAATATTTTTTTATTATAAGGAAGATGATTTCTGATTTTATGACATTGGACATCAGATAACCGATATCCTAATATCCAGTTTGACATTAGAGGGGCTATTCAGGAAATCAGATTTTGAAGACCAGTATCCTAAAATCCAGCTATCCTAAAAATCTACTATTTTCCTAACTATACATTTTAAAATGGATTATCTGAGCAACTCCCATCCTAGAGTAACATTTGATCCTTCCCAAGATTTTATCTTCCTTTGATTTATAGACTTCGTGCTGAAAGGCATGGATCAGGATCTATTTACTATGACCAAAATAACCTACTGCTGCAGGTAATGGAAAAGCTTGTATTTAATATTAGTCAGAGCTGCCCCTTGATGTTACTTTAGATTTTCAAAAATGGGGGGGGGGGACTTTCTAAGAGAAATGTTTACAGATCATTCACACTCTGTTTGGTTGTTGAATTACAAACGTTTTTGAAATTCTGAAGCTCCCATGTTTTGCCATGTTGTCATAGCTTCTTCAGGGAGCTCATCTGTCAATCACCACTTTCTAAAATTAAAAATACATGCACTTAATTAATCTTTAGTATGATCACCTTTTCAGTCATTCATAGTTTTTACCAAAATGTACCATCATTTACTATACCTTACTTTCAGTACATTCAGATTAAACTATTGCAGTCTCTTTCTTTC
Organism: Neoceratodus forsteri; assembly: GCA_016271365.2. NCBI lineage: Eukaryota > Metazoa > Chordata > Ceratodontiformes > Ceratodontidae > Neoceratodus > Neoceratodus forsteri. The sequence goes on from CM057459.1 coordinate 898,614,494, forward strand.
TGAATTTCTGCAAGCTGAGAAAAGTAACATATTGTATGTTTCCATTTGAACTACATACTGTGCTTCAATTTTATCAGTTAGTTATTTTAATTCTGCTCCTGTGATGCACACAACCACCACTATAATATCACATGCATTCCTTAAATGGCTGAAATAGCTTTTTTTCCTTATAACCTCTGTCATGAAATGCCCTGTACCTGGCAGGGCTGACAGGATCGACCCACACAGTGGGTTGACTAGCAATCCAGTGTGCATATATAGATATGTACGATGCATAATGTCACCATGTCACATCTTGTTACAACCTTCACAGACTTAAGAGGTGGATCAAAATGAATGCTAGTCACTGTCTACATGAGGAAGAGCTAAGAACGGTTTGGTGAGGGAAGAAAAATCTTCCACCACAAACCAAATGGAAATGCAGCATATGATTAAATCACTAACAAATTCAATAAATTCCAAACCTCTAAATTCAGTTTCAACTAAAATCCCAGGTTGTAGCTCCTATGGGGTTACACCACATGCAGCTGATTTTATATTGCAGTCAGCTGAAGGAGGTGGCTGCCTTAAAAGGCGAGATAGGGAACAAGAATGGTCAGATGATGACAGTGAAGAATGGACAATAATTAAAGGGAACACATCCAAAAAAGGGAGAAGGGCAATGGGGTTTAGTCTAACAGTTACAAACTTCTTTGCACCATTACTTACACAGCAAGATATGTGTGAAACAGGAGAGGTATATAGTCTAGATAACAATGAACTACCCTTAATAGCCAGCCAATTACCACAAGTAACTTAGACTGATTCTAATTGAATTAGTCAAGTACAAAATCAGAATGTCACACAGGGGACTGTATTTCCCAAACAAAACAAAGTTCCATGCAGTGTTTGGAATTCAGAACAAAACATGAATCACCTAAATGGTGTAAGTCCTGACCCAGTATCAAATGTAGGTCCCATCAACATTCTACCAACCACAAAGGAACAGGAACGTCGGCTTTTCATATTGGGTGATTCAATGATCAAACTCTTTGATAGACAAGTATGTAACCCTGATAAAGCCAATAGAACATGTATAAGTTTTAAAGGGGCAGTTATTTTAGATATAACAACAATAGCAAATAACATTTTAGATAAATGTGGAATAAACCTTGTGGTTATAATTCATGTAGGGACCAATGACATCAATAGATCAAGCACTGAAGATATTAAATCTGATTTTTGTATCTTAGAGGAACTCTGTTGGTCAAAAATTGTCACATTAGCTTCTCAGAAATACTACCTGTACCACAAGCTATACACGCTATGTCTCTGAAACTGAAAACCATAAACAACAGGTTGCGATTATGGTGTTTACAAAAGGGTTTAATTGTATTACCCATTGTGAAGAATTTCAAGATAGAGAGCATCTGTTTCCATGGGATGGACTGCACCTGAATAAAAGGGGTAGTAACTCATTCGGAAAAAAATTTAAAAGCTTATTTCCAATTTTTTAAATTGAATTTTTGGGGGGATGGTTATAAATTTAAGTGTAAACAACCCCATATCTCCCAACATGCTGGCTGTAATATCCTTACCACAATGTTCGAAGCCAAAATCTTAGTAAAAAATTAGAACTGAGAGCTTTATAAGGTCAAAATAATGTCCGGATTACCACCATTATTGAAACATGATAGGATAATGACTCTGAGTGGATGAATGATATAAAAGGCTTTAAATTATATACATATACATTATATACAATAGGGAGAAGAAATGAGGTGATGCAGTATGTTTGTTTTTTGAGAATTCCATCACATTACATTTAATAGAGCCATGCCTGGACATCGATACAAATTTAGAAACAGTCTGGGTTAAGCTTGTGTTCTCAGACAGAAAATCAGTAATAGTGGGGAATTGTTATAGACCCCTAGTATTTACCAAAGTTTATAATACAGCATTAAATAATGAAATCTCTGAAATGGCCTCACTCAGAGATATTATAGCACTAGAAGATTCTAATTATCCTGGAATAGATTGGGAGAACTTCTCTAGCGGGGATCCCACTGAGAGACTGTTTATTGATTTATGTATACATAGTGGGCTGGATCAAGTCGTTACTTATCCAACCAGAAAAAAAACAACATCTTAGATTTAATCCTAACAAATACAGAGAATGAAATTATAAACATTGACATTTTAGCTGCATTAGGAAATAGTGATCATCAAGTGATGACCTGCCAATTGGTGCAGGTGATATCTAAACACACCTATAGCACAACTATTAAAAACTACCATAAGGCTAATTATGAAGGTATACTGGAAAGTCTTTCTGAAATAGATTGGGATATAACTCTTAGACACATGACTGTAAACAATGCATGGGAAAGATTTAAGGAAATAATTCAGGAGATTGAACACATACACATACCTACAAAGAAAAAATATAATAACAAAGGTAGGGTCCCATGTTGGTAAAATCAAAAAGTCAAAAAACTAATAAAATCAAAGCAAAATGCATATAAAAATTACAAAAACATACCATAGCAGGTTAATAAAATAAAGTACCACCATATACAAAAAGAGTTAAAAAACATGATACGACAGGCTAAAAGAAATCTTGAATTTAAAATGTTGCATACAAAAAAAAGGAAATTGCTATATTTCTATACAAATTCAAATTGAAGGAATAAAGGAAAAATTATAGGACCAAAATTGGATGACAATAAACAAATTGAATGTGATAAATTGGTAACAGATACATTTAACGATTATTTGTGTTCTGTCTTTTCACCATCTTCCAATTCTGCCCTTCCATCTTCATTAAATAAATCACCTGGACCTCCATTTACAATAGTGGAGGTATTTTCTGTACTGTCACAGCTGAATGCTAAATCTAGTCCAGGGCCTGATAATATCAATCCCATTTTCCAAAAAAAAATCTGCTTCAGTAATAGCCTACCCTCTTACGACTATCTTTAACTATTCACTAAGGGATGGTTTTGTACCTGTTGATTGGAAACTGTAACAGTGGTGCCAATATATAAGAAAGGTAACAGGGGAAGAGTTGAAAATTATAGACCAATAAGCCTGACCTCCCACTGTCGTAAACTAATGGAAAGATTAATTAAAAACAGACTTGAAATACATCTACACTGTTTCAGTATAAAAGATGATAGTCAACATGGATTTAAAACAAGAAGGTCTTGTACCACAAACCTACTTAGTTTGTATGACAACATCAGTAATAGTATGGATAGTGGTTGCCCATCTGAGGTTAGTTTGCTCGATTTCTCAAAGGCTTTTGATAGAATACTGCATGGTAAATTAATAAATAAATTATTGCAACATCAAGTTAATATTGATATTGTTAGATGGATTCAACATTGGCTCTTAAATAGAACACAACATGTATGAATAAACAACACATTATCAAATGAGGATTTAGTTTGAGAAGGGGTACCTCAGGGGTCAGTATTGGGGCCTATACTTTTCAACTTAGATGTTCATGACATGGATAAGAACATAATTAATAGTGTTGTCAAGTTTGATGATGATATAAAGTTAGGTGGTGAGGTTAATACAATAAATAAACATTTAACGTTGGTAGCAGACCTAGTTAGCATTGAGTTGTGGACAGTGCAAAATTATATGATACTTAGTATCGATAAATGTACGGTACTTCATTTAAGTAGAAATAATCCTAACTATTCATATATTCCAGGTCAGACAATACTAAAATCAGTGAATAAAGCACAGGATTTGGGTATCTCAGTCAATACCTCCTGTTCTGCTTCTGATCACTGTAGGACTGTTGCAAAAAACAGTTAGGTCAATGGTAACTAAAATTAAACAATCATTTGTAAGTAAGACTGAGCAACTTATTATTCCAATTTATACGACTTATGTTAGGCCAGTACTTGATTTTGGATCTCAGTTCTGGTCCCCCTATTTGATCAAGGATATTAAAATACTGGAAAGTGTTCAGAGAGCTATAACAAAATTATCCATAGGCTCAAAGGCAAAAGTTATTTAACCAGATTGTCTGAAATTGGATTACACTCCCACGAGGCCAGAAGGCAGAGGAGAGACTTACTTTTATTGTATAAAATAATGCAAAATCATTATTTAATGTTAGAATATAATCTCCAATTTAGTAATGAATGCGCAAACTTAAGATCTCATGAAAAGAAAATTAAAATAAGTTCATCTTGAACTGTGAAAAGAGACCACTTCTTCATGATACCAGCATCAATGGCATGGAATAGACTACTTAAAACAGTAGTTAATTCTGCATCATTAGGTACCTTTAAAAATACATTGGATAGTCTTTATTATAAACGTCAGATTTTGGTTTAACTACCCACACGTGTGGGGGACATTCCTGATGGGCTTATGTCCCTTTGGTCCTAGTAGTAATCCTAGTAGTAAGTTTAAATGAAAACAGAAACTCATTTGAGTGAGTCATGATAAGTGTAATATTAAGCCTCTTAATCTGTTGAGTTTTTAGTGACAGTATTACAGCCCACAGAGAAGTATGTGAAAATGAAACTTTAAAAATATTTAGGCAAGCAAGCTCATATAAGCAGACGTGTACAGGGCATTTTGTGTTGATGATTATAAGAGAGAAAGGCTGTTTCAGCCTGTTTATTGAGGCCATTTTCATAGACTTTGTAAAGGCCTTCAACACAGTGCCACCTTTTCTCTTGGATAAGTTAGGTACTGTGTTTCTATCTGACCTGAAAGTCAAAAGGTTACACTCACCTCTCAGATCAACCCCACTCAGTCCAAGTTAGGGATTCCCTATCCAACCCCAGTGCCAATCAAGTCTGGTGTCTCCTTGGCTCTATCCTTGGCCTGATACTTTTCTCCACCTTAGTAAATGAACGGCCTTCCTCCTACTGTATATCTCTTCCCACATACACATTATGCAGATGATACAGTTCTATTTGCTTCAGGTGTCTTGCTTCATAAGCTGAAGTCCTCACTTCAAAATGCCTTTTAGAATGTCCAACATTTTATCCAAGCAAACCAACTCTCACCACATACCAAAAACTCTGTCTCTTATTTTTGGCACTAGACAGAGATTAGCAAGGCTCCAACATACACCTGTCTTCAGAACTGTAGATGAAAACTTGCTTAAATGGGAAACCTGTTTCAAATACTTAATTGTGTGACTAGATGAGAATCTCAGCTTTTCCAGCCATATTTATGCCCTATCCATACTTAGGAAACTTCACCCTAAACTTGGCATGATGTACTGAAAGAAATCATGCCTTCCTTCCCTTTCTTGGTCTGATGTGAGATCATCCTTAAGATGGTCTTGCCTGTGTTTGACTACACAGATGCAGTCTACAGTGCTGTCCCAAAGTCTACACTTGCTAGACTTAACCCCCTCTTTCTTTTTGCATCCTTGCCCTTAGTGCTCCGTCTCTCACCCATCACTGCTCTTTATATGCCAATATCTCTTCCCCTCTCTTGAGGACCATAGTCTTTCACACTGTTCCTCCTTCATAGCCAAATACTGGCTTGCCACTTTTTACACTTATAGATGCTGTGAAGTTTAAATTTGCCAGCAAAGTTCTTGCAAACTCTGGAAATTTGCCTCCATGGAGCAATCAGAAAAGTTCTCCTCCTAAGATAAAAAAAATCTGGCTATCTGACTTCACCATTTTTTGGGGTGGAATTTTGCACACAGATGGTCAAATTCCACCATTCGCAGTGAAATTCTGCCATTTGTGGGCAAAATTCCACACTTCACCAGTGAAAATTCCACACTTCAGAGATGGAACTTCGCAATTCACATCTGCTAATTAATCTGCAAATTGCACAAAAATTTGCAGATTAATTCACGGAGCAAAGTTTCCCAACTTTGCCCATCTCCATTCCCACTTATCTCTCTTCTCTCCATAACCCTGAAATCCTCTCCTCCTACTCCCTCTGTTCATCTGCTGTTCATTTCATTCACATTCCTCGCACTAAATCTTTAGCAGGCCAGTCTGCTTTCTCTAACTTACTTCCTTCCTGCACTTTGGAATAGCCTCCCTCTCCCCATATGGTTCCAGACGATCCTGGAGTGCTGACATTGGTTTCCTGCCCAATGCTGCAGCCAGTGCTGAAATCATTGGACTAGGGCATAAGACTGCAGAGAAACACTGACCTTTGACGTTTCTTCCTTTAGCAACTGTGTAGTGAAGTCCTGATCTTTTTGCTTGCCAAGTCACTCAGTTGCACACTTCTGTGAGCAGTTCAGTGCAGAGCAGCATTTGCGTAACCTGCACTGGCCTGTCAGTGATTTGTTGATTTTTTTTTCATTTTGTCTACTTTTCCATTTGCAATTATACTGTAAAGCCACTAGAGGGCAACAGCATGTGTAGGTTGCAATCCTCTTCCCACTTCTCTTCCATAACACTTCTAGTTCTGGGTCATTCATACCTAAAACAAATTATCAAAGTCCTAACATTCAGTGGTTTTATCTGAATCTGTAGGCCTATACAAAGCCTCTACTACCCTACCCAGAATGGTTTCCATCTTCTTCCTACTCATGCCCTTCCTGGTTCTTACACTTATCTCAGTCTCCCCCTCTATACCTATTGCCACTTCTCTCTCCCCTTCCCTTCCAGATACCTCCTTCATTCTGTCAATCACCCCCACAACTCCCCTTTTAAACAGACCCCACTTTCCCTATTACCCTCCAGCCTCTCTGGTTTCCCTTCCTAGTCACTTTGCCTTTCTTCATTTTCTTCTTTCCACCCCTCCCTCCCTCCCTCTTCCCTCCCTCATGTATTTCCTACTCCAATTACAAAAGTCCTAAACTTCACTATTTCATCTTTGCCTTCCTCCTTCTTTCATCAGGGAACATCCACCCCAACCCTGCCCCTATTTCTTCTCCTACCCTGCCTTCTTACCCAAATAAAATGTCTCCAAATCCCACTTCCAATACAACCCTCCCTAACGGGTTGAAGTTCCTCCACCTGAACATCTGCAGCCTGCTACTTAAAATTGACCTCCTACAAACTCTTATGATTTCACACACCCTTGACATCCTAATTATTATCGAGACATAGCTCAAAAAAAGCACCCCTGATGGTGCCATTGCTATCCCTGGGTATTCCATCTCCAGACAAGATCAATTGGGGCATGGAGGTGGAATGGCCGTGTATGTCCTGTTCTCACTGCAGTTTACTACCACCCTATCTACCGCCATCCCAGCTACCTATGAAGCCCTTGCCACCTGCATTACCCTTCCTTTCTCAATCTCAATCTTTGTGGCTGGCATCTATTGCCACTCAAGCATTCAACCCTCGGTCACGACTGAACTCTTAGCCAATATCACCTCCCTCTTGCAATCTGGTGAACTTTTCATAATATGTGACATGAATCTAAATTGGTTGTCTCCCAAGTTAAACAAGCTATGCAATGATGTCACTGCTCTAAACCACACTCAACTTATACTTGAGCCCACATGCCTTAATCTCAAAACACAAAACCACACCCTGCTTTACTGGGCTCTTACAACCCACTGACACCGTGTCATTAAATCTGGTCTCCTTCCCGATGCCCTTAGTGACCACAACCCCATTTTCATTGTACATAAGGTTCCTTGCCCCAAACCTCCCCCCTAAAATCATACAGCTCCAGTCCTTTAAATCCTTAGACCTTACCCCAATCAGCTTTGCACTCACTTCCTCTGACTGGGCCCCCTCTCCACTGCCATTTCTGTCGACCAAGTGCTTGACTATTTTAAGGATAAATTCATTTCCACCTGAAATTCCTTTGCTCCTTTCAGAAGGACCAGAGTCAGTCTGCTTCACCTCCCCTGAACTACTGGCCTGCTTTCGGGAGCATGACCAGGCCTGGAGAAAACACAAATCCACTAAACATCCAAATGACTATGCCAAGTACAGAACGTTACACAATTCATGTACTAAAGCTACTAGACTGGTTAAGTCTGATTATTTCAACTCCTCATTCCTGACTAACATTAACTCTCCATCTAAATACTGGAGGATAGTTCATGCCCTATTCTCTCCCCCTCTCCCCTTCCCCCTCCAGTTCTCAAAATAAATAACTCCCCAGTTTCCGACCCTGGCTCTGTGGCCAATTAATTTAATGCCTACTACACCTTGTGTGCTACGTCTCTTCTAAATTCCCTCTCCCCATTGCCACATACTAACTTCAGCCCTTTGCCTCAACCAGTGCCTACCCTTCCCATTTGGCTTTTCTCCTATCTCCTCTGATGAAGCTCTTAATGTTGTCCTATCCCTCAACCCGTTTAAAGGCTCCTCACCAGATGAGCTTGATCCTAAAGTTCTCTACTTTTCTGCTCTTGCAATTGCTTATCCTATCTCCCTAATCCTTAACCTGTTCTTTATTTCTGCCCAAGTAGTTTCATCCTGGAAACACATTGTAGTCCTTCCTCTCCCCAAGGGTGGTGACACATCCATTCCTGGCAACTATCGCCCCATTTCACTCCTTCCTACCCTTGCCAAACTTCAAGAATATTTAGTTCTCTCTCAACTATCACCCTTCCTTTCTGATTCCTCCTTCTTCACCCTCTTCCAATCTGTTTTTTTGAAGAACCACTCAACAACCACCTCCCTCCTCAGGCTTACTGACTCCATCCTTTCAGGGAAGGATGATGGCCTGATCACCTCTGCCATCTTTCTCGACCTAGCCAAAGCTTTTGACACTGGTTCCCATCCCTTTCTTCTTGACTCACTCACCTCAGCTGGCCTTGCTCCATCAGCCACCAACTGGTTTAAATCCTACCTCATTGGCAGAACCCAATCAGTGAGAATCTTTGATTCCATCTCCCTCCACTTCCCATCAATACTGGTGTCCTTCAGGGCTCAGTGCTTGGTCCCCTGCTCTTCTCCATTTTCCTTAATAATCTTCCACAGCCTGCTCATCCTCTTCTATCCCCATATACACTAAGGATACTGTTTTATTGTTCAGACAAAAACCCTGCTGCTGTGCAAACCAGCTTACAGCATGATTTCAACCAAGTTCAGCTCTGGTTTGTTTCTCACCAGCTTTTTCTAAACGCAAAGAAGACAGTCTCAATGATCTTTGGTACCAGACAGAGACTCTCTAGGCTCCCGACCCTACTCACCTTCCACACCCTTGATGGGACCATCTTGGAGGACAACTCCTCATTTAGATATCTGGGGGTTTGGCTGGACCAGCACCTCAACTTCTTTGTGCATATCATTGTTATCCTGAAGAAACTGCACCTCAAGCCCGGTTCTCTGTACAGGAATTGTAGTTGCATCCAGCTGACTGTGAGGCACGAAATTGTCTAGAAGATGATACTCCTCATCTTTGACTGCTGTGACATAAAGTACAAGTCACATTAAACTGTTCCTCCAATGAGTTGCTTTACCATTTCTGATCGAGTTGCATAAGTGTTGCTGGATCCAGCACAAAACCTGTAAAAATTGTTTCTTAAGAGTTAAAATGCAGTTTTGCATTGCATTGTGACTGAACTGCTGATGCATTCCAAATGAGCAGCAAAAACATTTTACAGACATTGCTCCTGAGCTGGTTAGGCATTGAAAAGTATTGCAATATGAGTTGCCAGTGCATAGCCAACTGTAAAAATCAATGCTAAACCAACTCATTGGTGAAACAGTTTAATGTGACTTGTACTGTAGTCTATGGTGCTGCTCCCAAATCTTCCCTGCCCAAGTTGGACACGCTCTTTAACTCCTTCTGCCACTTAGCTATTGACTTCCCTTCCTGCTCCCACCACTGAGAACTCCGTCGCTCTCTAACCTTCCTTCCACTATCTCACAGATGCATCTCTCACTGTGCCAAACTAACCTCCAAATTTTGGTTTGGGGGGCTCCCCTCCTATCTCTCATCCTCTCTCTCTCCACTCCACCTCCCCCCACCCACTCGCTCAGATCAAATGATACCCGCACCTTGATGGTACCATGCTGCTTCACCCTCATCGGTCAGACTGGTTTTGCCCATTGTTTCCCTAAAATCTGGAATTCCCTCCCCCCCGAAATATAACACTCCTCCTCCAACTACTCCCTTACCTCTGCCCTACAGAATTACCTTTCCCTCAGCTGTTCCTGCTTTAATCCATGTTAATACCTGTCCCCGGTTTCTGCCTTTCTACCATGAACCACCTTGGTAGGGTTCTCAACATCCTGAAGGGGGAAATCAGAAAATGGCTACCCCTTCTCCTCATATTCAGTTCTTGCCTCTCCCCCTCTCTTCTCCACCTGCCCTTCTGGGTAACCAGTGTGCACAACCTAACCCCATCCTTTTTACTCCAACAGCACTTGTGTACTACCTCGAGCCTGCTCCTGGTACACTCATACACTATAAATGGTTCTATTGCATTATTATTGTTTTGTCATTTATATGTTCTTTTGTATGATTTTGTACATGTGTTGTAATTTACTGAATGTTCCACTACTGTTTATTGTACAATACCTTGTGTTCCAACTGTTGTACAATCTTACAATGTTGTATTTTTGTACTACCCACATACTATTGTAACTGATCACCCTTCACAACCCTATGTAAACCCTCCCCCTAGGTCACACTGTGAGACAAGCTATTTGTTGTTCAGTGTGCTCTCCTGGTGAAACATTCCAATAAACAAATAAATATATCTCTCATCCTCCCTCTTCTGTCTCATACCACTCTTACTGACACACTTCACTAAAGGATACAGCTGCTGCTAGGCTTTTTATTCTTCACACTACATTACAACCATGCATGTCCTACACACCACCCTCAGCTATTTTACCTGTTTTAATTATTTTTGCCTACTCAATCATATAGCTTACATCTCAATGTACTCTGTAATATGAATGGTACACCTTATTGGTTCTTTACAAATGTCTTGCCAAACATTGACAGCACTGTCCTTTAACTTTCAACCTGGCTACCCCATAGACAACGTAAATGTGCATTTTTACATTGTTTTTATCTTTCACTGAAACTCATTTCTTGTACTGTGATTTTAATGTACATGTTCATTCACAAATTGTTGTCACTTTGACATAGTTTCACTTCCGGTTATATCCCCTCTCCTGGATCACACCTGGAAATGAGCCTCAGCTCAGTGTGCCTATCTTGGTCACCAAATTTTAAATAAATAAACCAATCAAACAGTACATAAATTTACTTCTGTTTGTATAATAGTCATCTCTAAATTAACTTACTGAGTGAGATGTATTCTAACTTTCAAAGCTCATCATGACATAGCAAAAGAGGTCTCAGTGCTTGTCTAATTTATGGAGTAATGGCATACTTTACTACCACCAGTTATAATTTATCTATAAAGAATGTGGTCTATAAAAGCACATCTTATTTGATCTTGGTGACCAACTACCCTTTCAACAATAGTTTATTATTTTCTGGCCTAGACTGGCTGTCTCTCATTGCCAAATGTTCATTTCTTACATGCTGTCTTGTTCATGAACTGATCAGCTCTCATACTCCCACTTCCTTATTTGATGTGTTCCAATGTCCCTCCTGTGCTTATCTAAGATCCAATATCAAAGGATTCACACTTGAGACCAAATGCTTTAGCAAGATGAGTTATCTTGCCTTTCCTTTCTTTGCCTCCAAGAACTGAAACTTCTTACTCTTGTTCATCAAGCATTCAACAAACCACCATCACTTCAGATCTGCCCTAGAAAAACACCTGTTAAAATCCAATGTCTGCATCTGATCTTAAAATATCATGTTCTCACTATCAGCACCCTTTGTGTATATAATATTGGTTATTGTTTATACTGTGATGTCAAATGTCCCAGTTGTGCTTGAAAATAAGCATTCAACTGCCTGGTGCATTTACTTGGTTAACACAAATGATATAAATACATGTCTGACAAACTGAGGCTTGCATTTCTCTTTCCTTTTCCTCTTTATATACCTTTACAATTTTAGTATCTATTCACTGTAGAAAAATGTTTCTAACTCATTATTTGTTGGGGGAGTTGAGTTATAGCAGGCAGTTGTTTTCCAACATATAATAATAATCAGCTCTGGTGGTTATCCTCATCCCTGAATAACAGCAGTACTGAGTGTATTCAGCTTTGTATTGCATATGCCTAAGGCAAAGTTCTGGTTGCAAGTCTAACTAAACAACAAGCCTTGGGCTTTGTTTATCTCAAAAAATCATTTTTTTTTTTTTAAATACAGAAGTGCACCATTCATGTTCAGTAGAAGTCTTGTTTTCTTTTTTTTATTTTCTTGTAACTAAAGTTGGAAAACATGTTTCCATTTACACCTTGCTATCTCTCTTATTTTTATTGACATTCCCATCGTGTTTCTGTACACTTTTCCTGTCAAGATTTTTAAACTCTGTTGTCCTGTTTCCTTGCTAATGGCAGGAGTGGTTGGGTAGTTTGATACCTATTAGTGGACCAATGTATGTCTCATACAAAGATAATAATTGCACACAAGCTTTTGAGGCCACATAGCTCCCTTGTCAGGCATATCACTTTTTCTATTTTTCTCTACTTTAATGCTTGAGCATTTTTTTCTATAGATGTCCCATTTCTGCTTATTGTGTTATGTTTTTGGTCATGTAGAAACATAAAATCATAGAATATTAACAGGCAGAAAAAGACTGAGAGTCAATCAAGTCAGCTCTCATTGTACCTTAAAATCACTCCAGCCTACCTCTGTGTATATTACAGTACGTATAATATATAAAGCAGAACCAGCTGTATGTACAGTAACACACACAAAAAAAAGCTTGCAGTAAATGACATGTCACAAAATACTGCATGTCATAGAGCATACCTGCCATAGAATTATATAGTTCCTTGCAGTATTCTAAAGCATTTTACATTATACAGCAGCACCTTTCCATTTCATCCTTGCTGTAACCACTGTATCTAGGATTATAAATGAGGTTCGCTAATACTTTATATATAGTAACATTAACTATTTCATCCAGAAGTTAACTCTTCCCTCCACCCTCCCATTTTTCTATGCCTCCCTTGCTGTCCAGATGCAGGAAAAGTTCAAAACACCTTTTAGCTTACTCTAAGATTGCCCTAATTTGTAATAGTATTTATTTCAACTTCTTTATCTTCTTCATCCCCACTTTATCCTTTATTCCTCACTACACTACTTTTGTTTGCCTTGCAGTCCCGACAAAAAACTTTCTGGAATTGTCCTGCCCATCAAGAAAACTACAACTTCTTGAAACACTTTTCTTTGTTGTGTTAGCCCACTCCTCAAAACTACTTCTTGTATTGTCACAATGAATCCACTCCATCACTTCAGGTACAGTACTTTCCTCAAGTGTTTCACAGCTGTTTATGCCAGCCCACTTCTCATTAAACACTCCAGTTACCCTACTGTACCACCCAACCTCTCCTTTTCTCTTGCTCTCAAGCTGTCTCTAACTCTATCTCCCACCTCTTTCTATTTCTTTCTAGATTTCAATCCATGTCACTACTGAATAGCATTATTCAGCAAAGTTTTTTTAGAAAGTGGAAGTGGCTTAGTCTTATATCTTTGATCATCACTCCATCAATCATATTCAAAACACATTTCAGTTTAATTTTCACTCCAATCTCAGCATGGAGAAAAATGTCTTCTAGACCCCCCAAAAAATCTTCAAACTGATGTTTCTCATTGTTATCATTTTAATACTATTTAACCAAATGTAATCAAATTTGAGGGCTTTGTGATTATGTAACACATGAAGGGCATGATAATTTTACCTTTTTGAGGCACATAGCCAAACAAGAGCAGTTACTTACAATGCAACAGTAGAATGTTTTTATTAGAAAATCTTCTCCATTGGGCCACATCTTTGAATTAGTAAGCCATCAGCACCAGGAAAATTCAGAAACTGTTGCTAACTGGGGGTCACACATGGTTTTGTATGTTATTGCAACTTATATAACAGGTATGGCTCTATCACATCTCAGTCTTCTGCTACAGACAAGCTTGAAGGATATCTGATTGGCAGGAACCAGGATACCAGAACCTGGACACTGGAGAGGTGATGGAATGGAACAAAAAGCTGATAATCAAAGTATGGACACACCATATAAGACAGTATGCATAATTGCAAGCAACTATTTTATGCAGAGACAATACAGTGGGGGGTGGAAGGAGGGTGGGTGCACTGTGGCCCCATGGAGGAAAGTCTTTTGAAGATCTATTGTTACTGGTAAGTAACTGCTCTGTCTTCACTGAGGACATCTGGTCCATTGGGCCACATCTTTGGAACAATTCCCAAGCAGTGCAAATGGTATCAGGACAAGAGGTCATTATCAATCTTGACAACATGACAGAAGGCCTTGGAGATTAGCAAAGCCAAAGCTTGCACATATATGAGAGATGATGGCCAAACGTTAATATTTACTGGACATATGGACAGTACTCCGGGTAGCAGCCACACATAAGTCAGTTGCATACACATTGTGGAGATCTAGAGATAAAGTTGTGCTCAAACACAGTGGTACAGGTTCTTTTTTTCTCTTTTTGGGTCAGATGAAAATATTGGCACTGTCATTTTTAAATTATAATAATCAGTATGAATGTTGCATTTCATCATCATTACCCCATTCCTGCCTGCCTAAGTGCCAAAATTTACTAAATTAACCTTACTAATCTAATTCCTGCTTACATAATACATATTATTTATATATGACAAATATTTCCTTCTAAAATAGTTTTATTATTTGTTGATTACCACAGCTATAATCTACTTAATACTGTTTTGAATAGTGTCTTGAAATGAGGCTCACATTGTTTAAAATATTTCAGTTTGTTCGAATTTCTCATAGTAATATTTTTCTTTTTGCATAATATCCTGCATAAGATTGATCCAGGATTTGAATGCTCGAGGATTGGGGTCCTTCCACTTTAAAATAATACATTTGAGAGCTGTTATGAGTGCTTTAGTAAAGAATGTTTGCGTATTATTTTCTACATGATCTCCTATGGATACAACTGTTAGTCAGGTAGATAAAGGTGAGAAGTGTATGTTTTATTTTGTTATTTTTGTTAAGTAAATTAAATAGTTTTGGCTAAATGTTTGATAATTTTGAGCAGGAATTAATTGAGTGAATGAGTGCACCTGAAGTATCTCCACATCTTGGACATTTTGAATATATAAGTGAATGAATCTTATGCAGTCTTGCAGGTGTGTAATACACTCTACAGTATGTGTAGTATTGTACTGTATTTGCTGAATTTTGCTTGCTTTATCATGAGTGAAGGGTATGTTTAAGATTTGTTCCTATAATTGTTCAGATATATTTATACCCAAATCTTGTTGCCATTTGTTCTTCAATTTAGACACATTTTTTATCAATTTTTCCATTTCAAATTTAAGAATCTGTAGATATTAATTTTGTGTCACTTGTTTTCTTTATAAACAAATCTAGAATTGGTGAATTAATTTGCCATTGTAAAGTTCTGTTGGTTCTTAACAAATAGTTTTTCAATTGCAAATATTGAAAATGTTTGACTGAGATAAACTGGATTCTATTTTTAAGTGTGCAAAAGTTTCAGTTTATTATTTTGAAATAAATGATCACATAGAATTATCCCTTTTTGATACCATACCTTGTATACATTACCTGTTTTAAAGGGTAGATTATTATAAATCGGAGTATCTATGGAAATTTTAGCCTATAACCAATCATTTTGTTAGCTGTGTACCATGCATTCAGAGTAGCTCTAGTGGATAGATTTTTTACAACATTTTTGATTATTTGTTTAGTCTATTTGTCAGATGGAATAAATAATGTACTTTTTCAGGGGGATATTATATACAATTTGTTCCATCCTAACTGAAGGTGATGATGTTTCTTGACAATTCCGCCATTACCAAATAACACTGCATTGTGCAGCTATATAATGTTTATACAAAATCAGGAAATGTCAAGCGGCCATTATTTACTGATTTTATTAATATATCATAAGCTATTCTTGGTAGTTTATTATTCCATATATAAAGAGTAGTAATCTTCCTTAATTTCTTGAAATGTAATTCTGGGACCTCTATAGGTAACACTTGAAACAAGTATAGTAATTTTTGTAATACATTCATTTTGGTAATGTTTATATGCCCCGTTAGTGTCAATTGAAGTGTTTACCATCTTTTTAGATATTTTTTAACTTTGTTCAGTACATCTTCATAATTGATCTGAAAACTATTATCAATTTGATATGGAATATTAACCCCTAGATAGTGAATGCGATTAACAATATTGCTTTTACAAGTGTTGGGTTAACTTACTTTATAAAAAGGGTCCAAAGTCATTGAGAATGATTTCTGCCAGTTGATCAAATAGCCTGAAGCTTTTCCAAAGTTATTAGATATGTTTATTAATTCCACTATAGATGCTTCTGGGTCTGATAAATACAGCCTACATATAGGCTAACTTTCTGTATGCTATCTTTAATTTGAATTCCTAAATCATATTGTGATTTCTAATAAAAGTGGCAAAAGTTTCCATAATTAATGCAAATTTGAGTGGAAATAGGGAACATCCCTGTCTTGTGCCTCTTGTTAATTTAAAATAAGCAGAGAGTAATGTGTTGGTTTTAGCCCTTGCCATGGGGTTTGCTATAAATCAACTTGATCCATTCCATAAACTGGTGTCCAATCTGCATTTTTTGTAGTATTTGAAAAATAAACTGCTATTCTATTTGTCGAATGCCTTCTTGGCACCAATAGTGAGGAGTACTGCATTATTGTTAGTATTGTTATGGGTAATATTTACTGTATGTCTTATGTTTTTGGATATTTGTCTTCCCTTTAGTCAGCCATTTGAACCTCATGTACCAAATCTGGTAAAATGTTCTCTAACCTAAGTGCCAGTATCTTAGGAAAGATCTTGTAATCCATGTTTAACAGGTATGTTGGCACTTTCTCCTTGTTTATGCTAGCATTACTGCTTGGTATGAACACTAATTCATTGTAACACTGTATATATCCCTGCCCTGTACCTATCATGTATTTACTTTCTTTGTTTTTTTCTTTTCTTTTTTTGAATTACTGTGTTGTTGTACTCCCAATTGTTGTAACATAGTACATATTGTTACCTGTACTTATATATGTGAATGCCCAGGCTCATCTTGTAAATGAGTTCTTCCCAATGATACTCACCTAGTTAAATAAAGATTGAATGATTGATTGACTGATATATGAGGCACATTTTTGTGAATCTTTCCCCTTCTTGTGGAATAAATTAATTGTGGCTCCATAAAAGGAATTCAGAATATCTTGAACTGAGTTAAAAGAGTCAAACAATATTATTAATATAGGAATAATTAGTTCTTTGAACTTTTTATAAAACTGAATGGGAATATGGTCTGGCTCTGGTACTTTGCCACTGGATAGTAAATGAATAGCTTTTTCTATTTCTTCAGTTGTAATTTTGGAATTTAACATTTCTTTAGGTTGCATGGGCACTGTATTTAATATATATTTTAAAAAGTCATTAGGTGTAGCATCATTATCTTGGAGTTGAGTCTGATATAAATCTTAACAATATTCTACAAATTGATGATTAATTTTAATTGGGTCCTATACTTTTGCCTTCTTTATCGCTTAATTGAGTTATGGAATTTTGTTTTTTATCCTTATTTAATTGCCAAGACAGTAATTTCCATGATTTGTATAAAAATATAAGATAGTTTGAGTGTGTATGTAATATTAATTTTCCAAACTTGTCTATCATACTTTTATTATATAATTATTTCTTCTGAATGAGTTTATTATATGTGTGGGTGTCTAAAGTTAAACTGTGTAATAGTTGTAAATCTTTAATTTGCTGTTCTAGCTGTCATTTTTTGTTCCATTTTTTTCTTCTAGTTGCTTCAATTGTTTTAAAAAAACACTCTTAACCAGACTTTATATGTTTCACATAGAATCAATAAACTAGTGTCCATGTTTTGATTAAACCTAAAAAATGCTTGTGATGCAACCATAGATTTTTTCAATTTTTTTTTTACATAATAATGATATATCTAAATGCCATGAATAATTCTGAACACTTTTTTGTCAACCATAACATGTATTATGCATGGAGATTAGTCAGATAATATAATACCTGGATATTCAACCTTTTGTATTAAGTACTCTATGCTTTCAGAGCATACAACAATTAATGCAGAAATAAGATTTGTGCATATTTGAGTAAAATGAATATGCTCTATTTTTATTATGCAATCTGCACCATGGATCTATCAATCTCAACTCATCTTGAAAATCTCTAATAACTTTAACTAATGACCTGTGAGTGTTAGATGTATTTATTGATCTATCAGCTTTATTATGAGTGAGATTAAAATCACCAGCTATTAAATTTTGGGGTGGGTATGATACCAGATACAAGAGAAATTCAGAGAAAAATGTCAGACTATTCTCATGGGGCCTTATTCACAAAGAATTTTATGGTTACACACCACATATCTCAGATGCATAGCCACCACACAGCTGCCTGTACTCACTGTGCCGCCTCCGCCCTATGCAGTATGCTGATGTTCCCCCCATGCATCCGATCCCCCTGATGATCATGGAGCTCCACACAAGGGCAGGCCTAGGAGTGGTGCAGGGGGAAACCAGCACTCCACAAATTCACAAGACAGTGGAGTGCTGTGTGTGGGGGCTTCTGGCTCTGTGTCTGGCAGGCAGCTGTAAACCACTGGAGGCCTGTTATGTGCCCCCTGTGGGAGCTGCCATTGGGGCACACCAGGAGGATGGGAGTCAGGCAGATGGGGTTGATTAACTAGAATCTGCAGCTTATCCATCAGGTAGGGAAATGGGCAGACTAGATGGGCCAAGCGGTCCTTATCTGCCATCAAATTCTATGTTTCTATGTCTCTATGTACACCTCCACATCAGCATGGTCAGTGATCTGCATGGCAGTTGACAACATGGTGCCCGTTGGGCTCAAGGAATCCACTGCGGGTTCCTGCCTGGGAAGTCAATTGGCTGACTGCCTGGATCCACCACTCTACACTCATGCACATCGGGGGGGTGGCCCTGCATAAGAGAGCTGGGCAGGGACTGGTGTTCATGAACATGGCCCCCACATGGAAATCCCATGGGTGTAAAGCTGCGCACCCTGATACACACCTCATGTGTGTCTTTTCATGAATCACCCCAATTGGGAGCATAAATTGTAGCCATTGTTATTTTGGAATTTTTTACTTGTATTTGTGTCAATAAGAATCTCCCTTGTGTAGCTGTCATAAGATTGGTTATAATTGATTACAAAACTGATTTTCTGAACATCATAGCCACTCCCCCCAGTGAGTTCTTGGCATAACTGGAGTGGACCCCCAGTCTCCAGCACTTCAAAAAACATTCAAAATCTGTTTGATTAAAATGAGTCTCTTGAAGCAGCCCAGTGGTGCTGAGGGTTAATATGCTGGACTCCACACCTCATGCTACACCGGCGACCCAGCTTTGGGAATGGACTCGGGCTATTGGGTTTCCGATGGGGGGAGGAGGATTGAGCATCCTAATGGATGCTCTCCTCCTACAGGGTGGGTTACTGGGTAGCTCTAAGCACCCATAGCTCCTCTGCCTGTGGAAGCATGGGCAGTAGAGGTACATAACTCTCTGAAGTCAGGGAGGGAGGACACTGTTGGGCGCTTGATGGTGGTGTGCGTCAGCATGTCATTCATCTGTACAAACATCCTCTGCACCGGTGTTCTCAGGGGATACGGAGAAAAATGAGAAAAAATGTATTCACCCCCAACCATATGAGCACAATGAAACCAGTGGGAACCTGGTGGCAGGACCTGGTGGATGGATTAGAAGGGTGTACGGGACCCCCTCTGTAGCTGAGGAGCTGGGCATGTAAAAACATGTATTTCTTGCAATAGCAGACAGTTAATCCAATGTGCATTTAGATGTTTTATTATTTTGCTCATTTTTGTTTTGTTTCATAAGCCTTTTACATTCCAAGATGCACATTTCATATATTCAACCATCACATTTTCTTTTTAGGTCTTTAACATACAAATCACACATTTTTTATTGTTTTATCCCCACATAGCTTTACGGTTTCCTTTTTATTCTGATATTTATTTGGATCCTTTTTTGCACAAATATGCTGTATACAAAGACATAACATTTTTAATATTTTTACAATTTTGCCAGATTTCATTGGTGCACATTTCAAGCTTAGGTTTTGACCCACACCTCCACCCTAACCCCTTGTATACAGTATATAAAACCACATTTCATATCATTATACTCCTGGACATCACTTTTTTTTGTTACTTAATATTTACCATATACCAAGTACATTTTTGGGATACAAGTTAATCCACATGCATGGGGGGGGGGCTTAATACAGGAGCAAATAATGGGAACACTTTGCTTATCTAACAGAGGCTTAGGATATTATAAAAGTATCACCTCTTCTTTCCAATCCTTCTGTATCAGTTAAGCATCACCTCTATATTTATTCCCTTTTATGTGCCTTGTTCTGTTTCACTGTTTGTATTATTTGTATGGTCCCTACCTGGTTATGGTGTACCCATTGTTTTATGAGTTGGTGCTCGTTTTGAACCTGAATCCACAAATTCTTTTTCAATAGCTTCCTGAGCATCTCAGGGGTCATCAAAAATTTGCAATCTATTATTTACTACAAAATGAATTTTGACAGGATACATGATAGAGAAATGGATACCATTCTCATAAAGTTTAGCCTTATGTACTGTAGGTTAAATTGCTTTCTCTTTATAGTAGTTTCTCCTGACATGTCTGGATAGACATTAAAATGTATGTGTTTAAATTTCAAGCCTTGGTCCAGTATAGCTTTTCTCAGTATTTCCTCTTTATGCTGATAGTCATGTAACTTGATAAACACAGTACAAGGAAAGTTCGTGTTAATGGCTGTGAAGCAGCTCCCACTTCAGTGAGCCCAATCTAAAATAATTTTGTTATTGGGGTAACTTTTCCCAATCACAAGAGTTATACATTTTTCAAACAAATTGTACCAGATCACCTGATCCCTTCTGTGCCCTCAGGTATTTTACAGAGCCTTAGGTTACCTCTCCAAGATTGATTCTTTTGTTTGGTGATTCTTTGAGAAAGCAGTTGCAATTGCTTTTCATGTAATGATTGTTTTCTGGCTAGAGAAACCACATTGTCCTCTAATTTGGAAATTCTATTCTCCATTTCATCAGGACTAATTGACATGGCATCCATCCATGTAGTTAATTCAGTGATAGAGTCTGTGACTCCCTGAAGTGAGATTTTTATATCCACAAGGGTCTCTAACATTTCCCACTTAATTTCATGTATTGTTTTTAATATCTCTGAGTTTAAATCTATTTTTTGCCTGCCCTCACCCAATCTGATTCTGAAGCCCCCCAATATTTCTGTGGATATTTGCTTATTAGAATTATTTTTTTCTTTAGCATTTCCTCCTTCCATTTGAACCATCTCTTGGATTTTTTTGCTGCTCGTTACTTCCTCTAATATTAGTTCTTTAATAGGTTCACTGTTTTGAACTAAATTTTTTTTTGATGATGATTGAACAACATCTGGGACGTTGTTTCCTTTAAGATGTGTTCTTTTAAGTGGCATTGCCATATCACAGTCAGAGTTATGAACAAGTAAACTTTCAGGTTCAAGCAACACCCAACTAGTTACAGAAACTGATCTTACCATTCTGATGTATACTTTGAATATCAGGTGTAACCAACAATCATGAAATCAGGACTTCAATCACTGTAGATAATGGCACAAAATTCAGAAAATTCTGTGAAGTACAAGAATGAGAGGAATGATTTACTTGCAGTTTTCATCAGCGTTTTTCAAAACAATGCTCTTCGGATCACTGTCTCAGCCATGGAATCCTTTAGGACATACCTCATAGCAAAGTAAGGGCAAATAGCTATTAAGTAGCACTTATTTTTTCAACAGCCACAAAATTTCATTCTTAGGATACAAGATTTGCAAGACACTGTTCCCATGCGAGTGTTAGTTATACCTGTCCATCTTGGATTTGCTGTGTGACATAAGTCAGCTCCTCCTCACAGGTGCTCACGCAGTGGTACAGGTTCACATGCTACTGTGGGTATATGTGAAACCTGTGGACACAAAGCCTTTCTATGAACAGTGCACTCAGTCAAGATACAGGAAAGACAGCAAAGTGCTGTAGCTGTTGTAACTACTGCTATGGCTCACTTGAGCTCAAGTGACTGGACTGTCCAAGCAGTGATGACTGTCCTCACTTCCTTTAATAAACCTGCATATCAGAATTCTACTTTCTGAATGGTGTTCTTTTAAACTTGAAGATTAGCAGTCCAGTCACTCGAGCTTGAGTGAGTCACAGCAGCAGAAGCTACAAAAGCTACAGCACTTTGCTGTGCTTTCTGTTTACTGATTGACTTCACTGTTCCTAGACTAGCACACACCTTTTGGGAAGGAAGCCACAGAAAAGACCATGCCATGAATGGAATTATCACAAGCAGAACCATGAAGTCCCTTACCATGCAGAATGAAATACAGTTGGGCAACCATTGGAAGGGCACTGTTTAGACAAAGGGGAGCCCTCCTTAACAGAGGCAAATGAACCAAAAAAGCGAGAGGACCCTCTGCAGTCCTTCGTATAGTCAAGGCACAAATACAGGGTTCTATGGACAGAAATGCTTCACTTTGTTAGAATGCTCAGCATAAAGTAGTACACAAGAAGATGTATGGTTTGATTCAAAGTGAAACCAGAGACCACCTTAGGAAGAAAATGAGGAGTAGTTCATAAAGAAATTCTATCCTGGTAAAAAATGAATATAGAGGCTCAGAAATGAGAGCCTACAGCTCAGAAATTCTTTGAACAGAAGTAATGACCACAAGAAAAAAGGTTGGCCAGGACAGGAAATGCATGTCACAATTAGCAACAGGCTGGAATGGAATCCCTATCAGTATTTTCAAAACAAAAGTTCCCAAGGTGGAGCTGGTTTATGGATTGAAGGAAGCATATGAAGTTTGACTTTAAGGAATGTGTAGGACACTTCTTATTATGAAATTGAATTTCCAACAACAAGAGTACGTAAGACTGAAAAGGCTATCAAGTGAATAGAAATATAGAAACATAGAATCTGATGGCAGATAAGGACTGCTTGGTCCACCTAGTCTGCCAATTTCCCTACCTAATGGATAAGCAGCAGGTCCTAGTTAACTAACAGCCTGCTTCCTCCTACCCACCCATTAGAATTGCCTTATGTCTGTCCCATGTATTCTTGAATTCCTCACTGTTTTTGACTCTACAGCCTCAGAAAAGTTGCTTCATGCATCTACAACCCTCTCTATGAAGAAATACTTCCTCACATTACCTATGAGCCATCCCACCCTCTATCTTCAAATTGGGCCCCCTTGCTCTTTCACATCTCTTTTTCTGAAAGATGCTACCCTCTTGGACTGTTGATTCCCTTGAGGTATTTGAAAGTTTCTATCATGTCCCCCTTCCCTCCTTTCCTCGGGGCCATACTTCGTAAGCTCCTTTAGTCTTTCTTCATATGTCTTCTGGTGCAGACTCTGCACCATTTTGGTTGCCCTCCTGTGCACAGCCTCCACCCTGTCTATCTCTTTGTGGAGATGGGGTCTCCAGAACTGTACACAGTACTCCAGATATGGTCTTACCAATTGTCTGTTCAAAGGGCCAACAACTTCCTGTTTTATACTGGTGATGCCTCTTCCTGTGCATTCCAGTATCCCTCCAGCTCTCCTTACTGCCTTCTCACATTGCTGGCCCACATTTAGGTCATCTGATATGACTAACCCCAGGTCCCTTTTCATTTTTGTTGTTGTCAGTAACTCACCTCCCACTGTGTACTCTTTCCCTGGGTTTTTGTTTCCCAGCTGCATTACTTTGTGCTTCTTTACTTTGAATCTAAGCTGCCATACATTTGACCATTCCTCCAACCTTGCCAAGTCCCTTTTCATCCTTTCCACCTCACCTTGTGTATCAACACTGTTTTAGATCTTTGTGTCATCTGCAAAGAGACATACTTTTCCTTCCAGTCCCTCTGTAATGTCACTTATAAAGACTTTAAAAAGGACTGGCCCCACTACTGAAC
Source organism: Neoceratodus forsteri (assembly GCA_016271365.2). NCBI lineage: Eukaryota > Metazoa > Chordata > Ceratodontiformes > Ceratodontidae > Neoceratodus > Neoceratodus forsteri. The sequence goes on from CM057459.1 coordinate 898,638,524, forward strand.
CCTGTGGTACTCCACTAGTAACCCCCTTGCTTCACTGTGGACTCCATTTACTATTACCCTCCGTGTCCTGTTGTCCAGCCAGTGTTTTACCCAGGCTACCACCCTTGGACCCACTCCCAGGCTGGCTAATTTGTTTATTAATCTTTTGTGTGGGACTGTGTCAAATGCCTTGCTAAAGTCTAGGTAGAACATGTCCACAGACCCACCCTGGTCTACTACTTTGGTCACCCAGTCAAAGAAATCAATTAGATTTGTCTGACATGACCTTCCTGCTGTGAATCCATGCTGCCTTGGGTCCTGTGCCTCACTGGCCTCTAGGTACTCAACAATTATTTCCTTCAGAAGTAATTCCATCATTTTCCCTACCACTGAGGTCAAACTGACAGGTCTGTAGTTTTCTGCCTCTGTGTCACTCCCTCTTTTGTGAAGGAGAATCACATCTGCCCTCCTCCAGTCCTCAGGTACCACACCATCCTCCCATGATTTATTAAAAAGGGTAGTCAGTGGTGTTACTAGTTCTTCCCTTAGTTCTTTTAGAATTCTGGGGTGAATCCCATCAGGCCCCATTGCTTTATTCACCTTCAGTTGTAAGAGTTCTTTCAGAACCCTTTCTTCCGTGAAAGGACTAATATCAACCCCCCCATCCAGAGTGTTTTTATTGACTTGATTAGGTATCTCCCCCTGCTTTTCCACTGTGCATACTGAGCAGAAGTATTAATTTAGTATCTCTGCTTTTTCACTGTCACTCTCTACTCTACCACCTTCCTCTTTATATCCAGCCTCAGTATCCCTGCCTTAGTCTTTCTTTTCTTCCTAATGTACCTAGGAATGGTATTATCCCCCTTCCTAACTGAGTTGGCTATCTTTTCCTCGGTTTGGGCCTTTGTTATTCTAACTGCCGTCCCCACTTCCTTCTGCTTTAACTGGTACAATTCTCTGTCCAGTTTCTGTGTTTCCTTATACTTTCTGAATGCTATCTTTTTCTCCCTAACCATCTGCACCACTTCTTTTGAGAACCATTGTGTTTTTTTCTTTCATTTTGATTCGTTCATTTGCTTCACACAAAGGCTTGTTGCCTCTGTGATGGCAGTTTTCATGTTTCCCCATTGTTGCTCTACCCCACCTTCTTGCCTGTCTGCTAGTGCTTTTCTGAGGCAATCTCCCATTTTGACAAAATCAGCCCTCCTGAAGCCCAATACCTTCACTTTTGTATGGCTTGACTCTAGAGCTAAGTTTATCGTGAACCACGCTGTTTGGTGGATGCTTGTTCCCAGATGGCTACCCACTTCAAGATTGGAGATCCACCCTCTGTCTCCATTTGAGAGTAATAGGTCTAAGATTGCTCCCTCCTGAGTGGGTTCCAAAACTAGTTGTCTGAGGCATGCCCCCTGTAGGGCATGAAGAATGGTCCTGCTCTTGGATTTGGCTGCAACAAAGGTGCTCCAGTTAACATCTGCCATATTGAGGTCCCCTATCAGCAATATCTCCTCTTTCTTTGCCATCCTAAGGATGCCTTCTACCATTTCCTTGTCCACATCCTCCCCCTGAGATGGGGGTCTCTATACAACCCCTGTGCTGATTGTGGTGCTATTTCCAGTCTCCAGGGTGACCCACAGTGCCTCCTCTCCTCCCTGTTTACCCTTTAGTTATGTTGCTTTGATCCCTTCCCATACATAGAGAGCTACTCCTCCTCCTCTTCTTCCCTCACTGTCCCTCCTGTAGATTGTGTACCCTGGTGTGTTGACATCCAAGTCATGGTTCTCTGTGTACCATGTTTCTGTGACTGCCCTGATATCCAGGCATCCCACTTCCATCAAGGCCACCATTTCGGGGAGCTTTTTACCAAGACTACGGGCATTGGTACTCATTACCCTCCATTTTTTATGGCTTTATTTCTTTTTGCCCCATCCCTGTCCTTACTGCCTTTGTCTTTTTCTCCATTTACCCCTGCCCTTCTCCCTATCAACTGCTCTGCCTTGGTGTTTACCTCACTAACAACCCTGATATTTTGGGGGGGACTTGAGTTTCTCTTCTCCTTTTCAGTGTCTTCCCCCTTGGCTAGTTTAAATGCTTGCCAATTAAGCATTTAAACCTATCACCTAGGATCCTGGTTCCCCATCGAACCAATATAGGCCTGTATCCCTCCAGGTGGAGTCCCAGTCCTCAATGAAGTCAAATCCTTGAGCTCTGCACCAGTTTTTCAACCAGTCATTGAATGCCATAATGTGGAGTACCCTAGCCTCATCCATGCCATAGACAGGCAGCACTTCTGAGAAAGTTACTGTGTGTGCTACTTGTCTAAGGCCACTCCCCAACTCCACAAACTCCTGTTGCACTGCTGTGATCCCATTCTCAGCCAGGTCATTTGTCTCTAGGTGGATAATGACCAAGGCCACTAATTTACGGTGATTAAAACAATTAAATTCCATTTTCAAGACTTAAGATTCCGGAATTTCACCAGTGATTGTTACTCTAATTTCTGGATTTTACCGGGATTCTGTTATCATTTTTTTAGTATGTGCATAAATAATCAGAATTAAAGAAGACTTAATATACAGAGCATTAAATAAAGCAAACTGAAAATAGTACAGGAAGGAATTAAAAGAAAAAAGACTTTTTTATAGATTTACTGATCTGATAGAAAATGCCAGATTCCATGAAATCTTCATTTTTAATGATTTTCAGGCAGCCCTAATTCAGGAATTTTACCGGATTTTTGGGTAAAAACCGAAAAACAGTGGTCTTGATAATGACATCCAGCTGACTCCCCCTTGCAGCTGCTTCCATGAACCTGAGGATTTGTTTCCTGTCCCTCCAAGCTGTGGTGCCAGGCAGGCACCTTATCTCCCTTTCCCCTACCTCCCTCCCTCCCCTAGTTCTACCCCCTAACAACTGAGTCCCCCCAACAGGAGTTGTTTCCTTCCCCTATGGGGTCCTGTGCCACCCTCCTGTGGGTCTCCATTGTGGAGGTTACCAGCATCCTCCTTGGTCTCCACTGCAGGTGCCTCCATAGAGGAACCATGCTCTACCAGAGTGGAAAATTAATTGTGGAGATGCACAAACTGGAGGGGTGCACCTCTGTTCCACCACCCTTACCCTCCCAGAACCCACTGTGGTCCAACAACTCCTCTTCCTTGGCAACCTCTGAGGTAGTGATAGTGGCCTAGGTGGTACCTGGGTGGGGGAGCAGGTTTCCTGAATCCTTGCCAGGTCAACAGAGGCAAATGAACCAAAAAAGCAAAGAATACTGTAGATCAGAGTCCAACAAACGCAGCAGGTAATCAAGTACAAAAGTTGCAGGGCACATGTAAGGGCACACAGAATGTGAAGCGTACCATAAATGATTCAATTTTAAGGAATATGGATGTCTAGTAAACAGCTTTAGATCCACAGTGAGGGCATCAGCCACTTTAAAGGAAGCTCCAAAGCATGCTAATACAATGTCCAGTAGTATTTTGAAAGACAGAAACTTGGTTCCCTGTGTTTCACTATCCTGACATCAGCAGCTCGAAATACGGTTGCCCAACAAGCAAAGTTTGCCCACAGCGGAGTTTGTTTTATATATATATATTAGAGGCAAAAAACTCAGTTTAATGCATTAGTTAGGGTTGTTCCACAGCGACAAAAGTGAGGAAATTCGCTGTTAGGGTTGAAAACCCTAACTCCGAATTCACCCCCCCCAGCACCACACACACACACACACACACACATTCAAGTATGGGGGAGGACCAAGTCAACACAACCAATGACAGACATCCAGCAGCAGGTGACAGAAATAACAAACAATTGTCTAAATGTACTACGAGACATCCCCACCCACCTGACCAGGTACTGCATGCTCAGTGGAGATCAACAGCAAAACTGAGGCCATGTACACCAAACGTACACATCCCTGATTGCAGATGCACACACCCACCACACTTAGTAGTTGCATGCTCACCTACCGATGCCCCACACCAGACCACACTACTTGTGGGCCACCTGGAGCAATAGAGTTCAGCAAAACCAAGGAGTTGTACAGGTATAATATTTCTGATTATAACAAGGGTTTGAGAAATGCAGCTTTCTAATTGACTGTAAACATTGTAACAGCCTTATGTTTAGTTTTATTAACATACTATGTAGAGCCTAACCATATGATGAACATGGTTTAATGTTGTTTAAAAACAGTTTTATTATGCTAGCAATAAGCCACTCCCAGGTATTATGTTAATGGTCAGTTTATGACTGTCTAGCGACATGTGGCACTCGGCTATGCCTCATTCAACATTAAACCCCTACAGGGTGATTAAGAGACCATTTAACATAACTGTTGGTCATGCCTTATTGCTTAATTGTCTTTATGAGTAGATACTCTCCCTCTGCTAGGCACTGCAGCAGCTTTGCAACACAGTGTCCCACCCAGTTACACCATACACTGTCTAGTTACTGGAGAAAGGCTGTGAATATGAACTCATGAAGATGAACAGTGTAACTTGATCATTACAGTCATCGAAACCCTAGTGTGATTATAACTGACAGAGTCAGTGATAGAGGATAACCCCCGCTGTCCTAGTACACTTACACCATTGTGAGTTAAATAAATACTAAAAGACATTTTGTTTATATCTACACCATACCTACTTGATTCCTGTTGTAGCACAATTAACATAGTTATCACTTTGATAGCATCAGTGACAGAAGTGTGGCTGAACCCAAACAGTAGGCATACAGCCTGAGTATGAAACAACTGTTAAAAAAATCACACTGTGTCCATAAGTGGCATAGATCACTCATTGCAACAATTGTAAATGTATTACTATTTGAATAAGTTAGTCATCACAGATGCAATGAGATTGTCTTTATCAGGTACAACATACTCAGTAAGTGCCTACAGGAAAATCTATCCTATATACATCTCCGATACAGGTACATCATTGTTGGCTCAGTAGTGCTATGATATTTAGAAGTTGCTTGGCCTGATCCATGCAATTACAATGTTTCTTACAAAGAATACTTACTGCATCTTTAGTATTGAAACACACTGAAGGTCTATGTATGTACATCAGCAGTACACCTTCATCAGTAAGAATGCATGTGATACTGGCAGTACCAATTTCACAGCGTTGAACAGGCAATGCTTTTCCATATGTTTACATCAGCCTCTCTATGTTGGTAAACCATTGCGTAAATGTACTACTATGTAAATCACCTACTAAATGTATCACTACTTTTATCTTGAGCATGCTAGTGTCTTGTAGTTAATTTATGTGCTTCTCTTAATTAATGTATACTCACTAGTGTTAAAACCTTTCTACAACTGTCATCATGAACCTTCAGCATTTATATTGAATAACGGCACAGTACCAGTTGTGGTGTGGTGTGGGGCATCGGTAGGTAAGGCCATGCAACTACTAAGAGTGGTACGTTGTGTGCAGCTGCAATCAGGGATGTGTACGTTTGTGTACATGGCCTCAGTTTTGCTGTTGATCTCCACTGAGCATGCAGTACCTGGTCAGGTGGGTGGGGATGTCTCGTAGTACATTTAGACAATTGTTTGTTATTTCTGTCACCTGCTGCTGGATGTCTGTCATTGGTTGTGTTGACTTGGTCCTCCCCATACTTGAATGTGTGTGTGTGTGTGTGTGTGGTGCTGGGGTGAATTCAGAGTTAGGTTTTCAACCCTAACAGCGAATTCCTCACTTTTGTCACTGTGGAACAACCCTAACTAATGCATTAAACGGAGTTTTTGCCTCTAATTTCCTTCTTTTGAGAATGATAACGAGAAATAGTGAATGTAATGCTGCAGCGGAGCTGGCCTGCCACATGATGTCTTGTGGCATAGTAACAGGAGCAGCAATGCAAACAGAAATGTTAACAGTGGCGCATATGGTAACACAAGCGCCGAATGAGAACAGAAAGGGTAACGCACATGGTGGCGTGACATCGGAACGGTCTCTAACGTGATGTGTTGTCACATAGTAACATGGTGCCTGCAAACAGAAATGTCAATGGGCATGGTGACGTAAAGTGAAACAGAAAGATAAACAGTACTGTAGACATAAATCGCAAAAATAACGAAACACAAGCGCAAATGAAAGCAAAGGATAACGCACATGGTGGTGCAGGCGTCAACGGTAAGTGAAGCGGGTATGGAACCGCAAGCGGAAAGGGCAACAGTAACAGTAATGAAGCTATTAGGCTGGTTTTCCCAAAACCTGCATAGAGAAAGACAGTGAGTACAAATAATGTATGCATAATAATGAGTATCAGGCAGAAAATGAGATCTTGGAATACTAAATACATTATATCTCAGGAACCGATCGATGTAGAAAAAAATTTTAAAGTCATATTATTTACAACTGTCCTGGCTAATTTGAATCTTAGCCCCAATGGGGACTAAGAAATTTTCTGACGAAAGTCCGTGATCTCGCACCGTTTCCGAGATACGGGCCCTGAAAGGCGCGGCGAATACCGTAATGTTATCCTATGGGAAAAAAAGAAAAGTTCGGAGTGCCATAACTTTGTCTCCCTGTAATGTTTTATCACCAAATCACTGAAAGGTACATCTGTGGGCTGTTGGCTGTCTTCCCACCAAATTTCAGGAAAAAAGACCAAACCGTTATTTTGCAGCAGGGATCCAAAGGATTTCTGTAATGCGTCGGGCGCCGTAATGTTATCCTATGGGAAAAACTGTCAACTTTGGAGTGCCGTAACTTTGCCGCTGTGTAATATTTTTTCAATACAACACTGAAAGGCACATCTGTGAGATGTCGGCCTGTTCCTCCAAATTTCAGCTCAAAACTCCCAACGGTTCTTTTGCAGCGCAGTGCCAAAGAATTGCTGTCATTTTCTCACAGACTAGAAAACTACTGTCGCAATTTCAAGTAAAAGTCAAAAATTAGCGACACTTTCGTGAGCATGAAAGTAATTTTAAAACATTTCTTTTCCAGAAATTTGAAAAACATATTTCTGGGGTGTTTTACCACAAAATAAAGACATGGCAAGCATCCTCAGGGCCCGACTAGGTGAATACAAAAAAATTAGTTGCTAGAGGGTCCCAAATTTAAATGCCAACCATTTTCTGATCACCAACTGAAAACAAAATGGCCGATTTGCGAAAGTAACAGGCCCATTTGCGAAAGTAAAATGCATTTCTAAAGTGTTGAACTTTTGTTAACTTTTCCTTTGACTTATAATGGGAAACTGTTTTTGAATAACTTTTGAACCGTTTAATATTTTTCACGAAATCTTTGAAAGGCACATCAGGGACCCTGGCCACATTCCCTGAAGATTTTGGGCGTCCACATAAACCGATACGACCTGTAAGAGCGCGACCATAGAATTCCAGAAAAGCGTAAGCAGCGTGCACAGATCACCTTAATAACTCCACAGCCGTATATCTGACCTAGTACGAAACTTGGCAGATCCCAAGGCCTATGGTTCTTGATCATAAATTCCAAATTTCAGGCAAATCCATTAAACGGTTGCAAAGTTATTAAGGTGCAAAGTTTTGGGGTTTAACATAGAAATGGCTCCTCAACCTCTAATCTATGGTAGCACTACCGGTTACCATAATATATATATATATATATATATATATATATATATTTCAAATCTGCTTTCATCACCAACATGCACTCCCTTTGAAAGTTCTGGAAGGTGGTCCATGCCCTATTTACCTCCTCATCTCGCCCCCCGGTACTTAAAGTAAATAGCTCACTAGTGTCCGACCCACCAGCTGTAGCTGCGAAATTTAACTCCTACTGTATCTCCTATGCCACTGAGCTACTGAAATCCTTCCCCTCCTACCCATCCCCCTCCCCACCCTCTACTGGTTTGCCCCCTTCACCACCCTCCTACCTCCTCTTCTCTTTTACTAATGTAACTCCAAATGATGCCCTAAGTGCCCTCCTCAACCCCTCTAAATGTGCTACCTTGATGGCCTTGACCCTAAACTCCTCTTCCTCTCTGCTTCAGCCATTGACTACACCCTCTCAATGATCCTAAATCTCTCATTCTCTACTGCTTCGGTCCCCTCTTCATAGAAACATGCTGTGATCCTCCCTGTACCCAAAGGGAGTGACCCCTCATCCTCTGGCAACTATCACCCCATGTCTCTCCTACCTACCCTTGCCAAGCTTCAAGAACACATTGTCTGCTCCTGACTCACCTCTTTTCTATCTGACACCTCCTTTTTCACTCCTTTCCAGTCTGGTTTCAGGAAAAAACACTCAACCATTACCTCTCTACTATAGCTCACAGACTCCATCCTAACTGGTATGAACAATGGCCAAATTACCTCTGCAATTTTTGTTGACCTGGCCAAGGTCTCTGTCACCGTCTCTCACTCCCTTCTCCTCAACTCAATTCCGGTAGTGTGCCTATATCCCTCCACTACAAACTGGTTCAAGGCCTATTTTATTGGCAGAACCCAATCAGTTAAGATCTTGGACACCATTTCTCCTCCCTTTCCCTCCCAATTAGCACTGGAGTCCCCCAGTGCTCTGTATTAGGGCCCTCCTAGTCTTCTTAAATGTCCTTCCCTCTGTTTGCTTCCCATCTTCCACTATACATATGTATGCCAATGTTACAGTCCTGTATGCATCTGGATCCTGTCCTGATGAGGTTACAACCAGCTTATAGCAAGACTTCAACAAGGTTCAGCTTTAGTTTGCTAACCATCAAATTTTCCTTGGTGCCAAGAAGACTATCTTCATGAACTTTGGCACAAGGCAGGGACTCTATAGGCTTCCCTCCCTACCCACTTTGCACACTTTTGATGGGACTTTACTTGAGGACACACCCTCCTTCAGGTACTTAGGTGTTTGGTTGGACCAGCAACTAAACTTCTCTGGACATACTGACACCATCCAGAAAAAACCTCACTCCAAGCTTGGTGCCCTGTTTAGGAACCATATGTGCATCCCTCCCACGGCTAGGCATGAACTTGTTCAGAAGATGATATTTCCAATTTTCAACTGCTGTGACATAGTCTATGGTGCTGACCCTAAGTCCTCCATAGCCAGATTGGACACCCTCTTCAATTCCTTCTGCTGCTTTGCCCTGGATGCCCCCATCGCATCCATCACTGTGATCTTTATAGTGCCCTGTCCTACCCCTTTCTTACAAATAGGTGACTCTCCCACTGTGCTAAATTCCCCTCCATGCATTGGTTTGGTGAACTCCCTTCTTACCTCACCTCCTCCTTTATAACACCCCCCAAATTCCCATTCCTTTAGCTCAACTGACTCCCATACCCTGGTTGTCCCCCGCAGATACACCCAAATCAGTCACTCCAGTTACTCTCACCACCTCCCAAAAATTTGGAATTCCCTCCCACTCTCAAATCCGGCACTCATCCTCCACCTACTACATCTGCTCTGCCCTCGATAATTACCTTGCACCTAGCTGCTCCTGCCATGTCTCTCCCTAATTCGATTCTCTAAGACCTGGACAAAACCTACCCCTCTATTGTCACCTTCATTTTACCCTGTGCAAACCCAACCCCCCCAATTTCTAGCTGTCTTCCCCTTTCCTCAAATTGCTCCCCTTTACTGGCCTCCCTTGATCTCTCACAGAATGTAAAGGCCCCTATTGCTCTCCATGAGTCCCTATCCTACCCACCCAAGGAGCTTGTATCTCTCATTTACTCCCTTCCTCCACAATCCTAAAGGGGTCTGTCTGGGACACTGCCTTATCCCCTTCTCTCTGGTCCCCCCATCCCCTTATAGGGTTCCTCGCATCCTGAGGGGGTCTCCAGGGACACGACACTTCCCTCACTCCCTACCTCCCCCCCTTTTCTTTCATTTAAGCCCTTGTTTACTTATTAATCCGGCACTTATTATTGTTCACTTTTTCTACATATTATGTGCAACACTGTTGTAACACTGTCTGTAACACCTGCCTTACAACTGTATGTTATTGTTGATCTTGTAACTTAAATGTTTAATGTCTCATTCCTATTATACCCCTTCCCCCCAGGTCACACCGGGAAATGAGCAACATATCGCTCAGTGTGCCTTCCTGGAGAAATATTTCAATAAATTAATAAAAAGTAAATGGCATGCAGGGGTGAAGCCCCCTGAAACACAGAAAAAAGGAAAACTTTGCATATTGGGAGGCCATGTTTCTGGCTGCTGGGGTTGGGTTAGTAAAACTCGGGGAACCAAATTTCTGGATTTCATAACATATCCCTAAGTCTTCAGCAGCCATGCATGTAGATGAAAGGATTGGAAGAACAGTATGCTCCAGGGATTATAAGGAACTTGAGCAGACTAGATAGATCTCTGGTCTTTTTCTCCCGTCATTGTCTATATTTCAGTGACTTCAGATTCTGCTGGATCAGTGACCATTGATCCTGTGACAGAAGCCCTATTCATTCTGGAAGCTAAATCAGGGATTCCACTGCTACAGTTGCAGCAAAGATGTCATCAGATATTTTCTGATATTACTAAAGAGATTCTCCTTAGTGGCTCACTAGTAGTACTTCAGGCAGGTGGGAAATTTCTCCAGAGATATCTCAAAATTTTAGAAATTATCTGAACATGTCTTTGGCTGCAACTTTAGATGTCACAGACGTAAAAATGAAATCTGACATGGCCAATAATGGCCATTAGTATCAGAGAGGTTCTCTACTCCCAAAGCTTGAGCAAAACCCTCTAATGAGGGGTATTGGAAGAAAGGCATAAAGGATCCTTCCTTTCCAGGAGAGGGACAACTCATCTCACCCAAAAACTCCATGACCTGGAGCAAGCAAGCAAAAATCCTGTAGTTTTGCATTGTGTGTGACAAAAAAGGTCCAGCTCTGGATGACCCATCTTGTGAAGAGGCTCTTCATCAAGGATGTCAGAAGTTTCCATTCATGAGCCAAGGACTGGGACGTACTTAGCCTATCTTCTAAAATGTTATGGGCACCTAGGAGAAACATGGCAAACAGCTATTTGCCATGAGATGTGGCCCAGTACTACAATATCATCAGTGATCTACACAGAAAAGAGTGTTTACCTTCTCATTTGTTTATGTGGGGAGGCCAGCACTTACATGAGTCTAGAAGGCTTGTAAGACAAGTAGAGCAGCCCTCATCTCTTAGAATGTTGATGTGCCAAGAGCTGTCCAGCAGGGACCAACAATCTTACACTTGGAGGGTGCTCAGATGAGCACTTCAGCTGGAACCTGACATATACTGTTTGTAACATCTTCCTTACAACTGTATGTTAATGTTGAACTTATAACTTGAATGTTTAATGTCTCATACCTAATGTACCCATTCCCCCCAGGTTGCACCAGGAGATGAGCAACTTGTCGCTCAGTGAGCCTTCTTGGTGAAAGATTTCAATAAATAAAATAAATATCCATGGTTAATATCTGCAGAGGCACAGGATAAAACTTGCAAAGTCCAGCATCATATTGTGGTGATCCAGCCACCACAGAAGAGCGTGTCTGAGAGAAGAGGTGACCAAAAGCATCTGTTCCAGGTCAGGTGACAACTGTTCCCACTGTACTCTAACTGTCCATTATAGTATGCACATGCAGAGACAGGCATAAGGGACAGCAAAGATGATAGCAGCTGTCAGATCAAGAAGTCTCAGCAGCTCATGGAGACATAGAGCGCAATTTTCAAAGGTTAGAGAATGGTGCAAGACATTTGTGCCAGAAAAATATGACTCAAGGAACAAGCTGCTTCAAAATTTACATCAGTTCTGATTTTCTAACACTGCTTGCATCAAAAGCAGAACTGTCAAAAAAGGACATGTCATGCTTGGACAAAGGGAGTGGTGATGAATAAGGCAGCCAGCCAGCTATGCAGAAATGCTGTCTCTCCAAATAGCACTACACAGTAGGCAATAGTCTTGTTGAACAAACTACTTTAACAATGCAAAGTGAAAAGCTGGCTTGGATCCAGAACCCCAGTGCTTCAGCTCTATCTAGGCCTTTGTCAGTGGCCAGATCTAGTGGCCATCAGATACATCCACCCTTTATACAGTGTGCATATGTAAATTTAAATATCATTTAAATATAATTCCGTGCAGATTATGCCAATATAAGTTGTAAAGAACACTTAAGTTAAGGCACAATCCAATGTAGTGGAATACTTAAAACAATGAAAAGAATGATTAGTTCAACATTCATACTGCAGTACAGAAAATACATGTGAACTTTGAATAAATATGATCTTCCACTGAATCAGTTTCCAAAGGGCACCCTTCTCAGGATAAATCTCTGCCCACATCTTTGTTTATATATCAAACAGAGAAAATCTTATAAAGCTTTCATACATAGAAAAGAGACAGATAGTACACTGTGTTAAGTTTTCCAGTAAAAGCTGGTGGTGGTGGGAGGGGATCCAAATCATTTACCAAAAAGAAACAAAAAATTAACTGAAAAAGTAAATAAAAAAGCATGAAAATGATAAAATTGTAATAATTATAAACAAGCATTTGTCAATGCTGAAATTCATCGTTGGAATTACTGTTGGTATGCATTGATTGGCAGGACTACAGTTCCCAGCAGAAAGAAAAAGTTATGCTACCAAGTTCACATTCCCGTTAAAATACAGTGAAGTGCATACCTGTTTCATCAATTTGTGATCTGGCTTTGAAGAGTGAAGATGTGTCTGCGGTTCAGAGAAGATTAGGGCACTGGAGCCCTGCCATGGGTTGGGGGGACATTATGGTTAAAAACCTTTAATGCCACAGGCATTTGTTGATATTTGCACTACAAATTATCAGCATGCACAGTCCATGCAGAATTTGTGTGCAGAGAGAGGGTAGCTAACTTTCCTAACGAAACAAAATCCAAATCACAATCTGCACTCTATGCACAATCATTACCTAGATAGTTGTGTTGCCACACATTTCTTTTTATTGTGGTTGATATTTTGCTGCAGTAAATATTTCATTCAAATCTTGAGTCTTTTCAGCATTCCAGCACTTCAACATTACACCACAACTTCTCTTGGTGTCTCCAAAACTGAACTGACCCCGGCACTTTAACCAGAGTGTGGTCTTCCTCAGGGAATGATTAGTGTTCAGTTATGCTGTCCTTAAATAGCCAACTTAATCATGAACACCTGTTAGTCCCCGGTGTTCATTTAAACCCATAACATTTTTGGGGCATTTTAAGTGGCTCTTGAGGGATTTGAACCTTTTACCTTTATAAATTTGTTTTTTTAACTTTTTAAGCTTTTTTAATTCTTTTCATCATTTAAATATCAAAAATAATCAACAAAAATGACAATAAAGTTAATATGCAACATAGAGCTCTATTTCTGGCTCTATTTTACTGGTAATTTTCTTTCTTTTGTTTTAACTTTTAACTTTTTTAATTTTTTTGCCAGTAACAATCAATGAGCCAGAATATATTTTTCACTAGTATTAGTGTGATCCAATCACATTTTTATGGTCTCAATTTTTCTTTACAGGTCTTCTTGGAAGCTTCCAATATTTTCTTCCTTCAAAACCTATTATTACCACATGTGTCTTTATTTTGGTTCAAGATAGCCAGCCTGAGAGTGGGTCCCAAGATGACAGCCTGGGTAAAGAATTGGCTGGAGAATAGGACACAGAGAATAATAGTAAATGGAGTCCACTCTGAAGAAAGGGGGGTTACTAGTGGGGTACCGCAGGGTTCAGTATTAGGACCGGTCCGCTTCAATGTCTTTATATGACATTGCAGAGGGACTGGAAGGAAAAGTATGTCTCTTTGCAGATGACACAAAGATCTGCAACAGAGTTGATGCACAAGGGGTGGAAAGGATGAGAAGGGACTTGGCAAGGTTAGAGGAATGGTCAAATGTATGGCAGCTTAGATTCAATGCTAAGAAGTGCAAGGTAATGCACCTGGAAAACAAAAACCCAGGGGAAGAGTACACAGTGGGGGGTGAGATACTAACAACAACAAAAATGGAAAGGGACCTGGGGGTAGTCATATCAGATGACCTAAAGGTGGGCAAGCAATGTGAGAGGGCAGCAAGGAGGGCTGGGGGGATACTGGGATGCATAGGGAGAGGCATCACCAGTAGAAAACAAGAAGTTATTATCCCTCTGTACAGGCAGCTGGTGAGACCCCATCTGGAGTACTGCGTGCAGTTCTGGAGACCCAATCTCCGCAAAGACATAGACAGGATGGAAGCTGTCCAGAGGAGGGCAACTAAAATGGTGCAGGGTCTGCACCGGAAGACGAATGAAGAGAGACTTAAGGAGCTTAAAATGTACAGCCTTGAGGAAAGGAGGGAGAGGGGGGACATGATTGAAATTTTCAAGTACCTCAAGGGAATCAACAAAGTCCAAGAGCGTAGCATCTTTCAAAAAAAGAGGTGCACAAGAACAAGGGGGCACAATTTGAAGATGGGGAGGTGGCTCAGAGGTAATTTAAGGAAGTATTTTTTCACAGAGAGGGTTGTGGATGCATGGAACAGCCTTCTGGAGGAGGTTGTGGAGTCAAAAACAGTGGTGGAATTCAAGCATGCATGGGACAGTCATAAGGCAATTCTAGGGGGGTGGGGATAGGAAGAAGTAGGCTGCTGGTTAACTAGGATCTGCAGCTTATCCATTAGGTAGGGAAATGGGCAGACTGGGTGGGCCAGGCGGTCCTTATCTGCTGTCAAATTCTATGTTTCTATGTTTCTATGTTTCTCTATTTTACAACATGGCCTTTTATGACCCCTACTTCATGAAAGCATTTGGGACCTCTGCTCATGAACAGTGGCACAGTGATTTTGTTAATCTGTCCCAAATGTTGATTTCTCACAGCAACCATGCCATTTTGCACCAGATTTGTGAAAACACAGTTCAGGCAGGATGTGAAAAATTACAGCTGTAGCATTCATAGGGAGGTGTGAAGAGATTGCACTGTTGAACATCTGGTGTGAACGTATTAAAAAATGATTGAATGTACAAGCATATGTGGAAACTACAAAACACACACTCGTAACAGTCATTTAGTGGAATAATTTCACCAAAATTTCATCATAGGCATGTGTGGCCTCTGCTCATGAACACTGTCACTATAATTTTCTTAATCTGTCCCGAATGTTGATTTCCCACAGAGACTGTGCAATTGTGTGCCAGATGTGCAAAAACACATTTTGGGCAGGATGTGAAGAATGGCAGCTGTACTGTTCATAAGGAGGTGTAAAAAACTGCCAATGTTGAAAATCTTAAGTGAAAATATTACAAATTCTCAATGTTATGAGTGTGCGAGGAAACTGCGCAGTGCACACTCATAACACAGTCATTTTATGGACTTTTGTTGCCAAATTTTCAACATAGGCATTTTGGGACCTGTGCTCAAGAATGGTGTCACTGTGATTTTCTTAATCTGTCCCAAATACTGATTTCCCACAGCGACTGCGCTATTCTGTGCCAGAAGTTCAAAAACACATTTCAGCCAGGATGTGAAAAATGACAGCTATGCTTCATGAGGAGGTGTAAAAAAATGCCAATGTTGAAAATCTGCAGTGAAAATATTACATATTCATGACGTTACAAGTGTGCATGGAAACTGCACAATGCACGCTTGTGACACAGTCATTTTTTTGAATTTTTTCACCAAATTTGCAACATAGGATTTTTGGGAGCCCACCTTGTGAACAGTGACACTGTCATTTTGTTAATCAGTCCCGAAAGTTGATTCCATGCAGTGACCACAAAATCACCTTTTGGGACCTAATAACCAGATGTCAGTCACTAAATTCATGAGGTGGGGTCACAAGAACACAATGTTGAAAATTTGGAGCCAAAATTCACACAAATGGCCTAGATATGCACCAAAGTTGAAAAAAACAAACATTTATGCAGTTACACAGCTTACTCTCATTTCTTCAGTTTGCAGTTGGCTTTGAAGAGTGCAGATGTGTTCCTGTTCCACCGAAGATTGTTGCTTGACTCCGGAGGTAATTACGGGTGGGGGTATGTGGGGATGTGGGTGTGCAGAGGGTGGGTGCAGGTTGGGGGAGGGAGGAATGGCAGACTGTGAGGGAATGTTTTCTGGTTTACAGGTTTAAAAAAAAACATAAATCCAGGGAGAGAATGTTTTCTTTTTTAACAGGGACTTTGGCACGCTGAGGTGGGCTCCCAGTGTGCCACCAGAGTGTTTGTTGGGGGGCTGTAGCAGATGGGAATTGGGCACCCCATCAGCACATACCAAGTGTTTGGGGGGACAAGAGCCAAGGGAGATTGGGCACCACCCATGGCACACAACAAATGGGGGGGCATTATGCTGATGGGGACTGGGCTCCACCATTGGTAAATGAAATGGAAGGGGCCAAAAGGGGTATTGGGCACCCCCATCAGTTTGTTTATTTGAAATGGCAAGGGGGCATGCCAACAGCTTCGGCTCAGCATGTTCACACTGCTGTAAGCTACAGCAGTGTGGATGTGCAACCAGGAATTTAACAATGCAGGAATGCAACATCAAAGAACTGAGTTGCCCCACTATTGGTGCAGCTCTGTCCTTTGAAAAGTTGGCCAACTCCACCTCAACAGCTGAAAGGGAGTCATCATCAGCCTGCAGACTGATTCACCTGCCACTGAACTGCCCCTAGAAATGGAGCTCTCCATTGGGTACACCCCTGTATAGCACCTCTTATAGCAATGAGTTCATCTGCTCCTGTGCACCATGACAAACTTAAAAAGTGCTCGTCAAGGACAGGCATCTTCCTAGCCAGATAGGTTAAATTCAGTTAAATACAGATACGTTATGAGTATCCTTCAAGTCAAGTCACAAAAGACTGTGCTCCAATAGTGCGTGTTACTGGGCTAGGAAATGCAAGGATACTAAATAACTGCTAGCACAAAATCCTTACTAGCACAAAATCTTTCATGACCATGGCAGAAAATTAAGTGAGATAATGTAATGTACTGCCATGAGCTGAGTTGCTGAAAAAGTCACCTCTTGTTTTATATATATATATATATATATATATATATATATATATTATATATATATATATATATATATATATATTATACTGGTCCAGTAGGGCCAGTATAATTCTGATTTGTATGAGTGTTTAATGTTAAAGGGCAATTGTTCCTGGTTAATAACTTTAAATTGGTTTCACATATTTTCCTGAAATTTGGCATGCATTATCTGATGGGAAAGGTCTGTTGATGTACCAAATGTGGCTTGAATCCCTTTTGAGACTTTTGAGCTATAAAGTGTTAAATATACACCGATTTCACTGGTTTTTGCTGTTTTTTCGGTCACCTGTATCTCAGAAACAGCTTTAGGTGCTGGGCTGAAATTTTCATGGTAGAAAGCCTAGGCCTCACAGATGTGCATTTTGAAGGTTTGGTAAAACAATAGTAATCCATCCCAAAGTTATTAAATCTTGAGTTTGCCATTATTTCCTATGGGAGAAAATAGATGTGAAAGTGAAAGTGATTTTTGCACACTGCCATCCAGTTTTGCATATTTTGCACCTGAATAACTTTGCAACACTCCAGCAGATTTGCAGGAAATTTGACAAGCATCAGCATAGGGCACATATCTCTTGACTTGACAAATTTGGTTTGAATTCCTTGTTTGGTTTCTGAGATACACAGTGTTGAAAAAAAAAAAACATTTTTGAGGGGTTTGCTGTTTTGTTTATTAATGTTAAAGGGCAATGTTTGGATCTTAATAACTTTGTAATGGTTAAAGTGATTTCTAAGAAATTTGGCATGCATAATTACCCTGGGGAGGTGTTTGTAAATGACACATTTTATTTTATTAGCTTTAGCTGTTTCTGAGATACAGACTGTTAAAAATAAAGGTTTGGGGAGGTTTGACACTTTTTTTGTCCACCTGTATCTAGGAAACGGCTTTAGCTTTTGGGCTGACATTTTCAGGGTAGAAAGCCTTGGCCTCACAGATGTGCCTTTTGAAGATTTGGTGGGAAAATATAAATGTGTTCCAAAGTTATGACATGTTGAATTTCCCATTATTTCTTATGGGGAAAAATAGATGTCCCACACAACACAGGATTCTGCTTCGAACTAGGATTCTGCTTTGAACTAGGGTTCTGATTTGAACCAGGATTGGGCTTCAACCTAGGATTCTGCTCTGAACTAGGATTCTGCTTTGAACTAGGATTCTGGTTTGTATGAGCCCTATGAAAAGGGATTCTGCACTGAACAAGGACGCTGCTTTGAAGTACTAAATCCCTTTTGGTAGACAGAACCAACACAATGGGGGAACAGGAATCAACAGTCAACCAACCCTGCCTATTCTACAGCCCCCAGGACCCCACCCCAGGCTGCATAAACCTCCTAGAGTTTTTTTTTAAACATAATCTCCACTCTGGGGTGATCTGCCAGGCTTTGTTTTCTGCAACACTGTGAACTGAGATTTAAATTTACTATAGGACTGAATGAATGCTGACCTTTTTGGCCGGTTTTCCAGCTTGGTGCTTTTCAACTGAGTTTAACACTCTGGTAAGTGCACCTCATGCTTGACGGGTAAACGTTTTGTGACATTGAGCTACTGTCTTTTGTGCTTTTTGCTATTTCAATATATTATTCCTCCCCTCAGCCACCACCACCAGCACAGTAGGACACTGCAGAGCCCACTCCCAGTGTCCCAGATAAAGCAACCCTCTCCCACTGTGGGACATTTGGGGAACCCACTCCCAGTGTCCTGAAATATGTAGGTAATGGTTTTGCCAACAGCAGGGTGCTCAATTCCATGTCAGCACTACACTCACCCCCACCAGCAGTGTGTGACTCTAGGGAGCCCACTCCCAGTGTACATAGTGTACCCAGTTATGTTGTACCCCCAGAGCAGTGTGGGACACTGGGGAAACCCATGCGCAGTGCCCTGAGAAATGGTTCTACTGTTCCTGTGAAAAAAGCAAACAGTTCACAACATCTTTTTTAAACTCCTATAAAAAAGATCTCTCATTGTTTCCCCATCCACCTCTCACATCCTGACCCTCCCACTGAGCAACCAACCACCCCATTCCCCCTTGCCCAATACTTACCAACTGAGGTCGGTGACTTTCATCTTCTGTGGACTGGGACACATCTGCACTCTTCAAAGTCAAACAGTGAACTGAAGAATAAAGGTAAGTGCCATACAGAGGTGGTCAGTGGCATTTTGAACATACTGTATGTTAATATCTCGGCCATTTGTAGGTATTTTACATATATACATAGACACTGTTGGCAGATAAATGTCTATGGCCCACCCAGTCTGCCCAGTTGAGCTTGTAAGTTCACTTTACATTTTCTAGAAGTCTGTTGCCCCTTACCTTTGACCTCCAGAATACCCTTATGCCTACCCCATGCATTATTTAATCCCGTAGTTGTTTCAACCCCCACCACTTCCTCTGGCAGGGTGTTCCACTTGTCCACTACCCTTTCGGTGAAGAAATTCTTCTTCATGTTTCATCTGAATTGCCCTCCCTCCAACTTCATCCTATGCCCTCTAGTTCTGGAACATCTTTTTCACTAGAAAATAGTGTATTCCTGTATCCTGTTCCTCCCTATAAGGTACTTGTATGTCTCTATCATATCCCCTCTCTCTCCCTCCTCTCCTCCAGGGAGTTCATATTCAGGTCCTTCAGCCTGTCCTCACAGGACTTGTGATGCAATCCCTGTACCATCCTTGTTGCCCTCTTCTGAACCTTCTCTACCCTGTCTATATCCTTCTGTAGGTAAAGTCTCCAGAACTGCACAATGTACTCCAGGTGGGGTCTCACTAGTGTCTTGTATATTGAAATTATCACCTCCTTTTTCTTGCTGGTGATGCTCCTTACTATAGAAACATAGAAACATAGAAACATAGAATTTGATGGCAGATAAGGACCGCTTGGCCCACCCAGTCTGCCCATTTCCCTACCTAATGGATAAGCTGCAGATCCTAGTTAACCAGCAGCCTACTTCTTCCTACCCACACCCCCTAGAATTGCCTTATGACTGTCCCATGCATGCTTGGAATTCCACCACTGTTTTTGACTCCACAGCCTCCTCTGGAAGGCTGTTCCATATATTCACAATCCTCTCTGTGAAAAATACTTCCTTAAATTACCTCTGAGCCGCCCCTTCTATCTTCAAATTGTTCCCCTTGTTCTTGCACACCTCTTTTTGAAAGATGCTACCTCTTGGACTTTGTTGATTCCCTTGAGGTACTTGAAAGTTTTATCATGTCCCCCTCTCCCTCCTTTCCTCGAGGCTATACATATTAGCTCATAAGTCTCACTTCATATGTCTTCCGGTGCAGACCCTGCACCATTTTAATTGCCCTCCCTCTGGACAGCTTCCATCCTGTCTATGTCTTTGCGGAGATTGGGTCTCCAGAACTGCACGCAGTACTCCAGATGGGGTCTCACCAGCTGTCTGTACAGAGCGATAACAACTTCTTGTTTTCTGCTGGTGATGCCTCTCCCTATGCATCCCAGTATCCCCCCAGCCCTCCTTGCTGCCCTCTCACATTGCTTGCCCACCTTTAGGTCATCTGATATGACTACCCCCAGGTCCCTTTCCATTTTTGTTGTTGTTAGTATCTCACCCCCCATTGTGTACTCTTCCCCTGGGTTTTTGTTTCCCAGGTGCATTACCTTGCACTTCTTAGCATTGAATCTAAGCTGCCATACATTTGACCATTCCTCTAACCTTGCCAAGTCCCTTCTCATCCTTTCCACCCCACCTTGTGCATCAACTCTGTTGCAGATCTTTGTGTCATCTGCAAAGAGACATACTTTTCCTTCCAGTCCCTCTGCAATGTCGCTTATAACATTGAAGAGGACCGGTCCTAATACTGAACCCTGTGGTACCCCACTGCTAAACCCCTTTTTCAGAGTGGACCTCATTTACTATTACTCTCTGTGTCCTATTCTCCAGCCATCCTTACCCAGGCTGTCATCTTGGGACCCACTCCCAGGCTGGCTAATTGTATATTAATCTTTGTGTGGGACTGTGTCAAATGCCTTGCTAAAGTCTAGGTAGGCCATGTCCACAGTCCCTCCCTGATCTACTACTTTGGTCACCCAGTCAAAGAAATCTATCAGATTTGTCTGGCATGACCTTCCCGCTGTGAAGCCATGCTGCCTTGGGTCCTGTGCCCCTCTGGCCTCTAGATATGCAACAATTCTTTCCTTCAGAAGTGATTCCATCATTTTCCCTACTATGCATCCCAGCATACTTTTTTGCTTTACCTGCTGCCTTGACACACTGTTTCCCTACCTTGAGGTCATCAGAGATGATAACCCCAAGGTCCCTTTCCTGCTTGGTGGATGCTATATCCTCACCCCCCAACTTATATGTTGTTCCATGGTTTTTGTGCCCCATATGCATTATCTTGGACTTCTTTGCATTGAATTTCAACTGCCAAACCCCTGATCATTTGTCAAGAATCTGCAAGTCCCTCCTCATTCTGTCTATACTCTCTGGCATGAACCAGATTTTCAACATGGACTTTTTGGGACCTAACCTCATGAACACTGGCACTGTCATTTTGTTACTCTGTCCTGAAAGATGATTTCACTGTGGCTGAAAGAAATCACCTTTTGGGACTGAGCAATGAAATGCAAATGCCATTGTGCATGAGGTGGGATCCCAAAAAGCACATGTGGAAAATCTGGTGCACAAATACCCCAAAATGCCCAAGTTATGCATGGTCATTGAAATTTTCCTTCGAACACATATAACTTTGCCAATTTATATTTTCACTCTAAATTTTCAACATAGCCACTTTTCACACCACCTCATGTACAGTACATCTGCATTTCTCACATCCTGCCCAAAATGTGCTTTTGCACCTGTGGAGCAGAATGGTGCGGTCGATGTGCAAAATTACCTTTTGGGATTGAGTAACAAAATGACAGTGC
The DNA here is from genome assembly GCA_016271365.2 of Neoceratodus forsteri. NCBI lineage: Eukaryota > Metazoa > Chordata > Ceratodontiformes > Ceratodontidae > Neoceratodus > Neoceratodus forsteri. Next base: position 898,660,314 of record CM057459.1, read on the forward strand.
CAGTGTTCATAACGTACGGTCACAAAAAGGCAATGTTGAAATTTTGGAGCAAAAGTAACAAAGAACACCTGACTTAGACACTATCAATGACATTTTCCTATGCATGCATGTAACTGCAAATCATTTATATTTTCACTCCAAATTTTGAGCATAGTCATTTCTTCACAGCACCTCATGAATACTTCAGCTGTAATTTCTCACATCCTGTCCAAAATGTATTTCCACAGCTGTGGCACAGAATGGCATTTTGCCATGGATTAAGAAATTTGCACCTGCAGTATGAGGGTTATGAGGTGGGGTGATAAGAAGACTATGTCAAAAATTTGGGGTCACAATGTGAAAAAAAAATGGCAAACTTATGAGTATTTGTTGCAATTTTGTTACATACCTATCTCAAAAAGTAAGGAAATTCATTGCAAAAAAACTCTGTTTTACAAAACCAGTAAGGGTTTCCATTACACCTTCAAAAATAAGGAAATTCAATGTTAGGGTTAATATGTGTATCAGCACAACACCACCAATCTCTGCAAACATTAGAAACAAAACAGTTATTTGATATATCCCTTGCTGTCCTTCCACCTAACTCGTAACATAGAAACATAGACTTTGAAGGCAAATAAGGATCACTTGGCCCACCTAGTCTACCCATTTCCCTACCTAGAGGATAAGCTGCAGATCCTATTTAACCAACAGCCTATTTCTTCCTACCCCACACAAAAATTGCCTTATGTCTGTCCCATGCATTCTTGAATTCTCTCACAGTTTTAGACCCCACAACCTCCTCAGGAAGGCTGTTCCATGCGTCCACCACCCTCTCTGTGAAAAAATACTTCCTCACATTGCCCCTGAGCCGTCTCCCCTCTATCTTCAGATTGTGTCCCCTTGTTCTTGCACATCCCTTTTTCTGAAAGATGCTACCCTCTTGGACTTTGTTGATTCCACTGAGGTACTTAAATGTTTCTATCATGTCCGCCCTCTTCCTCCTTTCCTCAAGGGTATACATATTAAGCTCCTTTAGTCTCTCCTCATATGGTTTCTCTTGCAGACCCTGTACCATTTTACTTGCCCTCCTCTGAACTGCCTCCATCCTGTCTATGTCCTTACGGAGATGGGGTCTCCAGAACTGGATGCAGTACTCCAGATGGGGTCTCACCAACTGTCTGTGCAGGTGGATAATAACTTACTGTTTCCTGCTGGTGATACCTCTCCTTATACATCCCAGTATCCCACCAGCCATCCCTACTGCCTTCTCACATTGCTTGCCAAACTTAAGGTCATCTGATATGATTACCCCCAGGTCCCTTTCCATTTTTGTTGTTGTTACTACCTCCCCCCCCATTGTGTAATCTTCCCCTGGGTTTTTGTTTCCCAGGTGCATTACTTGCACTTCTTTGCATTGAATCCAAGCTGCAATACTTCTGACCATTCCTCCAACCTTGCCAAGTCCCTTCTCATCCTTTCCACGCCTCCTTGTATATCAACCCTGTTGCAGATCTTTTGTGTCATCTGCAAAGAGGCATACTTTTCCTTCCAGTCCCTCTGAAATGTCACTTATAAAGACATTAAAAAGGACAGAACCCAGTACTGAACCCTGTGGTACCCCACTAGTAACCCCCCTTTCTTCAGAGTGGACTCCATTTACAATTACCTTCTGTGTTTTGTTGTTCAGCCAATGTTTTACTCAGGCTACCACCCTGGGACCCACTCCAAGGCTAGTTAATTTGACTACTAATATTTTGTGTGGGACTGTGTCAAATGCCTTGCTAAAGTCTAGGTAGGCCATGTCCACAGCCCCCTCCCTGGTCTACTACTTTGGTCACCCAGTCAAAGAAATCAATTAGATTCATCTGACATGACCTTCCTGCTGTGAACCCATGCTGCCTTGGGTCCTGTGCCCCACTGGCCTCTAGGTACTCAACAGTTCTTTCCTTCAGAAGTGATTCCATCACTTTCCCTACCACAGAGGTCAAACTGACAGGTCTGTAGTTTCCTGCCTCTGTCTTGGTCCCACTTTTGTGAAGGGGAATCACATCCACCTTCTTCCAGTCCTCGGTACCACACCATCCTCCCATGATTTATTAAAAAGGGTAGTCAGTGGTGTCACTAGTTCTCTGCTTAATTCTTTTAGAATTCTGGGGTGAATTCCATCTGGACCCATTGCTTAGTCCACCTTCAGTTTTAGGAGTTCTTTCAGAACCCTTTATTCTGTGAAAGGACTGGGATCGACCCCCCTCTCCAGAGTGCTTCTGTTAATTGGATTTGGCACCTCCCCCACTTCCTCTTTTGTGAATACTGAACAGAAGTATTCATTCAGTATCCCTGCTTTTTCACTGTCACTCTCTGCCCACCCACCATCCATTCTATTCAGCCTCACTATCCCTCTCTTTGTCTTTCTACACTCCCTGATATACCTATAAAAGTTTTATCCACCTTCTTAACTGAGTTAGCTATCTATTCCTCAGTTTGTGCCTTTGCTATTCTGACTACCTTCCCTGCTTCCTTCTGCCTTAATTGGTACAGTTCTCTGTCCTGCTTCTTCTGTGTCTTCTTATACTTCCTAAATGCTATCTTTTTCTCCCTAAAATTTCACCGCAACCTCTTTTGAGAACCATAGTGGCTTTTTCTTTCATTTTGATTTGTTTATTTGCTTTACACAAAGGCTTGTTGCCTCTGTGATGGCAGTTTTGATATTTCCCCAATGTTGCTCCACCCCTCCTTCTAGCCTGTTTGCTAGTGCTTTTCTAAGGCACTCTCCAATCTTGCCAAAGTCAGCCCTCCTGAAGTCCAGAACCCTCACTTTTGTATGGCTTCACTCTGTAGCTGAGTTTATCGTGAACCACACTGTTTGGTGGTCACTTGTTCCCAAATGGCTACCCACTTCTAGATCTGAGATCCTCTCCCTGTCCCCATTTGAGAGTATGAGGTCTAAGATTGCTCCCTCATGAGCAGGTTCCAAAACTAGCTGTCTGAGGCATGCCACCTGAAGGGCATCAAGAATGGCCCTGCTTTTTTTTGCTTTGTTAAATACCTCACGCTGGTACTCCAGCTGAAGCTGAAACTGACAGAATATCTCGTTCCTGAAAGAGCTGCTGCTTTGAGAGACTTTGCGCCACTGCTCCCAAATCCCTCCAGTTACCGTAAGCATTAACAGCTGCTGTGAGGGGGCAGAACTGGAGAGGTAGCGTCACCATTTTGGGAGGGGCGGACTTTGTGAAATACCTTGTGCTGGTACTGCATGAGCATGAGTGGCGTGAGCACCACTCGGTAACAAAATGGTGAGATAAAAAGTTTTTACTAATATATAGAAGTTGTGATTGCTAAAGTGATAGTATTAGTTTATATTTTAGCTTAACTGTATAAATAGTTTTATCATACAGGTTTCTAACCGTCCAATAGAATGGATTTATTTCATAGGCTGCTGTTTCAACTGTGTGTCTTTTTGTTATTAACAGTGAAATGAATAACCCCATGCCAACTAGAAGTTTCAAATTCCTTAGCAATTAAGGTTGGCCCTGTATTAAAAATGAGAGCATTATTAGCAAAAGGGGTTATGGAACATAGAGGGCAATGTAGAAACTCCTTTTTTATGATTAGAGACCAATTAAACAAAAAATTATTTGATATAAGCCATATGGTTCCTGGGCAGACTAAATATAGAAATTGTTATTAATATCATTGATTCTGGGGGGAGATATAGAAACAAATCCAGGACCAGGTAGATATGGAGACATAAAAATCATTTATGATAATGCCAGAAGTTTAAAGAAAAAAGGGGATATAATGAAATCCTGGGTAGAAACAGAATCTCCTGAAATAGTGGCATTAACTGAAACTTGGTTAAATAAAAGTATAGACACCAAAGAATTTGAATCTGAGGGTTATAATAGCTATAGATTGGATAGGAAGGGAATGCGAGGCAGGGGTGTATTAATGTTTATAAAATGGGAACTTGGACAAATCTCAATTTTGTTTGCAGACCAGGTGGGAAAAATAGATTGTTTATTAGTTAAGGTTCAAAATTTTCAACTGGTACTGGGGGCTTTTTATGCTCCCCCCAAGACTCCAATAAGTGAATTTTGATAATCTAGCATCAGTTATTCAAAAGGTTTCAATGAGCTGTGAATTAATGTTAATTGGCGACTTCAATGCAGCATGGGGGAAACCAAGGGACCTTGCTTTGGAGAAAAGCTTTAAAATTTTAGAGGTAGAACAGAAGATTATACTTCCTACTAGGAAAACTTCTCATCTCAGTGTTGGTAATATATTGGATTTAAATTTTGTTACAACAAAAATTAATATGAGAGCAATCGAAGTAAAGCAACCAGTGATGGGAGATCACAGCTCAATAAGTTGTTTATTTATTATGGAAGATAAAAAATGTAATCATACTCGAAATTTTCCATTAAAAATAAAACGTAGAAATTTCAAAAACTATAACAAAGAAGTATTTGTGGCTAGACTTTTTTCAGTAAGATGGGATAGACTATTTTTGATACCTTCTGTGAATATAGCGATTCAGGAATTCTCAAAATGGTTTTTAGAGATTTGTGATGAATTGGATCCCTTTCGTACATGTATGCAAAGAAAATTACACGTCCCTTGGGTTTCAGAAAAAATAAAAAAATTAATACGAGGTAAAAATTGCTTGTGGAAAAAGGCGAGTAAATCTTTACAAAATGAGGACAGGGAAGAATATAAAAAAAGCTAGAAATGATTTGAAATTTCAAATAAAAAAATTGAAACAAAAATATTTTGAAGATAAAATTAAACAGACTACAGATAACAATAAAAAGTACTGGTCATTATTGAAATCTTTTGAGACGCCCCAGATGTATGGCCCACCTATTCAAATGATAGCTAGAGGTGTCCCCCAGAATACAAAGGAAACATCAAATATTTTAAATGATTATTTTGTTACACTGCCTGATTTGGACCTTATTGATCGAGAATTAGGGGGTGAAGTTAATGAAAAACTGCATGTTAATATTTCGAGGTTTAGTTTTAAAAAAATCTCTTGCAAACAGGTAAAGGTAGAACTTAGGAAGTTAAAAACGAATAAGGCTTTTGGTCTTGATCTTATAGAAAATCAATTTCTGAAAGATTCTGTTCAGGTGATTGCTCCCATACTGACTAAGTTGTTTAATTGGTCTCTGACTGAGGGTGTTTTTCCAGATGTTTGGAAGAACACCAAGATCATTCCTGTATATAAAGGCTCAGGGGATTCATTTCAACCAACAAATTATAGGCCTATTGCTGTATTGTCTGGGTTATCAAAAATTCTGGAAAGATTAATCCAAGTACAATTGGTTGACCACTTGGAAAAGTATTCATTAATAACCAAACAACAATCTGGTTTTCGGAAGGGGTACTCCATGGGCATCGCTCTCACCAATGTGGTTGATGCTATTGCATCAAAAATAGAGGGGGGCTAATCGGTGGGAGTGGTGTTCATGGACTTATCCAAAGCTTTCAACACAGTTAACCATAGGCTTTTGGTTAATCGTTTGGCCAAAATTCGTGTGGTTGAAGAGACAGGAAATTGGTTTAAATCTTACCTTTCAAAAAGAACTCAACAAGTTTGTATAAATGGGGTGTTATCAAATAAATTAAATGTTCAAAGAGGAGTACCTCAGGGCTCCATTTTAGGGCCAATATTGTTTCTGATTTATATTAATAAGGTTGCAGATTGTATAAAACATTCTAGTATAAATCTTTATGCGGATAATACTTTGTTGATTTCTAGTGGTCATACAATTGGTGAAATGCAAAAAAACCTTCAGAATGATTTTACTGCTTTATCGAAATGGCTAACTAAATCTGGCTTAATACTTAATAGTAAAAAAACTAAACTTATGGTTTTTGGAAGAAAGCAAACCCCTTTAAATATTGGTAAAACAAAGGTTATTATAAAAACTTTAAGTGATGAAATGTTAGAACAGGTTACAGTATATAAATACTTGGGTGTTTGGATAGATTCATCATTGAAATTTGAACATCGTATAACAGAAACTATTATTAAGGTAAATAAAAGGTTGGGAGCTTTTAGGCGTTCTAGTTTCTGTAAGAACAGACTAATGAGGGAACAAATCATAAATCAATTTCTTCTTCCAGTTTTGGAATATGGAAATCACATATATGGTTTAGCAGCAAATAGATTGTAATTAAAAATTGACCAATTATATTATAAGATGGCTAGATTTATAATACAAAAAGATTATAAGGCACATCATTGCCATGTGCTTGGTGAATTAGGCTGGATTACGCAGGACAGTAAACGTCAGATTTCTTGGTTAACTCAAATCTTTAAAGTAATAAAATTACAACAACCTGAAAGTCTTTATGATAAACTGGAAACAAGAAAATATGTACATAATTTGAGAGATATAAATTTAAGGGGTTATGCATTTCCAAGGTCCATAAACTCATACAGTAATCTCAGATTTCCGGTCATTGTTAATAAACTATGGGGGGCTTTGAAACCTGTATATTGTAATCAGATTAATGATTTGAAGATATTTTTAATAAGTTTGAGATCTGAACTAAAAGTTCATTGTGATTGTTATAGATGAATGGTTAGATGTTTGATGTATTATATTGTGAATGACTGATTTATGTAAATTTGTAATGTATTTTTTGTTGTTGTAATATATGACTTATGTGTTTAGTAGTATATTCTATTACACTTTACAGGACCATCTTGAAAATAGGACTCTGTCCTAATGATGTGATGTTTCCATCTGAATTCCTGTTTAAAAATAAAGGTTTTAACTAACTAACTAACTTTTGGATGTGGCTGCCTCAAAGGTGCTCCAGTTAACATCTGGCATATTAAGGTCCCCCATCAACAGTATCTCCCCTTTCTCTGCCATCCTAAGTATGCCTTCTATCATATCTTTGTCCATTCCCTCCCCCTGACATGGGGGTCTATATACAACCACTGTGCGGATTGTGGTGCCATTTCCAGTCTCTAAGGTGACCCACAGTGCCTCCTCTCCTCCCTGTTTACTCTTTTGTTGGGTTGCTTTTATCCATTCCCTTACATAGAGAGCTACTCACCCCTCTTCTGCCCTCCCTGTCCCTCCTGTAGGTTGTGTACCCTGGTATGTTAACATCCCAGACATGGTTCTCTGTGTACCATGTTTCTGTGACTGGTACAATATCCAGGCATCCCTCTTCCATCAAGGCCACCAGTTCAGGGAGCTTGTTGCCCAGATTACGGGCATTGTTACTCATTACTCTCCATTTCTTGATGGCCTTACCCCTTTTTGACCCATCCCTGTCCTTATTGCATTTGTCGCTTTCTCCATTTGAGCTGTTAATCATGTGGTATAGAACAATATATTTGTATGGTGTACAAGAAAGGTGGAAGGACACCAAGGGATATATCAAATAACTGTTTTGTTTCTAATGTTGGCAGAGATTGGTGTTGTGCTGATACACGTATTAACCCTACCACTGAATTTCCATACTTTTAAAGGTGTAATGAAAACCCTAACTGATTTTGTAAAACGGAGTCTTTTGAAATGAATATATAAATATACATATATCCACATCTATATCTATATCTATCTATATCTATCTATCTATCTATCTATCTATATATATATATATATATATATATATATATACTGATTTCCCACATCTATACTTTTATACACTTGTAGGTACTTTCCTACTCATTGTGCAGTGTGACCGAGCGGTGTTAATTGTAGTACTGGATGTGGCAGCAGTAGTTTTAAATAAGGTATCTTATCCCCCCAAAATATATATATTTGTTTTTTAATGTAATGGTTATGTAGTTTTTTTGTCAGTGAAGCCACTGACTGTAGCAGGAGGAAAGCAAGTGAGTTGTTGGCTTCAGAAGGGAAGGCACAAGCATGAGTGAGTATTGCTATAGCAATGCCCACTCATGCTTCCGTCTTCTCTTGTGAAGCCGCCGACTCGCTCGCTCTCCTCCTGCTACAGTTGGTGGCTTCACTGACAAAAAACTACATAACAATTACTTAAAAAAAATAAATGTACATCTTTTTGGGGGATAAGATACCTTATTTAAAACTTCTGCCAGCATTTCCAGTACTATAATTAACACTGCACGGTCACACTACAGGACGAGTAGGAAAGTGAAAGTGCTTAAAATGGAACAGACACTGAAAATGACAGGATCAACCAGATACATTAGAAATCAATATTTTCTTTACAAAGCAAGGCAGGATCAGACAGATAAATACCATCTATAACTTAAAACCTATCACAGTTATGGCAGGATTAACAAGATCACCTACTGCAAATTAAATATTTTTTCTGTAATCACATCACCTACTGTATATTAAATATGTATTTGTGCAGACAGGGACTACTTTTACTCCACCTCCCACAATATTTCTGGCCATTTTATAAGATAGATAACCCACTACAAGGTGGCTGGTCGTGCCCTGATATACGCATACCTTGGGTGGTCAAACGCACACCAAGGCATGCATATATCAGAGCATGACCGCACGTCCTGTAGTGGGTCATCTATGCTATCTATCTATCTATATATATATATATATATATATATATATATATATATATATATATACACACATACATACACACACACATATGTATTATACTGGCACAGTCACACCAGTATAGTTAGGGTTAAGTAGGCAGTTTAATGTTAAACCCCAAATTTTGTACCTTAATAACTTTGCAACCATTCAAAGGATTTGCATGTAATTTGGAATTCACAGTCTTGTATGACAGTATTCTAAATGTGCCAAGTTGCATTTCGATTGGTTTTGTGGTTTCTGTGCAGCGAAGTGCCAAAAAATGCATTTTTCACTTTTTTTCACTTTTTTGCTTATTTTTGCCCATTGTGTTGTGGCCACACCATTTAGTATTTTGGTCTGAAACTTTCAGGGTAAAAATAGGTTTGGTCAAAGAAAAATCAAGCATTGGTTTGGTAAACAAATATGAATCCTTTCAAAAGTTATTTAGTTTAGAATTTTTGGGTTCTGAGCATGCTCGATTTAGTCTAAGACTTATATGGCATGTTTTGTGAAATGGGATTGGGCTCGTTATCAAGGATTTTGTCACCTTGTGAAAGGGGGACTAATAAAATCCCCATTCATGAGGAAGAATTCCTCTTTCATGAGCCATCACCTTGTTTTCATCCCCCCCCCCAAAAACAAAATGTTGTAGCTTGCCCCATGGATGACGTCTTTTGAAAATGAAGCATTGGTTTTGTTCAGGGTGACACCCTGCACAAACCCATGCCTTTGGTTTCCTTCATTTTGGCAAAAAAAAGTAAGTTTTAAAGTTTGAAATTCTACTTTCGTGACTCACTTCTGAACCTCTTTCATGAGCTGACAAAATCCCCTTTCATGAGCAGATCCCCTTTTGTGAGGTACCAAAATCCTTTATCACGAATTAGGGACCAGATTGCCATATCTCACAAACAAGGATCAGCTCACGAATGGGGATTTTGTTAGCTTGTGAAAGGGGACTGAGTTTCTGAATCCCCTTTCGCCAGCTGACATAGTCATCTTTTGAGAGCTGACAAAATCCTTGATCATTTCCTGACCAGATGGCCCTTCTTGCAAAAATGCAATGGCTCTCGAATGGGGATTTTGATACCTCATGAAAGGGGATTGACTCGTGAAAGGGGATTTTGACAGCTTGCAAAAGAGGATTTTTTTTTAGTTCATCATTTGTGAGGTGACAAAATCCTCTTTCATGAGCCAATCCCATTTTGCAAGATGACAAAATCATTGATCAAGACTTGCAGTCCAGATGGACAAAATCTGATGATCAAGGATTTCTTGCAAACAGTGATTCTGACAGCTCGCAAACAGGGATTGACCTCGCGAATGGGGATTTTGCCACTTCACAAACTAGGAATTTAAAAACTTTGCCAGTGCACTGTAAATAAATAATTTGGTCTTTTGACTTGAAATTTGAAGGGTATAAAAGGGGTGTCCAAGAGATGTGAATTATGCTGTTTAGGTGTAAAAAAAGTTAATCAGTTCAATAGATATATCATCACTGACTTGAGATTTTTCCCATAGGATAACATTGCGGCACCCACAGTGACTTTTGGTACCTGTATCTCAGAAACAATGCGAGATATAGATTTTTTCACTATCCACAGCTTAGTCCACCTTTGGGTGGACTTACATTGAGGTTTTGAAGTCGTGATTACAACTGCAGTGGCATTTATTTTCATAGCTTATATGGTTACTGAGGTATTGGCAAATTAGTGTTACAAGGATTCCTTTTCAGCCCTATAGGGCTACTGTGTGACTCCATTGTTATGTGTAAGTGGGATCACAGGGCCTGGAGGGTTTGCACTCCTACAGATTCATACTATTATGTAAAAATGGGCAGCTTGGTGGGAGCACAGGGCCAGGAGAACCTGGACTGCCACCAACACATACCAGTTACCAGTAACATTACGCTTTCTCAAAAAGTAAGGAAAATCATTGTAAAAAAACATTGTTAATGTATCAGTTAGGGTGGAAGTGACAAAAGTAGGGAAATGAGATGTTAGAATTGAGCTCCAACCCCGTTACCCTACCACCCCACCCCCATCCTTCACACACCGACAGGCATCAGGGTGTGCCATTGGGTCATTAGGCCTAACTCTCACTGCATTCTCCTATTCTGCCCCACATCAGCCTGTTTACACATGGAATGGGGTGAAACTTGGGCCAGATGACCACATGGCACACCCTGATGCCTGTTGGTGTGTGGAGGATGGTGGTGAGTGGTTAGGAGCTCAACCCTAACATCTCATTTCCCTACTTTTGTTGCTTCAACCCTAACTGATGCATTAATGAATTTTTTTGCAATGAATGTATATATATATATATATATACATATACAGTGCCTTCAGAAAATATTCACCCCCCTTGGATTTTGTCACATTTCGTTGTGTTACTACCAGAATTTTTAATGCATTGAAATGATTTTTCTTCCCCCTTGATTCACACAGCATACTCAACAATTTAAAGGGGCAAAAATATTTTTATTGTGTAACAAAAATGTATGAAACATTAAAAACTGAAATATCTTGTTTACTTAAGTATTCACCCCCCTGAGTCAATACTTTGTAGAAGCGCATTTGGCAGCAATTACAGCTTTGAGTCTTCTTGAGTATGTCTGTATCAGCTTTGCACATCTGGATTTGGGGATTTTCGCCCATTCTTCCTTGCAGATTTGCTCAAGCTCTGTCACGTTGGATGGGGAGCGTCAGTGAACTGCAATCTTTAAGTCTTTCCACAGATTCTGAATGGGATTCAAGTCTGGGCTTTGGCTGGACCACTCAAGGACATTCACCTTCTTGTTCTGAAGCCACTCCAGCATTGCTTTGGCTGTATGCTTGGGGTCATTGTCCTGTTGGAATGTAAATCTTTGCCCCAGTCCAAGGTCTATTGAAGACTGATGCAGGTTCTCCTCAAGGATGTGCCTGTATTTGGCTCCATTCATTGTTCCCTCTATCCTGACAAGTGCCCCAGTCCCTGCCACTGAAAAGCATCCCGGTAATATGATGCTGCCACCACCATGCTTCATGGTAGGGATGGTGTTACACAGGTGATGAGCTGTGTTCGGTTTGCGCCAGGCATGGCGCTTTGCATTCAGGCCAAAGAGTTTAATTTTTGTTTCATAAGACCAGAGAATCTTTTGCCACATGGTCTCAGAGTCCACCACGTGCCTTCTTGCAAACTCCAGACATGCTATTATGTGGCCTTTTCTCAGGAGTGGCTTCCATCTAGCCACTCTCCCATAGAGGCTACATCTGTGAAGTGCTACAGAGATTGTTGTCCTCTGGACAGGTTCTCCCATCTCAGCCATGGAACTCTGTAGTTCTGTCAGGGTGGTCATTGGGTTCTTGGTCACTTCCCTGACCAAGGTCCTTCTTGCCCAGTTGCTCAGTTTGGGAGGACAGCATGCTCTAGGAAGAGTCTGGGTGGTTCTGTAATCTTTCCATTTCCTAATGATGGACTTGACTGTGCTCCTGGGAACTTTCAACACCCTAGAAATGTTTTTCTATACCCCTCCCCAGATCTATGCCTCCTCACAATTCCATCACGGAGTTCTACGGACAGCTCCTTGGTCTTCATGGTAGAGTTTCTGCTCTGACCTGCACTGTCAACAGTGGGATCTTATATAGACAGGTGTATTTCCTCTGAAATCATGTCAACCATTTCAACTGACCACAGGTGGACTCCATTCAAGTTTTAGAGTGATCTCACAAGGAAATTGGATGCACCTGAGCTCAATTTGGAGTGTCATAGCAAAGGGGGTGAATACTTATCAAATCAAGACATTTCAGGTTTTTATTTTAAATTACATGTACAAAAAATTCCAGAAGTTTCATTCCACTTTGATATTATAAAGTAATTTGTGTAGATACGTGACAAAAAATCCCATGTAAATGTATTTTAATTTGAGTTTGCAACATCACAAAATGTGACAAAATCCAAGGAGGTGAATACTTTCTGAAGGCACTGTATATGTAATAGATAAACCACTCTGAGGTGTGCAGTCATGCTGTGATATATGCACACCTTGGTGTGATTCAACCACCCAAGGCATGCATATATCGGAGCACAACTGCACACCTCAGAGTGGTTTACCAATCTTATAATATGGGAAAATTATTCTAGAGGGGTAAAAGTGGAGGTGTGCAGTCGCTGTCTGATATACGCATGGTCATGTGATGTGTTTTATTCAATCAGAAGTTGGTATTTGGAGCTACTCTGTTTCCCCATTATATATATATATCTATATATATAGATATATATATTCATATTCATGGCATAAAACTCCATTTAATGCATGAGTTAGGGTTATTCTACAGTGAAAAAAGTGAGGAAATTTGGTGTTAGTGTTGCCACCCCTTGAACCCCAAGCCCATTCCATCTCCACCAACAGGCTTCTGGGTGTGCGTTGGGGTCATTGGTCCTAACTCTCACCCCATCCCATATGTAAAGAAGCTGAGGTGGTGCAGTATAGGAGAATGGGATGAGAGTTAGGACCGATGACCCAATGCACACCCCAATGCCTATTGGTGGGGACAGGTTGGGGTTGGGGTGCAAGGGAAGGCAACCCTAACACCGAATTTCCTCGCTTCTGTCACTGTGGAACAACCCTAACTGATGCATTAAACAGAGTTTTTTTGCCATGAATTTCCATTCTTTTTGAGAATGAGCACTATATATATAGTGACTAGAATGTGGTGGCCCTGCGGTCCCACCATGTCATTTTTTGTCACATAGTAATGCTAACGGTAATGTAAAAGCAAGCAGAAATGGTAATGCACATGGTGATACAAAGATAAACGATAATGCAAATGGTAAGAGAAACTCAAGGGCAAACTTTAATGAAAACAAAATGGTAACAAAACCGGTAAAGCAAATGCTAATGGCAACAGAAACGCAAACATTAATGAAAACAGTAATGTAAATGGTAACGCCAACAGAAATGCAAACGGTAAGAAAAATGCAAATGGTAACAGAAACACAAACAGAAAGCAAACGGTTAAGGCAACGGTGCCGCAGAAGGAAACAGTAATGCAATCAACAAAGGAAATGCAACCAAAAATGCAAATGTTAAGGGCAACAGAAATTCAAATGATGACAAAGACACAAACAGTAATGGAAACACAAACAGTTACAGTAACAGCAACGATGATGCCAAAGCGAACAGTAATGCAAACAGAAACACAAATGCAAGCATGTAGGGAAACACAAATGGTAATACGCAAAGTCATGATACCACAATTGGAATGCAAATTCTAATGGTAACAGCAATGATAATGCCAAAAGAAACACAAATGCAAATGCAAATGCAAATGGAAGCATGTACGCAAATGGTAATGCACACAGTGGCGCAAAATGAAACACAAACAGAAACAGTAATGGAAATGCAAATGGTAACAGTAAGGCAAATGCAAGCACAAACAAAAATGCAAAGGGTAATGCAAATGGTGACTTAGACGGGAATGGTAATGCAAATGGTTACAGAAAGCAAGTGGAAATGCTAACTGTAAGAGTAACGAAAGTGCACACCCTTTTTCCCCCAAAAGCTGCATAGAGAAACATAGTGAATGCAAAGAATGTATGCATAATAATGGGCCTCGGAGCAGAAAATGAGCACTTGGAATACTAAATTCCTTATATCTCAGGAACTGTACAACGTAGAAAAAAAATACAATTTCATATTATTTATGACTTTCCTGGCTAGTTTTTCACTTAGTCACCTACTGGGGGGGGCTAAGCATTTTTCTGACAAAAAGCCTGTATCTCGAAGCGTTTCCAAGATACGGGCCCTGAAAGACACGGCAGATGCTGTAATGTTAGTTTATGGGAAAAATCATTATGTTCAGAGTATCGTAACTTTGCATCCTTGTAATATTTTGTCACCAAACCATGAAAAGGCCCATCTGTCGGATGCTGGCTTTCTTCCTTCCAAATTTCAGCCTAAAAGACCAAACCGTTCATTTGCAGCAGGGTGCAAAGAATTCCTGTTATTTTGGACATAGTGTGGCAAAGTAGTGTCGCAAATCATGACACTTTCTCAAACAAAATCACGAATGTGTCAGAAGTGCGACACTACTTTGTGACACTACAGTTTACAAAAATTTCAAAAACATATTTCTGAGGTGTTTAACCCCCCAAAAAAGACACAGCTGGCATCCTCAGGGCTTGACTAGGTGAACACAAAAGGAATTGCATCCCTAGATGGTCCCAAATTTAAATGCCAAGCATTTCTGTGACCAGTAACTGAAAAGAAAATGGCTGACTCACAACACTACAGGGGTCATTTGTGACACTAAAAACTGCATTTGCAACACTGTCAAACTTTTTGTTAACTGTTCCCATTGACTATAAAGGGAAACTTGTTTTTTGAATAACTTTTGAACTGTTTAATATTTTTTCACGGAATCTTTGAAAGGCACATTGGGGAACCCAGCTGCATGTTCCCTGAAGGTTTTGGACCAGTCGCACAAACTGTGCAACCAGTAGGCATGAGCAAAGAATGAACAAAAAGCGTAAATGTGACTTTCTATTGCACTGTATTGATCCACAACCGTATATCCGACCATTACCAAATTTGGCAGATCCAGAGATCTATGGTACTGCTCATGCAAATCCATCATATGGTGCTAAAGTTATTAAACTGAAAAATGTCACACTTTAACCTTAAATGGGGTACTCAACCCTAACTATAGTGGCACTACTGTGCCACTATATATATATATATATATATATATATATATATATATAGAGCAAAAATCCGTTTAATGCATCAGTTAGGGTTTGTTCCACAGTGACAAAAGTGAGGAATTGGTGTTAGTGTTGACTTCCCTTGAACCCCTAGTTTACTTTCCAACCGGCATCAGGGTGTGCGTTGAGTCATTGGCCCAACTCTCACCCCACAACATGTGTAAAGAAGCAGAGGTATAGGAGAATGGGTGAGAGTTAGGACCGACGACCCCAATGCGTACCCCAATGCCGGTTGGGGGGTGAGCTGGGGGGTCCAAGGGGGGTTTTCAACCCTAACACCGAATTTCCTCACTTTTGTCACTGTGGAATAACCCTAAGTGATGCATTAAATGGAGTTTTTTGCCTCTAATTTCCCTTCTTTTGGAGAATGATGAGGACAAGTAGTGAAAGTAATGCAGCGGCGGAAGCGCGGGGCCCTTGTGACATAGTAATAGGAACAGCAATGCAAACAGAAGTGCGAACAGTGGCACACATGGTAATGCAAATGTAAATGGTAAAGGAAACATTAATAGAAATGCAAGCGCAAAGTGACACCGAACCGAACAGTGACATAAACTGATATTGAAGCACATACAAAATTGCAACTGGTAATGCAAACAGTGATGGAAGCAGTATTTTAAATGGAAATGTTAAGTGTCACAGCAAAAGGAACACGAAAGGGAACAGAAATGGAAATGCAAATGCAAGCGCACACGTAAATGGAAACCGTAACGCGCACAGGCACGGTACTGCAATTGTAAAAGCAAATGGTAATGTTAACATGAAGAATAACACCAAAGAAAAGAGAAACGGAAAAGGGAGCAGAAGCACCTACGGAAACACAAACCGAAATGCGCATGGACACAGTACCGCAATTGTAAACAGAAATGGTAACAGCAACAATAACAGCAAAAGAAACAGAAGCTCAAAAGGAAATGCAAGTGCATATGGAAACGCAAACCATAATGTGCATGGGCACAGTAACACAATTGCAAATGCAAATGGTAAGAGTAATAGCAAGGAAGATGCCAAATGAAAGAGAAACAGAAATGTAAACGAAAGGGCTGTCAAAAACGCAAATGGCAATGCGCACAGTGACGCAAACAAGAACACAAATAGAAACAGTAGTGGAATCGGAAATGGTAACAGTAACAAAAATGCAAGCACGAATGACAACACAAAGGGTAACGCACATGGTGGCGTACATGGTAACGGTAACGCAAAAGGGGACATAAACGCAAGTGGAAACAGTAACTGTAACAGTAATGGAAGCGCATACCCTGTTTTTACTAAACAGGTGCATACAGAAACACAGTGCGTAAAAAGAATGTATGCATTGTAATGGGTATCGAAGCTTAAAACGAGCATTGGAAGTACTTAATTGCTAATATCTCAGCAACCGCATGACGTAGAAAAAAATTTAAATTTCACAAAAATCATGATTTTCCTGGCTAGGTTTTTGCTTTTGCATAGCCCATAGGGCTATGCAGCTTGCAACAACAATTCTGTATCTCGCACCATTTTCGAGATACGAGCCCCAAAAGGCACGGCAGATGCCACCATGTTAGTCTATGGGAAAAAACATCAACTTCAGAGTACCGTGACATGGCAGCCATGCAATATTTTTTCACCAAACCACCAAAAGGCACATCTGTGAAATGTTGGCTGCCTTCCCTCCAAATTTCAGCTCAAAAGACCAAATCATTTTTTCGCAGCAGGGTGACAAAGAATTCCTGTTATTTTGGCCAAGTCTGAAAAAGTAGTGTCACAATTTACGGCAATTTTCGCAAAATTTTGTGAAAGTGTTGTGAGTGTGACACTACTTTGTGACACTACTAGTTACAGAAATCTGAAAAACATATTTCTGGTGTGTTTTACCCAAAAATAAGGACATGGCTAGCATCCTCAGGGTCCGACAAGGTTAATACAAAAATAATTGTGTCCCTAGAGGGTCCCAAATTTAAATGCCAAGCATTTTTATGATCACCAACTGAAAGAAAAATGGCTGATTTGCGACACTACTAGGACCATTTGTGACTCTAAAAAGTGCATTTGCAAAAGTGTTGAATATTTTGTTAACTTTTCCCCTTGACTTATAATGGGAACTTGTTTTTTGAATAACTTTGAACCTTTCAATAACTTTTCATGAAATCTTCAAAAGGCACATCAGGGACCCCAGCCGCACGTTCCCTGAATAATTTGGACCGGTCGCACAAACCATGCAACCTGTAGGCCAGAGCAAAGTAATTGCAAAAAAGCGTAATTGTGCAATTGGTTGTTGCTTAATAACTCCGCAGCTGTATATCCGACTGGCATAAAACTTAGCAGGTCCCAAGATCTACCATTCCCAATCATGCATACCAAATCTCAGGCAAATCTGTTGAACAGTGGCAAAGTTATTAAGGTGCAAAATTTGACCCTTTAACCTTAAAAGTGCTACTAACTTACGGTTGAGTAGCATCTATGGTAGCACTACTGGCTAGCTCATTATATATATATATATATATATATATATATATATATATATATATATATACAGTATGTATATATATATATGATAGGACGCAGTCATGCCCCTATAGTTAGGGTTGAGTATACAGTTCAATGTTAAACCCAAAGTTTGCACTTTAATAACTCTGCAATCATTCAGTCGATTTTCACAAAATTTGGTATGCGCCTTCCTGTTTGGTAGGTCTGTTAATATGGCAAGTTACAGCCTGGTCAGATGTGCAGTCTCTGAATAACAGAGAGATGAATAAAACATTTTTTTGCTCATTAATTTTGCTGGGATTTTTCTTTTAACTTGCCTGCAGCCCAGAGGATTTAGTTTTGGGATGTGAAATTTTCAATGCAGAAAGGGACTACCCCACAGATGTGCCATTTGATAGTCTGCTGAAAAAATAATAAGCAGTCTTCAAGTTATTGCAGTTTAAAAATTTGCAATAAAAAATTGGTTCTGAGCATGCTCAGTAAGCACTTCAAGATACCTGTATGAGACGAAGTAGGAATCCTACTTCATATGGAGAAATTCCTACTTCATATGTCTGCCGTCTTGTTTTCAGTAATGCCTGAAATCAAAATTTGGAAACCTCTCAAAATGATATTTTGGTGAGGAACCAACACATGTAGCTTGTGTATCAGAACTCCTAAAGTATATTCTGCTCTTCACTGGACAAAATATGCCCCTAAAATGTCCTTTCTTTAATAATGTAATTCCTAATTCATATCAGCATAGTGCAACCTAGGATCCTACTTTGTAAGGTGAGATACAAAGCAAGATCCTTGTTCGTCAGCCGAAAAGCCCAAAAATAAATGTTTATGCTGACATCAGTGTGCCCAGTCCTCATGACAGCACTAGATGCCCCCACACCAGTAAGAGACACTTGAGAAACTACTTCCAGTGTCCCCAACAGAAGAAAAATGTCTCCTACATTTCTGACAATGGGATGCCCAATCCCCACATTGGCAGTCACCCCCCCCCAAGGTGGGACACTGGGCAGCCCACTCCCAGTTTCCCCACTTATATTATACCCCCCCACCACCACCAGTACTGAATAACACTTTGGAGCCCACCTCCAATGTCACAAAATGGTTTTCCAATACTGTATACCTGCAAAAAAGAAAACAGTCCCCCAACATCTTTTTATTTTTTTTAAATCCTGTAAAAAGAAAAATGGTCCCATGTTGTCTCCCCATCCCTCCTCCCCCCTCCCCACTCTCCCTCTTCACACCAACCTCCCTGGACCTCCCTTTACCCTGTACTTGCCTCCAGAGGTCAGTGGCTGTGATCTTTTCAGGACCAGAACATATCTGCACTCTTCAAAGCTGAACCGTGAACTGAAGAATCAAGGTAAGTGCTGTATAATGACTGTCTACATTGTTTTTAACTTATTTTGATATATTGGGCATTTTTCAAAATGTTTTCACCAAATTTTCAACATGGGCTTTTTCGGGCCCCACGTCATGAACACTGTCCTCTTGTTACTCGGTCCCAAAAGGTTATTTCGCAGTCGCTACGCGGAATCATCTTTGGCGACCAATTAATGAAATGACCATGTCAATGTTCATTAGTGGAGGTCCAAAAAAATCCCATGTTGAAAATTTGGTGCAAAAAATCCAAAAAACGGCTGCTCTGCAAGTGTGTATTGCGCAGTTTCTACGCATGCTTGTAACTCCGCCAACTTTTAATATCTTCAATCCAGATTTTCAACATTGCCATTGTTTCACACCTCCTCATGAACAGTACAACTGTCATTTTTAACATCCTGCCCCAAATGTGTTTTCGCACCTGTGGCATTGAATGGCAAGGTTGCTGTGCAAAATCAACTTTTGAGATGGATTAATGAAATCACAGTGCCAGTGTTGATAAGCTGAGGTCCACAAAAGGCCATGTTGAACATTGGGTGAGAAAATTTGTGAAAATGCCCAAGTTATGTGCATCTGTTGAATTTATTCTATGCACACTCATAAATTTGGTACTTTTCAAGATTTTGCTGCCAGATATTTAGCATATCCATTTTATCTCACCACTTCATCAACAGTACGGCTGTTATTTTTCACATCCTATTGAAAATGTGTCTTTGCACCTGTGATGCAGAATGGCATTGCAGTTGCACATAATTATGTTTTGCCCTGCATTTCAAAATTTGTCTGTACCAGGGTACATGAGGTGGGGTAATAAGATGGCTATGCTGACAGTTGGGTCACTGCTGTTGGATACATGTAAGTGCAGGGTCAGAGGGCTGTGCACTTCCACACCTACATACATATGGACATCTACAGAGGAATGGAGTGCAGGCTCCCACAGTTAAATACAGATACCATTATACTATCTGAAAAAGAAGGGAAAGTCATTGCAAAAAACTCCATTAATGCATCAGTTAGGGGTCCTATTACATTGGCAAAAGACTAGAAATTCAGTGTTAGGGTTACCAATCCTACCACCCCCCCACTCCCCACCCTCAACACACCAACAGGCATTGGGGGTGTGCCTTGGGGTCATTGAGCTTAACTCTCACCCCATTCTCCTATACTGTAACATCTCAGCTTGTTCACACATGAAATAGGGTGAGAGTTAGACCTGATGAGCCAGTCACCATGGCAGCTGCAGTTGCAGCAATGGAAACAGTAAGACAATTTGTTTTAAGCCATGAGAAAAGTGACTTTAGTGTTTTGTTTAGCTTTGATAGCTACGTAAATGGGTTGGCAATTCCAATCTACAAAACACAACAAAAAAATAACTGACGTTTTCCCCAATTAACTGTTTTTGCTGATTTTGCTGATTTTGTTTATTGTGTGACTGTGCAGTACTGCTTTTATGTGACTGCACCATATAATAATAAAGTGCAGGCTTAAGTACTGAATACAAGCTTGGAAATCATTTTGTCTGATTAAATGCACCGCCCACTTAAGTGCACAAAAAAATCATATCCCGATGGTGTGCACAGCGAACTCCACTGTGTGTGTGTGTGTGTGTATATATATATATATATATATAGATATATATTATAGTGGCATGGTAATGGTAGTGCCACTATAATTAGAGTTGAGTACCCCTTTTAAGGTTAAATCTGAAATTTGTCAGCTTAATAACTTTGCCACCGTAGAACAGATTTGCATGAAATTTGGCATGTACAGTCAGGTTCCATGGATCTCTGGACCTGCAAAGTGTTATTACAGTCGGATGTACAGTTTTGGTGTTACAGAGTGCCGAACAATGCACAAATTACGCATTTTTGCACATTCTTTGCTCACTCCTACAGGTCGCACGGTTTTCGCAACCATTCCAAAACCTTCAGGGAACATGCAGCCGGGGTCCCCAATGCACCTTTTAAAGAGTGCATGAAAAAATATTAAATGGTTCAAACGTTACTCAAAAAACAAGTTTCCTATTATAGTCTATGGGAAAAGTTAACAAAATATGCGAAAGTGTCGCAAATGTACTTTTTTATTTTCTCAAATGACCCTTGTAGTGTCGCAAATCGGCCTTCTTGTTTTCAGTTGGTGGTCACAGAAATGCTTGGCATTTAAATTTGGGACCCTCTAGGGACACAATTCTTGTTGTGTTCACCTAGTTGAGCCCTGAGGATGCTAGCCATGTCTTTTTTGGGGGGTAAAACACCCCAGAAATATGTTTTTAAATTTTTTGTAAAAAGTAGTGGCGCAAGCTACTTTCACATATACGACACTTTTGTGATTTCATTTGCGAAAGTGTCGTGATTTGCAAAAGTACTTTCTGACACTATTGCCAAAACATTAGGGAATCTTTGCCACCCTGCTGCAAAAGAACGGTTTGGTCTTTTGGGCTGAAATTTGGAGGAAAGAAAGCCAAGATCCCACAGATGTGCCTTTTGGTGATTTGGTGACAAAATATTAGTGGTCTGCAAAGTTACAGCACTACAAAATTAACAATTGTTCCCATAGACTAACATTACGGCGTCCACTGCCCCTTTGGGGGCCCGTATCTCGAAAACGGTTTGAGATACGGGTTTTTCATCAGAAGAATGCTTAGTCCCCCACTAGGGCACTGAGTACAAATCTAGCCTTGAAAGTCATAAATAATATGAGATTTTCAATTTTTTTTCTACGTCGTATGGTTCCTGAGATTCAAAGCAAGGCAAGGCAAGCCAAATTTTATTTTTCTGGTGCCCAATCCCAGAGGCTCTGGGCGCCATACAAAATATAAAATATACCAACATACAAACCCAGTAACTATATAAAACCCTCTTTAATTTAAAAAGGACTGATGGCAATAGTATCAGACAAAGTCTGAGAAGGCCTGACTAAACAGATAAGACTTCAGGCGGGTCATAAAAGCCTCCACCGATGGGGCCTCCCTCACCAATAATGAGATCAAATTCCAGAAGACTTGCCCTGTGATACTGAAAGCTCGATCGCCAGCAGTTTTCAATCTTGTGTTCGGAATCGTCAGGAGGCCCCTCAAGGAGGACCGGAGGGGACGAACTGAGGCAGCGGGTGTGAGATAGTCAGCCAGGTAACAAGGGCCCAGTCCATGTAGGGTCTTATAGGTGAACAAGCCCACCTTGAAAAGCACCCTCCATCAAACTGGCAGCCAGTGCAGTTCCCACAGCACCGGGGTAACATGGCAGTATTTCAACTGACCTGTCAACAACCTGGCAGCTGTATTCTGTACTAGCTGCAGTCAACGGAGGGTGCCTTCTGAGACCCTGAGGTACAGCTCAATACAGTAGTCAAGCCTAGATGTTACAAATGCATTTACCAAGGCGGGGAGGTCCAGGGGCAGAATCAGGTGCCTAATCCTCGCAATGTTTCTCAGATGAAATGGCAGACACCTGATATTCCATCGTCAAACCACTGTCAAATATCACGGCAAGATTATGCACCTTAGAGGAAGCCACCAATGGGACAGACCCTAGAACAAGTCCATAGTCTGTCCCAGGGGGCAACCCCACATGCCTCCTGTTCGACTACACCACCAGTACCTCCATCTTATCAGAGTTCAGTCACAACCAGCTGGAGGCCATCCAGTCATTGATCTCTGCAAGACAGTTGTGTAATACATACACGGCATTGGGTGTTCCAGGGCAAAGGATAAGTACAGCTGGGTATCATTGACATAACAATGAAACCCCAAGCTGTACTTCCTAATGATCTCTCCCAGAGGTAGCATATACACGGTGAACAACATCGGTGACAACACCAAACCCTGAGGTACCCCACAAGACAGAAGGCTAGAAGATGAGGAAAAATTCCCCATCACCACCCTCTGTCTTCTGTTTGTCAAAAAGAACTCAAACCAGTGAATGACAGTGCCAGTGAGTCCACAGAAGCTCCTCAGGCAGTTGAGTAACACCTGATGGTCCACCGTGTCAAAAGCTGAGGAGAGATTGAGTACAATGTGAATTTTCCCCTCCCCTTGATCTCTCACCCTGAGGAGATCATTGTGCACATGAACTAATGCGGTTTCTGTAGAATGTCCTGCACAAAAACCTGACTAGAGCGGGTCATAGATATCAAATGCCATGAGGTGATCACCCAACTGATGTGCCACAATCTTCTCCACAACCTTTCCTAAAAATGGAAGGTTGGAGACTGGTCGATAATTAGCCTTGACGTCAGGGTCCAATGATGACTTCTTCAGGATGGGTCTCACCAGCGCCTCCTTCAAGGCGTCTGGGACAACACCCTCTGACAAGGAACACCAGACAATCAAGGCAAACATGGGACCAACAGCGTCGACACATCCCACTGAGAAATGCATCGGCGCCAGGTCCAGTTCACAGTATCTGTGCTTCAGTTTTGAGATCACCTCAATGACATCAGCCACCTCCACTGGTTTAAACTCCCACCAACCGGGCGGAGTGCTTAGTTGACAATCCAGGTGTCCACTGTTGGCCATAATATCGCCCACTGGTGGAACTCCCTGCCTGATGGCGGACATCCTGTCTGAAAAAAAATGAGCAAACTCATTGCACAGGGCTTCAGAAAATGCTGTTTTCGGCTGAAGGCATGCAGGATGTAATAACCTGTCCACAGTCCGAAAAAGCATCACTGGTCAGTTTCTCCCAGCAGCATTCTCCATGGACAGGAACACTGCCTTCTTATGGTTTATTGCCCCCTGGTACACACTATAGTGTGCACGCAGCGCCAGTTTGTCCGCCTCCAAGCCGGATCCCCACCAGCAGTGCTCCAACCTCTGACCCTTGATCTTCAGTGCCTTGAGCTCCCAATCAAACCATGGGGACCTCAAGTGA
The DNA here is from genome assembly GCA_016271365.2 of Neoceratodus forsteri. NCBI lineage: Eukaryota > Metazoa > Chordata > Ceratodontiformes > Ceratodontidae > Neoceratodus > Neoceratodus forsteri. The sequence continues at coordinate 898,684,303 of CM057459.1, forward strand.
GAAGATCTGGGTTGTACATTGACCGGTGCAAGGGAGTCAAGTGCCTCAGTCACTGCCATATTATAGGCATCAACTGCCTCACCCACACCTCCCCTGCATGCACTGTCCACACTAGATAGGTTAGTCACTGTCAAAAAACCCTCCGGGGTCAAACCCCTCAATGGGTGGTAGCTCACCATCTCTGCAGGGGGAGGGATCTCGGAAGGTGCCCTGAGTAAGAACTCCACCATGCAATGACTGGACCAAATGACCCAATTAGTTATGAGGTTCTCAATCTCAAACCCCAGTGAGAAGATCAGGTCCAGCATGTGTCCACCCTGGTGGGTCGCAGTGGTAACTGCTTGCGACAGGCCCAGTGATGTCATCAACTGAAGGGAGTGATAACTCAACCTGGATGACTCGTCATCAGCCTAGACATTGAAGTCCCCCAGAACTTAACATCTGGAGGACTCCAACGTCTCACTGACCATGAAGTCACCCACTTCCTGCAAGAACTCTCCAACCACCCCAGAGGGACGGTATATCAAGAGAATTTTGCAGCCTGCCCCCAGACCCCCACAAATGGCCACACATTCAAATGAACCTGGTGTTCTCACTGGGTGCACGGTGAAGCCTAACTCAGCTCTAAAACAAATAGCCACCCCTCCACCCATGCGTTCCACTCTGGGGCAGTGCACAATGGAATAACCTGGGGGGATGGCAGCCTCTAACACTGGCCTAACATCGTCCCTCAACCAGGTTTCTGTAATGCAAGCCAGGTCGACCGATGAAATCAGATCCACAATAATTGCAGTCTTATTATTGATCGACCTGGCATTGCATAGCACCACCTTCAGCGGACTGGTGGACAGTGTAGCCCCTCTAGCTACCTGCCCACTTGATCTCATGGGAACCCTGGGGACAGGAATTAATACCGTCTGGCATCTCTCCAAACCTCGTCACCTCCCAGGGTGCCTTCTGCACCCAACTACCTCTGTTGTATTCCCCTCTCCTGTGTATGGCGCTCCCTGCCAACTTCTGCCCACATGTCTCCTTCCAATTCCCACCTCCCAGCATCGGCGAGCTGTAGTGTCCGATACCGGGTGGGGGGGTAATAAAGGGCCACACATCACAGAGCTGGGACACCCAGTGCACTATTCTGGCCCACCCCATTTTACACACCTCTCGACGCATATTTATCTGTCCTAACACAAAGATCCCCCACCACTCAACTACTCATACACTAATTCTTCCTAAACCCCCCTCGTCAATAACCCAATTAACCACAACCAAAAAAGAAACCCCCCCCCAAAAAAACACCCCAAAACCACCATCTATATAAATAATAAACACAAATGAAAAAAGAACTAATAACATCTAAAACTATCTAAGTTAACCAAACCAGAAGGATTTAGACCAAGAACAGTCATATAATTCAGCAGGAAACAGTTAATCAGTCCTAACACAGGCTGTTAAAAAATCCCTTCTTTAGCCAGATATAATCCACAGTAGTTTCAGTCTCACCAATTCTTCAGGGAGCAAATAATCAATGCAACCAAGAAATCCCAGAAACGGTATCAGATTCACATTCCCGGCTTGATTCCTCCATAACGTTAATCCGTCTTCACAGTTCCACATAAGGAGCTCAGCCGACCAGCATAGAAGGCCACCTTCTCCAGCCCAGGATCTACCACAAAAATAATGCCCCTGACAGCAGGAGACAGGATAGGTTCTCCCAAGAGGCAGTGGAGCTCCCTCCTCCTGCCTATCAGTTACCCACACCGTTCAACTGCTGTCCCAGCACCACAGCTCCTTTAAGCCCACAAGGCTGCCTCCATCGTAGCAGTTCACTCTTCTTCCTACTTGCCTCACACACTTTCTTCACAGAACTTCCTTTCAATTGGTCCCAACATGCGATGATCAACAGCTTCCTGCAAAACGGTCCGACTAGGCTTTCACTCCGGCTGGAATACATCACTCAGACTGTTGATCCTCCACAGTATTCCTGATTCTGATCTTCTCTACTCTCCCAAATCGTGCTCTGATGCCTGTATCTCTCCAAGCCATGATAACAGTGCCTGTAAACAGCTCCTTACACCATGTTCCACTGAATTGAACAGAGTCATATCTTCTCTGGCTTTCCAAGAGGATTCCTAGACACCCCAACACCCCAAAAATACCCAGAACAACGGGAGCAGTGGAGTTCACCTCTCCGATTTCTAAAAATAAAAAAGCTACCTCCTCACTCTAACTCACTAAAACATCCCTTTCTAAACTACAAAACCCCTACTCCTAATGCCTAGCCTTAAATGAATCCTGGATCTTAGTCCATAGCACTACAAAGAAAATGCTAAGAGAAACGCTAAGCTCAATAACACCTCCACAAGCATCAGCCCAGCATGGCCGCCATCTTCAGTGTAAGAAATTTAGTATTCCAAGTGGTCATTTTCTGCTCTGAGGGCCATTATTATGCATACATTCTTTGTATTCACTGAGCTTCTGAATGCACCTTTTTGGGGAAAAAAGGGTGTACATTTGGGTTTCTGTTACCATTAACGTTTATGTTACTGTTTGTGTTAGCGTTTCCATTTACATCATTGTGTGCGTTACCCTTTGCATTTGCACTTGCATTTGTGTTACTGTTACAATTTGCATTTCCATTACCATTTTTGTTTGCGTTTAATTTTGTGTCACCACGTGCATTGCCATTGCGTTTGCTTTCACGCTTCTATTTGTGTTTCCGGGTGCGTTACTCTTTCCTTTGGCGTCATCGTTAATGTTACCGTAACCATTTGCATTTCCAAATGCATTACCGTTACCATTTGCATGTTCATTACCATTTGCATTTGTGTTTCCATTGGCATTAGTGTTTGCGCTTTCTGTAGCATTTCTGTTGTTGAGTGCATTATTGTTTCCTTCCGTATCACCACTTCCATAACCATTTGCATTTCTGTTTGTATTTCTGTTACTGTTTGCATTTTCATTACCATTTGCATTTCTGTTGCTGTTAGAGTTTGCGTCACCATTTGCGTTACCATTTCTGTTTTAATTTACATTTGCACTTGCATTTCTCTTACCGTTTATGTTATCATTTCTGTTTGCGTCAGCAAGTGCGTTACTGTTTGCACTTGCGTTTGCGTTACCGTCACTATTTTCTTTTACCTCACTGTTGCCATCACCATTTGCATTAATGTTACCATTTGTGTTTTTGCATTTGTGCAGTGCAGTGCAAAACATTATGTTTTTGCTATTTTTCTACACTGTCTTCCATGATGCATACCGTAGCCAGTGTGTGGGTGATTGATCTGAAACTTGACATGTAGAACAACCTTTGTTCAAAGAACATGGCCGTTTTTGTTTGGTAAAAAAATGATGGTCCCTTCCAGAGCTATTGCCATTTGAAGTTGCCCCCCCTCACAGTTACTGATTTGTTGTCCACCAGGTCCTCCATTTTATAGCATTTTTGGCTGTGATTTCCACCATTTTGTGGTGGAAGACTTCTTAAAGGTGCAGAAATGTAAAAATGGAATATCTCTGGAACGGTTTGGTCTTTTCACATGAAACTTGGAGGGTATTGAATGGATGTCCTGGTGATGTGAATAATGCTAGTTACATGTTGGAAAAATAATCTGCTGCAGAGATGCTGCATGATGCAGTTAACATTTTGCGCATAATGTTCTGCATGGTGCAACTGGCTCGAAATTTATCGTGTAGGTAGCCCTAGTGGTACAGAGGTGCCTTGCAGTGATTTGGTGTGTAAAACTTTAACAGATGTGGAATTATGCCACTCTGATGAATGAAAATGTGGTTCATTATGCTTCAATAACTTCTAAACCATGTGTCCGATTTGCCTGGCATTTGGAATGTACAAAGATTTATAATACATCTTAGACTGTGACAATTTTTGGGTCACTGGCACTTACAGTTGCTGAATTGTGCATGTTACATTGTTTGCTCGTGGAGCTGGGCGACCGTTGAACGGATGTAACACAATTCTGGACACACGGTGTGCTATGGTACATGTCTTCTTTTAATAGTTTCTGGTTCCATCAGTTATATGGTTCTTGTACAGCAAAGTGGCAAAAATGTTCTTTTTGGCACTCCTGCACAGTTTTACTGGTGTGATGCTGTGCAACAGTTGAACAGCTTCAGATAACATTTGTTATACATGTTACGGTATGGTACATGTCTTCATTTACCAATTTTCATTTCAGTCGGTCATACAGTTTTTGCACAGTGACGTGAGAAAAATTGACATGGTGGGAGTGAGGGGCCCTTCCCACCACATTCCATTCACTATTTATAGTGCGCATAGAAACATAGAAACATAGAATTTGACGGCAGATAAGGACCACTTGGCCCACCCAGTCTGCCCATTTCCCTACCTAATGGATAAGCTGCAGATCCTAGTTAACCAGCAGCCTACTTCTTCCTATCCCCACCCCATAGAATTGCCTTATGACTGTCCCATGCAAGCTTGAATTCCACCACTGTTTTTGACTCCACAACCTCCTCCGGAAGGCTGTTCCATGCATCCACAACCCTCTCTGTGAAAAAATGCTTCCTTAAATTACCTCTGAGCTGCCCCGCCATCTTCAAATTCTGCCCCCTTGTTCTTGTGCACCTCTTTTTTTGAAAGATGTTACGCTCTTGGACTTTGTTGATTCCCTTGAGGTACTTGAAAGTTTCTATCATTTTAGTTGCCCTCCTCTGGACAGCTTCCATCCTGTCTATGTCTTTGCGGAGATTGGGTCTCCAGAACTGCACACAGTACTCCAGATGGGGTCTCACCAGCTGTCTGTACAGAGGGATAATAACTTCTTATTTTCTACTGATGATGCCTCTACCTATGCATCCCAGTATACCCCCAGCCCTCTTTGCTGCCCTCTCACATTGCTTGCCCACCTTTAGGTCATCTGATATGACTACCCCCAGGTCCCTTTTCATTTTTGTTGTTGTTAGTATCTCACCCCCCATTGTGTACTCTTCCCCTGGGTTTTTGTTTCCCAGGTGCATTACCTTGCACTTCTTAGCATTGAATCTAATCTGCCATACATTTGACCATTCCTCTAACCTCAAGTCCCTTCTCATCCTTTCCACCCCACTTTGTGCATCAACTCTGTTGCAGATCTTTGTGTCATCTGCAAAGAGACATACTTTTCCTTCCAGTCCCTCTGCAATGTCACTTATAAAGACATTGAAGAGGACTGGTCCTAATACTGAACTTTGTGGTACCCCACTAGTAACCCCCCTTTCTTCAGAGTGGACTCCATTTACTATTACTCTCTGTGTCCATTGTCAAAAAGAAGGGAAAGTCATGCAAAAAACTATGTTTAATGCATCAGCTAGGGTTGTTCCACAGCGACAAAAGTGAGGAAATTCAGTGTTAGGGTAGCCACCCCTTGCACCCCATGCCCACCCCATCCCCACCAACAGGCATCAGGGTGTGCATTGGGGTCAAGGCTCATTCCTTTTCCCATGCTGTTTTCTGTATATATGCTGCCTTTGAGTGAAATCATCATAAAAACATAGAAACATAGAATCTGATGGCAGATAAGGGCCACTTGACTTACCTAGTCTGCCCATTATTATACCTTCTTTTTTGCTGCAGACCCTAATTGATCTATGACAATACCCCCTTACCTCTACTATTCCTGTGTGCCTATCCCAGGCATTTTTGAACCACACCACTATTTTTGCCCCCACTATCTCTGCTTGAAAGGCTGTTCGAGGAATCCACCACTCTCTGTGTGAAGAAGCACCTCCTCACATTTCCTGCTCTATCCCTCTCAAGCATCACAACATGTCCGATTGTTTTAGAGCACCCTCTTTCAGTGGTGTCATTAGCCACCAAAATGGGGGCACATGACCCCCAGTTTTTGAAAGTGCTTCCTCCACTTTTTTGGCAATAGTGGAAAATCTTAAATCATGCTGCCAGGCAGCCCAGGCTGCAGCAGGTATAGCCTTGGGCTCTGGTCCTTCTTATATATAGACAGCTGTCACTTCATCCACTCCCAGCTCCTCTCCACCTCCTCCTGCTTAGCGATGCAACAGCAGTGGCTCAATTCTTGACTCCATCTCTCTCTTTTTCCAAAGCCATCTGCCGATTCCCCCAGTGGCAGCTATAGTATAAGCACACTGTGCATACTGCCTATGATGCTGATGCATGTGACCCTGCCTTGATCTGTCCATGCTGCTGGTTTTACTGGTTGCTGTGCTCCCATGGTCTGCCTCCTGTCTCCTCCTCCACACCAATCACATGGGGCTGACTCCATGCAGCAGACTCATCATGTGGGGGATGGCTCATTATCTCATAGGTCTTGCTGGGGCTGGGGCAGGGAGCACAGCAAGAGGCAGATTAAAACCACTGAATGGGGGAATACGATTTTAATTGATGCTTTCTTGCTCCAATCATGTGCAGCCATCTTGGTGGGGGTCAATATGATTGGAATAAAGTCTGGGATTGGGCTGGCCCAATTGACTACACATGATAGCTGAAGCCAACATGATAGCCATTTTGTTCTAGCACCAGCTAGAGCAAAGTACAGAGAAGAAACTAGTGTTAACTCAATGAAAACAGAGCATATACTCACAGCAGTTTATTTGCATTGCAACTACAGCTGTAGTGCCTTCCAGACTTCCACAGCCCAATACAAAATTTGAGGCAGTTAAACTCATAACAACTAAAAAAAAAATTAAACTAAGGAAATATGAGACGGAGCTCAGTGGAAGGGACAGACACACATAGTGACTGGCTGACTGCAATGCAGAAGGAGCTACTGAGCAACCTGTTCTGCAGGCCACATCATTTGTTCCTCTTCTTTTTCTTTGCTGCCTTTAAGAAGTGATTGAGAATGGATTAAACTTCACAACCATACAAACAGAATACCAAAAAAAAAATAATAACAACAAAACAGATAGTTAGCTGAGTAATGGCAGCAGCAGTAGTGGAACTAGAGACCTACAGTGTGTTTTTCTTTTCCCTGCCTGCCTCATACCTTCCTTGGTAATGTCATTTTTTAGGGCTACAGTGAGCGTAGCTCTGCAGACCTCTTGCTATGAGAAAAGGACTCAGAGCATTCCTTCTGACTGACCAACATGTTGGAGTTACACCACAGTTACCACCATGTCTGTGAAGCACTCCACTCATTGTCTCCATTAGAAGGAGCACTGCACTATTTTTACAGTGCCAGTGGTCGCAGCAGAACACTGCACACTCTGCTATGTCCATGATGAGCAACAAACTGTATTACGCATGCATGACTATTAGCACATCCTCAGTGGCATTCAGCAGCCATCTTGTTAATGACAGAGTGTTCCACCATGGTAGCCGAAAAAATAGCTTTAAATTATAGATATCCCCCAACCTGATCCTCCTTCTCAGTACCCCCACCCCCCCAGAAACATATGAGTGACACTGGGGATGCCCAGTCCCCAGTCTTGAGAAAAATACAAGTGAAACTGGTGGTGCCCAAACCCACAGTGTCAGCATTGGCATCCTCATATTTCTTTTTTAAACTAAAGATATCACCCCCACCCAACCCTCCATCTCAGCACCCACCACCTCACTCCCCTCCTCAAAAAATATAATTGTTACACTGGGGAGGGTGCCCAATCCCCCAGTGCAGTCCCCCAGTGCAGGAATTATTGCTTGCTTTGTTTTTTTTACCTGTAAAAAGAAAATTGTCCATCAATGTCTTGTAAATTTATCATCCTCCCACCTGACCCTCCTACTCAGTACCCACGACCCTGCAGCTCCCCAAGCCCTTACTTTCCCATGGGGGGTCCAATGCCATAATCCTTTCTGGACAACAAACATGTCTTCACTCTTCAAAGCTGGACCATGAACTGAAGAAACATGTATTTCAATGGGGTTTTGAAATTAGTGGCATAACAAGGGCATTTTTGCATATTTATTGACCAAATTTTCAACATGCCTTCTTTGGGACCCTACCTCATGAATGATTGAACCATCATTAGGCAGATCTGCCACAAATGGTGATTTTGTGGTCCCTGCGCATAATCCCCTTTTGGGCAGGAGTTAAACATTTTCTCTTCCCTTGTTCATGAGGTGGGATCATAAGAAGGCTATGTTGAAAATTAGGTGTAACAATATTAAAAAAACAATAACGTTATGAGCATATGTTGAATTTTGCGAATGCAGGCTCATAACTTTGGTAATTTTCAATATGTTTAACCCAAATTTACAACATTGCCATGTCTTTACACCACCTCATGAATGTGACAGCTGTTATTTTTCTAATCCAGGCCAAAATGTTTTTTACAACCTGAAAGGTTATTTTGTGGCCTCTGCATGAACTCACCTTTTGAGCAGGAGTTGAAAACTTTTCCTGCACTTGTTCATGAGGTGGAGTAATGAGAAGCCTAGGTTGAAAACTTTGTGTAAAAATGTTTAAAAACAATAAAGTTATGAGCCTACACTGAATTCTGCAAACACAGTCTCATAACTTTGGAAATGTTCAGTAGTTTAACCCAAATTTACAACATAGCCATTTCTTTACAACGCCTCATGAATGTGATAGCTGTCATTTTTCAGCTCTGGCCCAAAATGTGTTTTTTCATCCTGAAAGTTGATTTTACAGTCCCTGCTCAAAATGACCTTTTGGCCAGGAGTTGAACATTTTCTCTGCCCTTCTTCATGATGCAGGGTCATAATAAGGCTATGTTGAAAATGTGGTGTAAAAATATTAACAACACTAATTTTCAATATGTTTACCCCACATTCCCCTGCTGCAGCCCTATCAGCTCTGTCTAGAGTTTGTTCTATATAGTATCTATCTATCTATCTATCTATCTATCTATCTATCTATCTATCTATCTATCTATCTTTATTTATAAAATGGGCTTCTAAATCCTAAAGCACTGATTGGCTACAACATCATCTGAGCCGTGTCCTTATCAGATGATATTGTAGCCAACAGCTACCACCCAGCAACATGCCTCATGACCTCAAAAATCAGTGAGCTCTGCCAACTGAAAACAACAACGCTGACTGGCAGAGCTCACTGATGCCACAGACCGACACCTTCTCGCCTTAAAGCGCGAACTAAAAACGAAGGCAAAAACCAAGAACCGCAACTCCATGACTCTATAAAACGTAACAAATAACACTCCAGAAGCACACAACCACAAAGGCAAATCATTAAAAAAAATAAATAATTCGAAATCCCCAGCAGCTGTTAACCTTACACTGACAATGATTTTCAGTGAGAATGAGTGTCTGTCACTGAAACCGCCGTACAAGAACCGCAACTCCACGACTCTATAAAACGTAACAAATAACACTCCAGAAGCACACAACCACAAAGGCAAATCATTAAAAAATAATAATTCAAATCCCCAGCAGCTGTTAACCTTACACTGACAATGATTTTTCAGTGAGAACGAGGTGTCTGTCACTGAAACCGCCCGTACTAGCGGTTTTCACAGCGCCTGGCATTCTCCTCCTAACGTCGGGCTGTTTTTGTAATACAACATTTCGTTACACAATATTTTTTAAAACCTATTTAAAAAGCATCACCTTGAATGAGGCCACTGTCTCTCAGGGTAACCACTGAAGGTTAGCGCTTTTCACAGCATTTTTGACTCTCCTTCTAACGGCGGGCTGGTTCTCATACAGCGGCAGTTCCAGTGAGAGACAGTCAATCAACCTGATGCTTTTTAACAGTTTTCAAAAATGTTATATAGCAATCCGGAGAATACGGGAAGGCTGTAGCACGCGTAACTCTGTTGTTCAAATGAAGAGACACTCGCTCTCCTCAAAATGATCACACGGTAACATTAACAGCTGCTGGGGATTTCTAATTTTTTTTTTATATGATTCAAGTTATACTGGTAGACAAGCAGGGTCACTTACTTCACAAAACCAGGAACCACAAATGTATGGTACCCAGTAAGGGACACTCTCACTCCCAGTACCCAGCTGTAATTCAAATGAAACATTTTTTTACAGTGACTACATAGGGGGACTAAGGGGACTATTTTTCCTATATGAACAATTAAACCATCTTTTTTTATATACTTTTTACTTTATCACTTTTTCTTTTTACTCATTAAATAATCAATAGAAAAGCCCATTTTATAAGCGCAATAACACACTCTGAGGTGTGGGTTACATGCTGATAAGAGAACACCTAGGGGCATAAGGCACTCAGCACAAGTGCCTCATGCCTTAGTACACCCCTAGGCGTGCTCTTATCAGCACGTAACCCACACCTCATCGTGTGTTATTGCTCACATATATATGGGATACATGATGTGCATGAGTGGAATATGGAAAATATTTTCACTCCTGCAGAGTAAGCCTGGATATTTCATGAGTGTGAAGGCACAATGGGGTAGTGTTGCAAAATGTACAATTTGCGCGGGATTAGCGCGGGTTTAGCGTGGCGTTGAGCAACTTTGCATGATTGCGTGGCTTTGTGCGGTTTAGCATGAGTTTCAGGGCTGTAATAAATGGTATTTATTTTAAGTCTGCTGGATGTCATCAGGATTTATTTCACTGCAGTGAAAATAACATGGTTTATTTCACTGTAATATGTCTCACCCCATTATACATATATATATATATATATATATATATATATATATATATATAGATAGATAGATATATTCTATGCAAAATTGTGTTAATGCATCATTTAGGGTTAAAACACTAAAAGTCAGAAATGAGACCTTTAGGGTTGCCCTAACCCCTCGTGTGCCATCCATCCTTTCGAGTTGACAGATGCTGGGGTGTGTCATTGGAGTTGTGTGGCCTAAATGTCACCCCATTCCATGTGTAATCATGTTCACATGCCACAGTGAAGAAGAATGGGGTGACATTTAGGCCTCACAACCCCAATGACACACCCCAGCATCTATCATTCTCAGGAGGATGGGGGATACATGAGGGGGGGGTAGTGGCAACCCTAAAGATCTCATTTCCTGATGTTTTGTGTTTTAATCCTAAATGATGCATTAACACAGTTTTTTGCATAGAATTTCCTTACTTTTTAAGAAGGCATAAAAAAGTACAAAGTCACTCAAGCTGGTGGGTATCATGCTCCCACCAGCTTGAAACAAAACAAAGTTTCATTCGTCGGAGTGGCATAATTCCACACCTGTTAACATTTCCCACACCTAACCACTGAAAATTACCTCCATGTTAGTAAGACTAGCTACCCTATAAATGTCATAATTCACATGTAGAGGGACTTCACCATTAGGAATAGTAATTAAAAAAAACATTCAGATTGGCTTCCAAATAGTTATACAGTATGTTCCTTTTTTATGATTTTAATGTGGAAAAAGGACAAACGGTCCTTATCTGAACTCAGTATCTTTGATTCTGCTTCATGCAGTGTTCTGGCTTGCAGTTTCTAGTGCTCCAGTGAATCCACAGCACACTTCATTATACCTATAATTGTCTCTACTAAAGACTCCTCAAGTTCACAATTACATAGTATCAAATGGCTCTTCCGCTTCCCATCACTGCTATCGGAACTGAAGTTAGCCACTATACGCAACCCACACCATCAACCATTAGACACTATCCAGAAAAAAATTAAACATTCCCTCTTTTAAAATGATACATTCAACTCATCAGCAGCAAAGCAGAAACGCAAAAAACAGACCTCCAAAGAAATTCAGTAGGTAATAATAAAAATATGAAAATTAAAATGCATATGAGGAAGACTCAAATAGCAGGGAGCCCTGCTGCCACATCTGCCCTATAGTTAATCATGCCATGAGCAAAGGTAGTACAGGTATGTGTGAAAAAAAACATAGTCATAGGGCACACTCGAATATGTGGAGCCTTGCTGCTGCATCTGCCTAATTAAAAATGGCTCACCAGTTTTGCTATGTCAGTGTGTAACTACTGTAACTGGTGGGGCAGAATTGACTCAAGTTGCATAGTGGATGCAAAAATAAATTGAACAGTACCAGTAAAAGGGGGGTGGAAGGACATCACACAGAGGGAGAGAGTGGGAGGGAAAATATAAATAACACAGTGCTGGGAAGGGGTTTGGGTGGGGGTCGACAGCAAGCAGAGGGAGGGAGTGGGAGGGATACTTTACATAAGAGAGGTGCCAGGACTGTGAATGGCTGGGGGTGGAGAGTAGGAGAGGTGCTGGGTCTGGTGCCAGAACAATTACTGTGTATGTGAGACACCAATAAGAATTATCAAACAAATTATTGCACAAATACATTTAATTATTTTATTCATTTGTAGCTGAAAATCTCAGCCTTGAGTATTTTCTGTCACATTCATTTAAAGAGGACAGGAAATGATTAGCAAGATATTCATGTGCTTGTTGGTTCTGTTATGTAGAGTACGTGTCTCAGTTTGTTTTTAAATAATAAAGCTATAAAAACAAAAAAAATGTGTTGTCATTTTCTGAATGGGGAAAAAAACTAAATGGATGCTTGTGTGTCTCACCAGACACAGTTTTCTTTTTGAGTCTGCATTTCTGAGCGTGACTGTTAGTTCTGTGATGTTATTGCTTGTGTGCTGGTCTCGCCAAAGTGAACCCTTGCCATGCCCATCACTGATTGTCAAATCTTGTCAGTCAGCAGTGACTATCATTGTGCCTAAGGTCTGTGTCTTTTTACTGTAAAATTTCATGTCAAAAGGTTTAATCATGTCTTAAACTAATATTAATATATTGCTTATTTATACATTACTCTTTGCCCTCTCCTCCCTTTGCCCCGAGTCACACTGTCAGTTTTGACGATGCTGAAAAGGCAGTAGTTTTGAGGATGTGTAAGTGATAGACGTGAAGTGCAGGCAGGGTAGATCTGAAACGTATGTGCCAATTGTGCTAACGTTGTGCTTTTCCCACCTCCCCACCCTACCCTACCAGACTTGACAGAGAGAGAGTGAGGAAGATGGCACAGCATTTGCAGAACATGTTGACATGGTGATAGCATGGCAGTGACACTATCACATATTTGCCATTCTTGCCCTAAGTGTAATAGCAGTTGTACTGTGTTATCACTGTATGCTACATATCTAGATGAGAAAGGGTGAGAGACAGACTTGAATCACTGTATGTGTCTGTCTCCAGCACTTGAAGAAATGATTGTGGGAAATGGATTGAAAAGACACTCCCTGTGACAGACAGACAGACACACACACACACACACACATGTCCCTCGGTCCACTGACAATGTTTCCTCAGTCCATTGACAATGGTTTGGTAATGGGGGGAAACGACAAACCTTTGAATCATACAGAGAGAGCAAGAGAGTCACAGAATGTTGGTACAATGGAGGGAAATGTTCGATTTACAACAAGTTTTAGTTTTTAGTTATCTGCTACCCACTGTCAATATGTATTGCTCTTTCTCTCTCTCTCTCTCTTCCTTTGTTTTGCAGTCCACAATCTGCAATGTCCATCCAAAGGCTTTGCACATATAGCACCGCACAGTCACATAGATAATGGACTTCTACATATGGTCCTGGTGGGGACTGTGGCACTTGTTGTTCTTCACACACAAATATGGAGCAATACTGAATGTCCCTCCCAGTGTCATACATCCATTTCCCTCTGACCCCCGATGTGGTGCTGGTGATCTGGCAATAGGACATAAAACCTACAGCGTGACAGACAATGGTTACATACTGCAATGGAATGACATTTTCAGAGCCAAGTCAATCTTCTTGATATGTACAGTACACAGGAATCTAACTGTATGTCCTGTCAAAATAGAGGAGACAATTTTGTTTCACTGTGCAATGATAGTTAATTTAATTTTTAATCACAATTCTGGCTTGCTCAGTAGTGCTGAGTGGTAGGGAAATATTATCAGCATCCTACTGACTCTGAGGCATGATAGATTTCAGGATAGGAGGCAAGCAGGGATTAATTTATATTTAGAATATAAATATAATTTAAAATAGAACATAAATATACTTTTTCTTCAGTCATAAATAACTCAGACAATATATATATATATTCATATGAAACCCATTGCCAGAATGGATAACTCAGACAACTTGTGCCATTACAAGTTGAATTGATGAAGATAAGTAAACAAGAAAAAACAGTTATATCAATAATCACATCAGGTAGCTCAAATGATTAATTATTAGCATATGATATAAAGGGTCCTGGGTTTGATCCCCACTGAGGGGAATGACAAAGCTTTTCTTTCTCCTGTTTATTATAATTGTTTATATGTTAAAATAATAAATCTACCACTTCTAGAATATCTGCCAGGTAGACTATAACTACTCCTCTAACACTGTTTTCAGGTTATGCTGTGCCAATCTGTGTGAAAATGCGGCATCCCCATGAACAGGCACTTATAGGCCAGTATGGCAGAGTGCCCAAACATTGTACAAAAAACAACAGCAAGCATTACATCACACAAGAAGATCAATTAAAAACAAAAAGATCACAAAGTAATCCACTAAGGGGATTGTCCAAAGTGTTAAAAACAGAGGAGGAAACAGAAATATCTCTTCTTTTTGGACATGACATTGAATAAGATTCCTTTGTACTGTACATGTCGTAAAAAGTCAGTGTCAGTGTCAGTGGCTCAGCAGGTAGCACACTCACATCTGAGGCCGGGAGATCAGCAGGTGCCGTCTTTCAGATGAGACATTAAACCGAGGTCCCATCTGCCTGTTCTGGTGGTAGTTCAGGTGGATGTTAAAGATCCCATGGCACTTCTCGAAAAGAGCAGAGGAATTTTTTATTAAAACTGAAAAGCAAACTAAATACACAAGGTGTTACAGCACACCAAATTATAATACAAAATTAAACAAGTAATATAAAAGGTAATACAGCATCCAAATGAACAAAAACAAATATCAACATTTTTAAAGTCCAAAAAAAAAGGAAGAAGAAATAACCAAAGCTAAACAAAACTCCCCTAAAACAAAATATGAGAAAATTATATATACAAAAGTACTACTACATACTAAATTATAATACAAATAATAAACAGAAATATGTATTTCATCATACATGCAATAGAAAAAAAGAAAAACTCTGTCATTAGAGTCCTAAAACCCAAGTAGTAAATGCTGAAAGTCCTCTCCCCCCTTACTTAAAGAAGCCAGGGATTCTATGAGAGAACCAAAATACCAAAAATTGTATGACAATATACAAAATAAAAAAAACAAAGAAAAATAAGTATACAGCATACTTTTTGTCCCTTGTAAACCTAAAGGGAGAAAAAACACTGTGAAAATAAGATGAAAAACATAAACATAACATTATCCCATACATAGTAAGCTGAAATAACCCCGCCCCCGCACATGCATACCACTATATGGCAGTATGTTTTCCCAACTCAAAGCACCTCATATAAAATTAACTAGTATCCACAACATACACTTCCATAATATATGGGTTCTTCATGTTCCTATATATATATATATATATATATATTTTTTTTTTATTAAACCATACTCAAAATCAAGAATACTCCTCACCAGAAAATAATTCATTTCTACCAGAAACTGACACTTCTCATTAATTAAGACCAGAAGAAAATAACAGTGAAATTGCAAAGAAAAGCACTCAGTACCACATATTACTAGTCATAAGCAAAAGTGGAATTATGCAATGACTGAAATGTATCTCAAAATATACCCTACAAACTCATAGCCAATCTTTAGTGTACCACCAAGACTGAAAGATTTCATATGGCACTGACTTCCTTTCAGTATTTCTATGACTAAGAATTGTAGTAGTAATCATATGAAATAATTGTTCCTCTGTATGTTCTAATTGTTGCAGTGTCAGCCTACACAGCACAAGCCATATATAGAATTTAAAACACACCAAAAATAACCAAAGTGTAAACCTATCATGTTTAGTCCATTTGAATGGAAGAATACCCAAGTATAAAATCTCAGGGGTTAAATCACAAAAGGGTGATGTAGGCCATTTACCCCATAAAAAATTCCAAAACCGTTTTACAAAAGGACACAGAAAGAACAAATGGTCCATGGATTCCACCACCTCAACACAAGTCTTTCTAGGGCAGTAACGATGTTCTACACTTTTATGTTTTAGGTTTCCTTTGACATTGAGTTTCCCATGTAGGGAAAGCCACATAACATCCCACATATAAACCGGTATATGGGTAGATGTCAACATTTTCCCAATCAATATTTTATCTGAAATAGGTTTAAAGTCAAAGCAGGCTGTATCATGAAAAAAAGTAGATAGAAGATGTGCATATAGGGCCAGATATTCAAAAGGGTTGTACCATGTGCAATAGGGTTGCGCATGCGCAAGTCCGAAATTGTGCCATTCTGCAATATTCAGCAGGAGGCAGTTGCGTCACTGAAAACAGGCTGAGCAGCAGCGCAATGCAAATGAATGCATGCTCAACTGGAAGGGGAGGAACCATGCATAAACTGCACAGCCCAATATTCAGCCGGGCTGTGCAGAGTTGTGCAGGCACAACCCCCAACCTGCGCCTGCAGGACTTTGAGCCAAAAAAAAAAAGGCTTAAGTCGAGGGCCACCCACAGGTGAGCTGCTGTATTGCAGGGTGCAACACAGCAGCTGCCACCTGTGGCTGGCCTAACCCAGTCCCTGTGCTCCCCCTGCAGCCCGATCGTGGGCATAGTGTACTCCCCCCCACCAGCCTGATCGCGGGCAGCAATGTGTCCCCAACACATCCCTGGTGGTCCAGTGGACCGATAAGCCCAATCACGGGCTGAAGTAACGAAACACATCCCCACCTCCCGAATATATCCCTGGTGTCCAGTGGACCAAAATCCCAATCGTGGGATGTAGTTGTCAATCCCCAATACATCCCTGGTGACCTAGTGTCCCCACCCACCCACCATGAAGCCCCACCACCCGCTCCCCCCCGCGGCTGGCGGGCAGCAGCATCACCCACCTGCTGCCCGCTGCCCGCCGACTGACTGCCGGTAGGGCTGCATGCCCATTGGTGCAGAGCAAGAGCCAATGGGCGTGCAGCTATACCGCTACAAGACAGTTCAGTTTTGGAAAATTCATTCACAAAACTGGACTGTCTGGCATATGAAGCTGCATGCCCATTGGCTCTTGCCTGCACAATGGGCATGGCGACCACCGGGCAGTCAGTCGGTGAGTGGGGGCGGCAGGCGGTGGATGCTGCTGCCCGCCAGCTGTGGGGGAGCGGGGTGATGGGGCTTCGTGGGTGGGGTGGGGGACACTAGGTCACCAGGGATGTGTTGGGGGGGTTGACAACTACATCCAGTGATCGGGATTTTCGGCCCACTGGACCACCAGGGATATGATGGGGAGGTGGGGGTGTGTGTTTGAAAACTCCAGCCCGCGATCAGGCTTATCGGTCCACTGGACCACCAGGGATGTGTTGGGGGGGAGACACATTGCTGCCCACGATCGGGCTGGTGAGGGGGGGTATTTAAGCTATGCCCGTGATCGGGCCAGTGGGGGGTGGTGGTGGTGGGGTTTGAACGCTCTTTTGCCCAAGATTGGGCTGCAGGGGGCGTCGTTCCCCGATGGCTGCTGCCTGGCAGGGCACCAGGCGCAAGTTCTCGGGGATCGGCGCACCTGCATGCTAATGGCATGCAAAATGGGGCCATAATCAGATGCAAATGGCCCCCCCTGTGCCTTGCATGAATTATAGCCCCATTTGCATGTCACCTTTTGAATATTGGGATTTTGCATGGCGCAATGGTACTTGCGCCACCGCAAGTTGAATGCTCCACTTTGTCAACTTGTGGTGGCGCAAGTTCCACTGCGCCATGCACAGTGGCTGTGGCTGGGGGGTGATATTCAAAGGAGTTTATCAATAGCGCAACTCCTTTGAATATCACCCCGGACACACCCCTGCGCAACTATTTTGTGCAGCTCAAGGGCTTGCGCCTATGAATGGTGCAGTTTGAATATCCAGTCCATAGTGTTTTCCGCTACTGTTGTGAAAAATGTTCTGGTACTAAACACCAAAGTTTTATTTTCCCAAAACATACCCTTAAAGTTTCTGGACTATTATACAAAGAACGCTGTTTTGGGTTGCATGAATGAGGAAACCAGAAGGGGAGTATCCCTGCCAAGGAATTCAAAACCCATGGGGTCCAAATACCCTCAGATTTCAATAATAATGGTCTCAAGTGTACTTTAGCAATAATTGTAAAAAAGAAAACAATGGGATTAATCATTTTAATACCCCCCATTTTTTTCTTTCTAAACAGTAAACACCGTTTAATTGAATTCAGTCTACTACCCCAAATGCCTGAAAAAAAACAACCATACATCCGGGTCTCCAGCTTAGGGGGTAGACTAAAAACTGCAGCTAAATACAAAAAAATTGGGAGTAAGAAGGTTTTAATCATATATACCCTTTTTAATTTGAACAATCTCCACTTATTCCACAGTTAAATTTTCCCATATGCAATATCCAATTTGGAGGACCAATTTAAGAAGGCCAAATCCCTGGTACCAAAAAGAAGTCCAAGAATTGACAGGTCCCTGTCACAACAGGGATCCCAATTACCGTAGATTCTAAAAAACGTTCTAATCCAAAGGGAAGGCATTTACTTTTCCTATAGTTAACTCTGGCTCCCGTGAATTCGGAAAATTCCCAAAGTATTTGTCCCACTAAACAGGTCGAAGGTAAATCCCCCACAAAAAAGCAGATGTCATCTGCATATGCAATACTTTTAATTTCTTCTGAGGTGCTAGAAAACGAAACTCCCTGAATAGCAATATTATCATTAACGCGACGAATTAAAGGGTCCAGTGTAAAAAGGTAGAGAAGGGGACTCAGGGGACATCCCTGTCTAACTCCCCGGGTAACCATGCATGCCTTCCCCATCCACCCTTTACAGTATGCTAAAGCTTTAGCATTAGAATAACAAGATTTTATCCAAAAAATAAAAGTTCCCGGAATCCCATAACTAGCCAAACAGTCCCAAAGATATTCATGGTTTACCCTGTCAAAGGCCTTTTCCTGATCTAAACTTAGAATGAAACCAGTTAATTCTCCAGTCTCCCCCCGGGACAAAATTTCTCTTAATAAAATTAACCCATCCGTTATACTCTGGTCAGGAATAGTACAAGTCTGAGAAGAATGTATCAGAGTAGATGCACAAAGCAACAACCTGTTATTCAACAATTTGGTATACAATTTAAAATCAGTATTTAATAATGTGATGGGGCACCAGTTTGAAAGGTCAGTCCTGTCCCCAGATTTAGACATAGAAACCACCAACCCATTACCCATTGAATCAGGCAAATTCCCTGAAACCATCATGTCCTAAAATAACTCTAGGATTTCAGGTAACAAAACTTGCAGAATCACACTGTACAATTCATATGGAATTCCATCTGTTCCAGGTGCAGAATTATTTTTAACCATTGCAAAAGTGGTCATTATTTCAGATTGAGTAAGTGGTGACACCAGTACCCGTTGATCGGATGATAAAACTTGTGTTAAAATACATTTTTCCAACCAAACCTTATGACCATCCTGGGAGGATTCCTGATGACTAAATAAAGACTGCACATGCTCCTCTATGGCTGTCATAATTTCATACCTTTTGGAACAAAGACACCCCTTAGCATCCTGAATTAAAGAAATCCATTTTTGATATTGTAGTTGAGCACAGAATTGAAATGGATTCATAAAATCCTGTGAACCCTGGGTTCTAAATTTCCGTTCCTGTTCTAAAGATCTAAGTCTATTATATTGTAGATCATTCATTCTTCATCTGGTTTCTGCTAATTCTGCAAGAATCATTTTATCTCCTTGGGAAGCTTGAACCACTAAATTCTGAAACTGTGTTTTGTAAATACAATATTGGTCCCTCTTAAATTTCCCATTTAATCTTCCTATGTGTTGAAAGTATCTTTAATATCTAGCTTTGTATCCTCCCACCATTCCTGTGAAGTATCATATAACATTTTAACCGATTACGTGTTTCTAATATGGAAATAAACCATCCTTAACAGTTGGAAGAGACAACAGTTCCAAGTTCAACCTCCAATACCCAGGCCCTTGTTGCATACCATCATAATTAGAGACCGTCAGTTCTATGGTGGCGTGGTCAGATGGAGCAACAGGACGGTCCTGGATATTTAATCTCCAAGGCAGGAGATATAAACCAGAAATCGATCCTAGTAGCTAGGTTACCTCTGAAATAGATCTTATCTGGCGGCCAAAACCATAAGCATCAACTAAACCAGTTTGTGAAATCAAAGCAGCCAGGCAATTGGTATCACAATATAATTTTGGGTTTGAGGACCCTATCCTTTAAATACAACCCACAATTGAAATCTCCTCCCAAGAAAACATAATGAGATGTAAACGAATAAGGCTGTATAGTGTTAAAAGCTCAATTCTAGCTGTCTTTGTTTGTAGAGGTATATACATTAATAAACCGACAGTGCAATTTATTTAACGTGACATCTAATAACAAGGCACGGCCCGGGGCTATGTCCACTACCTGTATGGATTGTGCCAAAGGAGAATTTAAACAAATTCCAACCCCACAACAAAGATCCTCTCCAATAGACCAATAAGTCACTCCCTATTTCCATCCCACAGAAGCTCTATCCATCTCTTGTCTGCTATGTAATCGAGTGTCTTGAAAGAATACCACATCATAAAAAAAGGAATCAAATAAAGCATATACCAAAAGTTGTTTTCTATCTGACTGAATACTGTTAGTATTTAAAGAGGCTACAGTAATACTAAATAACATATCCATTGCGTATAAAAACAAAAACAAAACCCATTAAGTGTTTAACTAAAGGAGAACTAATTAATCCTGAAAAAAAAATTGAAAAACATTAGGATTTCTTCTGGACCCATTTACGGGAACCCATCCTAGATTTATTTTTTGGAGGGATAGTCAAATCTTCTGTAGAACGCTCAGTGTCTGATCCTCCATCTGCTTGAGAAGAGTGAACCAAAATTGAGTCTGATTCTGTACCTACATCAGGTTCTTCAACCTTCAAGGTGGAAAAGGTGTTTTGCACTGGGTGATGGAAGACTTCTGAAACAGATGCTGCAGTTTTCTTCCGTAAACTCCTTCAATCATTAACTACAGTGAAGGCACCTTCTGGTGGAAGGGGGTGGGCATAGAACCTGCATCACCAGATACCTCTAGTACTAACGGTTCTGCCTCAGATGGAGGCCTGAGAGAAACCAAAACAGAAGTGGATAAGGCCTCGAAGGGGATTAATAGGCTTTCAGGAGGTGCCCTCTTAGGTGGGGAGGGGGCCCATATTGTTTCAAAGTCGATTTTAATGCAATATTCAAATAAAAATCGTGAGTGGTATAATCCTTGTCTGCAGTATTGTGGGCTGCACAAGGACAATCCATAAAAGAATGCTGTTCCTCACAAAGACTACACTTGGGAGGATGATGACAGTCAGTCATAATATGCCCCACTTCCCCACATTGAGCACATTTCATTGTATCACAGGTTCGACTCAAATGTCTACAGGAACCGCATTTATAACAATGGCGTGGCTGTCCAAGATAAAAAATAAAACCCTTGTCACGACCCAGGTAAAAACAACTTGGTAGATGTTGAAGTCCATCCTCTGTTTGTGGTAAAGTCACTTTTTACCTCCACCTCCATTCCAAAACCTTGAGAATCTAAAATTGGTTCCGGATCCCTTGTATTTGACAATGTTTCTCCAGCCAGTATGAAATGTCCATAATATTCACCCTTCATTTCTGAATAAGACAGTGATCACTTTAAAAGTTTGTTTTGTTAAAGGTATAGCTTGAAAGTGGGTCCAAGCTGGGTCATTTTAAATAGAGGCTATACTTCATCCAGAAACGATTCAGGATGTCAGGGAATGAAAACTTATGTCATATGTAGATTCTCCCAGTGTATGAATCAAAGCATACACTTCGAGGAAAACCACAGCATCTGCTTCAATAGACCTTTCCCCACATAAAAGCGGTCTGGCATCGTATCTGCTGGTCCTAAAAACCGCAGCCAAACTGCATTCCTGCGTTTAGCTAAAGAAACAGGTTTTTGAAATAAACTAGTGAAAGTGGGAGCTGTCAGGGCTGGGGTTACTGAATCATTGTCAGAAGATACTATAGGAATAGATCCCAGCACTTCTTCCGACTGGGGGGAATCACTAGCCACAGTAATGTTTTCCATAGGCCCCTGCTGTGCTGGAGACTGTATAGGGGAGAAGGAAATGGAATCTGCTTGTGAAATGTGCAAGTCCATCATAACCATCTCTGGATCTGTATTTGCAGATAAAGTGTGCCCTGAAACAGGGTCTAAGGCTAGTACAATGGTTTAGTAAACAGGACTGTATCAGGCCGTGCATATTGTGTAGGAGGCCATCCACAGTTCTCCCAGTACCCCGTGACACTCCCCGAACCCAGAAGTGGAATATCAGGATCCGCAACCCACTGACCTGTTTCTGTTTGGATCCAACCAGCTTGTTCCAGTGCCCATTCTGGAGACCATGCCGAATCATGCTGTGAATGATTTTCCAATCCTGTGTCTTTGCCTGATGTAGTGTCCTCTATTAGAGGGCCCGCTGCAAAAACTTTTGCTGTAGATGCCGTAGAAGGCGATGCTGAACCTTGAATCGAATGTTTCCTTTTTTTTTCTTCAGCATGCAGTTTAGCTGCTCTGTAATCAGCCTTAGCCTGTAATAAGAGGTCCTGTTTCACAATGACCACTACGTCTATATCTTCATTGCCCTCCACAGGTATGGGGCCTGATCCAGGACTTCCTGTAACACTTAGTGTCACCATCGTAGAGGAGTGTAGCAAAACTCCATTTTCGGTGGATCCTCCACCCATTGCTATCACAGCAAGCAGTGGGGACTGAGGTATGATATGCTGGCCACCCTGAGAGTGCATTCCAGCCATACCATGTTCCCCTGCTGAGCCTTGCTAACTCACCAGCCACAGCATGTCCTCCTCTACTGTCCTCCTCCTCCGCCATCTTGGTCCCACCAGAAAATGGGTCCCCCCTGCTCACAGGAAGCAGGAAGCAGGAAGTAGGGGAATTTCCCCGGTGTCCTGACCAAATTTCCCCTCATTCACTAAAAAAAAAAATACCACCAACATCTTAATCTGGTTCAAGGTCAGTTGGCATTCATCTGTATCCCCCTCCTCCAGGTCATGCCTGAAAATAGGCAAGATTTGTCTAGTGCACTTACCCAGTCAAAAATAAATAAATAAAATAGGATTGGCACTGAAACTGACATTTCATTACAGTTTGTCACCATTATCTGTCATTCTCTGTTTGTAAGTGTTGTGTCCTGACATTGAGACAGTCTGTTTTCTTTTATTTTTTTCCCAAGTTTTAAAGTATGAGTCTACTACTGGTCACCTCCATCCCCACCCCCACCAACCTTGGCACTCCTTTTCCTATCGTCATACCCAAAAAGGATAAAATTCAGACCATGATAGGCCAGTAACTTGCCCCCCCCACCCAATCACTAACCACTCAGGTAACCACCATTCTAGATTGCCCATCAGACAGAAATTAATTGGTCACTGTAGAGAAGTGTCCCACCACTATCTTCAATTGACAACCAGATCTCGATAGTGTCTTTATTTTTTCGGTATGTGTCAATTTAATGCTTGTCTCCACCCCAAACCCCCACTCACTGCCATGGTAGTCTAGTCACCTTTTCCACAGCCTACTCAGTTAACCCCACCCAGAACTGCCAGTCAGCGAGCAGCATAGCCCTCTTCTTGCCTCCATGGCTGCCCACCAACTGAACTATGAATAAGTTATGCTCATTCATAGCTCAGATAGTGGGCAGCTGGGGAGGTGAGAGGAGGACTGTGCTGCTCATCAACAGTCAGTTCTTGGGGAGGGGAGGTTACCTAAGTGGGTGGTGGGTGGGGAGGTCAACTAGATTGTCATGGACTGTATTTTTTTTTTCTGTATGGGTATGGCATTGAAAAAGTGATGGTGGCGAGTGGGGATTGGGGTGGAGACAAGCAGTAAATTCACATATATGAAAAAACCTCTTAAGATCTGGTTGGCGATCGGGGACGGGGTGTGACACTGTTCTACATGACTAGATAATTGCTATCGATGGGTGATTGGGACTGCGCAAGGGGAGATTAAAAAATAACTATCAGGTGGGCTTATCGGGAACAGGGATAGGACACTACTGTACAGAAACCAAAAGTTGAATTTCATTTTTTTATGAGTATGCAATTGGGGGCAAGATAAATCAATATGGACTTCAAAACATGCTGACAAGTTTATGGATCAGTTAAGTTACAAGCAACTATGGAGACAAAATGAAAATAATACAGACTAAAAAGAAAAAACTGTTATGGACTACATAACATGTTTACATGTCTGTAGGACAGTTTACAGACCAAACAAAAATACCACAGATTACAACAACAACAAAAAAACACACACACTATACTGCAGCTACCACTGTATGTTTTGTTTACTTACTGAAAAAAATGACAGAAATATTTCTGTCCCCTTTATCTTCGGCCGGGGTCATGGCTAGCTAACAATTATTGACCACAAGGCTGCAAAATAATCGGCCACGACCGCAGCCCAAGATTTAGCAGGTTCGCTGTCGAAGATCTTTAGCAAGTTGCGGCTGAAGATTGTAAAAATGTAAAAGGCTACTTTCTGACAAAACTAAATTAAACCAGAGGCATGGGTTGATAGAGTGAAGTCCCCTTATCTAAACCCATGACTCAGATATTTCACAAGTCACCCGTGGGGTGAAATATGTACTTTTTTCCCAACCCCAAACTGAAAACAAGATGGTGGCTGTCGCGATCAATAAATTTCTCAGTCAGAAATTCTTTGAGCGTGATGGCCAAAACTCCATTCTTCTTTCGCAAAATAACTATATAAATTTTCCCATAGACTTATAATGGGATCTAAAAAGTTTAATAACTTTTGAAAGGATTAATATTTTTTCACCAAACAAAAAGTGGCATGTTCCTTGACCCACGCTCTTTCTACATGCCAACATGACATGGTTCAGACCAGCAGACCACTCAATGGCCGTGCAGTGCCATAGACAAAATCCAACAAAACTGCCCACAGAACTGGCGAAAAGTGAATTTTTCAGCATTTTGGTGCACAAAAACCATAAGTCCGACCAAAACGCAACTTGGCAAATCAAGAGATCTACCATGCCCACCATTCATACCCAATTTCCTGCAAATACGTTGAACAGGTCCAAAGTTATTAACATGCAAAATTTCAAGTTTGTCATAGAAGTGCCTTCATAACCCTAAATATAGGGACGTGACTGTGTCCCTATAATATACACATCCTTACATATATTGTGCTGTAGGTGGTGTGCAGCTCTATGAGACCTTTCTAGAAACATAGAAAAATAGAAGGTGATGGCAGATAAGGACCTCAAGGCCCATCCAGTCTGCCCATTGCTTTTTCTACCTTATAAATATGCCATCGGCCTTTGCTCTGTCAATGGCTCATCTATTCATACTCATCTATATTGCTCCCTTATGCAGATCGCATGCCTGTTTGAAGCCTTGCACTGTATTCATATCCATATCCATATCCACCACTTCCTGAGGTAGGCTGTTCCATGCATACACCACCCTTTCTGTGAAAAAGAACTTTTTCACATTACCTCTTAATTGGCCTCCCTCTAATCTCATGCTGTGTCCTCTTATCTTATTTTCTTATATTGAAACATTTGACTCTTTCACCTTGTTGATGTCCTCAGGGTGTTTGAATGCTTTGATCATGTCACCTCTCACCTTCCTTTGCTCTAGGGTATACATATTGAGCACCATTAATCTGTCCTCATATGTTTTCTGATGCAGTCCCTGCACCATTTTCATTGCCCTTCTCTGGACTGCCTCAATTTGGTTAATGTCCTTGTGAAGGTGCGGCCTCCAGCACTGCACACAGTACTCCAGATGGGGCCTAACCAGTGTCTTGTAAAGAGAGATTATTACCTGCTCTTACGACTTGTGATACCCCTAGTAATACACCCCAAGATCCCCCTAGCCTTACCTACTGCTTTAGTGGTCTGCTTGGATGATTTCAGGTCATCTGTTATGATGATGCCCAAGTCTTTTTCTTCCCTTGTGACTGCCAGCAACTCCCCTCCCAACCTATAGGTAGCTTCAGAGATTATCTTCCCTATGTGCATGATCTTGCACTTCTTTGTGTTAAACCCCAGTTGCCACTCTTCTGACCATTTTGCCAGTTTATCCAGATCGCCTCTCGTTCTGCCCACCCCAGCTGGATCATCTACTCTGTTGCCGATCTTGGTGTCATCTGCAAACAGGCAAACCTTACCCTCCAGTCCATCTGCAATGTTACTGATGAAGATATTGAAGAGGGCTGACCCCAGGACTGATACCTGAGATACCCCACTTGTGACTTACATCTCTTCTGACTATATACCATTTACCACCACTCTCTGTTTTCTGCCCGTCAACTAGTTTGCCACCCAGTTCAGCAACTTCTGACCCACCCTGAGCCTACCTAGCTTATTAATCAATCTTATGGGTGGAACAGTATTTAAAACTTTGCTGAAGTCAAGGTAGGCAACAGCAGCTGCTCCCCCCTTGGTCCACCTCTGGTCACCCAGTCAAAGAAATCTATGAGATTAGTTTGACAGGACCTTCCTGATGTAAACCCATGCTGTCATGGATCCTGTGCTCTTATGGATTCCAGGTGTTGCATTATCCTTTCATTAAGGAGTGCCTCCGTAATCTTGCCCACTACTGAGATAAGACTGACTAGTCTGTAGTTTCCTGCCTCCACCCTGCCCCCAGTCTTGTGGAGCAGGATCACATGAGCCTTTCTCCAATCTTCTGGGGGCCTCTTCTGTGCTCAGAGACTCACTAAACAGTTCTGATAATGGCTCTACTACAGTACAAGTCACATTAAACTGCTCCTTCAATGAGTTGTTTTAGCATTTCTGATTGAGTTGCATGATCCAGTGCAAAGCGCTGCACAAACTGTTTCTTAAGAGTTAAAACTCAGTTTTGCATTGCATTTTGATGGACTGCTGATGCAATCCAAATGATTTGCAAAAACATTTTACAAACATTGCTCTTGAGCTGTTTAAGCATTGAAAAACAATTCAGTATGAGTTGCCAATGCATTTCCAACTGTAAAAAACAATGCCAAACCAACTCATTGGTGGAACAGTTTAATGGGATCTATACTGTAGTTCCACCCTTAGCTTCTTTAGTACCCTGGGATGTATGCCATCAGGTCCCATTGCCTTGTCCACCCTGAGCTTATTGAGTTCTTGTAGGACCCTTTCTTTTGTGAAGGGATTAGTGCACACCTCCCTCCTCCCCCCCCCATGTCCATGGTGCTGAAGTGTGAGCCCTGCCCTACCTTCTCCTCAGTAAATACTGAGCAGAAGTATCTATTTAGGATAGATGCTTTTACATGGTCCTCCTCCTCACACACCCCCTTATCCCCTTTGATCTTAGAAATACCCCTCTGGACTTTCTACTTTCACTAATTTATCTATAGAAAGTTATATTTATTGATTTTATTTATTGTATAATCAGATTCACAAACTTTGAGCCATCGGCTTGTTTACAAAGGTACCTCATCACAGAGAGGACACACATGGTTAACATAGTTTTCAGAGTACAGTAAAGACAGATTAACAGATTTTTACATGTTTACAGAATACAGTCATACAGAGTCAACATAGTATTACATAGGTTGCATGAACAGAGATACATAGTATTACATACAATTTCCTGAACATGTGTAGATAAATAAACATTTCGGCTCAGATATTCAAACTGCGCCCAAAAAGTGTGCAACAGCAGAAGCAAGCGCAAGTCCATTGCGCCCATGCACAAGAAGCGCGATATTCAAAAAACGCACAGGCCAAGATGTGCCAACGGCCGACGACTGAATATTGCACCACCTGCACCATAGTGCAACTAGGGAGGTGAAGCTGAACATGTCTGATGTGCCATAGTGCAACAAGGGATGCTCAGCTGAGCAGTCCAGATATGCCATAGCGCAACCAGGGATGCTCCCCAGCAGCAGGGCAGCAATGCAACAGCACAACCAGGGATGCAGGGGCCCACCACCCATGCCACAGATGGGCAGAGGAAGACACAGCAGAACAGACATCGTCCCCCAACACCCCATGCACTGCACAACTGGGGGAGGGCTGGAATAACCACTGGCCCATGGAGAACAGCAACCAACCCACAGCCGGGCCATGGTGCCCCATCACACCCACTGGCAAGCTATGACTGGCACACAAGGATGGCCGACCACCCCATATCACACCATCCCACAAATACAGAGCACACTGTGCACCATGATCCCCATATGCCTTGCCCAGGAGTAGCGCCCAACAGTGCAGGACACCCCATGCATGCCACCACCCCCACTGTGACAATGCAACCCTGTGCACCATGGAGCCATGCAAGGCAGCCCCACCATGAGCACTCTGCAGTGGGTGGCAGCAGACAATGATGCAACAGATGCATACACAGTACCACCCTGCACGTCCCTCCTGAGGTACAACTGAGAGACTGACCATGCGTCAGCACACAAGGTACCCCACATGCGACAGGGCATGCCCCGGACCCCAGCTCCAGCATTACAGCATCCTGCACACCCTCCCAAGGACACATCCCGTCCCAGCACTGGCCACAGCAGCCACCACTGACACACTAGCAGACCGTGCATATCACAGACATGCAAGGGTGTCAGCTGCACAAGCCATGGACAGTCTGACAGGGGTGCCATGCACACAGTGCAGGCCCCATGGACCACTGCACACAGGCATCCAGTGCACAGAGTACAACACACAAACCACAGACAGTGACTGATCCCCCTGCCCACACCATTTGCAGTTCACCTCTGTGCGCGCGCACACACACACACACACACTCATGCGTGCACCACCCCTGATGCCATGCATACCACTGCAGCTGAGCACCTGTAGCCCATTGCAAATCAGAGACCACCACAGTTGTTATAACAAAATGTATGTATTAAAATATAACAACTATGTAACATATCTACAAATATATACAAAAGGGGGAAGGGCCACAAACCTGGTGGGGGCGGGCATGGGGCAGGGGTGTAGAAATGGGATAGGAAAGAAGGGGTGTGAGGGTGGGTCCAGGGGGTATGGTTGTCAGGGAGTCATGGAGGCCCTATTCCCTGCCCTGCTCTGCCCTCCTGTGGTGCCTCCGGGTTCTCCTCCTCCGGACCCCATGTCTCTCCAACCTCTCCAAGGTTGCCAGGGACACCCGTGCCAGCTGTAGGATTTCCTGTATTGCCAGTTCCAGGGCCATCCAGCGTTGTCCACCTAGGACAAGGGAGCAGAGTCAATATGTGTGACTGTCCAGTCCCCTGCAGCAAACCCATCGTGCATGGCATACAGCCATGTGCCATGCCCCTGTGATGGTGTGTGACCACCCACAGTGACCGTATCCACAAGACCTGCCTACCCAGACAGCCACAGCCATGTGGACCACTGTACACACCAATCACCCATGTACTGCACAGCACCAGCGTGGCCGTACAGTGACTTGGCTATGCGGTGTGAAGGCAGTGGCACAGCCATGTGCCCAGTGCATGCATGGATCACCATTGATGCACTCCCTGACATGCAGTGCCACTGGACAGTGCTGACTATAACAAGTTGCGTGCATGGCAGTGGTGTCAATGGATGGTGGTCATGCCCCACTTCCCGCCCTGTTACACAGCATGCAATAGTAATCATGGATGTAAGGCATTCGCCATCATCAGGCTGGTCCCTGCTTCTCTGTGGACCTTCGCCCCTCCCGGACTGATTGTCCTCCTGCTGGTGCCTCCTCTCCCTCGCCAGCCTGCGCTCGTCTGGGCCTAAGGTGCAAACATGGAGAGTGGAACATCAGTACAATCCTGTAGCAAAGTCCCCCCACCCCCATGTGTGTGCAATCCCACACAGCCAGACCTACACACCCTGATAACACCACCACTGCCAACATCGGATGGCCTCCCCATGTGCCGGACACATGCAACCGGGATACCCGTATGGAAGATAAAAGTGTATGAATGTTGCACCTACCTGGCCGTGGCAGCATGCCCCTCCTGGCACATGCCCGCAGGCGGGCAAGCAGGTCCGGGTCCTTCCGCCTCAGGTCCCCATATCTGTGGGGGCACTGCTCCACCATCTGCCCCATACCGGTGGCCTCCTCCAGGACGTCAGCCACCTCCTGCCACACCTGAATCCTGGCCCTGTCCAGGGGTGCCTCACCAAATAGTGGGCCAACATGTGGCTCCACAATGGCAACCAGGCTTTGCAAGCTCCACCTGGCTCCACAGTGCAGCTCTCCTCTGCGCCATCTCTACTGCTCAGTCTGCAGCACGGTTCTGCCATGTGCAGATGCTGTGCGGTACAGCACTGCCATTCCCTATCACAAGGTCACCGAACAGCGCGATAGTGGTGCACCCATGCCTGATGCATGGACCCTAGGTGGCAAAGGTCGGGCACAGGGTCAAGGGTCTCTGGCACATGGACAGCCACAGCACGATTGGAACCCAATGCATCTAGCGCAATTGGGTGCCTGTGTGCCACCTCCAGTAGTGACCTACCGCGCTGTTGCCCCAGTGTGCCTACAATGCCCCAGTGCTACAGCGCCATATAGGTGAACAGCGCTGTAGTGCCACTGGCACAATGGTGACCATGCCGTGTACTGCCTCCCATGCACAGCACATCAGCAGCATGGCAGGTGCCTGCATCATCAACCCCGGCATGTGCAGTTAGGTGTGTACTGCACATGTCACAGAACTGCGCCCTTGGCTCAGCACGTTCAACACAATTGTGCAAAGCGCAACAGCGCGATATCCAGCCATCATATGCAAATCAGCTAATCAGCCATTCAATGGTGCAGTCACTGCATTTGCATCCACTTAAAGATGCGCCTTGCCTCATTTGCATGGGTTGCGCTATAAAAGTGTGACATTGGGCTGCACTGGCCATAGTTGGTTACTGCAGTCTATTGGTGAGTTGCATGCTGTTTGGGAGTGTGGAATGTGGATTTTGGGACATGCATGGGACTGCACAGTCACAGGTAACACCTGTCATTCTTACAGGCTGAATCATGACCGAGGGAGTTGTGGAGGAAGAGGAACAGAGTTGTGGGAGAAGGAGGAGGAGGAGGCCAAATTTCAGGAAGGCTGAGATGGATGCCCTGTTTGAGGCCTACCTAGACCAGGAGCTGCTTCTCAGTGGACACCAGGGAACACCACAGGCCCGTGCTTCTGCATGGGAGGAGGTGGCACGTGCTGTAAACCTGCATGGCAGCCACCAGCACTCCGTGCAGGAGTGCAAGAAGAAGATGGGCACAGACAGCAGGAGGATTAAGGAGAAGGTGGCTGCCATCAAGGCAGCACAGTCTGTGACAGGTGGGGGACAGCCAGAGGTGCTATGCCTGACCCCACAGGAGGAGAGGGTTGCTGGCAGCATGCAACATTGCACCATTGAGGGTGTTCCGGGTGGTGGATTCCAGATTGGTGGTAACCCGTCACTGCATGGTAGGTCATGGTCTGTCTATTGGGGAGGGACAGGGTAGGTCACATGCAGTAACGCGACTTTGTTTTCCCTTACAGCTCCCGAGCATCTGCATGGGTCAGCGGTGGTGGGCTTCTCCACTGAGGCCGGTCAGATGGAGATGGAGGAGGGCCTATCCACCTCCACAGGAATACGTGGCTCAGGGTGACGGTGGGCCCAACTGGAAGTCCAGACTGATGTTGTTGAAGCAGGTGAGGAGGAGGCCCTGCCCGTGTCCCAGTGTGCCAACGTCCACGGATGCCAGCATGCTGGGACTCGGGCTGGTGCTGGGTCCATCACCGATGATGATGTCGCTAACATCATGGGCAGTGACACGTGTGTGCCACAGGATGGCCACAAAGCAGGTAACATCACAGCCATGGCTGTGGGTGGTGCCGCCACGGAGGCCTGCATGTTATCACAGTCCCAGCCTGTGCCTGTCAGCACCAGTGGGGCAGCACTGGTGTGTGTGTACAGGACAGTGGGACTGTTGCGGGCCACTGCGGTGGCACCATTGAGCCCTGGGGAGTGGCAGCCAGAGGGGCAGCATCAGCAGTCGGCAATGGGCTTGGGGGTACAGTGTCAGGGGGCGGCGTCAGTGCACCACCTGTGGACATGCCCAGGCCTGGCCCTGGTGTGCAGCGCCTACCCTCAAGGGGTGATGAGCATCAGGGCCATGAACACCCTGAAGGACAGCATGCCAATCAGGCAGATGACCTCTTGGATGAGCACACCCAGATTCTGCAAGCATCAGTCCATCAGCAGATGCGGCTTGTGATGGCGGTGGATGCACAGAGTGCGGCTCTGCAGCAGGCAGAGGAGCGTCGCAGCAGAAAAACCACTCTGCTCCTGGCAGGGATGGACCAGATGTGGGAGGATGTGACCGCTGCCATTGACAGGCTGACACATACAATCACAGCTGCCATGGCCACAGGGGGCACACAGTTATTTGCCCATGCATTGCAGGCACCGCACAGTGCAATGTCCACCCCCCGTTTCCAGCATCGTGCGACACCATCCTTGTCAACACCGGGTTCAGCTGTGGGCATCCCGAGCATGCCTGGCGCAGGCATGTTCAGTGTGCTGCAGACCCCTGCATGAGCACTGTCATGTTCACGCAGTGGAACACCTGGGGGACCATCTGTGCCACCCATGAGGCCAATGGTCAGCATGTCACTGTTGGCGGGTCTCGGCAGAGCCACCCACACATCCGTGGTGGCTGGGGCACTGTGGTGTGTGACTGACCTGTCTCCCAGCGTAGCTACTGTCTGATGCTGCCCTGTGTGCATTGTGTCATTCAGCAGGCAATGCACGGGTGGGTACCCAGCCCTGCATGCATACACACAGTCCATCTGCACACCCACCCGGCTGCTGTCCGCAGTTATGTGTGCATGATGATGCCTGCATTGCACTGTACACCAATGTGCAATGGTGCCCAGCGTCTGACACACGCACAATGACAGGCAGTGGGCGTGGTGGTCTGTGGACATGTGTGTGACTAGGGGTGGCGTTCTGGGTCGGCGTCCCTCCTACCCTTTGTGCATGTCTGGTGAGTTGTGTGTGTGTGTGTGTGTGTGTGTATGTCCACGTGCCATGTTAGACCTCACCCATCCCTGGTGGTGTGTGTGGTTCCATACTCGGCCACTTCCCTTGATGGCATGCAACCCTGGTGTGTGTCCATGCTTGTTTCTGGGTTGTGCCTTTGCCACTGGTGGTTGCACATGGCCCTATGACTTACCTGGGTTGGCTGAATTGCTCCTCCATGATGGTGTCCCGGTGCAGCTGTGCCAGCCGGAGCAGACGGGGGTCCCATCGCCCAAGGGGGAGCTGCCCATCAGCATTATCACCGGCGTCCTCATCGTCCGCATTGCTGTCCCCCTCTTTGACCTGTACGGCTATCCCACATTCGTTGGCCATGTTGTGCAGGATGCAACAGGCCAGGAATAGCCCACAGGCCTTTGAGGGGCTGTACTGTAGGGCACCGCCAGAGGTGTCCAGGCAATGGAAACGTGCCTTTAGCATACTGAACACCCACTCGATGACATTACATGTGGTGGCATGTGCCTCATTGTAGCACTGCTACGATGGGGTCGCGGGCCGCCAGTATGTTGTGAGCAGCCAGGGACGGAGTGGGTATCCACTGTCACCTGTGTGTAGAAGGTGGAGGTTAGTTTTGTGATCAGCATTGCCCTGCCCCGGGCCATGTAGGCCACTACCCATGTCACCTCTGACCATGCCCCTCCCAAGCCCTAAGTTTGTCCATGTGGTTTGCATACTCACTCACTAAGTGGCCAGTGGGGATGTCCCCACTCTCAAATCTGTGGCACAGTGACGACTGGTGCCAGATGAAGGCATCATGTGCTCCCCCAGGGTGCGTGACACAGACATTGATTATGCACCCCCTGGCATCGCACACCACCTGGCAGTTGATGCTAGCATAGCCCTTGCGATTAATGTATGCAGCCCCTTCGGGGCCAGGTGGTGTGCAGATGGCCACATGGGTGCAGTCTATTGTCCCTAGCATGCCAGACATACATGCTACCCTGTGGAACTCCTGTATGTTTGCTGTACACTCCGCCGGTGTGCTGGGGGAATGGATGTACTCCGCAGCATGCGGCAGCAGTGCATTGAGGAATTGGGTGAGTTGGCATGATGAGGCTGATGGGGTTATGCCTGTGGTATCCCCTGTTGGTCTCTGAAAGGTACCCGTGGTGAGCAAGCACATGCAAGCTGTCACTTTAGTCTCCACTGACAGAGCATGGCTCCGTCGTGTGGGTGTCTGCATCATATCACTACACAGCTCACAGAGCTGCCTCAGAATTGCCCGATCCAGGCGGTACCAACCCACGATCTCAGTGATTTGCAACAAAAGCTATTCACTGAAAAAAGAATTCCAAAAAGTATCACAGTTACTCCTTATTAGTGTTACAGAGCTAAGGGGTTCAAGGATAATATTTCAGACAGTAATGCCATTTCAAGTTATGTCAGGTAGACCTAAACTGTCTCATTAACCAGGTTTCGCTGAGTCAGTCAATGTACATTGAGATACTGCAGGTTGCTTACACTCCCATCCAAGAAGCTTTTCACACACCTTTTTAGAAAATGTTGTTATAGCTTCCTCGTTCATTCCCCAAAGAACTTCAGTAAACAAGGAACAGTAGTTTTGGAATGTTCTCTGAAGAACTCCAGTAAATTATTCACTCTCATCACAGTATACAGCTTCACAAATGATAAAAGTAACTGCATAAGTCATGTTAAAATTCCCTAAGACATCACAATTAATCTTTATTACAGAGTTACAGGGTTCAGTGAGAATATTACAGATAAGTATGCTGTTTCTAAATCAGGCTCGCATTCGCAGATTATTTCTTACTTATCAGCATGTCAGCTACTCAGATCCAACCATCATCATCAAACAAAGTAATGAGTCAGCCCCCATAAATCAGATTGAAAACACCAGCATGTAGGCCGTGTTACTGTTAACTTTTTCAGTAAGCTAGTCTTCAGAGCTGCTCTTAGAAACCCCATGCAGTGCAATGCACATCCTGTTGGCATACTGAACCCGGCCTCCACTATAGAAAGTTAGAAACAATAAATTAGTCCTAAATCACACTGTAAAAAACTGTGACCAGAATTCTGTAACTTGTTTGTTTGTTTGTTTATTCAAGGTTGAAACCATTCAGTATAAAACTCCTTCACAAAGGTGACCTTACATAAATACATACATTCATATGCAACAAAACAATTACAACAATTCAACACAATTCACTCTACTACAAAAAACAATTACAAGACCTTAGAGAAGAGTACAACTTTGTTCATAAAATAGATATACTGTTAGCAATCATTGCAAATTAAACCTGCAGGGAAACTGATGCAAACAATAAGGTAGAACTGTTATACCAATAACTTTATTTTAATGAAACAAAAGCATGAGACATTTTCCTCAGTTTGCCAACATTCTGCGATACGGAGATTGTGTATGTGACTGTATGGAAAGGGGAAGATGTATTATTTAAACTGTATTTTATCATCAGAGGTATCGATGTTTGAAACATGTAAATTACATAATTCATGCTAACTTTATAGATACCGATAGCTTATGAGAACTTATCTGCCAGGTAAATAAGAAAAACAATAGAAAACAGAATGCAATAAAGATTATAGAGGCTTCTGTTTATCATTTTCTTTATGCTGTTCATACTGTATGTAAAGTCAGATTTGTCCACTTTGGTGCTCTAGCAGTTTTTGCATACACTGTAAGTACCCCTAGGAAATCAGTATTTCTTTCCTAAAAATTATTGAAAGAGTGCCCTAAACTGTATTTTGAAGGATTGCAATTCGTATTTAACAAAAAATGGATAATTTACTGTGGCACCTCTGAAGGGCAAATTTCTAGTAGAACTAAATGGTTATTGCTCAAAAAATGTGTTTGTTCACTATTCTGTTACACTCGGTTTGTAAATGTGAGATAAAATGTGCTTTCCTATTTGGAAATCAAGTTTACACTGGATGACTCATTGCCTTCATGTCAGGTTATTGCTGGGAATACACCCTATAAATGCATGATAACTATCCTTAATAAATGGTGTGGCAATTTACTTCACAACACTTTTCTGGAGTGTTAATTGATCATTTCAGTCCAAGGACAATTTGGAATAAATTATACTCATCAAAAGGACATCACAACTGATTTTTGTATGGTATGGTATGTTGTATATCGCTTCTTGTTTGTCACGTGTCTTAATTAAGTTAATAGAATGCAGCGCTCTTTCATTTTTGTGCTATCAAGTCGCCTTAGTGCAATCCTGGCACTGAACACCAGGGGCCATCCTATTTGCACACTCGTAAAGGCACTGTAACTAAAGTACCAGCTTGAAAGGGGTTACAGTTTTAATTAAAACACTGCAGTTAACTTGATTTGAATTATATCTGAAAGTCCAACTGTGATAAAACAGAGTCAATATATGAATTATATATATTATAGTTCCAGTTTAGTGGAGCCTATTTCTTTTGAAGTTGATGCACTCTTCTGTTTCTGTGTTTTGACACCCTTACGGAACACATTTTGTTTTGGGGGAGCTTACTGCACTGATCTTTTTTTTTGGCACAAATAGTTTAGTACAACCACAACTGCAGGAAAAATATCATGAAATATTGGAGTTGTTATGAAATTCTTGCTTTCACATTACACCACAGTGTATGCAGTCCTACATATTTATAATGATGCTTCAAAGATTTGGTTGCAGCATGCGCTATGTGTGCACGCCTAAAAAGATAATTTCTTGTTGCATATTTAATTCATTAAAATATTTAATTTACTAGCATGTTATGAATTACACTGGTGAACAAATTTCTCACAATCTTTTATTGCCGTGTAATTAAAAAGTTCTCATGCCATGCACTTCATATAATAACATGTTTCAATTGCCTTAATTTCAAAACATATATTTAGTGGGCCCTCTGTAAACAAAAATATTCAACCTCATTTTTTCATGTACCATGAAATAACATCAACTGAGGATGACAAATGGAAGCACACACAGTGAATTTATACTGTATATGTTTCATATTATGAAACAGACACTCAGGGCTGGATATTCAAACTGCGTCGAAAAAGTGCGCAACAGCAGGAGCAAGCACAAGTCAATTGCGCATAGGCGCAACAGACGCGATATTCAAACATGGAGCAAAACAAATTGCGCAAGCAGCCAACGTCTGAATATTGCACAAACTGTGCCATAGCGCAACCAGGAAGGGGAAGCTGAGCAGAAAGGTTGCACCATAGCGCAACAAGGCTAGCCCAGCTGAGCAGTCCAGAGGTGCCATAGCGCAAGCAGAGTCCCCCCAACCCCAGCAGAGCACTGGAACTGCACAACCAGGGAGGCAGGCTGGGGTCCACCACCAGCCATGCCACACATGGGCACAGGAACACACTGCAGAACCAACAAGACACCCGCACACCCCAAGCACAGCATCACTGGGGAAGGGATGGATGATCCACTGGCCCATGGGGACAAGCCAACAAAGTACAGCAGGGCCATGATGCCCCAGCACAACCACTGTCAAGCTGAGACTGCCACACACAGAGGGTTGACAACCACAGTGCACAGCAGCCCCCCATCTGCACAGCACACCCTGCACCGTAACCCCAAGACACCACCCATGTGCAGTGACTGTCACTGCAGTAAACACCATGCATCCCCCGCACCACGTCAACCTCGTGTAGCATAGAACCACACAAGCCAGACCCACCCTGGGCACCTAGCAGTGGGCGGCAGCAGATGGCAAGACCGACTGAAAGTCACTGCCACACCGGAGACATCTCCTCATGCACACACACATGCACACACACACACATACCCAGGACCATACCACCCCAGATGGCATGCACACCACTGCAACTGAGCAACCATAGCCAGCTGCAAATCAGAGACCACCACAGTATTCATAACAAAATATATACATATTGGAAAACAGAAATTACAACAACAAGATCAAGAACAAAGCTATATACAGATATGTACAAGACAAGGGGTAGGGGTACAAAGGTAGGGTGGGCAAGAAGTAGGGTGAACAACTGGAGAGGAAGGCAGGGTGGGAGGGATGGGTGAAGTGGGAAGGGAAGCACATCTATCGCCTTGCAGGCTGGTCTGCTGTTGCCTGGTGCTGTCCCTGTCACCTCCGCCGTCGTCTGACCCCATGGTGCTGAATATCCTGGAGGATGTCATGTGTTGTGATGAGACCCTGGTCAGCCGCTGGAGGGCACGGTCCATCCTGCGTAGGATGCTGAGGCCTAGGAAAAGGGAACACAGTCAATGGCTGTGACTGTCCACAACCCTGAACACCACCCATCCTGCAAGGCACATAGCCCAGTGCCCCACACCTGTGATGGTATGCACCCACCCACAGTGACAATGCACATGACACGCCCAACCAGGCAGCACCAGCTATGTGCACCACTGCACACACACACTGCCCATGTCCATCACAGCACAAACAAGGCTGTCAAGTGATGTGGCAATGTGGTGGGATGCCAGTTCCACAGCCATGTGCCCAGTGCATGCATGGACCACCAGTGATGCACACACAGACGTGCAGTGACACTGGACAGTGATGACTGTTACCTGTGTCGTGCATGGTTGTGTTGTCCATGGCTGGTGGTCATGTCCACCCCCTCCAGCATGCAATAGCATCCATGATGTAATGATACTCACACTCATCAAGCAGCTGTGGCTGCTGCTGCTGCTGCTGCTGCCGCTGTGGCCCACCCCTCACGTCTCCTCCGTCCGCCACCTGGTCCCTGCCACGGCCCTCCTCAGCCTGTGCCTGCATCCTCTCCGCCAGGCCTGTGGGTGACAAATGTTGAGAAAACATCAGTGTGACCCCAAAGCAGACTGCCCCTGCCCCAGTGAATGTGCCTGCCCACACGCCAGACCCATGCATCTCACACCTGCACACTGACACAGCCAACCATGGCAGAGCCATCCCCCATGCACCACCACCAAAACACAGTCACACCCCTACGGAGAATACAGGTGCATAGATGGTACACCCACCTGGCCTAGGCACAACACCCCTCGTGGCACATGACCTGAGGCGTCGAAGCACATCCGGCTCCCTCCTGCGGAGGTCACTAAACCTGTGCCTGCACTGCTCCACAGACTGGCACTGCCCTGTGACCCTCACCAGGTCAGTGGCCACCTGCAGCCACACATGGGTGCGGGCCATGGTGAGGGGCTCATCCCCGTACAGTGCCTCATAGTGGGGCTCAACCAGAGCCACCAGGTTGACCACCTCCACCTGACTCCATTGGGGAGCTCTCCTGCATGCCATATTTGGGGTCATACAGCAGGCAATATGGCGCCCCACAGCACGGCAGAAACAGCAGTCCACTTTTGTGGGCTGACTTCCAGAAACCAAACATGCTATACAGGCAAGTACACTATATTGGATTACTACTATATAACCCTTATTTTCACTGTCAATTTATTTTCGCTATATCCACCGATCAGGCATTATCCATGGAAATACTTTGATAGTGAAAATAAGGGGACAGCATTGGGCAATGTCATAGTATGATTTTAACCACAGTCTACCAAAATCATACACTCATAACAAACTCGCAACCTGACTGCTACTTGTTGCACAGTAGACTGGTTGCCCTATCATAGTATTGATCCCCCCCCTCACACTACCACCAACGTCCTTCACCAACTCAACAATTCACAAACTCCTAACCCCCATTTTGCAGTATGGTACCTTGCAGTGTAGGTGTAGGAAATGTTGCTAAGTTGTACAGTAATCTTAGCATCTCTCATAGTTACTTCTCAGTTCAACAATGAAAATCAAATGAGCTACCATGTTTTCATGTGATGTATGCTTCTCACATGGCATCGGCATCTAGGCTGTTCCTTTTATTTCAGACTTCTAAGGCAGTACTGAAACAGGGGCAAGTAAATAAACTTTATTGTTGGATAATAAATTGTGGACAAAAAAGGGTATGATGTGCTACAATGCACTCCATATAAGGGCGATGTTTAAAATCAATAGCAGTACTGGAACTGGGGCAAGTAAAGAATGTTTGAAAAATGGGTATGATGTGCTGCAATGCACTTTGTACAAGGAGGACATTTACAAACAGAAAGACAATCTTATTGTTGCAAAACAACTTGTGACAAGAAAGGGTATAATGTACTGCAATGCACTTTGTCTAATGGAGAATCGTACCTTACCGTAAATGCACTAATATAAGTTTGCGCTGATATCTGACGGCACCATGACCGCGCAGAATATAAGGTGCGCTGAATTAAGGGGTTATACAGTACAGGTATGTTGTATCCTGTCTTGAAAATAAGGTGCTTGAACAAAATACAAGAAAGAGTGGTGTTTCGGATCTCACTGAATATGCCCTTTGGGTGACAGTAATGAAAGTTGAGGGGTGCCTGTCAGACAGCCATGGCACCCTGTACTTTGCCTGCTGTTTTTCAAGAGCTCAGTATTTTGACACTGTCCTAGGCAGTTCATTACAGTTTATCTGTTTGCTAACCGGTGGGTATACTGATCGGGGGCATTTTCAGGCATGATCCAGGCCATCAAATTGGCACACATCAATTAAATTACAAATGAAACATAACACATCTATTTTTTTAAAGTTGAATATGTAATCATTCTGCTAAACATAACTGGTACAAGGAGACAATATGGATCCCTGCCATGTAATTCCTTGAAAGGAAGAGTAACTGGCCATGACCTGCAGAATTGTGAAACAGGGCAGTCTAGTGAAAGGAAATACTGTATGTTTCCAAATGTGACTGTGCCCTGGCTCACCACACATGTCTGAACCTCAGAACTGAACAATTGAAGTTCCCCCTCCTTCAATGCTGCTGCTGCATGGTTTGGTGCATGCCTCTTGTCCACTGCTGTTCGCAAGCGACCTTGCTTGCCCCCGCTGCCAACGTCTGTGCCCGCCACTCAATCCTTTACTTTTCAAACCTGTGCCCTACTATACTGGTAGAAGCAGAGAGGCCAGATCTCAGGTAAGAGCTGCAGAGTCTATGAAACTGAAGTGTATGCAGAAAGATCTCTGTGCTTAATCATGTAATCGCGTTTAGACTACTACTTCAAAAACCTGATATATGCTTGTAAAAGAGGTTTAATTAACTGCTCGCATTGAAACTTAGGATGTGTTTATGTTTCCTTGTCTAAGACTGTCTTGATTTTGCAGTTCATGTACATATTCTCTGAGTTGTCAGACTGCTTAGAGAATGAATGTTTAATATGTTTTATTTGTATTTTGTCATGGCTTATTAAACATTTGATTAGTATTTATTGCCTAACTTTTTATTTTATGTTTTGCATTTTCCAAAATATGTTTGTCTTATGATTGTGTTTATCTTTTTGCAAGGAATCAATTCAGTTTTATTGTAGGGGTCCTTGTTGGGAGGGAGGGAGTGGGGGCTAAAATTGGTGCCCTGTGTAGGCACTGGCTGTCAAGCAAACTCAATAGACCATAAGGCCTATTCTGCTGGCTTCATAGTATGTTAGTATGTACTTGCACATCAAAAACTGCTGAAACAAATATGAATTAACTGTTTAAATTAGACTGTGAAGGTTTGGTTTATTTTTTAATAGCCTAAAATCAAGTATGTGCATGGCAATATAAGGTCTGGGATTTAATTTACCAGGATAACTGAGAACCTGATTATGATACCAATGCCTAAAATAAATGAATAAATAAAATCACCAGGGTGTTTATGGATATCAAATATAGGGTTTCCATCCAATGTATAGACGTGTGTGTGTGTGTGTATGTGGGGGGTCCTCACTTGACTATTACTTGGTATTACTTGGTATGAAAGAACAGAAGAAGGTCAGAGACCATTGAGACTGTTCCCCACACTATGTGGGATATTATTTATCTATTATCCCTCAACCAAACATCTAATTTGTTTTTAAATACAGTGGCACTAGTTTCCTCTACTAATTCTTGTGACAAGGTGTTCCATACAATGGATGCTTTTATTGAAAAAAGTTTCCCCTTTTGCTGGTTTTATAAGTTTTTACTTCAAGCTGTTTATTATGCAGTCCTGGAACATGTCTCCTTTTGGAGAGTGTTAGACCACATTTTTCCATTAGATCTAGTGAATTTATTAAATTAAAAACCATACGCATATCACCTCTTAATCTTCTAGTTTGAAGAGAGAAGAGACCAGTATCTTTTAATCTGTTCTGATAATCCAAGTTTGTTAATCTTGGAATCTTTCTAGTTACTCTCCTTTGAACCTGTTCAAGAATTGCTATGTCTTTTTTTTGTTTTGGATTCCAGAAAGGGAAGCCATAGTCTAGATACGGTCTAATGTATGCCCTATACAATGGAATAAGGCATTGTTCAGTGTGATTAACAAAAGTGTGTTTTATTTGCCTCAAAAGTCTGTTGGTCCCATACATGGTTGATGTAAGTTTATTATTAACATATATCCCTAAATCTTTTTCACAATTTGATGAGTGAAGTGGTAGTCCGTTTATATAATATATCGTTTTTGGATTATTTACACTGAAATGCACTACTAAACATTTGTCTTGATTAAACTGCATATGATTTTCATTTGCCCAAAGTGTTAATTTTTCCAAATCCTATTTTAATGCAGAAATATTTTCTTAATTATTAACCTTGCCCCCCAATTTAGTATCGTCTGCAAATTTAACCATGAAGTTATTTGGCCCTGTTTGTAAATCACTGATAAAGAGATTAAACAATGTTGGTCCCAAGACCGACCCCTGTGGTACACCACTTGTCACACTACCCGAATCAGACAAGATATCTCTGAGAATGATTTGCCAACCAGTTTAAAGTCCAGTTGACAATATCAGGTGAAAAACCTAGATTGTGCATTTTAGTAATGAGTTTTTCATGTGAGACTTTATTGAAAGCTCTACTAAAGTCCAAAAGAATTACATCAGTAGGGATACCCACATCTAGTAGAGTACTTATATTATTGTAAAAAGATATCAGATTGGCGGTGCAGGAATACTTGGGAGTAAACCCTTGCTGATTTGAATCATAAATTCCTATTTTTTTACAATCTTGATCTATTAGAGACTTCATTACTCGTTCCATTAATTTACCAGACACTGAGGTCAGGCTAATTGGATGATAATTTTGCACAGAACCTCTATTGCCTTTTTTAAATATGGGAGTAACTATTGCTGAACACCAATCATTTGGTACAATGCCTTCTTGTAAGGATTTATTGAAGATAATTGACAAAGGTATAGAAATATTTATAGAGGTTTCGATCAGAAACCATGGATGAATACTGTCTGGGCCTGGACTAGTATTTTTTTTTAGTTTTTTGCTAGCCTGTATAATGTCAGTTGGATAGAACCTATGATAATTTACTTGGTGAACTTTAAATGTACTAATAGGTGATTTTTGAGAGAAGACAGAACAAAAGTATAGCTTAGAGGTGAAGTAATGAGCTAAATGACTAGGTAAATAGAGAGAGAGAGAGAGAACTAAATCACCTTGAAGATTTTACGTCCAATTAATTTCACTTACT
This sequence comes from Neoceratodus forsteri, assembly GCA_016271365.2. Classification (NCBI taxonomy): domain Eukaryota; kingdom Metazoa; phylum Chordata; order Ceratodontiformes; family Ceratodontidae; genus Neoceratodus; species Neoceratodus forsteri. The sequence continues at coordinate 898,727,823 of CM057459.1, forward strand.
GAAAGGGTTTAAATAGGGGTTCAGGAAATATTATGCCATGTAGACTACTAGCAGGGTTAAACTTCATTTTTAAATTGACCCAGTTTTTTCTGCATGTTCTATACTTCTGCAGCCTTCATTTGCACAATCTGAAAATTAAAAATCAATTAAATTGTACATTCCCGGGTGTCAATATAGTGATGCAGCAAAAGGATTGTTAGCATTTGGTAATAAAAAAGAATACATTTTTTATAGGACCAGTCAGACAGGTTAGCTATTTGAACTGCTAATACAACATGCCAAGCTCCAAATCATAGGCAGGTTGACCTGTACATAATGTTCCATAATTGGACACAGTCCCTCACCTTCATGTTAAACACACCCAGCCATCAAAAGACCATCAGTTCATCAAATGGCTGTCCATGAAACCTGGAAGCTGATAATGGTGAGTAAGTTAAGTAATTAGGTTACACATTTTGTATAACCACATAGACCCATGTGATTCTCAAGCTATTAGCCTAGTTTACTTAGTTTAATAAGCCCTCTGGTTATCTTCAAAGTTTTGAATTTCTGCTTTCAAGTCCCATTTATATAGGCTACAAAGGGATTTTTCTTCAATTGCTTCAAAAGCAGTTCATTAGTTTGGCAACTCCTGTCCAAAAGGGCATGAAGCATTCAAAGCAGAGAGGAATGACAGGAATAAGGGAGCAAGCTGTCCATGGGCAGCATGGACTGGAACAGCAATATTACGTTTTAGTAAGGTAATGAGACAAGACAGTGAGAAAGTCAGATTGTGAAAATATTCTGTGTTGTGATGTCCAGATAAGCTTACTCCAATAAGGGCATAATACACCCCCAACCCTACCACATTGTCGTTCGGGCTTCTTCAAACAATTGTGTGTGATCCAGTTCCTTACTTTGTAATATAATTATATACTTACTTAAAACCATACTAAGAAATGCACTTCAGAATTTGAATTGGGAAATGGAGAAATGATACAGTTCAATCCGCTTATAACGGGCACATATGTGTAAGGAGATTCTGCCCATTATAGCGAATGGGCGCTGTATCTAAAGGAACTGAATTCCAAGTTCAAGATTATATTCACTGCGTAGGGTGGCGCTTTATCCAAACCCTCCCACCGCCAAGCACTCATCTGCAGTTTGCAGCCTACCTTAATGTCAGGTCTAATTGTTCGGCAGCATGGAGTGTTACATCTCCCACTCTTTATCCAACTCAAGCGAGCAGCGTTAAGTCTCCCAATTTTCATACAAGATCACTGCTGGGATTTAGATAAAGCTAAAGATTTACTTAAAGTGGTGTGACGGCTTTTTATCCAACTCAAGCGAGCAGCAAGATACTCGAGATTAGATTCACTGTGTACGGCGGCTCTTTATCCAACTCCCCCCCCCCAGCCAAGCAATCATCCGCAGTTTGCAGCCTACCTTAATGTCAGGTCTAATTTTTCAGCAGCATGGAGCATTAATTCACTGACTCTTTATCCAACTCGAGCTAGCAGTGTGCTAAGGTAAAGTACAAGATGTAAAGTACTGTACAAGATGGGATTTAAGCTTAAAAGAGTGATTAACCATGCGATCTGCAGTTAAAAAATTGCTTGCATACCAAACACACAAGGTGTTAATGGGGGTGTTGGGTGTTAATTAGCCCTATTCTCATACCAGATCACTGTCGGCTGCCCGGAATAGCAGGAGCTAGTAAGTCAGTATAACCATCAGTTTTAAGCAATACACCTATGGGAGTGGCAAATGGCAAATGGAAATTGACCACAATAACCGACAGCCGTGATAACCAAGGGCAGTGTAAGTGGAGTGGACTGTAATTGCATCTTCTGTAGCACTATCATATTCTTGGCTCATAAATCAGGCAACTGCATTACAAAAGATCTTTAAACACTATATACAAAACATACTCCACAGGTGCTACTTCAAGCAATACTTGACATTTTATTCTTCACTACATGCAAAGTGAAATATAAAAACTATTGTAAACAACTTGGGAGGAATTGTTGACATTTACTGATGATAAAATATGTACATGTTAAAGAAGGTTCATCATATGCTATTAAGAAACATGGGCAGCATTGTCAAAAAAGTTATAACCAGGAGAACTGTCATTATTGCTGCGATCACTGTTTATGGATTGGTGATCATTATCATCTGCATCATTAGTCCTAGTACACACTGCATTTCTAACTACACTAGATAGCAAATTCATCTGAACCACTTGCATACAATGTATTACAAGGGGGTAAGAAGATTTGTCCTTTGGGCGGATAACCCTGGGATCAGTGTTGTAAGTTTCTTGTTCCAATGGCATTATTCCTGCACTGAAAGACTAATTTATTTGGTAGGCAGAGCAAGAGGTGCTGTATATCATGAAAAGTACAGTATGGTGCACTGTCACTTAGCATTCACTTTCTCATGGGGGATGGGGTATCTTGGTAACCTTTGAACTTATTTTATTTATGTATTAATTTTACAAGTCGGGTTTACAGCCTTTGAGTCAGAGACTCATTTACAAAGGCACCTCATCACAGGGAGGGCAGACAACACGACAATTAAAAGCAGTGCAGATTACAACAGTGAATAGCATTGCAGGTGCAGCAAGGAACACTTAACATTGATACTCTTAGGTTACATAAATTGCAGTTTACATATTACTTAGGTTACATTATGCTTCAAGTTGAAGTTACAGACATAAATATAGAAGATCCGCAGAGAAGGCAGTTGGTTGCATCACTTTTTGGACCAAGTGGGGAAGGAGGGGATCTGGGGAGAGTTTGAAGCAGTCCCGTGGACGTTGTGGCTGTTACATGCATACAAAATGCAGAGTTTGAATTCTGTCTGAGGAGTTGCCAAAGTCCGCAGGCAGATTTCAAACTCTGTATTTTGCAGAGTATTTTTTTTTGTTGGGGGGTTCAGCTTTGAACTGGGGTTAACTCCTCAAAGTGAGGAAATTCCATGAAAAATTTTGCAGAGCAAATTTTCTCCACTTCATCAATCTCAAAACAAATGGTATATGCAATCAATTGGTTATCTTATTCAGAGAGAGATCAAATCTTCTGTCTTCAAAAATCGGGAGCTCACTGTTCAGGCCAGTTCACATAGAGTAAGGGCAGTAGGATGAATCAGATCAGCGAATGTAAAATCTGCTGTTTTCTAACTAGAGAACAAAATAAATACATTATATTCATTAAACACATATAATAAAATATACATTATTATTATGTATATTCCGCACTTGAATTAATTGCTTGCTTCATAAATATGCTAATCTCCATCCAAAATGACCCATTATGTCAAACAGCAGCTTATTACATGAAAAACTGAGAAGGTGACTGGACCAAATATAGAAAATCCGTACCAAATATTGCACTTGGCCAAGGTCAAGGACAACAGTCCCTGTAACAAAGAAGCAACCTTCGCAGCTTCTGAGGATCACTCTCAAAGAGAACACTCCAGACACTAGTTTTTTAAAAAAGGAAATCTGATTTACTTTCATTAACAGAAAAAAGAAACAAGCATCTTATATTCACCTTAACAGAAACTTCTAACAGTTCAGTCTCTTGCTGTCTTCACTTGCATCACACCAAAACAGAAACCTCCTCCTGTTTTTTCACCCTTCTGTCTTTATTGGACTCAGGTGTTTCTTGTTAACACTCCCCCTTCCCCTGAGAGATGGCCAACAGCTTGAACATCCAGGGCCTTGAGGCCTTAAAGGGTCAACTTTAAAACAAAAAGGGTTTGGTACAAATCCCAAAACAGCCTCTGTCAAAAACAGTGTTGTCTGTGTTGTAGGGTTGTGAAACAGTTTATGGGTGAAAAGAGCATGATGGACATACACTCCACCTCAATCCTTAAAAGATTTCATATAAAACATATTAATTTTATAGATTCATTAAGGCCAAAACTGTGTTCTTGGGTCCTCACTATCCACTTCATCTCACATTTACTGACCAAACTTTCAGCCCCAGCCTCCGGTCCAATTACAACCTTTTGGAAATAAAAACAAGCAGTTTTATGATTGTTTAAATTGCCATTGTGCACATGTCTGCCAGTATCATACTTCAAATTGCCTTCCTGCCTTGACTTAGCTTGTTCTCCAATTCTAACTTAAAATTTCCTGATCACCCAACCAATATAAACAGCTTCACAACTGCATAGCAGGATATGTAGATTACAACACCCTCACTGTCCCAAGAAATAAGGCTATTTGCTGAAACTGTACAATCACCTTGTGGGTGTTCTATATATTTATCCTGTGTCATATGGCCATAATACTTACAACATCCACATCTCCTAGGGCCAGGGATTTACAGGTGCACATTCTGTCTAATGTAAAGTGCTGACTACCCAACTTTAAACATGTATGGCTTTTGGATAGGTAACCTGTGGTTTGTCAGGAATTAAGTTACACAGTTAATCATTACTTCTTAAGATGTCCCAGTTCTTACACAAAGAAATTATCAACCTAATATGCTCCAGTCAGACACATGGTTATATAAACCTTGACCATCCAATATTCTGATCAGTCAGTGGGGGATGCTGCTACAGAAGGTAAAGCCATCAAAAAATGGAGAGCAATGAGTACCAATGCCTTGTAGTCTGGGTAACAAGCTTCCTGAATTAGTGGCCTTGATGGAGGAGGAACATCTGGATCTCATGGCAGTCACAGAAATATGGTACACACAGAACCATGACTGGGATGTAAACATACCAGGATACACCATCTACAGGAGGGATAGGGAGGGTAAAAGAGGAGGAGGAGTAGCTCTCTACATAAGAGAAGGAATCAAAGCAACAGAACAAAAGGGTAAACAGGGAGGAGAAGAAGCACTGTGGGTCAAAGTGGAGGCAGACAATGGCACCACAATCCACACAGGGGTTGTATACAGACCCCCCCCCCTCAGGGGGAGGAAATGGACAAGGAAATGATAGAAAGTATACTTAGAATGGCAGATAAAGGGGAGATATTGCTGATGGGTGATCTGAATATGCCAGATGCTAACTGGAGTGCAGTTGCAGCAGCCACTACTAAGAGTGGGTTATTCTAGATGCCCTACAGGGGGCATGCCTTAGACAACTAGTATTGGAACCCACTGGAGAGGGAGCAATCTTAGACCTGGTCCTCTCAAATAAAGATTCAGAGAGGATCACAGATGTAGAAGTGGGTAGCCATCTGGGAACTAGCGACCATCGAATAGTATGGCTCACAATAAACACAGCAATAGAGTCGAGCCATACAAAGGCAAAAGTACTGGACTTCAGGAGGGCTGACTTTGCCAAAATGGGTGAGTGCCTAAGGAATGCACTAGCAAATGGGCAGGAAGGAGGGGTGGAAGAACAATGGGGAATAATAAAAACTGCCATCACAGAGGTAACAAACCTTTGTGTGAAGCAAATAAACACAACAAAATGATGTAAGAATCCACTATGGTTCTCAAAGGAGGTGGCAGTGAAGGTTCAAGAGAAAAAGAAAGCATTCAGAAAGTACAAGGAATCACAGAAGGAGCAGGACAGAGAATTGTATCAGTTAAAGCAAAAGGAAGCTGGGAAGGCAGTCAGGACAGCAAAGGCCCGAACTGAGGAAAAGATAGCCAACTCAGTTAAGAAGGGAGATAAAACCTTTTTAGGTACATCAGGGAATGAAGGAAGAATAAGGAAGGGATAGTGAGGCTTAATAAAGGGGAGGGGGTGGGCAGAGGGTGACTGTGAAAAGGCAGAGATACTAAACAAATATTTTTGCTCAGTATTTACAAATGAAGAGGGGGAGGTACCTAAAACAAACAATAGAAACACTCTGGATACAGAAGTTGATATCAGCCCATTTACAGAAGAAAGGGTTCTGAAAGAACTCTTAAAACTGGAGGTGGACAAAGCAATGGGGCCTGATGGGATTCATCCCAGAATTCTAAAAGAACTAAGGGTAGAACTAGTGACACCACTGACTACCCTCTTTAACAAATCATGGGAGGATGGGGTGGTACCTAAGGACTGGAGGAGGGCCGATGTGATTCCTCTTCACAAAAGTGGGAGCAGGGCAGAAGCGGGAAACTACAGACCAGTTAGTTTAACCTCAGTGATAGGAAAAATGATGGAATCACTTCTGAAGGAAAGAATTGTCGAGTACCTAGAGGCCAGAGGGGCACATGACCCAAGGAAGCATGTATTCACAGCAGGAAGGTCATGCCAGATGAATCTAATAGATTTTTTTGACTGGGTGGCCAAAGTAGTAGATCAGGGAGGGGCTGTGGATATGGACTACCTAGACTTTAGCAAGGCATTTGACTCAGTCCCACAAACAAGATTAATATACAAGTTAGCCAGCCTGGGAGTGGGTCCCAAGACGATAGCCTGGGTAAAGAATTGGATGGAGAATAGGACACAGAGGGTAATAGTAAATGGAGTCCACTCTGAAGAAAGGGGGGTTATTAGTGGGGTGCCACAGGGTTCATTATTAGGACCGGTCCTCTTCAATGTCTTTGCAAGCGACATTGCAGAGGGACTGGAAGGAAAAGTATGTCTCTTTGCAGATGACACAAAGATCTGCAACAGAGTTGATGCACAAGGTGGGTGGAAAGGTTGAGAAGGGACTTGGCAAGGTTAGAGGAATGGTCAAATGTATGGCAGCTTAGATTCAATGCTAAGAAGTGCAGGTAATGCACCTGGGAAACAAAACCCAGGGAAGAGTACACAATGGGGGTGAGATACTAACAACAACAAAATGGAAAGGGACCTGGGGGTAGTCATATCAGATGACTTAAAGGTGGGCAAGCGATGGAGAGGGCAGTAAGGAGGGCTGGGGGGATACTGGGATGCATAGGGAGAGGCATCACCAGTAGAAAACAGGAAGTTGTTATCTCTCTGTACAGACAGTTGGTGAGACCCCATCTGCAGTACTGTGTGCAGTTCTGGAGACCCAATCTCCGCAAGGACATAGACAGAATGGAAGCTGTCCAAAGGAGGGCAACTAAAATGGTGCAGGGTCTGCACCGGAAGACATATGAAGAGAGATTAAAGGAGCTTAATATGTATAGCCTCGAGGAAAGGAGGGACGGGGGGACATGATAGAAACGTTCAAGTAACTCAAGGGAATCAACAAAGTCCAAGAGGGTAGTATCTTTCAAAAAAAGAGGTGTGCAAGAACAAGGGGGCACAATTTGAAGATAGAGGGGGGGCCGCTCAGAGGTAATGTAAGGAAGTATTTTTTCACAGAGAGGGCTGTGGATGCATGGAACGGCCTTCTGGAGGAGGTTGTGGAGTCAAAAACGGTGATTGAATTCAAGCATGCATGGGACAGCCATAAGGCAATTCTAGGGGGTGGGGGTAGAAAGAAGTAGGCTGCTGGTTATCTAGGATCTGCAGCTTATCCATTAGGGAAATGGGCAGACTGGGTGGGCCAAACGGTCCTTATCTGCTTTCAAATTCTATGTTTCTATGTGTCTGTTTCTGTTTACATTTTGCATGTAATGTACGATGCAACAAATATTTCCTGCTAATCTCACTAAATCAAGTTAACTACTGATTCAGTATATCACAGCTATACCTCTATGCTTAGAAACATTGAATATTCTCCTGTTGTCTAATCTGAAAGCTTTCATCACTAGTGCAGTTTCATTTGACTCTAATCAACTGCCCTGTGATACTTTTAATATGATGCAACAGATAGCAGACAGATGCCAGTAGTAATGAATTATGGTCAGCTGGTTTCACAAAATAAAGCAAATGAGCAAATGTTGCCTCTATAAGAGACCCAGGGCAGTAAAGGAATAAATTATATTTGAGCAAACTCCACAATCCACTGTGATTAAAATCTAACAATAATAACTTAAAAAGGCAGAAGTACTGTAGCTGCTTTAAACAAGGTGTTATTATTTGCACCTTCTGTTACCCTCTGTATCAGTCAATAGATATTCAATTGTTCATATTTATGCCAGTAAGCTTTCTCACCAACCAGATGTCAAACATCTGCTGCTCATAGAACTTTTGCCCCTTTAGACTGCTGCCAGTGAAGTTCCCCCTTCAGACTGCTGCTAGTGAAGTTCCTATTCTTCCAATACCCTTTAGTGGAGTGGGGACACTTCAGGTGCTATTGTAGCAGTAGTGGGTGTTCCAGTCTCAACAAAGGGGGACACTTCATTCAATGCCACTCATTTGAAAGACATTCTACCAGTAGAAATGCAGCAAATTTAAAATCCACCAGTGAAGTGGATACAAAGTGGCCACTTCATGTTACCCTAACGCTGCGTGAAGTGGCCATTGGAAAGGGTTCACTTTGCCTTGTCAATATGACTTCGGATTGTCATTCCAGCTTAACGCGAAGTAAGGTGAAGTGACAACAATATAGGCAGCCCCCACTCATCACATGGCTTACAGCAGTGTAAGTCACATGCTTTAGCCAGGTAGGAAGGAAGTGTGTCATACAAGCAGATAGTTTCATTTTCTCCTTTGCAGTGGTAGAAAAAGGAAGCATTTTGTGCGTAGAGGAGAGTCTGGAGTGTTATAGTTGTTCGTATCTTGCGAATTACCTAAAAATAAACAGTTTTTTTTAAAAGCTAAATCTTGTCTTTTTTTTTTTTGCAGTGCTTTTTCAGTTCTTTTTTGTGACTGATTTGTTTGTTTTATAAGGTTTTTGTGTGTGTGTGTGACTGTGTGTGTGCATGTGTGTGAGATTGTGAGTGTGTGAAGCAGTCTTTCTTTGTGTGAGGCATCGGTCAGAGAGGGAATTTTGGGTTGTGCACAATGGACCTGGGAGAGTCTATGGCCTGTGGGGGTGGTCAGAGGTGAGTGCACACACTTGGAGGTGATCGGGTGTCGTTTGACCCTTCCTGACTGTTTGGTCTTGACACTCCCCCTCCAGAAGCAGCAGCACCACTAGTACCACATGTGGCACATCCACCAATTGCACCACCACCACCACCACCACTACCAGTAGCATCTGTAGTAGCTCCAGCAGCAGCACCCCCTTCACCACCTCCACAGCCACAGGTGGAGCCCCAGGTGCATGAAAATGCTGCTGGCAGTTCATCTGCCTCTTCTGTGCCTGGTCCCCCGCCAGCTTCCCAGTCTGACAGTTTTTTAACTGTGTGGGGGGAACAGCACCATTGTGGTTTGTCAGTTACGTGGTGTGCAGGTGCTCCGTGGCCCCCAGAGGACACATTTGGGGACTGGTGGCCAGCACACACATATGATAAACCACCACAAGGTGGAGTGGCAGGCTGCCACCGAATGGGCCAGGCTTCCACCTGATGGCCATTCTGAGGCAGGGTGTTGGGGTGTAGTGCCTCACCACTGCAGCAGGAGGAGGGCAACAGCAGCAGCTGCTCCATCAGCACCACTACCACCACCACAGCCACCAGCACCACCCTCACCACCACCACCACTACCTGGCTTTCCCCCCACACCAGTGGACCCTGCCACAGTGCCTGCAATGCAGGCATACATTGCACTGCTGTGGGCAGCATAGGAAGAAAGCAATGAAAGGGTGGGTGCTGTGCAGCAGCAGGTAGAGCAGATTAAGCAACACCAGCTGCAGATAGTGTCAATGCTCCATCTGCTGCTGCAACACCATGGGATCCCCCATTAACTTATTTTTTCAGGACACCCCCCCCACCCCACTGCTGTAGTGTTTTGTGATTTTTTTTATGTTTAATAACAGACAGTCATACATGCTCCTTATTGCCCTGTTGTTATAATCCAGTGCCTCAGTAATGTTTACTTTCTGTTGTGGAGTGGTAGTGGAAAAGCTGGTGTGAGCAGTGCAAGTATGATGTACTAAATTGCATGTGTGCAGTCAATGTTGTTTCCTCTGTGTGTGTGTGTGTGTGTGTGTGTGTGTGTGTGTGTGTGTGTGTGTTACATCAGACATTGTGCAGCTTCTTGCAAACATATATTGCTGACTTGTTGTAGTGTTTATGGTATAAACAATAGCGAGCAGAATAACGTATATTTTATTGTCACTATCATCATCAGCGGACTAAGTGATACAATACTTTTTCAGAGGTGTCTGGCCAGAGTGTACTTTAGTCACATACTGTACACATGACTTTTAGGAGACCATGTGTTTTTTGTGCTATGATCTCCGCTAAGTCATGTGTGCACTGTGAATAACTGAGGTGCACAGTGACCCGATACCCATGAAAAAATATCATATCACTTACTCCATTGGTGGTGATGGTACAAATAAAATATATATCATATATTCTTTGTTATCTTTATTCTTGAGATACTGCAACAAGTCACACCATATATATGTTTGCACAAAGCTGGACAATGTATGCACATACAGGAAAGAACACTGACGGCACACATGCAGTTTAGCACAACATACTTGCACTGCTCAAGTCATGCTTTCTGCAAAACACTTCAAATCATGAGTCCCGACACAAAGTAAAAGTTACTGAAGCTCCATAAATATTTCATTTTTGAAACAGACATTAAAGAGATTCACCAAGTTACAGCATTGCACCTGATATATGGGTGCCTTACTTCCAAGGGAATCTTTCTTGCTCCACATGTCCTTACATAGTGCAATACTTTTCCAGCCAAAAAGCCTATAATTTCATTAAAGCAGGTCACGGAGGACTTCCCATTCTAAATAGCCACCTAAGTTCTGCCCCTCATGCTCAGCAACGTTATGACGTGATGCCAGTGAGAGCTCAGGGGCCTGCTCCCTTATACTGAATGGCTGGCAGCTTTCCAAATGTTTCTTTATGTTACAATGGTCAGTTTGTGGTGAAATGTGGGCATGTTTCCAACAACAAGAGCCTTGTTAGTAGAAACTTTACCATGTGTCACCACAAACTGACCATTATAACATAAAGGAACATTCATAAAGCTGCCGGCCATTCAGTATAATGCAGCGTGCCCCCGCGATCTCCCTGGCATCACTTCATAATGTTGCTGAGCGCTGGGTGCAAAACATGGGCAGCTCTTCAGAATGGGAAGTCCTCCGTGATCTGCTTTAATGAAATTAAGAGCATTTTTGCCAGAAAGGCATTGCACTAAGGACATGTGAAGCAAGAAAGATTCCCCTTGATGTAAGGCACCCATATATTGGGTGCAATGCCATAATAACTATGTAGCTTGGTAAATCTCATTAAAGCAGTAATGAAACAATTTGTTGAAAATTTTGACCTATATTTTTTTATGCTATTTTACATTGCCACTTTACTTACATCCTGATTTGTATGATACTATTGTTTCCAGTATTTGAGTCTGCTTTACTCTTGTTTTTCATGTCTGAAATAATAAAAGGAGCACTCCTTTTAATATGGTGCAGGCCAGGTCTTTGTCAATATTTTCCATTGATTTTCTCCATCAGTTCTTATATATCATTTCTGTTGTAAAATTAACAGTTATGTAGCAGGCAGTGTTTTATGACCTCACAGAACAATATTTATTCGAAAACAGCTGCAAATAGTGATAAAAACCTGGTCAGAACAATATTAAAAGGCATGCTCCTTTTTTTTCAGACATAAGAAAAAGTAGTAAAGCAGACACAAATTGTGAAAAGAAAGGTATCATACAAGTAAGGAGGTAACTAGTGGCTAGCAATGTAAAATAGCATAAAAAAGTATAGGTCAAAATTGTCACCACATTGTTGTAATGCTTCTTTAAGTTATAATTTAAGTATGACATTATGTGCTCACAATCACAATGCACAAAATGCATCTGTCTTGTGTGCAGAAAATTGACAAGTGCTAAGGAAGTGAAATGGGAGAGCTTCACGACATGCAAAGTCCCCCAGAATTTGTTTTGCAGTCACTATTGTGCGCAGTGGTCCCACAGAGTCCCCAGATTTTTTCTGCATGCCCAAAATGCATCTGTCTTGTGTCCAGAAAATGGACAAGTGCTAAGGAAGTGAAATGGGAGTGTTACACCACATGCAAAGTCCACCAGAATTTATTGCACAGTCACTAATGTGCAGTGGTCCCACAGAGTCCCCAGATTTTTTCTGCATACCTAAAATGCATCTGTCTTGTGTCCAGAAAATTGACAAGTGCAAAGGAAGTGAAATGGGAGCATTACGTGACAGTCAAAGTCCCCCAGAATTTATTGTGCAGTCACTCATGCACACAGTGGTCACACAGAGTCCCCAGATGTTTTCTGCATGCCCAAAATGCACCTGCCTTGTGTCCAGAAAATTGACAAGTGCTAAGGAGGTGAAATGGGAGCATTACACCACAGGCAAAGTCCCCAGAATTTATTGTCCAGTCACTCATGCACACAGTGGTCACACAGAGTCCCCAGATTTTTTCTGCATGCCCAAAATGCATCTGTCTTGTGTCCAGAAAAGTGACAAGTGCTAAGGAAGTGAAATGGGAGCATTACACCACATGCAAGTCCTGTGAGAAATGATAACCATGAGAGAACTATTGCTGGTCTAAAGTGTGCTGCGATTCCTGGATCACCTCAACAAGAGGGAAGGGTGCCCTTTGTCTGTATGCTGATAGTAGCCTTGGTGAGTTGATATATATATATATATATATATGTATATATAAATATATTTTTGTATGTTCTAGGTGGGGGTTGACATATTTAGACATGTACTCATTCTATTGTTTTGTATCGCAGGTCACAGATACTGTTGGTGTGCACATTCCAGTGCTTGATGAGAACTTTTTGCATTGAAATTGGAAATGGTTAACTCTCAAGCCAATGAAGGTAAGTATTTTTTTGGGGGGGAGCATATTTGCAGGTAGGTCTCATTAATGGTTTCTTATTTGTTTACTTCACAGATTTCATCTGCATCCTTCTTGAGTCTGGTTGGTAATGATGGCCATGGTCATCGCTTGAAATGACATCTGCATGTTACATGTCTGCCCCAGCCTGTGGGGGGGGCTGATGTTGAAAAACTTCTTTGGATAAGGCAACTATGCCACAACAAAGCATCTATAAGTTTCCTAAAAAAAGAAATGAAAGACTTATTACAACTTGATTGCAGCAGTAACACATTATGTTTAAGCCGTGGCTGTTCCACGGGTATCTGTATTATTAACACAGATAGTAAGCTGTCACACTGCAATCAGCAGATCAATCGCAACTTAATTTAGTACCAGGCTGTGTAACAAATAAACTGTGCCAGTGTCCCTATTTCTAAATCTCAACTCAAGTTACATTTCAAAACCACAGGCAGGATTCAGAAAGAAGATGCACCGAGCACACCCCAGAAGCACCGGCGCAAGTCAGATGTGGTGAGCACAGACAGAGCAATTCACAGAGGCATGCGCAATCTAATGCACAGAGCGCATCCCCTCTGTGAATCTCCCAGATACAGGACAGTGCAACTGGAGATGCACCAGGGCACCCTGGATGCCCTGAGTCACACAGGGGAGCAAATCAGAGCAAGCAGAGCAAGCCAACAGGGCAATAGGAGACAACCATGATGCTGGAACAATGAAACCCACAGACACAGGTGCTGATAGCAACATGTTTATAAAACAGTAAAACCAGATAAAAAACTGTACAACAGAAAACCCAGAACAACAAGGAAACAGGAGGCCATAGACATAAACAATAAACAGAACAAGGCCCCATGAAGAGGCAGGGGGCTGCTAGTGCTGCTGTGCCCCACCATGCCACACCCTGGCATGGACACATAAGGGCAAGCACTGAAGAACACTCCACACGGCAGCTGACAGGTGCTGAACTGTCCTGGATATAGGCTGCAGGGCCATCTAGATGGCCACATGAATCTGCCATCCACATCAGGCTGGGCACCACCCCCTGCCATAGCATGTCATCCCAGGAGACCTATAGCAATGACAGAGAGAACACACACTGAGGACCTGAATGTAGATGATACCCCCACCCAGCAGTAACCAACAGCAGCAGAACCACAGCAACAGCAGAGTGCACTGCCTACCTGTCCTCGCATGGGCACCAGGTCTGGCACCCAGGATCCTCCTCCTCCGTGCCTCAATGATGGCCATGGCCCTCTGCCTGGCCTCTGGGACTGCAAAACACAGCAGACAAAGATCACCATGAGTGAACACAGCAGTGCCAGAAACACACAACACCATCATGCACAGGTGGGGCAGGGACAGCCATACAGCATCACTGTGCAGGATGCACTGCCACAGTGCCACCCCCCCAGGCATGTGTGCATGCAGCACACAGTGGTGACCAGCTGTGCAGCCCCAGCAGCCTGTATGCAACCATAGCCCTGCCCATAGCTCCCCCATGGCACACATGATAGGGCTGCACTGGGCAAGTGCAGCCACTGCCATGTGTGCATTATGACAGTGACCCAAGTGGGTGCCCTATGAGGACTGCAACACACACACTCAACATGTGCCACAAAAGAAGCCAGATGAGTAACACCTACCTGACCTTGGCAGTACACCCTGGCATGCACAGTGATGCAGCTGCCCCAGTCTCTCCAGGTCTCACCTCTGGAGGTCACGAAAATGATGCCTGCACTACTCCTCAGTGCATGGCAGCCCAGTGTGCTGTACCAGCCACCTGGCAATGGAGGCCCAGACCTCAGCCCTGGGCACATGGAGGTCCTTCTGCCCAAACAGCTGCCCCTCCACCAGCAAAACAAGAACCACCAGATGAAGCACCTCCACTTGGGACCTGTTCATGGCCCTAGGGGATTGTCTTCCAGCTCTAGGCATTTCCCCACTGACAGTAACTGTCACACAGTGCAATGTGGTGAAGTGCAATTGAGTACCTGATATTCACCACATGAAACACTGAGGCACGTGCAGTACAACGCGCACAGTGCATGAAGCGTGATAGGTCAAGCAAACATGGCATGTGCAATGCCAACCACTACAGCGTGTCGAGGTTACAGACGGGTCACGCATGTGTGATACACGTGCAGCCGCCATGTTGTGCACAGCATGCGATACAGCCACCTATGGTGCACAACGTGCAATCTATGGCCACTATGACCACCCAGTGCAGCATGTCCCGTGCATGTGGGTATACGGGTGTGTGATACAGGACACAGTACAATGGCCAGCATTCCTGCAGCAGTGCATTGTGTAAGCAGTGTAGCAGTGCATATCAGAAGATGCGCTGTTGCACACTGTGATTGAGCATGTGTGACAAATGCACCGTAATGTCATAGGCGCATTTCAGACATGCTCCTTGTAAAGTGAGATGAGCTGGGGGCACTTTAGCAATTCACAGCCAATACGCTTTAAACCACCTCATTCCACATACATGGGCAACTCAGCCGATTAGCATCTCATTACCAGAGGTCCAGGCCTCATTTGCACGCCCTGAGCCATAAATGTTCCCAATGCTGCAGGCTGGGATCAGGTGACTGAGAGGAAACAGAGCCTTGAAGGTGAGTACACAGCTATATTTATGTGATCTACAGAACGCACAGGGGGGATTGTACAGGTGCATGAAAGCCTCTGAACGATCATGACCCCCATATGGGGAACAGTGCCTCCGACATGTGGGACACATGTACAGAATGTGGAATGAATACCCATAATGTTGAACACCGAACCTGTGCAGTACATAGGATGCCCCAGAGAATGGTAGACTGGTCGCTGTCATGTCTAGAACGCCTGTCACAGTACCACGGTGAACACATGGCAGCATATCGGATAGGGTACTGCTGTACACTGGAATGGTTGGCAGTGGGACAAGGCCATGCACCTTGGAACACGGTAGTGATGCAACCCACGCGGAAGTACTGTGCCCTGTATAGTGGTACTGTGGAGAGGTATATGTGACTGAGTGTTACTGGCCATGTGTAGTGGAAGAGTGATGTGCTACAGGTCAGTCTGAGGCACAGAGCGGCACCTGTGCAGGCAAGATGACAGTGTCACCATGCCACAAACTGTGGCCAGCTGCCCTATGGTTGTGGTCCACCGGTCTGTGCCTCACCCCGACGTAGTAAGGGTGGTACCCGGTTTGCACGGGGTAACACTGTGGCCACACACATGCAGCTGATGTAGCAGATCATGTCTATGGGAGACAGCACCGCATGTCCCCCTTGGGTGGTAGCACTGGCACCCCAGCTGTGGACTGATGGACATGCATGGCAGGTGCACTGTCCCCAATGGGCCCTGTACCGTGGGGCACTGCACACCATACCAGGACATCCACACACAGACCACCACCCAGACCACCTGCTGCAGGTTTCCAGGTGGGGTCAATAGACAGTGGCAGGTGAGGCGGGAACATGTGTAGCCATAGGCATGTCTAACACCTGGATGCTTCCCCCCACAGTAGCCACTGTGTCGAGGATGTAGATGCCACCACCAGGTGGCAACTGAACTTCATAAATGATGAGGAGAGGGCGTTCATTGAGGAATGTCACCTATGCCTGGACATACTCACCGGCAAGGGAGGCAGTCGGACTGCACGGGCAGTGGGCTGGTAGAATGTGGCCCGGCAGGTGAATGCCGTGGCACCATACAACTGCACAGTCATGGAGTGCCAAAAGCACTGGAACGATGAGTGCAGGAGGGCCCAGGAAAAGGTGACCCACATCCAGGCCTCCCTGTGATGGACAGGGGGTGGCCTGAGTGCGGCTGAACAGCTGAACAATAATGAGACCCTCCTGGCCACCAGTGTGTCCCAGACAGCTGTGCAGGGTGTCTCCGGAGGTGGGATTCAGACCGGTGGCAGCCCATCGCAACATTGTGAGTAGCTGTGTGTCTTAGGTATGCCGACCACCTGTGTGCCAAGGCAACCACACCTGTCTCTATACACCCAGGGAGAGCAACATAGGGTCAGTCGCCCCCCGGGCAGACATGACATGCCCCGAGGAGCTGCAGCTGCCATGCCACTGCATCAGGGACACATGTCACTGTGCATCCATGTGGTATGTGCCACCACTGCCATGCAGTGTGCATATTGGGACAATGACAGGCGCGACTGCACCATGTCATGACTAGCCATATCATGCCATGGCCCTGCCATGGTCAGGCCTGCAGCCTTGGCACCATGTGGACAGCCATGTACTGCTGTGCATCACCAATGTGTACTGTGCATTAACCATGTATCCCCTTCTTTCCACATCACCATCACACCTCTTGGGTGCAGCCATGGCCATGGCTGAACGTGATGTCCTCACAGGCAATGATGTGGGCCCATCTCATGGGGCCATTGACACTACCGTAGATGACCCTGCATCTGCACCATCCACATCCTGGGCAACTCCAGTCATGGCCTCGGTGCAGGTGGGCCATGCGGGCTCCTTGGCTAGTTCTGGCAGGGCAGCCGGTGGGTACATCACTTGGCTGGAGAGCCTGTTTGGGTTTTCTAAGGATGACCCAGATGCTGCAGTGGACATTGCTGATGCCCTCCTTATGCTTACTAGTGGCATGCAGGGGGAGGGCCTCGACACCACCACCACAATCATCACCACCACCACCAGCGCAGGCATAGCAGATGGTGGTGGACCCAACACGGGGTTGCATGTGCACATGGTCCCAATTGCCACTGATGGTCACACTGTGCAGGGTGAGGCTGCACATGTGTCACAGCTGCCCACAGCTGTGGGTGCTGTGCCCCTTGCAACAATGCCAAGTGCAGTGCTGGCAACATTGATGGTATCCGGGCAGGGTGCCATGGTGCACGCACCCATCCCATGGGTGCCTACCTCGCCCTCCTGCAGGATACTGTTGTGAGGCAGGAGGCCCTCCTTACAGAGTTCCACAGACACAGGACTGGGATGGTCCAGTAGCATAAGTCCATGGCTACGTGGCATGTACTGATGCTGGCAGAGGCACGCATCGTGCTGCTGGGCATGACAGCAGCTCTGGAGTGGATTGCAGCTACTGTGGATGCAGTTGCTGCCTCTGCAACATGCTGTGGACATTGTGCATCCAGTCAGACACCCAGGAGCACATCCCACAAACCCCAGTAGTGGAGCCAGGTGAGCCCTCTGCTGCTGACTCCATTGCTACTGGCCTCCATGCCCACCATCCATGGCTCGGGTGGTGGCTGTGGGTAGGCCACTTCACTGGCCACCTATTCACAGTCTCAGTGCAGCACCCCTGCAGGGTCTCAGATGACACCCCCTTTGGCCGGTGATGGCACGCCCGCCACCAACAGCCATGGCAGAGGCCGCCCCGTGTCCCTGGTGGCTGGGGTGCAGCCCTGTGATGCCCATGTCCCTGGGCCTGTGGTGGCAGGGTGGCACACCTGTGTGCACTGGATGCCCTGTGGGTGGTGCGAGTGGTAGTGTGTGTGGCAGTCACCCACCCCACTGCAGCCCTGGCACCACTCCGTGCTACCTGTGCAGCACCTCCTGCTTGTCTGTGTGCACACCACTGTTGTGCCATGTGTCATGGGAATGATTAATGCATTCTAGTGTCCATTGTGCCCGTGCACAGGCCGCAGTGCACACTGACCCATGATGTCTGCGACATGGCCTGTGTGGTGCATGGCTGTTGCATGCCTGGTGTTGGGGTGTCTCTACATCTGTGTGTCCCTCACCGTGTGTGTGCCTGTGTGCACCTCTGTGTATTGTCCATTGTCCACTGTGCCCACGGCATGCATTCTTCACACCTTGGTGCACACTCTGCACATAAACATACCTGCATACTCACCTGCATGGCCCAAAGTGTTCCTCTACCACACGCTTGCGGTGGTCCCTCACTCTAGCCACCAGCCACGGGTCCCTCCATCCCACCCCAGCATCACCTCCCTGGCCCTCTGGGGTGCTCTGCCCCCCCTCCACCCCCTTCTCCTCCTCCCAGAACTGTTGCCCTCACCAGCCTTGACAGGTATTCCATGGTATAGGTCCATGTTGTGTAGCATACAACAGGCCAGGAATATGCCACAGGCCTTCTCAGGGCTATACCGCAGGGCACCACCTGAACAACACAAGCACTGGAAACGCATCTTCAGCATGCTGAAGACACACTCTGTGATGGCACATGTCACAATGCGTGCCTCATTGTAGCACTCCTTTGTCTCTGTTCTGGGTTGTCAGAAGTGGGTGAGGGAGCCAGGGCCTCAGCAGATATGCAGCATCTCCTGTGGGGGTAGATGTGTGTCTATTAGTACGTTGGGTACCACCTTGCCATGCGCTCTGTCCTCAACCCTGGCCTCAGTGGTGTGTGCACCTGTCCTGCTCTACTGCCCATGCATTTCCATTACAGGCACTGCATCCCTACCCCAGCTGTGCCTGCATGCCCCCATCCATTGTGTGTTGTACAGGGCTTGCATGTTACCATGTGTCTGCCTTTGTACCCTTGCACACCCCTGCTGTTCCTCGGCCCATGCGCATGCATCACACTGTGCGAGTTGCCCACGGCCCACCCCCTGTGTCCCAGCCTTGGTGCCCTCCTGTGCTGTTGGGGCCCTGTCACACACACACCTATCAGATGGCCACTTGGTATGTCCCCATCCTCAAACCTCATGCACAGTGCTGACTGGTGCCATATGAATTGCATGTGCACTCCCAGGGTGTGTGGTGCAGACACTGGTGATGCGCCCTGTGGCATCGCATACCACCTGGCAATTCACAGAGTGGTATCCCTTCTGGTTGATGTAAGCGATGGCATCCTCACCAGGTGGTGCACAGATTGCCACATGGGTGCAGTCTATGGACCCTATGATGCCTGGCATGTGTGCCACCCTGTAGAACCCCCTTCATGGCTTCTGTCCACTCCACCTGGGTGCTGGGGAAATGGATGTATTCCAAAGCATGTGGTAGCAGTCCGGTGAGGAATTGTGTGAGGAGGCTGGACGTAGAGGTCTGTGAAATGTCAGTGGTGTCCCCAATAGGACTCTGGATGGTTCCTGTGACGAGAAAGTACATGACCGTTGTCACCTTGGTCTCCACCAGGATGGCATGACCTCGTGCAGTGGGTGACTGCATCACATCATGGCACAGCTCACAGAGCTGCCTCAGCATGGGCCTGTTCAGGCAGTATCTGTCTACTGTTTCCCCCTCAGTCAGCTGCTCAAAGGACAGCCTGGCAAGATACCATCATGGGGCCAGCTGTCTACATTGCCTTCCATCACTCTGCCTCCTCCTCCTCATTAGTGCACCTGCAATGACAACTGCTACTGGGTTCATTCTGCTGTGGGGTTCTCTGTCTGACCCTCTGGCTCAGTCTCGATGGCTTGCTGTACTGGCTGGCTGTCTCTGTCTCTTACTCTCTCTGTCTGTCTTCTTCTCTCCACCTGGCTCAGGCAGTGTGCTGCTGTAGCAATTCAGTCAATGACCTGCAGGAGGGCTAGACTTAAGTCTCCTTCTTTTGTACTTATCTTTCAATGGCTTATCTTGCCTTTGCACTGGAGATGCCCCATGGATGCGCCGTGGATATGCACTGTGAATCGGGTTACACTGTGTATGCATGGGTACACCCCCTGTATATGCGCCGCATATCATTATGCTGCACCTATGGCACATGTCATTGGGTGCAGGGCATTTCAGTTGTGCTGGCGCATTCAACCTATTTGTGAATCATTCTACGGCACATTTCTGACTTGCGCTGGTGCATCTGGGTTGCGCTGAGCACATCTCTTTTGTGAATCTTGCCCCACATCTTATCAAGTAACACAACCTGTGTCCAACTTTTTCAACACTGTCATGGCTGCACAGCTGCAAGTTTGGAATACAGTGCATGATATCTTGCAGAAATAGTTTTTGCAACGTACACATGTCACCTAGTTTATGAATCCTCCTCGGTCGGATTTGTTGCACTCTTTTAAGAAAAAATAAACAGATGAAATAAAATATATATACTTACCAGTATGGATTTTAAATGGATATTCCATAGGTTCATGTGTACAGAACTGCTGCATTACCATTGATACCAACTTACAGTGAAGGAGAGTCATTTTTTGTTAAAATGTAAAAAAACAAAATAGGTTTACCATATGTGTTTGACCATTGCAGCTCAGAAAAGCAACAGAAAACAAAGCACACAGCTAAAGGAATTTGAATAGCATAAAAAATATTAGTACACATACTTTATAATTTTAATATTAAGAAGCCTTGTGCCTGTGGCTGATGGATGTGGTCTTCTGTTCAACTCCCTCTGCCTTGGCATGGTCAGTGTAATGGGAAAGCATTGTCAGAATGACACTGGTGGTGGGTGCTGGTGGTCATAGCTGCGGCACATGACATTCCCTGTGGCATTTTCTTGCATCTGGTGGTAGGGACAGTGGCTAACAATGGTGATGGTGGTGGTCTGGGGGGCACACAAAGTCATTCTCTGTGGTGGCAGTGGCTAACAGCAGTCATGGTGGTGGTGGTCCAAGGGGCGCACACAAAGTCATTCCCTGTGGTGGCAGTGGCTAGCAGCAGTGGTGGTAGTGGTAGTCCGGGGGGCACACAAAGTCATTCACTATAGTGGCAGTGGCTAACAGTGGTCATGGTAGTGCAGGTCCAAGGGGGCACACAAAGTCATTCCCTGTGGTGGCAGTGGCTAGCAGTGATGGTGGTGGTGATGGTGATCCGAGGGGGCACACAAAGTCATGAAAAAGAAAACATGTATCATACAGCAAATGTCACAGTCTTTTAACAACTTCAGTTAAAACCTGCCAACATTAACCTCATCATCATCCTCATAAAGTAAGCTGCCCTCACAGTAATCTATGTCTGAAGTCTGACCACTGGGAAATTCTTTCTCCATTGTGTCATTATCTACATCAGTGGTAGGTCGTTTCATGCTGCCACTGCCAGTGCCACCAGGATGGTCCATTTCTACATCACCAAAACCATGACTAGGCCAGGTTACAAATACTGAGGATGCAGTCTGTGCTGGTATGTGCCTCTCATTCATTTTTATGAGTGCTAGCAAATTAACATTTGCAGGAGAGAGGTTTGTCTGACGAACTTCAACTATTGCACCTGCTATGCTGAATACCCTCTCGACACCTATACTGGAGGATGGGCATGTAAGGAACTTCAGTGCCACTGCAGTCAGCTCTGGCCATTCACTAACCTTTCCACTTCAGTATAAGAAAGGATCATCAGTTATTGACAGATGCCTGTTTTCAGACAAATATGACTCAACCATTCTCTGTGCCGCACTAAGTCCAGTGGTTGATGCATCATTCTGTTCTCCAGAATCATTTATTTCACAAATCCCCACTTGGGACAAAGCCTCCCAAAGTGGGTTGATGCCAACCGCTTTGGATGACTGACCACCTGGAACTGCAGTCCCCTTCTCCTTACAAGATATGCTTGATACTTCTTCAGGTGCACCTTCAGCCTGATCATGCTGCTGACGTTTGCTGACCTTGGCACGTGACTTCTGTGCCCCATGAACCAAGATCACCAGTGGCCACTGACATTTTTTAACTGTTCAGGACCTCCATCCAGTACTGAGGAAATTCCATGTTTGTATTGTGGGTCCAGCATTGTTGCTATGGCAAAGTTGTCGCTATGCAGAATGCTCAAGATGTGACGATTCTGGTTGAATACTGTCAGCATGTGTTTCAGCAACATACTGCTAGCACTGTCTCCGGCAACATCAAGGCCATGCTGTACATTCACCAGTGTCTGCTCAGCACCCACAGCAGTGGAATTGATTGGCTAATGGAGGCAGACTCACCACCCACTGACTGTGTGGCATGTTCAAAAGGCTGCAAAATTGTTATCACAGAGTCCATGAGGTGCCACTCTTCAGTCGTCAAAGACATAGAGGCCCTGGAACTGTCACAGCTAGTGTGCATCACAAGATATTCTGAGATGGCTTTGTATTGTTCATACAACCTCTCTGCCATGTATAAAGTGGAGTTTCACTGGGTGACAGCTTCCAGTTTCAAGTGGTGCTGAGGGAGGCTGTTTCGCATTTGCAACTGCCGAAGTTGGTCATGGGCCTTTGCAGATCGTGAAAAGTGAGAACAGATATGGCGTGCAACTGTCAGCATTTCCTTTACATCAGGGTGCTGCAGAAACTCCTGCACCACAAGATTTAAACAATGGGCCATCCATGGAACACAAAAAAAGCCACCATTTGTGATGCGTTCCACCACATTTGATCCACTGTCACTTGCTATGTACCCAGCTCTCAGGGACGGGGGTTCAGCCACTTGTCAATTTCAGTCAGTACCACATCCAAATGTTTTCACCAGTGTATGAATAGGTCTCTTTGCACATAGCAATCATCGCATGCTGTTGAATTCCTGGAAGATTGCTACGATGACACTCCACCTTACTGCACTGATTATTCACATTACCAACAGCACAAACAACCCCCGGCACCTGAGCGCAGTGTGCAGTTATACACAAATATGAACTGCCCACTATTTTCCCACTTATCCACATATCCATACTTAAATGGATGAATGGAGAGGAGGAATGCTGAGGGGCATGTCTTACTGAGTCGGTCACAGTACAGTACAACTTGGGAACAGGACGGGTCAAAAAGTATGTCCTGGATGGGACTATTCATTTTGGGCAGGAACGTGCAGCAAACCGCCAGAACCCAGAATTCTCCAAAAAGGAGAAGAGCAAAAGATCAATTGCCAGCATTTCAGATACAGCAGCATTAAGTTCACGTGACACTGTATGATTAGGTGGGTACTTCAGTTTATGCACAAAAAGACTGTAACATGGGCTGACTTAAACATTTTACAAGGGGTATGATGACAAATGATTCTGCTCTGCGAATGGCAGGGGGTGGAGTGTGGATGTTTGATGAAGACGGTTGCACAGGTGATGATGACAAACCCACAAATGCAGTTATTTTGCCAGATTTACCAACTGGGGTTGATGTACCACTTGCACTAGACATACTGCATTCACCACTACCACCACCAACACCACCAAAACTGCTACTTTCACCAGCACTGGACAACATTTCAAAATCATTATGCTCCTCCTCATCATGCTTGTAGTAATCTTCTGCTCTTATTTCATCACTGCTGCACACATTTAATTTCCTACTGGATTTAAGAGTCATGGAAGGGGATAACATGCTCGTTATGGTTGATGACGAGGGTGAATGCCCCACTGTGGTATTAGCTGCTATCTTGTGCTGGGTCCACATTGTTATGTGCCGATTCTTAAGATGCATATGCTGTCCTCCTGTGCCCAGATGGCTCCTCTTTTTACCTTGACTCACATGCACATGGCAAACCTGGCAGATTGCAACTGACTCATTTGCTTCTTGCACAAAAAAAACCCCAAACAATGGATTGTGATGCTCTACAATTAACATGTCACTGATGCTGCTTATTGGACTCTGTTCTTTTAAGCCATGAAGTGGGGGGTGTGCTATGTGATTTTTAGGGCAGAACAACTGACCGTCACAACTACCTATCATTATTAATGGGTCATCATCATCATCATCATCACCATCATCACTATCAACTGAAACTAGTAAATCACAAGTTTTTGGGGGGTTAATGCAAACAGACCCAGAGACAGTCACCTTGAATTTCTTTTTCTACAGTTCCCAACTGGGATCAATTACATCATCATCATATTCATCAACATCACCCACATACACATCTTCTGCTTGGATGCTGGCATGATGTGGACTGCATGTTGCAACCACAGCAACATCATCATCATCAGATTCATCATCATTATCAATAACACCATCACCTGATATTTTTTCACCACACTGTGAATCACTGCATGGAAAATGCATGACCTGAACTGCGGTGGAAGAAATGTCACATTGTATGCTATTGTTGACATGATTATCAGAATCCTCATGTTCAGTTACTTGGGATGTTACTGGGAAGTATGAAATCATCTATACTGCCACTCACTCGCATTGCTTCACACTCCACTATATTTTTGGACATAGTACATTGGTCAAAAGTGGAACTTAAGCCAGCAATACTCATACTACTACCAGCAACTGCGCTAACACCACTGGATGGGACAACATCATTTCCTCCAACTATGAGTGAAGCTACTGATTGGGCTGTAAAAAACATTACAGGAGAAATACCTTTCCTCACATCAGCGATGCACTTCTGCGTCTTTGTACTACTCCACCCACAGACAATCTTATCAGTGGCAGCAGTGCCATGGTGAGAAACAGTTTTGCTTGCACATCTCTTTGTGGGTATTTTAGGGGATCAACAACAATATTCTAAACTAATTTAGATTTTGGAATGTTCACTCGGGGTGGGAAGCCAAAAAAACAACGGTGGCTTCAGCAACAGCTACAGATGTAAATTCACAAGTGAAAACAACACCTTAACTAACCAGTGGTGCTGATGTCCCAAACAATCTAATCTGGAAAATAATTCCTTTTGGGGGGGGGGGCACTGACTGCAGATTTTTATGGCAGTGCAAGCAGCAAAACAAAGAAAAGATACCACAATGGCAGTACAAAATCATGCAGCTGCTGTGGATAGCAGGTTCACACTGCTGTGCTTGCAATTACACTGTGGCAGAATAAAACGTGTATTATTTGATGTCATGCACTGCACACACACACACACACACACACACACACACACACACACACACAATTTGTCTACAAGTAATGCTTAGCAAATTGAAAGTTCAGTAATATACTATGTATTGTAAACAACCTGAAATTATGAACTGCTGCACAAGAGCCACTCAACACACAATCAGCAAAACAATTTCAACAGTTACTGACAACATTACTGTGTGTACATTAACACAGTCAGTTATATAACAAAAATATAACCAAAAAACAAAGAACTCCCTATTTCTCCAACTTAAATCTACCTACACCACAGATATGTCCCTCCACCAAAGTACACTTTCACTGTCATACTACACAGACTCAGTGTTGTATATTAACATTCAAAATCCACACACAAACAAAAGTGCTGGATGATATGATCACAGAAGGGTTTCCTACAATCGATGAACTAAAGTTTGAGCAAAAAAGTTACTCAAAAAGGCTTTTTTAACAGCTTTTAGAAGGTTTGAATCACAAACAGCTCTCAGAGCACACTGTCTCCTATAGCGTCCTACACACACTACCCCAACCTGAGGCTGTGCAGATCAAAATAGAGCCCAATGTAACCTGAAATCCAATGAATCACTGCAAAATTCACCTTTGGAGCTTGAAAACAAGGCAAAGTGAGGTGAAGTATATTGTTTTCAATATACTTCACCTTATAAATTGGTGGAGTAGTGGTTTGGGATGACGAGTAATGCGAAGTCATTGTTTACAATGGACTTCGCTTTACCCAACATAACGCGAATTACTCCACTTCACATTGTGGAATACTCCGCAAGTTCACCTTGGCTCCGCCAATCACTTCATGAAGCGAATTGAGGCCACTTCGCACAGCACCGTCTACCAGTCAGCCTCAACAGATTGACACACTTGAAGCACTGCCATAAATGCACTTTAACCAGTACTGAGTCCAGTGCAGTACCCCCAATACTTAAAAAGCCATTGATGCCTTGAAAAAAAATTTGAAAAACATAATATTTGGACACAAAGCAGCTTATATTTCTCATTAGCTCTGTATTTCTTATCACCATTATTTATTACTGAGGTCACATGCATGAACACAGAATATTTTTGCCTTTAGGGTTCAACAGCTCCTTTTGCTTCTTCCCAACTTGGTGTTATAATAATCTGCTTGTGAGATCACAGTTATTCCCATAGCCAAATACTGTGATTTCACAACAGAGCTTTATAATTTCAAGTAGGGAATAAGCTATAGAGGCAAATGAACTCCAAGGGATAATGATCACGTTTTTTGGGGAAATATCTTCAGTAATAAATACTGAAGAGGAGAAATCTATGGGAGATATATGACATGCAAGCTTAATTGTGCCCATTATGTTTTCCAAAGTTTTCCCAAAGGTCTCAGCTGTTCTTTAAGCAATAACAAATGACAGAGTGTGCACTGTGGTGTAATAATGGCACACCTCTGGTGTGTGGTGAGGCATGAGACTTCACCCAGTGTATTCAACCACCCGGAAACAGCTGTTATTCTTGTTTATCTTTCCTACATTCAATAGATGGAGTGTTTACTATGGATGGAATACACAAATTCAAATCTCTACTCAGCTATACCGACAGAATGTTCATCTCTACAACCACAAAGCAGAATGTGTTAGATTTAAACAGGGCTTTTGTTTAACCTGCAGCACATTATAGTTAGCATTAATGAGATGCAATGTAGATCTCCCCAACATCAAGCAGTGAATTGAGAGGTGAAACATTCAAATAACATGAAAGCAGTTCCCCCACATTTGCTCACAGCACCAACAAGGGGGAAATCACTCCAAGATGGAAATACAAATCCCCATATTTATTGGATTGCAATATAAAAACATAGTGCATTGTATTTTGGAGGAAAAATGCTCTGTGGTAAAAAAACAAACTCCCCAAACGCTGTTTTGCACCCCTGCAGATGCATTATGAAGGGTAAAGTTCACTATGCAATAGGGCTTCTATTTATATAAACATTTATCAATACCCATAAACAAATTCATTAAAATATTTCATAGATTGCTTGTGCACTTTCTTTCACATAATTAATATAAATCATATGTCAATTACATGCAAACAATACAATCTAATTATAAGTACCATAGAAATAATATTCAAACCACAAACATCAGCAGGAAAGTATTGAAGCGCTCAAAAAAGGTGTCAATCATTATCGAAAAATACCCATTTTTAATAATAGTCAGTCCTTTGATTCACTTTACATTCTCAACAGTTAGGACTTATGTCCTTACGCTTCTTCAATCAGTGTCCATGGTAACTAGTTGGTTGACAAAGTCTTTTCACCTATCTTAATGGATCTAGTATTCAAAGTCACACCATGGTCACAGACAACATACTGGGGGGCTGAAGTCCCAATGTATAATGATGTCAATGGTGGCTACTTCACCGCTATGGAAAGGAACCTCAATCTTTGAAAAGAACAAAAAAAAAGATGCAGTGAGTCTCACATTTATACAATGTAGTACAGAAATGTTCATGTCCTTATTATTTCAAAAATGGTTTAATTTTGAATTTGCCATTAAGACCTGGGCTATTTAATGCATTTAAAATCCACATCTACCTTGCTTTTCTTTTTAAAAGTTGGTCATCAAGGTCACACCCTCTCTCAGTCCCAACTTCACCTTTTTGATTCCCATGTACAACCAATAATGTTCAATTTCTGAACCAGCATATTTAACATGGGCTGCAAGAATATTAGTAGTAAACTCAATCGATATATCTGCAACATGGTCCTCTCTTCTGATTTGTTGATACAAATATGTGATCTTGTCCACTGTGTTCCTTGATCTTTGATATATTACCTTGGGTGGCTAAAGGGAGCAATTGAACATGAGATTAAATATATTACAAAATATACTGATCAATCTGGGTAAATAAAGGGCATAATATAAAGAAATTGGGACATAATTGGTGACGACCCAGCTTTGGGTGCTGTGTATAAAGATCATCCTACCAGGTAATATATCAGAGATCAAGGAACATAGGGAACATGATCACATATGTGAATCAACTAATCAGAAGAGAGGTGTCTACTATATTTGGTGCCCACTCCCCCCCTCCGGTTGTACAAACTGTGGTAGATGTAAATTCTGCAAGTTTGCTCAAAAAGGAAAGCATTTTAAACATCCTACTAATGACCAGAATTTTAAGTTATGAGCACTGATCACATGTTATACCCAGGGAATTGTGTATTTAGCCACATGTACATGTGGGTGTTTTCATATAGGGAAAACCAGAAGGATGTTTAAGACCAGGATAGGGGAGCATGTTAGAGATGTAGTGAATGATGATACTACTAATATTCTTGCAGTCCATGTTAAACATGCTGGCTGAGAAACTGAACTTTATTGGAAGTTCATGGGAATTGTTCAGGTGAAGTTGGGACTGAGAGAGGGTGTACTTGATGACTTCCTTTTAAAACGTGAGGCAAGGTGGATGTGCATTTCAAATGCATTAAATAGCTCATGTCTTAATGGCAAATTCAAAATTAAACCATTTTTGAAAAAATAGGGCCATGAGAATTTCTATAATTCTTTGTACAGTATAAATGTGAGTCTCACTATATTTTTTGTTCTTTTCTTTTTTTTTTTCTTGTTTTTTTTTTTTTTTTGCTGAGTTAGTGCCCGGAACCTTTCCAACTATTACCATGAAAGGCTGTCCGCTATGTCGTTCTTAACCCTTCCACGTGCTTATCTTTAAAGGACAAGTTCAGTATCAAGCCCTCCTACACTAGCCCACGTACATCCTCAGCACAACCTCAGTGGAGCCTGATTGCCTGTCTATCATGTTCACCTCTGCCAGATTATTACACCTGAAGACCACCTTCTTGTTTAAAACCTGGTCCCCATGCCATCAGGGCCACCCTATGGGAAAAGCTTTCAAAAAGCATGCTGTCCTTCATCAACCCTATCTCAACCCATGTGGGATGCCATGTTTCCCTTGAAAGTAAGCCCCCATGCCTAGGTCACCTGCTGTATCAGTGAAAAGTTTGGGGTCCTCCCCATCCCCCCACTGGTCCTTCCAAAAGGTCACCCCATTATACCCTTCAAAAAACCTTCCCACGCCCTCAGGTTGTCCCTCACACCTTTTCCCAAATGTCCACCCAATGATGTGGAAGCTTAGGGTTCATTGATGCCCTGACCAAACACCCGGTAAATATGCACCCTGGGGCCACTGCCTGGAAGGCGAAGTTCATGTGACCCAACCCTTGCTGCATGGTTTGAACTGCACCCTCCCTTTCCCCTTCCTTCCTAGAATGAGTGCTGTCAGCTATCCCACTTTTCCCCTGGCAACCTGTAGCACTGCTGTTCCAGCTCTAATTCTACCCTAAAACTTCCCAATGTCTACTCAGGCCCTCAGTCTTGCCTGCTGCTAAAGGTCTCCCGCTATCCCTACAAGGCACCTCAAGCCCCTTAGCATGTCTTGGGTGCTTTCCCTCCCATCCGCTATAAATAAAATCATCTAGGTAGTGGACGACCTCCCCCTTTCTGTGCCGCTCCATAAAGACCCTTTGAACCCAAGTACTCAATACTTCAAAAGTAGCGCAGTCCACTGAACCAGCATATTGGCATTGCCTTATGAAGTAATACTTCCACTCGAACTGGGAACCTAGCAACTCTCCATCTTCCTCTCAGACCAGCAGCAGCCATAACACAGCCTCGATGTTCATCTTAGCCAACCATACCTTAGACCTGCCTTTTATCAGATACATGGCCTTGTCAAGCATTGCATAAGACACCGAGCTCCTCTCTGGGTGACTGGCATCATTGATGGACCCCTCTTCTGGACACAAGAGGTGGTGTATCTGCCTGTATTTCCCTAGACTCTTCATGGGCACTATGCACAAAGGGGACACCCTAAAGTTGCCAAATGGAGGATCCTTGAATGGGTCCTCCACCGATCCTGTTCCCCCCTTTTTTTTTTACAATGTCTTCCTACCTTTTATAGATGCCAAATTCTTCACTCCTATAGTTCTCCTCACCCCATTATAGCACAGAGTAAAACTCAATGTGAAAACCCTCTCTAAGCATCGCTGCTGCCCTGTCATCCAGGTGGCCCTCAGTCCAAGCTAAAACCATGTGTACCTTTACTGGCATCTGTGTCATCAGGAAGAAAACCTCTCCCTGCTTTTCTCATGTGGGCTGACCTAGTGTTCTCCATAGCTATCCCTCCTGTTGTGCCATTTAGAATTGCCTGCTTGCCCATTGGCTCCTCCCATCCCCCCACTATTACTCCCCCCTGAAAGGGCTATTCTTGCTGTGCTGCCCCACATCTGCCTCCATGTGTTCTGCATCTAAAAATGAGGTGTGCGCCCCCACATCCAGAGCAAGTGTACTAGTATTTACAATTGGTCTGTGAGCAGCTGGCTTATTGAATGAACAGCAAGCTTTTACCCCAGCAGCCCCCCCATTCTTCCCAAAATTTCTCATTGTAACTCAGCCCACCTTAGCCAGCTTTGCTGCAGCCCTCTCCCACCCCGACATTATTTGTCTTATTGACCCCTTTTTTCTTCCTTTAGTTTTTTCTACACCTTATCTATCTCCTCCCAACACTTCTCCCCCTGCTTCTCCATAATGCCTGCCAGATAGCTTTTCATGCTTCTCTACACTGATGGATCTATCACCAGGGCCCCACCCTCACCCAGTTGAGGCTCACCACCCTCATCCATATTGCTCCTGGTCGACCTCCTGTTGGGCCTCTTTTTCTTGGCAGGTGGCTCCTTCCTCTTTTTTGCCTTCCTCTCCTTCTGTTCCTCTGCCCTGCACTCTTTGATGATTGCCTGCACATGCCCCAAGAGCTCTACTGCCTTCTGGGTTAGAACCTCACTGGCCTTCTGCTTATGAGCCTTCTTAGATGCCACCTAGAAAATGTGTAATGATTAGTCTCTTTGTCATGACATTTTGTGTAGTACAAACCCATCCTCCACTTGACTTGTCTCTCCACTGGGTGTTCAAATCACAGCTTACTACTTCCCCCCACAATGACTGTAACTGTGGTATCATCTGCCCTGTAACCTACCACAAAATTTACCTTGCATTGCATGGGGCCATGGTACATGCCACCCCCTACATTGGGCCTCTACCCAAACATCCCCACATCTTCCTTGGGCCTACTATCGCCCCAGCCTTCTTGTTTGTATGCTGATTTTTGTTTGTCTGCTTTTTTTTTTGCATCCACACTCCATCCCATCGCCCCCTTGTAAACCCACATGGGCCCATCAAGAGCCCCTCCATCCTCCTTCTGCTTATTTTACTTGCTACTCCACTTTAATTCAGCTTGTCCCTGTCTCCTTTTCCCTTTCGCCTATATAATTTTTTTATTTTTAAATCACCGTCAGGCCTCTCCCTTGAGAAACTGATAAAATCCAAGTAAGTTCACCATTTCCTTTCTATAAGTAATTGTACAGGCCCCACTCATAATTTTGCTCTAAATCTCCCCTGCCACTGAAACACTTCCCCTGGCCTGGGACTATGCACACTTCTTGCACAGGCCTGATCAAGACTTGGCCCTCCCATTGAAAACCCCTTGTTACCCTCCCCTGCCCCCGAAAACACATCCTCTGTCATGGGCCTATGTGCACTTCTTGCACAGGCCTGATCAAGGCTTGGCTATCTCCTTGAAACCCCTTGTTACCATCCAATCGCCCTTGCTGCATAACATAGCTGTATCAATATCTGGCCTTTCTCGTGTATCTCCCACCCGCCCTGTAGCAGCCCAGATCCATCTTTGATCTGAGGCCTATTTGACCATGGCCCCCTTAAGGTCCACAGCCCGCCCTTCATTTCTCTGCCATCAGGCAACTCCCAAAACAGCTCCAAAGCATTCCTTCCCCCCAAGGGGTTCCCTCAGTAACTGGCGCTACCACTTGAATTGGCTCAAAAAGAACAATGCCACCGCCAACATCATCCCAAGGTGGAGTGCCCTACTGCATAAGGTCATGGTGCAGGACAAAACCCTCCCCTAGCCACGTGGTACAAAACACCAACATGGACAGACCAATCTCCTGCTCTGAGCTCCAAACCCTATAAAATGTTTGGGCTCCAGCTGAATCAGGCTCCACTCAACTGGCCTGGCTGTCCCCAACCTTGCCCTCTGGTGGCAAACTGCCACCTCTTAGTGGTGAGGGATGAACCCTGCATACTCTTCTCCCTCCCCGATTTTTGTTAAAAAAAATATTTTTGTTTTTCCAGGCACCAGCAGTATCTGTCCCACTCCACGGGCCCTACACTCACCACCGGTAATGCACGGATGGTGAACCAAGACAACAAAAATACTGAGGTGTGCGGTGACCCAAGTGCCTCCATCCCCCCCCACATGGCACCGGATGGCAAACAAGCAGCGTGTACATCTGTGAGTTGGGCAGTGCACCACAAGTTGTGCAAAAACTTGCAGTCTGCCTGCTCATTCATACCCCCCCAAGTCCCAAACACTGTACAGAGAGCCGAGCAGGGAGGAAGGCCAAACCCCTTCCTCCTCCTTTCCTAAGCAGTGGCTGCCAGGCTCTCAACAAAACCCTCACAGCTCAGGGCCGAGCTGGCCACCAGTCAAAAGCAATTGGGGCATAGCAAAGTCAGAAAACATTGTGAATTGTTTTGTGAAGTGAAATGTCCTGACATCACCCATCACTCCAACATATCATACAATATCAGGAAACATTCCAAACAAGAATAAATGTGAATAGAAGGCCAGTACTTATGACAAATGATGCAACACTGAGCTCTATTATTGATGTTTAATACTTTCCAATCACAAAATGTGTAAGGGTCACATATAGAACATGTGCCTCAAGATGATGAATTTTCTTTCTGGCAATGAGATCAGAGAATGCTGTGCTATGGCCAGTTTTGAGGGCAACATAATTTCTGTCTGAATATTTTTGTTGTGCTAGAACCACAAAGGCTTGTTTTTTTTTTTTTATTTTGGCAACATAGGGATTGGTGAATGGACACCCACTTGAGTTTTTTTTTTGATATGGTGGGCTATTCTCAGACAATTCCCCACTGAGTCCACTGAGGTACCATACCATATTAGAAAACAGCAAAAACAGGAACGTTGCACAGAAGGACTGTCTTCATGACACATGATGCAGATCTATACAATTATAGTTTTTAATGATCACTTGCTACCATAAAACAGCCAGGAATAAAATCTGCAAATAAATAGCATCTGATGCTGGAGGCCATCTTGTTGTGGATCATGTGGCCTCGGGTTAGTCTGAAATAGCTCAGCACTGTACCTTGACTGAGTAGCAGTTACCAGTTCTGAGAATTCAATATATTTTATTAGCTAGATTTCATAAATGTCAAGAGATATGCAGTACCTTTCCAACCCAAACATACATGCTCAATTTTGTTATTTATTGTGACAAAGATCTGTGAATAAATATTGGAATATTCAAAAATAAACTGTACTTGGTGTGTGTTTCAGAAGAAACAGTTTTTTTTTAAATTTATTTAGCATACTTATATTTTTACAGAAGTCATATTTTGTAATTTAATTATCTAGTTTCAAAATTCTACTGTGGCCCTGGTCAGCAAGGTGATACAGTCATACCTGGAGTGTGTGTCAGGGTAAGGTAACCATCTTGGCTTTGGTTTTGCGGCTTTTGGAGTTCTCATGTGTTTGCATACACTGTATGGCCAGGTTTGTAGAATAATCATTTAGGAATTAAACATATATACTTTATGGGATATTTTATCTTAATTGGTGATGGGGTTACTAAAGAAAATTGAAGATAATCAAACATTTGAAAAAGTTTGCCATTTTGTCTTTCTAACTGGCAGCAGCAAGGTTAGACAGGAACATTAATCTACAGTGGCTGTCGTAGTCTGACTGCTCACTAAAAACTTTTTTATCAAGGTATTAAACTTAACAAGCAGCAGTAATGAGACATACTGTATACAATTAAGTGTTAAATATTGGTATTGGTTTGCCACCATTATAATGAACCTAGTGATATCAGTCAGGACCAAGCTTTGCTTTACTACATATACTGTAATTAGGCACAGCTTGTTCTTTCATGGCATCTCAATGTTCCATACAATGATTGCAAGGTAGTATAAATATTGAACAGACATGGTCATCAACTGTAAATCCATGGATTGCTACAAGTTATAGGTGAGCCCAATATCTTGTTGAAAAGAACTGTTTCAAGCTGAAGTATGGCATCTACTGTGAATAAATGTTCCCCTTTAAGTGTGTGCTGTATCTGAATTGTTGAAACCAAGCTGTAGACTCAGTAAATCTAAGGGATTGTCTTACTTGTTTGCAATATATAGACATTGCTTGTTTGCAATATATAGGCATTGCTTACAGCCTCCTTATTTAGCAGTGCATGGGCCTGAACTGAGGAGATAGCATAACTAATAAGATTCACAAGATTGAATATAGGTCATAAAGCATTAGCCTTTGCTGACCTGGGCCAATTACGTATACTGTACCTTCACTACTAAAGTTTGGTCTGTCAAAACTTCATCCACTGTTTTTTTTTTTAAAAGGTTGATACTTGTACTAGACATCACAGAGCTTGGAAGTGTAGTCTAGGCTGTCACCATTTTCTGTGACAACCATGTCTCTCTTGGATGTTTTTCTGTAGAATTCTCCTTTGAGCATCATTATGTGCCCTCTAATTGATTTTGACTCAGGATTAGAACTCAATCACACACATCCCCACAGATCTCCATTATTGAATGCCCTATGTACAAGATACATATTGCCCCACAGTCTTCTATACTGCAACAAATACAATCATAGGTCCCTCAATCTCTCCTCATAGATTCTAGTATTGAGACTGAATACAAGTCTGGTTGCCCTCCTTTGAACACCCTTGAGTATTCTTATATAAGTCTTACGAGAGGGGGCCCAAAACCGGCAATAATACTAGAGGTGTGGATGGACCAAGGATAAAGGGGCAGCACCACCTCCCCATCTCTAGTCTTAAAATGTATTTTAACGGATTCTAGTATCTTGTAGCTGGTACTAACTATGCAATATACCATGTTCACTGAAACTAAGATTGTTTGTAACTATCACCCCCAATTCTATTTTGGCTTCAGTTGTTTTTATCCCTAATCCCATTTATATAATATTTGAATAACGTTTTTTTTCTTCCCAAAGTGCATTATCCTGAATTTTAGTTGTTTATTATTAGCACTGTTAGCCAGAGCACTGCTATTGTTTTATGAAACAGAGTTGCATTCTCCCCATTTGTAAGTAAAGAACTTATTTTTATATTCATCGGTGAATTTGATCAACCAAAATTCATTTGCAGAAGGAATAGATGTCAAAAGAATATTAAATAGGTCAAGTCCCAACCTTGATCCCTGTGTGATCGCACTTGTCACTCTTACCAAACCAGAAAAATTGCCCTAATGTATGATCTTTGTTTTCTCTTTCCCAACCAGATAGTAATCCATAAAACTAATGTTGTCCAGTTGACTTTCTTTTTAGTGTTTTAGTCATCTCAACATGTGATACACTATCAAAAAATCTTTTTCAAAATCAATGTATAATACATCCACTGGTATGTTGTGTTCCTACGCCTGTCTAATTAGTTCAAAGAAATATAGCAAATTTATAAGCCAAGATCTGCCCATTTTAAACCCGTGCTACAGTGGATTGACCAACCCCATTTCTTGAAGATACTTCTCAATTTCATCCTTATTTATAGCCTCCAAAACCTTTCCCATTATGGAGGTCAGGCTTATCGGCCTATAATTTCTATAATCTGATTATGATCCCATCTTATGTATTGTATCACGTGAGCAACAGTCCAATCCTCTGTTACCACAACTTCTTGAAGGGGTTTTTGAAAAATTTCCCTTAGGGGCTCACAGACTTCTTGAGCCAGCTTCTTTAACAGTCTCAGACATACTAATGCTTACTTAAACAAAAAAAAAAAGAAAAAAAATGTGTGAGTTACTGCATACTGCATTGCATACCTTTAGATATAAAGAATAATGCCTGTTAAGGTGTGTGTTGTGAGATTATCACACATCAATGGTGTGTGAAAAATCCTCATAAAACAAACATTGCACAAGCATTATTTTTTATAATAACTGGTGCAAGGTTTTGACAGACTGCAAAACTGTATTTGTGTGAGCGAGCATGTCCCTGAGTGGCAGCTGTGCTCGCATAAATACAGCAAGCTCCCTTTTGCATGTCAGTGAAGTGAGCAAGGAGTAAAACACTGTAATAACTTGCTATCATGTTATTATGGAATTCAGTGGGTTAATATGGTGTTTTATCTGGATATCTAGTCATTATAGAGGGTCACTAGTTATACTAATTATGATCAGCTCAGAAGAAAATGTGTTATTATTTTTTTTTTTATCCCAAATAGTTATTTACTATTTTGTGTGCTAAACTTGCAAGATATATTACTTCATGGGTAACTGAAAGCATAATAGAAGTGTTATGCTTATGATTTTGAGAAGTGAGATAGTAAGGAGGGCTGGGGGGATACTGGCATGCATAGGGAGAAGCATCACCAGTAGAAAACAGGAAGCTGTTGGTCCTCTATACAGACAGTTGGTAAGACCACATCTGGAGTACTGTGTAAAGTTCTGGAGACCCCATCTCTGCAAAGACATAGACAGGCTGGAGGCTGTCTAGAGGAGGGCAACCAAAATGATGCAGGGTCTGCATCAGAAGACATATGAAGAAAGACTAAAGGAACTAAAGATGTATAGCCTTGAGGGGAGGAGGGAGAGGGGGGACATGACAGAAACTTTCAAATACCTCAAGGGAATCAACAAAGTCCATGAGGGTAGCATCTTTCAGAAAAAGAGATGTGCAAAAACAAGGGGGCACAATTTGAAGATAATGGGGGGACGGCTCAGAGGTAATGAGAGGATGTATTTCTTCACAGAGAGGGTTGTGGATACATTGAACAGCCTTCCTGAGGAGGTCGTAGAGTCAAAAACAGTGGGGGAATTCAAGAATGCATGGGACAGACATAAGGCAATTCTAGTGGGGGGTAGGAGGAAGTAGGCTGTTGGTTAACTAGGATCTGCAGCTTATCCGTTAGGTAGGGAAATGGGCAGACTAGGTGGGCCAAGCAGTCCTTATCTGCTGTCAAATATTATGTTTCTGTGTCTTATTGCAATCTAGTCAAGAAAACATCTGTTCAGACAGTTGACTCAACCAAAGTGCAGTCTGTTAACACAATGTTTAAGAACATGAGGACCTGTGTGTTCTCATAGTGAGTGTGATGCAAATTTGGAAACACAAGTCTGTTTATTAATAAGTCAGTTCAGACCAATGTAATGCTACCCAAAAGGTTTACATATTACTTCTTCTGTA
Source organism: Neoceratodus forsteri (assembly GCA_016271365.2). Classification (NCBI taxonomy): domain Eukaryota; kingdom Metazoa; phylum Chordata; order Ceratodontiformes; family Ceratodontidae; genus Neoceratodus; species Neoceratodus forsteri. The sequence goes on from CM057459.1 coordinate 898,765,481, forward strand.
TTAAAAGAAAATCTATTCCATAGATATGCAGCAGCTACTGCAGTTTGGTAAATAACAAAGCTTATGCCTAGAGTAGGTACTGAATTCCAAAGTTGATGCATAGTTGAATGCATCTACAGTATGGCTTTTGTTAGTAATGAGGTTTGCTTAATTAAGGGGCAGACCCATTTGTACCCAGGACCCAAACCAATGGGGTGTTTGAGACATAGGCATGGACAGATGAAAGAGGTGGAGGTAGGAGGGGGAGGGGCAGTTATTAGAAAGAATAAAGTACATGGGTCATGATGAACTGATGACCTCATAAAGGGCCTCATGGACCTCATGAGCCTACAAGGATAGGCTGGGAGGCTGATTGGATGAAGAGAGAGGAGAGAGAGAGACAGAGAAATGGAGAGAGAGAGAGAGAGAGAGAGAGAGAGAGAGAGAGGCAAGGGGTTTATAAGCAGCTGCCTGGCACCCTGAGCCCACAATTGTGCTCTCTAGGATTTGTCTTGGAAGCACATCAATTGGCAAGTGCAAATTTTATGTTTTGTAGTTTTCAGGCAATTATGACTTGAAAAAAGTTTTAGTATTATCAGAATGGTATTTTCATTGATCCTGAAGCAACGTGGGGTGAGATTGAACATATCCAAAAGAAGGGAAAGTTTTAAGTTTAATACACATAGGAACCAAGCAGTGAATGTTTTAATCTTGAAAGAGGTAAATATATGAAAATATATATATAGATTTAACAAGTAAGGGAAGAGTGTTAGCAGTGTTTTCTTGTATATAGAGATTGTAAATGTGTCAGGATTTCATTTTAGCATTCAGACTTCATGGTGGCTTGTAGGCAGTCTTGGTAACACAGGTTTTAAGACAGGAGCAGTCCTTAAAACTAGAGGACTGAGCTTGCAGCCTGCAGTTTGATTTTAAAGGTTAACAAAATGAGCGACCCTATTCTCTGGCTTCCGGATAAACGAAAGTAGAGGAAGATGATTGGTGATTGGGCAAAGTTTTCTAATTAAGTTTATGAGGGTAAGCCCAGTCTGTGGAGGATGAAGCAGGAGGCCTGAGGCAGACTGCGGTGGGTCACAATAGTTCGGTCAGGCTTAAGAGCCAGAAGAAAAGGACACCATTTGGAATCTGAGTGGAATGCTGTTGGGGCTGGGAATTTGAAAGGGAGTTTAAATGAACAATTGCTGGGCTGGCCTCAAAGCATTTGGTGGCCTATGAAGAAGGGCCAGATGGGGAGGCACCACAGCATCTTGGTATAATGTGGCTCTTATTACAAGAAGGATGCAGACAAGAAAAAGAATATACAATTAATGTGCAATAAAATACATGAACTGAGGGCACTCATGGCTAAAATTAAGGCCCAACACCATGGAGTTGATAAAGCAGGGAAAGCCCGAGCACATGAAGACCGATGCATGGGCCTATGGGAGCTGTTACGGCGGGAGGTAATTACAGGATACAGTCAAGCATGAGTTGGGCAGAGTAATAAAGCAAGATAGGAACAGAATGTTATATAAAGGGGGAGCTACCTTGAGAAAGGGTAGGAAGTAGCCTTTTCCAAGCACATATAGGCCCATGGGCATGACGGCAGCTGCCATTTTGGATTCCTAGCAAAAACCACATGGCATTTTGGGAGCAAAAGAAAGGAATCTAGATGGCTGCCATCTTAGGAACAACAAGGCGGTTGGCAGTGTGGAGTTTGTTGCCATGGTGTTTATAACTATCAATGGGTTTTGTTTGATAAGGCCAGGAGAGGCCCCGACATTTCGTTTAAAAAAGATAAATAAAAGGGGGCACAATTTGAAGATAGAAGGGGGGCGGCTCAGAGGTAATTTAAGGAAGTATTTTTTCACAGAGAGGGTTGTGGATGTATGGAATAGCCTTCCAGAGGAGGTTGTGGAGTCAAAAACAGTGGTGGAATTCAAGCATGCATGGGACAGTCATAAGGCAATTCTAGGGGGTTGGGGTAGGAAGAAGTAGGCTGCTGGTTAACTAGGATCTGCAGCTTATCCATCAGGTAGGGAAATGGGCAGACTGGGTGGGCCAAGCGGTCCTTATCTGCCGTCAAATTCTATGTTTCTATGTTTCTATGTTTCTATGTTTAGTTATATACAGTATATATATAATCTACACTCAAGATAAAAAACTAACAGGCAGACTGATAGGAAAATTCATTTAATCATGTAGAATGATGTGGACCGGGGCTTGATAGAAGGCGGGATCCTGTGTATTTCTCAAAAAAAAAAAAATATTATATTACAAATAATTATAATACACAAAAAAAAAAATAGGTAGGCCAAGCACATTTCCAGGGGTAATTAAGGAAGAAGGAAACTCAGTTTAGACAGATATCTCAAGGTTGACAGGCAAGGTACTATACAAAGAGATTGACCTGATGTGGTAGGCCTTTGGAAAAGATGACTAAGATATTTGACTTCATTTTACAGCTTCTTCACTCAGGATTGTAAAGAATGGTGCCCAGAAAAAATAAGACGTCCAAGGAGGATGCCTACAAAGCTATAGTGGAGCTGGAAGATAAAGTTAACATGATATGGGAGAAGTCTGAGGGAAAGCAGACAGGGCAAGGTGAGAAGCACAAGGCAGACAAGGGGTGAGGAGGAAAGGGCAATAAAAATCCTCCTATGAGGCTGCCAAGCCCAGCTCTGCCACAACCGGAAATGACAGTTCCTCCCATCCCTACGCCTACATCCAGGCCTCAACCTTTACCTGAGCCCAGTCCTGTGCCCAGGCCTCTCCCAATGCCACCACAGCCACAGAGCCCCGTAAACATAGTAGTAGTACTGCAAGCTCCTTCATCAAGCCCATTAGCTCCAGACAACAGCCAGTCACAGGGACCTGCAACACCAGAGACAACATCAATACCAGAATCAACACCAAAAGCAGGTAATGATAGTCTCACACTAGGCAGTAGCACTAAGGTATATGTAGAACAAATGATAGGTTCCGTGGGGGATGATGGTATTGGGCAATTTGAAAAAGCACTCACAGAGATAAGGAAGGGAAAGGGGGAAGAGACCAGGACAGAGCTAAAAGCAGGGGGGTCAGAGGGTCTAGGGGTGTGGGAAGTGGCAACGCTTGGAATGAGAATAGGAAAACATGTGCCTCTGGCTACAAAAGAAGTTTGGAAAGGGGAATTTGTGGATATATTCACCTTGATTAACAAGGAGGTGGTTACAAAGTACGATGAAAGAAAGAGCATTGGGGAAAAAGATATGGCAGCAGACGTTGTGTTATTAGGAAAAGGGGAAGAAGACAAGTCAACAAAAGACAAAACATGGGATTCATGGCCAGTAGATTTTACAACCTACTCGGCCATTCTGACAGAGAAGAAACCAGAGCAGGCCATTCATCTCCTCAAATACTCCATAATAATTAGAAAAGCATATAAAATGCAAGGAGTCAGTAACTGGTTGCAGTATGACAAAATGTTTTGATAGAGGATGGCAACATTTGGGGATGACAGATGCCACACCAAGCAGGCCAATTTCTGGTTAAATTTTTTTAACAGGCACAGGTAACAGCAAAGGGGAAGGAGAGAAGAAAATAAGTCTATTACAAAAATGTTGTTGGGGTTATAATAGAGCATTTTGTTCATGGACCTAGTGCCGTTTTAGATATGCCTGGTCATAATGCTGTGGCATTCAACCCACTTCAAAGTGTAGAACAAACTAGGACAGGAATGTTGGGAATGTGGGCAACAAATCTGATGACATCCAGCAGACCAGACCTGGGTTTGAATTCCACAGCTTCCACTTACATACTGTGTGATCCTGAGCTAGTCACTTAACTTCCCTGTGCTCCCAGGTCGCACCTGTAAAAAAACTTTCAGCTTAGTCTGCTAATCCTGGTTAAACAACTAAAAAAATAAATCAGCCCTTTTGAGCAGGTCATTCTGGATACCGGGGTAAACTATGGGGAAGAGGGAAGGGGGGGAGGGGTTATGGGGGTGGGGTTATACACATCTACAGTATTTAGCTAAGTATCAGAGGGCAAAAACCTCAATAAACCTACAAGCTTTAGAAGAATGGGTCCAGGCATACCCAGACAGGGAGGCCGCTAGGAAATTTGCAGAAGGTTTTAGGGATGGGTTCAACTTGCAGTTTCGGGGGCAACATGTGGGAAGCAGGGCCAAGAATCTTGGCTCAGTAAATGGAAAAGAAGATTTATTGAAAGCAAAGATACAAAATGAACTAGATGCAGGGAGAGTTGTTGGGGGGGGGCATTTGAGGCTCCTCCTTTCAAGAACCTGAGGGTTTCCACTTTAAGACCGGTACCCAAGAAGCACCTGCAGGAATTCCAGGTGATACGCCATCTGTCTTTCACAGAAGGGGAGTCTGTAAATGACAACTTAGATGAGGAAGACAGCAAAGTAACTTATGCCACATTAAAGGAACAGCCCAATTAATAAGGGCAACACGGTGGGGGGGGGGGCACGGCAATGAAGAAGGAGATTGAAGCAACATTTCAACTGCTGCCGGTATGCCCAGAAGATTGGGATTTACTAGATTTTTGGTTGGGGGAACAATATTAATTTGACAAGGCCATGCCTACGGGATGCTCCATAGCATGCAGTAAGGACAGGGATGGGGCTAAAAGGGGTAAGGCCATCAAAAAATGGAGGGTTATAAGTACCAATGCCCACAGTCTGTGTAACAAGCTCCCTGAACTAGTGGCCTTGATGGAAGAGGGATGCCTGGATATTGTGACAGTCATTGAAACATGGTATACAGGGAACCATGACTGGGATGTCAGCAGACCAGGATACACAATCTAGAGGAGGGACAGGGTGGGTAAAAGAAAAGGAGGAGTAGCTCTCTATACAAGGGGAAGGGATTAAAGCAACAGAACTAATGAGTAAACAGGAAGTTGATGAGCCACTATGGGTCACTCTGGAGACAGGAAATGACACCACAATCTGCATGGGGGTTATGTACAGAAACCCATCTCAGGGGGAGGAAGTGGACAAGAAAATGATAGAAAGCATCCTTAAAATGGCAGAAAAACATAGAAACATAGAATTTGATGGCAGATAAGGACCACTTGGCCCACCCAGTCTGCCCATTTCCCTACCTAATGGATAAGCTGCAGATCATAGTTAACCAGCAGCCTACTTCTTCCTACCCCCACCCCCTAGAATTGTCTTATGACTGACCCATGCATGCTTGAATTCCACCATTTTTGACTCCACAACCTCCTCCGGAAGGCCATTCCATGCATCCACAACCCTCTCTGTGAAAAAATACTTCCTTAAATTATCTCTGAGCCACCCCCCCTCTATCTTCAAATTGTGCCCCCTTGTTCTTGCACACCTCTTTTTTTGAAAGATGCTACCCTCTTGGACTTTGTTGATTCCCTTGAGGTACTTGAAAGTTTCTATCATGTCCCCCCTCTCCCTACTTTCCTTGAGGCTATACATATTAAGCTCCTTAAGTCTCTCTACATATGTCTTGAGGTGCAGACCCTGCATCATTTTAGTTGCCCTCCTCTGGACAGCTTCCATCCTGTCTATGTCTTTGCAGAGATTGGGTCTCCAGAACTGCACGCAGTACTCCAGATGGGGTCTCACCAGCTGTCTGCACAGAGGGATAATAACTTCCTGTTTTCTACTGGTGATGCCTCTCCCCATGCATCCCAGTATCCCCCCAGCCCTCCTTGCTGCCCTCTCACATTGCTTGCCCACCTTTAGGTCATCTGATATGACTACCCCAGGTCCCTTTCCATTTTTGTTGTTGTTAGTATCTCACTCCCCACTGTGTACTCTTCCCTGGTTTTTGTTTCCCAGGTGCATTACCTTGCACTTCTTAGCATTGAATCTAAGCTGCCATACATTTGACCATTCCTCTAACCTTGCCAAGTCCCTTCTCATCCGTCCACCCCACCTTGTGCATCAACTCTGGTGCAGATCTTTGTGTCATCTGCAAAGAGACATACTTTTCCTTCCAGTCCCTCTGCAATGTCACTTATAAAGACATTGAAGAGGACCAGTCCTAATACTGAACCCTGCGGTACCCCTCTAGTAACCCCCCTTTCTTCAGTGTGGACTCCATTTACTATTACTCTCTGTGTCCTATTCTCCAGCCAATTCTTTACCCAGGCTGTCATCTTGGGACTTATTCCCAGGCTGGCTAACTTGTATATTAATCTTTTGTGTGGGACTGTGTCAAATGCCTTGCTAAAGTCTAGGTAGTCCATGTCCACAGCCCCTCCCTGACCTACTACTTTGGTCACCCAGTCAAAGAAATCTATCAGATTTGTCTGGCATGACCTTCCCGCTGTGAATCCATGCTGCCTTGGGTCCTGTGCCCCTCTGACCTCTAGATACTGGCAATTCTTTCCTTCAGAAGTGATTCCATCATTTTCCCTACCACTGAGGTTAAACTAACAGGTCTGTAGTTTCCTGCTTCTGCCTTGCTCCCACTTTGTGAAGGGAATCACATCTGCCTCCTCCAGTCCTCGAGTACCACCCCATCCTCCTATGATTTGTTAAAGAGGGTAGTCTGTGGTGTCACTAGTTCTACACCTTAGTTCTTTTAGAATTCTGGGATGAATCCCATCAGGCCCCATTGCTTTGTCCACTAGTTTTAAGAGTTCTTTCAGAACCCTTTCTTCTGTAAATGGGCTGGTATCAACTTCTGTATCCAGAGTGTTTCTACTGTTTGTTTTAGGTACCCCTCTTCCTTTGTAAATACTGAGCAAAAATATTTGTTTAACATCTCTGCTTTTCACAGTCACCTCTGCCAACCCTCCCTCCCTTTATTAAGCCTCACTATCCCTCCCTTGGTCTTCCTTCGCTCCCCGATGTACCTATAAAAGGTTTTATCCCCCTTCTTAACTGAGTTGGCTATCTTTTCCTCGGTTTGGGCCTTTGCTGTTCTGACTGCCTTCCCAGCTTCCTTTTGCTTTAACTGATACAGTTCTCTGTCCTGCTCCTTCTGTGATTCCTTGTACTTCCTGAATGCTTTCTTTTTCTCTTGAACCTTCACTGCCACTTCTTTGAGAACCATAGTGGTTTCTTACATCATTTCATTTTGTTTATTTGCTTCACACAAAGGCTTGTTACCTCTGTGATGGCAGTTTTATTATTCCCCATTGTTCTTCCACCCCGCCTTTCTGACCATTTGCTAGTGCATTCCTTAGGCACTCACCCATTTTGGCAAAGCCAGCCCTCCTAAAGTCCATTACTTTTGCCTTTGTATGGCTTGACTCAATTGCTGTGTTTATTGTGGACCATACTGTTCGATGGTCGCTACTTCCCAGATGGCTACCCACTTCTACATCTGTGATCCTCTCTTCATCTCCATTTTAGAGAACCAGGTCTAAGATTGCTCCCTCTTGAGATATTCTTGATGGGGGACCTGAATATGCCAGATGTTAACTGGAGTACCTTTGCTGCAGGCACATCCAAGCGCATGGTCATTCTTGATGCTCTACAGGGGGCATGCCTCAGACAGCTAGTGTTGCAACCCACTCGGAAGGGATCAATATTAGACCTGGTACTCTCAAATGGGGATGGAGAAAGGATCTCAGATTTAGATGTGGGTAGCCATCTGGAAACAAGTGACCACCAAACAGTGTGGTTCACAATAAACACAGCAATAGAGTCAAGCCATACAAAAACAAGAGTACTGGACTTTAGGAAGGCTGACTTTGGGGAAAATGAGAGAGTGCTTCAGAAAAGCACTAGCAAATGGGCAAGAAGGAGGGGTGGAGGAACAATGGGGAATACTCAAAACAGCCATCACAGAGGCAACAAGCCTTTGTGTGAAGAAAATCAACAAAACAAAATGAAGGAAGAAAACCTCTATGGTTCTCAAAAGAGGTGGAAGGGAAGGTTATGGAGAAAAGGATACCATTCAGGAAATATAAAGAAACACAGAAGGAGCCGGACAGAGAACTTTATCAGTTAAAGCAGAAGGAGGCATGGAAGGCAGTCAGAATAGCAAAGGCACAAACCGAGGAAAAGATAGCCAACTCAGCTAAGAAGGGGGATACAACTTTTTATAGGTACATTAGGGAGTGAAGAAAGACCAAGGGAGAGATACAGAGACTTAATAAAGGGGAGGGAATGTGGGCAGAGGGTGACAGTGAAAAAGCAGGGATACTGAGTGAATATTTCTGCTTAATATTTACAAAGGAAGAGAAGGGGGGAGGTACCTAAACCAAACAAGAGAAATACTCTGAATAGGGGTTCGATACCAGCCCATTCACAGAAGAAAGGGTTTTGAAAGAACCCTTGAAACTGAGGGTGGACAAAGCAATGGGGCCTGATGGGATTCATCCCAGAATTCTAAAAGAACTAAGGGTAGAACTAATAACACCACTGACTACACTCTTTAACAAATGATGGGAGGATGGGGTGGTACCTGAGGACTGGAGGAAGGCAGATGTGATTCCACTTCACAAAAGTGGGAGCAGGGCAGAGACAGAAAACTACAGACCAGTTAGTTTGAACTCAGTGGTAGGGAAAATTGATGGAATCACATCTGAAGGGAAGAAGTGTTGAGTACCTAGAGACTTGTGGGGCACAGGACCCAAGGCAGCATGATTTCACAGCAGGAAGGCCATGTCAGATGAACCTATTAGATTTCTTTGACTGGGTCATCAAAACAGTGGACAAAGGAGGGGCTGTGGATATGGCCTACCTACATTTCAGCAAGGCATTTGACACAGTCTCACACAAAAGATTAATATACAAGTTAGCCAGCCTTGGAGTGGATCCCAAGGTGGTATCCTGGATAAAAAACTGGCTGGACAACATGACACAATGGGTAATAGTAAACGGAGTCCACAGTGAAGAAAGGATGGTGACTAGCAGGGTACTGCAGGGTTCGGTACTGGGACCAGTCCTCTTTATTGTCTTTATAGGTGACATTGGAGAGTGCCTGGAAGGAAAAATATGTCTCTTTGCAGATGACGCAAAGATCTGCAACAGGGTTGATACACATGGTGGGGTGGAAAGAATGAAAGGGACTTGGTAAGGTTGGAGAAATGGTCAAATATATGGCAGCTCAGATTCAATGCAAAGAAGTGCAAGGTAATGCATCTGGGAAACAAAAACCCAGGGGAAGAGTACACAATGGAGGGTGAGAAAATAACAGCAACAAAAATTGAAAGAGACTTAGGAGTAAGTATACCAGTTGATCTAAAGGTGGGCAAGCAATGTGAGAAAGCAGTAAGGATGGCTGGGGGGATACTGGGATGCATATGGAGAGGCATCAACAGTAGAAAACAGGAAGTTGTTATCCATCTGTACAGACAGTAGGTGAGACACCATCTGGAGTACTGCATGCACTTCTGGAGACCCCACCTCCGCAAAGACATAGACAGAGTGTAGGCTGTTCAGAGGAGGGCAGCCAAAATGGTGCAGAGTCTGCAACATAAGACATACGAGGAGAGAGACTAAAGCAGCTTAATATGTATACCCTTGAGGAAAGGAGGAAGAGAAGGGGGACATGATAGAAACTTTCAAGTTTCTCAAAGGAATTAATAAAGTACAAGAGGGTAACATCTTTCAGAAAAAGAGACGTGCAAGAACAAGGGGGCACAATTTGAAGATAGAGAGGGATGGCTCAGAGGTAATGTTAGAAAGTATTTTTTCACAGAAAGGGGTGTGGATGCATGGAACAGCCTTCCTGAGGAGGTTGTGGAGTCAGGAACAGTGGGAGAATTCAAGAATGCATGGGACAGACATAAGGGAATTCTAGTGGGGGGTAGGAGGAAGTGAGCTGTTAATTAACTAGAATCTGTAGCTTATCCATCAGGTTGGAAAATGGGCAGACTAGGTGGGCCAAGCGGTCCTTATCTGCCATCAAATTATATGTTTCTATGTTTCTAACACATTCGAGTTATTTAGTACATGGTTCCAATAGGCTTTTCAACTCAGATATGGTTACAAGTCAGTCATCCATTATCTGGAAGACTTCCTTTTAATAGGCCCATGGCTCAGCACTGCTCTTAACTATTCATATGTAGTATGCATTGTTTACCTGTCATCTATGTATTGTAAATCATGCCTCTAACATGGTTGTACTTTTTACTATGTTACATACTCCTTGGTCATGGTTGAATGTATGTATTGTATTGTATCTATTGTACTGCTTTATTACTGCATTTAATCACACCTCTGTATTGCCGTACGATTTGTCATTGTTACTACTGTCATCCCTCTACCACTTCCCCCAGGATGTACCATGAGATGAGCATTAAGTTGCTCAGTGTATCTTTCCTGGTGAAACAATTCAATAAATAAATAATAGGAGAGGATGAGAAGGAGACGGTGCACATGCTAGCCTGTTTTCAAGAGTTTTGTCAGGAATTGGGAGTGTCATTAGCGTCTGAGAAGATAGAAGGCCCCAGCCAAAAAATGTGAATTTCTAGAGGTGGAACTGTTTTGATTACTTGACAAAAAGGTAGAAAAACTAAAACATTTGGTGGAGACAGTCAAAAATGCAGGTGGGTACTGTTGCAGCAGGTACAGCAATTGATAGGCAACCTTAATTTCGCTTGCAGGGCAACTAGACCAGCACATACATTTACACGACAATGGGCCAGGACAACAAGGGGAGCCACCTGACCACGTCACTGGGTGGACATATCTAAGGGAACAAAGGAAGATCTACAGATATGGGAGACATTCCTCAGGGAATATAACAGGGAGACATTCTGCCAAGAAGACTGGGTCTTGAACACAGATCTTGAATTATATAATGATGCTGAGGGGAGGGCTAGAGATGGGGGCATATTTAAAAGGTAGATGGTGCTCTGATGCATGGTCCACAGAATGGAAGGAAACAGAAATAACAAAGGATATCACCTTCCTGGAAATTTTTCCTATCTGGGTGAGCATGTTACTCTGGGAGAGGGAGTTAAGGAACCAAAGAGTCACATTTTGGTGTGACAATAAAGTGGTTGTGGAGGTCCTGTGCAAAAGTGGAGCCATGTCAGTGACAGTGATGAGGGCATTATGACAGCTGGTCCTACAAGGGCTAAGACTGAACATGTCATTTAAGGCTAGACATATTGAAGGTACACAAAATACAGTAGCTGACAGCCATGCCTGTCTGTAGCTGGACAGATTCTGGGCCCTTGTTCTGAGGGCAGAGGTGCAAAAAGACACCAGTACCATTATTCATATGGGAGATTGTCTGGAGGGAGCTGAGTGGCTGTTTCTCAACTCCTAGTCACCTAGGACCTTAATGGCATATGAAGGATCCTGTAGAGCATTTCAGGCCTTCAGAGAGGTACAAGGAATGGAGGTAAGTGGGGGCAGTCATGGAAGAGCAAGTGGGTAGATTTGTGGTACAGGGGTGAGAAGAAAGGGTTACACACACAACCATGAGCATACATCTTTCAGCAATAAGTTTAGTTTGTAGCTTAAAAGGGTAGGTGGACCTGAGCAAAGTATTTTAGTTAAGACAATGGTGCAAGGATGGTTGCTCATAAGAGGAAAGGTACCAGCCAACAGGCGTCCCATATCCCCTATCCGAAGCATTACTGGTAAGACTGGTAGAGGCAATGCCAAAAATTTGCAGGCCTAGTAACAAGGCCACCTTATTCACTACAGTCTACACAGTTATGCTCCATGGGGCATTTTGGGTGAGCGAGGTGGTGTGCCATGGAAAGAGGGTTTATAATGGGAGGAGACGACATGGGGAGAATAGGAGATAAGATTGTACCTCAGAAGATCAAAGACAGACCAGGTAAGAAATGAGGTAAGCATAGTCTTAAGACAAAACGAAAACAGTGCCATATGTCCGATTCAAGCCTTGACAACATATGTGGCAGTGCAAGCAAAAAAGATTGGACAACTGTTTGAACATTGGGATGGAAAACCTGTGACGTGTGTGCAGGTGGTCACGATATTTAAGAAGGGCCTAGTATTCATGGGGGAGGATCCAAAAAGATTTTCTTCTCATTCATTTCGAATCAGAGCAGCCTCAGAGACAGTGGCAAAAGGGGGGTCAGAACAAGAACTGAAGAAGGTGGGCCATTTAGCCTCAAACTACTATAAGCGCTAAGTGAGAAAACTAAACTAATCGATGCATTAACACTTGTTTTCGTTTCACAGGGACACACGGGGTATCATTAGTTGCGTTGGTTCATTGGTATGAATAAAAATAGAGAGGTATAGGGATAGATGTATATATGAAAGAGAGAGGGGAGTTTGTAGTTTTTAAACAAAGAGCAGGGGAGAGTTTTTGCAGATCTGTTGGGATGAGAAGGAAGCTTACATATATGTTTATTTACTCAACAGGACCAAACAGGAGACTAGAGATATTTTGGGCCAAGCAGAGAGTCACAAGGAGACTGGGGGAAGGGGGTCGACAAATATACCAAGGCTTGGGGCAGATTAAATCGAGCTGGAAGGGAATCAGAGGGATGAGATGGGCCTAGATACTGCCAGCCCTCTGGGAAATGAGGGTGGCACAACTGAAACCTCATATGATAATCATTCACCTTGGTGGAAATGATCTAGGGTCCAGGCCCTGGCTTGATATGTTACCAGATTAAGGGCAATATCACTAAAATAAAATAATGGTGACCTCAGTTCACATTATTTTGGTTTGAGATGGTCCCAAGAAGGGTTTGGTGGTATGCATGCAGCCAGAGAGCCAGAGATAAAGCAAGAAAACTTATGAACCAGAGGGTGGGGGCATTATCTTTAACAATGGAGGTATGAGTAATAAACAGAGGGATGGAAGAACATGAAGATGAATTTTACAGGGTGGATGGAGTTCACCTGTCTGGGATGGGCTCAAATCTATTTAATTCAGAAATAGCAGACAGCATAGAGGAGTCAAGAAAGGAACAGGCACTATAAGAAAGGGCAGAATGCCCACCTTCCTTTGCAAGCTGGGGACGGGCTAGTGAATGACAAGTAAAATGAGGGGATAGAAGGGGGGGAGTCAAGCAGACACAGAAGGCTGCATAACTACATGGAAGAGAAGAGGGGTACTGGTTTACACTAGTATCCAGATATGAGAAGGAAAGGAAGATAACAGCCCTCAGATGTACATCTGGTGGGAGAAGAAAAGGATAAAAATTTCAGAATATTGTAGAAACTGTTATTGTATACATATGATGAAAATTGGATATTGGAAATTGATGATGGATACAAAATCCAAGCTAAAATGTAAACAGAACCTAAACTCATGTGAATAAATTCAGTGCCAGTCTGAGCACCTACATAACAGGTTTCTGTGTCGTCATTGGGAAGGGGATCTGGGGACAATGAGGTTGGCCTAATTAAGGGACAGACCTATTTGTACCAAGGACCTAAACCAATGGGGTCTTTGAGATATAGGCAAGAATAGATAAAAGAGGGGAGGGGGGAAAGGGACAGCTGTTCGAATAAGGTACATGGGTCATGATGACCTCATAAAGGTGGGTGGGGCCCACAAGAAGAGGCTGAGAGCTTATTCGACAAAAAGGAGAGAGAGAGAGAAAAATAGAGCAAGAGAGGGGGGCAGGGGGTTTATTAGCAGCTGTCTGGCACCCAGAGCCCACAATTTTGCTCTCTACAGATTTGTCCTCCCACCTACCCTACATAGAACATTGGTAGGAAAATTAAGATCAGTAGTGTACCAGGATGCTGAAGGTTGACGGCATATTAATAACAATAATACTGAGTAATAATTCATGGAAGAAGATAAGAAAGAGTTCATGCCAGAGGTGGACAGCACTGGTATATAAAGAAAAGGATGGAAGACACGAAAAATGAGTGGGGCAAGCAGACACAGAAGGCTGCAGAACTACATGGAACAGATGGGCTTACTGGTTTAGACTAGTACCAGACAAGAGAAGGAAAGGAAGATAATGGCCCCCAGATGAACATCTTGGGGGGGGGGGAGAAGAAAAGGATAAAAATTTCAGAATATTGTAAAAACTGTTATTGTATACATATGATGAAAAGTGGATATTGGAATACAATGATGGATACAAAAGCCAAGATAAAATGTAAATAGAAACTAAAATCATTTGAATAAATTCATTGCCAATCTGAGCACCCACATAATAGGTTTCTGTGACTTCAATGGGAGGGGGATCTGGGGACAGAGAAATGCCTATTTGTGGATTTTTGTGTACATAATTTTGTCTTACTCTGCCATATAATGGGTCATGTGTCTTGATAAAGATGTCAAGGTTTTTGGTCATGGGAGAAATGCAACCAAAACATTTTACACAAGCCAAGTTCTCCTCTAAGTGAATGCTTAGTACAGGATTTTATATGTTTGTAACAGCACAATACCAGGTATGAAATGGGTAAATATGCCCAAGAAATGCAGCAAAGGAGCCCTACAAAAGAAGAACTACTGTACAGTAGTTATTATTACCAGAATGTTAATAGAGTGGAGATCTTTTTCTCAAGGCACTGGTGCTGACTGACTGTGAGTAGCACAGATCTCCTGCTTGGTCAAGTCTCTGGTTGCCTGCTGCTGATAGAATCCATCACGTAAAAAAGCAGTGGGACTGATACGAGGGTTCAACTTAATGGTGCAATGAACCTCTCTTGGGAAAAAAGAAACATCTTCTCTGAACTTGGGCAGATTGGTACTCTTTCATTCTAAGCCAAATATAGACTGTTCAGCTCTGATTAGGCTAATTGTTTTTACAACTAATCAACAATAGTGCCGGTGTCCTTCTCCCCCAGTCACTTAATGGCCTTCCTGCTGCTTTGTGCACCATCACATGATGGACGTGCCCATTTAAAATGGGAATGATACACAAGAGAAAGTCTTGTGGAGTTGGATTCAATACACATGCCAGCATGCTCAATGCAAGCAAAGTATAAACGTGACCCACATATCCGCTCAGTGATATTTGATCACATACTGTGCTAAAGAGTTGATACTTACACAGTCTTGTTCTCTAGCTCTCCTTTAATCAAGGCCATAAAATGACAATACACTGTGTGCTGCTAGGCAGTCTGGAGCTGCAAATAATCTGGGTTGCATGGTGGCATGAGGGAGAGTGCTGTGGGGAGTCAGGGATGGGAGTCATCTGGCCAGATTTTAGAAGGCCTGTGGTCACGAGCTTTGGGTGCATCAAATATATGGTGCACCAGGCATGCAGCAAAGAAACAAGATTTTCTATCTCATGCATCAAACTGACAGCTTGTAAATCCACTCTCTGATCTAGTGTGCATCAACTGCAGAGCCTCCAACAAGCAGCTTGTGGCAGAACTTTGCCATAAGCTGTGGTAAAGAAGGCTAACTGTCGCAACTGCACCAGATATTATAAAACTGGATGGCATTGCAGCATTTGGTCTTGGCACAGCTACAGCAATGCAATGGGGTGATGCAGGACTTGATGCATGTCCTGCATCACCCTTTGAAATTCTGACACAGTGTGTGCAGAAGGCACTAGGTGGCAAGCACACTGGTGAAAAGCATTGGGGTGCAAAAAAAGAATTACGCGCACTGACAGAGTTCTTCAGTCTCAGTGAGAGTATTGTTTTGACCTGAGCATTGCACAGCATGATAGCTGTCTTAAAAAATCACAGTACTGAAGCCAGAATGAGAGACAGAGTGGGAAAAACAGACAGAAATACAGAAGGCTGGGGTAAAAAAACTAACAGCTAGAAAAAAAAAAAAGCTAAAAAAAGCTCACACTGCTCAAGATCAGGTGAAAATTTATTCAAACATAGTGCTGCAACCAAAAGGCCCACAGCAGCTGTTTAGATGTCCTCTGACCATGCATTTAGTGGTGCCACCAACAGTGAAAGTTGGAGCACCTGCTGAGCATGACCTCAGTAAAGCAGCTGTTTCTTTACAAAGCTTTGTTTGAAGTACTGGATGGGCTTTTATTAGGTGTGTTGATGCCAGACTGTGGGTGGGGGGTTGGGTGCTGATTGGGTGGGGCAGGGAGGATAGTGGGTGTGTATAACATAATATAATGTTGATCAGAGCAGGAGCAGTAACCACTGTACTACCAGGAGATATTTTAATATTACATAGAGAAAAAAGCAAGAGGGGGTTACCACTAGATTACCAAGTGATGCTTTAATGTTGCATAAAGGATCAGGTAAGAAGGGATAACATTCAGCTGCCAGTAATTTTTCTTTAACTGCATGAGGATCAAGTGAGAGCGAAGGCAATCCTCTAAGATCTGCACAATGCTTCTGTTTGTTTCTGCATGGAGGCATTCTGCAGCACTGATGTCACGTAATTGCATGCAAATGGCTCCTTATTGCCTTGTATGCCATATGTGGTCATTAGGATACCAGGACCAGAATATGGCACCCCCAAACAAAGGCACTCTCTTATTTGGAACATGCAATCCCCTTTGCCCCTAGGTGTCAGTTGTCAGCAGGGTCTGTGGTGCACCATACATATGCACTTTGCATGGTACTATCACAGGCCTGTATTTGTACTGGCAGAGCACACTAGACAGGACATGCTGCTCATAATAACATGACTCTCTGATGGCCATGAACTATATTTTCTGCCATGCTATTTTCTGAGCAGTGCAAATGGATGTGACTGAATATAAGGCCCCCATAATTTGATTATTCATTTTCCTTTAAAAGGTCCAGAAGTACAGTGATGCATGCAGCATAAACAGCAATGAATGCTGCAAAAATCACAATATGATATTGTTAAAGACATGACTATCCAGGAGAATTGATAGCTCTGTAAATCAGACTTTTAATGATAATTTGTCGGTTGCAAAATAACTGGCAAACATGACATAATATAACAATAGTCTAAATTGGAATAAGCATCTGCACTCATAAATACATTCTCATTTCATGGTTTATTCCAATAAAATGTTTTCTTTTTCCAGAAATATATGAAAACTTACCACTCAATCAGATACTAGCACAACTGTGATTTATTAAGATGCCATGAAAATGGGCATACAAAAACACAGCTACAAAACTCCATCACTGACCAGTGTCAGCACCATAATACCCTGAATCAGAGAATGGAATATATTTTATTGGGATGATTAATTAAATAATATATTTATAAGTGTAGTTCTTTAGATGACATCACACTTCTATTTTCTTTATTTTATTTATTTTACTAGAAGGTGATTTGGGCAAATCATGCACCATTTCACTCATGACAACAAATTAACAAATACATATTACATAGGTTACATGACATACAGTTAAATATGAAGACTTAATGTGCAATCAATACAAACAACTTATGTTGTACACTATCGACAAATATGGTATCAACCTTCAAACATGGGAGATACTGTATAATCATAGCATTTTAAATCAGGTATACAATGAGACAACTGCAAAGCTAAAATAGTTTGCATAGCATTCTTGACTTGAGTTTTAGACATGCCCAGTGAAACACTATTTGACATTTTGTTCAACAACTTTGGGTCATAAAGTATGAATGATCTTTCTCCAGACTTGATTCTTGCTACTTTTTTTCTTGAAACTGTAAACTACTTCTTGTTATATGTTGTTTCTCAATATGTATAAATGTGTTTTCAGTTAAAATTGGAGATTAATTTCTATAGGTTTTCCCAATATTTAAAATATAGAACATTGTTTCAATAAAGTATACTTAATTTAAAAAAAAAGAAATTAGAACATTGTTTAATATTCAGTTTGTTGGTGACCAAATATTTACAGCGTCATAAAGATTGCAAAGGTCGCTATTTTGTGGGGCCAGCAGCGCAAATCAACATACCACAATTGCTACTGTTTGATGTTAGTCAACAATGCTGCAGACTAATTATAGGATAAGACAGTCCAATAATTTAGAGCAGGCAGTAACAGTGATTTAAAATTGTTTTATAAAGCTTCACTTGTTAGAGAATTTTAATGTCTGCTTCAGTAACCTAATTTTTGTTTATTTTTTATACTTAATTCAAATAATTTAAATAAGTCAAATTTGGGTTTAAATGGAACCCCAAATATTTAAATGACTCCACTCTTTCTATACATACTGTAGGCCATTTGAGCCAATAATGGGCACAGCATCCCTGACTTGAACAAGCCTCTATGGTGTTACAAAATCATTTTAATCTTTGATTCATTCAAAGTCAGTTTCTGTGCTGTAAACAAGTCCTGTTGTCTATTAAAACTATTTTGTAAATTTCAATTAATTTTCTCCACAGAGGCTCAAATGTTGCAGATTACTGTGTCATCGCATACTGTACATTAATGTTCACAAGTTCATTCACAAATAAAGTAAATAACATGGGCCTAACACTGACCATTGAGGTAAAATGCTGTAAACTTTAAAAGTATTGTACCAAACTTCATTCTTTGTTGATGCTACTCCAAGTAGTTATGAAACCATTGTAATATACAGTCTGCTATCCTAACATCAGAAAGGATCACAATTAGGATGTTTTGATCCACCATGTCAAAAGTCTAGGTGAGGATGATAAAGATAGAAACTAATTACATGCCCCTTCCCTATAATCCTGTGAATATCACTTGCCAACTTGACTAAGGGTTTAAGTATACTTTGGTTTTCTCTAAAACCATTCTGGTGTCAAGATAATAGAGAAGAGAATGTGCATCTAAATATGTTTTAAGTTTGTTGTATGCTACACTCTCAAAAATCTTTGGTAGAGTACATGACAGACATTGGTCTGTAATTTGACATATCAGTGATATCCTCTGCCATTAAGACAGGAGGTACCTTAGCCATCTACCAAAACAAACATATTAGTATATCCTATATCAACTGAAAGTTAAAACAATTGTTTCTGTTCCATTCAAGTTGCCACAGAGTGCACATACAGTAATAGGGAAAGAAATCAGCTGTACTTTCCCTATTTTTAAATACTAACTACTGTTTGTATTAAGGGATCTAATCCACATGTATCACTTCTGTGTATCACATTATCAGCAGGGCTTCCTTTTTGCAGTAGAGCAGTACTTGAATGTAGCTGCAATTACTTCATGATTCTGTTTTTATCCTTTGGTGTGCAACTGTTCCCTTTCAATATTGAGGTTGTCATCATGAGGGATAAGTGGAGTTCCTCTCATATGAAAACTTTCCCTAGACATTTTTTTACAGCTGACTTGATTGTTCTCTAGTGTACTAGTAAAAATAATTAGAAAGTATCCTGCTCATTTAAGAGGTGTACCTTTAATTCCTTATTCTGATAACCTCCTTATTGACTGGGAATACATACAGTAGGTTAATTGCAGCTGGAGCCCAATACTATTCTGCTTCAAAAAACAGCACTTTAATGTCATATAAAGAAATTAAAAACTTATTTTGCCTTGGACATTTCATTGGTTCCTCCTAAATGTGGTATTTCAATCACAGAAAAAAAGCAGTGATGTTAAACATTAATGATTAACTTTGTAAGGTAGGGTTGTGAGAGGTACATTGTGGTAGCATGATGTATGTTAATAGTGGGCTTGGCTGTGTGGATGAGAGCTAACCAATGATGGGTGGCTGTCTCTCAAGTCACATTTATCCATGCATGTGTCTTTTTGCTCAAGGCTAAGAGGGTAAGAGGTGAAGCCATACACAGACTGTAATGGACAGAGTGAAGGGATGGGTGCTTTATGAGTTACTGATGCTAATTACCAGTATATTTTCTCATCCATTAGCTGGGAGTTCATTTCATGACAACAGAAGTCTAAAAATAATGCTTTGGTTATCATAACCCCTGGTATTTTTAAAGCAGCCTCACCCTAGACTGGCTGGCGTTGACAGATTTTATAGTTATTGTTTTGACTATACTATGCTGTCACTCTCTTAGTATGCATTGCAGGGATCATCTCAATGGTACTCACGGGTTTTGTTTGCATGTTTGTTCTGGCTGCTGGTTGTACTGTCCTTTGTTATAATGCTAAAATTTTCAATAGATGTTCAATAAAATGCATTCAATTAAAAAAATATATAAAAAAACAAAACATGTATTACACAGTGCCCAAAATCTTAATAATTCTGGCATGCACTCATGATCCATATTTTGTTACTTGCTGAGTTTTGTGAACCTCAGTGATCACACATGTGGGTCAAAGAGGATAGATGTTCGTACTAAAAACAAAATAAATGTTTAGGAGGATTAGTCCAAATCTTGTCCATAGTGTAGGCAGAAAGGAAGATTCCTAAAGTAATTCTTTTTGAAAATGCAGAATATTAAAAAAAATAATAATAATAAAGTTTTACTGTTGTGCATCACAAGAATGTGTCCCTACTTTGTCAGCAATGAACCTTGTTTTGTGACTTACATATCAACTGTATTGAGTCTTAGTATTCGTGAACTTGGGAAAATGAAACACAAAACAGGACAATGTTTGGAAAGTGACTCTAAATGTTGTTTGCTTATCAGACTATTGTGTACAGTTTATTAAGTGTTGTTTAAAATTTCTAAAATAACATAACACGCTACTGGTCTGGGTCAGTGCCCATTCCTGTTAGTATGCAGCTGCTTCATCAGTGTCCTGTAAAGCACTGATGATGATAGATACAGATCTGAAGCAGTGTGCATGGCTATGTAATTGTTTCATGAGTGGCTTGCAGAGCCACTTGGGAAGCAAGATACAGGTCTGAAACAGTGTACATGACTATGTAGCAGCTTAGTAAGTGGCCCATAGGGCAACTTGTGTTAAAAGCAATAGGACTGGATCAGACACTTCCCAAATCTCAACCCCTACCCTCATGAATCAAGGCAAAAATGAAGGTCTCAGACAATGCGCATGGATATTTCGCAACCCCTTAAAGGAAATCCTAATTTTCATATTTGCCATCATCCCACCACCTTTCCATTTGGGCAAAGTTACAACTCTCATCGGAAGAATCCCTTATAGTGAAGGATATGCTTAATCCTTTCCCTACTCTTCCAGAGTGATATAATTAATCTACAGTAGCTCATCTATTTTTCAGTACCTCCAGCTGACCCATGCTGTCACTGCACACCTGGACCCTCGTCCTTGGACACACCAGGGATAGTCATTATACTCTTGTTAGCATTGCTGTGCAACCTCACCCCATTTCAGGTCTCTATAGTGTTTTTCATACCCTTGATTCTAAAAATCCTCAGTGAGTCTGTTACTACTGGCAACACACTTTAGATATGCAATGGACATCTGAAATTTGACAGTCCATCTCGTAAAATATGTATAAATATATTAAACAAGGTAGGTATTGATTGGTCCAATATAAAATTCTCCATAATCTTTATTTCACAATTCATAAACTTTATAAGATGTGAAAAATCACGTCACCACAATGTACCAGGTGTGGTTTAGCAGAGGGTACTCTCAAGCACATGTTATGGGACTGTGTCAAGATGATTCCCCGGGGATGCGATTAAAGGTCATTTGGATCACTTTCTAAGGCTGAAGGACTTATTCACTCTGCAGATTTGTTTAGTCATTTTTGACCTTCCTCATGTCTTTGGCACTTGAAGGGGCCACATGGCCGTTATAGCTCTTATAGCCAAATTAATAATTTTAAGACATTGACTAGATGACACCATTCCTACCCAAAAGGAATAGTATCAAGAAATTCTACAGGTCTTGAATGTAGAAAAGCAAATTGCCTCTCTCAATAATCATCCCATCTCTTTCAGTAACAGATAGGAACTGCTCTATGCCTTACTCTTTAGTTGCTCATTAGATAACTAACTTTACGGTCTTTAGCTCAGTTACCCAGGATTCTGTATTTTCATTTGCATAGATTACCTTTGTTTGCTGTCCCTCAGTGTCCCAGATATTATCAATGCCATGTTTCAGGTATGGTGGGGGGTTGGGGAGATTTGGGGGTGGGGTTGGTATTAAATATTTTATTTTGTATTGCATTGTTAATGCATTGTACTTGTAACACCCGTGTCCTCATGGAACATGTTGTACATATTTTCTCAATAAAGTACATTAAATGAAAAAAAGAAAAGATCATAGGAGAACTCTACAGCTTAAAGAACAAATTCTGGTTAGAGCCAACAAGGCAGCATAATGCTATCTTCAGTATCAGTGGCTCAGCTCAGCAGGTTGCGCACTGGCCTCTAAGACTGGGGATCTTAAGGCTGTCAGTTGTATCTCCACACCAGGCACTTCGGTTAAATCCCAATAGTGGCACTGCAGTGCAGCATGAGGGGTTTGCTGCACTCCTGAGGTGCTGTCTTTCAGATGAGATGTTAAACCAATGTCCCTTCTACATGTTCTGGTGGTTGCTCAGGTGGACATTAAAGATCCTATGGCACTTCTTGAAGAGAGATGGGGAATTTTTATTGGAAACAAAAAAATCATGACATCACACATGTAATTAGTGACCACATATTGTACAAAGGAAAAAACAAAAGAGAAAAAAACATGTGTTACAGATTGACTTCATTGCAAACAAAATCATAACCATAAAACACACCCCAGATATAATCCTGAATCTAACAACAAAAACCTACAAATTTCAAATGTGAATACAACACTCAAAACATCTGCACATTCATCTCCCTCTTCCCCTTTTTTCCAAGTCTTTCTCTCCACCTTAACTTAGGTTCATAAAGCTTGCCTCTTGAAGTTACAAAACCTATGTTCTTCCATAACAATCTGTTTCTGTCCCTTGTGTACTTTTTCTCATCATTCGCTTTAACCTGGGCTAATGCAGATTCAATTTGAGTTATTGCAACTCCTGGAGGGAGTTTTATCTGCTGTAGTACCAACTAACACCTGCTCTACCATAGGTAATATTTAATGACAGCAAAAACTGTCCTTAGAGTATTAGCATGAAACATCCTCCATATACCTGAAAAGTCACCCAGTGCTAAGGACGGATTAACCCACAACAGGGTATGGGTTTACTGAGCATTAATCCATGCCTGGGGGGTGGGGAGGTGGAATCACAAGGTCACAGGCTGAGTGATTTCAGCCACCCAGGTGTGGATTAATGCTCAGTAAACACATACCTTGGAGTGGGTTAATCCTCTTATAACATGAACCACATGATATTAGAGTTTTATGTAAAGGAATATTAAAATATATGTGTTTGAACATGGATTTCTACTAAAATAGTCCTTCCACCTAATGAATAATGTGTATAGAGGATGTTGTCTTTGTAGTTGTCCACTAGGTGGATTTGTTGTTATGAGGATGTGGAATCCACCTTTGAAGGCGGAATCCACCTTCTCTTTTTCAATGTATCTATGGTGGAGTGATTTCTCTAAGTCAGTTTACATTGCTGTCAATGAGGATATTGTGGACTGGCAAGGCAACTGTGGGTATATTGCAGATTAATCAATGGTCAGGTGATGTGTTCTGACCAATGAAATGATTGTATTTTAAATAGACATGTTATAATGTCTGATAACTTAACCTCTGTAGAAAAGGCCAGTTCCATTTAAATCTTATCTCTTGAGAAAATATCTTATTTTCTGAGCAATCTAGAAGGAAATGCTGCATAGTCTCCTTTATTGCAGTACATGAGATTTGTGGGCAGTATCTCCCTGCACTGCCTTGTGTTTCAAATTTCCCCATACTTCAAACTTCCTGTGACAGCAAAGCCAATTAATATCCCACATGGACTGCCGAATTCTTTTTTCATTCAATATCTTTAAAACATAAGGTGTCTAAGAAGGTGTAGATTCTGGAAATATCAAAGGTTTTAGACAGTTATTCCCAACTACTCTGTGATATAATTGTTTCTGTTCCAGACTCAAAAAAATATTTTTCTCCTAATTTCAACTGCCTTAATTTGTTAAATGAATCTATAGCATACTCTGGTATAGCCCATTTCTGTAAAATCTTCAGGGGTGGTAAATCCCATTTATCCATATATCTTTTTATTGCATCCTTAACCCATTTTTGCCCTATTGAGATCTTGTCTGTTCTGTAAATTTTGAAAATCCCTTTTAAAAAATAGCATGAAAAAGCACACTTGATTTATCATGTCCAATTCACCCTTGTTTACTGGTCTGTAAGTTATTCCCCTCTTCACTGGGTTTAACATAGAAACATAGGGGTTGACGGCAGATAAGGATCGCAAGGCCCATCCAGTCTGCCCATTTCTTTTTCTACCTTATAAATGTGCCATCGGCCTTTGCTCTGTCAGTGGCCTATCTATTCATACTCATCTGTATTGCTCCCTTATGCCTATCCCATGCCTGTTTGAAGCCCTGCACTGTATTCATATTCACCATTTCCTGAGGTAGGCCGTTCTGTGCATCCACCACTCTTTCTGTGAAAAATAATTCATTCACACTCCGCCTTAATTGGCCTCCCTCTAATCTCATACTGTGTCCTCTTGTCCTGCTATTTTTCTTATATTTAAACATGTTAGACTATTTCACCTTGTTAATGCCCTTAAGGGGTTTGAATGCTTCGATCATATCACCTCTTTCCCTCCTTTGCTCAAGGGTATACATATTGAGCTCTGTTAATCTGTCCTCATATGTCTTCTGATGCAGTCCCTGCACCATTTTGGTTGCTCTTCTCTGGACTGCCTCAATTTGGTTAATGTCCTTGTGAAGGTGTGGCCTCCAGTACTGCATGCAGTACTCCAGATGGGGCCTAACTAGTGTTTTGTAAAGAAGGATTATTATCTCCCTCTTATGACTTGTGATGCCCCTACCAATACACCCTAACATCCCCCTAGCCTTACCTACTGCTTTAGAGGTCTGCATGGATGATTTCAGGTCATTGGTGATGATGATGCTCAAGTCTCTGTCTTCCTTTGTGACTGCCAGCAACTTCCCTCCCAGCCTATAGGTGGCTTCAGGGTTTCTGTTCCCTATGTGCATGATCTTGCACTTCTTTGCATTAAATCCCAGTTGCCACTATTCTGACCATTTTGCTAGTTTATCCAGATCTCTTCTCAATCTGCCCACCCCATCTGGATCATCTACTTTGTTGCAGATCTTGGTGTCATCTGCAATCAGACAAGCCTTACCTTCTAGTCCATCTGCAATGTCACTAATGAATATATTGAAGAGGACTGGCCCCAGGATTGATGCCTGAGGTACCCCAATTGTGACTTGCATCTCTTCTGACTGTATACCATTTACCACCACTCTCTGTTTTCTGCCCGTCAACAAGTTTGCCACCCAGTTGGCCAACTTCTGACCCACCCCGAGCCTACCCAGCTTATTTATCAATCTTCTATGTGGAACAGTGTCGAAAGCTTTGCTGAAGTCAAGTTAGGCAACATCAACTGCTCCCCCTTGGTCCACCACTCTGGTTACCCAGTCAAAGAAATCTATGAGATTACTTTGACAGGACCTTCCTTTGTAAACCCATGCTGTCTTGGATCCTGTGCCCCTATGGATTCCAGGTGTTGCACTATCCTTTCCATAAGGAGTGCCTCCATAATCTTGCCCACTACTGAGATAAGACTGACTGGTCTGTAGTTCCCTGCCTCCTCCCTGCTGCCACTCTTGTGGAGCGGGATCACATGAGCCCTTCTCCAGTCTTCTGGGACCTCTACTGTGCTCAGAGACTCACTAAACAGTTCTGCTAATGGATCTGCTAGTTCCATCCTTAGCTCCTTAAGTACCCTGGGATGTATGCCATCAGGTCCCATTGCCTTGTCCACCCTGAGCTTAGTGAGCTCTTGTAGGACCCTTTATTTTGTGAAGGGAGTAGTGCTCACCTCCCTCCCTCCCCCCTGTGTCCATGGTGCTGAGCTGTGGGCCATGCCCTACCTTCTCTTCAGTAAATACTGAACAAAAGTATCTATATAGGATAAATGCTTTTACAGGGTTCTCTCCTCACATGCCCCCTTTTCTCCTTTGAGCTTATCAATACCCCCGCTGGACTTTCTTCTTTCACTAATATATCTATAGAAACTCTTGTCACCTTCTTTTACTGTTCGTGCTAGTGTTTCCTCAGTTTGGGACTTTGTCTGCCTTGCTACCTTCCCTGTTTCCCTTAGGGCAGTTTGGTATGCCTCCCTATCTTCGTCCCGTTGTGTTCCCTTATATTTCCTGAAGGCCAACCTTTTGGCTCTGACCTTTTCTGCTACTGTATTTGAGAACCAAAGTGGTTTCCTTCTTATTTTGCACTTCCTTTTCTGTCTAACACAATGGGATATTGCTTCAAGTATTGCATCCTTAATGCTTGCCTACTTTGCCTGTACCCCCTCACCTGTGTTTCTTTTTGCCAGGGCTAGCTTAACTCTGTTGGCCATCTTATCAAAGTCAGCACCTCTGAAGTCCCATATTTTTGCCTTGGAATGGGATGATTTAGATGTAGTGGCCAAATTGAACCATACCATGTGATGGTCACTGGCCCCCAGGTGACTTTCTACCTGAAGATCTGTGATCCCTTCCCTGTTAGTCAGTGCTAGATATAGGATAGCCCTGTCTCTTGTGGGTTGTTGTACCAGTTGTTTGAGGTCCTTCCCCTGTAGGGAATCCACCATTTGTCTAGTTCTGGCAGATGTTCCTGCTGGTATTGACCAATCTGTATCTGGTATGTTGAAGTCTCCCATTATCAGAACCTCCACTTTAGCTGTCATGTTTTGTATATCTTCTAACAGTAATGTGTCTATGTCCTCCCCCTGGTCTGGGGGCCTGTAGAGAACCCCAGTTCTTATGGCTGTTCCATTTAACCGACTTCCCCATAGCATTTGAAAACTATTGCTGAAGAGGCTAACCTCAGTTTGAGCTAGGGGACTAAATACTGTGCTTAAATAAATAAAAATGGAGAATAACATTTTTTTTTATTATTAACACTCTTCTTTTTTCCTATCATACAGTTTTTCCAAACCTGGACTTTTGCCTCACAAGCACCTAATTGTTTTTCCCAAGTTAAACAGTGTGGCATCTTGAGTGCCAAACCAAATTCCTAAAGTTTTCTACGGTTCCTCACTAATTTTGATTTCTTCTAATGTGTGCCCCTGATCCTCCCCCCATTGCAGGGGGATGACCACACTTTTCCCTTTATTGATAGTAGCTCCTGAGATATGTGTAAACATTCTAAAAATCTGTAAAGCTTTAACACCTTATTCTTTATTCTGCACCATAACCACTACATCATCTGCATAGGCAGTGATTTTAACTTCTTGACTGTCACTTTTTGGGGGATAATCCTATAATTTGCATATCCCATTTTATCTCCGTAATGATGGGATCTAGGGCAAATGTATATAAAAGTGGACTTAATGGGAATTCCTGCCTAATGCCTTTCCTAAATGGAACTGATTCTCCCAAAAGCCCATTCATTACTGGTACACATTGTGCTTCCTTATACAGGATTTGTACCCAAGTAATTACTTTTGGAGGAATCCCATATCTTTTTAAGACCTGCCATAAGTACTTATGATCTGCCTTATCAAATGCCTTGGCCTGATCTAAGGCCATAAGATATCCCCCATCATTTTTCTGACTTTTGGTTTAAAAAATTTCTCTTAAAGAAAAGAGGTTATGCGGGATGTTCCAATTTGGAATAGACCAAGTTTGAGCTTCATCAATTAAACTACTTGCAACTCTCTGTAATCTGCTACTTAAAATTTTGGCAAGAATCTTATAGTCACAATTTAGAAGACTAATAGGTCTCCAGTTTTCTAAAGACAACTTATCCCCTTTCTTACATATATAATTAATTATCGCAGTGCCAAAATCTGGCAGTGAAGCTCCATCTTCTTGTAAGATATAATCAGATACTTGCTTAATTCAGAAGCATATTTTTTATAGAAACCATTAGTTAATCCATCTATTCCTGAAGCTGTTCCTGATTTTAAGGTTTTAAGGGTATTTAAAATGTCCTCTCTCAAAACAGGGAATTAGTAAAATATCTGTGTCTTCTTCTGAGAGGCCAGGTGCAGGGGCTGAAAGCAAAGTTTCAAGCCCCCCCTTCAGAAAATGCCTTTATGTATTAATTTTAACATATTCATATCTCCTCTTTCAATGGTACCTTCCATATTATAGAGGCCAACCATCATTGTTTTATCTAACCTTTGCTTACAAGCCATAAAAGGATCAGATACAAGAGATTTTATTGTCCAATACCTCATCTCAGCTTCTAAGGATTTTGCTCTGTCATACTGGTACTGAGTCATATATTTCTTTACTTCCAGTATTTGCTGTTTATACTTCACTCTTTCCCTATCTGGAAAGGACATTAGTTTATAAAGGTGGTTTCTATTACATAGGCGTTTCATATAGTCTGCATTTGATTTCTCCTTCACATGAGTTATAAAGAGCTGCTTGATATCTTTTTTTGTGTCAACCCACCACTACCAGATATCATCTTACACACACTGTACAGATAATCTTGCAGCCAGTAAAGTGTCCAGTTTACTCATGGCATCTTCCTGTAAAAGCACTACTGCATTCAATTTCCATCTGCTTTGTGAGAAATTGAATTTGGGAGGTGCCTTGCCCATATTAAATTCCCCTACTAACATAGTGTGATCAGAAAACTCAGTGGGCCTTAAAACTACATGTATCGGGATGCAATATTTGGAAACAAATAGATAATCTATCCTGGTAGAATATATGTGCCTATGGTAGGTGGCACTAGAATGCTTCTTCGGAGTCCTATACATATCTACAGTGGCGTGAAAAAGTATTTGCCCCCTTCCTGATTTTCTCTATTATTGCATATTTGTCACACTGGATGTTTTCAGGTCTTTAGAGAAAATGTAATATTAGATAAAGGGAACCTGAGTGAACAAATAACACTTGTTTTTTTTTTTTAATTTCACTTATTTAATGAAAAAAGTTAACCAACACCAACTGGCACTGTGTGAAAAAGTAATTGCCCCCTTACACTTAATAACTGGTTATGCCACATTTAGCTGCAATGACTGCAACCAAACACTTCCTATAATTCAATATCAGTCTTTCACATCGCTGTGGAGAATTTTAACCCCTCTTCCTCATAGAACTGCTTTAATTCAGTAACATTTGGTAGGTTTTCGAGCATGAACTGCTTCGTTTCAGGTCCTGCCACAGCATCTCTATTAGGTTTAAGTCTGGACTTTGACTAGGCCACTCCTAAACTTTAATTTTACTTCTTTTTAGCCATTCTGATGTGGACTTGCTTTTGTGTTTTGGATCATTGTCTTGCTGCATGACCCAACTACGCTTCAGCTTCAGCTGACGGAAGGATGACTGGACATTCTCCTTAAGAATTTTCTGGTACAGAGCAGAATTCATGGTTCCTTTAATTATGGCAAGTCATCCAGGTCCTAAGGCAACAAAGCATCCCCACAACCATCACACTACCACCACCATGTTTGACTGTTGGTATGGTGTTCTTACTGTGGAATGCTGTGTTTGCTTTACTGAGACATTATAGGGATCCATGTTGTCCAAAAGTTCCACTTTGGACTCATCTGTCCATAGAACATTTTCCCAAAAGGTCTGGATCATCCAGGTGCTTCTTGGCAAATGAGAGATGAGCATTTATGTTCTTCTTGGTTAGCAGTGGTTTCCGCTTGCTACTCTCACATGAAGCCCATTTTGCCCAGTCTCTTTCTGATTGTGGAGTCATGAACACTGACCTTAGCTGAGGCAAGAGTAGCCTGCAGTTCTTGGATGTTGTTTTAGGATCCTTTGAGACTTCTTGGATGATTTTACACTGTGCCCTTGGAGTAATTTTGCAGGCCGCCCACTCCTGGAAGGTTCACTACTGTTCCAAGTGTTCTCCATTTGGAGATTATGGCTCTCACTGTGGTTGATGGAGTCCCAGAGCCTTAGAAATAGCTTTGTAACCCTTTCCAGACTGATAGAGGGCAACAAATTGTTTTCTGATCTTTTCAGGAACTTCCTTTGATCATGGCATAATGTGCTTGTTGAATCTTTGTGCTAGCACGTGACTCTGATGGTAAGGGCCAAAATAAGTGAGGTTTATATTGAGCAGGGCTGGCTGTAATCAAGCCTGGCTGTGTTCAATCAGCTGACTCTAATTATCCCTTTAATTGGGTTGATTTAACTAGGGGGCAATTACTTTTTCACACAGTGCCAGTTGGTGTTGGTTAACTTTTTTCATTAAATAAATGAAATAAGTAAAAAAAAAAAGTGTTATTTGTTCACTCAGGTTCCCTTTATCTAATATTATATTTTGTCTAAAGACCTGAAAACATCCAGTGTGACAAATATGCAATAATAGAGAAAATCAGGAAGGGGGCAAATACTTTTTCACGCCACTGTATTAGGAAAGTTTCTTTAATAATCTGTTTAAGGGCGTGAGAGTCACAATAAATTTTCTTTTGATCAGAACCAGAAATATCCAGACTACAATTAAAATCTCCCCCCATATGATATGTTTTCTACTATACTGGTATGGCCGCACTATATTAAATAGTTCAGTTCTAGCAGCTTTCATCTGGGTGCATATGTATTGATAAAACAAAAATCAAAACCCCTATACCTACAATCTAGCACTAATGCTCTTCCAGGGCAAATGTCTGTTACTTTGGTTATAGAAAACTTTGTATTTTTAAAAAGGATCCCTTGGCCATCTGATGCTTCTTCCCCAAATGTCCAATAGGAAGGCCCCCAGACCCAACTTCTTTTTAACTGTTCAGTTTCAAATAATGAAGCAATACATGTTTCTTGCAGAAAGAGGACATCAGCCAGTATTTGGTGGAGATAAGACAGTATTATTAATTTTCTTTTCTAGTTTTTAAGACTACATACATTAATGGTGGCAAAATTAAAGGTGACCATCCACTATTTTAAATTGAACCAAACATTCCTTATGCTGACTACCTCACTAACCTACCTCATCTTGAACCTCTCTTTCTTTCCACTTTTTCCTTCTATTTTTCATTTTTTATCCTACTTAAAGGTCTTTTTTCCTCCTCTTCTACTTCCGAGGTCATCTCTGACCTTAATGAGACATCTGATTCCAGCTCAGATCCCCCCTTCCCATGAAGGGGCAAAAAGGGATTTTTAGTCTACAGAACTAACCCACCCTGGTTTTGTTTTGCATTTGCTCTTGTTATCCTCCTTGTTTGTACTTGTGTGTGTGGTGGGGGGCATTGTTTCTTTCTGACCTTCCTGACAATTCTTTGTTTTTTTTAAGCTCTTTTTTTAAGGGCATCATGCAGTGAGTGTTCCCCCTCAACATCCCTTGTGCTGTCTTGCTCAGGTCTACCATGACTGGCCTGCTCCTTCACTAGTTCACTTGTCCCTTCTTGTTCCTGCTGTCTTTCTTGATCCTCTTGCCCCTGTGTATTTCTGTCCTGTGATGTACTAGGCCCTGACTTGCCTTTCCTTTCCTGTGCTGTTTGCACTAGGTTGTCCTGGTCCCACCCTTGACCTCTATTTCTTTCAGCCCAGGGACACTGGTGGTGTGCATGCCCCTTTTCATCATAAAGATTACACTGGAAAACATTTTCACAATTTACACTTAGGTGGCCATTCTCCCCACATAAGGAACATTTCAGCATGTCATGCATGCTACTCTAATGGGTTTGAGACTCATATTTATAACAGGCCCTTGGCTACCATCCATAAAAGCAAACTCCTCTATCTTTACCCAAAAAGAAACTGTTAGGAAGGTGTGTAATTTCAGAGTTCACTTGAAAGAATTTAACCTTGAACTTCCATCCCCCCATCCACAGGCCTTCATCATCTGCAATGGCTTTGGGGGTGTGGCTAGGACATCATACCTGTTTTGCAACCAATGATAAATGTCACTAGCATAACACCCTAATTCCTAAACATGATGGTGATTGTTCCAGCTATAGGCTTTGTTAAGGGTATGGCAATAAAGATTGTCCATAATTTAATTTTATTTAAATTTTCATATTTACCCCAAAATTTCTCCAGCCCAACATTAGTTCTAAAACTAATATCAAAAGTATCTTCTCTGGACATATGAATCAGGGCATAAATATCTACAGGTAAAATCTGCATTGAACTTATAAGGAGGCGTTTTGCCACATAATACCTGTTCAGATGCTCAGATAACCCATCCCTATATCTGAGACGTACTGCGTTCCTCCTGGGAGCCTGTTCCAGTTTGTTCTTAAAAAGATCTGCTAAACTGGGCCCTCTTCCCCACCTAATTTATTTTTCAAATGGCCCTCCACTTCTGCTTGCATTATCATTAATTTTATCCTTTCTTTCATTGCTGCATGAAGTATTTTCCCCCTTCCTCCCCTGCCATCTTCATGCTGATTCATTTTAAATAAATCCCCTTTCCCCTTGGGTTTTCCCATAAAGGAATCACACCCTCCAGAAGCCCCATCCATTTCAGCATTTCCTTGCTTTCCCTTATTAGCTGAAACATTTTCCCTAACAGATTCCCTCACAGTTTCACAAAATTGCACATATTTTTTAGTTTTACAAGGGTCCGTAACATTGTTCACAGTTTGCGTCAACGAGTCATGCTGCACGGAGTCAGTACTTTGATCCGTATTACCAAACTCAGTCAGTACCTTATTTTGCACCTCCAAATTAATATTTCCATCCCCGTAGCAGGCCTGTTAGATCTCACAAGAACTCTGTTCTCCCTTTCATCCCATTCTTCATTAGGCACCCAGATGCCATCCTCTTGTGCATCCATCCATCATTCCCCAAAGAATCTTTGACCAGCCAGTCCTGTATTCCTTCAGCAGTTCTGCGTTTGATGCAGAACTGATCTTGAATTACTTGCGACACTGTCGCAGCTTCATGACACCATGTGGCATCAGCAAACTCTCCCAGAAGCCGTGTTTTCCCAGCAGATCCCTTATCATCCACAGAAGAAAAACACTACAAGACATCCCAAAAAGGCTCCAATTAGCCCACTCTTCAGGTAAAACATTTTTTGTCTCCATTTCTTCCTCTCTGACATCAGGCTTGCTAGCATCAGAAACCTCTACCACTTCCTTATTTTTATCCTCTAACATATTTTGGGGCTCCACATCAGCAGTCACCACAACCTCCTCTACATCTATTCCAAGATCGAATGGCTCTTCCATCTCTGTGGCAAGGTTCCCCCGACTGGCTAGTATGGGATTTTTTTTTATTAAACAAAAAAACTTCAAAACATATAGTATAAAACAGTGTTAACATCACACTTGATAAAGGAAAAAAACAACAAAAAACCAAAAACTTCAAAACAGTATCTATACATATACATTAATACAACAACCAGTGTTTACCTTAACTATCCCTGCCCTCTGACTAAAAACAATGCTTCATTGCCTACCACTCCCAGTAGGGAGACAAATGAAAAGAAAAGAAAACAATGGTGTAACTTCACACCTTAAAATCAAAATTAACATAAAATTAAAAAATACCTTCCTGATGTTCTGAAAATATCACAGTAATCATATTACTTAATACAATTTCATTCCAAATTTCATAAAAGAAAACAATTGAATCAGTTATCTCTAACTATTTCTTTTTAAGTTACAATATTGCCACCCAAATTTCTATTTTCCTCTACCTTTCCTTCCCTTCCAGAAGAAAGACAGAGAAAAGGTTATATCCAAAACCCCTTTATAAAATTAACTTATGATTATTCCCTTATTGTATCCCTTATTTTTATCCCTAAAATCTTATCTGTAGGACACTGCCTATATTCTCCCATTTTTTTCCAATAGCCTATTCAATATATGGTGGTTAGCCATATTTCTGAAAGAATGGAAAACCTCTCCACCATGCCTGCACTTTTAATCTAGGATGTAAGAGAATGTCTTTTTCATGCACTTCTTTCAAGGCTGTTTCACACAATCTACTAAATGCTAAATAAGACATTCTTTTTTGTTGAAAGATCAATTGGTTTCTAGCTTGCCACAGGTAAAAGTTTAAAATGGAAAAAAAGGCATTCAATGTTGAATCCATCCCACTTGACAAGAGACTAGAATAATTCCCAAGAGCAATATGTTCATATGTAATCATCCTTAACCATGACAATCTCCATTTTCTCATTAAGTATTGCCATAATCCCCAGACAAATGGGCAATTCAATAAAAAATGTTCCATAGTTTCTGTTTGTTGAAAACATTCTGGATATGGACAATTCCTTTCCTCCAAATGTTTATATTTGCTATTCCCTTTGACCCCCAACCTCCCATGTGAGACTAGCCATACTACATCCCACATTCTAGTAGAGATTCTTTTGTTCATTAATACATTTATCACAAATCCTGTTTAATGTGCAGGACATCCTATAAAAACAGTCCCAGCTGATTAGTATATTCTATTGCTTGATTATATAATGCCTTCCTCGATTTGTCTCTTAACTGGGATCTACAAACTTTACATTTGAATAATTTTTGTAAAGTAGATTTAAAATATGAGGAGATACTCCATCTATATTTGAACTGTAATGGTTCCTCAATCCAAAGTTCCAAAACTGGGCTTAGATTGTTCAGCAACCATGTTTTGACAAGTGAGTCATTATCTCTTACCACAACCTGGAGTGACCCGGACCAAAAAATTGTGTGAAAGAAAATTATTGGGTTCAACATATTTAAAACACCTCTGTTTTTTGGTAAATATATGATGTCTCTTTTCACTGGGTTTAACCGTGATCCCCAAAGCATCAAAAAAAAATATTTTCAAAAGTCTAGTTTCTAGTTTGACAGGTAATGGAAACACTAAACTTACATATAATAAACATGACACAAAAAATAGCTTTATAATGAATACCCTTTTTTTTGAGAATTTCCAGTTTTTCCATCTGGTTACCTTAGCTTCATGAATCATAAGACTACGTTCACAATTCAGACAAGCCGAGACCTCTCCCTCAAAAAATACCCCTAAAATTTTGATAGGTTCCTTTGAAATACTATTTGCACCAATATTCCTAGGTCAGTTCTCTATTGATCCAGCCCATAAGCCTCTGCATTTCAATAAGTTCAAAGCTGCCCCTGACAGTTTGCTATAGACATTCACTTCTGAAAGCATTTCCATAATACTCTTCTCATTTCTGACAAATAAGCATAAATCATCAGCGTATGCTACTAATTTTATTTCCTGAGGCATATGAGGCCCCAAGATCCCTTGTATTCTTGTGTTTCCCAAAATATGTCTGACTAATGGATACAGAATAAAAGTATACAGTAGCGGGCTTAGGGGACACCCTTGTCTCACCCACAGTTTTACCAGAATCCAGGATCCCTCCTGCCCGGCTATTAAAGGCGTAACTGCGGCATGTTTATATAAGAGTTTCAACCATGCTATAAACATTTTTGGAATCCCATAATATTCTAACACTGAACATAAAAACACATGGTTCACACAGTTGAACACTTTATATTAATCTATTGATATTAGGTATCCAGGTTGCTCCCTTCTGTGACTGTAATCTACCACCTCCCTGATGATTGCCACATTTTCTTTAATATTTCTCTCAGGAATAGTGCATGTTTGTACAGGGTACATTAAGGTTTGAGCTATGTTCCTAAGACGCTTTTGCAAAGTGTTTGTAAAAATCTTAAAATCAGTATTAAGGAGACAAATCAGTCTCCAGTAATCCAACTCTCTTTTTTCCCCTTTTTTGTAAAAAAAAATCACCAATCCTTTTGCAAAATCTGGATGTATAGTATTCTGTGTTAACCAGTATTGAAAAACCTTAACTAAACATGGTGTTATAATATCCTTATAGACTTCATGAAAAGAGTTTGAAATTCCATCCCTCCCAGGGGAAGTACTCTCTTTCAGAGTGCTGATTGTTTTCATAAGTTCCCGTGAGGTCATGTCCCCTACAAGGAATTCTTGTTCATTCGGGCACAAAGATGGGACCACAGTCCCTGCCAAGTAATTTTCCACTACCTCCAAATCCAAGTCCCAAGAACTGTACAGGGTTTTAAAATATTGTTTAACTTCCAATTTTAAGTCCCCCATGGAAGAAATTACCTTCCCTTGTGATGTTTGTAGTTCTAATATTTGAGAGTTCACTCTTCTCTCTTTACAAGCCTCATGTGGATCATCATAAGGGGTATTTTGCGTCCCATATGCTAGCTCTGCATACAGGGATTTTGCCCTTTCATATTGTAGCTGTCACATTTGCCGTTTTGTTTCTTAAATTTGCCCAGAGTAATCCTGGCTCGTAGTGTATGTGAGTAACAATAATTCTAATAACTGTGTTCTTAAAGTAATGTATTTAAAAAATCTCTCTCATAAATTTTGTTTACCATAATTTCGAAACCAAATTTTTAAGTCCTGTTTTATCTCTAACCACCAAAACCCTAAATCCTCATAAAGTCCCATGACTGATATTCCTGCCATTAAAATGGAAGTGACATTGATTCTAACTATCTATTCCTCTAAAATGGAGGTATTCAGATGCAACCTAGTGGTGATAGGTGTAAATATCCCATTTTCTCTCAATACTGTTTTAACCATTAGGTGATCTGAGAATTCAGTCGGTAACACTGACGTGGCCCTATGCAACCATTGTTTAGATATTAAAATATAATCAATTTTCATTGATAAGGTATTTTTGACTAAAGTATGAGTTACCAAGGGAACAGCATTTCTGGAACAATCACTTAAATCAGTTGTTTTAACCAGGTTTTGCAAAACAAGCAAATCACAGTAAACTTTTTTCCCCTTCCTGTGTCCTGATAAAGGTGTCTAACATACAGTTGAAATCTCCCCCCCATAACCACTGTTCTCGCAGTTACCAAACATGGTTGCAAAAGATTAAATAATGCCACCCTTTCTGCTTTCGTCTGCGGTGCATATACTGAAAGAAATCTACATGACCTAGTCATCCAGATCCCATCAACCAATAATGCCCTTCCTGGGTAAATATCAACTAATTTCTGTAATTTAAACTTATGCCCAGAAAACAAAATTCCCACTCTGTCTGCCTGATCTTGTCCAAAAGACCAGTATGGCTGGCCCCATGCCCAATTATTCCTAGCCCCTAGCATTCCATTATATGAATTCAGCCAAGTTTCTTGTAATAAAATGACATTAAACCTAAACTAATTTAGAAGGGAAAAAAAGCTCTTTGTTCCAGATCCCCTTCCCCCAGAAAAGAGACATCACACTCAATATTGTAGATTTGGCTGCTCAGTCTGCAAAACCTTTTATTATCCACACAAACATAAATATATACATTTATACAATATTAAATTCCTCTTATTTTCTCTGTCACATTTTTATTCCACCCCTCTTTCTTTTACTTTTGTTTCCTTTTGTTTTCTCCTCCGGGCGTCGAAACCCGAGGGGGTCCCGTTCCATTCCTTACCCAGGTGTAAACCTGAGCTGGTCTTTTACTTTCTATCTGGGCAGGTCCAATTCCTGCTCCCCTTTTTCTTGCCCACTTAACAGGGTATCCATACCCTTTACCTTCTTCCAGATCTTAATTCCTCCATTTAGTTTTCCCTAACCCCCCATACCTGTTCCCCCCTTTTACCTTATCAAATCTTTACTTCCTACCTTCCATTAGCTTGCCTCCCGCTTGCGTTGCATGGTAAGCTTCCCCCTTTTTAGAAACCCCTTCAACCACTGATCTATGCCTCTACCTAGCTCAGTGATGAATATGCGGTTTCCCATCTGGGATAAGTGTACCCCATCCATCCTGTACAACCCATGTAACCTCTCTTCTATTTCATCATGTCTAATGGCAGATCCTCCATTCTCTATCATAAACCTCCCCACTCTACTATTCATTCTCCTCCTCACCTTTTCTATGGCCTTGTGCTGCCTGGCTTGTCTCCACACTCTATGTGGAATCATTTCCGACCACATAATTGTTATTTCTGGCCACCATGTCCTCATGACCTTGACATCCCTTTGTATACTGTAATAGATTTCTAGCCAGGGGCCATGTCCCAAGTCATTCCCACCTAGGTGTATTATCAGGCGGTCTGAATCCTTGTTGTTCTTTCTCATCTCTAACAGTAAAGGAAGGAGTTGCCCCCATCGCATTCCCCGTATACCTTTTCACAGCATCCTTATTCCTTTGTGGTCATAACCCAGTTGCTTGCCACCTTTCTTCTGTGTTGCCTCCCTTTCCGCCCAATAAATGTGTGAGTGTCCCATCATCCATATGTCATTCCTTTTTCGTATATCTATAACACATAAAAGAAACAGTGAGGCAGGAAAACATCCACATTTCTTTCTTTCTTCACCCCCTTTTGTTCCCTCTTCCTGTACCTTATACCTTCCATTCTTTCCTGTAGGAAGACAAAAAAATGATAAAGTTAGTGTGCTGTATGTATCTCTAATATATTTCTTGTACCAGTCTGATGACCATCGCCCCATGGCTTTTATGTCCTCCCCCCTTTTTCCCTGGGTGGCCACCTCTGAGGCTGCCCCAATCCAGAAATAATGAGATGAGAACCTGTCTGGGTTTTTCCCCAGTTCTTTTACGCTCTGCTTCAACACCCCAGATACTTGACTCCCTTTTGCCTCCTTCCTGTTTTCATGTACAAAATATAGACCCCCTTATTTTGGCCTAACTCTGTGGAAGTCAGGCATCAGTCAGCATGAGCACATATCCAGGTTCTCTTTAGGCTCAATATTCACCCTGTATCCCTTGCCTGTCTGATCCATTTTTGACCTTGCAATTATGAGGGTGAGCCCTACCCCCTCCATTCTATATCATCCCACTGCAGCCCTTCTCCCGGGGTGGGTATAGTGGGTCCAACTATTTTGGACACTCTGAATGCTCCCTTGTAAAACACCATAAACAGTGCTTTGAATAGTATTACTTTGTACGGGTTGTAGCAAACCTCCGACAATTTTCTTAGTATCTTTACTATTAAGTGTTCTGTGATTGGTTCTCTCTTATCCCTCTCTTTCCCTTTTATCTTTTGCCACCCCATCATCATTCTTCTTACTAAAATACTATTGCATGGCTCTCCCCAACCTTTCATCTGGTAGACCCATCCTATGGCCGCTAGAGGTACTCTTACTGTGGCGCAGGCCATTCCTTCCTCCCAGTTTCCCACTACAAATCTCCCCACTTGCTCTTCTGTGACTGCCTCACTTACCTCCGTGTTGTGGTGAGATCTGAAAGCTTGGAAAGCCCTCCATGAGCTTTCGTAAGCTTTTAGGGTGTTGTCTGCTCATGCGCTTTGAAAGAGATACTCTGCTCCCTCCAGTCAATTTCCCATAGCTCCTCTGGGATCCTCTCTCCTGTCAGATCCGCGTTGGGAGCCAGTGTCCGAAATCTTCCTATCTGTAATCGGGAGAGGCTGTCAGCAATGGAGTTGCTTATTCCTACAATGTGCCTAGCCCTGAAACTCATGTTGAGCCTCAACCCTTGCAGTACTAACTGCCATAGGATGCGGAGTACCAAGACTGACCTTGACCCTCTGTTATTTAGCATGTCAATGACTGCCCTGTTGTCACACCAAAATGTGACCTGCCGGTTCTGCAGCTATGGTCCCCATATTTTTGTCACTGCCCATACTAGAAAACTCTCCAAGAAAGTGATGTCCTTTGTCAAACCCTCTTTGACCCACCTTTGTGGCCAGGGTTCTGCTATGCACTTTCCTTGGAAGTAGGCACCTAACCCATGTCCCCCTGAAGCATCTGTGTAAAGTTCCAGATCCATGTTATATAGCCATTCCTCCTGCCAAATGGCTATCCCATTGTGGTTTTCTATGAATTGCTCCCAAATTTTTAAGTGTTCCTTGGTTTCTCTCCCTATACTGACCCAGTGATTTGGTTTTGAACCCCCTGCCATGGCCCTTGCCAGATGTCATGTAAACGCACGTCCCGGCCCGATCGCTCTACATGCAAAATTCAAGTGACACATTAATTGCTGACTGTTAATCAGGGGCACTCTTTTTCTTTTTCCTACCTCTAAAAACATTGTCCTTAGCTTGTTTATCTTCTGAGCTGACAAGTGGAACAGACCACATTCCGCATCCACCTCTATGCCCAGGAATTCTAAGCACCTGCTAGTGCTTTCTGTTTTTTCCCTAGTTAACAGGACTCCGAGTTCCCTGCAAATCTCTTGAAAAGCCTCCATAATCCTCTGCACCCTTTTTTGACCTTCACCTATAAACAGAAAATCATCCAGGTAATGCACTACTGTGTCGTGCCCATACCTGGCTTTGAATACCCATTGCAGCCATGTGCTGAATTTTTCAAAGGTGGAGCATGCCACTGAACACCCCATCGGCATGGCCTTATCAAAATAATACTCCCCTTCAATCTGAAAACCCAACAATTCCCAATCTTCCCTGTGAGCCAGTAATAGCCGGAATGCAGACTTGATGTCCGTCATTGCCAGCCATGGGGTGCGCCTTGTCCTGATGATCTCCACTCCATCCTCTAATGTCCCATATGACACCCTACTATCCTCCTCCAAAATGTGATCATTGACTTATTCTTTCTTCGGATAGGATAGGTGGTGAATTACCCGATATTCCCCTGCTTGCTTCTTTGGGAGTAGGCCCAGTGGTGATACTCACAGGTGCTGGAAAGGCGGATCTTTGAAAGGACCCTCTATTCTCCCTGCCTCCTTTTCATTACCAATCCTCACCTTTAAAAATGCCTCCTTGCCTTTAATTGAATTTAATTTTTTTGCCCATGTCCCAAACCTCCTTTTCTGGTATTGTAAACTAAAACCTTTTTGGAAACCTTCTATTAACTCCTGCCCACCCCCTTTTTTGGGTATTCTTTCATCCATTGCTCCATTAATTCAACTCTGATCGGGTTTTTTGCTAGCCAGAAATGACCTTTCTTATCTTTCCCCTTGGTGAAACCCTCTCCCGCCCGTATGTCCCCTCCCTCTCCCTGTGCTATCTCTCTGCATCCCTCTGTAGCATCCCCGAAAGTAACCACTTCCTTGTCCTCCCCTAGGGTTGGCTTTGCTGTAAGATCTGCATCTTGAGGCTGAGTGGGATCCCCACATTTCGAACAAGTGTTCCTAAACCTGCAGCCTGGGAAGGAACAGTGCGCTCTGTTGTACCCCCAACAGCACTTCTGATACAGTGACCCTCCTCTCTGCCACTCGCCTTCCGCCCCCCCCAGCTACTGTCATGGTTTCCCACCATAGGTCATCATGTCTAGACTCGCATCTGCAATCTTCTTCATATTTGGCCATTCGGGTCCTGAACTTCTCATCATACTGTAGCCAGTTAGTACCTCTCATCATCTTATACGCATTTCTTATTATCAAGGAGTAAGCTAATAAGGGAATGCACAACTCCGGCTTTTTCTCTTGGGCTATTGCACTATAGTATGTGAAACCCAGGGTCCAGACCTCCCATGATTTCCCTTTAAATGTGGGCCCTTTCTTCTCCTCCCCTTTTTTGACCAGAACTACTGTGGCTGCTAATTCTTTCTTAATGAAACTCCTTTTCTTCATATAGCTCAGCTGTTTTCTTATCTACCAAAGCAAAGATATCAACAAATTCTCCCTTCCAGATTTTTTCCCTTGTTGCCAGTGGCACATGGTCCCCATTCTTACCCCTTCACCCCCCCCCTTTTTATGCTCTATCATTTCCTTTTCCCCATCTCCTTTTTTTCTCTTTTTCCTTTTCTTCTAATTCGCCCAGTACCTTCTGCAACTTCTTAACACCATTCCCCCCATACCTAATAATATTTCTTCCACACACTCCTTCATGGTACTTTCTAATGTCAACACTGTACCTGCTTCTCCCTGGGGTTTCTTTTGATGGTTCGCTCATTGCCTTAAGTCCTGGCTCTGCTCCCCCTCGTGCTCTGTTATTCGGGGACTGCCGGTCACTGTCTGCCTCCGGCCGGCTAGCTTCGGATGCGGGAATGTTGGGTCCGAGTCCCAGGTGAGGCCTAACCACCTCCCTTGGGCTGGGTTCCGGATCAGGCATCGGCCCCTCCGGACTGGGTGCAGGTGTTGGGTCAGGCATAGCATGGGTTGTTGGTTGCCGCCCAGTAGAAGCTGCTCCCAGGTGTTTTGGCACCGGTGCCCCAGCTCCCTTCCCTTTACCTCCTGTCCCACTCTGCCCCTTCTTCCTGACTCTTTCCTTCTGCACTGGTACTTCCCCTTTTTCCGTGTCTTCCACTGTATCCAGGACCTTGTGAACCCTGTCCATGAGATCCATGATCATTTTCATAGCATCCGCTTTCATTGAACTGCTTCCACAGGTGTTCATTCTGTCTCTTTTCCTGCTCACAACAAAGAATATATTTTGTTAGTTAGCTCTCAGGGTTTTTCCCTGTGAATCGCTTGTCCTGACAATTTTCTGTTCCCCCTTTGTTTTTGTTTTTTTGTTTTATTTTTAAACCACTACTGCCTCCCTTTTTTACCTTTACTATTATAGCTGTCTGTATTATTTGCTGAAAACACCTCATATCCTTTTTTCTCTTTTTTTTTGCATTAATCCATCTAAGACAACAACAGCTTTTTACAACGCAATTGGCAATGCGCACGGTGATGCAAACAGAAACGCACACAAAAAACAGTAGTGGCAACGCAAATAGTAACAGTCACGAAAATGGCAAAGTGGTAAAATTTCCCTTGACATTTTTATGCATTACAGTGCTGTTATAGTAAGAATTTTAACTTGTGCCTTTTATGACTGCAACTAATCTGGACAATTTGACCTCTCAGCTAGCACCTGAAGATCCTATTATGAGGTAACTGACACTAAAGCCTGGAGTCTAGCTTGCTCATCTTGATTAGGAAAATCTTCCTGTATTTATTATAAATGCACCCCTTCTTCTCACAACCCACTTTGAGGGACATAAAATGCACATGATAAAGTAAGCAAGAACTTGCAAAGTCATCTAAGCCAAAAACAGAAAGCTGACTAAGAGCTCCTTAACACAGTGTGCTTTGAAAGGTTCTTGCCAACACCATTCCAATTGCCCTTGGTCCTACTGCAGTCATTTCTGATTCACCTCCCTTTCTCCTGGCAATGCTGTTTGCAATGCCCTCGATGCACATTGTTAATGCAGTCAACAAGTTGGTCTAAATACAATATTGTGATGTTTTCCCTCTTTTTATGGGCACTATTGATTCTTTCTAATGTGCTGCTAATAATTGTGGAAAGACTGCCTATATCTTTCATTATGAGTGATAGCTCCTCCCCAAGTAATTCCTCCCCAATAGCTGCTTCCTTTTTTTTTTTGAACCCTTAGGCCATCACACCGTGCAATGTCCGGTGCTCGGCCATGTGGCCCATTGTTCCACAGGGCTCCCTTGGCGAACCTTGCCCTGTGCTCACTTCACCGCTTCCCCCTTTTTAGAAGGCCCATTCTCCACAATGCTGTGACTCACTGGCATTCTTCATGTGGTCCTCTCCTCCATTGTTTACCATGCCGCCTCCTTGCCCTATGGTCATGTTGCTCGCCTCCTGGCCTGTTAGGCCCACCCTGCTTGTTGGGGCCCTTCTGGGCTCTTCGCCTCGACTCCTGCCTGAAATCTTTTTGAATATCCATTCCCAACTCTTTGCCCATTAGCCCCCATCAATACTTCTGGAGCCTCCTTCCCCATTCGTGGTTTTCTGTACTGCTCCATTAGCCCACCTTGTGGCTCCCTGTGAGCGCCCCAGTCCTTTCTCTCTCCCCCCCTGGATTACCCATTTCTGCCTGAAGACAATATCAGCCACCCTTTTCCCCGCTCGTTTATTTATTTCGACCCTCACTACTGCTACCTTTGCTACTACCCCCACTTTTTGCACCGGATAGTACCTTCAGCCCTCCAGTTGCCCTCGGTTTTTCCATGCAGCTCTTCTCTCACACTTTCTCAGCACTAATTCCCTTCCTGCCTACTGTGCCTTTCCCATGCTTTTCACCGCTACTTGTTCTCATTTTTCCCGGTGCTTGCTCCACTCCTCTACCCGAGCATGTTAACCTTTCTCACCACACTCCTTTGCTCATTCCCCTGATTCAATGCTTTCTTCCTCTTGCTAGATCTTCCTAGTCTGACTCTCAAAAACCTCCAAACATACCGGGATGATTATCCCATTGGTGAGGGGAGAAACCTCTGGCTGTGGCACCAGCTGGTGTTATTTTCGCTCCAGAAGAACTCCATCCTCGTTATGCCAGGAGCTTGCTACGCATTTCACTCGAACATCGCTCTATCCTTCCACCTGAAACCTGCTAAAACTTTGCTACAACCATTCTATGCATGAACACAACGTGTTTTAATGCTAAACAGTGACTAGCAATTA
Source organism: Neoceratodus forsteri (assembly GCA_016271365.2). Classification (NCBI taxonomy): domain Eukaryota; kingdom Metazoa; phylum Chordata; order Ceratodontiformes; family Ceratodontidae; genus Neoceratodus; species Neoceratodus forsteri. The sequence continues at coordinate 898,809,385 of CM057459.1, forward strand.
CTGCTCCTTCAGATGACTTGCCCAGACTGTCATAGCAAGTAGCTGGCTCTGGCAGACTTTGAAACTGTGGTCTCCTTGGACTCAAGCTAGTGCTCTAACCACTACCCAACCTGCCTCTCCTTTTGTTTTTTTTGTTTTATTTAAAACCACCTACTGCATCCCAATCTTAGCAATCTATGCCTGTACAATCTTCAAAGATATCCCTCTTTCTTACCTTTTCCTGAGGTACTCACCGACTGATGTGCTAGGTTCTTTTACTTGAAATTACTTACCCAAGAACCTTAGCAGAAAGTGGCAGAGCCCCCTCTGTGTTGCCCCTCTTAAACCCCTATTGCTCCGCCCCTCCCTACCAGTCTTTGTTTTTCATTGGTCCCTATCCCCCACCCTCCTCCGATGCTCTGGTGATGTCATAAGAGAGACCTCCCCTTTTATGACCTCATTCCCCCCTACCCTCCCCCCTCCTGCCCCTGTTGCTATCTCAGTCTCTTCCCAAGGTCAGCTGGCCTGGAACAATGGGGGCTGCCCTTAATGGCAAACCATTTTGTTTCCTATTGTACCATATGCTATGCACATTGTATGTGACAGCTGTAAAAGAAGACATAGGTTAAAAAAACTGTAAACACAAATTTTCCCTTCCCTCATTAACCATTTTTCTTTCTTGTTTTTTTTGTTCTTTTTATCTTTCACTGGTTTGTGAGTTCCAGCCAACATCTCTTGTGACCCTGATAGTGATGATCTATCTGATAAGTCCTCCTCCTTGTCTGATTCCCCCCCAGGTTTTGGGTGCCAACACTGAAAAGGCATTCTCTGTCACTAGTTCTTCATCTGCTCTTCCAGTTTTCACAAGTCTCATGCTTCTTCTCCATTCTCAGGCAGAGACCATGTTTCTTGTAAGGGGAGGCATCTTGCAAGTTCCTGGGTCATCCTGTGATCTAGAGGTTGTTGGTGTCTTATTAACCTGTGAAATGGGAGGTTCCTCAGTAGACATTTCTTCTGGGTCTTGGGCAGTGGTGGGGGATATACCTTTCTCATTTCCCCCTTCTTTGCCTTGTAAGTCAACTGTTGTACTAGAGGCTGGATGCCCTTGTTCCTTGTATGGCTGGGGTACTGGGCCAGGGGCCTCGTTTTCTGATACAGGTGAATCTTTCTGGGCTTTTTGGATTAATTCATCTGTGTCCACTGTTTCCTTTTTATTTTGTGCAGCCAAAGGACAGTCTTGAAAAATATAACCAGTTTCTTCACATAAATTGCATCTGGAATGATTACTGCATTGGGAGCTGGTGTGGTTAAACTCCCAGCAGATCCCACATCTCAGCTTGTCACACACATTGGAGAAGTGTGATCTGGCCCCACACATTTGTAACAAGCTTTGGGCTGGCCCGAATGAAAACATACTCCTCGATCTTTGGCCAGAAAAAAACTGTTTGGTATGTGTGAAATCCCTTTAGTCGTTTGCAGTAGTTTGACTTTAAAATGCCACCCTCCCATCCAGAAAGCTTCTGAGTCCAGAATGGTTTCAGGGGCACTTAGCACTTCACACTTCTGCTGAAGCCAGTGGAGAATATCACATATATGAACACTCTCATTTCTGAACATCACTGTTACAATTTTAATCAGGGTTTTTGTAAGAGGTATAGCGTAAAAAGGTGTCCATAAAGGGGGTAGACCTGCATTGGTTATACATTTGCCAGAACCTTTCCAAGCCCACAGGTGTCTGAAAGATAATGTCAAAATTATTCTTGCTGGACACATGTATTAATGCATAGACATCATGTTCGGTAAATCTCATGCCATTTTTTAAAATAATCCATCCTACATAGTGCCAATCAGGATGTGTTTCTAACCCTCCCCCCCTTTGTTACACAGCTGAACTGTGTTTCTTCTAGGTGTAGGGTCCGATTGAGAAAATAACTCAGAACATTTTTGTCTTGGGGGGATTAGGGGGTCTCTTTTTCTGCATACTAACTCTATTCCTGAGGGGTAGGTTCCTCACTTATATTGTCCTGTTCAGCAGCCCCTGTCAAATCATCATTTATTTGTGAAGCAGGTGTGTGGAAACTGTTGTTTCTCCAGGGAGTGTCTCTCCCAGTTGACTTCCCTCCTTATGCAATCCCCTGCTGACTGCTTCTGCCTCTGTCATAGTGTATTGTGCACTAACCTGCTCCTGGTGTCTGGGAGCTCTGTTTGGAGCCTCAGCTTCTTCCTCCATCCTGCTCTTGTGCTTGTGTGGCTTTAGCATAAGTCTCATAACTGTATTCAGATTCTAGACCTCCTGACGGTGTTCTTCACTCGTCAGGTCTCAGATGCCTTCAGAATCAAATTTCTCCATTTCGGGCCTGGTTTTAACCTTGGAACCCTGCAAAACACTATCTTCTGCCGGCTCATTCAAAACTGCATTCTGCCCCGGTGGTCCACCTTCTGAATGTATTTGTCCTGTATCTGGAACTAATAAAACTCCAGCCACACTGTCCATCATCTGTTTATCTGACCTCACTATCTCAACTCCTCACTCCATTTCATGTAGTTCTATTACAACTTGAGTAATTTTGTCAGATGGGTCAGGGACCCAGGACCCATTTTCCATTTGTGTCCAGCCTGCATCTTCCAGTGCACCTTGAGGAGATGAGGCAGCAGTTGGGGTAAGTGTCTCTGGTAAACCAAATTGTTCTGCACTTCATTTTCCGGTAGTTTTAACAGTAGTGTTCTTAACAGAAGTCCCAGGTATATTTTTAATTACAGAGACTTGCCTGGGACATTGTGTAAATAGTTCTAAATGTGCAGTTTCTCTCATTTTATGTTTTAAAGCATTTTTCTTTTTTTCATACCTTTCTTCATCCTCAGCCAGCATTGTCGGCAGTACAGTTCATCTCTCATCAATATCCTTCCCCAGTTGTGCAGCAGCAGCTGCAATGTCAGATTTTCCTGAGATGGTGTTTGTTTCTTCCACAAGTAATGGTGTAGCAAATTTAGACTCATGCTCATCTTCCATTGGGGTATCAGAGTCTTCTCCTGCAAGCAACCACTCCTTTTTTCAAAAGAGCAAAGTTATCCACCAGCCTCCATTCTCTCTATCGCCATCTCTTCTTCCTCCAAGTCTGTCATCTTGGAAATGTTGACTCCATGGGTGAAGCTGTAGTCAGGTCAAAATCCAAAATACCTCCAGCAGTTCCACCTCCAACCACTCTGTCATCCGCCATCTTGTTACCGCAGATAAATTGTCCCCTCTGCTCACAGGAAGCAAGGCCCCCCGCAGGCAGAGCAGGGGAATTTCCCCGGTGTACTGGCCAATTTCCACCATTCACTAAAATACTACCAACAGCTTCATTGTGTTCAATTTCAGTTAATTGCCATCTGTACCCACCCCAGGTTGGCCATGAAAAAGGGATTTCTAGTTTCAGTGGGCCTACCTGGTGAACAAAATTTAATAAATAAATATATTTTACAGGGATTATGAGTGATCTACAGGGAAATTCATGTAATTCATATATATATATATATATATATATATATATATATATATATATATTTATATGCGAACAACTTTGTTAATGCATCAGTTAGGGTTCTTCTACAATGACAAAAGTGAGGAAATTTGACATTAGGGTTCCCATGCTTTGCACTCCACTCCGACCCTTCTCCTACCAACAGGCATCAGGGTGTGCGCTGAGGTCATCGGTCCTAACTCTCACCCCATTCTCCTACACTGCACCACCTCAGCTTGTTTACACATAGGATGGGTAAGAGTTGGGACCAACAACCCCAATGCCTGTTGCTAGGGGCAGGGTGGGGGTGGGGTTCAAGGGGTGGGAACCCTAAGTCTAATTTCCTCACTTTTGTTGCTGTAGGAAAACCCTAACTGATGCATTAACAAAGTTTTTTGCATAGAATTTCCATACTTTTTAAGAAAGAATAGAAAGTAGAAAGTTACACAACTTGGTGGGAGCGCGGGGCCCCACCACTTGATTTTGTGTGACTATAGTAACAGTAAGTGCAACGCAAATGCAAGCACAATGGGTTATGCACATGGTGACGCAAACGTAAATGGTAATGCAAACAGTAATATAAATGCAAGCACAAAGTGATGCTAAAGTGAACAGTGACATAAACAGAGACACAAACAGAAGTGGTACAGAACACAACTGGTAACACACACATTCACGGTACTGCAATTGTAAATGCAAATGGTAACTGTAACAGCAACAGTAATGCCAAAGTAAACAGAAAAGCAAGCACATATGAAAATGCAAACCATAACTCGCACACTCACATAACCACAATTATAAATGCAAATGGTAACTGTAACAGCAACAATAAAGCCAACAGAGACAGAAACGCAAGCACGTATGAAATGCAAACCGTACAACGCACGGGCACAGTACCGCAATTGCAAATGCAAATGGTAATGGTAACAGCAATGATAATGCCAAACAAAATGGAAATGCAAATGCAAATGAAAACGCAAACCGTAATGTACATGGTGGCGTAGACGAGAACGGTGATGCGAACGGTTACGGAAGTGCAACTGGAAACATTAACTTTCACAGTAACTAAAGGGCACACCCTTCTTTTCCCCAGAAACTGCATTGAAAAAACACAGTGAAAACAAAGAATGTATGCATAATAATTGACTTTGGAGCAGAAAATTAGGACTTGGAATACTAAATTGGTTATATCTCAGGAACTGTACGACGTAGAAAAAAAACTAAATTTCATATGAATTATGACTTTCCTGGCTAGTTTTGTACTTAGCCCTCACTTGGGGAGGCTAAGCATTTTTGTGTCAAAAGTCCGATCTCACACCGCTTGAGATAATGGGCCCTGAAAGATTTAAATGGACGCCTCATAATGTTATCCTATGGCAAAAAGCATCAACTTCGGAGTGCCGTCACCTTGCCGCCCTGTAATACTTTTTCACCAAACCACCAAAAGCACATCTGTGGGATGTTGGCTTTTCTCCCTCCAAATTTCAGCCCAAACGACCAAACTGTTATTTTGCAGCAGTGTGGCAAAGAATTCCTGTAATGCTGCGGATGCCATAATGTTATCCTATGGGAAAAAGCGTCAACTTCGTAGTGTCGTAACTTTGCTGCCTTGTACTATTTTTAGATCAAATCACTAAAAGGCATATCTGCCGGATGTTGCCTTTCTTCCCTTCAAATTTCAAATCAAAAGGCCAAACTGTTTCCAAGACATTCAATATGAAAGATTACTAAAATTACCCTATCTATTCCATTATAAAAAATCTGGCCATCTTGTCCCTCCCTCCCGATCAAAGATGCCGATCAAAGAAACTCACAATCAAAGAATTTGCAGGCTCGTGATCAAAGAATTTGCAGGCTCATGAACAAAGATTTAAAAACATTTCAAATAAAAAAATTGAAGGAATTGTGGTAAACCACCACCATGGTTCAACAGAATGAAGTGCCCTGAGCAAAACCCACCCTCATTTGACTTCCTAGGACACCCCGGGCTGAGAAAATTGAGTTTTAAATTGGGCCATCTCATCCCTCTCTCACAATGCACAATCACGATCAAAGAACCTTATGATCAAAGAATTTGCAGTGTCATGACCAACGAATGAAAAGTTATGTAATTTACAAAATTCAAATAATTGCAGTAAACCACTGCCATGATTCATCAGAACGAAGCCCCCTGAGTAAAACTCACTCTCATTTGTCTTACTAGGACACCCCGGAGCTGAGAAAATTTATTTTTTTATCTGACCATCTTGTTCCTCACTCGCGACGCATGATCACGATCAAAGAATCTCGCGATCAAAGAATTTGCACGGTCGCAGTCAAAGAAATTGCTCACTCATGAACAAAGAGCATGGGATAAGATGGACAGATTTAAAAATAGTTTTTTGCAGCCCAGGGGTGCCCTATTAAGCCCCTGTACCCACTCAAGGAAGGGAGAGCAGTCCTCCCAGCCTCAATCTCTTCCCTCCCTCGCAAACCCCAGATGATCTGAGTCTGTTCCTGAACCCATGTTGTCAGCATTGCGCAAGGCGTGGCATACAGCACCTCAACCCTCAGCATCACCGGGCCAGTGGCAGATATTTAAAACATTAACTTTTTCTTAGTATTCATAGTGGAGGATGAAAGACCTCTGCCAGACAGTGGTCTCAAGGCATCCTCATTGGGGGTCAGGAAATTGGGTGAGTGGTGATTACAGTTCATAGGTATCATAGGTATCATAGATGTATTCAGAGCATAGCAGACTGACATCCATATTGTGTGCAATGATTTAAGTGTCTGTACCCAGTTTTACTATTTGTACCCCATTATACTATGAGAAATATAATATTTGTCCAACTTTTCCTTAAATTCATTTAGGTGCTTACTACCCACCAATTTCTCAGGAAAGGAGTTCCATAGTGCTTCCACTCTCTTGTTATACCAGTGTGCTCTGTTAATGGTCTTACATATTTCACCTTCTAATTGTAACGTGTGAGATCTTGTGCTATATGCTTGATGTTTTGTTTTAAGCCCTAAATAATCCCATAAGTCATTGTTGGTAAGTGACCTAAAAAGATGGCACATGTCACCCCTTAACCTGCAATATTCCAATGGGCGCATACCCAACTTATTGATTCTTGTCTCATAATCCAAACCTTTCAAATCTTCTGTCATTCTGGTGGATCTCCTTTGCACCTACTCCAAGGACTTGATTTCAGTTCTTCTTCCTGGTGCCCACAACTGTGTGCAATATTCAAGGTGTGCCCTCACCAGTGAAGTGTACCATGGGACCAACACCTCTCTCCTCCTACTCCTAATGTGCCTGCCAATGCTACTCATGACCCCAGTTGCTTTTCTAATGACTTGTTTCCGATGTTCTTTAAAGCTCAGATCTCTGTCTTCTAAAATGACCAGATCACTTTCTTCAGATACAACCCCAAGACTTGTATCCATTAATAGGTACTGATTTGCCCAATTAAGTTTTCCAAAATGCATAACTGAGCACCTGTTTAGGTTGAATTCCAATCTGTATTTGACTGCCCATTCTTCAGCTTTATCCAGGGCATTTTGCAACTTTTGGTTATCCTCTACATTATTTATTTTTGCTACGATGCTTGCTTCATCCGCAAACTTAGCTTAACTAGTTGTCAGGGAACAAAATGACTTTCTGCCCTAAAAGTCAATAAGACATCTGGCTTAATGGCTCACAGTACAGGTTGCCAAGGAACTGGTTTCATAGTTGGCTGTGTCATTGGCTTTACTGTTCTATGGTTTGTGGGAATTCGTTGTGGTACTGAGAGACTGGAGGTTTACAAACATGGTCCTATTTCACAATGGAAAGGCCAGAGGAGATCAGAACAACTATAGGCTGGTCAGCCTTAATTGTAAACTGGTGAGGACTCTGGTGACAGAACATATTATGTCTTCTTCTTCAATGGCTTCTCGAGCTTGGTCTTGATAATAATTCCCTGGATTGGGTCCACAGCTATCTGTCCTGTCAATTGCAAAGAGTTAAGTGGGCTGGTGCTCTGTCTAGCCTTAGACCCGTAACACATGGGGTACCACAGGGCTCTATTCTTGGGCCAATGTTGTTCTCCTGTTCATTAATGATTTACCCAGTAACTGCAGTGGTGCATCTGTGCAGCTCTGTGCAGATGATGCTATCTTCTACCAGTCCACTCCTGATGTTAATCAAATAAAGGGTGACCTTGCTTCTGACTTTTCTGACCTACAAGATTGGTTCATGCATAATCATCTCATCCTTAACACAAAAAAACCCTAAAAGTATGTTATTCTTGCACCCATCATCTCCCCCCACTCAGTATTACATCTCTGAATAGGGATACACTTGAATCTGTCCACACCTTTAAATTCCTGGGCATTACCCTCGATTCCTCACTTTCCTTTAATATCCATGCCTTCACTATACTTAAATCCCTGAACCAAAAGTTAGGTCTCCTCTATCGTATCCGTCTCTTCCTCATCTCTGCCTCTTGCCTTAAAATTGCTTCCTCATCCCTTCTCCTGCTCCTAACTTATGGTGCTCCTTTATTAGTATCAATCAATGTTATTACCCTGTCTTTACTGACTCAGGCATATCATAGAGTGGGTAGGTATGCAAGGGAGGTAAATTCCTGTTACCATCACTGTCACATCCTTTCTGCTTTAGGTTGGCTACCGTATGAATCTAAACTGAGGTATACCACCCTGAGCTTCATGCAAAAGCTGGTCCATAAATTTACCCCTCCCTGACTCAGTGAGATTGTCCACCATAGTCAAGCCCCTTGAGCTCTATGATCTGCCTCCCTTCCCCTTCTCATATGGCCTAATTTGTGGCTAGCTACTGCCCATAAATCATTCTATTTTGCAGCAGTGTCTGATTGGAATTCCCTTCCTCCTTCCATCCTGTCTTACCTCTCTCTTTCCACATTTCAATCCAATGTGCTTACCACTCTCTCTCTGCAGCTGCCACTTGCTCCTGCTTCTGGTGATGCCTAACCAGCTCCTACCCTGCTGTTTTCCTTCTGTTTCTTCCTGCATGAATCCCTACCTATGCTTCATTCCTTGCTCTCTGCCCCTTCACCCTTTGATCTTCTTTTGTGTTAAACTTGCCTCTTTCCTGTCCCAACCCAACATTTATAGTGTTCTGCATGTGTTCACTTTGTTTGACTTTGACATAGTTATGTAAAACTGTAATATTTGATGCCTAGTCTGTTATTTATTTCATGCTGCTACCATTATTGTATTTTGCTCTGCTTTATGACCATGGTTCTTTTTACTATGATATGTCGTTGCTACTGTAACTTATCTTTCTGTGAAATTGCACTGTATTGTAATTATCTTTCTGTGAAATTGCTCTGTACTGTACTTCTCTCGTTGCACTTCCGGATCGTCCCTGAAAAAGAACTGCTATTGTCTCACTGGACTTATCCAGTTAACAAAATTCAACTAAATAAAATTCAAATAAATAAATAGATTACTATTCTAGCCCACCAGAAAGTGAACAGGTTACAGGAAAGCCAGCAACATGATTTTGTAGCACAGAGGTCATATAAGACCAGACTAATACTGTTCATTGATTGGGTCACGGGGGATGGATAGAAGGCAAAGAATTGGTTTGCTTAGATTTCAGCAAAGCCTTTGTTTGGTGCCACAAAACAGGCTGCTAAAGAAGTTGGAGGACATGGGGATGAGGGTGGAGTTATTCAGTTGAGTGAGGAGGAGGATCATGGTGGGGAGACATCAGACGGAGACAGTCAATTTGCTCAAATCAGGGGACAAGTGCATCATGTGCAGGGTGCTGCATGGGTCATTCCTATCACCAGTCCTATTCAATATGTTTATAAGTGACATTAGGAGGGTATCCAAGGCAAGATGTGTTTCTCTGCAGATGGCAGACAATCATGCAGCAGGGCGGACAGTGAAGAAGGGCAGAGAAAGTTGCAAAGAGATTTCGAAAGGCTGCAGTGGTGGTAAAATATGGCATTTAAGATCCAACAGCAAGAAGTAAGAAGTAATGCACATAAGAGAGAGGACCCACATACAAATAATTGGATGCCAGGGGGTTAGGTTAGGCTAAACACTACAACTGAGATAAGGGATCTAGGTGTCATCATCATTGAACCCATCAGACAACCCAGTCAGTACAATAAAACAAGGATTCTTGGCTACATTGGGAGGGGTTTTAACAATAGAAGAAATATTTATAGTGGCACTGTAATTAGGGTTGAGTATGGTGCTTAATGTTAACCCCTAAATATGTACATTAATAACGTTGGCAGTGTTTGATGGAAAAGCGCAAATATTTGCATATGTGACCAGGCCTGCATAGTCTCAAGAGAGGGAACGTTTTGTGATGGCATTTTCCACAATTCTTTCAGGGTAGAAGCAGCCTGTGCAAAGGTAATGCTTTTCAAATGTTTTCTGAAAAAATATTAAAAATTCCAGGGTTATCAGGATTTGAAGTTTAGTTTTGGATAACCTCTTATATGGATCCAAAAATGTTTGGATCGTGATAGTGTTATTGGTTCACATCACTTAGGCATCATGGACCAAACATGCTCCTCATAAACAATATATGTTCCTCAGTTCATGATAGCTGCCATCTTGTTTCTTCATTTCAGGTACCTTAAAATATGAAAATACATATAAATGGACAGTTTGAGGGAAATCAAAAACATGAATATTGCCAAATGGAACCTCCTAAGGAAGATTCTATTTTTTTCATACATGCAGAAATAGTATTTTCAGAGTTTATGGTTGGTTTAATCCAGTTATCATTTTGATAGATTTTTTTGGTTCAAATTGAAAACTTTGCTCTTCACAAATTGAAAATGTTGGTTCACAAACCGAACATTTTGGAGCAAACTGGCAATACTGGTTTGTGAAACAAAAAAGTTGGTGGAACTAAAACGTTTGGTTTACTAGCTGAAAATTAGAGCTCACAAACCAAAATGTTTCAGTTCGACTGAAAGTAGCCCTCAGTGAGCACAGTTAATGCAAGCAGCCAGGAATGTTCTCTTGTCCACCAACAGTAATCCCCTTTGTTCTGCAGCTCCCAGTCTAAATATGTCTTCACTGACATGCCTAAGTACTCACAAAAGGGAATATGTCTTCTAGTTTGCATAGGGCCCAGAGAACTCTGCACCTATGCACCCATAGCTGCATGGAAGCACAGGGCCAAGAAGACCCTGTTCTTCTATAGACAGAAATACTCTTGTTCCTATACAACTGCATCCGTAGCTACATGGAAGCACAGGGGCCAAAGAGCCCTGTGGGTCCACGGCCCTCCAGACAGCCCCACAAATTCTTTGCATTCATAGCTGGCAGGCAGTTGGATATTTCAGCTTACACATAGACTCTTCCCTTGCCCAGAGGTCCCTGTGCATAAGCATCTATTAACTTGTGTCCTGAAGGGACCTGCTTGAATGAGAATATGATTCTACTATTTCAAACAGAAAGGAAATTCATTGCTGAAAAAGTGGCATTAATACACCAGCTAGGGTTCCAGTTAATGCCACAGAAGTAGGAAAATGTGCTGTTAGGGTTTCCAACCCTAACTCCCCAACTCACCTCAAAGTAGTAAAGGTACAAAACTATACAAACAACCACAGACAGCCATCATCAGGTAAGAAAAATAACATGAAGCTGTTTTTAGATGACACAAATGAAGTAGCACTGATGTGCTAGCTTCATGGGCTTGTATCCCCAGCAGCAGAGGCACAAACTCCACAGGGGCCTGTGTTGATGCAGCCACACCTGTGTATGTACATTGTACAATGTGCATGAGTACCTGTGGCTGCAAACGTACTGTTGCAATACAGGTAACACGGTTTCAGCAGCTGATCTAGAAGTTTTTAAGGGGGGGATAACAGATTTGTCTAGGAAGTAGTACTTTCCCTGAAAAAGTAAAATGTTACCCTTTAAAGCTCAGATTAGGTTAAAACACTTACTTTCTGCTGGCCTCAGTGGGTAGCAGGTGGTATCTCATTATATAGCTGGATCCACTAGTGAATGGTTTTCTATATGCAACTGTGCAACTGCAGGCCTCACTGGTGCATGAGCTTCTGCAGCCAGAAGTTGCTGAGTATGTCTTACACCTATGGCTAAAGAGGTGCAGGCCCCTCAGAGGCCTGCACGTCTGCATACAGAAATACTGTTGCAATGTTGATATTATGGATTTCATGCTACCTGTGCTTCTGCAGCCAGACACCAGTGCATGTTGTGCACCTGCAGCTGCATAAGTTCAGGCCCCTCTATGTAAAATTGTGTGTGTGTGTCTTAAAGTGTGGATGAATACCTGTGGCTACACAACAGCTGGCCCCATAGGTGCCTGCACTTCTTCAGACAAAAGATTTCTTGTAATGTAGTATTGTGGATATGTATCTGTGAGACAAAGAACCTCTGTGCACAAGAACTGAGGCAAGGGTTACCCCAAAGGGCATTTGGCTGGGAAGCCAAGTTTCAAAGAAATACAAAGTCACACATGCCCCCACAATGCAAAGCATCATGGGCTGCATATACAAATCACCACAGAATAATATGCTGCTTCAACTTTAAGCAGAAATGCATGGTGCCGAAAGGCATCTCACACAGTTTGCAAAGGGTGCCAACAGAAGACATAGACACATGTTTCGTCCTACCAGGACTCATCAGTATGCCTCATCTGTCTGACACCCCAGTGGAATGAACCAGCTAGCCTAAGATAGTCTATCTGGGTTATGTTGTGGTGAACCCAATTAAAACAAAAAAAATTTAAAAGACAAAGAACCTCTGTGCGCAAGCACTGAGGCAAGGGTTACCCCAAAGGGCATTTGGCTGGGAAGCCAAGTTTCAAAGAAATACAAAGTCACACATGACCCCACAATGCAAAGCATCATAGGCTGCATATGCAAATCACCACAGAATAATATGCTGGTTCAACTTTAAGCACAAATGCATGGTGCCGAAAGGCCTCTCACACAGTTTGCAAAGGGTGCCAACAGAAGACATAGACACGTGTTTCATCCTACCAGGACTCATCAGTATGCCTCATCTGTCTGGAGGCTGTGCATCTGCATACTGAAGTAGAGTTGTGATTTCAGTATCATGGATTTATATCTGCTGCCAGAAATGAGTATGTATGTATTGCATTGTGTTTATCCCAGATACAAATCCAAGAAGGTGACAGATCAGTGCTGCTGAATTTGTGTCATCTGGAAACAGTTGTATGTTGTTTGTCTTACCATGGTGAAGGCTGTCTGTGGTTGCTTGTATGGTCTTATCTTTTTACTGCTAGTGGTAGAGGTGGGGAGTTACAGTTGGGAGCTCTAACGTCACAATTCCCTACTTTTGTGGTTTTAACCTTAACCCTAACTGATGCATTTATGCATTTATTTTGCAATGAATATCTATCTATCTATCTATCTATCTATCTATCTATCTATCTATCTATCTATCTATTTGCTTTTAAAGGGATCTGCTGAAGTCTCACCTGAAATACTGTACCAAGTTCTGAATTGTGCACTTGAGAAACAACAGGGATACCTTGAGCAGCAGTGCAGATTCTATGTGAAACAGCTGGAGGTCCTAAACATGTACTCGCTGGAGGCCAGAAGGGAGATTGACAACATGATAGAGACTTACAAGTTCCTAAGGGGAGTACATAGAGTGAACAGTGAAGATCTCTTTAATAGATATATGAGGCAGTCATGTGGAGACCCAAATGAAGGCTGGTAGGTGGAAAATTCAGGATATACATGAGAGAGTTCTACTTCACTGAATGGGTGCTAAAGCCCTGGAATAGATTACTATCAGAAGTGGTTGGGAAAAGGAAAACAAACAGGTTCAGACATGGCTGGGATTCGGTAAAAGAGCTGGTGGTTCCATAATGATGAACTGGATAGGTGGGGGACTCTGGAGGGAGATGGGAGTTGTGGCATATACCTTTCAAGACATTTGGCCTTGGGGAGAGGTAAGAAGCTCCGATATGCAGACTGGATAGATCTGTGGGCTTTATCTCCTGGCAATATCTATGTTTCTGTTTGGAGATGCAACACTATATTGCACATGCAGACTAATACAGTATACTGTATATGCACTCTTGCAAACCAGTCACTTATGAAAACATTTATCTAAAAGGAACTACCCTGGAATTGAACCCAGTTACTGAAGCTTGATCTGTCAGTTAACATGTTTAGTGACATTACCTCTGTACCACAGGAACAGCAGTTCACTTTAGTGAACCATGGTAGCACACTAGATGTGTCTTGGGTTATAAAGCAAAGGACCAGGGGCCAGATTTTCAAAACTGGAAAAATTGTGCACATACAGAAACAATGTTACACAAAGGGAGGGCTTCCTTACTCACTTCAATTGTTTCTGTATGTGCTCAATTTTTAGAAAATTTGCCTTTTTCAACTTATTTCCTGAATTTATGGCAGCTTGCACATTTTTTTTGCACAGCTATGGAAAATTGCTCCCTTGGTATTACAAGAATTAGAATTATTTTCTTCTGCTTAAGGGATAAAATTAAATTCTGTCTTTCCACATAAAATGTGGTACTGTAAATATTCTTGTGCAAAACTGAAAAATTTTGCGCGGTGAAATATTTTGCATAATTCATACATTTTGAGAAATATTTCACCATGCAAAATGTGAAATTTCATGTGCGGATGAGAGTGAAACTTCATCCCCCGAGCAGGCAAAATTTGTTTCGCTGGTGAAATTTAATCACCTGTGGGCAAAATTTCACAATGTGATCATGGACCACTGACCCAAAATATTAATACAATTTTCTCCCTGGTGTCTAGTGCTCCCCCCCATGGCTGATCACTGGCCCAAATTAGTAAAGACCCCCCCCAAGTTAACTCATCATCCCCTCATCACCCAGACCCCCAATCCTTAATTAAATGCCCACTCCCTGGTGCCTACTGGACTCACACCCCCACCCTGTCATCAGCACTCACCCAGTTCCCCCCTGTACCCCAGTTTGGCCACCAGCACAGCCCTCCACTCACCTCCATGGCTGGCAGCCTGACTGACCACTTCAGTGAATGAGCATGTACTTGTACTAGCATGTGCTCATTCACTGAAGCTTAGGCGGGCTGCTGGCAATGAAGGAGAGTGGAGGGTTGTGCTGGTGTCCCAATCAAGGTATGGGGGGAGCTGGGTGGGTGCTGATGACAGGGTGGTGGGGTGGAGGGTCAACTAGACACCAGGGACTGGGCATTTAATTAAGGGTTGGGGGTCCAGGGGATGGGGGATGATGAGTTAACTGTGGGGGTTCTATACTAACTTGGGCTGGTGGTCAGCCGGGGGAGCACTAGACACCAGGGAGAAAATTGTATTGAAAATATGGGCCAGTGATCGGCTGGGTGGAGACCACTAGATACCAGGGGATATATAATTGGGCAAGATTTGTGGTGGGCAAAATTGCAGGTGAAATTTCACCACAATTTCACAAAATGTTTTGTGTGGCAAAATTGCTGATTTTGCTGCAATTTCACCATCAAAATTTTGTTTTGCTGCATCTCTAACTGTAAATATCATTTCACAAGTACAGAGATATTTCCTTATAGCAGGAGGTTGCACACAGTGGGCTGGATA
Organism: Neoceratodus forsteri; assembly: GCA_016271365.2. NCBI lineage: Eukaryota > Metazoa > Chordata > Ceratodontiformes > Ceratodontidae > Neoceratodus > Neoceratodus forsteri. The sequence goes on from CM057459.1 coordinate 898,824,429, forward strand.
TTAAAATGATAAGAATTGTCACAAGCCTCAGCTGCACCAAAGATATGGCATACTGGGCTTGAAGCAATCTAAAGAGATTTTCTATTCTTTCCATCAAAGTGACACTCACTATACTGTCTTTTTGAAGTTTATCAAGCATTAGAACCTGGGCCCCTTTACTTGCATCTTTGGCCCGAGGTTTGGTGCAAGTTGCCCTAAATCGAGTGGATTGTGGCATCTGAATGCATGATTATAAAATTTAGTGCAGTTGCGGCAGTCATCAATGCATCTATGATAGGGTTTAATGCAGGGCTGAATGCAAGCCCTGCATCAACCTCCTAAAATCAGGCCCAGGGATTAATTCTAAGGCCATGTGAGGCACTTTGAAAATTAGGCTCCAGACCAAGGTTCTACTGATAACAGGGACCTATACCTTTATGCAATTGCTTTTTTCCAGTTGGAACTTCATTTGAAAAGTGATCTATGGCAGCATTGTGTTAGAATACTAAATATACAGAGAAGTGACTTAGTTATGATGAAGACTAAGTCCAGAAAATGCTGCGCCTGAGGCAGGTCTGCCTCAAAGGCATCTCTGGTTGCTGTTTTCTGCCTCCTGCAAACCAGTTAAGCTCTCATTAAAGCCAATACAGTACAGTGCACAGAACAAATGTATCCATTCATTTCTACTATCATTAATGTCAAATATTTTATTGTTGTTCATATACTGTCATGTACTAGACTTTAATGTATTTGCTTACTGTTTGTATTATTGTATGTGTCCCTGGTTTGGATGAAAACATACCTTTCTTTTGCCCTCTCACATGGTAAAATAAATGAAATAAAAAGCATAATATGCTTCACAATAAAAGAAAACACAATACCCACACAACTACTGTACACATACAAACCAATCTGCTTTACAGTACATGAAAAAATATATATGTGACATGAAAACAACTAAAGTACACATGCAAACAAATATACTACACACACAGACACATACTTTATACAGTACTTCATCCAAACTAAAATACTTCACACACAAACTAATACAGAAAGTACACATACAAAACATTCATCTGTACTTGAAAAAATGCACCATGTTATTCACAAATACAGAAGGCATACAACCAATACAGTAAAGATGCATGCATTCTGCTTCACAAGTACAACAATATGCTTCACATGATAGACCAATACAGTTCACCCCTACAGATACACACACTAAAGATGTATACCAATATAGTACACTGATGCCCAAACCATGTGTTATACAAGCAATCCAATAAGATTTGTCTTACCCATTATGTATTCAGTGAATGATCAGCACAGCTCATTTTAATTTTACCGAGTTTGGCACTTCATAATGATATGCTGTGGAATGATTCTAGACTATGCTCTGTCTCTTGTTATTCATCTCAGTGCAATAACCATTGGATCTCACTACACTAATTGGTTCACAGTGTGAGATTAGGCTGGATATGTGCAGAAGTCTAATACTGTCAAAACTAGTAAAGCCTAATTGGTCTGAAAACTTCATTTTGCCTGATGTATGGAGTACAGCAAAGTCATTGTTCAGTAAGAATTTACATTCATTTGAATAATGCAAATCAGAAAGCTTTAAGTGGATATTGTTAAATTATCAAGTTATATCTTGCTTGATTGCAGAAAGTTGACATAAAGGAGGATTAAGTATTGCTGCACCAAATAATCTATGTTACATATTAACAGACGCTGTTTTTTAGGTTTCCACAAAAAAAAGTTTTAAGTTTTGTTGCTATAACAACTCTGGACTGTACTGTAAGAAGAAGGTTTTGCAGTTTACTTGAATTCTATTTTTCATTAGAAACAGTTTATTATATTTAAAACTGTCAACATCTGAATAATTCATTATCTCCTTTATTGTTATTATGCAACATTTTTTTCATAATCATGCACTGATCAAAATGTCTGCCATTTGTCAGGTGAGAAACCAATACAATGTATATTAAACCTAGGCAAGAATCAATCATCTGTACTCAAAGCATCTGTAAGAACAGTTTTAACACTAAAACAGGTGTAACTTAATGCATGCCATTTCAAATATGTTTTCTATATTTGTTTGCTGCCATTCTCTATTCTTAATAATGTCACAGTGACCACATATTGTTCTCTGCCAGGAAGGGGAAAATACAGCTGTCTGTGCAAGAAATACCAATAGCATTACATGGCTTGGTGGCCAGAAGTTATCTTGAATGGTATTGGCCCAAGGTCTGAATATCTGAGTCTGTCTCCCAAAAAATATTTCCTGATTGCAGTGGAGGGTGCTGTCACAGAAGTGCAGGGTTAGGTATTCGAATCTCAACATTTAGGTAACTGTAACATGGAATACAAAAATGTTTGAACCATTTGCATTTCTGCTTAAGTAGATTTGTTTTAGTTTCATTATAGCTGTGGTTCTACATAGAAGACTAAAGTATGCAAGATACTGTATGTAGTATCAAGTAAAGCATGGCTAGAGAAAGAATGAACAGTTTTAATTACATTTAGAGGTGGGAGAAGTGCTTAAAATTTGCTATGTGTAGTATTTAGTGTAGAACCTGAATTTCACGTAATATTCCGAAAAGAGCAGCAAATAACTTTGCATCTCGAAGTAACGTAAAGTTCCCATTGTTCTCTATGGACTTCACATTACTTTGCCTTTTGTTTTGCTCTTTAAGGCAAATTTTGTAGTGATTCATTGGAATGTAAGGTCATTAGGGCTCTGTCTTGTTTTGTACAGTCTCAGTTCAGCATAGTGTGTGTAGTGGATAGTTGGAGACAGGTTGCTCTTAGAGCTCTGAGAATCAGACCATCGAAAAATCTTAAAAAATGCATTTTTGCCACACAAGTTAGTGTCATAATTTAGTACGTTGATTGTAGTAAACCCTTGTATGTTTATATCATTTAGCATTTATTGATTTTGTGTGAATACTTTATGTTAACTTAGTACATTCAGTCTCTGTACTGACAGATGCTGTAGAAGTGTACTTCAGGGGAGGGGCGGATCTGTGGTGTAGGAGAGAGATTAATGAGAAAGGCAGTTTTTCCAACTGTTGTTGGCTAGTGTTTAATTATTTGTGTTTTCAGGTACACACAGTACAACTTTACTTCATTTTTTTATAAGTTTTTTCTGTTTGCTGAGCATTTTTTCAGACATTTTAAGACTGTCTGTGTTGTAGTTTACTGAAAAGTTAAAGTTTCTCTGCCTGACCTTTAATCTGTGTGTGTGGTGTCAATTGATACACATTTTATTGCAGCACCACAATAGCAGTACTCTGAATTTATCATCCTGTCTGCAATACCTATTTATTTAGGTCCAGGATACTCATCTCAAGAGCAGGCACATGGCACTGTTGACTCGGCACCAGAGGAGAGCTAATGTCGTAGAGGGCATTCACCCTCATCCACCTAGTGAGCATGGTAACCCCTTCTTTCAGTGTAAGTAGCCATGTTGAAAAGTGATAAAATAACACCGGCGGATTACTACAGGCATGAGGAGGAGGATTTTGAATGATCAAGTAGTGGTCAGAGTAGCAGTGGTGGTCCATGTAGTAATTCTACTACATCAACCCCTGGCTTAAAACAGGGAAAATAACTGTTTTTTTTGACTTGTCACCTGTGCACCCATCATCACACATCAAAGGGACCCCATCCATGTCAGATTGCAGAAGAGAGCCATTTTGCATGCCAAGTGCAAAACACCAAACAATGCAGCCAACGTTGCACAGCCTTTTTGTGCAGAACAGGAAATACTCACCAAATCATGTGGTTGCATGTGAACTCAATGCTGCCATAGCAGAAATGCTGGCAATTGACCTTTTGCTGTTCTCCTTTGTGGAGAATGTGGGATTCCAGTGCTTTGCAGCACACACATGTCCTAAATGGAAGATCCCGTCTAGGACATGCTTTTCCACCCGTGCTGGTCCTGAGTTATAGTGGATGCTGACAGAGTCTGTAAGTCATGCCCGTCAACATTCCACAACACCTTACATTCACTTAAGCATGGATATGTGGACAAGTGGCAAAATGGTGGGTAGTTCCTATCTGTGTATTAATGCACTTTGGGCACAGCTACCTCAGGTTGTCTGTGATGGTGGGATGGTAAAGCAGTGTAATAAGTCAGACTGTGGTGGTAGCAGCCTTCATGGCATTAGACAGCATGCCACCTTTGCAATGTGTAGTGTAGCAGGGTTGCATAGGAGGTGAAAATGTGCTACTGACAGAAACTGATGAGTGGCTGAACCCCTGTCCCTAAAATCTGGCTTCATAACTAGTGATAATGGATCAAATGTTGTTAAATGTATCAGCAATGGTTGCTTTGTGAGGGTTACCTGCATGGCACACTGTTTAAATCTTGTGGTACAGGAGTTTCTGCAGTGCCTGGAAATAAAGCAAATGCTGAATGTTGCACACCGCATCTCTGCCCACTTTGCATGCTCTGGAAAGGCCCGTGACCAACTTAGGCAGCTGCAGATTCAAAGCAGCCTCCCTCAGCACCACCTCAAGCTTGAAGTTGTCATGATATGGAGCTCAACACTTTACATGGCAGAGCAGTTGTATGAGCAATATAAAGCCATCCCCAAGTACCTAGTTATGCACACTAGCTGTGACAGTTCAGAAGCCTCAGTGTCTATGACAACTGAACAATGGCGACTCACGGACTCAGTAATATTCATTTTGAGGCCGTTTCAACATGCCATGCAGGCAGTGAGTGGTGACACTGCATCTGTGAGTTAAGTCATTCCACTGATCCGGGTGCTGAGGAAGACTTTGTTGAATCTGCAGCCTAGCCTTGATGTGGCCGGAAATAGGTAAAGCTGTGTATTATTGAAACACATGATTACAATATTAGATAGCAATCGACACATCACCACTATTCAGCAATCTCCAGAATTTGGAATAGCCATAATGCTGGACCCACACTACAAATGTGGCATTGCATTCATACTGGAGGGAGGGCATGATCAGGTTCAAAATCTGACTGGACAGCTGGTCTGATTGGTTCATGGAGCACAGAAGTCACATACAAAGTTCTGCAAACCACAGCATAACAAGGCTGAAGGTCATTGTGGACCAAATACATCCAGTAAGGTGGCTGAGGGGCAAGGGTTGGTGTCAGCTGTACAGTTGTCCATTAATTCACTTTGAGGTGCCTTGTCCAAATTTAGAATTTGTGACCTAGATGAATCTTGTTAACAGGTGGTTGATTCATCAGGAATGCATGCATCACAGACTATGGTTGAGGCCTATTTGACAGAAAACAGGCATCTGACAATATTGGACAATCCTTTGGTGTACTGGAGTGGCAAGATGAATGAGTGGTCAGTGCTGACATCAGTAGCACTGAAATACTTGACCTGCCCATCCTCCAATGTAAGTAAGGAGAGCGTATTTAGTTCTGCATGGGCCTTAGTGCATGACCATCATACTAACCTATCACCTACAATTGTCAGCATGCTGACATTTATCAAAATGAATGAAGGATACATACCAAGTAGGACAACTATATCTATGTCTGCACCAGTCACGATGATGGTTGTGCTGATAATGCAGGCAAAGCAAACCATCCTGGTGGCAGTGTCAAATGGTGTACCATTGAGGCTGATGATGCAGTCTAACATACTAACATACTAAAATGCCAGCAGAATAGGCCTACCAGTCTTTCGTGTCTGCTCGTTTGGTCAGCCCCCACCCTGGGCGCTGACCTTGCTGCCCGCCTCACCTTCTCTGGCTTCTCACTTCCCAGTTCTGGATATTCTTGCTGCATTGGATTTTGCTTCCAGAACCCTTCCCCTGTACCTGTCCCACCCCCTCTTGAACCCCTCCACTGCCTCTGCCTCCACTAGCCCCCTAGGCAGTGCATTCTATGGCTCCACCACCCGCTCAGTGAAGTAGCACCTCCTCCTTTCTCCCCTGAATCTTCCCCCCTCCAGCTTCCACCCATGCCCTCTAGTGGCCCCCTCCTCCTTCCTTCGAAGCACCCTGACTGTTCCTCCCCTATTTACCCTCTTCATGTACCTGAAGACCTCTATCATCTCCCCCAGTCCCTTCTCTCTTCCAATGTGTACATATTTAGCTCTTCAAGCCTCTCTTCATAGGTCCTGTCCCCCAAGCCCCAAATCATTTTGGTTGCCCTCCTCTGGACCCTCTCCAGGAGTTTAATGTCCCTCTTTAAGTGTGGCCTCCAAAACTGCACGCAGTACTCAACGTGCGGCCTCACCAAGCAGTTATACAGAGGGAGTATCACTTCCCTCCTTCTGGAAGTGATCCCCCTAGCGATGCATCCCAGCATCCTGTTGGCCTTGGCTGCTGCCCTCCTACAAGTCTCAGAGTTGTTCATCTTGACATCCACCACCACCCCCAGGTCCCTCTCAGCCATCGAGACTTGTAGCATTTCCCCCCCAGGATGTACACTTGGCCCAGGTTTCTGGCCCCCAGATGGAGTACCTTGCATTTCCCTGCATTGAACCTCAGCTTCCACTTTCTAGACCATCTTTCCAGAGCCTCCAGGTCCCCCTGAAGGGCCACCCTCCCCTCCTCCCCGTCCACCTCCACCCCCAGTTTTGAGTCATCTGCAAAGAAACTCATCTCACTCCTGATTCCTGTCCTTATGTCAGAGACGTAGGTATTGAACAAGAGGGGCCCAAGGGCTGATCCCTGTGGAATCCCACTAATGACCCTCCTTGGGGATGAGACTATCCCACCAACTACGACCCTCTGGGTCCGGTCCTGGAGCCAATTGCCTATCCATCTGATCATCTGGTTCCCCACCCCCATTTCTCCCAGCTTATCCAACAGGCCCACATGAGTAGCAGAGTCAAATGCCTTGCTAAAGTCTAGAAAGAGGAAATCCACTGGTCTACCCAGGTCCAAGGCACTCGTCACCCAGTCATAGAACTCAACAAGGTTTGTCTGACACTATTTCCCCAGGATGAATCCATGCTGTCTATCATCCAGGCACCCTGACTTTTCCAGGTCCCCCCCTAGCCTCTCCTTGACAATGCCCTCCATCACCTTGCCCACCACCACCAATGTCAGGCTGACAGGCCTGTAGTTCCCTGCCACCACCCTTGATCCCCCCTTGTGGATAGGCACTATATGCGCCACCTTCCAGTCCTGGGGCACCCACTCTGTCCTCAGAGAGATGGTGAAAAGCTCTGCCAGGGGTTTTGACAAGACATCCGCAAGTTCCTTCAGCACTCTGGGATGTAATTTATCCAGCTCCAGTGCTTTCTCCATCTTAGGGGAGCTGAGGGCTTCCCTCACTCTCTCTGCTGTGATTTCCACTTCGGGTACCTCTTCTCCCTGCTTAGCCCTCCCCCCTCCTGCCAGTGATGCCTCCCCTCTCCCCAGACCTGCCAATCGGTAAGGGTCCCCCCTCCTCAGTATCTCTGTCTCCTCCCATGTATGATGCAGCACCCCCATTTTCCTTGGTGAAAACTGAGGTGAAGTATTCATTTAGTACCTCACCCTGCTCCCCCGGGTCTTGTGCCCATCTCTCCCGATTTAATCCTGCTAATCTGCCCCTTCACCCTTCATTTTTCCCCAATGTATCTAAAGAACCCCTTGTTCCCTCTCCTAATTTCCCTGGCCAGGTTCTGCTCCTTCCTTGCCTTAGCCACCCTCACCACCCTAGTGGCCCTTCTAGCCATCAGCTCATACTCCCCTTGATCCCTTTCACTCCTTGTGCACTTGAATTGTTTATAGGCTGCCTTCTTTCCCCACACCACCTCCTGGACCTCCCTGGTCCACCAGCAGGGTTTTTGGGCCCTACCGCATTTTTGTCTTACTCTTGCACAGGTGCTGGTAGCATCCTGCACTCCTCTCCTGATGATTTCCCACCTACTATCAGCGTCCATGTCTGACCCAATCACATCCACATGCTCCTTAAGGATACTTCCCATTTCCTTAAAATCCGTTCCCCTGAAGTCAGTTACCTCCGTCTTTGTGCAGCCTTCTAGCCTTCCTAGGTCCAGGCAGAACCAGACCATGGCATGGTCACTCCCCGCCAGTGGGTCTCTTACCTCCAGGCCCCCAATCTGATCACTGTCTGCCAGGACCACATCCAGTACCCGCACCTCCCTGGTCGGTTCCCCCACCTGCTGAGTTAGGCATGCGTCTTGAAAGACATCCAACAACCTCTGTTCTCTGGTCACAGAGGATGTCATGGAAAATGAATTTCCAAATGGGTACAGCTCCAGCATTGAGGATTGCGAGGGCTGCTTCCTCCTTGATGATGATGAGGAGGATGTTGATGGGCGGGCATAATGGCAAAATTACCTGGGTGAAGGCTGTTGCAGTTCCATAATGTTACCATTTTGTTACGTTAAGAAATGAGAAACAGTGACCTTGACTATCACATGACAATTGACAAATAATGACATGTTGTTTTATTTTGAATTCCCCTTTCTTGGTTTTGAGGGTATAGTTCACAGAATGTGTGCAGTCATTATTACCCATAGTCCTCTAAACACAAATGTAACTTGTAGCCACTTAAATCCTGCTGATTGAATGACAGATATCCTTCTGACACTGAAAAACAGTTAAAGCACCACAGCCAGCCACCCTGCTTCTTGCGAGACACACAGAGACATTGTACTTGTGCCCAAGCTATGAACCCTCATCCAGCCACAGCCACCCAGCTTCTTGAGTGTGAGAGAGAGAGAGAAAGAGAGACATTGTACCTATGCCCAAGCTATGAACCTTCAGCCAGCCACAGTCACCCTGCTTCTTGAGAGTGTGAGAAAGAGACATTGTACATGTGCCTAATCTATGAACCCACAGCCAGCTACAGCCACCCTGCTTCTTATCACTAATTTACAGTAGGTATGTGCTAATATCATGTACTATGGTTTTGACTTGAACTGTGGTGTGAATAACTAATTCACTGTTTTAAAGATGCCATTGTCACCAAATACAGGCAACTGATTTTCATTTTGTTTTCACAGGTTACAGACTGTGTAAACGTGCGTGACTACAGTACTCCCACCACCTAAAGGATAACATCTACAGGTAAGTATCACTTTTATTTCCTCTTTCATTTATTGTTTAAATTTTTTCCCCCAGTGTAAAGCATTCAACAGCGATGACATACAGGCCATAAAATATATTTTTTCTTCATAAATTGAACAGGCATACTTCAGTATGCCAGGGTTGCACAACATGTTATCCTAGTCCCGAAAACACGTGATGTAATGTAACTAAGACAGTGGGCCAGTGCGTGTTACTCACTAAACATGTTCATTTTTTTTAAGGGCTTTACTAATAGCTTTGTATTTTAAGCTGGATAAGGGGTTTACTAATTGCTTGGTATTTTAATCTGGATATAACAGAAGACAGGAACAGCCATGCTGGGAACTGAATGTAGTCATGCAATGAACTCCTAATAATTTCTTCTTCATCTGTTTTCAAGTAACACTGAGGTGCTGTGGACTTCCAGTCTAAAGACAGACAACAGTAAGGATACTCTGAAGACCTGGAAAGAAGACAAACACATTAATGAAACTTGTTTTCAAATGATGACTTCTACCTCCACCTCCCACCCCCCAAAAAATAAATAAATAAATACTTACCTTACATGGCTTGACAGTTTCCATATGACCAAAGTCATCAACCATCCAAGTGTGCCTATAACCTGAGAATAAAAAGTAATCAGAAATGATTCTATTTCAGTGAACCACAGCAGTAACCCACCACACACCGAATAAAAATTAAATGTTTCAGGACTACATTAGGTGTTGGACTTGTAGCATATGTCTGGCATGTGGATGTGATCATCATACACACCAAGTTAAAGTGGAAACATTCCATATGTATTATGATGATTCCCTGAAAAGGAAGAACATGATGGACTGCTTACAACACAGAACAAGATTCAATAGAAATTAAATGGCTGTGTCTATGTCAAAAAAAAAGTACAGTGAGGTGAACAATAACTCACCCTTGTGGTATGGAGGCACACACAAAGGACAGCATGTATCAGTGATGCAGCAGGCATCACGCAGACAATGCTGTCACTTGGGACACCAAGACACATTTCTGGCCTTATTCTTCATCTGGAATTTTCATGAAATTAAAGCAGTGGGACAACAGCAGTAGCAGCAATTGGCATCACCAGGCAATGCTCTCACTTGGGACACTGTGATGAATTTCTGGATTTATTCCTCTTCTGGACTTTTCATGAAATTAAAGTAGTAGGATAACAGCAGCAAAGCTGGCTTCACCAGGTGATGCTCTCACTTGGGACACTGTGATGCATTTCTGGAATATTCTTCATCTAGACTTTTCTTGAAATTAAAGCAGTGGGACAACAGCAGTAGCAGCAACTAGCTTTACCAGGCTATGCTCTCACTTGGGACTATGATGCATTTCTGGCCTTATTCTTCATCTGGGCTTTTCATGAAATTAAAGCAGCGGGGCAACAGCAGCAGCAGCAACTGGCGTCACCAGGCAATGCTCTCACTTGGGACACTGTGATGCATTTCTGGCATTATTCTTCATCTGGACTTTTCAAGAAATTAAAACAGTGGGACATTCATAAGATAGAACATTTGTGAGGGGCATGGTAGGTGATTTAATGATATTGTGACTATTGCACTGCTGCTTTAATCAAATGAAAGGAAAAAAGTCATAATTCTTATCTAAATCACACCTTTTACAAATGTATCACACCACCATTATGCTTTCCACAATAGAAAGGCAGTTTCTAAGAGTTCTCACTTACTTTCATTTGTTTTTTGGATGTCATAATGTCTTCAAAATTGTGATCCTGTGTGCTTTCACTACAGGTGACACTGTGGTGACGTACTGCTCATGTCAATAACAGTGTATTGCAGCATGCATTATAGTGCAGCAAATTCAAAGGAAATGAAAGCATGTAGCATCCAAAAAGTTGGTGACCATGGGAATTTGAATAAATAAAATTAAGAAAGTGATAAGAAAAAAATTGTTTCTGTTGTAGAAACCATAATAAGGGGTGGAACATTAGTGGGAGCTGGAGATTTATAATAATGAGCGTCGAAGAAATCCTTATTAATTTCATGAACATTTTTTCAAGGCATTATTATTCACATTGGGACACTAATTGCTAAATGATGTATACTATAAGCTGACAACATGCAGAAGATAGAAAATTATGGGGGGTTGCCATGGTAGGTGACTTTATGGTCTTTTGATTGTAGTTATTGTTTGTATGTATACTGTAAAACTTTAACACAGTAAACAGTATCAAAAAGTATTACAGCCTGACAATGAAAGCATCAGTGCAAGAATGTGGTTACAATTTTGACTGATACTTTTTTATTCTATTTTACATTGCCGCCTAATCTAATAACTTATGTATATGAATGATGCTCTTCTTTCAACAATGTAAGTATGCAGCACTACATTTTTTTAAGAATGGTAAGTAATAAACATAGCTCTCATTTTAATCAGCCTTGCACCAGGTTTGGATCAATATTCTCAAATGCTTTTGGACAGCAACTATTTAAATTCAGTTCTGTTGTTACTACAATTAAGTCGCGTACAGCAGACACTGCTACATGACATAATGGAACAGTATCTGTTCAAAAACAGCTGGGAATACTGATGAAAACCAGTTCACAGTAACATTACAATGAGCACTACTTTTATTATTTCTCATTTTAAAAAAAATGGAGTAATGCAAAATAACATAAATCATGGAAAGAAGGGTAGCATATGTATACACAAGATAACAATAGAAGAAGAGGTTTTTTTTTTACCTGTAGGGCCATAAGAATCTGGAATCAGCTACCAGAGGAAGTGGTAGAAGCTAAAACTCTAAAAGAATTTAAAAAGAGATTAGACACATACCTATTGGACATCAGGTTATAAAGCCCCGCATTAGCTGGGAGGCAGATTTTATGGGCATGTAACCTTCTCCTGTCTAGTTAATCTAGTATGAAACCTAGTATGAATGTAAAACAAAAAAAAAATTATCAGTCAAAATTGTAACTGCATTCTTGCACTGATGCTGTAATTGTCATTCTGTCTTACTTTTTGGTTACTGTTTAATGTGTTACATATATTTTCATATTATACATACCCACAACAACTACAATCAAAATACCATAAAGTCATCTACCATGACAATGAACCACCCACCATCATTTACTATATTAGGAATGTGGCTGGATTATACTGATATCTTGGTACATCATTCAGCATGCGTTATTAGTGTCCACATGTGAAGAATAATCCCCTGAAAAAAATGTTTAGAAAAGTAACAAGTATTTTAGTAGTTGTTATTTAACTTAGTTTACTTTTTACATGACCAAGGGTCAGCAAAATGGCAGATGCTGCATACTTTCATTACAGGTGAAACTGTGGTGGCACAATTTATGCTGCAATAAAGGTGTCTTGAAGAGGGCGTTTGAGCACCATAATTTCAAATGAAATTAAGGAACGCAGTGTCTGCCCATATGGAAAATAAATATATTTTGAACATATGTTGTAAAATATATTTGAAATAGATTTTAAATGTCATCCATAAATAAATTTTTATAGTAGTTTCCAAATAAATGCATTATATCTCAAATTGGCTGGTTTTGAAATATTTATGATACATCTAATGCATATATTTCAGATATAAATTAGATACTATTTTTGTGTGTTTCATAGAAATATCTTGTTAATATTCTGTGAATTTTTATTCTCCCATATGGAAAAGAAATATACTTTAGATATATTTATAAAAATGTATTTTAAATACATGTTTGATCATGTCTGAAATATATCTATATATCTCAATTTGATTGGTTTTGACATATCTGATTATTTACTTAATATATGTGATAGATATATTTAAGATATATCATAAATGTATTTCCATGATATATTTATTATAGGTGCATGGTATATATTTTACATATCTGCTTATATATTTTGAATATTTAATATACTTGTTATGTAGTTGAAATATATCTAAAATATTTTTTTAAATATATGCACTGTAAAAATAACCAAACAATTGATTAATCTTGATATCATGTACAGTATTCTTAACTGTGCATGTGGAATTCCTTTTATTAGCAACCATTTAAATAACTATAGTACATTTATCATTTAACGATGCACTATTACTACAGATTTACAGATTACACATTTATACTTACAACTAGAACTTACCTCTTGATCTCATTATTATGTGAGACTCAAATTGGTATTTATACCACCCCTGCTTGGTTCCTTTTTATGTTGGGGTGAGTTCCAGTATGTTGTTGTTTTTCACTCTTTACCTGTCCCTCTGTTCTGTAACCTAATGCTGTCAATTCAAAACTATTTTAAAAATAGTAATTACCATGCTTTTGGTTGTGAAACTGTACTTTTGAAATATGCAAATTAGTTGTGCAAATCTGTACACAGTACCATAGTAAGCATTTGCAAAAATATATTTGACATTTATACAAACATATGTTCTGCATATATTCTACACATACTGTGCCTTGCAAGCAAACAAGATTCATATTTTACTTACAGTAGAAGTTAGGCACACATGCACACCGGATCAGAAGCTCCAGAAGATACTTCTTGGATTTTCCATCACAAAATTTATTTGTACAGTAAAGGAAAATTATGAAACTAAAGCCAAAAGTAGCAATAGTGAAAAAAAACAGACATTCTGCACAGAACCAGTATTGCATATTGTTCTTGGAAAAGCATGAGAACAGCATGAAATGCCAGTCCTGCGAGGAGGTCTGACTTTTACTATTGCTACTTTTGGCTTTGGTTTTATAACATTTTATATATTTACAGAATGTATTCAATTTATATTTTAAAAGTATATATAATATATATTCCTGTCCTATTTATAAACTATAAAAGATAGTTATTTGATATGTAAAACATATATCTAAACTGTATTATCAGTATATATTCTATGCAAAAAACTTCCTTTATGCATCAGTTAGGATTCTTCTCTACAGTGACAAAAGTGAGGAAATTCCCCATTAGGGTTCCCACCCATTGAACCCCACCCCCAACCCCTCCCCTACCAACAGGCATTGGAGTGTGTGTTGGGGCCGTCAACCCTAACTCTCACCCCATCCCATGTGTAAACAATTTGAGGTGGTGCAGTGTGAAGAATGGGATGAGTATTAGGGCTGATGAACCCAACGCACACCCTGATGCCTGTTGGTGGGGGCGGGGTTGAGGTGGGGTTCAACGGGTAGGAACCCTAATGGTGAATTTCCTCACTTTTGTCACTGTAGAAGAACTCTAACTGATGCATTAACAAAGTTTCTTTGCATAGACTGTCCTTACTTTTTAAGAAAGAATAGAAAAGTAGAAAGTTGTGCAAGTTGTACATGTCGGGCCACATTACATACACAAAGACTAAAAAGTATATTAACAACAGCAAGGCCAGCCACCAAACAAATGTTAATCTAGTAGAGCAATAGAAAACGCTGTCTACAAAATGTAAACTGTGCCCACAATATCTCCACAAAAAATATATTGTCTGACACGTAAACACTGATATTGACATCTACAGGACATGCCATCAACTACCTCCAAATTTCAAGTAAAAAGACCAAACTGTGTCCGAGATATAACATGTCAAAATTTGAAATTTTCATTCATCAGAGTGGCATGGTTCCACACCTGTAGACATTTAACACACACAACAACTGAAAACTACATCCATGGCATTAAGGCTAGGCACTCTATCAATTTCAAGCCACCAGCACAATCCAAAACACTGACTGCAACACATAAAGTGCATCACGTAATATCTTCACAAAATTACATTTCTCCGACATGTAAACACCATAATTCACATCTACAGGACATGCCATAAACACCCTCTTATTTTCAAGTAGAAAGACCAAACCATTTCCGAGATATTCAATCTTAAACATTGGTAAAATTTCCCTATCTATTCCATTATAAAAAATATGGCCATCTTGTCCCCCTCCTCGTGATCAAAGATGGCGATCAAAGAATCTGTAGGCTCGCAATCAAAGAATTTGCAGGCTCACAAACAAAGAATAAAAAATGCTATAAATCAAAAAATAGAAGTAATTGCGGTAAACCACCGCCATGGTTTGACAGAATGAAGCCCCCTGAGCAAAATCCACCCTCATTTGACTTCCAAGGGTACCCCTGTGCTGAGAAAATTGATTTTTTGATCTGGCCATCTCATCGCTTGCTTGCGTGATGCATGATCACAATCAAAGAATCTCGTGATCAAAGAATTTGCAGGCTCGTGATCAAAGAAATTGCATGCTCATCAACAAAGAGTGACGGACAAGATGGCCAGATTAAAAAAAACAATATTCTCAGCCCAGGGGTGCCCCAGAAAGTTAAATGAGGGTGGGTTGTGCTCAGAGGGCTTCATTCTGCCCCATCTGAATAAAATACATCATGTTTTCAATATCCCTGGTAGTCTTTTGTCTCCCCCAATGTGTATCAAAAGAATAATGTTTTGCATTTCCCTGATAGTCTAGCAGTCCCCCAATGTGTAATTAATAAAATAATGCTTTGTATATCCCTGGTAGTCTAGCGGCCCCCCAATCTGTATAAAATTAATGTTGCTGTTCATATCCCTGGTAGTCTAGCAGCCCCCCCATCATGATAAAATAGATTATGATCTGTCATTTCCTGGTAGTCTAGTGGCCCCCCACACCACCACCCAACCATGCCATCCCACCCAGCAGCCCCCTCACCCTTCCCAGCTGCGACTGACACAGCCTACCTTCAACCTCCATGGCCAGCCATCAACTGTATGTATTAGCAGTGCTAATGCAAAGAGGTACGCAGAAATAATTTCTCAGTGCCTCTTTGCATTAGCGCTCCTCATGCACAGAGTCAGTGGCTGGCCGTGGAGGTGAGACGTGGGCTGTGCCAGTCACCAGCTGGGGAAGGGTGTGTGCTGTGTGGGCTGGCATGGCTAGGTGGGGGCCACTAGACTACCAGGAAATTATAGAGGTGAGGCAGGGGGATTGGTGGACAAGTGAAGGATAGCAGCACTCAGCATTGTTTATGTTGTTCCTTATTTTGGAAGCATCAAAGCCAGCTGTAAGTAAAAATAATGTTGGATTACAGTACTTTGCAAGCTAGTCTTTCAGCAGGAGAGCAGTTAGGGGAGCAGGTTAGGGGAGCGGGTTAGGGAGTTGGGTGACCTAGCAAGCAATTACAAAATTAACAGCCACTGGCAGCAGTTGCTCAAGCTTCTTGTTAGTTCAAGGTACAGTACAATGCATATGGAGGGATGGGAGTGCAGGGCCCAGAGCGCCCTGCACTCCCACAGAAAAATAAGAATATGATTATACTATGTGAAAAAGTAAGGAATTTCATTGCAAATAACTTTGTTAATGCATCAGTTAGGGTTGTTACTAAAGCAACAAAAGAATGGAAATGTTGCATTAGGTTTTCCAACTTTAACACCCCACCCCCACCCAGCACACAACGGCAAGTGTTGGGAGTGTCCCTTGGGGTTGTCAACCATAAGGCTCATCCCATTCTTCTATACTGCATCCATCTCAGCTTATTCCCTTATGGAATGAGTGAGCATTAGGGCTCATGACCCCAAGGAACATCTGTGACATCACCTGTCTGTGTGTGCAGGGTGTGGGAGAGGTATTAGGGTTGGAAACCCTAATGCCACATTTCCCTACTTTTGTCATTTTTGTAACAACCCTAACCGATGCTTTAACAATGTTTTTTACAATGCAGATTTAGACAAATAGATAGATAGATAGATAGATAGATAGATAGATAGATAGATAGATAGATAGATAGATATAGATATGTTCATTGCTAACCTCAAAACTTATTATACTCTGTATTTGTTGTGTTTTTCCACAATTCCAAACACAGCATTGTGAACAAAGCTCTAGACTGAATTTTAGAAGCAGAACAAAAGAAAAGGAACCAGAATAGATGCAGTTCCGAATCTATCACTTGCCATCTTTTCATACCATTAATGTTATCTTTGAAATAGTGTTGTGCTAAATTAAAAAAATTAAGCCCAGCAAAATATTTAACTTAATTCCCACATTATGTGAAATGTGAAATCCCTCCCCCTGTCAAAATGCTGAATTTCACCCATGAAATGCTAATTTCACTTCCTGTGGATAAAATTCTGCATTTCAGAGCCGGGGGAATCAACTTGACATAAAAAAAAGTGGTTTCCACACTCCCAAAAAGTGACCCCACATAGTGACTTTTCCCCCTCCACATCCCTAGTATTCAGTGGTCCTAACCCCTCTGGCCAACTGCAGGTCCAGATAGAAAGACTCACCTCCGCAGAGATTAAACTCCATCCCCCCATCCACATAATTTCAAATTAAAATAATTTACCTGGTGTCTAGTTGCCCCATGCCCATGTCCATTGCCAGCCAAATAAAGAATGACCCTCCACCACCACCCTGAGATTCACATCTGCTCCCAAACCCCCCTTCCATTGTCTGTAACAGGCTTACCACCCAATTCACGTCATTAAAAAAAACATAACATTACCCTGATATCTAGTGGACCCCTCACCCCCCACCCTGTGCTGCCCGATTCATGTCATTAAAAAAAACACAACCTTTCCCATATGTCTAGTGGACTCCCACACCCACCCTGTCCAGTAGTAGTACCCCTTACCCACAACCCCCCATCAAGTAACCCCCCCATGAGCTATCAGCACAGCCCTCCACTCACCTCCTAGCTAGCAGCCTGACTGAGCTCTTTTATCAAAAGTGCCAGAGTGAACTATTTTCAATGAATGAGTACATGCATGCACTCATTCATTGAAAAGGGCTCACTTCAGCTGTTTTGGTAAAAGAGCTCAGTTGTGCTGGGGGGTGGGGAGTACTACTACCAGACAGGGTGGGGAGTCCACTAGACACCAGGGAAAGGTTGTGTGTTTTTTTTTAAATGACATGAATTGGGCAGCAAGTCCATTATGGACAATGGAAGGGAAAGTTGGGTGGACGGGTGTGAATCTCTGGCTGAGGGGTCAACCTTTATTTGTCTGGCAATTGTTAGGGGTGGTAGGGCCACTAGAAACTAGGGAAATTATTTTAATTTAAAATTGTTTGTGAATGGGGCTTAATTTTGGCGGGGGGATCCTTCTATTTGGGCTGGCAATAGGCGGGGTGGGTTGGCCCACAAGACCACTAGGGATGTGGAGGGGGCAAGACATTTTTTTTTACCGTTTTACAGTATCCACGTGAAATTCCATATTTCGCACTGACAAAATTCTGGCAAAATGCGCTAATTTCATGAAATATTTCACATGGCAAAATTCCTGATTTTGCTGGAATTTTGCCAGTGAAATAACATTTCTCTGCATCTCGACTTTGAAAGGCATAATCCATTGTTATTCTCAGGCTTCTGTTTGTAACAGTTTTCTTTATTTTCTCAACAAGAACAAGTTGTCCCATTTTTATGTCATATACAGGGATTATTTCTGGGCATTGGGCATTCTCCTAAGCACTTCATTCCAAATTTTCTGAAACCGTAGCTTCTCCATCTAATCCAATTTATTTTTCTCGTAATATGATCTATTTTTTTCATCACACAACCTTGTCTTATTTTGCTATAAAATGTAAATTATACTGTGAATAATATACATTTCTTGTTTCTTTGATAACTGCTGGTTGTTTTTGTTTTAGTTTGAATGAACGTAATGTAATTAGAGATGCAGTGAAGTTTAAATTTGCCTGCGAAGTAAACCTGAAGTGGGCAACTTCAAATTCATGTATCTATACGCAAAATTTCCATTAAAAGGTCGAAATTCACCTTTAATGGACTTTGCCTTGTTCACTTCGAGTTCATTTCAAGTTACAGTTTGAGAAGGTGAAGTTGTTAAGAAACAGCTCACTGATCACGTATCTGACTGTCTGCAGGTCTCATGTTGCAGGTAGACAGGCAGTTAATTAGACAGGAAGTCAGTGAATTAGTTTCACTTTCTTCTGTAGAAGGAGCTATTTAGTCAGCAGTATTGTTGGACAATGTGCTTTTTTGCAGCAAACTGTATATATTGAGTGATTTTTGTGCTTTAAAGTTTTTTGATTGAAGTTTAGCAGCCAGTTTGAGTTGATTTGAAAACTTAGTTTAGTTTAAAAACGTTGTTTATTTTTGATACTTAGTTTTATTTAGTGTAGTTTCAGTACTCATAGTTCAACTGGTATTTTTTTTTTGTTTTATTTTTGATTTATGTTTAATTTTACTTAATATGGAGAGAGGTGGCCAAAGTGGTGGGCAGTGGGGGCTTAAATGTGCAGCAGCCTGGGGCGACCATTTTGCCTGAAATGCGGTACTATTTTGAGCTTGAGTGCTCCCTCACAGGCACTGCCCAATGTTGAAAGTGGCTGTGTGCAGCAGCCTGAAGATCAACAGCAGCAGGAACCACAGCAGGAGCAACTTGTTGCCCCTCCACCAACTGCTGCACAGCAAGTGGCGTTATCTAGTGCCCCCCACTGCCTGTGCCTGGTCCTCCCCACAGCTCTCCCATCTGGTAATTTTTCATCTGCCTCCCTGGTGACCCAATGGTAGTGAAGTGCAAGTTATGTGAGATGCTTGTACGTCAGAGGCACAAGAGCAGCCACTTGGGCATGGGTGGTCAGTGAACACACCTTTTAGTGCACCACCATGCAGAGTGGGAAGCAAAGCTACAGGAGGTACCAGCCAATCATGCCTCCAAAGCTTTTGAAGAGGGAGAGTGTCCGCCTGTGCAGCATCACCGATGAATGGCCAGGGCATCTCCCCATGAGTGCGGCCCCTCAGAACAGCCTGCAACACAGGCTGACCTGGCTGTGCTGTGGTCTGAGATGGCAGCCATCAAAAATACAGTGGAGAGTGCAGTGCAGCAGCTAAACAAGATCAAGGCTCAGAATGCAGAAATAATCAGCTTGTTAAAAACACTTGTTGGTGGTCAGCCTCAGCCCCCGAAGGCCCAGTAAACAATTACTATTTAACAAAATCTCCCCCCAGAAAAACTGTCCTCTGCTTTTCCTTTTTTTCTTAAGCAATATTTTTCTTTTATTATGAACTAAGTATGTAATTTATGTTCAATTAATGTTTTCTTGAGGGTCATAATGCTAAATCTGATTCCCCACTTCCCTCAAATGCTCCCCCACCTGGAATAGATTTTTTTTTTCTTACTCCTTGCTTTATTTTATTTAATAAGTGATGTGGTCGCCAATTTTGTGCCCATATGGAAAAGATCTATATTTATTTTAATATCTGAAATATATCCTTGCATCCCCAAATATGTTTCAAACATATGTCAGATAAATTTACTCTTTTCAGATATATTTCAAAATATATTCTAGATAGTGCATGAGAATAATCCAAGATGTATCATATTTGGGATACATCTTTTTATATATATATATATATATATATATATATATATATATATATATGAAATTTATTTTGCTGTACTGTTTCAAAATTAAAGTTTTTGTTCTTTCAATGTTATGTCCTTGAGTAAAATCAAAATACTTATTTGTGCATACACATAATTGCAGTTTCTTGCATGTTTGCATTTTAGGTAAACATATTTTAAATCTATCCAACATACATATTGTGAGTTACTTATAATTTTCATTTTTGTTTCCTTGGACACTAAATATATATATATATATATATATATATATATATATATATATATATATATATATATTATACTACAATATAGTTTTACATTATACCCATATGGAAAAGAACAATACTATATTTTGTTAATATCTAGACTATATTTGAATATGCCTAAATATGTCGCTTATTTCTGATATCTGTTCATTTTTCCAGTTATACTTTAGATATTGACAGAATGCAAAGAGGTATGTCTTATACTTGATATTGATGTACTAAATGTATATTTTTGGTATTCTATCAAAGATAATATTTTGTTTTACTTTTTAATGTTTTTATGGACACTCTAATGAAAAATCATTATAGTTTTATGCAAGCATAATTTTACCATGTAATTTCTACAGTAAGTGTATGCTAGCAAACATATATTTTCAATATATTCGAGATGTATATTCCGAGATATATTTCATATATGATAAAATAGGTTTGGCCTGATATACATCTGGAAAGAATCTGTAAATAATGTATTATTTATCATATATATATATATAGTAGTGTCGCAGTCACGCCACTATAGTTAGGGTTCAGTTGTCACTTCTATGTTAAACTCCAAATTTTGTGTGTTAATAACTTTGGACCTGTTCAATGGATTCACCTGAAATTTGGTATGCACAGTGGGGCATGATAGATTTCTTGATCTGCCAAATTGCGTTTCAGTCAGACTTACGATCTTTGCATACAAAAACACTGAAAAATGCTAAATTATCTGTTTTTGGAAGCAGCTTTTGGGATTTTGGATGTGGCCCTGCTTGGCCATTGTGTGGCATGCTGCTCTGTGAGATGACTCATTTGAAAGAGCTTTGCTGGACAAACATGCCACTTTTCATTTTGTGAAAAAATATTAAGGCATTCAAAAGTTATGCACTTTTAATTTCCCATTATAAGTCAATGGGAACATTTATATGTATGTTTTGTGAACAAAGAATGGGGTTCTGGCCATCTTGTCCTGCCTGGCGATCAAAGAATTTGCAGTCTCACAGTGCAAGAATCTATGTTCCTGAGAATTTTAAAAATTCTTTGATCACAAGGTCTGCCATCTTGTTTTTAAATTTCCAATCGGAAAAACACAAATATCTCTGCTCAGTGGTCACTTCTGAAGTAAAACTTGGATGGGTTTTACTCAGGGAACTCTGGTCTATCAAGCCATGCCTTTGGTGTCATCCAAATTGGTGAAAAAATAGAGTTATGAGCTTTTAAAATCTTAATTCATGGCTCACTAATGATCTTTGATTGTGAGCCTGCAAATTCTTTGATAACAAGATTCTTCGATCATGATCGTGCATCGCGAGTGAGGGACGAGATGGCTAGATTTAGAAATCTATTTTCTCAGCCCAGGGGTGCCCTAGGAAGTTAAATAAGGGTGGGTTTTGCTCAGGGGGCTTCGTTCTGCCCCATCTGAATAAAATACATCATGTTTTCTATATCCCTGGTAGTCTAGCAGCCCCCCTGATCTGTATCAAAATAATAATGTTCTGCATTTCTTTGTTAGTTTAGAGGCCCCCCCAATGTGTATTTAATAAAATAATGCTTTGGATATCCCTGGTAGTCTAGCGGTCTTCTCGATGTGTATAAAATGAATATAGTTGTCCATATCCCTGGTAGTCTAGCGCCCCCCTGACCATGATAAAATACATTATGATCTCCAATTTCATGGTAGTCTAGTGGCCCCCCAATGTGTATTTCATAAATAATGCTTTGTATATCCCTGGTAGTCTAGTTGCCCCCAATCTGTATAAAATTAATACTGTTGTTCATATCCCTGGTAGTCTAGTGCCCCCCCATCATGATAAAATAGATTATGATCTGCTAATTGCTTGACATTTACTGCTAACAGACATGCAGTATACATTTATGACACTAGTGGGCAATATCCTCAAAGAAAAAAATGGGTACGAGCTGTTGCTGTGAGATCACTGGAGATTACTGGTTGCTATGAAACCCCTAGCCATGTGGTGCAGTTACAATACATACACTACATATGAGCTACGCATTTTGGGAGCATGTTAGCGTTCTTTATTAAACAATCAGCACAAATCAGCAAAACAAAAATATAAAACTGCAAGAGGAATCATTTGTCTTCTTCTCGTCCTCTTGATACAGACACTCCTCCTCAAGCAAGGTACCTAAAAAACCAAAAAGATGTTTGTTATTGGTTACATCTGCATTGTGTACACAGCAGTTTTACAAAAAGGTAGTGGAGAAGGGGGCTTACTCTAAAAGTTGATAGTGAGGGGGCAGCCCAGTGGTGCTGAGGGTTGAGTAACTGGATGCTGCACCTCAAGCTGTGCCGGCAACCCGGGTTCAGGAATGAGCCAGGGTCATTGTGGGTTGGCGGGGAGGGTGAAGGATGGAGCATCCAATGGACTGCTTTCCTTCCCTGGGGAGGGGGGAATGCTATCATCGGTACTCAGGTGGCCTCTAGCGGTGGCTGGGGGTGATGCAGTAGCACAGGCAGTCGTGGGGGACATGCTTGGGCCAACGCCATGAAGGTGTGCATACGGTAGTGTGCACTCGCCTGTCCCTTGGCATCATTGCACACCTCACAGGTCATGGGGAGAAAATGGGAAAACTGGCACTGGTTGTGGTGGCATGATGGCCATCTCCAACAGGGAGCAATGGCTCCGAGGGTATGTGGCTACACACTGGATCCGGTCTCGGCGGAAGGATGCAGGGGGGCCCTCCCCCGCCCTGCCACGGGGGTAAGCCATGGTGGTACTAGCTGTGGGACCCGCATGGGAGCTGGGGATCCCTGGAGATGGTGGCCGGAAGACCTGAAGGGGATGCCAGGATGTGATAGAAGTAGGCAGACCAGGGCCAGAGGGAGAAAAATGACTAAGAAAAAAAAAAGTTGATAGTGAGTAACAAATGATCGTTGAGGCATTTGGTGTGGGCTTCAGAAATACCTGCCTGATTAATCCCCTTCTTGGAATCCTCCATTCACAATGTTGTTAAAGGCACTCACTAACTGCTGTGCATGTAGTGACTTTATGTTGCACATCCTCAGGTCAACATTTACTGAACTTGAATCATGTAAAGTACTACTACTGCAGTGCTTGTTGTTCTGTGTTTTAAAACTTAATAAAATGTTTAATTTCAAAACATTTACTGAACTGGAAGCAACACCTTTTTCTAGCTGTTTGGATATCATACTAGAGTACCGTGATGTAAACTGTACTTTCATTTCATCTTTAAAAAGGTTTTTCATGGTTAAGTCCAAAGGTTGCAGTAGATCTGTACAACTTGGGTGGACAAAAACTGGTACAACGAACTCCTCCTCTAACTTTGACAGAACATCATTGGTGCTGTGAACTTTGAACAAATCAAGAACGAGTAGTGCTCTTTCTTCTGCTGGCAAATTGTTCTTATGCTTTACTGATTCAATGTAAGGTTTTAAAACAGAGTCTACATTTGTATTCATTGTTTCCTGATTAGCCTAGTGGTTGTTGCTTTGTGTGATATTCCAGCTGGTAGGGAACCTGTAGGAAGGATGACAAGCTTCCATTTCCCCCTGGTAGATTACCTGTGGGGGCAGCATATTGCCAGTCAAGATATACCCTATGCTAGGAGACACCTGCCTTTTGTTACCCATTCCTGTAACCTCCACTTGTTCTGACACCATTTCTGTCATTGTCCATTGTGAGCAGGGTACCAGATTAACCCCTGTGTCATCAATGTTGACCACAAGTTCCTTTGGGATCAGCTCATTAGCACAGGCAGTTTTTATTCTATACAGAAAAGCATTCTTTAAATCTGGAAAGTCAGTGGGTGTTTTCCTGTCTGCATTAGTGCGTTTCTTTCTGCAGTAACCCACATGGTTAAGGAATGTCCATGCCCACTGTTTACTGAAAACCATTGGTCCACCTGACTCTGTCAGTTGTTAAAGGTTGTTGCATTTTACTATCCCTCTAGCCACAGCACTAACAACATGAGCGTTGACAACTGCACCCTCAGACCCGAGGCTATGGATGATTGTTTTTCTTTAATTCAGCCTCAATATCAACAAGTAAAAGAGGTGGTCTACTTCATGGCTTTGTGGGGAGCTGTTGCACTAGATTTGTATGGTCGGGGACAGTTTGCAGCTTACATAAGTAGTCTGCTTTAAATTTCTTGATGGTACTTTCATTAACTTCTATGCCATACTTAGATTTAAAAAAGTGAACTGCTTTCATGCTGCCATTTTCCACGGCATATTCCCCAGCATCAAATCTTTGCTCAGCAGTATAAACATTGTATGATGAACATCATTTTTTGCAGGGGGTGACTGACATTGCAATTCAATAACTACACTGTCAGCGACTGGAATGGGCACAGATGCTGATGTTGCAAGGTCATCTGCTTTCAGCTCATCTATGGTAGTAAATGGATGTTTCTGTGCCTTCCCTCAGTCCAGCCACTTAAAGAGAGACATACTGTAGTTGCTTGTAACTTATACACTAGCAGACTCACAGACTGTAGAAGTAGCAGTACAAAGCAGTGCCGGATTGAGTAGTGAGACACAAGCAGGCAGATTAAGAATGTGTGTACTGTAGAACTGAATGAGAGACAGCTGAATTATTTTAACTACAGTACTTGACAGTGATTGACCTTAACACTTTTAAAGTGGGAAGAAGTCTTATCTGTATTTAAGTACCTGAAATTAACCTTCTGTTACACAGATTAGTGGCACATTAGGCCTTACTTGACCTGTAGTTATCTTATGTGTGGTGGTTAGTTAGAATTGCTTTTAAAGTGTGGTCCACGTAAGCAAAGTGTCAGAATGCACTTTAAATGAGTGAACTGTTTTTGTGATTGGGTTTTTCTGATTGGGTCAAAAGTGCGAACATACGTGGACCACAAACATGTCATAGCTGCAGCACCACTAAATGTAATTTATGCAGTTTTTGTCTATTCTACAGTATCTATGTTGCTGTGGAAGCACAGGACCCTCCAGGCCCTGCGTTTCCATTTATAGGACAACAGTGACCAAATTGTCAGCATAGCCATCTTATTACCCCACCTCATATACCTGGTACAGAAAATTTTCAAATCCCTGCCAAAACATATTTCCTCTCAAGCGAAATACCATTCTGCGCCATAGGTGCAAAAACACATTTTGGCCAGGATTTGAAAAATGACTGCTGTGACATGAATGATTTTGGGTAATAAGAAGGCTATGTTGAAATCTCGGGTAAAAATATTTAAAATTTCCAAAGTCACAAGTATGTGTAGCAGAATTCCAATGAATGGTCATAACTTTGACATTTTAAATGATGTTGACCCCACGTTTTCAACATAGCCTTCTTATTACCCCACCTCATGAACAATATGACTGCCATTATCCAAATCCTGCCCAAAAGGTGAATTCACCAAGGGACCACAAAATTACCTTTCGGGCAGGAGTTGCAGAATTACAGTCGCATTGTTCATGAGGTGGGGTTCACAAAAGTCCATGTTGAATATTTAGTGTGAAAAAATTAAAAATGGCAGTGTTATGCATAAAAGTTGAAAATCCCACTGAAATACATGGAAGTAAAGCATTAAATAGGATCCTGTTTTTCAAAAGGATTCTTTATCATGCCATCCCATTATAGTCAATGGGAAAGCATGATAAAGGTACCTTTTGACAAACAGAATCCTAAATCTGGCTAATCCCATTGTAGTGAATGGGAAAGCTCACTAAAGGATCCTGGTTTTGTGAAACAGGTTCCTATTGTGTGCCAACCTAATAAATGTAACACTAAAAATGTCCCCTGTAGTCTCCTCACTGGAGAAGGAGAGAGGGCACTAAGGCAAAAGTTGGAGGTCTTCTTGGAGGGTTTAAACTGGGTGGTCTCCCGCACATAGAAGAAGACCTGAATGAGGATGCAGCAGAAAGAAATGAAGTTAAGGGGATCATAGAAGAGAAGGGAACCCCCCTGACACTGGACTAAAGGAAACATGCACGGCCATGAGCAAGAAGTGGCCATAGGTGAAAAAGGAGGGACCTCAGGTAAAGTACAGAAAGGACAGACACAGAAAAGGGGGAATGGTACTGGGGTTATAGCAGATGAGAGGGGCAGTGATTGGAAGGCTATGTGCACCAATGTCCCCAGCCTGGGTAACAAAATCCTGGAACCTGTGGCATTAATGACCTCTGAGGACCTGGATATCATGGCAATCACAGAGACATAGTGCAATAGCAGCCATGCCTGAGAGACAGCCATTCCAGGGTACACGCTGCACAGGTGGGACAGGGAAGGCAAGAAGGGGGGGAGGGGTGGCATTGTACGTCAGGGAAGGGAAAAAAGCAACAGTCTCTCAAGACAAGGGAGGGAAGCAGTGGCACAGTGGGAAACCCTGGAGGAGGGGAGGGGAGCAGTACTTAGAAAGGGAGTACTATACAGGCCCACAGAGCAGGCGGAGGATGTAGACCGAGAACTGCTGGAGACTATAGAGAACATGGCAACAAAGGGTGAATTGCTGTTGATGG
This sequence comes from Neoceratodus forsteri, assembly GCA_016271365.2. NCBI lineage: Eukaryota > Metazoa > Chordata > Ceratodontiformes > Ceratodontidae > Neoceratodus > Neoceratodus forsteri. The sequence goes on from CM057459.1 coordinate 898,851,484, forward strand.
GTGACTTCAACTTGCCAGACATGGACTGGAGCATCCCAGCAGCAGCCTCAGCCCGGAGTAAGGGATTCCTGCAATCCCTGCATGGAATGGGTCTCACACAACTAGTGAGGGAGCCTATGAGGGAGAATGCAATTCTGGATCTTGTCCTAAGCAATGGAGACAGGATGAAGGAAGTCACAGTGGGGGAGAACCTAGGTACTAGTGACCATCAAGCTGTGGGTTTCACCATAAGGACATCATAGGAGGCTACACACATAAGGACTAGAATCCTATATTTCAGGAGGGCAGGCTTCAGTAAGATAAAGGATGAATTCAGGAAGGCTATGCAGGGATACGAAGACATAAGGAGAGTGGTGGAACATTGGGACAAGATTAGGAAGCCCTGTACCTAGCAGCAAACCATTGTGTCAGGCCTTGCAGCAAGAGCAAAAGAAAGAGAAAAACACTGTTCTTCTCAAGGGGAGTAGCAGAGCTAGTAAGAAGAAAAAAGATGGCATTTCTGAGCTACAAGGCAACATAAAGCAAGGAGGACAGGCAAGAATACTTGGAAATACAAAGGGAAGTGAACAAGGCAGTAAGAGCAGCAAAAGCCAAAACCGAGCAAAAGCTAGATATATCAGTGAAGGAAGGAGGGAAGGCATTCTTTAAGTATATTAGTGAAAGGAGGAAAATGGGTAGTTGTGATATTTAGGGAAGAGGGAGGCAGGGTAGTGGAGAAAGACATTGACAAGGCGACAGTCCTCAACAAATACTTCTGCTCTGTATTCACAGAAGAAGGTAAGGGGACAGTCCCCCTTTAATGGAGAAGGGGAAACAGGGAGAAGGGGTGGACATTAGACCTTTTTCAGAAGACAGATAAAAAGAGTTCTAGAACAGCTTAGGGTGGATAAAGCTATGGGGCCAGATGGGATACACCTGAGGATCCTAAAGGAGCTCTGCCAGAAACTGGCTAAACCTCTGGCTAAGCTGTTCAGTAGATCACTGGAAACAGACATGGTTCTGGAGGAGTAGAAAAGGGCAAAAGTGGTGCCACTGTGCAAACGTGGTAGCAAGGAGAAGGTAGGAAACTACCCCCCATCAGTCTGACCTTGATAACAGGTAAAATGATGGAAACTCTGCTTAAGGAAAGGCTGGTGGACTATCTAGAAACAAGGGAGCTGCTGGACCCAAGGCAACATGGATTCATGACAGGGGGGTCATGTCAGACCAACTTTATTGATTTTTTGGGGGGGTGATGAAGGAAATAGACAATGGCAGAGAGGTAGATGTGGCCTATCTGGACTTCAGGAAGGCCTTCGACACAGTCCCACAACGGAGACTAATCCATAAGCTGGCAGATCTGGGGGTGGGGACAAAGGTAGTCACGTGGGTTAGAAACGGATTCAGTAACAGAACACAAAGAGTTGTGGTAAATGGAGTTAGCTCACAGGAGGGATGGGTAACAAATGGCATGCCGTAGAAATCAGTGCTGGGACCAGTGCTCTTCATTGTCTTCATAAGTGATATTACAGAGGGTCTAGAAGGGAGGGTTAGCCTGTTCATGGACTATACAAAGCTACGTAACAGGGTAGATACACAGGAAGGTACAGAAAAAATGAGGAGAGATCTGAAGAGGCTAGAAAATTGGTCCAAGGAATGGCAGTTAGGTTTCAATGCAAGAAAATGAAGTATTATGCACTTGGGGAAAGGGAATCTTAGGGTCAAGTATGAACTAGATGGGGTAACACTGGAGGCCACCAATGAGGAAAGGGATCTGGGGGTTGTTATAGAAGACAACCTCAAAGTGGCTAAATAGTGTGACAAAGCAGTCAAAAAGGCTAACAGAATACTAGGGTGCATAGTGAGGGGTATATCAAGTAGGATGTAAGTGGTAGTACCATTGTACAACTCCCTAGTAAGGCCTCATCTGGAGTGCTGTGTTCAGTTCTGGAGGCCCCATCAGCGGAAACACATAGACAGGATGGAGACAGTACAAAGGACGGTAAAAAATGGTGTCCAGGAAGCAGCATAAGTTGTATGAGGAGAGAATCAGAGCTCTCAATATGTAGTCCCTGAAGGACAGGAGAGAGAGGGGGGACATAATAGAGACCTTCAAGTATTTGAAGGGGATCAGCAGGGTACCAGAGGGGAGCATCTTTCACATGTAGGATAATATCAGAACAATAGGTCACAGCATAAGACTAAAAGGGGGAAAACATACAAGGAACTTGAGGAAGTTCTACTTCACTGAAAGGGTGGTGGAGAAATGGAACAGTCTCTCACAGGAAATTATGGGAGTGGCCACAGTTCAGCGATTCAAGAATGCATGGGATAGGCAAATGGGAATTATCAAGTTAGGGCAAAAAAGGGGGAACTTGTTATAGCATCCAGGGTACCTTAAGCATTAGAAAGAGGGATAGGGCAGACTGGGTGGGCCACAAGGCCTTTATCTGCCAACAACATCTATGTATCTATGTAGTGGTCACTCCTCCCTCTCCTGTTCTCCAGTCAGAATCCCCTTCCTGCTTTTTGTCCCTGGTAGTCTAGTTGTCCCTCCCCCCACACCCAGTTCTCCGTTCACCATGCCAGTGCTACCATTTCTTCCCCTGCTAGTGTACTGGTCCCTCCTTCCTCCCCGACGCCTGATTGCCATTTGCTTATAAAGAAAATATCCCAGCAGTGTAGTGGATCCTCCCCCAATGTTGGATCCCCATCTGTATAGTAAAATAGAAATTACCTGGTGGTCTCTCCTCTCTGCCAGATCCCCCTCCCCTGAAAAAAGATTATTTTCCTGGTGATCCAGTGGCCCCTCACCATGTTAGGTATCCACCCAGCACCCCAGCCCCCTACATCCCCTTTATCAGTCTGCAACCATCACAGTCCTCCTCTCACTTCCATGGATGGCTGCAGAATGCACTTTGAATGAGCTGTGCCACAGAATGCTATATGAATAGGTGCGCATCCATATATCATTGTGAGGTGCAGGTCATTAATAGCACAGTCTGTGGCCATCTGAGGTGGTGAGAAGAGGGTCGTAGTGGTCACAGACTGCTAATCAGGATGTGGTGGAGCAGGGTGGTGGGTGGATACCCAACAGGATGGGAGGTGTGGGGCCACTAGACCACCAGGAAATTTAATTGGATTTGAGGAGAGAGGGATCAGGGAGTGGGAGAGACCACTAGACTACCAGGTAATTTTTAATTTTATACAGGGACAGGGATCAGACATCAGGGGAAAGAGGAGGGACCACTAGACTACCACGATGGGTAATTTATGGCAGACGAATCTAATACATTTCTTTGACTGGGTGACCATAGTAGTAGACCAGGGAGGGGCTGTGGACATGGCCTACCTAGATTTTAGCAAGGCATTTGATACAATCCCACACAAAAGATTAATATACAAGTTAGCCAGCCTTGGAGTGGGTCCCAAGGTGGTAGACTGGATAAAAAATTTGCTAGACAACAGGATGAAAAGGGTAGTAGTAAATGGAGTCCACAGTGAAGAAAGGAGGGTTACTAACAGGATACAGCAGGGTTCAGTACTGGGACCGGTATTTTTTAATGTATTTATAAGTGACATTGCAGAGGAACTGGAAGGAAAAGTATGTCTCTTTGCAGACAACATAAAGATCTGCAACAGGGTTGATACACAAGATGGAGTGGAAAGGATGAAAAGGGACTTGCCAAGGTTGGAGGAATGGTCAAATGTATGGCAGCTCAGATTCCATGCAAAGAAGTGCAAGGTAATGCACCTGAGAAACAAAAACCCAGGGGGAGAGTACACAATGGGGGTGAGATACTGACAACAGTAAAATTGGAAAGGGACCTGAGGGAAATTATATCAGATGTCCTGAAGGTGAGCAAGCAGTGTGAGAAGGCAGTAAGGAAGGCTGGGGGGATACTGGGATGCATAGGGAGAGGCATCAATAGTAGAAAACAGGAAGTTGTTATCCCTCTGTACAGACAGTTGGTGAGACCCCATCTGGAGTACTGTGTGCAGTTCTGGAGACCCTATCTCTGCAAAGACATAGACAGAGTGGAGGCTGTCCAGAGAAGGGCAACCAAAACGGTGCAGGGTCTGCACCAGAAGACATACGAAGAAAGACTAAAGGAGCTTAATATGTATACCCTTGAGGAAAGAAGGGAGAGAGGGGACATGATAGAAACTTTCAAGTACCTCAAGGGAATTAATAAAGTCCAAGAGGGTGACATCTTTTAGAAAGAGATGTGCAAGAACAAGGGGGCACAATTTGAAGATAGAGGGCGATGGCTCAGAAGTAATGTGAGGAAGTATTTTTTCACAGAGAGGGTTGTGGATGCATGGAACAGCCTCCCTGAGGAGGCTGTGGAGTCAAGAACAGTGGGGGAATTCAAGAATGCATGGGACAGACATAAGGCAGTCCTAGAGGGGGGTAGGAGGAAGTAAGCTGTTGATTAACTAGGATTTGCTGCTTATCTGTTAGGTAGGAAAATGGGAAGACTAGGTGGGCCAAAAGGTCCTTATCTGCTGTCAAATTCTATGTTTCTATGTTTAGTTTTTTTTTTAAACAGATGTGGATCGGGCATTGAGGGGGGGAGGGACCACTAGACTACTAGGTATGTTGTTTTTATTAATGGGACAGTGATCAGACATTGGGGGAGGGGTCAATAAACCACCAAGTCATTCCTTTTTCTATATGAGGATGTTATTGGACATTGGGGGAGAAGGGAAGGGGCCGCTAGATTACCAGGGACAGTGATCGCTAGGTGAGGAGTGCCACTAGACACCAGGGAAAGACGGTAGAGCAATTGGTAGGTGGAGGGTGCCACTAGACACCAGGGAACATACATATAACATATATTTTTATTGAATATACAGGGAGTGGCAGACAGCAATCAGTGAGTGAGGGGTGCCACTAGACACCAAGGAAAATGATAGCTCACAGCACACACTGCAGCTGGCAGCACGAGTTCAGCTGCGACTGCAGAAGTTAAGAAATGCCTGCTGTTCTCACACAGAGAACATGGGGAAGAGCTCATCTTGCTAAGCTGGGCATCCAGGATTTCAAGTGGCCAGAAAATAGATTTCTTACCCTAAATTAAAAAAACAAACATCAGAATGTTGTGAAAGGTGTCCCGTTTAGCTAGGTTCTGATGTTTGTTTTTTGAAATCTATTCATTTTTATTGGTTTTCTTTCTTTTCTTCCTCTCTCCCTCTCTAACTGACAAAACAATATGGCAGACCACCAGAAAAGCATTTGTCACCTGCAAACCAGGATGACCCATGTGCACAAAACTATTAAGTGCTTGTGTCACAGGATGACCCATTTGTGAAAAGGGATTAGCTCCTGAGACACAGAATCCATTTTCATGATGGACATCTATTTTTTCCCATTGAAAATAATTTTAAATAAAAAAGTTAATAACTTTTGAATGGATTACTATTTTTTCACCAAACCTTCTAAAGGCACATCTGTGAGGCAAGGGTTTTCTACCCTGAAAATGTCAGACTACAACCTAAAACAGCTACTGAGACACAGGTGGATTGAGAAACAGCAAAACACGTAAATTTAAGGATTTTTGACATTCTGTATCTCAGAAACCACACAAGTGATTCAAACCACATTTGCCATATCAACAGATCTACTCCATGGGATTATGCATGCAAAATTTCATACAAATCCATTGAAAATCGCAAAGTTATGAAGGTGTAGAAATTTGGCTTTAACTTAGACTTGAGCACTCGATTCTAACTGTAGTAGCGCCACCACACCACTATATATATATATATATATATATATATATATATATATATATATATAAATCACACATGCCCCCACAATGCAAAGCATCATGGGCTGCATATGCAAATCACCACAGAATATTATGCTGGTTCAACTTTAAACAGAAATGCATGGTGCCGAAAGGCCTCTCACATAATTTACAAAGAGTGCCAACAGAAGACATAGACACATGTTTCATCCTACCAGGACTCATCAGTATGCCTCATCTGTTTGACACCCTAATGGAATGAATCAGCTATCCTAAGATGGTCTATCTGGGTTATATTGTGTGAGAACCCAATCAAACAAAACTATTTAAAGACAATAACCTTCTGTGCCTCAGTACTATGTGTTAGTAGTCAGCTTAAGTTAGTAGATCCCAGTTCAAAGAAATACAACACATCTCATTGACATCATCAGGGGTGACATGCAAATCACCACAGAATATTATGTGGTGATTTGCATATGCAGCCCATGATGCTTTGCATTGTGGGGGCATGTGTGATTTTGTATTTCTTGAAGCTTGGGATCCCAGCCAAATGCCCTTTGGGTAATCCTTTGCCTTCAGTGCTTGCATTACAGAGGTTCTTTGTCTTTCTATACATATATATATATATATATATATATATATATATATATATATATGATAGATCGACAGATAGATAGAGAGATAGATAGCTAGCTAGCTAGATATATAACATAACAATCTACAGTAGCTGGATATCTGTTATTGACATAGTGCTGGTAACAGCTGTGTTTAGAGTTGTGTGGTAGGGTCTGCAGTGCACTGACCAGATGGTCATGGGTGGCCTAGCACACTGGCACAATTGATTTTCAACATATTATATATAATATACAAAAAAGAAATACATCAAGCTACAACCTATCTACACAGCAAAGGAAGGATACATGTTAACATACTGTAGTAAATGGAAGACAGAAGAGTCTCAGGGTCCATCTTGTCCACCCGTTGTTTCATAAGCAGTGAAGAAATAAGTATGCAATGCAACTGATTGACAGGAGGCAGTATGGTGCAGTGGTTTAAAGCTCTGAGCTGCAAATCTGGAGACCTGGGTTTGAATCCCACAGCCCCCACTTGCATACTGTGTGACCCTGAGCAAGTCACTTAACTTCCTTGTGCTCCCAGGTTGCACCTGCAAACAAGCTTTCAGCTTAGTGTGTCTCACCTGGTAAAATAATTGGTAAAAAAAAAAAAAACACTGATGTACTGCAACTGATGTACCAAAGTATAGGGGTTATTTACCTATTATTCTATCCATGATACCAAATGATTCCATTGGTAAATACAATGTTATCCAGACTTCCCATGAAGGCCAATACTGTCTTAATGTACACTGTCTCCTCTGGTAGGGGGTCCCATAGGTTACCCACCTTTTAAGAGGAAAATGCATTCCACTGTTACCCCTGAATTTACCACCTCTAAGCTTCAGAGCATATACCTGTGTCCTGTTGCATGATAAACAAGCATTTGTTAATGCTGAATGTTGTCTCGCTGGCATTGGCATTGGTAGTGCCGGAGTTAGAGATGCATAATAGGAATGGCAGTGAAGCATTGAAATGATGCCAACCCCACCCCCACCCTGTAGAGAGCAACAGGAATTGGGGTGTGCCTTTGGGTCGTCGGCTGTAAAGCTCGTGCCATTGTACCTCACCCTACCCTGTAGACACTGACAAGTGGCGTGGTGTGCTTTGGGGTCTTTGGGCATTATACTTACCCAATTCCATAAGGAAATATGCTGAGGTGGGTGCAGTATAGGACAATGAGGTGAACATTGTGGCTAAACAGTGTGAGGCACACCACAATGCCTGTCACTGGCTGCAGGGTGGGGGTGGAATGGTGTAAGCATTACAGCCGATGATCCAAAGTCACACCCCTGATGCCTGTCAGTCTTTACAGAGTGGGGTGCTACAGTTAGAAACTGTAACACCATAGGCGTCTGTTGATATTTTCCCTCCAAATTTTCAACATGGGCTTTTTGTAAGCCCATCTCATGAAAAGCAGCACTATCAGTTTGTTAGCTGAAGGGTAGTTTTGCACAGTAGCTATGCCATTTGGAGACACAGGTATGAAAACACATTTGGGGAGTACGTGGAAAATGACAACTGTATTATTCATGAGGAGATGTAAAATAATGATAAAGCTGAAAATCTGGAGTGAAAATATGAAAAATTGGTGAGGTTATGAGCATACATAGAAACTGTTTAACACACGTCCGTAACCCAACTATTTTGGGGATTTTTTTAACCACATGTTTAACATAGGCATGTTGGGACCTCCCCTCATGAACAGTGGAACTGTGATTTTGTTAATTTGTCTGAAACATTGATTTTGCACAGTGATCATGCTATTGTGAGCCACAGGCGCGAAAACACATTTAGGGCAGGATGTGAAAAATGACAGCTGTACTGTTCATACGGAGGTGTAAAAAAATGCCAGTGTTGAAAGTGTTGCACGAAAATATTGCAAATTTGTGAAGTTACAAGGGTACGTGGAAACTGCGCAATGCACACACAGTCATTTTATGGAATTTCGTCCACAAATTTTCAACATAGGCATTTTAGGAGTTCTTCTCATGAACAGTGTCACCATCATTTTCTGAAACTGTCCCGGAAATTGATTTCGCACAGCGACCACACTATTCTACGCCAGACATGCAAAAACACATTTCTGCCAGGATATGTAAAATGACAACTGTACTGTTTATAAGGAGGTGTGAAAAATGGCAATGTTGCAGATCTGGGAAATATTACAAATTTATGAAGTATAGGCGTGCATGGAAACTGTGAGTACACTTATAAAACAGCCATTTTTTGAATTTTTTCCACCAAATTTGCAACATAGGCTTTTTGAGAGCCCACCTCATGAACAGTGGCACTGTTGTTTCATTAATCAGTCCTAAAAGGTGATTCTGCACAGTGACCATGAAATCACCTTTTGGGACTGAATAATGCCATGATAGTGCCTAAATTCATGAGGAGGTGTCCCAATAACCCCATGCTTAAAATCTGGTGCCAAATTTCCCAAAAATGGCTGAGATATGCACCAAAGTTGAAAAAATCCTATTTATGCCATTATACAGCTTACCAGCATTTCTTCAGTTCTTGGTCAGCTTTGAAGAGTGCAGACGTGTTCCCAGTCCACCAAAAATTGTCCTGCCAGACTCCGGAGGTAAGTATGGGGTGGGGGAAGTGTGGGGAGGCAGGGTGTGCAGAGGATGGGCGTGGGTTGTGGGAGGGGCAGGGAGACCGTGAGGGACTGTTTTCTTTTTTACAGGTTTGCAAAAAAAAAAAAAAAAACATTTCAGGATGGTTTTTCTTTTGCAAGGGATTTGGCATGCTGGGGTGTACTCCCAGCATGCCACGTAAGTGTTTTTTGGGGGGAGACACTGTAGCTGACAGGGGATTGGGCACCCTTTTCGGCACATACTGAAAGGGGGCACACACGAGCTGAGGGGGATTGGGCACCCCCTTGACACAGAACAAAAGCAGGGAGGAGACATTATGCAGATGGAGAGTGGGTTCCCCCATCGGCAAAATAAATGGGATGGGGGACAAACACCGACGAGGATTGGGACCCCGGTTGGCAAAGAAAAACTGTTGGGGGGGCGCATGATGCCGAGTGGGATTGGACACCCTCTCAGCATACATATTAAATGGGAGGGGGGTCATTATGCCAATGAGGAGTGGGCTCCTCCATTGGCATTGTGACAGGAGGTGGCAGTAGTCACTGCTGCCATGTTGTGTGTTCGTTGGGAGGCGTGTTGTGGTCACATTGCATGAGAGCTTCACTCTCATTGCAGCCTACCTTTTCCTACATCTGGTGGCCACATTACGGATTCATGATGTCAGCACCTGCTGCTGGCTGATTGGGGAATGAGGGACACACCTACTGATGTGTGCCCTGCATTCATCCAACAGTTACCATGCCTCCAAATCTGCTACTACTGCAAGATGTTGGATGGCACACAAGCACGAGCCAACATAAAAAAAAAAAAACATCATTGACAATTTGATCTTGTCATACTGTGGTTCATACTGTGTAGTTCAGAAGCTGACAAGGCAATATGCCCATATATATATAGTAGCTCCAGTTAACTGTTGTCACAGAAAATGTATCTAATTTGGTCTTGAATTTTTGTTTTGTTTTGCTTATAATGATCTTGAGTGGAAGTGTGTTCCAAGGATTAACTATTCTTTTGTAAAAGTAGAATTTGCAGTTAAGCATGCAGAAATGGTTTCCCTTTATTTGTAAAGTGTGTCCTCAAGTACTGTATCTGTGCGGTTGGTTTAAATAGTTCATTTAAAAGGTATGGATCCAGCATGATATCATCATTAACAAGAAAACTATGCAAATATGTTTGACATCCAATGACAAAGGATTCAATTGATTCCTTTTTTCCTCATATGCTTTTCTTTTATGTTTTCTTGTGCATACACAAGAAATATTTTGTTATAATGATTAGCATTTCAGAAGTGTGTCACAGACTAGTCCAAGGCAGGTCAGCTGTGGTACCCAATGTGGAGGGAGGTATTAACTACATCAAAAATGGAAAGGGATTGGGGTATGTCATATCTGATGACCTAAAGGTAGGCATGCAATGTGAGAAGGCAGTAAGGAGGGCTGGGAGAATATTGGGATGCATAGGGAGATGCATCACCAGTAGAAAATAGAAGATTGATATCCCTCTGTACAGACAGTTGGTGAGACCCCATCTGGAGTGCAGCATGCAGTTCTGGAGACCTCATCTCTGCAAGGATATAAACAGGATGGAGGCAGTCCAGAGGAAGGAAACTAAAATGGTGCAGGGTCTGTACCAGAAGCCTTATGAAAAGAGACTAAAAGAGCTTAATATGTATACCCTGAAGGAAAGGAGGGGAGAGGGGGCATATGCTAGAAACGTTCAAGTGCCTCAAGGGAATCAACAAAGTCGAAGGGGGAAGCATCTTTCAGAAAAAGAGATGTGCAAGAAAAAAGGGGCACAATTTGAAGATAGATGAAGGACGACTCCGGGGCAACATGAGGAAGTATTTTTTCATGGAGAGGGTGGTGTGTGCATGGAATGGCCTTCCAGAGGAGGTAGTGGAGTCAAAAACAGTGAGGAAATTTAAGAATGCATGGGACAGACATACAGCAATTCTAGTGGAAGGTTGGAGGAAGTAGGCTGTTGGTAAAACTAGAATCCGCAGCTTATCCAATATATAGGGAAATGGGCAGGCTGGGTGGGTGAAGCAGTCCTCTTTTCTGCCATCAAAGACTATGATTCTATGTTGTCAGTGACAGACCAACAACCAGGCAAGATGAGTACGATACCATGACACTGGTCACAGTCTGATGGGTTGAAACTTCATATAGTTGAAAGGACTGAAGCACTCCAATGAGACAACACTTTGGTCCTTTCATTTGCATAAAGCTGGCCAGCAAAATTGCTGTGCTTTTCTGTGTCTGGCTGGGTTATGGTAGTGAGTCATGGGGCACTGGAGTTGGATGCCGGCACCGCTTTGTCTGTCGACAGTATACCTACTGCCAGACCCCTGTACTGTAAATCCCAAGAGCATGATCACTGCCTAACCCCTGTGCTGTTATTCTTTGATCTTAAAAGAAAAAAACAAGCCACAACACCTACATTTCCCTGATGGCTTGTCAGTCACTGACAACACTGGCATGCACTGTTGAGCTGATCCTGTTCCTCACTGCCACTTTCATTTATAACTTGTTTATTGAGCAGCTTAGTCTATTGAGAGTATGCCCACCACAGAACCTTGAATGCTGTTCTTGTTTTGATCTTAACTGAAACAGGAAAGATTCAGACTAAGGAAAGTAAACATTAAAAAAAGAACATTATTTTAGCTGAAGCATAATTTAAGCCTTCTCAAGACACTGTTTTTTCACAGCTGATATGCAATTTATGGTCTCAGTCTGCTCTGAATTTAAAGATGATAACAATAAAATAAAATGAAAGAGAGTACAGTGTAAATAAATGATGCACATAACTAAATACCATCAATCTGTTAGATGTGTTAAAGAGCAACTCTCTGTTATAATATAAAGCCTAAAAACACTAGATTTATACCAATTATGTTTTAACTTTATAGTTTTTATTGTTGTCTAGTTATTTCTTTTTTACTTTCCCCAGCTGTCGGTCTACTAAATATTGTAGAAAATGCAGCAATTATTAGAATGAGCCTTTGAAAATGTTATTTATTTATTTAAGAGATTAACCAGGCAGGCATATTGAGTGGGGAACCACTCGTTTCCAGATGCGACCTGGGGGAATTACAAGGGGGGCATTACAGTACATGTTTTTACATAGATTAACATAAGGTACAGAGATATATACAAGACATAGAACATTGAGGTACACAAGACAATAAGAGAAAGCACAAGTTAGGAGCATGGAAAAACAAGACTACAGTTCTTAGCTGAGCACTCTGACCCTATGGTGCAGCAGATGAATATAATTGGGGCAGGCAGGTGGTGCGATCAGGGGAACATGGGTCTTAGAACTCATGACTGTTGGAAGTAGGTGTATGTGTCGGAGAAGTGTGTGTGAAGTAGTGGGTTTAGGAGTCTAGGGTTTGTGGTAAGCCTGATGTCTGCAGGTGGGTAATTCCGAAGCTTGGGCAAGTGATATTTGTGTGCTGATTGGCCCTTGGAGGTATACATGAATGGGACTTGGAGAAGCCTGGAGGCAGTGCTTCTGAGTGAGTAGGCTGGGAAAGGCTGAGCCGATAAGGAGGAGCAGAGATAAGGGGGGAGAGACTGGGACCAGAGTTTAGCTATGATTCTGGAGCAGTGGATCAGTCTGCGGGATGCGAGTGAGTGCAGTGCTAGGAAGCTGTATAGGTCACAGTGTTGGGTCATTGGGGGCAGTCAAGGATGAAGCGACAGAAGGAGTGAAAAAGGGTGTCTAGGCTGGCCAGATTGGATGAGGGTGCAGTGCAATAAACCATGTCACCATAGTCAAGTATTGGGAGAATCATTTTTTGGACAATTTCCCTCCGGACTGTAGTGGGCATGCACCCTTTGTTGCGATATAGTGCACTCAGTTTAGAGTGCAACTTTTTATGTAGTGATTCGATGTGTGTGGAGAAATCTAGGTGTTGGTCAAGCCATACACCCAGGTATCTGAATGAGGTGTAAGACTCCAGTGGGGAACCGTCCAGGGTAAGGTAGGTGGGATGAACAGCTAGGCATGAAAGTCGAGGTTGCATACTGAAGGTTAGGTAGACTTTTTTTTTACATTTAGGAATAGTTGGTTGGACCTGAACCTTTGCTGTATGGCATTGAAGTCCTGTTGTAGTGCATTGATCACTACTCCAGTGGAGGGGCCAGAGGCGTACAGTACAGTGTCGTCCACGTACATTTGTATGGTTGAGTATGTACAGGTCAATGGGAGATCATTTAGGAAATATAGAAAAAATTAACAGGCCCAGGACTGAACCTTGGGGGATCCCCATGGTGATTGGGGGGGGATATTTGGAAACTAATTTTCACTGATTGGTGTCTGCCTGTCAGGTAGGCCTGAAAGCAGCTAGTGGCAAGGCTGGAGAGGCCTGTACCATTAAGTTTGGCTAGTAGCACAGGGTGAGAGATGGTATTGAAGGCTTGGCCAGGTCTATGTAAATTGCTGAGGTGATATGCCCCTTGTCCATACCTGAGATGATGTCATCGGTGAATCTTAAGAGGGCGGTGATGGTGGAGTGATATTTGAGGAAACCTGACTAATAGGTGGTGAAGAAGGAGGCAGAGTCAAAGAATTGGGAGAGTTGGGCAAGGGCAAGGTGTTCCTGAAGTTTGGCCAGTATTTGGAGTAAGGAGATGGGGAGGTGATTTCCTGGCATGTAGGGGTCACCACCCTTTGGGAGGGGATGACAACTGCATGCTTCCATGCGGCTGGGATTTTGGCAAGGGAGAAAGAGAGGTTGAGGAGGCCGGCTAATGGGGCAGCTATAACAGGGGTGGATAAGTGGAGTAATTTTGCATCCAGGCCAGAGGTGCATTTGCCTTTTTTGGGGTCTAGAGCACTAAGAGCTTGTAGGACTTTGGCTGGGGTGACAGGATGGAAAGAAAAAGTGGTGGCGGGGGAGGAGTTCTGAGATTTCAGTGTTGAGCTTGGTGTGGGTAGGGTGTGTGGGAGGTGGGGTAGGAGAGACGATGAACTGCTGGTGAAGAAGGTATTGAAGACAGTGGCAACTTCACCAGGGTCTGAGACAGTCTTGCCTTGGATGGATAGGGTCGGGGTTGGTGGTTGGACTGATGGAGAGAGGAGGGATTTGATAGTTTTCCAAAAGTTTGTAGGGTGATTAAGGTTTGAGTATAGAGCCAACGTAAAGTAGTTCTTTTTGGCCTGTGGTATGGATTTGGTGCAGGAGTTGCGGAGGGTATGGTATCTTTGTAGTGATTCTTGGGAGCTAGATAGCTTGTGTTTTTTCCAGGCCAGGTCCCTAGAACGGCAACTGCTAATGATGTCGGCGGAGACCGAGGGAAGATGGGAGCCCTTTACTCTTGTGCTTCTTAGAGGGGCATGTAGGTAGGTAGGTAAAATTTATTTTTATACGGGTAATACATGTCATTTGGACATAATCCAGTTTACAAGACAGACCAGTGTAAATTCCTAACTAGTCACATACAAATAAGTTCCATGTTAAATACATATAAATACAAACACCACAATATACAAACAACACGGTATACCTAAAAGACTTACAATAGCTAGATTATAAAATCTCAAAATCCCAAGGAACCTTAGAGAAAAAAAAAACATTTAACACTCACAAATGTGAGCATATAACTCCTTTATAGTATGAGTAAACAATGAATAATTTAGAATTTCTCTTACCTCATCAGGAAGAGAATTCTAAAAACTAGCAGCCTGATATAGCAAAGACCTGTCCCAATATTTATTATAATGTTTACCTACAACTATTTTATTTAAGTGAACTGATCTTGTCAATATCCATTTTTGATAGTTGTTCACTGTAAATAATATTAAAGAAATTGGATGATTTACAGATGAATATTTCATTTTGTGTATTGAAGATAACCAATGACACTTATGATTTATGTCTTAAGGTGACCATTTCACTTTCTTCAACAATAGACAATGATGAATCTGATAGTTTCCCTGTAATACATATCTTGCTACACGATAATAAGTTCTATCTAATCTAGACAATAGAGTTTTATTTGTATTTCTATATATTAATTCTCCATATCTTAGCACTGGAATAATTAACTGATCTGCCAATTTTTTTTCTATCTAAAAAAGATAAACAATCAGTACTTCTTCTTAACGCCCCTACCCTTCTATTTACTTTATTAATCAGTGCAATAATATGATTTGAAAAGGTCAGCTATTCATCAAATATAATCCCTAAATAACTATATTCTTTAACTTGTTCTAAAGTTTAGTTTGATTTCCTGTATAAATGGATAAATCATAAACAAGTTCACCACTTTTTTTCAATGGGAAATACATACACTTTGTTTTTTTTGTGTTCATTATCAGCCCTGACCTGGTGAACCACCCCTCAATTCTTCTAAAATTAGACTGCAAGTTAGTTTGTAATATTTCTTCCATTTTCCGGATGCAATTATAACCGTATCATCGGCATAAAGTCGAATCTCTGATTTTTCTGTAGTCGATGGCAAGTTATTTATGAATATTAGGAACAAAAAGGTCCTAAAATTGATCCCTGGGGAACTCCTCTATTTACTTTCCTCTTTCTTGACAAACATCCCTGTACCTCGACTCTCTGGGAACGATCATCCAAATAAGATTTTAACCAATTTAAGGGATCTTCCCTCATGCCTATTTCATGAAGTCTTTCAATTAGTAAGGGGTGGTCCACCAGGTCAAAAGCCTTTGAAAGATCTACAAAAATGTTTGTCCCATACAGCAAGAAACATGTTCTTGAACAAGTCAAAAGTGAAGTCGAAGGAGGGATCCTTCTGTATTAAAGATAAATCAACGTGGACCAGGTCATTTAGAAGGGAAGGTAGACATAAGGATTTATATGATATAGTGAGGAGCATCCTAGAGGGGGGTTCAGTGGGTCTATGCACTTTCCTGACCATGTATGCCATGTGGTGATCACTTAGGGAGTCGGGGAGAAGTCCAGCTTTAATAATCCTGCATGGGTGGGATGTGAGGGTCTAGTCCAAGAAGGAGTGGTTAAGAGTTTTAGGGTCCAGCTGGGTGGGTTGGGTGATTAGTTGGGAGAGGTTTAGAGTGTTTATTTTGGTCTGCAGCTTAGAGCAGTCATTGGCCAGCCAAATAAAATTGAAATAGCCGAGGATATGGAGCTCACCAGCGGTGGCAGCAGATTTTAGAGTGCCCAGGTAGCCTATGACGCTGGACAAGGTGGTAGTAGGGGTGGAGTAAGACCCCGCAATGTACATGGGGAGGAGTAAGGAAGAGCGAGCTTGACCAATAAGGATTCTATTTGCATCTGACTCTCCCCTGCTAACTGCACAATTGTTGTTTTTGACATCACAGTCTGTTGCCATGGTGAGGAAAATGATGCCATAAACAAATGTACTGTGAGGTTAACAGGAGAAAGGCAAATGTTTTAACATTTTTTGTTACAGATTTTTTACATGGACTCCCAAGATGTAATGTACATCTCTGGAAAGTAAGACTGAAAATGAAAAATGTATTCTGTAGCACATTTTAACAACTGAAACATCTTATTTATGAAAGCACATGCTGAAGTGCAGAGTAATTCTTTAATGAGGTACATGGAAAACAATACCAGAAGCTGTTTCCTTCATGAGAAAAATATTTGTGCTCACCTATCCAAGTAAAGCAATTCAGGACAGTAACAGTGCACCACAGCTTGCTTTGTTCAGGGTCTGATGCTTCAGCATACTACAGCGCAATCCTGTTTAGAGAAAAAAGAAGGTGAGTGCACCTATATTTCACTTAACATTTGTATAAAATGTATTTAAAATTCAAAGTGTGTGGCAATAGTGTGATGCCGTCTCACCAACCGACTGACTTGACTTCTGGGTTATGTCTCCACACTGGTGCTGCGGTCTAGTAAGTTATCTAACTTAGACTCACTCATAAAAGTAAATAATAATAAAAGAATATAGTACACAAACAAATTAAACTACAAAATAGAAATAACTAATAAACGAATGGGGTGTGCAGCTGGGGGAGAAATATATATGAGCTGCAGTCAGGGGAGCAGTAGGAGAATGAAACACAGGCAGACTATAACACTATATTATATATGTACAGTATATATGTAGTTGCTACATTCTCTTTATTCTTTCTATTCTCTGAATAAGCAGACCTCTAGGTAAAATCAAGGGGGGGAGGGATGGGTAGCTGTTTCACCAGAGTTCTCTTGTACAGTACAGTACAGTACTGTACTGTACTGTACTAAGTGCCTTGATTTTTTTCTGCATCCCTCCATGTAATGAACAGGATGCTATAACAAACATATATAATGACTGCCTTTTTGTTTGCTACAGTGGGAGCACTGTAGTCAACTGAAAAATAATAAAAAAAAAGAAAATTTTCACTTTTTTTTTTAATCAGGACTGCCACTGAATTGGGACGAATATATGGACGGGCTTGTGTCAAGCCCTTTAGTCCTGATTAAGTGGCAGTCTGCAGTCCTTTTGTCCCAATTAAGTGGCAGTCTGATTAAAAAAGTGACAGTTTTTTTATTATTTTTCAGCAGACTACAGTGCTCCCACTATAATGAACAAAAAGGCAGTCATTATGTGAGTTTGCTATAGCACCCAGTTCATTGCTTAGAGGGATGCAAAAACAATTAAGGTGATTAGTACATACAGTACAACATTGTACAAGAGTACTCTGGTCAAACAGCTTCCCACCCCCCACTGATTTCAACAAGGACTGCTTATTCTGAGAAACAAAAAGAACACAGATAATGTAGCAGCTTCACGTATACATACTGTAGAACTAGAATGGTTCTCTGTAAAAATAGTTTCGCTATAATCGCTGAATGGTCCTGTTCCGTGTAATTATTTTTACAGCAAATGTTAATCGACAGCACTTGTTAAACTAAGAGTAAACTAAGAGGACACTGAGGACACAGCGACATACAGTACAATACAGTAGATTACTGCACTGCTTAGACACACGCTTTGCCTCTGACTCTTCTTTAATTCTGTATTACGCTCTACCGTGCTGCACCACCGACTACGTGCATGCTATGACTCGTCAATGGGGACCACGTGGTAGGTACAATTACTTCCTGGTTATCAAAATGTCGTTTTCCTTGGATACCGAGTTGTGTGTACTGTATGAATCAAATGATACCATTAACATGTTTGCCAGGTGAGAAAAACATTTATTTAATACAAATTGTGAAAAAAAAAAACTTTTCAAAGTGTTGCCACATTGTACAAGCAGTATGAGCAATATGAGAGCTTCAGGTTGCTGTTTCAAGCCACGCCATCTCCATCTCCATCAGCATCTGCAAGACACAGTAACAGGCTTAAAAACTTAGGTAAACAGTTAGGGCAACAGTCAGGGCAATTCTAAGCGGGTGAGCAAACTTACCATTTAGACAGTCTGTATGCGCCTGTAGGATGCCAGCTTGCTCAAATCCTCTATAGCAGTCCTCTGGTTGAGCAGAGAGTTTAGCAAAGCTATTTACCAACCATTGAACATGGCGATTTTTAATTGAAGTTGTCCTGATATCGATGTTTATCTTTATGTTTGGGTCAGTATCAGAGTTTGCTTCTTTGGCAGCTACCTCATTCGCAGACCATTCTGTAAAATTCTGCTTCAGCTCATCTTTAAAAATTTTATTTACGGCAATGTCCAGGGGCTGTAGCATGTCTGTGCACGAAGCAGGGACATAGACTGACACAATATTGTGCTTTTCAAAAGTGTCAAGCACTTCTTTCGTTGTGTGACCTCTAAAAAGATCCAGCATTAACAGTGTCCTTTGTACACTTGGAAGCTGCATTTTTTTTTAATTGAGTGAACATATGGTACAATAACACACTCAATGTACTCAATTGTTGCCTCGGTGTTGGCCCAATGGTTATCTGTGTGTGTAACATGCCAACCTGAGGGAAACTTGTAGGAAGGATGGCACTGTTCAGTGCGGCCTGCATAGATTATCTGAGGGGGTAGGTAGTGGCCACAAAGACTACAGCATAGTACAACTGTAATCTGGCGTTTGTCGCCCAAACCAGCAACCTCAATCTGCTTTTTACCAATAGTGTCCATCGTCCATTCAGAGCATGGAACCAAGTTAACCCCAGTCTCATCTAGATTTAAGACTAGCTAAGGCGGAATGAACTCCTGACGAGACGCTGGGGCTATTCTGTTGAGGAAGCTTGCTTTTAGTGCTTTGAAATCTTGTGGTGTTTTTCTTGCAGCCTTGGTTCCCTTTCTTTTGCTGAAACCCATGCGGTTTAAAAACAACCAGGACCATTGTCTAGAAAAGGATAGTCTGCCACCATTTTCAACAAGTAGTTCAGGGCATTTAGCTTTGACTACCCCAGTCGCTATTGCCAGCAACAGTCTACCATTAATAACAGCACCCTCAGATCTCAGTGTTCTAACAATATTTTTTAACTCGTCTTCAACGTCTGCCAGAAGCAGACGTGGGTGACCTCGGGCTTTTATGGGCAGCACTTTAGGAAGTTTTTCTGGGTCACGAGTTTGTGCCAGTTTCTCTTTGTAGTCATGCTTGAAGGTGCGGACTGTGCTTTCATTAATTTTCTGCTTATACTTGCTCTAATAATATCGAGCAGCATTCATTACCCCATGTTCACAAGAATACTTGCCAATTTCAAATTGGACTTCAAGGGTGTAGATGGCATAATGTGCTCTGCATTTATTTGCAGGAGGAGAAGATACTGCAAGTTCATGTGCTACAGATTCTGCCATCAGGTTTGATATGCCGGCAGTGGCAGACAGAATATCTGAATCCAAGTTGCCGGTTTCCAAGGCAGTAAAGTCTCTTTTTGTTGCTGGTCTATGAGGGGAGTTTAACCACTTGATTAAGGACATCACTGTACCTGTACAGTTTAACAGTTTAGCAATTAGTGCAGCAGTTCAGACAAAGTATAGCAGTAGGGGACAGAAGCAGCGAACAGCTGCGCGAATAGCTGCTTTTGAAAGGATAAAGCGCGCAAATGTATGTGTGTGCGATCATGGTGCATGACTCATCTTCTTCAAACAGGACTGAGCTATAATGTGCTGAAGCAGCAGACCCCAAACAAAGTAGACTGCGATGTACTGTCACTGATCTAAACTGCCTTACTTGGATAGGTGAGCACAATTTTTTTTCTTATGAAGGAAATAGCTTCTGCTCTTCTTTTCTGTGTCTGACATTAGCAAGTCCAACTGACTGACAGTATATATTTATGCACAGCATTTATTTATACTGTACTCTATTTTATATTTACCATCTTTCAGTTGAGATCAGACCAAGACTGTGGATTGTGAATTAGCTGAGAACAACGGTGTCGGAAGAAGGCATAAATTAAGCTAAATGCTAACTAAAACAAGAGTTCCCCTCTTGGTATGCCAGTAGATCTCAACACAGCTTAGGTAAGGTCATGTTGCTGGAGATATCAATGTTGGCATGCAAATGCCGTCATTAAAAGTAAAACAGTCATCTTGGCTTGTGATGAGCATTCCAAGACCTCAAGAGCACTGGCATAATATCCTGAGTGGGTTCTTTCAAGCAGGGATTGCAGATGCTCATGCTGAATGACTAAAACTCCACCTAGAATTAAATGGCGGGTAACAAGGACATTCAGTTTTTACTCATTCCTTTTATTACCTCACTGAGACAAACTGTGCATACCGGATGGTAAATGGGTATACTGATGGCCAATTTCTCCAATGCATTAGAGCTAGTGGATCATGGTACCTTCTCACATGGCAACCTTCTCGGAGGTGCTGCATGTCTGTGGCGTAGGTCAGGTTAGGGTGCGCCACACCATGGGATTCAATCAGTGGTTGAAAAACTGGTGCAGAGCTCAGGGATTTGGCTTCATTGGGGACTGAGGCTCCACTTGGAGTGATGCAGGCCTATACTGGCATGATGGTCTGCATCTGTCCAGGAGGGGAACCAGGATCCTAGGTGATAGGTTTAAATGCTTCATTGGCAAGCATTTAAACTAGCCAAGGGGGGAGGCACTGAAAAGGAGAAGGGAAATCTTAGCCCCCCCAAAAAAAATCAGGGTAGTTAGTTAGGTAAACACCAAGATAGAGCAGTTGATAGGGAGAAGGACAGGGGTAAATAGAGAAAAAGACAAAGGCAATAAGGACAGGGATGGGGCAAAAAGGAATAAAGCCATAAAAAATGGAGGGTAATGAGTACCAATGCCCATAGTCTAGGTAAAAAGATCCCTGAAATGGTGGCCTTGATGGAAGAAGGATGCCTAAATATCATGGTAGTCACAGAAACATGGTACACAGAAAGCCATGACTGGGATATCAAAATACCAGGGTACACAACCTATAGGAGAGATGGGGGGGGAGAAGAGGGGGAGGAGAAGCTCTCTATGTAAATGAAGGAATAAAAGCAACTGAAAAAAGAGTAAGCAGGGAGGAGAGGAGGCACTGTGGGTCATCTTAGAGACTGGAAATGACACCACAATCCACACAGGGGTTGTATACAGGCCCCCATGTCAGGGGGAAGGAATGGACAAGAATATGATAGAAGGCATTCTTAGGATGGCAGAGAAAGGGGAGATACTGTTGATGGGAGACCTGAATATGCCACATGTTAACTGGAGCACATTGGCTGCAGCCACATACCAAGAACAGGGCCACTGTCAATGCCCTACAGGTGGCATGCCTCAGACAGCTAGCTCTGGAACCCACTCATGAGGGGAGCAATCTTAGACCTTGTACTCTCAAATGGGGACAGGGAGAGGATCTCAGATCTAGAAGAGGGTAGCCATCTGGGAACAAGTGACCACCAAACAGTGTGGTTCACAATAAACTCAGCTACTGATTCAAGCCATACAAAAGTGAGGGTACTGGACTTCAGGAGGGCTGACTTTGGAAAGATGAGACAGTGCTTTAGAAAAGCACTAGCAAATAGGCTAGAAGGTGGGGTGGAGCAACAATGGAGAAACATCAAAACTGCCATCACAGAGGCAACAAGCCATTGTGTGAAGCAAGTAAACAAATCAAAATAAAAAGAAAAAGCCACTATGGTTCTCAAAAGAGGTGGCAGGGAAGGTCATGGAGAAAATGTTAGCATTCAGGAAGTATAAGGAAACACAGAAGGAGCAGGACAGAGAGCTGTACCAGTAAAGGCAGAAGGAAGCATGGAGGGAAGACAGAATAGCAAAGGCCCAGACTGAGGAAAAGATAGCCAACTTGGTTAAGAAGGGGGATAAAACCTTTTATAGGTGCATCAGGGAGCATAAAAAGATAAAGGGAGGGATAGTGAAGCTGAATAGAATGGACGGTGGGTGGGCAGAGATGGACAGTGAAAAAGCAGGGATACTGAATGAATATTTCTGCTCAGTATTCACAAAAAAGGAGGAGGGGGAGGTGCCTAATCCAATTAACAGAAGCACTCTGGATAGGGGGGTTGATCCCAGTCCTTTCACAGAAGAAAGGGTTCTGAAAGAACTCCTAAAACTGAAGGTGGACAAAGCAATGGGGCCTGGTGTAATTCACCCCAGAATTCTAAAAGAATTAAGAGGAGAACTAGTGAAACCACTGACTACCCTTTTTAACAAATCATGGGATGATGGTGTGGTACCTGAGGACTGGAGGAAGGTGGATGTGATCCCCCTTCACAAAAGTGGGAGCAAGACAGAGGAAGGAAACTACAGACCTGTCAGTTTGACCTCTGTCGTAGGGAAAGTCATGGATTCACTTCTGAAGTAAAGAATTGTTGAATAACTAGAGGCCAGTGGGGCACAGGACCCATGCTGATTTAATTTTTCTTTAACATGGCCTGTAGCAAACACCAATGATTAAACCTTCTAATATTGTTATTAATAATTCTTATCCATGAGAATTCTGTCCCCATCATTTTTGATGTTCATGGTAATGTCTGCTGCTTTGATACCCACTTCAGATATATGGCAACTCCTTCTCCTTTCCTGTTTTTTTCTGTCTAAATGTAATAATTTATATCCATTTGTCCCTCCACTCCACATTCCTTCTTTGTTCCATCACGATTCAGTAACAGCTACAAGAGATCGGTTACGTTTTTTGCAGAAAAATCTAAAGTCTGTCCATTTTATTATTTATACCCCTGGCATTAATTGAAGCTGCTTTCCAAGTATTTGTTCATTGTTCGGGGTTATCCTCCATGAAATTGTTAAGGTTCAGCCTGCTTTTTTGGACTTACTCATCCTAGGTGCCACCATGAATTTTAATGTAAAGCTGGGTTAGAGGTGTGCTATTGAAGGTGCCCAGTTTAGTCTCCCCCACTGTTGTTCAAAATGGAGTCCTGTCCGGACTAGAGGTGGTGATTATTGTGAAAGTAACTCCAGGTATCAATAAAATGATATTTTGGAAAAAAAAACACTCAGTGGAACCAAGGTCAGCACAAAGTAAAGCTATGGACAATAAATTGTCTCGTTAACAAAAAACTTTATTATGTATCAATAAATATTTAAAAATGACAGGTTCATACACATAAATCTAGAGAAATACAGTATTAGGTTATTTGATCAACACCAGTTATGTGACAATGATTCAACTGAACTCTTTTTGCTCACCTTAGTGAGTTACAGATGCCGGTCATGAATAGCAGCTTCAAGATAATTTTGGTGCATGTGCTGCTTTACGAGCTTAGAAAAAGCACCAAGAAACCAAACGTTGTCATTGTTCACAGTGAATGCTGTCCCTTTCCTGGTGGAGAAACATGCACTTACATTTCAACATTATCTTTCCTTTAACACACTTTTGTTTGATAACCATGTGTTAATTCTTTGAATGGTATTGTTCTTTTCCCTACAAGCCAATGGTAGTGGCAGAATACCAGAGATAACTAATCTTCACCCCTTATCTGACTAATTATTCCCAATGTTTGTCAAATTATGACATATATTTTTTTATGTTCTTTTTGAATGTCATTTTTACCAGCATGGAGAATGATAGAAGTGGAAGGACCCAAATTGCCCAAAATACCATACATTCTTGTACCATTATATTTAGTGGTAGCTTTGGGGAGGCAAAATATGGTGGTGGTTTCCTTATCAGTTTTAAGTACATATGAATCAATATCTGATTATTGAATCTCCCAGAATGAGCTTCTGATGGGGAGAGGGAATTTGAGAAGAGGTGTAGTTTTGTGCTAGAGAAGCAATGTCTATATCAGAACCATTTTGAGATAAACAGAGGGGAGACACTCTATTAGAGAGCATGCTTTCCTGTGTATTTTTAAATTTGGGGTTATTTATCCTTAGTCTAGGAATTTTATTTTGAACAAGGCACCATTCATTGTCACTGACATCTAAATCCTCCATACCACTTTTTTTTGTTTGTTTTTTTATGTTTTTTCAAAAGCGTCCAGAATGGAGTCATTATTACGTGCTTCTCTTGTTTTTTTCTTGCAGGAATTTGGCATGCACTCAGGAAGTGGATTTTTGATAGTAATAGTTTTGACAAAATTCTTTGTTTTATTGATTTCTGTAGTGTTATATAATTCCTCTCTAACTACCTCAAGATCCTTTGTGAGTTTTATTATTTGAAAACATTTACTGCATATGAGATTATCATTTAGATCATGCTTAAGGGCTGAGACATGCACCTTACACCATAAGCTTTTAAAGTATCTTGAGAAAGCCCCTGGTGGGTTT
Organism: Neoceratodus forsteri; assembly: GCA_016271365.2. Taxonomy (NCBI): domain Eukaryota; kingdom Metazoa; phylum Chordata; order Ceratodontiformes; family Ceratodontidae; genus Neoceratodus; species Neoceratodus forsteri. The sequence continues at coordinate 898,876,032 of CM057459.1, forward strand.
GTGGTTGTTAGATAATAATCACAGTAAAAGTACTACTGATGGACAAGAGAGGGATAATCAGTTGAAAGGAGGAGGCATTGCCCTTTGTCATCCTCAGTAGACACAGACAGAATCAATTCCCTCTGCCTGGGCATTGCCTCTGCCACACATTCGCCAACACTAATGAATGAGAAGGCTTACATTAAATTGGATCATAAGTGTTGTGCAACAGAACTTCTGGTTTGGCAAAAATTAAAAATAATAGTTTATACCACTTTCCCAATGGAAATTACACTGGTCTGTCTGATTTTATTCCAATTTGAAGTTCCTGAGTATGAGGACAGCTCTGGATGGGCTTAACACATAGTTCCCTTGCTTAGCTGTAATAGAGGCGGTGGCTACCCCTTCATATCCCAGTATTTTGGGGGCTTTTGAGTGCATTTTTGGTTTTAAATATAGTCACACAGAACAGCTTATATAAAATACTCCAGCCAGTCTCCACTCACCTGTCAGGATTCCTGTACTTGTTGATATCTTCAAGTGTGTGAAAGACCTCTATCACTCTTCTTTTCACAATAGTAAATATTCTAAATCCCTATCTACTCTCTTCATCACTTCTGACAGTTCATCGCTGCTTATCCTGCTTCAGCTCCTTGGCTATTATATTATGACTAAAGGATATTTTCATTCTTGACTGCACCAGGAGGAGCACCACGTATATTATAGAAATGTATAAACTGACAGCTTCAAGGTTCAAGTTTGAATGAGACAATGGATACCATTGGGAACCACAGAATGTGTTTGTTATATCCAAGAGTTCCATATAACGAGGTTCACTATAATGAGGGAGTACTGTGAGTATCACTCACAGTACTTGTTGCAGTTGTACAAATGGATAATATACTGTATATCAAAATATATAAAACATACTAAGAAATAATGGAAGATCAAGGAACAAAACCAGAAGTTAGTACAGGTTCCTTGATGCACAAATACTAGTGTCTTGAAAACAGCATTTTGTTCGATGAATGCATACGTAACAAAATCCAGGAGTGAAAAGGCCTCCAAATACATACAGGCCTACAAATAAAGACATAAAATTAGAGGTATCTCAGCTTAGTTGATCACCCCAACACTACTAACCCTACTGAGAGGCAGGGATAATTTTTGGAATTGAGCAAGGGACACAGGTTCACCTGCTCACCTGCAAAGATATATGGAAGACCGCAATAAGTGTACTCAGGAAGTAAGAAAAGCTAAAGCAGATTTCTGCAAGGATCAGCAGAATTAAAACTGGTGCAATGGGAAGAAATTTTCAAACAACTTAAAAGACCAACTCAGAAGCAATGTCCAATTATCCACAGCAGTGCTTAACTCTAATGGTATAATCACCAAGACCCCCTTGGAAATAGAAAATACTTTTATTACGGCCTTCACTGACCTGATCTCTGTCCTCTCCACTGACAAGGCACTTGAGGACAGTGATGATGGCTGCACTGGACAAAGTAACCTACCCTGCCCTGAAATAGATGTCCCCAAATGTTACTTAAAGCATGTTACCACAAAGGAAACCTTCAATTGCTTTAAAAGAGTCCTTCAATTACTTTAAAGGGGTCCATGAAAAAACAAGAATGTGTGGTGATATGGTAAATATGAAGCTGCTGGCCTTAGCACTTAATGAACTAGTGCAAAGAGAAGAGCTGGGCATCACAGCAAGCTGACAAAAAATGACTTGGAGATAAGTCATATTACAAAGTATTTATCATAAAAAATATTTAAAAGCAGCAGCATTTATTTTTTATGTATTATTTATTATATTTTTTGTAATAAATATTTTGTAATGTGACTCATCTCTAAATAGTTTTTTGTCAGTTTGCTGTAATGGCAAGCCTTTTTCTTTGCACTTCTATGTTTACTTCATGCCAGGGCTCCAGCTGTTTGGCTCTTTGTAGTCGCCTCTTAGAATTGTAAATTACTTAATGAACTAGCACTTCCCTGGACGAAGATTTACAACTTGTCCCTGCAATTCTCACAGTTCCCAGAAATATGGAAAGCTGTTATAGTAACACTCCTGCTGAAAAGAGGGGACCGCACAAACGTTGACAACTATAGGCCAATCTTTATCATCTTCCTCCATGAAAGACAATAGAAAAAAAAACTCTGACCAACTTGTCTCCTATTAAGTAAGTATAACCTGATGTGCAAACAGCAACACTGCTTTAGGAAACTTCACAGTACTGGAACAGTCCTCATTAAGTATACAGACCTTCTTCATGTGGCCCTTAACAAAAGGCACCTGGTTGGAGCCACATACATAGTGCTGACAAAAGCCTTCAACATCATAAACCACACACTATGCTGGACAAGTTCTCTGCTCTGGGCCTCTCCTCAGAATCATTTGCCTGGTTTGTTGCTTCTTCACTGTGCAGACACAGAGGGTAAGGGTTGATGGAGTACTCTTGGATGTGAAGATTATCAACGTTGGTGTCTCTCATGGGTCTATACTTGGCCCGCTCCTCATTGGCCTATTCATTAACAGACTCCCTGAAGCCTGCCCTCAATCAAAGATGCTTCTATATGCTGATGATGTGGTGATTTGCAACAGTAGTTCTCAGTTTGGTGAACTCTCTGTGATCTACAGAATAGCTTTAAGTCACTTGAGGACTCGTTCAAAAGCAATACATTTTCCTCAATTATAAAAAGACAAAGATCATGCTGTTCATTGGGCCTCATGAGAAGAAAAAGGTCCCTTCCCTGGTCATCCAAAATACACATGGTGCTACCCTTGAACAGGTTGAATCCTTTTAGTATTTGGGTGTCACCTTGGATGACACTCTTTCATTTACCCACATGTGGATTACATTGCAAATCAGGCCAACAGAAAACTAGGAGTGGTCTTTAGGCAATGATTAAAACTTACCCCTGAGGCAAGATGCCTGGCAGTCTCCAGTATAGTCCTCTCGCTCAAAGACTATGGGTTCCCAATTTATGAAGAAGCTTGTGACTCAGTCCTTGGTAGAGTAAGATGTGCCGTCAAAAAAAACGGTCTCTTCATACGTGGGGCCAATAGATTGACCCATACTTGCTCCCTGTATGCGCTCACCAACTGTCTACCACTTCATGACATGCTAAAATAACAGTCCTGCCTGATGGGAAAAAAATTCCTTCTGGTTCTCACCCCAATTACAATTTGTGATCTCTTCTGCCTGATCAACAACCAATACTCCACTAGAAGTATGACCAGACAAGCCATTGAAGTCCCTATTTGTAAAACAAGACTGGACAGGTGTTCATTTGCTACCCAGGCTGCCAACTGGTTCAATGAACTCCCAGAATCCCTAAAGGGATGCATAAAATGTCACTATTTAAGAATTCCCTAAAAAAGAACTCAAATTAAATCTGTCTGCTGTTGTTTTACATTATTAATCATGCTATGTTTCTGTATTGCTCCATGGCTGTCAACAGCTAATTTTCTCTCCTGCAATATCTTTGATTGTAACCCTAATGTTTGTACCTGACCAGGCTCCACTTGAGCTGAGGAATGTAAGCTGTATATTCTAGTTATTTGTCTTATAGTGATATGGAACCTTTGGAAAACAGCATCTGTGCTCAATGGTGTTATCTGAATAACAAATAAAAATAAATAAATAGGCCAGCCCAGTGGTGCTGAGGGTTGAGGTGCTGGATGCCACACCTCGCACCATGCTGGTGACTTGGGTTTGGGAATGAGCTCAAGTCATCTGGGGTCAACAGCAGCAGGAGAAGATTGAGCATCCAGAGGAATGCTCTCCTCTCCTGGGGGTAGGTGGGTAGCATACACCGCAGTACCAGCAGCTGAAAGTGGAGACTGGGAGAAGCACAACTTGCAGTCCGCTCTTGTAGGGGATGGTGGTTTTGGTGGATTGCCTTATGCTGGAGTGTGCCCGTTACGTGCAGTACATCATTTCACGTCCATACCGCTCACCATAAAAAGTGAAAATCCCTGGCACCCAGACAGGCAATGGCAGAATCCATGGTATGGCACCCATCCTTTCAATCTGCCTCCAGCTCTCACCTCCCCTCTGGCCACCTACTAGATCTTGATTCTAGACAGAGCACTGGAGGAGTGGTGGCCCTGCCTCGAGGCACTCATAGTTGGGGGGTTGGTTAGGTTGGATTGAGGAGAAGAGAGCATACTAGGATGGAGGTCAGGTTAGAGGACCTTGGTAGAGTGGGAGAAAGCTGTAGCCTAGAAATCCTAGCTTGAGAGAGGTCTAAGGGACCAGTGTCAAGGGGACATAAACAGAGTTTACAAAAAAAATAATAATTAAATAAGTCAATAAATAAATTCATCAATAAATAAATAAATACCTTAAAAAGAAATAGAAGGGGGGTTTATTTAGAGCCCCAGGATGTAAAGACAGAAAGAAGGAGTTATATCACACAGGCAAAAAGTAAATCATAAGAAAAAATACAAAATAATGAAAATGAAAACAAAGAGTGCAAGTGACTCATGCTGGGGTGGAAATACACTCCCAGACTTAAAATAAGCCAGGCTGATACAAGGTGTCAAGAAATAGGTGGGGAGAATATATGCTGATAAAACTCAAACACATAAAAATACCCTGTTAGAACAAACACTTCTGGAGGCAGAATCGATTCATTCAAAACATACTGTACTAACCAGACAAATTGACTATATTTTATCAGAAGGCTGTAGTCAGACAGAGACACACACATGGGTTCAAGGATTCCCTCACCTTAAACGGCTAGATAAAGACAGGGGTCTCAATTCTGAAAGGGGGCTTCTAGAGGAGCAAGCTGTGGCAAACAGCAGCTTGTGCTGAAGCCCACTGTGCCAGGGACCCTGTGCCCCATTCTCTAATGGGCAGAGTCCTGGTGGCAAAGTGCCACAGCTTGCGGCAACCATGGTGGTGCACCAAGCAGAGTGTGCACCGGGAGGGTAGCCATAAGCTGCAAGGCAGCCATGCACCACTCTTGTCCCTGGTGGGATAGTGGCCCCCCCCGATCTCACCTGTTTATAATGATATATTTGAATCCACAGTCCCCGGTGGGCAAGTGCCCCCCCAATCTCCGATGTCCCCATCATTATTACAATAAAAACACACCATTCAATGGTGGTCCAGTGGCCCCCCCTCCCCAATCACTGATGTCCCTAGTAATATTACAATACAGAAATCCTCATTCATTGGTGATCCAGTGGTCCCCCACCCCAGCAGGAAGTGCTCAACACCCCACTCTCCCATCCCAAGACAGAGTCTGGACCGACACAGCCCTCCTCACATCTCCTGTGGCTGGCCCCCAACTGAACTGTCACTGAGCGAGTACTGTAAAGTGTATACAAGCGCGCACACTTTACAGTATACAATCAGTGACACTTCAGTTGGAGGTTAACTGCAGATGTGTGAGGAGGGCTATACAAGTCTCTGGCTCTGTCACAGGATGGGGAGAGTGGTGGTGAGCACTACTTGCTGGGGTGGGTGGACACTGGACCACCAATGAACGGTGGTTTCTTTACTGAAATATTAATGGGGACATTAGAGATTGGGGACGGAGGTCACTGGACCACCAATAAATGGGGGGTTCTTTAAAGTAATATTAACAGGACATAAGGGATGTGGGAGAGGGTGTCACTGCTCCACCAATGAATGGTGGTTTCTTTAATGTATTATTGATGGGGACATCGGGGATTGGGAAGGGGGGGCACATTACATTGCCACAAACAGGCTACTCTCCCAGAGGAGGATTTTCTATGTACCCTTAGACCAGCCCTGGCTGGTCTAAGGTTGCTTAGAATTTCTTCCTCTGGGACAGTTCTGAAAACTCAACATTAGGGGATGTGGCAGTTTGCGTCTGCCACATGCCCCCTAGCACCAGTTCACAGTCCATATTTGGGTGCAGGGGTGGTGAAAGTCCAATTTGGACCAGGCAGCCTGAGGTTGATGCAAGCTGCTTTTGTGAATAGCTCAGGGAGCAGTTTTTGATGCAAGGTGCCACTTGCGCAATTTATGTTTGGTACTGGCATCTTGCATCACTTTCAGGTCTTTGAGAATTGAGCTCAGAAAATCTGAAAGTGCATTCTTGTAACAAGAGATATTATGCAATTAAATTATCAGCAACCAACCAATGCTTTCATTTAGACCCTACCTACTGACTGTTACCTTAACTGAATCAATGTAAAAATCTTCTCTTGTTATTAATTTTTTAGCAAAGTTACCTCCCTTCCCAGCTGCAGTGACAGTTTCAATACCACAAATGTGAAGGCTAGGAAGAAGCTGTTACTCAGACTTGAGCTGGTGTTCTACAGGGGACATTAAGTCGTCAGTGTGCATAACATTTTTGGGCTCCCCTGTATGTTTTTTTTTAATTCCTACTTTGTTTTCCCTATACATTAAATAAGGTCACAAGGACATATAATGCTCTGAGCTACCGCAGTTGTTTGACAGTTGATGAACTCAATAGTATTAACCCAATTCCCAGTTTCTGCATATTACATCTGTTTTAGACTGTAGGTATTTGACTGTGTGGCTGGCAGTATAGCCTAGAGGTTAGAGTAACGAGCTGTGAATGGACTTGGTACATCTAGCAGACCTGGATTTGAGTCCCACAACCTCCACTTGCATATTGTATGACTCTAAGCAAGTCACTTAACCCCACAGTGCTCCCAGGTCTCCACTGAAAATAGGCACTTGTGCCTAGTGGGCCTTACCTGGTTATCAAGGACTACAATAAAATAAAATAAAATTTGAACAATTAATACATCTCCCATATGGAAAGTTACCCTTAATGTTAAGTCTGATAGAAAGTTTCCACTGTTTTACTCAGGTATAGGATGATCTGTATTGACAATCCTGTCCTTCAAATTTCTATCTTTTCATCCTACCACCAATGCAGACCTTATTCTTTCTTAATTCTTTGGTACCTGAATAAGGCCCACTATGCACAAGTACCTGTTTTCAGGGGGGACCCAGGTGCACTGGAGAGGTAAAGGGACTTGTTCATATTCACTCAGCATTCAAGCAGAGGTTGTGGAAATGGATGTTGAGGGGATCAAAACCAGGTCCCTCGACTATACCAAGCTCATTCATAGCTTGTCACTCTAATCTCCTGACTATACTTCCGGCCCCTCTCCTTCTCCCATGGATTTCAAACCATCCCAATAATTTAAATCAATGTTCTTTTAAAAAACTGTCTGAGTAAGGTGTTAAAATAATATTTTTCTTCTGCTCTTTATCTGTAGAATGTCTCCTTTTAACTCCAAGGAAAGTAACCCTGGCAATTGTATCCACTCTCTCCTTTGCAGTTTAAATCATTTCTGGTTTACAGGCCATTTGAAGAAATCTTTATTTCTTGTCATCAGCCATTTAAATGTAATTCTCCCTTCTAAGCAGTTTCTCCTGACCTTCAGAAGTTGATCAACTGGTATATTGCACTTCAGTCTTTGTGGGTGAAAGCTGCTTGCATGTAAGATCAAATTTCTGTCTGTAGGATTTTGTTACAGTTTGGTGCACTGCTTATTATCCTTCTCATAGATCTCAATGTCCAAAAAGTTAATAGTATCCATACAATGATTTTTTTACAAACGTTGATTGTTATCCCTACTGTTCAAATATTCATGGGATTCATCCAGTTGTTTTTCTGTGCCCCTCTAAATGACAAATATGTCATCTATAAAGTGTATCCATTTAAGGATGTTGTTCTTAAATGAGATCTCTGTCTCTCTATATACTGTAGTACTGTACATCTGTTCTGAAGTGCTTTTACAGTAAATACTGTATAGATTGGCATAGAATGGAGCTATTGTGGATATCATGGCCTTAGAGTATAGTTTCTCTGCCAAAAGTACATGTTCTCATACAAGAAATTATTTTTCATCAGGACAAACTAACATTCTCAACAGGCACTCATTTGGTGGCATGTCATCCATTCTCTGCTCATCTAATAACTCCCTTGGGTCCTCTAACCCTGTCATGAGATATGGAAGTGTATATGTCCTTCAAAGCCCATGTAATGAAAAAGCAACATATAAGATCCGAATCCTCCTCATGAATGTCCAAAATAATTGTAATAATGTCAATTAGTTCTTTTTTAAACATGTTTTTTTAATTGCAAAGTATTGCAACATTACAGAGAATGCATACTACAGTTCAGAGTTTAACAGCAATAGTTTACATGCACCATTAGTAGTTATTTCAACAGAACATACAGAGAGCTAGCAAGTCTTGCAGAGCTACTATACATTGTTTCTTGGTCCGATGCATGCAGTGCCCGAGTCTATTGTCAGATTTGTTTTAACATATGTTTTAATAGTACTGGCCATTACTCAGGAAATATATTACTTTGAAAGGCTTTTAATAATGGATCCCAAATTTCTGTAAACTTCTTCCTCACATTTGCCCTCAGGTGTACTTTTTTTATGTTTTAGGCAACATAATAGGTTATGCACCCATTGTTGGATGGTTGGGGGCTCTGTGGCTATCCAGCTCTGGGCAACAGTCTTACTAGCATTGATCAGAGTACCAGGCCATAGCCCCAGGCCTCTTCCTGTTTCACTTGTGACTAAGTTAGCCTTCATAATTAATTCCAGTGTGGTACTGAGTAGTTTCCCTCCTATCACACTTTCCATTATTCTATGTACCTTGTGCCAAAAAGGGGCTATTCTCGGACATGTCAGGGTCATGTGGAAAAAGGTACCTTCTTATGCCCCACACTTGGGATACTCATAGGGCTTGTCTAGGCTTATCCTATGTAGTTTAGCATATGCTAGGTATACCCAGTATAGGATGCTGACCTGCACTTGCCAGAGTCAATTGTTACTGGCTCATTCTACCAGGTGCTTGGCAGCAAGTGCCTATATACTGTATAGTGGTAATCTTCATAAGCAGGTCTTTCTCCCATTTCTTAATGACATCTTTGCATATCAGATTGGCCTGACTGTGCAGGGATGGTATACAGACAGAGGTCTGCTACCTTCTTGAGGTTGAACAAGTTCCTCTTCTAGAGCTGGACAAGCTGGCGGGGCCTGTCACCTCCAAGTAGGCTGTGTTCAGGAACTGTCATTTGGAGATCTATGACAATATCTCATGCTTGTAGTTTGTGCTCCTGTTGCAGAGTGTGGGATAATTTAATCATCCCACCCTCATATATCTGGTTGATGCTGACCAGGTCAGCCTTTTGCAACTGCAGTAGGCCTTAGTGCAATGGCACTGTGCACATATTTTTGGACCTGATCATGTACAGCAATGTAGCACTGGGGGACATACCTCAATCAAATCCTCTGTTTTGTGCACTGGGAGCCAGATGCACGCTATATTACAGGATAAGGGATTATTCAATTAAGGAGGGACAAGAGTGCCAAGCAAAGTCACCAATAATCCTCTTTTTAGATCCCCCTGATTTCCTCTTCCTCAAGAGTAATTTCTCCTTGCATTTTAACCATTCCACAACAGGGTATGGATCACTGAGTCTATCCACTAGTACAGGAGCTGTGGAACCTGGAAGGGTATTGTTTAGAATAGATATAGGCATCTAGGTAGGATGGTCATCTTGACCAAACTAATTCTGCCAGGTAAGGGCAAGGTGAGTGTCCTCCATCTGTCACAGTCCTTCTAAGGAAAGCTATGAGGGGGTACTTTTTCGTTCAGAACTAGACAAGTGTGGCAGGTATATAAAACTCCAGATATTTAATTTAGACATGCCTCACAAGTTTTATTTTTTTACAACAAAGGCTTGAGGAGCGATTATAACAAGGCATGACTTGTATGTTCTGCATGTTTAGATTCCTGATGGGAATTCATTCACATGCCCTCCTGCTCCTATAAGAAGTATGGCTTTTGGGCTCTACCTCCATCAACAAAAGCCACAACTTTTCAGCTCTGCCCAACAAAATATAATACTAAGGCAGGTAATTTTTACAACTGTAAACAAGCTCAAGTAGCTTATTCTTCCTGATCTGGAATCTGCAGGAGTTTTCTACATATGCCTTGCAGAACACAACGATCCTGTTCCCACGAGGTCTGACTTTCTGGATCAACCTCAAGAAAAAGCAGGGGGTTTGTATACAGTTTCTACACATGCCTTGCAGAGAACATAGCAATCCTGCTCCTAAGACATATGACTTCCTGGCTCTACCTCTAGTAATCATGAGGCATGACTTTTCTGCTCTGCAGAAAACAGAATATAACAGAGGCACATCTAGAAAGCTTTTACTCCTTCAATAAAGGCTTGAGGAGTGACCCAAAACATGAAATGCCTTTTGCTTTACTTGTTGGAGGCTTGTATCGCAGTACTTTTAAAACAGTCAGCTCAGATACCTTATGAGCATGTAAATATTGTATTTAAGTGCCGATTAACCAGGCTATTCAGTGTGTTTATTTTTTGATGTGTATGTTTCTTTAAGTGTAACACCCATAAGAAACACACTGACTACAGGCTGCCTGCTGAGGATGACCAGTAGGGTCTATACGTAAGCATGCTCATTGATGATGCCATACAGAAGATACATTCCAAGTCAGCAGTTACTCAATTGGATGGTGTGTCTGTGGTGTTTGTAAATCAAACAAACGGATTTGGTAAACATTTTATACTTCAAAGTCTTTTGTGTAGTTTTTTTTATCTGGATGTGTTGTGCTGTTGGAATCACTACATTTGTTCATCCACAACTACTGTAAGTGGCAAGCTTTTTAGAACGCCCTGCAGCGTTGACTGAAATTGTTATCATTGTGGGTGAGCTAATTTTCTGTTAATAATTTTGTTCACATACTTGTTCACTAATAAATAACCTAGCATCATTTTTTGACTGCTTTCGTGGTCTGTTTTGCCTCTGAGTTTAAGGTTCTTTTTAGGTGCCGGCCTCAACTGCACTGGCAGATACAGGTAACTGCCTTTGTATTGTTTGTATAACGTATGACATCATCAGCACATGGCATCATCAGGTGATATTCTCAGGTGACATTATTACATGTGACATAATCAGATGTGACATTATTAGAGATGTACATTTTTGCATAAAAATATGTACAGTTCTACATGATTAAACATGACTACAACTATGAACACTTTTCCTTTAACTGCTTTAACATTTTTGTTTGACACACTGAAATTATTTTAAACATTGTACAAATAAAATTATTAACTCATTGCTCATTATCTACAGATGTCAGCATTGTAATTAAAATGTCCAGTCTAGCTATTGTTCATTATCTTCACTGTTACATAATCTGTAGCATCATTGTACATGTAAGGCCAGGAAGCTGTCTTTTTAATGGTTTATATGTTCTGTCCCCCATGTGCTGAAGGTACTACCCATCTTGACCTTTGAGACTTTTTACCATTTCTTTCAGGATATTATTTCTTGACTGGGATTTCCATTTTTGGTAGTACGTGAATTTTTGTCCATGGTCCATTTGTAGGTTACTTTTAGAAATCATAGTTACATTGGGGTCCTTAATGAATTAATAAAATGTTGATGCTGTTTTGTCACCTTATTATACTTTTAACAAATCAAATATGAAGTTTATAACTATTTTTTGTGCATTTTCTTTAAATTAAAATCAGGCTTATTTACAACTTTTGTATGTGTTTTTAAGATGCAAGTGGTGCTTTGTACTAGTGTACAGTACATAAACTGGACCTTTACTATGGACTGTTGGCATGCTGGTAACATGCAGGCCCATTACTCCACAATTATAGACATCTTCTGAAAATATGTCTTTCAGCTGAAAGAACATTTTACAAACTTTTTTTTTTTTAGTTTTACAAGTGCGTGCTTATTTTGCTTGTTTTGTTTTTAAACCAGGAAAAGGTAAAGTTTTACATAAATCCACCTTATTTTCATTTATATCAGTTTTTTTTAACTATTAACTACATATACTTCTTAATTACTGTTTTGTTTCATTTTTCTAGGTAATATACTCTGGTAGTTCCCTAATAACTGGACCAACTAACTCTAGACTATAAATGGATGTCCCTATCACTATCCCTAACTCACAGTTACAGTGGTGTTATAGTTAGAGACTCTGTTGTGGATTATGTACCAAAATATTAGTGCTGCGCAGAGTGTGGAATTCTGCTGGTGGAATTAGTGCAGAATGACCATTCTGTGGGTGGAATTTCTGCTGGAATTTCCCTTGTTCACCTGTGGAATTCTGCCTACTGTGATCCGCGGAATAATAATTCCACAGAACAGAATTATTTCCAAGGAAAATTATTCTGCAACAAGTTCAGCAGAAAATATTTTGTTCCACGAAAAAATATTCTGCGGAACAGTGATTTTTCCATGGAAAATCATTCTGCAACTATTTTATGCTGTGTAATTCTGCCATTCTGTTTCTGGTGGAATTTGGTGGAATTTCAGGTGGAAGTTTGAATATTCCGTGGAATTCCAATCTGCCAGAATTTGAAAATTCCTCACAGCACTACAAAACATACATTACTATAGTGCTAATACCCAAGTAAGGTGCATTTTGGATCTCTAAATCCATATTACAAAACTGCTGGTTAGGCACAAACAAGACTGTTTGATCAGGCACTGTTTAGCCTGTCTTTACACTACACCTAACAGAACATTTTCTTATGAGACCTGGAACTATTGCAGTGAACTCACCCACCAGTTTGCAGATGACACCAAGATTTGCAACACAGTAGATGATACAGACCGGGTGGGCAGAATGAGAAGAGATCTGGAAAAACTGGAAAAAATGGTCTGCAGAGTGGCAACTGGGGTTTAATGAAAAGAAGTGCAAGATCATGCACAAGGAAAGAGAAACCCTGAAGCTACCTATAGGTTGGGATGGGATTTGTTTGCAATCACAAGGGAAGAAAGAGACTTGGATATCATCATCATAGATTACCTAAAATCATCCAAGCAGACCACTAAAGCAGTAGGTAAGGCTAGAGGAAAGTTGGGGTGTATTAGTAGGTGTTTCACAAGTTGCAAGAGGGAGGTAATAATTCCTCTTTACAAGACAATGGTTAGGTCCCATCAGGAGTACTACATGCAGTACTGGAGGCTGCACCTATACAAGGACATTAACAAAATGGAGGCAGTCCAGAGAAGGACAACCAAAATGGTGCAGGGACTGCATCAGAAAACATATGAGGACAGATTAACGGAACTCAATATGTATACCCTAGAGCTAAGGAGGGAGAGATGTGATATGATTGAAACATTCAAATATCTTAAGGGCATTAACAAGGTGAAAGAGTTTAACATGTTTCAATATAAGAAAAATAGCTTGACAAGAGGACACAGCATGAGATTAGAGGGAGGACAAGTAAGGGGTAATGTGAGGAAGTTCTTTTTCACAGAAAGGGTGGTGGATGCATGGAATATCCTACCTCAGGAAGTGGTGGCTATGAATACAGTGCACAGCTTCAAACTGACATGGGATAGGCATAAGGGAGCAATACAGATGAGTATGAATTTATAGGCCATTGACAGAGTAAAGACCTATGGCTCATTCATAAGGAAGAAAAAATGAGCAGACTGAATGGGCCTTGCTGTCCTTATCTGCCGTCAACTTCTATGTTTGTATATTTCACCACCTGACACACTTAAAAAATAGTCTGTCTGGACCTCAAGGCCTGTGGTGTTACTTTTATTGAGTAAGGGTATCCTTTTATTTGTGACCACAGAATATTATTGGCTAGGCCGATATACACATCCAGTAGTACAAATACATCTAACCAGCGGTACATGGGAGACTTCAGACCTTGTATTACATACACAGGATGTTGCATACTGTTTTGCTTGATCTGGAGGTTCAAGGCACATATGCCTATACTTTTTAAGCTACCTTCATGGTTTGGGGCAGTTTTCTGATATTCTATTTACAAATGTTGGACTAGGCCTTTGCCTCTTTATTGGACAAGGGAGTGTACGACCGTGGGGAGTTTTAAACAAGCTCTCAAATCCTTTTTATGGGAAAAAGCCTATGGTGGTACTGATTAATTGTTGTATCTTTTTTTAATAGTCCTTTATAATACTGTTTGTGTATCTTGTTTGTATCATATTTTACTGGAATGTGCCTTGGTATTTGAAAGATGCAATACAAATAAAAATATTATTATTATTATTAACAGTTAATAAAACCATGCACTGATTAGACAGGCACAACACAGAACTAGCTATCTGAATATTTTCCATTTTGACTGGCACCTGAAATTTACCTTTCTCTGACTTTATTCTACAGAGAAAGGACTTATGATTTAATGGCACTTTCTTTCCACAATCCTCAGGGAGGTTGTGTATTTAGAATCCAGTGTCTCTACATCAAAATTGAATGGCACTGAGAGAAATAGGACATTCTTCTTCTGTGAAGAAAATTTGAACCTTTGGCATTAATTTTAGATATTACCACACCATGCTGACAAACAAACCACATGAACTCTACTTTTCCATTTAGCCAAATGTTCAGCATTACCCCAAAAAAGCTACATTGAGTACATCAAAACCTACACATTTTAGTTTAATCATTGCATTTTTTTCAAAGTAGCATGGCTCTGATTGCTTAGAAACTTTAAGACTCTTTCTACATGGAAAAGGCCTTTTTACCTGTGACCATGAAACTCCATGTAGTAGTCAATAATAGAGCTATACCTTTTTAGAATGTCATTTCTAATCAAGAAATCATCACCTGCTTTGTTGGTAACAAACACCATGGCCCAGATATTCAAACTGCACCCAAAACGTGCGCAACAGCAGGAGCAAGTGAAAGTCCATTGCACCCATGCGTAAGAAGTGCAATATTCAAAAACTGCGCAGGCCAAGATGCACCTACGGCACACAACTGAATATCACACCACCTGTGCCATAGCACAACCAGGTATGTGCAGTTGTGCATTTCTGATGTGCCATAGTGCAACAAGAGATGCTCAGTGCAGCAGTCCAGATGTGCCATAGCGCAAGCAGGGATGCCCCGTGGAGCAGGGCAACAATGCAACAGCAAAACCAGGGATGCAGGGGCCCACCACTCATGCCACAGATGGGCAGAGGAGCACACAGCAGAACAGACATCGTTCCCCCACACCCCATGCACTGCACAACTGGGGGAGGGCTGGAATAAACACCGGCCCATGGATACCAGCAACCAATCCACAGCCGGGCCATGGTGCCCCAGCATACCCCCTGGCAAGCTGCGACTGGCACACAAGGAGGGCCTATCACCCCGTGCCACACCATCCCACCAATGCAGAGCACACTCTGTCCCATGATCACCATACACCCTTCCCAAGAGTAGCGCCCAACAGTGCAGGACACCCCATCCATGCATGCCACCACCCCCACTGTGACAATGCAACCTTGTGCACCACGGAGCCATTCAAGGCAGCCCCACCATGTGCACCCTGCTGTGGGTGGCAGCAGACAGCAATGCAACATCAGCATACACAGTGTCACCCTGCACATCCCCCCGAGGTACAGCTGAGAGACCGACCATGCGTCGCCACACGAGGTACCCCACATGAAACAGGGCATGCCCCGGATCCCACCACCAGTGGTACAGCACCCTGCACACCCTCCAAAGGACACATCCCATCCTAGCACTGGCCACAACAGCCAGCACAGACACACACAGTGTTGCATGGAAGCATGCGCCACACAGGATGCAACACAGTGCATGGACAAACACCCACCTATACCCAAGGACACACCAACGCAGGGACACAGTAGTGGGTCAACCAAGCCACTAGCATGTGGCCATGGCTGCTGTGTACACATGTCCAGCACCCCTACATGGCACAGGCATGCCAGCCACCCTGCACAGGCACCATGAAGCTATATACCACCAGCATGCTGCCAGAGCACAAGTGACAGACACTGGAGCACATCCCCTGCAACAGACACAAGCGACAGCATGGAGGGGGCACAACAACAGCGGAGGCCACAGTGCCACCGGAGGCAGATGTGCACCATACTGATGTTGGCAGGAAACCTGGCATTATGCCGGGTACAGTTGTTATCCAGCATGGACAGCTACCCCTGATGTACCAGCAGACCGTGCATATTACTGACATGCAAGGGTGTCAGCTGCACAGGCCATGGACAGTCTGACAGGGGTGCCATGCACACAGTGCATGCACTGTGGACCACTGCACAGAGGCATCCAGTGTACAGAGAACAACACACAAACCACAGACAGTGACTGATCCCCCTGCCCACACGATAGACGGTTCCCTTCTGGACACACACACACCCATGCGTTCACCACCCTTGACACCATGCACACCACAGCAGCTGAGCACCTGTAGCCCACTGCAAATCAGAGACCACCACAGCTGTCATAACAAAACAAATGTATTTAAAACAGGTAATCAAAAACATTATTTACAAGTATGTACAATGGGGGGAAGGGCCACATACCAGGTGGAGGTGGGTAAGGGGCAGGGGTGAACATATAGGAGAGGGAAGAAGGGGTGTGAGGGTGAGTCCAGGGGGGAAGGTGTATTTAGGGGCAAGGATGGGCTAAAGTCTGCCCCGGTTGTCCTCCATGTGGCCCCGATGTCTCCTATGCCTCCTCACCCCATGGTGGTCCATCCATTGAAGGAGATCCAGGGTAGCCTTCACCACCTGTAGCAGCTCCTGCAGTCCCCTTTTGATTGCCTGGAGTCACCGTACACCTAGGACGAGGGAGCAGACTCAATAAGTGTGAGTGTCCAGCCCCCTGCAGCCCACCCATTGTGCATGGCATACAGCCATGTGCCATGCCCCTGTGATGGTGTGCGACCACCCACATTGACCGTGTCTACAAGACCTGCCTACCCAGGCACCCACAGCCATGTGGACCACTGCACACACCCACCGCCCATGTCCTGCACAGAACCACCATGGCTGTACAGTGACTTGGCTATGCGGTGTGAAGGCAGTGGCACAGTCATGTACCCGGTGCATGCATGGACCACTATTGATGCACTCCCAGACTTGCAGTACCACTGGACAGTGCTGACTGTAACAAGTTGCGTGCATGGCAGTGGTGTCAATGGATGGTGGCCATGCCCTGCTGCCCACCCAGTTACACAGCATGCAATAGTAATCATGGATGTAAGCCACTCAGCATCATCCGACTGGTCCCTGTGCCTCTGCAGACTGTCATCCCTCCCAACCTGCTGGTCCTCCAGGTGGCGCCTCCTCCCCCTTGCCAGCTTGCACTTTTCTGGGCCTAAGGTGCAAACATGGAGAGAGGAACATCAGTACAATCCAGTAGCAAAGTCCCCCCGCACCATGTGTGTGCAATCCCACACTGCCATACCCATCCACCCCCACCCTGATACCACCACCACGGCCAACACTGGATGGCCTCCTCCATGTGCTGGACACATGCAACCATGATAGTGTATGGACGATAACAGTGTATGGATGGGGCACTTTCCTGGCCATGGCACCGTGTTCCTCTGGCATGTGCCCACAGGCGGGCAAGCAGGTCTGGGTCCCTGTGCCTGAGGTTCCCGTACCTGTGGTGACACTGCTCTACCGTGCGCTTGATTCCCATGGCCTCCTCCAGTGCATCAGCCACCTCCTGCCAAACTGCACTCCTAGCCCTGTCCAGGGGTGCATCACCATATAGAAACCCAGCATGGGGCTCTACAATGGCCACCAGATTTGCTAATTCCACCTGGCTCCACTTAGCTGCCCTTCTCTGAGCCACCTTGGCAGATAGTTAGATTCAAAATGGCGCTCGGCTGCATGGTCCCACCACATGCAGATGCTGCATGGTACAGTGCTGCCATTCCCTATTGCACTGTCACCGAACAGCGTGCTAGTGGTGCATCCATGCCTGATGCATGGTGCCTAGGGGGCAAAGGTCGGGCACAGGGTCAAGGGTCTCTCACACACAGACAGCCACAGCACAATTGGAACCCAATGTGTGTAGTGCATTTGGGTGCCTGTGTGCCACCTCCTGTAGTGGCCTACAGTGCTGTGGCTCCAGTGCGCCTATGGCACCCCAGTGCCACAGCGCCATATATGTGAACAGCGCAGTAGCGCCACTGGCACAATCGTGGCCGTGCCCTGCATTGCCTCCCATGCACAGCACGTCAGCAGCGCAGCAGGCACCTGCGTCATCACCCCGGGCATACGCAGTTAGGTGTGTACTGCGCATATCACAGAACTGCGCCCTTGGCTGAGCACGTTCAACACAATTGCACAAAGTGCAACAATTCGATATTCAGCTGGCATATGCAAATCAGCTAATCAGCCACCCAATGGCGTGGACACTGCATCTGCATCACTTAAAAATGCACCACACCTCATTTGCATGTGCTGCGCTATAAAACTGTGGCATTGGGCTGCACTGTCCATAGTCGGTTACTGCAGTCTATTGTGGTGAGTTGCATGCTGTTTGAGAGTGTGGACTGTGGTGTTTGGGACATGCATGGGACTGCACAGTCACAGGTAACACCTGTCATTCTCACAGGATGAATAATGACCGATCGTGAGGTGGAGGAAGAGGAACAGAGACGTGGGCTGAAGAGGAGGCCTAACTTCACCAAGGCAGAAACAGATGCCCTGTTTGAGGCCTACCTCGACCAGGAGCTGCTGCTCAGTGGATGCCAGGGAACACCACAGGCCCGTGCTGCTGCATGGGAAGAGGTGGCGCATGCTGTCAACCTGCATGGCAGGCACCAGTGGTCCATGCAGGAGTGCAAAAAGAAGATGGGCATGGACAGCCGGAGGATTAAGGAGAAGGTGGCTGCCATCAGGGCAGCACAGTCTGCGACCAGTGGGAGACAGCTGGAGGTGCAACGCCTGGCCCCTCAAGAAGAGGGGCTGCTGGCAGTATGCAGCATTGCACCATCGAGGATGTTCTGGGTGGTGGATTCCAGATGGGTGGTAGCCCATCACTGCATGGTAGGTTCTGGTCTGTCAATGGGGGGGGGACAGGGTAGGTCACATACATTAATGCTACTGTTTTTCCCTTACAGCTCCTGAGCATCTACATGGGTCAGCGGTGGTGGGCTTCTCCACTGAGGGTGGTAGCATGGAGATAGTGGAGGGCTCATCCACCTCCACAGGCATACAAGGGTCAGGGCGACAGTGGGCCCACCTGGACGTCCGGACTGATGTTGGTGGAGCAGGTGCAGAAGAGGCCCTGCCCATGTCCCAGTGTGCCAGCGTCCATGGATGCCAACATGCTGAGACTCAGGCTGCTGCCAGATCCATCAGTGACGTTAATGGAGCTAATGTCATGGGCAGTGATACGTGTGGGCCACAGGATGGCCACACAGCAGGTGACATCACAGGCATGGCTGTGGGTGGTGCCACCATGGAGGCCAGCATGACATCACAGTCCCAGCCTGTGCCTGTCTGCACCAGTGGGGCAGCACTGGTGTGTGTCCAGGGCAGTGGGCTGTTGCAGATACTGTGGCAGCACTGTTGAGCCCTGGAGAGTGGCAGCCAGAGGGGCAGTGTCAGCAGTCAGCCAATGGCCATGGGGGTACAGTGTCAGGGGGCAGCGTCAGTGCACCACCTGTGGGCATGCCCAGGCCTGGCCCTGATGTGCAGCGCCCACCCTCAAGGGGTGCTGACCATCAGGGCCGCGAACACCATGAGGGACAACATGCCAGTCAGGCAGATGACCTCTTAGATGAGCACATCCACATACTCCAAGCATCAGTCAATCAGCAGGTGCGGCTTGTGACGGCAGTGGATGCACTCAGTGCAGCTCTGCACCAGGCAGAGGAGCAGTGCAGCAGAGACACCGCTCTGCTCCCGGCAGGGATGGACTGGTTGCTGGAGGATGTGACTACTGCCATTGACAGGCAGACACAAGCAATCACAGCTGTCATGGCCACAATGGGCACACAGTTATTTGCCCATGCGTCGCAGACACTGCACAGTGCAATGTCCATCTCCCCATTTCCGGCATCGTGCAACACCCTCCTTGTCGACACCAGGTTCAGCTGTGGGCATCCCGAGCTTGCCAGGTGAAGCCATGTTCAGTGTGCTGCAGACCCCTGCTCGAGCAATGTCACGTTCACGCAATGGAACCCCTGGGGAACCGTCGGTGCCACCCCATGAGGCCATTGATCAGCCTGTCACTGCTGGCGGGTCTCAGCGGGGCCGCCCATGCATCCACGGTGGCCATGGCACTGTGGCGCATGACTGACCTGTCTCTCAGCACAGCAACTGTCTGATGCTGCCCTGTGTGCATTGTGTTGTTCAGTGTGCAATGCAGGGGCGGGGTACCTGGCCCTGCACGCACACACGTGTTCCATCTGCACACCCTCCCAGCTGCTGTCTGCTGTGGTGTGTGCATGATGATGCCTGTGTTGTGCTGTCCACCACTGTGTAATGCTGCCCAGCGTCTGACACACACACAATGACAGGCACTGGGCATGATGGTCTATGGACATGTGTGTGGCTAGGGGTGGTGGTCAGGGTCAGCGTGCCTCCTACCCTTTGTGCATATCTCATGAGGTGTGCGTGTGTGACCGCATGCCGTGTTAGACCTTGCCCATCCCTGGCGGTGTGTGTGGTTCCATGCTCAGCCACTTCCCTTGTTGACATGCACCCTGGTGTTTGTCCATGCATGTTTGTGGGCACTGGTGGTTGCACATGGCCCCATGACTTACCTGGGTTTGCTGAAGTGCTCCTCTGTGATGGTGTCCTGGTGCAGCTGTGCCAGCCAGATCAATCGGCAATCCCTTCTCCCAAGGGGGAGCTGCCCATCACCATCTTCGCCAGCATCCTAATTGTCCCCATTCCTGTCCCCCTCTTTGACCTGTATGGCTATCCCATAGTTGTTGGCCATGTTGTGCAGGATGCAACAGGCCAGGAATAGCCTGCAGGCCTTTGAGGGGCTGTACTGTAGGGCACCACCAGACATGTCCAGGCAACGGAAACGTTCCTTCAACATCCCAAACACCCGCTCGATGACATTGTGTGTGGTGGCATGTGCATCGTTGTAGTGTTGCTGTGATGGGGTCGTAGGCCACCGGTATAGTGTGAGCAGCCAGGGACAGAGTGGGTATCCACTGTCACCAGTGTGTAGAGGGTGGAAGTTAGTTTAGTGATCAGCATTGCCCTGCCTTGGGCCATCTAGGCCAATACCCATGTCACCTCTGACTATGTCCCTCCCAAGCTCCATGCCTTTCTGTGCGGTTTGCATACTCACCCACTAAGTGGCCAGTGGAGATGTCCCCACTCTCGAATCTGTGGCACAGTGCTGACTGGTGCCAGATGAAGGCATCATGTGTTCCCCCAGAGTGTGTGGCACAGACATTGATTATGTGCCCCCTGGCATCACACTCCACCTTGCAGTTGATGCTTGCATACCCCTTCCGATTCATGTATGGCCCCATCGGGGCCAGGTGGTGTGCGGATGGCCACATGGGTGCAGTCTATTGTCCCTAGCTTGCCAGGCATACGTGCTACCCTGTGGAACCCCTGTATGTTTGCTATGCAATCCGCCAGTGTGCTGTGGAAATGGATGTACTCCGCAGCATGTGGCAGCAGTGCGCTGAGGAATTGGGTGAGGTAGCATGACGCAGCCAACTGGGTTATGCGTGTCATGTCCCCTGTTGGTCTCTGGAAGGTACCGGTGGTGAGAAGGCACATGCAAGCTGTCACTTTTGTCTCCACTGACAGAGCATGGCTCCGTCGTGTGGGTGCCTGCATCACATCACTGAACAGCTCACAGAGCCACCTCAGAATTGCCCGGTTCAGGCAGTACCGGCCCACGATCTCGGTATCAGTGTACAGCTCGAAGATGGTGCACTCTCGGTACTGACTGTTGGGGGCATACCGCCCGGGCCTTCCTGGCCGCGCGCCCCCCTGCTGCCTGCCTTCTCACCCCCTCATAACTGCCTCCAGCTGGATGGTGGCACTTTCCATGTCCCTGGCTTGTGTTCCACCCCGGCAGCTGTTCGTGTTCCCCCCACTGTCCTGGCTGCTACTTCCCCTGCACCGGGAACACCTTCCTGTGGTGGTCTCAGTGCTATGTGGCACTTTCCCCCTTCTGGACTGCACTGTGGCTGTGACTCCCCACACCTTCCCTGTTCCTGGGGGTTCCAGGTGCTCTGTCTCTGTCCTGCCCTGTGTGCTTGTGTTGCCTGTGTGGCTGGCTATGGTTCAGCAACATGTGCATTCCCTGTAGCGTTCTTGTGCCTCTCTCTTGTTCCTTTTTTATTTTAGCTCATTTCCACTATCGCGCAACTTCCGCTTGCTCCCCTATTGCTCATGGCACATGTTGTTAAATATCACACTGCGCCATTTATACATGGTTTCTCCCCCTTCAGTTGAGCATGCATTCATTATCATTGTGCTCTTGCGCAATGTGATTTGGGGGGTGCATCCGCCTCCTGCTGAATATCGCAGAATGGCACATTTTCAGACTTGCGCTGTTGCATCCCTATTGCGCATGGCAAAACTCTTTTGAATATCTGGGCCTAAATGTTTAAGTGCCATTTTGCCTAATCTTAATTTTAACAAAACCTTACCTAAGGGTCATTGGAACTTTCTCTCCATGGCCAACAATATGTAAGCAATCAGAAAGAGGGGGTTCATCCTCTTTGTGTTTACTAAGTCATTCGTCAGTTTATCAAAGAGGCTGTTAGATGTCAGGGTCACTTTGGCCCCTGAGTCAAACAAGGCATCACAGTTTAAACTGTTCTTGATGTTTATGTCAAAGTAAAATATTTTTGCTTTTCCTCTGGGAACCGAGTTGCCCAGGTAGAATATTTTTTTATACCTCTGGCAACATAACAGCTTTTCTATGACATGTCATACTGTTTTTGACAGTAGCTCTGAACACCTCTCAAGAAAGGTTAGATTCAGAGATAGCATATTTATTTTTACTTGGCATATCATTTTCAAATTTCATTACAGTGTCATTACCCTTTTTAACAATAGCAGTTTATTTTACTGTATCAGCAGCAGAGGGAGCAGAACCTGTTAGTCAGATGAGGTAACAGTTAAATGAGCAGTACATTTATAGTGCTAGTCAAGAGAGCACTATTCTGTATAATGCTACCAGGGACAGTGAGCAGGAATTTATAGTGCTAGCCATTTGCATCCCACTGATCACTGTCCATGGAAATGCTCTATGGACAAGTGTAGCAGAATCCATGAACATGGCCAAGCTGCTCCCGTGGCATGGAAGGCTGGGGCATAGAGCAGCTTGGTATTATAGAAACAGTATTCCATGGCCCCACATATATTTTCTTGCCTGTGATCCACTCCCTACCCCAGAGTGAGAATCCTTATTGGTGGAGTGCGGGGGCACAGCCCCCCAAAGCAGGGGTGGGGGGTTGAGCCCCCTCAAAAGAAATATCTGCCCTATTGTTTCTACACCCTTCTTGCTGATGGCATTCTTGTCGGTGCTATTCTGACCCAGTGCCATCAGATGGCACTACTGGTTCCTCCTGCACTAAGTAATGTTTAAGTAGTCTACACAGAATGAGGATCAGGAAGTGGCTAAGTATCATGGGGAAAATAACTTTGAACAAGAGCTCTTAAATCCTTTATTTATTTTTTTCATTTTATCCTACATTTCCTTATTTACCATTTCCTTTATGCTTTCATAACTAGGCCTAGGCCTGTCCTGTGGTGCATAATAGCCTAGATGATCATGGTTGCAGTTTTCTTGCCCTTTGTAAGTATCATACTCTCCTCCATATCCTGTACCGTGGTTGGCTCTTTTTGGGAGAAACCCTGGTTTCTGCATTTTGGAGGGTTTCAATAAAGCTGCTGAACCATAGTTGGGCCTAGCATAGGCTTTGGCTGTTTCATTCTTTTTTGTTAGAAGCAGGTAACTCATCTCCTCCCTTAGCCAGAGTATCAGAAATTGGAGTCTCAGACACTTTAGCTCTGGAGGCAGGAGAACCCCCTTCTGTTTAAACTTATGTTTTCTCTTATACCTTTTTCAGTAATTTTCTCTCTGAATCAGAAAAATCAGAATCACTGTTTTGTCTAGGGCTATTTTTCTTTCTGCTCTTATGTGATTCCTTTTCTGAATCAGAAGATTTTTTTAGAAGAGAAAATACCATAATTAGTATCAAAGTTTTACTTTTTAAATGGTTTCAATTTTTTCTCTTAATTCTACTTTTACTCTGTAGGCTTTTATATTTTTTCTTAATTCAGCCAGATCTTTGTTAACCTGTTCATAAGCATATGCCAATTTATTCATTTCTTTCTTCAACTGTGTATAATATAGTTTTCAATTCTTAGCCCAAAACAGTTCATTTTGCAAAACATTTTTAGTCTGTAGCTTAACCAAGGCACAATAACTATCAGAAAGGTCTTTTTTCACTTTTTTTTTGTAAGTTTCTCTATCATTGCAACCTGACCGGTCAGTTTACCACATTTAAAAGATTTATCTTCTAACAGTTTTTCTAGATTGCTTATTTTATCACTTGTACTTCTTTATTGTCATTTAGTCTTCCAATCAGCAATGAGTGCTCTTGAATAACTCTTTCTAGTTGTTCTACTCTTTTATCATGGTTGCTGCTCTGACACAGAGGTGCCAATGGCTTTGTTTTAATAGGAGGCAGAGAAAACTGAGTGGGTTGCGACACTGTCTCTGTTTGAACAACATTTGCATTTGCAATTAAGGATATCATGACTTAGAATAATACTACTACTACTACTAATAATAATAATAATAATAATAAACCTTACAGGGCAATAATAATGGTAATACTTTATACAACAACACTTCAATAACTGAATATATTTCTAGGTATGCTTCAGGGGTCTGCCTCAGGTGTCTTGTTCTACTGAAACTATGCAGTTCTGGTCCTCCTTTCTAAAATAAGTGACAGGAATCTCTATTAGCAGAATTCTTTGTTTGGCAAACAGCAGCTCTCCTTTCCCTTCTGAGTTATCTATCTTAGATCTCACTGAAAAGCAAAAACAAAAAAATGTTATTTATGCAATTCAGTAGCTTTGCAGTTCAGTAACTTTTCATCTGTTCTTATACACATCCAAGGTGTGTGCACTGTTTTACCACTAAACAACTATTTCCCAGATGAGCCCTCAAAATATCAAACAATAGGCTGGAATATCACTCATGCATTATGAAATGTGGCTCTACCTCAAGTCTTACATCTATGAATTATATAAAGAAAAGGAAAATTGTCTGACATTTTCCTTTTTTACAACCTACTATATAAAAAGTGTTAGATAATTATGAATAAATGCTTTTGTCTCACCCTTGGAAATATATAAAAATAGATTTTATTTATTAATTGATTAATTTATTTATTGTAATCTCAGAGAACACATTTGAGAACAAGCTCATTACATAGGTTCCACATCAGAGGAATTAAACAAATTGGTAAAATATGATGCAGGGAGTCACACAACACATAGAATCATGCAGACTATACAAAAGGGTATAACTAGAGAAGTCACAATACATGTGGCATTGTACAATGTATGCCATGTAACACAAGTGTTTATATAGAAATTAATGGGGGACATTTGAGAGGGATATGTAATCACATGAAAACAAACACTCTGAGGATAGGAGAAGCAGACTAAGGTAGACAACTAATAATCATCTGGGTGAGAGGAAGCATCAGCCCAGGGGCCTCATCATAGGTAAGTAGATATGAGTCAAAGCTTTTTAGAGTGTGCGTAGCAGCTCAGGATAGATAACAGTGGTGGATGAGGAGGAGGAGGAGGAGGAGAGGAAGGTACAGTAAGTAGGATGGGAAAGGCATGAATAGTGTGAGGGAAAAGAGTGGGTGGGAGATAAAGGAAACGTGTGACAAGATCAAGAATAGCTAGTGGGTTGAGAGTTAAGGCCAGGATAAGTCAGAATATTACCTCTATGAAATATAACTAATAACTGTTGCATAAATATAGAATCTTGGAACCACTGTAAAAAGCAGCATAAACATAAAACAACAACTTGCAAGAAGAAAATAAAAATAAACAAAAATAAATAACAGTAAACAAAGCAGAAATAAAAAAAAGCACGCAACTTGCAGGTTTGGTAACTTTTGCAAACAGTAAAATTGTTTATGCATAAACTTTAGAAGTCCCTTGGTATATGTAATCCAAATAATCTAGTTGCATAAACAATCTAAGCGGTTTCTTCCTTGTATAAATATTTCAAACAAGTTTGTCATGTAAGTATTTCAGAACTTCTTTTTATATATCAAATATTTCAAAATGCTGCATACCCATGTTTAGTATTATAAAGAAAATCCCCTCAAGCTAAGCAACCCCTTTCCTAAGTTACACTACAAATACAAATACACAAAGTTTTACTCAGAGTATTAGTTGCTGTAGAATTTGGGATTTATTCATGATGTAGGTGAGAGTTCTCCTTTCTTTTGCTGTGAAAAGTTTTTTTTTTTTTTGTAGCTGGCTCTGCTGCATTTCCTGGGCAGGATTCACAAAACAGTTGAGTCCTGCACATCTGAGATGTGCAGGGCCAAATGAAATGCACAGCGCCCAAACAGGGTATTCACAGAAGGATGCACCACAATATGCACCTAGCACATCCCCACTGTGAATACTACTGAAGTGCCATGGTGCAACCTGATTGGCCCCGGCACATCCAGGATGTGCAGGAGCACCTAGGACCACAAAACAATGAATCAGAAACAAGTCAGCAAGGGACACAGGAGCAACAGGGGAAGAATGCAGAAGCATAATGGTTGCTGTTGAACAGCTCAAGCAGGGACTGCACACAGGGGACCAACAGGCACAGTTGCCATGCACAGGGGTGACTGTCAAGGTGGGACACAGCAGCAGAGGTGCACCGGTCAGCATGGCAGAGGCAGTCACGCATGTCTCAGTGCACATAAACACAGCAGGGTAGACAAGGGAGCTGCAACACAGGTGCACAAAGGAGGGCAAGCACAATGTCACACAGGCCAAAGGCCAAGGCCTGCACAGGAGGAATATGCCCACAGGCACTGTAGACTGCAAGCAGAGCTTCACAGAACCAGGGCGACCACCACAACAAAACAACATGCACCACACACAGAACAGGGGCTCTGTACAAGCCAGCACATGAGAAGGCCACCCAACAGTCCAGATGAAACATGGAGGACATATGCTGTGGTGAGCTTGAAAGGTGGATATGGAACATGGATGAGCAGTACTACATGGGCATATGTGCAAATGGAAACAAAGGCAGAGTAGAATCTAAGAAGCTCAACAGAGCACCAGTGCAAGATAAAATTAATGACCATAGACACTGCAACAATATCAAAACGTTTACTGAAACAAGTAAAAATAAACAGGAAGAGCAACAAGATCAACAGAATAAATAAGCAATAACAGGGATAGAGAGGGGTAGGACTTAAAACAGTAACAACTTCAAACAGGGTATATCATGAAAGTGTCATTTGAGGGGGCAGGGGAAGAATGAAAGGAAAGGATTTGATCCTGAAGGGTAGGAGACAGGGAACAAAGGGAATATATACAAATATCACAGTGGCCTACTGGCCATGATCAGGCTCAGCCCTGCACACCCCTTGTTGACCCCTGCTCAAAGTGTCCACACAAGCAAGTTGATGGTCATCAGCAACTGCCCCTGCCTCCTGAAGAGTGATGCTATGATCCTCTGCAGTGCTTGATGGAACTCAATTCCTGCCAGCTCGAAGGTGATCCACCCTCTCCTCCTCCCCACAGCAGCAGAATGCACACACTGTGGACCTACACTGGGGACACAGACAACAAGAACTCAGTGCCATGGTCCACAGTGTGCCCCCCGACTACCATGCAAGTGTGATGGAGACACCCCCCATGACAATGACCAACAGCCTGCCATGAACACCACACACTAGCAACAGGCTTGCACACATAGCCACACAGTGACTCTGTAATGGTATGAGAAGGCACAAGGCCCTCTTGTGCATGCAGAGTGACGTACAGAGGTGCACACAGCCATGTCCCACTCAGCATGTGCAGATGCCAACTGGGTGCACAACTGTGTAGGTCCCATCCGACCACCAGTGGAGCACCACAGTGAGCCAATGGCCCTGAGCAGATGCAGACATGGTGGACATACACACATAAACCACGTGCACAGTGGCGCTAGGACATGCCACCAAGGCGACATTCCAAGTGTGTGCGCAACGTGCAGCACATGTACATGTGGCAGGCAGTGGCCCACTTTGGGCAATCCCCCCACCCCCCTGATGAACACAGTGTGGAAGCACATGCATTACACTCACCTGCACCCACACAGCCAGACCCTCATCCTCCACCGCTGGCCCTAGCATCCCTGTCCTCCATCATGGCTATGGCCCTCTGTCTGTCTGCCTGCCAGTCCTGCAATGAAAACACAAGTAAAGAGCACCATGAGGTGACAGTAGGTATGTACAAAAATCACCCCACCACCCTGTGAGCCACAGCAACATCACTGTTGCCTGCATGCAGTGATGGACCCACTCTCTCACTGACCCAATGTAACAGCACCTTGGGCAGCAGGTAGTAACAGACATGACCACAGACTGTGACCCATTATGTCAATGTGCAGAGGAATGTGTGCTGTGCCACTATCAACAATACAATGTGCCTGCCACAGTGCCAATGCTACCCCCCCCGATGTGCACCATGGAGCACACATCGACGCATGGTGTGCATGACTACACTACACAAGCATCATCAGCAGGGCATGTCACATGTGTGTGTGTATGTGTGTGTGTGTGTGTGTGTGTGCACACACGCTACAGCACACTGCACCACCCCCCAAGCTGCTGACTAGAGTGGATGTAAGTTGTAGTGACTTACCTGGGTGTGACTCCGCACCCCTTTGTGCCTTGTCCTGAAGGCTGCAAAGCCAGTCAGAGTCCCTCTGCTACAGATCACCATAGCAGTGCCTACACTGCTCCCCTGTGCATTCCACCCCAGTCCTGAGCAGCAGACACTCTACCACCCTTTCCCACATAGTAGAGCATGGCTCATGCAAGTCCTGTCTGTTGAAGAGTTGCCCCTCAAGTGGAATGACCAGTGTCACCAGGTTGGCCAACTCAACCTCCCTCACTTCATTGCTCTTGGTGCAGCTGACTGGGCACATGGCATGTTGCTGTGGAGTTTTGAGGTAGAAGGTGTACACACCACAAATTTCAGGACTGTTCTGACCTATTCACACCACATGTGTGATGAGTCATTGAGCAATGGGCTGTGCATCACAGGACTGCGGTGTAGCAATGCACGATAGCTACCAACTGTGCAGCACTGCACATGCGCAGTGAGCACAGTTTGGGTAGGAGACCAGTGTCAGGGGTCACAACCAGGTCATGCATTTACGGCTCACAAGGAACTGCCATATTGGGAATGGCACACTGTGCCACTCATGAGGCAGTGTGGAAGGCGCATGCAAATAGACATGTGCCATGATCTGCAGTGGCACAATTTTATTTATTTATTTAGTTTTTGTTGACTGGGTAAGTGCACTAGACAAATCCTGCCTATTTTCAGGCACAACCTGGGGGCAGGGGATACAGATGAATGCCAACTGACCTTGAACCAGATTAAGCTATTGGTGGTATATTTATGGAATGAGGGAAATTTGGCCAGGACACAGGGGAAATTCCCCTACTCTTTTCGATAAGTGCCATGGGATCTTTAACATCCACCTGAACTACCACCAATCCAGGCAGATGGGACCTCAGTTTAACGTCTCATCTGAAAGATGGCACCTCAGAAGTGTAGCACTCCTCTCATGCTGTACTACAGTGTCAGTACTGAGATATTAATCCAAGTGCCAGATGTGGTAACTGAACCCACAACCCTCTGATCTCCCAGCCTCAGAGGTGAGTGTACTACCTACTGA
Organism: Neoceratodus forsteri; assembly: GCA_016271365.2. Classification (NCBI taxonomy): domain Eukaryota; kingdom Metazoa; phylum Chordata; order Ceratodontiformes; family Ceratodontidae; genus Neoceratodus; species Neoceratodus forsteri. The sequence goes on from CM057459.1 coordinate 898,905,746, forward strand.
GCCACTGACACAATACCATAACATCGCATAGATGCACCATACCCACACAATACAAAACATGCCACACAGATACAATAGCGCATGTCATCTGACATGCACTGCGGATTGCAATCGCATTACCCCTAACAATGCACATGATGCGCTATTCATGGCATGCCCTTGACGACGCATCATACATGCACGGGGATGCACTGTGCGTCTTTCATCACATTCAGAAAATATCCCCAAAGCAATCATGCATGCGCAGGAATGCGCTGAAGGGAGATGCGCCCAATGCCCCATTTGTGCAATGCTGGTTGAGAAGAGCTGGGGGCAGTTATGCCATTTGCATACAATGCTCTCAATTCAGCTCATTGCCAAATTCAGGGGCATCTCACCTGCTTTGCATCTCATTACTGTTGTTCCAAACCTCATTTGCATGTGCTGGGCTATGAATGCTACTGAATGTGCCTCCCCAATCCACAGGTGACCGACAGGTATTGCAAACTTGAAGGATGGTCTTTATACATTCTGCTCTGTACAGCTTGTCAGCAACAGCAGACAATGGGGTTTTGAAGGTTTCATACTGGATTTCATAATGGAATATAGGAAAGTCAAGAAGGCAAAGCCCATATAAGCTTTCTCCACAATTCAGTGACAGTAACACAAGTCACCAACTTCAGTAAAATACTTATCCAATCTATCCTTAAACATTTCCACGTTCTCTGCATCCTCGACTACCTGAGGTAATCTGTTCCACATCCTGATTGCCCTACATTTAAATCCATTTATTCTTATTTCTGTTCTACATACTGTTTCCTTCAACTGCCTATAATGTCCCCTCAGCTGGTACACTTGATCTTTAAATTGCAGTCCCATCTCCATCCTCATACTCTCATCTTTTAAACCTTTGTGCAGAAACAGTAAATACCCCCTAGCTCTCCTATCTCTCAAAGACCACAAACCCAATCTGTCTAATCTATCCTCATAATTTAAGCCGTCACACCCTGACATCTTGTGTAGGACCATTGTGGCCTTTCCACCATGTTTACATCTTTCACTAGGAAGGGACTTCATACAGTGGAACAATAATCCAATAAGGGCCTAACCAGAGTCCTGTACAGTGGCATCAGCATCTCTCTATTTATAGAATAAAAACCCTAATACTATTTACTAAATACATGACTTTGTTTGATATAGTTCTACTATGAATGCAATGTTTTAAGTAATTCTGGATATAGATTCCCAGATCTCTCTCATATGTAGATACCTTCAGTTTTATATCCTTCATATAATAATTCTGTTGCACATTTTTCCTTCCCAAATGCATTATGACGTATTTATCATTATTTAAGTTCATTCCATTTACTTCTGCCCATCCCAAAATTTATATTAAATCTCTTTCAAAAGTTAACCTACCATGAAATGTATCCACTACCCCTCCTATTGTCACATCATCAGCAAATTTCACCATCTTATTCCCACTATCTATATCCAAATCACTTATAAATAGGTTAAATAGCAATGGTCCTAGTACCGATCCCTGGGGCACACCACTCCCCACCCCCTAAAGTTCCAACAGGCAACCCCAGATCCTAACATGTTGCTTCCTATTATTTAGTCACTGGTCCACCCATTTTATAATGCAAAAATCAATTTCCAAACTAATTAGTTTCTCAACAATCTTACAGTGGGAGACAGTATCAAAAGCTCAACTAAAGTCCAGCAATACCATTTCCACACTTTTCCCCTCATCCACCCATTTATTTATATGCTCATAGAAGGTGATCCGATTTGTCTCACATGACCTGCCAGAGACAAATCCGTGTTGATACTTATCTACCTTCCCCTTACTTATTATGATGCCCTTTATAACTTCGCCAAGGATACCCTCAATTATTTTCCCCACCACTGATGTCAGGCTCACCAATCAATAATTCACCGCCTGATCCCTTTTCCCCTTTTTATATATTGGCAGCACATATGCTCTCCTTCACTCCTCAGGAACCACGCCCTTGGTTAGTGACCTCTGTCCCATCAATGTAATAACTGTTACCAACTCATTTTTTTAACTCCTTCAACATATAAGGCTGGATCTCATCCAGTCCTGCTGCTTTATCCAACTTCAGCCCTGTAATATTTTTCATTACCTTCTCTTCTGTTATTATTTCCTTTGGATCAAGTTTACCACAACTCTCCACACTTATTCCTATCCTATCACTGTTGTCTTTATATACAGAACCAAAACACTTCACAAATTCATTCACCATTTCCAGTGGATCTGACAACACCTCTCAATTAACTTTTAATGGGCCAACCATACTACTTCCTCCCCTCTGCCTATTTACATAGGCATAAAGCTTTTATTGTTCTTTCTCATTGCCAATCTCATTTCAAGCTGTTTTTTTAGATTGTTTAATTTCCCTTTTAAGTTTTCTTAGTACCTTTCTATACCTATCCCTAAATTCTGATGTCTTATCATTTTTCATTTTCTGGAAAAGTGCTTTCTTTTTTCTACAGAGTCTGACTATGCTCCTAGTTAGCCATGGGGGATTGTTTCCTTTATTATTGTAAACTTTCCTTTGTGGGATATACTTTCCTCTAATCTCATTTATTTTTTGTAGGAACATTTCCTATTATTTCTCTATATCCTGATTACTTATCATGTCCTCCCAAATTAGTCTCATTAGTTCTTCTCTCATAGCCCCATAATCACCCTTTTTATAGAGGCATTGAATTGTACTGCCTTTCATCAACTCAGTAGTCCAATCTAAATCAAATAATATAGAATTATGATCACTCGTCCCCACTTGTGGCTGAATAGTATTCTGTTTGATGATATCACCTCTATTTGTAAAAATGACATCCAGTATGTTCTCCCCACCTTGTTGCCCACTGTATACATTGCTGGATACCTGCTGCCATTCGTTCTTGCTGAAATCCACAGAATATGTTGTTACCTGTCTGTTTGTTTCCCCATTCAATTTCTGGCAGATTTAAATCCCCCATCATTACTACATCAATGTCTTCTGCCAGATTACCAAAGTAGTCCAGAAATGCTTCTCTTTAAAATCAGTGTCTGGTGCTCTATAGAACACTGATACCCTACTTTATTTTCCTTTTATTCCCAAAAGTTCAACTGTTATAATTTTTATTTTTCCTAACTCAGCTGTTTCCTCTACTTTCCTAATTTCTAAATCTTCGTGAAAAGAAAAGGGCAACCCCCCTTTTCTCTTCCCTATTCCTACTAATCAGTTTATAGCTAGGTGTATGTTGAGACCAACCACTTTCATTCCTCCACCAGGTTTTGGCTACCCCTACTATATCCACCTCATCATCTTTGATCAGAATTTCCAATTCTGATCTGCATGCTTCATTCAAACTCCTCACATTACAAAACATAATCTTTAAGGATGCTACCCCTTTAACTTTACTTTTATTAGAAAAAAGTGTCCTGGGGGCTATGACTGTGCTTCTTCCTGCCACGTTGCAGGCACAAAACCACAACTGCTTGAACTCTGCTGATGCTTGCATCTTTCCCTCCACAGAAGCTACAATGTTCGATCAGGGCAATGCTTCAGCACAGAGACATCCTAACTTCACTTCAGATGAGGACAGGGCACTGCTGGAGGCCTACTTCCCTAGGCAGAGCATCCTGTCTGTCAGGGGTGGCACCCATCAGTGCAGGAATGAGGTCTGGGAGGAGGTCACCCACCACATGAATGCCCATGGCATTTACAACAGGACTCCTAAGGAGTGCCGCAAGCACTTCCATGATGAGAAGCAGAGGGCCAAGGATAAGATGGCCACCATCTGAGCCTCCCTGGGAGCTACAGGGGTGGGCCACCGACAGCAGCATGCCTCACTCTAAATGAGGAGAGGCTGGTTGCCAGCATGGGCCAGACCATGGTGATGGTGTTCCATGTGCCAGCTTCCAGACTGGAGGCAGTCCATTGCAGCACTGTGACTATTCATTTGTCACTTACTGTGAAAGTCTGTGTGTGCTTGCTATGGGTGCCGTGACATGTTTCACCATGCTTGGCTATGTGTCCATGTGCCATTGTGCACTGCACATGTCGATGTCCATCCCTGTCCATCCACAGTTTGCTGCTGACACATGTTATGCCACCACTATGCAGCATCTGGGGAGTTGCTTAGGAGGTTGTTCCCATGGGTGGTGAACTGGGAGGCACCACTTACAGTGGTGTGCTGTCCCATACATGTCCCTGAGCAGCTGAACTGGCCACAGTGCATGACTGTCAATGCTGGTGCTTGTGCATGGCAGTGTCCGCGATGAGTGGCACTCACCCGTGTGGCAGGTCTGGCAAAGCAATGGCACACGTGCATGGCTCCCTGTTCATACCTGTTTGCACACATCATTAACACATCATTAACAGATGTCACTAATCATGTTTCCCTCCTTTCTTTCAGCTCCATCACACCTCCTGGGTGCTGCAGGGTCTGAAGGACACCTCAATGACCCAACAGGGGAGGACCCTGGACCATCATACCATGCCGCAGCAGGGGTTATGGTGGAGCCTGTGCCAGGTACATCCAACACGTCCACAGTCCTGGATGCAGAGAAGGATGGTGCAAGGCCATCCAACCCCTCCACAGCTGGTGCCACAGCTGGTGGTCATGGTAAGATATGACTGCTTAACCTACTGGGTCTTGCTGATGAGGATGCTGTGGACAGGATTGACATCGCGGAAAACCTGCAGGTGCTGGCATCTGGAACAGAGGGGCTTATTATGACAGTGAAGTTGTTAACACCCAGATATGGGGGACTTGGACAATACCAGCCTGGCCGTGGCACATGTGTATACATAGGTGGCACCAAGTAGCATTGACAATCCTATGGCTCCATGCACACCCCACAGGGCAACCACAACCGCCCAAAGTGGCAGATGTTGGTCACCATGTGTCTGGTGCTGCTGTGGAACCAGGGACTGCCAACACTGTTCAGCAGGGTGTTGTGGAGCAACAGCAGGCAGTAGTGGTCCATGATGCAGGCATCCCTGTGTGTGCAGAGTTTGCCCGTGCCCAGTCCCCACCCATACAGCAGCCTCCTGTGCAGTGTCCACCTACTGTGAATGCAGTGCCACAGACCAGAACCTCACCTGCTCATTGGTGCCATCCCTCTGTTGCATCCCCAGCTGACGAGGTGGAGGGCTATACATGCCTCCTGCAGGACATGGTGGAGGGGCAGGCATCCCCTCAGGGCAGAGCTGAGGGGCATTCAGATGCAGATAGTCATGGAGCATGAGTTATCATCTGTGTGGCATGCCCAGATGCTGGCCAAGGTTTGCCTAATGTGGGTGGGCACGACTGTTGCACTGGAGTGGATGACACTTGCTCTCAAAGTGATGAGTGCTCACAGTGTGCCATGTGGATGCTGGGGTTCCAGCCGTACCCCCTGGAGTGACTCACACCCCCCAGGAGACAGTGTCAGGTGAACCCATTGCCATTGATGCTGTCATCAGGCCTAGCCATCCTGGACACCCCCGGATCCAACCTGGGTCTTGAGAGCGACACACTGGAGAACATCCATTCATAGTTTTGCTTCAGTACCCCACAAGGGTGGTGGACACCCCCTGACCCTGAGGGTAGTGGCACTGATCCAGTGACCACCAGGCAAGGGTGTGGCCACCCATGTGTCAGTGGTAGCCATGGTGGCTACCACTAATGCCTAGGTAGACTGCTCCCATGGCCCCTGTATCTTGCACCCATCGCAGCCCACACACCAGGTTGACAGTGCCTGGGGTAACATGATGTAGCACAAGTCTTCCCAAAGACAACACCTGTGTGGGACACCTGTGGGGTGCAGTGTGCATAGCTGTGGTCACTGGTGTTGTGCTGTGTGGCATGGGCATGATGAGTGTGGCCTTGTGTCCGATGTGCATGTGTGCTGGAGGTTGTACACTGATCCATGCCATACCAAACACTGACACCATATCCCCCCTGTCCATGTATTGCCTTCTGTGTGTGTCTGTACATGGCTGTCACCCCTTTGGAATGTGCTCTGCACCAACTGTGTGGTGGTCATCTACGCATGTGTTTGTCATTCTTCACACCCACCTGTGGGGAGTGTGTGTGCATGTGTTGGGGAGGAGAATGTGGGAGGTAGCTGCAATGTGTTTCCCACCTGTGATACTCAGCATTGGCTCCCCAAAATGCTCCTCCACTATGGTGTTTCTGTGCCGACTGGACCTGGCGACCAGGCATGGGTACCTGCATTCTAGGGCTGCTGGCCACCACCACCATGTGGCTCCTGCTCTGCATCCTCCTCTTGCTCCTCCTCCCCAGAACTGCTGCCCTCCTCAGCCTGGATAGGTATTCCACGGTCAATGGCCATGTTGTGCAGCATTCAACAGGTGAGTAATTTTCCACAGGCCTTCTCTGGGCTGTAGTATGGGGCACCACCAGACCTATCCAAGCACCTGAAGTGCATCTTCAGCATTCCAAAAACACGCTTGATGATGGTGTGTGTGTAGTGATGTGTGCCTCATTATATCGTTCTTCTGCCTTATTGCTTGGACAGTGGTAGGGAGCAAGCAGCCGGGGTGTAGGGGATAAGCTGCATCATCTGTGGGTGGACAAAGCAGTCTGTTAGTACCCTGCATTCATGTACATTTTGTTCCACTGACCCTCCATCCATCACTGCATGCAGGTGCAGCTACTGCCTGTCCACCTCTGTACCTGTGACCAACCTGCTGGTGGAACCCTATACCACCATGGTGGGACACTGAGTCTGTGCTCTCACTACTGCCTGCTGTGTCCTGGATGCCCTCTTCCACCCTGCACTTGACCATGTCCACATCTGTGGCTGACTGATCCTGTCTAGTCCAGCATTGGTAACCCTCCATGGCCCTGTTGTTGCCCATGCCTGGGTGTGTGTAGCACCTTATGTCCTACCACACATGCCTGCTGTTCCACATCACCAAACTTCCCTTCCTGTGTTGTGCTGCTACACTGTCCCCCTTTTTGTGTGCGCCGTCCCAACAGCATGCCCACCTCCACTATCCTGCATGGGCGTGTGCCCTTGCATAGTCCCTGTCACTGCACCCACACCCATGCACTACTTCCTGACATATGTGGTGCCACAGTGTGCATTTTGTGGGCATGTATTCATGCCCCACTAACCCACTAGGTGGCCACTGAGGATATCCCCAGTTTCAATATGGCGGCATAGGGCTGACTGGTGCCATGTGAATGCATCATTTGTACTCCAAGGATGTGTTTTGCAGACATTGCTGATGCACCCTGTGGCATTGCACACCACTTGGCAGTTGATGGAGTTGAACCCCTTGTGGTTCATGTATAGTTTTGCCTCACCACCAGGTGGTGCACGAATTGCCACATGGGTGCAGTCAATGGCCCCTCTCACGCCTGGCATGTGTGCCACCTTGTGCAATTGCTGCATAACTTCTGTCCACTCTGCCTGTGTGCTTGGGAATCATATGAACTCTGAAGCATGTGGGAGCAATGTGGTGAGGAACTGTGTGAGGATTCGGGACGTGGACGACTGGGATATGCCAGTGGTGTCTCCAGCTGGCCTCTGGAAGGTGCCCAGGCACAATTCGGTTGTCACCTTGGTCTCCACAGATATGGCATGAGCCCTTCTGGTGGGTGCCTGCATTTCATCATGGCACAGCTCACAGAGCTGCCTCAGAATTGTCCTGTTCAGGTGGTATCGGCCAACTGTTTCTGTATCTGACAGCTGTTCAAATGTGACTCTGGCATGATACTGCCCTGGGGTGGGCTGCCTACTGTGCCGTCTGCTGCTACATTGTTGATCTGCCTGTCTTCTCATCCCCATTAACATGCCCACCATCATGAATGGTGCACCATCCATTTGTGTGGCCTCTCTGGTGCTGCTACTGGTGATGCTGCTGCTATCCTGCTGGGAGCTTGCACTTAAGTCTACTTCTTTTATACTTATCTCCTTAGTGCGCATATGGGTGGATGTGCTGTGTATGTGCTGTGGTTGCACATTCATTTTGCTTTGTGAATGGGGATGTGCCATGTATGCAGCTTCACGCCCCCTCCAGATGCACCACATATCATTTTTGGTCTCTGGCACATACTTGGAGGCGAGGTGCATCCAGGATGCACTAGAGCATTTCTGTTCTTTTTGAATCGTAATGCACCCATGTCCCAGAAGCACATCCAGGTTGGGAACACGAGTCTGCCATAAGCGCTGTCCTGAAAAGCTATTTTTTCACATGCCACCAGTAACAGCATGTTAATCTTGTCCCAGCTAGTTGAACAAAACACTGCTGGTATCTACAAAAGCAAACCGAGCACTGTGAGAAGTGCAATTTTAATTTTGAAAATGAAGCCGAACTCTCATACATGCTCACCAACGGCACACTCCTGCGTATTGGCAGGACCTATGTTCATGCCTTTTGAGTGCATGTCCTGGATTTCAGCTCCATTTTCAAAATTAAAGTTGTACTCTTAGCAGTACTCGGTTTGCTTTTGTAGATACCTGCAGCATTTTGATAGACTAACCGGGACAAGATTAACATGTTGTTACTGGTGGCATGTGAAAAATCACACTTTAGGAGCATGCTTGTGGCAGACCAGCGTTTCTGACCTGGATGTGCTTCCGGGATGTGGGTGCATTACAATCGGACTGAAGGAATCACTATTTTAAGAAAAATCACAGTAAAAGGTAAAAAGGCTAAACATCTGTAGATGTAGGGGCATTTTGCAGTACATGAATTATAGGTGTGTGCCCAGAGGCACACTTTTTACATTTAAAATAAAACAAAGGGGCAAAGCTGACAGTGCCCCTTTAAAGTGAAATAGTCTTATACTACTGTTGCATTTAGCTTGCTCTCAGACTTTAATGTACCATTCCATTCAACTAAATAAAATTCTTTGAAGTCTCCAAATGAATCAACATCTGAGTATTACTTGACACTTGACACTTCAGATAACCATATTATACTTAACAAAATATTTAAAACTAAACATTATATAACATTTTTGTAAATTATAGTTTTGTTCCTACAGGACTCTTATTATACCTGACTGGTGGGTTCCTTTTTCTCCTGCCACCTACTGAATTTCTATCCTCAACTGCTGATTGTGTTGTATCCCTGTTTTTGGTTACATACTGTCATTTTGCTGTGACCTAGATATGTTACTACCTGTTTTTTTGCTGTTAATACACAATATTTTAAACAAGAGTGTTGCTACCTGTTTTCCTGCCACTACATACTAATTTTATCTCACTAGTATACAAATTATTGAACCCTGTATGTGCTACACCTTTTATGTTTCTTCTGTAATGAACTGTGCAATGTATTGCTGAACCATGGCGTATCGAATTCTTAAGCACTGTATGTTTGTATTGCTCAAGTTACTTTACTCATATTGTTGTACCATATTTGTGCCAGCTTTATGGTCCAGGTCATACCTGTAAATGGTCCCTGGGACCAGGGTACCTACCCAGTTACCAAATAAATAAATAAATAAATTCCAGCCACTATGGGTCTATAAAGTTAGCTTCTCCTTGGGGTTTCATTCTGCTACTTGGGGAGGTGGGCATCAGTCTGGGCAGCTACCTCAGAAGTGGGGTCATATTACCTCAAACAAATCAGCTTCTAAGATGATTGGCACTACCCCATAGCATCCAAAGAAAGAAAGGGGAGATAGAGTAATATATCCACATTCCCACTCACAAGGATTAGTTCAAACTTTCATAGGCTTTGGTATAAATAATGATAAAGAGACAAGATGGACTTTTACTACACTTCATTAGTGGTTTGTTTGTTTCTATTGCTTTGTAATATGGGTAAAATATTTTTATCACTGGTGTCATTTTCCATTACATTTAACTGCTTTTTAAGATAGTGTGGGGAATAAGTCACAGAGCTACAACTTGAAACCTTGACTCTACTTTTGGTGAGCACTAAATTGGGGGAAGGGGCCATTGAAATGTAAATTACTCTGTGTGTGTGTGTGTGTGTGTGTGTGTGTGTGTGTGTTTTAGAGGTGGGCGAAGTGCTCTCATTTTGCTACGCAGAGCACTTCATGTATTAACCCCCAATTCATGTAGTACTCCACAATGCAAAGTGTATTACTCTGTCTTTATTTTTTTTTTTTTTCACGAAGTGCATTGAAACCAATGGACTTTGCACTACTTCACTTTGTTTTACTGCCTTCCCTTAATTTTAACTGGATGTGCCATTGATTTTAATGAACTTCTCTTAACTTCACCTTTATATTGCTATTTGAGGTGAATTTTCCATTCATTCATGGCATGGCAAGTCACATGGGTTCTTATTGTCGTGCACAGCCTCAGTTCTGCGTAGTATGTGTAGTGGAAAGCTGTGGACAGTTTGCTCTCAGAGTTCTGAGAATCAAACCACCGAAAAAGCTTTAAAAATCACTTTTGATCCAATTATTTTGGTCCAAATTTAGAACATCGATTATAGAAAACCCTCCTGTGGTTAGATCATCGAGTGTTGATTGGTTTTCTGTGCATTTTGAATGTTAATTTAGAACATTCAGTCTGTGTACTGACAGATACTGTTGAAGTGTGCTTCAGGGGAGGGGCTATCTGTGGTGGAGTGAGATTCACATGAGAAAGGCATCCTTTTTTGTGGTGTACTAGTAGTGTGTGTTAGTATTTGTGTGTTTATGTAGATATAGTAATACTTGAAGTAATATTTGATAGTTATTTTCTGTTTGTTGTGGTGCAGTGCATATTTTCATCCTGTTTAAATGATTTGGTTATATAGTGTACTGATTTGTTAAATTTTCTACACATTACCTTTAGTGTGTAAGTGTGTGTGCATGCCATCAAGTCAGACACATTTTATTGTGCCACACAGTAAACGCAGGACTCTGAATCTGTTATCCGTTTGTGGCATTTTTTACTGCTTCAGTCTGTCTAGGTAGTGGACTGGTACTGCAGCGCCCCCAAACCACAAAAGCTATACTTTTTCTAGTTTTGGACTTGTGTGACCACTGCTTAAGGCAGTGCTGTTGTGCCTGTGTGGCTGCTCCTATTGAGTGTGCAATCTCCGTCTGTCTGTGCATTTGCATCTCTTTAGGGCTCAGTTTGCATCTATAAGCCACAGTTGTTTTCTGGCTTCCCATCCACTCCAAAGTTCAGAAATCTAAATTTGTTGTGAATTTTCTGTGTAATCCACAATAATGCCTGCAAAGAGAAGTGGATGCAAATATGTTTCTGGCCATGGCACTGCTGCGACTGGCAAGAGTGGTCGTGGGTATAGTAGTACATAAGTGCACAATTGATGCCAGTAAAGGGATTTCTCTATGTTTTTCACAGCACAATCAGTTGATTCAATGATGACTGGAGATGCTGTTGTCCCTGCTGGTGGTGGTAGTGAAGTTGCTGATGGCATGAATATTGCTCAAAGTTCAACCCGTGACAATGTAATCTGTTTCCAAAATATTGTTGAGCCTAAAGCCATGAGTCAAACTCAGAGTGTAGTTGATGTCATACTCCCCGACATCCTCCTCATCCCTGTTCACAGAGTAGCTGAACATAATGTTGATCCTGACGATGACTCACAATGTCATGTTTCCACCTCTGAGCCATATGATTCACTTTGAGCTCACCATAAACCAAGAAAAAGTGAACGCGAAGCCACCATAACGTGAAATCATAATGGAGCAAAATCATGATAAGGCTAAGTAGCGTAATTCTATGGAGACCGTGAAGCATTCACCGATGTGGAGTGGATGACTTCACCCCAAATTCGCTGGCAGAGTTAAACTTCACTGCAACTCTAGTGTGTGTATGTGTGTATTTCTGTGTGTCTGTGTGAGAGAGACAGGGACAGAGACATAGTAACAGGATGCACATTTGCCTCATTTTCCAGTTGCCTGCTTCCCTGTCCAGTGGTGCAAATTCCTTGTGGAATACCCTTGAAGCCTGGGGACCTTAGTGGAACACTTTGGAAACTAAAATGTGCTTTTGTTTGATTGGCTGCCAGTCTGGAAATTAGAATGCACATTTGTTTGGTTGGCTACCTCTGGCCTGCCAGGCCCTGTGAGAATATAAAAACAACTACAAGCTCCCAGAGGAGAGGACAGCATGAGAGCTTAGGGTGATCCAGTGCTGGACAGGTGGCCTAACATCTGGAGGAGAGCAGGAGAGTGGAAAGGGAATCCATGCTGGCCATGTTGCCTGACACCTGGAGGAGAGCAGGACAAAGGGTGACTGTTGGAGCTATAGCCTAGAGAAACTGACTGTATAAACTACAATGCAGTAGTGAGATTCCTGATACCAACAAGAGACTGAGGAAAAGAGGAGACCTGGTACTGATTTTACCTTTGAGTTGCAAAAGTTTTTTTTTATTTTTTTTTTTATGGGAGACATGCCGAGAGAACTTCTGGAGGGAACCACAATAAACAGCACTGGTAACTCTTTCTCCTTTCTCTGATATATACAATGTTTGCTTGTGGGTTTTGTAACTGCATCTCTCTAAATTAGTATTAAATTCATCAATGTCTAAAAGGAGTTTTCTACCACTTTGTCTCTAACTAACAATAGTGGCCCAGTTTTCAAAAGTGATAGATCAATGTAAGGGACTTTCCTCAAAAGAATTTTACGCAAAGGGTGACTTGCATCACAACTTGCATCAAATGTAATTCTGTAAAGCAGCCTCTGTCATATCCTGACTCCACTGTTCCAAAGGCCCCTTAAGCCAAGGTTGCGGCAAACAACCAAGTATGCCAGGTTGCAAGGTGGGCTTATTCCATGGTGGGGCTTCAACATCCCCTTTTTGGGGATTTTACAAGCCTTGTCATGGATGCAGTAAAGGGCAGCACTTAGACCAACCAGGAGCTGGCATAAACAGCTTTTGTCAGTGGGGCAGGGGAGTCTGACAATGATCTGCCAGGTGCAGTGCAGAAGGGGCAGGGGCGGTAGTCTAGGGGGAGTCAGGGGGAAAGCTGAACCTTAATGGGAGCCTGTGGTACCTGGTAGTGTGCATTTTCTGTTGTATGTATTCATGTACAGTATTTCACAACAAAACCTATTATAGTACAGGAAATTACAGTACCTAGATGTTATACTGTAGGTGGTGGGTCCAGGGACAGAACGTGAAGCTGCCAGGGCTTTACCCACCTGGGGCAATGGCACATTCTGTCCCAGGACCCTCTCTGTACAGTATAACATATAGGTACAGTAGTTGCAGTACTGTAATAGGAAATAATCAGAACTACTATAGTCTCAAAGTGTCATGGTCCCATCTACCTTTTCCTGATCTCTCTATTTGCCACACAGATATCTCCCCTAGTGGTCAAGTGGGACACCCTGATCCCTGCTGTCCCCTAGAAATATTTACTTATCTTCCCTGGTGATCAAGTGGCTCCCCTGATCCCGGTTTCCTCCACCCAAGAAATTGTATTATATCTTCCCCGTTAGTCTAGCTGATCCCCCCAATCCCTGATGTCCCTCAGATATATGTATATGTCATTCGTGGTAGTCTAGCAAACCCCAATTTCCCTAATACCAGTTGTGTAACATTCCCTGGTGGTCTAGTGGATTCCCAACCCCTACCCCAGCAGGTAGTGCTCTACCACCCCACTCCACCCCATCCTTTCCATAAGCCAGCAACCAGCACAGCCCTCCTCTCTCCACCATGGCTGGCTGAAGACTGAGCTGTCAAGGAGTGCGTACTGTATACAGTACATGCTCATGGAATGACAACTCACTTTGAGCTGTCAATCAGTGTCCTTGAGCACATACTTTATACAGTACATGCTCCTTGACAACTCAGTCAGCACCAGCTAAGGTGGAGAGAGGAGGGCTGTGTTGATTGCTAGCTCATGGAAGGGATGAGAGGGGGAGCTGGGTGATGAAGCAGTGCCTCAGGCATATCTGGAGGCTTTTCTTTAATGTCAGCCTGTAATGGCTAGACAGGTGCTTCAAAGTCCATAACATCATCTTCTTCACCAGGTACAACAGACTTTGTATCCTCTACCCCTTCTGGGGCAAATTTCTCCAGGATGGGGAGTGGAGAGTCATGCTTAGACTCTTGGAGAGATGTGTCTAAGCCTCTCTCATCTTCCCCTGCATGGTACACTTCATGCATCTCCTTTTCAGTCTATAGGGAGGCATACCAAGCTGCAGTAAGGGAAGCAGGGAAGGCAGTAAGGCAGGCAAAGTCCCAAACTGAGGAAACACTAGCACAAACAGTAAAAGAAGATGACAAGACTTTCTATAGATACATTAGTGAAAGGAGAAAGTCCAGAGGGGGTATTGCTAAGCTTAATGGAGAAAAGGGAGCATGTGAGGAGGAGGACCCTGTAAAAGCATCTATCCTAAATAGATACTTTTGCTGAGTATTTACTGAAGAGAAGGTAGGGCAGGGCCCACAGCTCAGCATCATGGACACAGGGGGGAGGGAGGTGAGCACTACTCCCTTCACAAAAGAAAGGGTCAAACAAGAGCTTGCTAAGCTCAGGGTGGATAAGGCAATGGGACCTGATGGCATACATCCCAGGGTACTTAAGGAGCTAAAGGTGGAACTAGCAGAGCCATTAGCAGAACTGTTTAGTGAGTCTCTGAGCACAGGAGAGGTCCCAGAAGACTGGAGAAGGGCTCATGTGATCCCGCTCCACAAGAGTGGTAGCAGGGAGGGCAGGCAACAGACCAGTCAGTCTTACCTCAGTAGTGGACAAGATTATGGAGGCACTCCTTAAGGAAAGGATAGTGCAACACCTGGAATCCATAGGGGCACAGGATCCAAGACAGCATGGGTTTACAAAGGAAGGTCCTGTCAAACTAATCTCATAGATTTCTTTGACTGGGTAGCCAGAGTGGTGGACCAAGGGGAGCAGTTGATGTCACCTACCTTGACTTCAGCAAAGCTTTTGACACTGTTCCACATAGAAGATTGATAAATAAGCTGGGTAGGCTCGGGTGGTCAAGTTGGTCAACTGGGTGGCAAACTGGTTGACAGGCAGAAAACAGAGAGTGGTGGTAAATGGTATACAGTCAGAAGAGATGCAAGTCACAAGTAGGGTACCTCAGGGATCAGTCTTGGGGCCAGTCCTCTTCAACATCTTCATTAGTGACCTTGCAGATGGACTAGAGGGTAATGCTTGTATGTTTGCAGATGACACCAAGATCTGCAACAGAGTAGATGATCCAGATGGGGTGGGCAGAATGAGAAGAGATCTGGATAAACTAGCAAAATGGTCAGAAGAGTGGCAACTGGATTTAATGCAAAGAAGTGCAAGATCATGCAATAGGGAAGAGAAACCCTGAAGCCACCTATAGGCTGGGAGGAGTTGCTAGCAGTCACAAAGGAAGAAAGAGACTTGGGCATCATCATCACTGATGACCTGAAATCATCAAGTAGACCTCTAAAGCAGTAGGTAAGGCTAGGGGGTGTTAGGATGTATTAGTAAGGGTATCACAAGTCGTAGGGAGGTAATAATCCCTCTTACATGACACTGGTTAGGCCCCATCTGGAGTACTGTGTAGTATTGGAGGCCACACCTTCACAAGGACATTAACCAAATTGAGGCAGTCCAGAGAAGGGCAACCAAAATGGTGCAGGGACTGCATCAGAAGACATATGAGGACAGATTAACATAGCTCAATATGTATACCCTTGAGCAAAGGAGGGAGAGAGGTGATATAATCAAGGCATTCAAACATCTTAAGGGCACTAACAAGGTGAAAGAGTCTAACATGTTTAAATATAAGAAAAATAGCAAGACAAGAGGACATAGCTTGAGATTAGAGGGGGGCTGATTAAGGGGGAATGTGAGGAAATTCTTTTTCACAGAAAGGGTGGTGGATGCATGGAATTGCTTACCTCAAGAAATGGTGGCCATGAATACAGTGCAGGGCTTCAAACAGTCATGGGATAGGCAGCCAAAGGATTGCGAGGTCGCGAGGGACCCTCCAGCTGCCCTCCCTCCCGGTAGCCCGTCCGGTTACCACTGCTGCCGTTTTCCCCTCGCCCAGCCGAAGGATTGCGAGGTCGCGAGGGACCCTCCAGCTGCCCTCCCTCCTGGTAGCCCGTCCGGTTACCACTGCTGCTTTTCCCTCGCCCAGCCGAGGATGCGAGGTGCGAGAGACCACTCAGCTGCCCTCCCTCCCGGTAGCCCGTCCGGTTACCACTGCTGCCGTTTTCCCTCGCCCAGCTTGAAGGATTGCGGGGGTCGAGGGACCCTCCAGCTGCCCTCCCTCCCGTAGCCCGTCCGTTACCACTGCGCGCTTGCCTCGCCCAGCCGAAGGATTGCGAGGTCGCGAGGGACCCTCCAGCTGCCCTCCCTCCCGGTAGCCCGTCCGGTTACCACTGCTGCCGTTTTCCCCTCGCCCAGCCGAGGGATTGCGAGGTCGCGAGGGACCCTCCAGCTGCCCTCCCTCCCGGTAGCCCGTCCGGTTACCACTGCTGCCGTTTTCCCCTCGCCCAGCCGAAGGATTGCGAGGTCGCGAGGGACCCTCCAGCTGCCCTCCCTCCCGGTAGCCCGTCCGGTTACCACTGCTGCCGTTTTCCCCTCGCCCAGCCGAAGGATTGCGAGGTCGCGAGGGACCCTCCAGCTGCCCTCCCTCCCGGTAGCCCGTCCGGTTACCACTGCTGCCGCTTCCACCGCCCAGCCGGTGATTGCGAGGTCGCGAGGGACCCTCCAGCTGCCCTCCTCCCGGTAGCCCGTCCTGCTACCACTGCTGCCGCTTCCCCTCACCCAGCCGAAGGATTGCGAGCGTCGAGGGACCCTCCAGCTGCCCTCCTCCCGTGAGCCCGTCCGGTTACCACTGCTGCGGCTGCTTCGCCCAGGTAATTACAGCCATGATTCCAGCCTGCCTCACCTCTGGAAGGGAAAGAGTGCTGCACAGTTTTACTGCAAGTCCTGGAATCTCTGCATTTTTAGCTTAATTTACTGGAATTGTCCCTATACGAATTAGAGGACTTTAAAACTGTAGCTACTACTGTTCTCGGGTTTCCCTGGTCTAACTGTGCTATAAAGGAGCATTTTGAATTGCTTTTTGGCGCCATAACCACTCGCAGAGGCGTTTTACTCTTGATACCTTACTTGATTAATTGCTGAAGAACGCCTGTTTAACTCTGGTTAAATTGTAAAAAAGCATTTAATTTCCACAGTCATACCAGAAACAGCTAGCACTAAAAACTGATTTTAGACTGAACTGTAGCTCCAGTTGTGTTGTTCGGGAGCAGTATTGTAATAGCAGAGTGATTACCTTTAGCTTTTGTAACTCCCCCCCCTGCCTACCTGTATAACTAGACCCTCTCTCTCTCCCTTGTCCACAGCCGAAGGATTGCGAGGTCGCGAGGGACCCTCCAGCTGCCCTCCCTCCCGGTAGCCCGTCCGGTTACCACTGCTGCCGTTCTTCCCTCGCCCAGGTAATTACAGCCGAGGATTCCAGCCTGCCTTGCCTCTGGAAGGAAAGAGTGCTGCATTGAGTTTGACCTCGCTGGCGCATGCTGCCCCACCGCTTCCCACCACCACCCTTGGTCGGCATCTAATTATATAGCGATAGAGCACGTGAAGTGCGAAACCAATCAGCCCACTTTACC
Organism: Neoceratodus forsteri; assembly: GCA_016271365.2. Taxonomy (NCBI): domain Eukaryota; kingdom Metazoa; phylum Chordata; order Ceratodontiformes; family Ceratodontidae; genus Neoceratodus; species Neoceratodus forsteri. The sequence goes on from CM057459.1 coordinate 898,923,268, forward strand.
ATTTGCAGCTTATACTACTGCACCACCAGAGGGCTCTTCCTCTGACTTCCATTTAGCAGGCTCGTCTTTCCAACACAATGAACTCCACCTCCTGTATCCTACAACTTATCTATATTTTTCATATACCCTTACTGCCCCTATGGTGCTAAGAACCAACTGGGATCCTACGGAGTGCCCCACTCACGCATCCCACTGATAATGCAGCCGAGTCAGATCACCAACAACCCCCTATCCAATCCTTAACAGCAGAATCTGTGTACCTAACTTTAGCAGCACCACAATGGCAGCTGGATTGCCCCGTAGCCTCCCCCACCCGCACCCCTTTTTCTACCCCATACTGCCTAGTTTCCTAGCTATCCTAGCCCAATTTGTATCCACCCTCCACATACCTACTAGTCCCACCAAACAGCCATCTAACCCAGGTCCTTCTTGTAAAGCAACTAATCTAATGAGGAATTTCACCTCAGGCAAACACTCTTCTCCTTCTACTTTTATCCGGAATGTCCATCCAAACCCAGGCCCACCAGGGTCCAGTGGCAATAAAAAGACACACATAGTGGCCTATTTCTGGCCTCCTCAATATCTGCAGCCTGCCAAAAAATTTACCCTGCTGCAAGGATGGCTAGCTCAACATCAAGTGGATATTCTTACCTTATCAGAAACCTGGCTCTAAAAATGTCCCAGATGATGCAGTCTCACTCAGAGACTATACCATTTTCAGAACTGATAGGGTAGGCAAAGAGGGGTAAGCCATATTGCTAAAACATCCCTCAAGCCTCTATTAGTCCCACTTCCTTGCCTGACCATGGTGCCCAAGCCATTACCATCAAGTAGCCCTTGGTGCCCCTGTTAAACCCCTTTACATTATGGCAGTTTACATTCCACCAACCAACCAGAAACCAGCATTTGATTCTATTCTTTCTGCAATCACATATCTTCCCCAAAAGTGAACTAATTATAATGGTGACTTTAATGTGAACTGGCTATCCTCTTCGTCGGCTGTTTTCAAAGACACAACATGTGCATATGACCTGACCCAAGTAGTAACGGCACCCACTAGGCTGGACCTCGGTCAGGATCCTCCCTCTTATAGACCTTATCTTTACTAACCACCCTAACCACCTTACCAAAGTTAGCGTGTTCCCTGATGTACTTAGTGACCACTCCCGGTCGCATGTTGGTGGTCAAATAAAACCACTCCAGTAAACCTAAAATCACCACCCAAGGCACCTCAAAAAGGTGCCCTTCCCACCTTAGGGTGTACCTCCACCTGTAATTGGGAGTCTGTTCATACTGCCCAATCCTTGGACACAGGCCACGGCATTTATTACCATTTTCAATGCGGCCTGTGACTTATTTGCCCCTTCTCAAAGTCGGTATCAAAATCCTGGAACACACCTTGGATTACCCAGTCCCTCCTTCATATGATGCACCATAGGGATAACCTCTGGCACAGGGCACTATCATCACAGCTGCCACATGATAGACAGCTCTACAGAGAAGCATGAAATAAATGTACAAAGGCTATCACGCAAGCCAAGGCCACATACTATCAACAAGCCTTCACTACCACATGGAGCTCTGGGAAATCCTTCTGGAGCAATGTTAAGGAACTGTGTGGGAAAAACACTAACCCCTACCCTACCCAGCTCCTAGTTCAGGGCACCTCTCACAAGACCCCACCACCATAGCTTCTATACCCTGAACAACACCTTCACTGACCTTAGTGATGTCCTTCCTCCAAATTTCTTTGACCCCATTTCCGCACAGCTACCAACACACCTTGTTCTCATACACACCCTCCTTTCAGGCTGCGCCAAATCCTGCAATGAGGCTAAACGCTATCTCTCAAAGCCCTGCAAACGTGCGATTTTAGTAGTGACTCTTGATCTTAAAATCCTTAGACTTACGCTTACTGAGACGCTACCGCGATCTCACCAAACTCTCAACTTCTTTGCCGTGGCCAAATCCCTACTCTATGGAAGAGGGGTATTATCACACCTATCCTAAAAAAAGGTGATCCAACAAACCCTAGCAACTATAGACCCATTACGATCCTCCCTCCCCTCTCAAAAGCACTAGAAAGAATTGTATCCGATCAACTCACAGAATACCTTGACAGATATGGACCTCTGCCATGAGCAACATGGTTTCAGAAAAGGGCACAGTACTACCACAGCACTACTAGATTTCACGTCCCACATTCATGAAACACTGATCAGGGGCTGCAGTTGGAGCAATCTACGTTGATTTGACTAAGGCATTTGACACTGTCAATCATGAGCTACTTCTGCATGCCCTTGCATCCTCAATATTGCACCCGATACTATCGCCTGGTTTAAAACTATCTGACTGACAGATCACAACAGGTAAAAATTAGAGAAACACTCTCCCCAAAAACCGGTCCTTGCTGGTGTCCTCAAGGGTCGATACTTGGCCCCTATTGTTCACTCTCTTTCTAAACTCACCCTCAAGCCTGTAGTGGAAAGCTACTGCTTTATGCAGATGATGCGGTGTTTACTGAAGCATACCAACCTCACCCACCTCCAAAATACTCTTCAAGGCTGCTTTAGGGAGCTGGAGGCTGGTTCACTGAACACCGGCTCTTACTTAACTATGATAAAACAAAATCCATGATGTTTGCCCATCGACAAAACCCCTCAATACCGCACAGCTCTCCCTAACAAACATACTGGCACCCACATTGAACAGGTCTCCTGCTTTAAATATCTTGGCATCACCCTTGACACATCCCTTACATACCATCAACATATTAAGACTCTTCCACCTCTGTCAATACCCGTCTTGGCATCCTCTACAGACATAGACATTGCCTCCCCCCACAGGCCCTAAGGCTTGCGGTTACTAGCTCTGTCCTTTCATTAATTGACTATGGTATAACTATTTATGGCGCGGCTGACCAAACGGCACTTAACAGCATCAGAACAGCACTCAATAAAGCCTGCCGCTTGGTCACTAGCAGCTCTAGACAGACACATACCTGCTTGCTCTACTCTCAAGTGGGATGGCTTAGCTTTGAAGGGAGGCTTAAATATCACACCTGTCTCCAAGCCAAAAAGATCCTTATGAAACTCACACCAGCCGAATTACACCGCCTAATCCAACTGGCCCCCAATAGGAGCACACCGAGACGGCTGGCTGGGACCACCTTCAAAGTCCCCATCTGTAGGACCTTGCTAGGACAAAGATCCTTGCGGTATCGTGCTCCCCTCTGGCTTAACAACATACCGTCTTCCATCCTACTCACCCCCACCCTAAGTCAATTCAAATCAGGGACCAAGTTTTTCTCCTCAACTCTGTGACCTGCAAATGTTCCCCCTCTATCCCCTGGACTGGCTGAACACAGGGCCACCTCTCGCACTCGATCTTCTCAACCGATTTCTTTTAACGAGCTCTGGCGCTAACCATATCCTGTATTGTTGAACATGGTATTGTCCTGTTGGAAGCCTCTAACCGCCGACCTCTACTGTGTAACCCTCGATTTTTTCCATTCTGACGAATAGCATTAACATATGCTATGATGTTTATCTCTGTCGATTGTAATGTCACTGGTTTTTGTGGAATTCTTAACACTCTGTTGTTGTTATGTCCTGTCCTGAATGACGTGGAGCCTTTGCAAAGGAGTCCTTGACTCAAAGGTTGTAATTCCGAAATGTTCAATAAACAATAAACAATAAACAATAAGGGAGCAATACAAATGAGTATGAATAGATAGGCCACTGACAGAGCAAAGGCCGATCCATTTATAAGGTAGAAAAAGAAATGGGCAGACTGGATGGGCCTTGCGGTCCTTATCTGCCGTCAACTTCTAAGTTTCTATGTTTCTATTGTGGTATTGAGCCTATAAACAAGAAACATATAGAGACAATGGCCCAGATATTCAAAAGGGTTGCGCCATGTGCAAAAGTCTGAAAATGCACCATTCTGCGATATTGAGCGGGAGGCAGTTGTGCCCCCCAAATCATGCTGAGCAATAGCGCAATGATAATGAATGTATGCACAACTGAAGGGAGAGGAACCATGCATAAATGGCGCAGTGCGATATTCAACAACATGCGCTATGCGCAATAGAGGAGCAAGCGGAAGCTGCACAATAGCGGAAATGAGCCAAAATAGAAAGGAACAAGGGAGAGGTGCAACAACGCTACAGGGAAGACACATGTTGCTGAACTGTAGCCAGCCACACAGGCAACACACCCACACTGGGCAGGACAGAGAAAGGGCACCTGGAACCCACAGGCCCAGGGGAGGTGTGGGGAGCCACAGCCACAGTGCAGAAGGGGGAAGTGCCACACAGCACTGAGGCCAGCACAGTTAAGAGTTCCTGGTGCGGGGGAAGTAGCAGCCAGGACAGTGGGGGAACACAGAAACAGCTGCCGGGGGGGTGAACACAAGCCAGGGACATGGCCAGTGCCACCATCCAGATGGAGGCAGTAATGAGGGGGTTGAGAAGGCAGGCAGCAGGGGGGTGCAGCCGTGGAAAGGGCCCGTCGGCGGTATGCCCCCAACAGGCAATACTGAGCCTGGAGCAGCTTCGAGCTATACAGTGATACTGAGACCGTGGGCTGGTACTGCCTGAATCGGGCAATTCTGAGGTGGCTCTGTGAGCTGTGCAGTGATGTGATACAGGCACCCACACGATGGAGCAATGCTCTGTCAGTGGAGACTAAAGTGACAGCTTGCATGTGTTTGCTCACCATGGATACCTTCCAGAGACCAACAGGGGACACCACAGGCATAACCCAGTCGGCCACGTCACGCCACCTCACCCAATTCCTCAGTGCACTGCTGCCACATGCTGTGGAGTACATCCATTTCCCCAGCGCACTGGCGGAGTGCACAGTAAACATACAGGAGTTCCACAAGGTAGCACATATGTCTGGCGTGCTAGGGGCAATAGACTGCACCTATGTGGCCATCCGCACACCACCTTGCCCCGAGGGGGCAACATACATTAATCGCAAGGGCTATGCTAGCATCAACTTCCAGGTGGTGTGTGATGCCAGGGGGGTGCATAATCAATGTCTCTGCCATGCACCCTGGGGGAGCACTTGATGCTTTCATCTGGCACCAGTCGGCACTGTGCCACAGATTCAAGAGAGGGGACATCCCCACTGGCCACTTGGTGGGTGAGTATGCAAACCACATGGACAAACAGAGGGCTTGGGAGGGTCATGGTCAGAGGTGAAATGGGTAGTAGCCTAGATGGCCCAGGGCAGGGCAATGCTGATCACCAAACTAACCTCCACCCTCTACACACAGGTGATAGTGGATACCCACTCCATCCCTGGCTGCTCACACTATACCGGCGGCCGGCGACCGCATCGCAGCAACGCTACAATGAGGCACATGCCACCACATGTAATGTCATCGAGCGGGTATTCGGTATGCTGAAGCCACATTTCCATTACATGGACACCTCTGGTGGTCCCCTACAGTACAGCCTCTCAAAGGCCTGTGGGCTATTCCTGGCATGTTGCATCCTGCACAACATGGCCAACGACTGTGGGATAGCCTTATAGGTCAAAGAGGAGGACAGCGATGGAGACAATGAGGACGCCAGTGACAATGGTGATGGGCAGCCCTTTCTTGGGCGACAGGACCCCCGACTGCTCCGGCTGGCCCAGCTCCACTGGGACACCATCACGGAGGAGCACTTCAGTCAACCCAGGTAAGTCATGGGGCCATGTGCAACCACCAGTGGCAAAGGCACAACCCACAAACACTCATGGACACACACCAGGGATGCATGCCATCAAGGGAAGTAGCCGGGCATGGAACCACACACACCACCAGGGATGGGTGAGGTCTAACACGGCACGCGGACAGACACACACACACACACACACATGCATACACACACACAACTCACCAGACATGCACAAAGGGTAGGAAGCACATCGACCCAGAACGCCACCCCTAGCCACACACATGTCCACAGACCAACATTCCCACTGCCTGTCATTGTGCATGTGTCAGACACTGGGCACCATTGCACATTGGCGTACAGTGCAATGCAGGCATCATCATGTGTATGCAACTGCGGACAGCAGTCGGGAGGGTGTGCAGATGGACTGTGTGTGTGTGTGTGTGTGTGTGCAGGGCTGGGTACCCACCTGTGCATTGCTCGCTGAATGACACAATGCACACAGGGCAGCATCAGACAGTAGCTGCACTGGGAGACAGGTCAGTCATGTGCCACAGTGCCCTGGCCACCACAGATGCGTGGACAGCCCCACCGACACCCACCAGCAGTGACAGGCTGACCACTGGCCTCATCGGGTGGCACTGATGGTCCCCCAAGGGTTCCACTTCGTGAACACAACCGTGCTCGCGCAGAGGTCTGCAGCACACCGAACATGCCTGCGCCAGGCATGCTCAGGATGCCCACAGCTGAACCTGGTGTCGACAAGGATGGTGTCGCATGATGCCAGGAATGGGGGTTGACATTGCACTGTGCAGTGTCTGTGACGCATGGGCAAATAACTGTGTGCCCCCTGTGGCCTTGGCAGCTGTGATTGTATGTGTCAGCCTGTCAATGGCAGCGGTCACATCCTCCCGCATCCGGTCCATCCCTGCCAGGAGCAGAGCGGTTTCTGTGCTGCGACACTCCTCTGCCCTCTGCAGAGCCACACTCAGTGCATCCACCACCGTCACAAGCCACATCTGCTGATTGACTGCTTGCAGTATGTGGGTGTGCTCATCCAAGAGGTCATCGGCCTGATCAGCATGCTGTCCCTCAGGGTGTTCGCGGCCCTGATGCTCATCACCCCTTGAGGGTGGGCGCTGCACACCAGCACCAGGCCTGGGCATGTCCACAGGCAGTGCACTGACACTGCCCCCTGACACTGTACCCCCAAGCCCATTGGCCGACTGCTGATGCTGCCCCTCTGGCTGCCGCTCTCCAGGGCTCAATGGTTACACCGCAGTGGCTGCAACAGTCCCACTGTCCTGTACACACACCAGTGCTGCCCCACTGGTGCTGACAGGCACAGACTGGGACTGTGATGACATGCAGACCTCCACGGTGGCACCACCCACAGCCATGGCCGCGATATAACCTGCTGTGTGGCCATCCTGTGGCACACACGTGCCATTGCCCATGATGTTAGCAACATTATCATCGATGATGGACCCAGCACCTTCCCGAGTCTCAGCATGCTGGCATCCGTGGATGCTGGTGTGCTGGGACATGGGCAGGGCCTCCTCCGCACCTGCTGCAACAACATCAGTCTGGACGTCCAGGCTGGCCCACTGTCGCACTGAGTCGCATATTCCTGTGGAGGTGGATGGGCCCTCCTCCATCTCCATCTGACCGGCCTCAGTGGAGAAGCCCACCACCGCTGACCCATGCAGATGCTCAGGAGTTGTAAGGGAAAACAAAGTCAAGTTGCTGCATGTGACCTACCCTTCCCCCCCCAATAGGCAGACCATAACCTACTATGTAGTGACGGGCTACCACTCATCTGGAATCCACCACCCGGGACACCCTCTATGGTGCAATGCTGCATGCTGCCAGCAACCCTCTCCTCCTGTGGGGTCAAGCGTAGCACCTCCTGCTGTCCTCCACCTGTTGCAGATCATGCTGCCCTGATGACAGCCACCTTCTCCTTAATCCTCCTCCTGTCTATGCCCATCTTCTTCTTGCACTCCTGCATGGTGCGCTGGTGGCTGCCATGCAGGTTCACTGCACATGTCACCTCCTCCCATGCAGCAGCACTGGCCTGTGGTGTTCCCTGGTGTCCGCTGAGAAGCGGCTCCAAGTCTAGGCAGGCCTCGAATAGGGCATCCATCTCGGCCTTCATGAAATTTGGCCTCCTCCTCCTCCTCCCACAAATCTGTTCCTCTTCCTCCACAACTCGCTCGGTCATGATTCCTCCTGTGAGAATGACAGGTGTTACATGTGACTGTGCAGTCCCATGCATGTCCCAAAATCCACATTCCACATTCCCAAACAGCATGCAACTCACCAATAGACTGTAGTAACCGACTATGTCCAGTGCAGCCCAATGTCGCACTTTTATAGCGCAACCCATGCAAATGAGGTGAGGCACATCTTTAAGTGGATGCAAATGCAGTGACTGCGCCATTAAATGGCGATTAGCTGATTTGCATATGACGGCTGAATAACATGCTGTTGCGCTTTGCTCAATTGTGTTGAACGTGCTGAGCCAAGGGCGCAGTTCTGTCACATGCACAGTACACACCTAAACGCACATGCCTGGGTTGATGACGCAGGCGCCTACTGCGCTGATGATGTGCTCTGCATGGGAGGCATTGCAGGGCACAGCCACCATTGTGCCAGTGGCGCTACAGTGCTGTTCACCTATATGGCTCTGTGGCACTGGGGCATCGTAGGTGCACTGGGGCAACAGCGTGGTAGGCTGCTACAGGAGGTGACACACAGGCACCCAATCGTGCTAGACGCATTGGGTTCCAATCGCGCTGTGGCTGTCCATGTGTCAGAGACCCTTGACCCTGTGCCCTACCTTTGCATCAGGCATGGGTGCACCACTATCTCGCAGTTCAGTGACAGCACAATAGGGAATGGTAGTGCTGTACCACGCAGCATCTGCATGTGGCAGAACCACACTGCAGAGTGCCATTTTGACTTAACTGAGCAGTAGAGATGGCACAGAGGAGAGCAGTACAGTGGAGCCAGGTGGAGATGGCAAACTTGGTTGCCATTGTGAAGCCACATGTTGGCCCACTATTTGGTGAGGCACCCCTTGACAGGGCCAGGTGTCAGGTGTGGCAGGAGGTGGCCAACGCCCTGGAGGAGGCCACCAGTATGGGGCACACGGCAGAGCAGTCCTGCCACAGATATGGGGACCTGAGGTGAAGGGACCCGGACCTGCTTGCCCACCTGTGGGCACATGCCAGGAGAGGCACGGTGCCACAGCCAGGTAGGTGCAACATCCATACACTTTTATCTTCCATATGGGTATCACGGTTGCATGTGTCCTGCACATGGGGGGGCTGTCCGGTGTTGGCCGTTGTGGTTTTATCAGGGTGTGGGGTGGGTGGGTCTGGCTATGTGGGATTGCACACACATGGGGATGGGGGATTTTGCTACAGGATTGTACTGATGTTCCTCTCTCCATGTTTGCATCTTAGGCCCAGACGAGCGCAGGCTGGCATGGGAAAGGAGGCACCAGCAGGAGGTCCATCAGTCTGGGCGGGGTGAAGGTCCGCAGAGGCACAGGGACCAGCCTGATGATGGTGAGTTCCTTACATCCATGATTACTATTGCATGCTGTGTAACAGGGCGGGCAGTGGGGCATGGTCACCATCCATTGACACCACTGCCATGCGCGCAACTTGTTATAGTCAGCACTGTCCAGTGGCACTGCATGTCTGGGATTGCATCAATGGTGGTCCATGCATGCTCAGGGTACATGGTTGTGCCACTGCCTTCGCATCACATAGCCATGTCACTGAACAGCCACGGTGGTGCTGTGCAGGACTTGGCCAGTGGGTGTGTGCAGCGGTCCACATGGCTATGTTCACCTGGGTGGGCAGGTCTTGTGGATGCGATCACTGTGGGTGGTCACACACCATCACAGAGGCATGTCCCACAGCCATATGCCATGCACAGTGGGTGGGCTACATGGGGCTGTGCATTCACACCTATTGACTCTGCTCCCTTGTCCTAGGTGGACGGCAGCTGCAGACAATCAGGGAGGTGCAGCGGGAGATCCTACATGTTGACAGGGTGTCACTGGAAATCCTGGAAAGGATCGACAGACTGGGTGTCAGACGGCATCATGGCAGGAGAAGCAGCTGGAGCAGGGAGCGGGGCTCCCGCTGAGCTTACCAATGCCCCTGATTTCCTCTATCCCCCCTGTACCCACCCTCACATCCCTCCTTCCCTCTACCATTTGTTCACCCCTGTCCCTTACCCACCCCCACCTTGTTTGTGGCCCTCCCCCCAAACTTTTGTAAATATTTGTACATAGTTTTGCTTGCTGTTTTAAATACATTTCTTTTGATATGCCTACTGTGGTGGTCTCTGATTTGCAGCTGGCTATAGGTGCTCAGCTGCAGTGGTGTGCATGGCATCAGGGGTTGTGCAGTCATGTGCGTGTGTGTGTCCGTGGGGATGTGAGTATGGTGTGGGAGTGGCTATCAGTCACTGTCTGTGGCATGTGTGTTGTTCCCTGTGCACTGGATGACTGTGTGCAGTGGTCCATGGTGCATGCTCTGTGTCCATGGTGCACCTGTCAGACTGTCCGTGGCCTGTGCAGCTGACACCCATGCATGTCTGAGACATGCACAGTCCACTGGCATGTCAGTGGTGACTGTCCATGCAGGACAGCCACTGTACCCAGCACAATGCCGGGTTGCCTCCTGTCACTGGTGTGGTGCATGTCTGCCTCAGGTGACACTGTGGCCTCCGCTGTTGTTGTCCCACCTCCATGCTGTCACTTGTGTGTGTCACAGGGGATGTGCACCACTGTCTGTCACTTGTGCTCCAGGCAAATGCTGGTTGCGTACAGCTCCACAGTGCCTGCACAGGGTGGCTGGCACTCCTGTGCCATGGAGGAGTGCTGGCTGTGTGTACATGGTTTCAATGGCCACATGCTGGGGGGCTTGGTTGCCCCACTACTGTGTCCCTGTGTTGGTGTGCCCTTGGGTATGGATGGGTGTTTGTCCATGCACTGTGTTGCATCTTGTGTGGTGCATGCTTCCATGCACCACTGTGGGTGTCTGCACTGGCTGTTGTGGCCAATGCTGGGTCGGGGTATGTCCTTGGGAGGGTGTGCAGGGTGCTTTACCACTGGTGGTGGGGTCTGGGGCATGCCCTGTCATGTGTGGGGTACCTCGTGTGCCAAAGCATGGTTGATCTCTCAGCTGTACCTCAGGGGGGGATGTGCGTGGTGGCACTGTGTTTGCAGTCGTTGCATCACTATGTGCTGCCACCCGCTGATGGTTGCTCATGGTGGGGCTGCCTTGCATGGTTCTGTGGTGCACAGGGTTGCATTGTCACAGTGGGGGTGGTGGCATGCATGGGGTATCCTGCACTGGTGGACGCTGCTCCTGGGCAGGGTGTCTGGGGGTCTCAGTGCAGGGTGTGCTCTACATTGGTGGGATGGTGTGGCATGGGGTGGTTGGCCCTCCTTGTGTGCTGGTCACAACTTGCCAGGGGGTGTGATGGGTCACCATGGCCTGGCTGTGGGTTGGTTGCTGGTCTCCATGGGCTAGTGGTTATTCCAGCCCTCCCCCAGTTGTGCAGTGCATGGGGTGTGGGGGGATGATGTCTGTTCTGCTTTGTGTTCCTATGCCCATATGTGGCATGGGTGGTGGGCCCCTGCATCCCTGGTTGTGCTGTTGCATTGCTGCCCTGCTGCTGGGGGGTGTTCCTGGTTGTGCAATGGTGCATCTGGACTGCTCAGCTGAACATCCCTTGTTGCGCTATGGCGCATCAGATATGCTCAGCTTCACCTCCCTAGTTGCGCTATGGCGCAGGTGGTGCGATATTCAGTCATCGGCTGTAGGCACATCTTAGCCTGCGCAGTTTTTGAATATAGCGCTTGCACATGGGCTAATGGACTTGCGCTTGCTCCAGCAGTTGCACACTTTTTGGGTGCAGTTTGAATAGCTGGGCCTTTATCTGAATAAAAGTACAATTATGACATTTACTTAACATCAATTACTAACACTGATTACATACAGCAATATGACGGCAACAACTCAGTGTGCCAGGTTACCATGCATTACATACAGTATATAATAACAAATAGAGAAATTGGATTTTAATATTTAAATGAAATTGTTGTTATATGTTACAGAATATTATAATAAGGGTCTGAGAAATAGAGCTTTTCTGATTGGCTGAAAACATTCTATCACCCTTTTGTTAATCTTTTATTAACATACATGTAGAGCTTAATCATATGCTGACCAAAGTTTAACACTATTTAAAACATGTTTTTATTATAATAGTAATATGGCATGACCAGCGGTTATGTTAATGATCAGTTAATCACACTCTAGGGGCATGTGACACTTGGCTATGCCTCACACAATATTACACCTATAGAGGGTAATTAACATACCATTAATAGAACCCCTGGTCATGCCTTATTGCTTAATTACTTAGTACCACTCTCATTTAAACAGTTCAGAGTTATTTAACAGTATATGTACATTGGGCCCTATTCACAAACTGTGCGGATGGGATATGCACCATGTAAACCTGGTGCATAGCCCACCCGCACCTGGTCATGCACACTATGCCCCCAGAGCACCATTCAGGATCCTGCTATGCCCCCCTATGCACCCAGCACACCGGCCGAACACACAACTCAGTGTGGGGGCAGCTCAGGGCAGGCCCGTGGGGCATGTTCACACTTTGTGTCATGCTGCCTTGTGCGGGGTGGTGATGTCTTTGACTTCTGAAAGCAGCCATAACCATTCTGCACCCCCCTGGATGATGCTACTGCTTGTTGCAGCAGGATAGTGGGGGTCAACAGACCCCTCACTGTGGCTGCCCCTGTCATTGGGGCACACTTGAGAGGGTGGGAACTGTCACCTGGGGCCCCCCACACCTCATAGCTCTGGCCACCTACATGCCTGTCAGCAACATGGTGGCCGATGGGTGCAAGGGATCCACTACTGGTCCCAGTCAGGCCACCAATTGGATGCATGGCCAGATGTGCAGCCCTGCACCAGGCTGCCCCCATAAACCTGTGCACTGGTGGGGCAGGGCCACGTAACAGAGCCAGGCGGGGACTGCTGTTTGTGAATGCATTCCCCATGTAGCTCTATGGCAGGTGCAGAGCTGTGCAGGGGGAGAAAGGTGCACTTCGCTCATATCGCCCTGACATTTGTGAAAAGGTCCCATTAAGAATGTGTATTCATGGTCAGCCCACTGGTACAGCAGTAGCACTACCACCTGTAATACCAGTGACCCAGGGTCAGAAGCAAACTCAGGTTGCTGGAGGGCCGGCCGGGGGGGGGGATCAAGCATCAGAGCGGCCGCTCTCCTCCTCCAGGGAGGGTGGGCTTCAGATCCTACTGCCTTACCGCCATCTAGGTGACCACAGGTGGTGTAACAGTGGGACTGTAGAAGATTGAGAGGGGAGGATTCTGGCTGGAATCTGGAGCAGCGGCATGTCTTTATGTGCCCTACCTCCTTGGATTCCCTCAAGTGCTGGCACTCTTCAGGCAGGGACCAGAAAAGAAGGAAAAACACTGCATCAGCTGCCAGTAGACGGGGCCTGGCTGCCCCAGACCTCAAAACTAGTGGTGGGAGTAGTGGGCTCAATCCGCTCCATAAAGTGATTCTTGGAGCAAAGGCGGATTCGCGGAGTGCTCCACAACGCTAAGTGGAGTACTTCGTGTTATAATGAGGAACGCGAAGTCCATTGGAAGCAATGACTTCATGTTACTCCACCTTCCCAGGCCACTACTCTTCCAAATTTAAGGTGAAGTGCATTGCAGGCAGTGCACTTCATTTCACTTTGCCTTGTTTTTGAGCTCCAAAGGCGAATTTTGCAGTGATTCATGGGATTTCAGGTCACATGGACTCTATATTGATCTGCAGAGCCTCAATTTGGGGTAGTATGAGTAGGAAGGAGTAGGAGACAGTGCGCTCTGATAGCTGTCTGTGATAGGAATCTTGTAAAAGCTGTTCAAAAAGTAATTTTGTTTTTTGGGGGGGATCCAGCTTTAGTTTGTCGATTGTGGGAAACCCTCCTGTGCTCATATCATCGAGTGTTTTTGTTTTTTGTGGATTTTGAGTGTTAATTTACAGCATTGAGTATGTGTGGTGAAAGACAGTGAAAGTGGGCTTTGGGGGAGGGGTGTATCTGTGATGTAGGTAGATTTAAGTTGGAGAAAGAGTGATTTCTTTGTTTTTTGGTTATATTTTTGTTGTATAAGTCACTGTGTTAATGTACACACAGTAATATTGTCAGTAATAGTAGAAATGTTCTTGCTGTTTATTGTGTGGATATGGTGCAGCAGTTCATAAGTTCAGGTTGTTTACATTACAAATTTACAATATGTAACGTGGCATAGTACTGAACCTTTGCATTTGCGATGCATTCCTCGTTCAGCATTGTACACAAACTGTTTTGTGAGTGTGTGTGTGTACAGTATTGCGTGCAACAAATAATACACCTTTTATTGTGCCACAGACTACTGTAACTGCATGCGCAGCAGTGTGAACCTGCTATCCACTGCAGCTGCCTGATTTTGTACTGCGATCATGGTATCTGTTCTTAGTTTTGCTGCTTGTAGTGCCATAAAAATCAGCACTGTCTGCATTCAGTGCTCCCTCCCACCCTCACGTTCAAAAGGTATTTTTTAAAAGATGGGATTGTTTTTGTGACCTCATCAGCACCATTGGTTACTGAAGTTGTTTTAATTCCGTGACAGTGTCAGAGTACTCTCTTATCTGTTGCTGAAGCCACAGTTGTTTATTTGGCTTCACATCCAGCGTCCCTCCAATCAGAGAGTGAATTATTACAGGCATGATGAGGTGGAGGACCATAATGACTTTGAAATGTTGTCTGGTGCTGGTGAGAGTAGCAGTTTCTGTGGTGGTGGTGGTGAATGCAGTATGTCTAGTACAAGTGGTACATCAACCCCAGTTGGCAAATCTGGCAAAATAACATAATTTCTGGGTTTGTCATCATCGCCTGTGCAACCGTCTTTATCAAATGTCCACACTCCACCCGCTGCCAATGCCATTCATCACAGAGCACAACCATTTGTGATCAACACACCCCATGTAAAACGTTTAAGTCAGCCCATGTTACAGAGTGTTTTTGAGCATAAGCTGAAGTACCCCCGAATCATACATTGTCAAGTGAACTAAATGCTGCTGTAGCAGAAATGCTGGCAATTGATCTTTTTCCCTTCTCCTTTGTGGAGAATTCTGGGTTCCAGTGGTTTGCTGCACGTACCTGTCCAAAATGGAAAGTCCCATCCAGAACATACTTTTCTACCCGTGCTGTCTCAGAGTTGTTCCGCACTCAGTAAGACATTCAACATTCCTCCTCTCCATTCATCCATTTAAGTATGGATATGTGGACAAGTGGCAAAACAGTGGGGAGTTCATATTTGAGAATAACTACATGCTGGGCGCAGGTGCCGGGGGTTGTTTGTGATGTTGGTAGTGTAAATAATCAGTGCAGTAAGGTGGATCGTCGCGGTAGCAATCTTCCAGGAATTCGACAGCATGCAACGATTGCTATGCGCAGTGTGACCTGTTCACACACTGGTGAGAACATGTTAGATGTGGTACTGTCTGAAATTGACAGATGGCTAAACCCTCTGTCCCTGAGAGCTGGGTGAATAGCAAGTGACAATGGGTCAAATGTGGTGAAATGCATCACTAATGATGTTTTTTTCGTGTTCCATGCATGGCTCACTGTTTAAATCTTGTGGTTCAGGAGTTTCTGCAACACCCTGTAATAAAGGAAATGCTGACCGTTGCACGATGTATCTGCTCTCACTTTTCAAGATCTGGAAAGGCCCGTGACCAACTGCGGCAGTTGCAGATACAAAACAGCCTGCCTCAGCACCACTTGAAGCTGAAAGTTGTCACCCGATGGAACTCCACTTTATCCATGTCAGAGAGGTTGTATGAACAATACAAAGCCATCTCAGAATATCTTGTTATTCACACTAGCCGTGACAGTTACAGGGCCTTCATGTCTATGACGACTGAACAGTGACACCTCATGGACTCTGAAATAACAATTTTGCAGCCTTTTGAACATGCCACACAGGCAGTGAGTGGTGAGTCTTTGGCCAATCAATTCCACTGCTGTGGTTGCTGATGCAGACATTTGTGAATGTACAGCATAGCCTTGATGTTGCTGGAGACAGTGGTAGCAGTATGTTGCTGCAACACATGCTGACAGTATTCGACCAGAATCGTCACATTGTGAGCATTCAGTATAGTGACAACTTTGCCATAGCAACAATGCTGGACCCACGATACAAACGTGGACTTGCAGTACTGGAGGGAGGTCCTGAACAGGTAAAAAATATCAGTGGTCAACTGGTGTGCTTGGTTCATGGGGCACAGAAGTCAAGTGCCAAGGTCAGCAAACCTCAGCAGCATAATCCAGCTGAAGGTGTACCTGGAGGACCATCAAGCATATCCTGCAAGGGAAAGGGGACTGAAGTTCCAGGTGGTCTGTCTTCCAAATTGGCTGGCATCAACCCACTTTGGGAGGCTTTGTCCCAAGTGGATATTTGTGAGATAAATGATTCGGGAGAACAGGATGATGCATCAACAATTGGATGTAGTGCAGCACAGAGAATGGTTGAGTCATACTTGTCTGAAAACAGGCATCTGACAATAACTGAAATCCTCTTTTGTACTGGAGTGGAAAGGTCAGTGTATGGCCAGAGCTGACTGCAGTGGCACTGAAGTACCTTACATGCCTACCTCCAGTGTAAGTGTTGAGAGGATATTCAGTTTAGCAGGTGCAATAGTCTGGGATCATCGGACAAACCTGTCTCCTGCAAATGTTAGTTTGCTAACATTCATTAAAATGAATGAGAGGCACATACCAGCACAGACTACAACCTCGGTATTCATACCCTGGCCTAGTCATGGTGGTCTTGCTGATGTGGAAATGGAGCATCCTGGTGGCACTGGCAGTGGCTGCCTAAAACAGCCCACCACTGATGTAGATGATGACACAATGGAGAAAGAATTTCCCAGTGGTCAGACTTCAGATATCGATGACTGTGATGGCAGCTTTCTTTATGATGATGATGATGTGGTTAATGTTGACAGGTTTTAACTGAAGTTTTTAAAAGGTGGTGTGCCCCCCTGACCACCACCACCGGGACTGATGTTAGCCACTGCCACCATGAGTCTGTCTGCCCCCAGACCACCACCACTGGGACTGATGTTAGCCACTGCCACCACTGCCACCATGAGTCTGTCTGCCCCCCAGACCACTACCACCACCGGGACTGATGTTAGCCACTGCCACCTTGAGTCTGTCTGCCCCCCCAGACCACCACCACTGGGACTGATGTTAGCCACTGCCACCATGAGTCTGTCTGCCCCCGAACCACCACCACCACTGGGACTGATGTTAGCCACTGCCACCACTGAGCCTGAGTCTGTCCAGACCACCACATCCATTAGCCAGAGACACAAAGCTTCTTAATATTTAAACCATAAAGTGAGTATATGTACTCATGTTTGTTATGCTGCTTCACTTCCTTTAGTTGTATGTTTTGTTTTCTGTAGCTTTTCAGAGCCACAATGGTAAAACACATACAGTACACTTCTTTTGTTTCTTTGACAGGGTAACAAAAAAGGCTTCATTGCTAAAACTTGTTGGGAATGGTACTGTAGCTGTACTGTACAGAGAGGAAGTGATGTAATATCCATGTGAAATCCATGCTGGTAAGTATGAAGATTTTATTTCATCCATTTCATTGTTTTGTAAAGACTGCAGCAAATATTGCACACAGGTTGTGTTAGTTGACAAGATGTGGCTTTGAAATGCAACTTGACTTTAGGGCTTGAGATTTGAGAACCAGGGAGGGACACATAACAATTAAGTTGTGAGAAGTCATTCATTTCTTTTTTTAGGAAACTTCCAGATGTTTTGTTGTTCTGTCAAAGTGGCCTTATCTAAACAAGTTCTTCAACATCAGCCCCCTCTCCCGGGCTGGGGCACACATGCAACACGCAGAAGTCGCTTCATTAGATGACCATGACCATCATTAACAACCAGACTCGAAAAGGATGCAGATGAAATCTGTGAAGTAACAAAATAAGAAATCATTACAAACCTGAAAATATGCTTCCCCCCACCCCCCAAAAAAATACTTACCTTCATGTGCTTGAGAGTTATCCATTGCAAATGTCTACGCAAAAAGTTCTCATCGAGCACTGAAATGTGCACACCAACAGTATCTGTGACCTCTGATACAGAACAACACCATGAGTATGTGTCCATGTCAACCCCCCCTTACCTACCATAACAGCTACAGACACTGCCAGCTATTTTCTGAAATGTCTGTGCTATCAGGGGAAGACTACACAATGGGGGGGGGATAGTAACAAAAAAATGGAATTGGACCTGGGGGTAATCATATCAGATGACCATAGGGTTGGCAAGCAATGTGAGAAAGTGGTAGGGAGGGCTGGGGGGATACTGGGATGTATAGGGAGAGGTATCACCAGCAGAAAACAGGAAGTTGTTATCCCCCTGTACAGACAGTTGGTGAGACCCCATCTGGAGTACTGCGTCCAGTTCTGGAGACCCCATCTCCACAAGGACATAGACAGGATGGAGGCAGTTCAGAGGAGGGCAACTAAAATGGTGCAGGTTCTGCAAGACAAGCCATGTGAGGAGAGACTAAAGGAGCTTAATATGTATACCCTTGAGGAAAGGAGGGAGGAGGGGACAAGATATAAATGTCTAAGTACCTCAGTGGAATCAACAAAGTCCAAGAGGGTAGCATCTTTCAGAAAAAAGAGATGTGCAAGAACAAGGGGACACAATCTGAAGATAGAGAGGGGACTGCTCAGGGGCAATGTGAGAAAGTGTTTTTTCACAGAGAGGTTGGTGGACACATGGAACAGCCTTCCTGAGGAGGTTGTGGGGTCTAAAACTGTGGGAGAATTCAAGAATGCATGGGACAGACATAAGGCAATTTTTGTGGGGGGGTAGGAAGAAATAGGCTGTTGGTTAAATGGGATCTGCAGCTTATCCTCTAGGTAGGGAAATGGGCAGACTAGGTGGATCAAGCGGTCCTTATCTGCCATCAAAGTCTATGTTTCTATGTTTCTATCTCCAGAAATATCTCCTGCTTTCTGCATTTCCACAGAAGGGGCAATGTCTGTGGCTACTACTGTACAAATAACAGGAATATATATCTATATATATCAACTCACCAAGGCTAGTGTTAGTGTACAGACAAAGGACACCCTTCCATCCAGTTAAGATGATCACATTGCATTTGCTCAAATCGCAGCATACATTGGACCAGCAACAGTTTGTTCACAGTCATCATTTTATTCTGGGGCACTGCGTGCATGAGTGACTGTGCAATAAATTCTGGTGGACTTTGCATGTGGCACGATGATCCCATTTAACTTACTTAGCACTTGTCAATTTTCTGGACACAAGGCGGATGCATTTGGGGCATGCAGAAAATATCTGGGGGCTCTATGTGACCACTGCATGCATGAGTGACTGCGTAATAAATTCTGGGGCACTTTGCATGTGGCGTGACGATCCCATTTCACTTCCTTAGCACTTGTCAATTTTCTGGACGGAAGACAGATGCATTTTGTGTGTTGTGATTGTGAGCACATAATGTCATACTTAAATTATCAATTAAAGCAGCATTGCAACAATGTATTGATAATTTTGACCTATACTTTTTTATGCTATTTTACATTGCAGGCCACTAGTTACCTCTTGACTTGTATGATACCCTTCTTTTCACAATTTGTGTCTGCTTTACTACTTTTTCTCACGTCTGAAAATAAAAAAGGAGCACACCATTTAATATTGTTCTGACCAGGTTCTTATCACTATTTCCAGCTGTTTTTGAACAACTATTGTTCTGCGAGGTCATAAAACAATGCCTGCTGCATAATTGTTAATTTGACAACAGAAGTAATATATAACAACTGATGGAGAAAAACAGGGCGAAATACTGACGAAGACCTGGGCCCAGATATTCAAAAGGGGTTATGCCTTGGCGCAACAGGGCTAAGCTGCAGTAACCCAAAATGCGCCGCATTCTGCGATATTGAGAAGGCAATAGTTGTTTCACCGAAACACGCTTGAGCCACAGCGCAATGGAAATGAAGGCATGCGCAACCTGAAGGGGCGGGTCCATGGTATAAAGTGCGTAATGCGATATTTGAACACTTGCGCAACGTGCAAGAGTGGCCCAGCCGGAGGATGCGCTGTACCGGATGTGAGCCAAAATAAAAAGGCTCAAGGGAGTGGCACAAGAACTCTAGCAGGCCGCAAACTGGGGAAGAGAGACAGAGAGACAGAGAGACAGAGAGAGAGAGAGAGACAGAGACAGGAGCAGGAAGGACAGAGAGGGACAGTGGGTCCTGGAGGACAGAGAGGCCAGTGGGGGGTGCCCGGTGCAGTGGAAGCAGCAGTGGGGGTAACACAGGAACAGCAGCTGGGGGAAGGCAGAAGCCAGGGAGATGGACAGTGTCAGCTTCCACATGGAAGCTGTAATGAGGGGTGAGACAGCATGCTGCAGGGGGCGTGACCGTGGAGGGGCCCGTCGCGGTCGCCCTCGACAGGCGTGTATCGTAGCCTACGAGCCGTACAGCTGCGTCGAGATCGCGGCCCGTACCGCCTGAACAGGGCACACTGAGACAGCTCAGTGAGCTGTGCAGTGATGTGATGCAGGCACCTCACGACGGAGTCATGCTCTGTCCGTGGAGACCAAGGTGACAGCCTGCATGTGCCTGCTCACCACAGGCACCTTCAGAGGCCCACAGGGGACACCACAGGCATTACGCAGTCGGCCACGTCACGCATCCTCACCCATCCTCAGAGACTGCCGCCTCATGCTGCGGAGTCATCCATTTCCCCAGCACTGCGGCAGAGCGCATAGCAAACATGCAGGAGTTCCACAGGGTAGCACAAAATGCCTGGGCATGTTAGGGTGCCATAGACTGCACCCATGTGGCCATTGCACGCCTACCCGGCCCCAACAGGCAAGCATATCGAACCGAAAGGGCTTCGAGTGTCAACTGCCAGGTGGTGTGTGATGCCACTGGGCGCATCATCAATGTCTGTGCCACACACCCGGGGAGCACATGATGCCTTCATATGGCACCAATCTGCACTGTGCCATCAATTGAGTGGGAACATCCCCACGGGT
Source organism: Neoceratodus forsteri (assembly GCA_016271365.2). NCBI lineage: Eukaryota > Metazoa > Chordata > Ceratodontiformes > Ceratodontidae > Neoceratodus > Neoceratodus forsteri. The sequence continues at coordinate 898,944,148 of CM057459.1, forward strand.
CATCTAGTGGGTGAGTACACATGTATGGAATGCAAACTCTGTGCAAGGGTGGGAATGACACAGGTGCCATGGTAGTGGCACACAAGGATATGGGCAACATGGACCTGACCTAACACTGATCTCCACTATCTCCACACAGGTGACTGTGGATACCCACTCCGTCCCTGGCTGCTCACACCATACCGGCACCCCACGACCCCAGCGCAGCACGGTTTCAATGAGGCACATGCCGCAACACGGAACATCATAGAGCGGGTGTTTGGGATACTCAAGGCACGCTCGATGCCTGACACCGGGCGGAGTTCTCACAGTACAGCCTCCCAAAAGGCCTGTGGGATATTCTGCCTGTTGCATCTCTGCACAACATGGCCAAAGACCATGGATAGCCGTGACAGGTCCAAGAGGGGACAGCGATGGGGACGCCCAGTGGCGCCGGTGATATGGTGATGAGCCGCCCCTAGGGACGGAGGGACCCCCGACTGACACGGCAGGCCCAGCTGCACCGGACACCATTGCAGAAGAGCACCACGCCCAACACAGGTAAGTCAAGGGACATGTGCAGGCAACACTGTTCTGCGCGAAACCACAGGCACACAGGGGAACACACCTTGCATGAAGGTCAGGGGAGTTGAAGGGTCTAGGCATACCAACACATCATCAGAGAGGGGTGAGCACTCAAATGAACACACACACACACACCAGGCAGCATACAGGGGCAGCAGCACAGCACTGCGGAAATTACACGCTATCACACAGCACCACCACACCTTTGCATGGCTGATCGACTGATTTGCATATGTCGGCTGAATATCGCGTATTTGCGCTTAGCGCAATAGGGAAGGTCCGGCTGAGCCGATGGCGCATGTTTGTGGCTGTGTGCTACACTGCATTGCGCATGCCCAGACAGGTTACGCAGGCGTCAATCGCGCTGCAGACCTGCTGAGCGCGATAGCGATTCTGGCTATGGCCACCATTGTGCCAGTGGCGCTACAGCACTGGGCACTATATGGCGCTGTGGCACTTTCTGCGCGATAGTCCACTGTGGCACTGGTGCTCTGCTTAGCAGTCGCGCAGGATGCCTATACATCCCAAGGCGCCTGCGCGTAGCCTTGCGCCATTGCCCGTGACCTTGTGTTATGCCCTCTGACCCCTGGCGCTGTGGGCATGCCATGTCGTTCTATTGCGCTGTCTGGTTACAGCGCCCATGTAGGCGATGGCGCCTGTGTGAACAGCGCCGATTGGAGCCTGTGCTGGTCTATTGCGCACTAACTCCACGTGGGGTCACAGCGCAGCCGGGCCATATTGCCTGCTGTAAAGCTGGGGCCATGGCTCGGAGGAGGCGTGTGTCCTGAGCGCAGTTGAAGTGGCCAACCTGGTGGCCCTAGTGGAGCCCCCACTATGAGGGACTATATGTGAGGCCCCTCACCGACCTAGGACCCATGTGGGCAGCAAGTGGCCACTGACCTGGTGGGGGTCACTGGCCGGGGCCAGTCTGCAGAACAGTGCCGGCACCGGTACAGTGATCTCCGCCGGAGGGAGCCGGAACTGTTAACGCGGCTGCGTTCCCGTCCCAGGCGGGGCCTGGTGCCTAGGCCACGTGAGTGTACCATCTACTCACCTATATCCTCTGTAGGGGTGTGTGTGGTCAAACAGGAATTCAGCGTGTTTGCCATTCATTTGCATCACCAGGTAAGAAAAAAGGTTTGTCTCCCCATACGATGCACAGGGGTAATGCCAAACTTCACCCAACAACTAACACACCAAAATCTGGCCAATGGAAAATCATGTACACAAATGCTCACAGCCTGGGAAATAAGATCCCAGACCTGCAGGCAATAATGTCAGAGGCTAAACTGGACATAGTAGCAATTAGTGAGACGTGGTTTACCAGTAACCACACTTGGGAGACTTCAGTACCTGGATATGTATTGTTCAGAAGAGACCGAGGTGCAAAAAGGGGGGGAAGGGTGGCCCTGTATGTTAATGAAAATATCAAAGCTACAGAAATTCAGAATACACATAAGGAGCCAGAAGAACTGTGGGTCACCCTGGAAACAGGTAATGGGACAGCCATAAGAACTGGGGTTGTCTACAGGCCCCCAGACCAGAGGGAGGACATAGACACATTACTGTTAGAAGATATACAAACATGACAGCTAAAGGGAGGTTCTGATAATGGGAGACTTCAACATGCCAGATACAGATTGGTAATACCAGCAGGAACATCTGCCAGAACTAGACTCATAGTGGATTCTGCAGGGAGGGCCTCAAACAACTGGTACAGCAACCCACAAGAGACAGGGCTATCCTAGATCTAGTACTGACTAACAAAGAAGGGATCACAGATCTCCAGGTAGAAGGTCACCTGGGGGCCAGTGACCATCACATGGTATGGTTCAATTTGGCTACTACATCTAAATCATCCCATTCCAAGGCAAAAATATGGGACTTCAGAGGAGCTGACTTTGATAAGATGGCCAACAGAGTTAAGCTAGCCCTGGCAAAAAGAAACACAGGTGAGGAGGTACAGGCAAAGTGGGCAAGCATTAAGGATACAATACTTGAAGCAACATCCCATTGTGTTAGACAGAAAAGGAAGTGCAAAAGAAGAAGGAAACCACTTTGGTTCTCAAATATAGTAGCAGAAAGGTCAGAGCCAAAAGGCTGGCCTTCAGAAAATATAAGGGAACACAGCGGGATGAAGATAGGGAGGCATACCAAACTGCCCTAAGGGAAGCAGGTAAGGCAGTAAGGCAGGCAAAGTCCCAAACTGAGGAAACACTAGCACGAACAGTAAAGAAGGTGACAAGACTTTCTATAGATACATTAGTGAAAGGAGAAGTCCAGAGGGGTATTGCTAAGCTTAATGGAGAAAAGGGAGCATGTGAGGAGGAGGACCCTGTAAAGGCATCTATCCTAAATAGATACTTTTGCTCAGTATTTACTGAAGAGAAGGTAGGGCAGGGCCCACAGCTCAGCATCATGGACACAGGGGAGGGAGGTGAGCACTACTCCTTCACAAAGAAAGGGTCCTGAAGAGCTTGCTAAGCTCAGGGTGGGTAAGGCAATGGGACCTGATGGCATACATCCCAGGGTACTTAAGGAGCTAAAGGAGGAACTGGCAGAGCCATTAGCAGAATTGTTTAGTGAGTCTCTGAGCACAGGAGAGGTCCCAGAAGACTGGAGAAAGGCTCATGTGATCCCACCCACAAGAGTGGTCAGCAGGGAGGAGGCGGGAACTACAGACCGGTCAGTCTTACCTCAGTAGTGGGCAAGATTATGGAGGCACTCCTTAAGGAAAGGATAGTGCAACACCTGGAACTGTAGGGCTACAGGATCCAAGACAGCATGGGTTTACAAAGGGAAGGTCCTGTCAAACTAATCTCATAGATTTCTTTGACTGGGTAACCAGAGTGGTGGACCAAGGGGAGCAGTTGATGCCGCCTACCTTGACTTCAGCAAAGCTTTTGACACTGTTCCACATAGAAGATTGATAAATAAGCTAGGTAGGCTCGGGTGGGTCAGAAGTTGGTCAACTGGGTGGCAAACTGGTTGACTGGCAGAAAACAGAGAGTGGTGGTAAATGGTATACAGTCAGAAGAGATGCAAGTCACAAGTGGGGTACCTCAGGGATCAGTCCTGGGGCCAGTCCTATTCAACATCTTCATTAGTGACCTCAGAGATGGACTAGAGGGTAAGGCTTGTCTGTTTGCAGATGACACCAAGATCTGCAACAGAGTAGATGATCCAGATGGGGTGGGCAGAATGAGAAGAGATCTGGATAAACTAGCAGAATGGTCAGAAGAGTGGCAACTGGGATTTAATGCAAAGAAGTGCAAAATCATGCACATAGGGAAGAGAAACCCTGAAGCCACTTATAGGCTGGGAGGGAGTTGCTAGCAGTCACAAAGGAAGAAAGAGACTTGGGCATCATCATCACTGATGACCTAAAATCATCCAAGCAGACCCCTAAAGCAGTAGGTAAGGCTAGGGGGTGTTAGGTGTATTAGTAGGGTATCACAAGTCGTAAGAGGGAGGTAATAATCCTCTGTACAAGACATTGGTTAGGCCCCATCTGGAGTACTGTGTGCAGTATTGGAGGCCACACCTTCACAAGGACATTAACCAAATTGAGGCAGTCCAGAGAAGGGCAGCCAAAATGGTGCAGGGACTGCATCAGAAGACATATAAGGACAGATTAACGGAGCTCAATATGTATACCCTTGAGCAAAGGAGGGAGAGAGGTGATATGATCGAGACATTTAAACACCTTAAGGGCATAAACAAGGTGAAAGAGTCTAACATGTTTAAATATAAGAAAAATAGCAGGACAAGAGGACACAGCATGAGATTAGAGGAGGCCGATTAAGGGAATGTGAGTAAATTCTTTTCACAGAAAGGGTGGTAGATGCATGGAATGGCTACCACAAGAAGTGGTGGCTATGAATACAGTGCAGGGCTTCAAACAGGCATGGGATAGGCATAAGGGAGCAATACAAATGACTATGAATAGATAGGTCACTGACAGAGCAAAGGCCGATGGTACATTTATAAGGTAGAAAAAGAAATGGGCAGACTGGATGGGCCTTGCGGTCCTTATCTGCTGTCAGCTTCTATGTTTCTATTATTTCTATGTGTGTGCCTGGGTGGCTGTGCATCGGTGTGTCAGTGTGTGCAGCTGTGCGTTGGATGGTTATGGCTGTGTGGGCAGGCAGTCTTACTGGGGCAGGGGGCACTCTGCTTTGCGCACACTGATGTTTGTCTCACCATATGTCTCCCACAGGCCGGATGGTGAGGGCGCCGGACGAGGCTGATGTGGGCCATGCCAGGGCCCCAGTGCCACAGCAGCAGCAGCATCAGCAGCAGCAGCAGCGGCAGACAGAGCTGCTGGAGGAGTGTGAGTATCATTACGTCATGGATGCTATTGCATGCTGGGGGGGCAGGACCACCAACCATGATGGACACAACCAAATGGGAGGTCGTAGTTCCACTAGACGAAACACTAGTGACTCCCCACACTGGAGTACAGTGTACAGTTCCGGAAAACATACCTGCGTATGGACAGGGACTGGGTGGAGAGCGTTCACAGGAGGGCGACATGGATGGTGCATGGATTGCATCACAAGTCCTATGCAGACAGGTTGACAGAACTGAACATGTACTCCTGGAGGGGGGAGGGTGGGATATGATGGGGACATACAAGTATTGTACAGGGGGAACAGAGTGCAGGAAACAATATTTGTCAGCGTAAGGATGTTCCAGGACTAGAGGGCATGGGATGCAGTTGGAGGGGCTCGTTTAAGAGGAACATGCAAGTGTTTCTTCACATAATGGGTGGTGGATGTGGAACACCCTGCAAGAGGATGTGGTGGGGCTGACTTGGTCACGGGATATCTGTATGTGTGGGTTCGCCATGAGGGACTTCTGGAGGTCAGGGTGAGGGGGAACTGACTTATAGGAAAGAGAGTGATCGTACAAGGCCAAATGGCCAGACTGGGTGTCCCATAGGCCTTATCTGCCAACACTGTCTATGTATCCATGTATGTAGGCGTGACACAGGTGACCTGCATCACAGTGCAGCATCACGACACGTCTGTGTATGCATCACAGGTGGTCCAGGCATGCACTGGGCACATAGCTGTGTAACTGGCATTGCACCACATTGCAACATCACATGACAGCCTAGTTTGTACTGTGATTGACGTGGGCAGTGTGTGTGGGCGGTGGTGCACATGGCTGGTGCCGCCTGTTTGTGATGGCCTTGTGCATGTTCACTGTGGGTGGGTGCATGCCATCACATGTGCAGCACATTGGGTTAGATGGGTTGCAGGTTGGGTGGTGTTCAGGGTTGTGGTCAGTCTCAGCCATTGACTGTGTTCCCATTTTCCTAGGCCTCGGTGTGCTTCCGCGATGGCACGTGATGTGCGGCACCTGACCCAGGTTGTGGTCGAGAACCAGGAGGTCCCGCAAGCCCTGACGGCAGGGAGGAGCAGGAGCCTGCTGGGCGTGGCCCACCTTTCAGTTGCCCTTCACCCATCCCTTTCACCCCTGCCTTCCTCTCCAAGTTTTTTTTCCTCCCTTGAACACCCCTGCCTTTTACCCGTCCCCCAAATTGTACATAGTTTTACTGTATTGTTCACTTTTGTTTCAATATAGATTTCTATTTTGGTACAACTGCTGTGTTGAGTGTCTGCTTTGCAACTGGCTCTGGGTGCTCCGTTGCAGGGTGTACATGCCATCTGGGCTACTATGGTCCTGGGTATATGTGTGTGTGTGTGTGTGTCCATGGGGAGGTATCACCAGCATAGCGTTGCTTTCTGTTGCTCTCGCCATCTGCTGCCACCCACTGCTGGGTGCACAGGGTGGGTCTGGGTGGTCTGCTTCTCTGCAGCATGGGGTTGACGTGTGGCACGGGGGTGCATGGTGTTTCCTGCAGTGCCTGTCACTGCACATGAGCGGTGTCTTGGGGGCACGGTGCACGCTGTGCTGTGCGTACAGGGGGACTGATGTGCACTGTGGTTGTCAACCCCCTGGGTGTGGCACTCTCTGCCTGCCAGTGGTTGTGCTGGGGTGTCATGGCTCTGCTATGCTTTAGTTGGCTTGTCCCATGGGCATGTGGATCATCCGTCCCACCCCAGTGATGCTGTGCTTGGGTGTGCCAGTGTGGTGTGGGTTCTGCAGTGAGTTCCGGTGCCCATGTGTGGCATGGCTGGCGGTGGGCCCCAGCCTGCCTCCCTGGATATGCAGTTCCATTGCTCTGGGGGCTGTGCTTGCGCTATGGCAGCCCTGCACTGCTAAGCTGAGCTTCCATGGTTGCGCCATAGCGCAGCATTTTGGCTCAGCCTCTCCTACCTGGTTGCGCCATGGCGCAGTATGTGCGATATTGAGACGTTGGTTGCTTGCGCAATTTTTTCTGCTCCATGTTTGAATATCGCACCTGTTGCGCATTTGCGCAACGGGTTTGTGCTTGCTCCTGCTGTTGCGCTACTTTTGAGCGCAGTTTGAATATCTGGGCCCTGGTCTGCACCATATTAAAAGAAGTCCTCCTTTTATTATCTCAGACATGAAAAAAAGTACTAAAGCAGACTCAAATACTGGAAAGAATAGTATCATACAAGTCAGGATGTGAGTAAAGTGGCAATGTAAAATAGCATACAAAAGTATAGGTCAAAATTTTCAACAGATTGTTGCACTGCTGCTTTAAAGAGATTCACTAAGTTACATAGTTATGGATGGTATTGAACCCAATAAATTGGTGCCTAACCTCCAGGGGAATCTTTGTTGCTCCCACGTGTCTTTAAATAGTGCAATATTTTTGTGTCAAAAACATTCATAATTTCCGTAAACTGGGTCCCAGGGGACTTCCCATTCTGAAGAACTGCCCATGTTCCATCCCCATGCTCAGCAACGTTGTGGTGAAATGTGGGCATGTTTTGACTAACAAGAGCCTTGTTAGTGGAAATGTGCCCATGTTTCACCACAAACTGAACATTATAACATAAAGAAACATTCAGAAAGCTGCCGGTCATTCACTATAATGGAGCTCACCCCCGTGCTCTCCCTGGCATCACGTCATAACATTGCTGAGTGCGGTGGCGAAACTTGGGTGGCTCTTCAGAAAGGGAAGTTCTCCGGGACCCGGTTTACCAAAATTATGAGCATTTTTGCCAGAAAAGTATTGCACTATGGAATGGAAGGACATGAGGAGCTAGAAAGATTTCCCCTGGAGGTAAGGCACCCATATAAGGAACATGTATGACTGTATGTGCATGTATATATTTAAAGGGAAGAAGTCAGCAACAGGAGCTCCTGCACCCTGTCCAGTGCAAGGCTTACCTTCTGGTTAAGCCTTTTAAGCTTGTTGCAGCATTTTTCTCATGCCGCAACATACTTTATTTTAATAAAGAATGGTTAGTGACCCAGAAGGATGACGGACGCTATGGGGGCCCCATTATGTGTAAAGGAAAGGTGCAGCGGAGATGCACTATGTGCTTCCAATACTTTTGTATTGAAGTGCATGGTGCGTCGCCATTGCACCTTTACACATAATGGAGCCCCCATAGCATCTGCCATACTTCCGGGTCGCTGACATTTCTTTAGTACATTAAAGTATGTTGAGGCATGAGAAAAATGCTGCAACATACTTAAAAGGCTTAACCGGAGGGTAAGCCTTGCAGAGGGCAGGATGCAGTCGCTCCTGTTGCTGACTGCTTCTCTTTAAACTAATACCGTGGCCTTCCCTCTGTCTGGTATTAAATAAACGAAGCACAAAACAGTACAGCAATGGGGGGGGAGGTGTGCAGAAAACAAAACCTAGTGCTTGATCCCATGATGTTCCAGTAGCAGATGAAGCATCGACACTATTTGCAGCTGCTCTTGCTTGATCCACTCCATCTGCTGCTGGACAGCACCCATCCTCTGATTGCTTTCCTCCATTGCAGCTCACAGCAGTGCTATATCTGCCTGCGTTGCAGGCATTGTGGAGGGGTCCACTGCTGTGGGAAAAAAGCCAGGTAGTGGTGGTGGTGGTGAGGGTGGTGCTGGTGACAGTGGTGGAGGTAGTGGTGTGGCCCTCCTCCTGCTCTAGCAATGCACAGCAGCAGCACCCACTTCCACTGCCACAGAAGGGCTAACAGGTGGAGGCCTGGTCCATTCTGTGGCAGCCTGCCACTCCACCTTGTGGTGGTTAAGCATGTGTGTCCTCTGGCCCCCAGTCCCCAGATGTGTCCCCTGGGGGCCACAACGCACCTGCACACCACAAAGCAGGCACACCACAATGCTCCTGTCCCCCTCCGACACAGTTGAAAAACTGCCAGACTATCGAGCTATGGGAGGGACCAGGCACAACAGGGGCAGATGTATTGCCGGCAGCACTGTCACGCACCTGGGGGTGCTCCACCTGCTGCTGTGGAGTGGGAGGTGGTGCTGCTGGAGCTCCTGCAGCTGGTACTGGTGGTGGTGGTGGCGGTAGCAGACTTACTGGATGTGGCGGTGGCACTGGTGGTGCTGCTGCTTCTGAGGGGGGCAGGACCAAATAATCGAGAGTGATCCAGTGACACCTGCCCACGCTGACTCCCACATGTCCACGCTCCCCTCTAGTCACCATGGGCCACAGACTGTCCCTGGTCCATAACCCAACAAAACTCTCCTTCCCTCTCCACTCCGACACGTCACATGATGATGATGACCGACTTCACATGCAGTCACAGTCTCACACATGCACACACACAGTCACACACAGACACACACACACACACACTTACACAAAACAAAACTTAGAAAACAAATAAATCAGTCACAAAAAAATAACTCACAAAACAGTACAAAAAAAACTAAAGAATTAGCTTTTACAAAAGCTGGTGGTTTTTATGAAGTTTAAGAAAGCAACAAATAAACACTCCTTTCCTACACTATCTTTCCTCCTTCTACCTCTGCAAAGGAGAAAATGAAAGCATCTTCTGGTATGACTCACTTCCTTCCTGCCTGGCTAAAGCATGTGACTTACAGTACTGTAAGACAAGTGATGTGTGTGAGATGGCCGCCTAAGGTGTCTATTGTTGACATTCTGCCTTACTTCGCATTAAGGCAGAATAACAATGCAAAGTGAAGTCATAATCACAAGGCAAAGTGAGCACTCCTTAATGGTCACTTCGCGTAGCATTACACTAACGCGAAATGGCCACTTCACTTTCACTTTGCCTGCAAATTTTAAATTCACTGCATCTCTACTCAAAACCAGGCTTCATGAATGGGGTCAACTGGGCTGCCTGATGCATACTTATGTACTGTGGAGGGGATGACCCAGGGTCCCTTCCCTCCCTGCTCAGAGGGTAAATCGAGGCAGGATGGAGCAGGTATATCAGTGCTCCCAGGAGTTAACTAGAGTGAAGCTAGGGGATCCTCAGCCTTGGGTTCCCAGGAGAATGATTGCTGATGTGGCATGAAGGGGGCATAAAAGAGCAAATAAAAAAAAAAAAAAAAAAGTGTACTCACCATGACTCCTATCTCCAAATTCTGGATGGCCAACATTCTGCCACTTAGTTTCCACAACAGGAAACCAGAATAAATTCCTATCACTGATGGGAACATCACCATTATGAAGTCGATAACAATTTTGCCTAATTAGCTTCCACTTTGTTTTGCACTCTATCCATATGTGATCAACCCTGTGTTCCTTTAATGTAGCCACCTCCCTGTCCCAAAAGCAGTTTATTGCCATATGTGTGGCCTTCAAAAGATAGAGTGGCTCACTGATCTCTCTAGCTAGACACACAAACATTTCAACCTCTTTTAAGGACCACTGCATTTCCAGCCCAGAATATAGACTGCTACCAGATGATGCCATGACTTGTCAGTCTTGTATCCTAACAATACATTAAACAACAAACTGGAAAATAATAGTAACGTTCAATACAAACAAGAAGGCTATGTTAGTTAAAGTATTGTTTTAACAGAATTTACATTATTATTACAACACACATAAGACACAAAAAACTATAATAATAAGACTACCAATTTATACTTTTGGCTGTATATGTCTACTTATAAAATGGGTTTAAAAAAAGTCTCAATTTGATTGGTTGAAAGGACCTTTCAGCCGTGTCCTTATCAGCATGTATATATGCCAACCGGCACTATTCTCCCAAGTGACCTCACAAAAATGACAAATCACTAAGCTACCCAAGCTACAAACTGTTTCTAAAAACTAGTCAAACAACGAGCAGCACCAATGGTAAACATTGCAGTGCTGTAACAGCAGGCATCAAGCAACAGCAGTCTGTCTGTCTCTCTTTAGCACAAAAAATGGTGTAATAAATTTGTCCAGACCTTTTTTCCTCACATAAAAAAAAACATAAATACCTCACTGACACCGTTAAAACAACAACTGCTCAGTGCCGACATCTTTCCCATTCACAGCATGCTGCCTCCACTTTTGTTACCCCATCCCCTTCACAAACTCTGCTTCAAACATTCAGCATAAAGTGCAGCTATAACGTTTCCATCAAAAAGGAACTGCTTATATTTGTGCACACTATCACAGCACCACACAGTAAAGAAATTGGAAAAAAAAAACGCAACCCAGAAACAGCTATATATGACAGCCACTACAGGACACGCTCATTCCAAGACAACCAAGCTGCTAGCATCAATATTCCACCAAACACTACAGTATACTAAAACATCTATAAATAAAAAATCAATTACAATGTGCTTATCTCTTCCTGAATATATACACTTGCGAGCAGACACCCACAAAACCAAAAGCCCTCTACTTGCTTTCAAAGCAGCCGGTAGCTGTGCCAGTGCCACATTAATGTTATGTTTAAACGGGAAGCACGGTAAATAATTAACAGTATCTGAACAGGAGAAACACAATGGGGAATTAAAAGTATATCCAGACAAAACAACCTACTGTAACCATTAAGTCTGTTTGTCTGGTGAAGGGATGGGGGGCATAGTAAGTACCTAAATAATGGGACTATTTTACAACGTTATGTTTTAAAACCTCAAATTCTTAAAATGTTTTCCCTCTTTTAATTTTATTTTTTTTCCATAAATAGTGACTTGGGGAACCCATTTTATAAGCACAATAAAATACACCAAGGTGTGGGTTATCTCCTGATAAGAGCATGCAAAGGTGCATAAGGTACTCGGCGCAAGGCACCTTGTGCCTAACAACGCACCTGGGCATGCTCTTATCAGAAGATGACCCACATCTCATCATGTATTATTGCTTGCTTATCTGTTTTGTCTGTCTGTCTGTCTATCTATCTGTCAGTCTATCTATCTTCCTATTTATAATCAGCAATCAAATAATCAACACCTCACTTAGGCTTTCTCAGTTCCCAAAGTTATGGAAAGTGGCCCTGGTGACACCCATTTTCAAGAATGGTGATCAGACCATACTTGGTAACTATCAGCCCATCTCAATACTCCTGCCTTTGTCTAAGGCTCTTGAAAAAATAGTTGCTGACCAATTAACTGAATATATAGAAAGGTACAATATACAGTGCCCACAACAATATAGGTTCCGCAAAGGACACAGCATCACTACTGCATTGCTAGAGTTTACCGGTTATACTCACAGTTCCCTGGATCATGGCTTGCTAGTCAGTACCTCTTTCATTGACCTGTCAAAAGCCTTTGACATGGTTAATCATGACCTTCTAGTCCAGCAGCTTACATCTATTGGTCTGTCTACTGACACAGTTACCTGGTTTAAGAGCTACCTCATGAATCACTCTCAGCAAGTTAGGATTGATAATGTCCTATATGGTAGTAAACCCATTCACTCCGGTGTACCCCAGTGCTCCATCTTAGGTCCCATTTTATTCAGTTTGTCCCTAAACAGGCTCCCGCTTGCCAGTGGCTGTCCGATTCTGCTCTATGCAGAGGATGCAGTCCTGTATACAAGTGACCCTGATCCTTTTAACTTGGAACGCAATCTCCAGGACAGCTTTACTGCAGTTGAGATGGTTCAGAGAATATAAACTCATTCTGAACTATAAAAAAAACCAGACCTTGTTGTTTTCCAGTCCCCAGGGTAGGTATTATTAACTTCCACTCAACATAACAAATGAATCTGGGACTACATTGGAACTCGTCCAGCATTTCAAACATTTGGGGATCAAAATAGACAGCACTATGTCATATGCCTACCACACTGAAAATGCTGCAAAGGCTGTGAACATCCATATTGGTTTGCTTCATAGGCACAAGCAAAGTCTAACTCCAGAGGCCCTAAATCTTGCTATCCAGAGTTCAGTGCTCTCGCTTGTTGATTATGGCATCGTAGTCCATGGCTCAGCTATGTACACCGCCCTTCACCATCTAAAGGGCACCCTAAATAAAGCATGTTGACTCTTAACTGATTCCTGATGGCTTACACATATATGTGAACTATATGACCAGGCTAACTGGCTCCAGTTCATAGATAGGCTCAGGTTCCAATCGTGCCTTCTGGCCAAAAAAGTGAGTCTGGGCCTCTTGCCAAAGGGTGTACAGAAGCTTCTTACTCCCTATGATAACTGCTGTTCCACCAGAAGCTCAGATATCACAGTCTTTCAAATTCCTAGGTGTCGCACCTCTCTTGGTCAAAGGGCTTTTGCCTACCCTGCTCCCATTTGGACTAATAATCTTCCTACTTCCACCTTCTCAATAACAGAATTAGGACCCTACGAATGTGAGCTCTGAAAACATCTCAATGATAACACTATACATGACTGCTTTCCTTAGCCCTTCAGTGCTGTTCTTCCATGTCCCTAAGCAGCTTTCCCTAATGACCACATAGTCCTTTAATTCCTGTACTTGTTATTTCCCTTCGTCATGTGCCTTAATGTAATTTATCCCTCCCTCCCGTCTTCCTTCCTTCCTTCCTCTGTAAAACTCCCCTCTTACCCACCACCTCCTCTTTTCTCCTACTATATTCTCCCATCTGCCTTCAGCCCCAAACCACCACCGCCAAAAACCAAAAATAGCTTCAACAATGCCTTCCTGGGCTGATGTTTCCCCACTTCTTGAGTGGGTGTTGCCTGCCCTGGGCTGCTGTAACCCTTGGCATAGCCCTCCATCCTGACCACTCTGATACATAGATACATAGATACATAGACAGTGTCGGCAGATAAGAGTCTATGGCCCACCCAGTCAGCCCATTTGAGCTTGTAAGTTCAGTTTGTTTTCCTAGAAGTCTGTTGCCCCTTACCTCTGACCTCCAGAATTCCTTTATGTCTATCCCATGCATTCTTAAATCCCATGATTGTTTCAGCCCCCACCACTTCCTCTGGCAGGGTGTTCCACTTGTCCACCACCCGTTCTGTAAAGAAATTCTTTCTCATGTTTCCTCTGAATCGTCCTCCCTCCAACTTCATCCCATGCCCTCTAGTCCTGGAACATCTTTTTCGCTTAAAAATAGTGTTTTCCTGCACCCTGTTCCTCCCTGTAAGATACTTGTATGTCTCTATCATATCCCTCTCCCTCCTCTCCTCCAGGGAGTACATGTTCAGTTCCTTCAACCTGTCTTCATAGGACTTGTGATGCAATCCATGCACCATCTTTGTTGCCCTCCTCTGAACCTTCTCTACCCTGTCTATGTCCTTCATCAGTGGTATGGTCTCCAGATCTGTACACTATACTCCAGGTGGGGCCTCACTAGTGTCTTGTATAGCGGAATTATGACCTCCCTTTTCCTGCTAGTGATGCCCCTGCCTATACATCCCAGTATCCTATTTGCTTTACCTGCTGCCTTGTCACACTGTTTCCTACCTTGAGGTCATCAGAGATGACAACCCCAAGATCCCTTTCCTTCTTGGTGCATGCTATATCCTCACCCCCCAACTGATATATTGTGTCAGGGTTTTTGTGCCCTATATGCATTATCTTGCACTTCTTTGCATTGAATTTCAACTGCCAAACCCCTGACCATTCTTCAAGTTTCTGCAGGTTGCTTCTTATTCTGTCTACACCCTCTGGTGTGTCTACTCTGTTACAGAGCTTTGTGTCATCAGCAAACAGTGAAATCCTGCCTTCTAGGTCTTGCACAATGTCACTGATGAAGATGTTGAATAGGACTGGTCCCAGCACTGATCCCTGTGGTACCCCACTGGTCACTCTTCCCTCTGTGGAGTGACAGCCATTTACCACCACCCTCTGTGTCCTGCCACCCATCCAGATACCTACCCACCACACTACTGTCCTGCCCACACCCATATTCCCCAGTTTGTGTAATAGTCTTCTATGTGGCACAGTGTCAAAGGCCTTGCTGAAGTCCAGATAGGCCATGTCCACTGCCCTCCCCTGATCCACCTCCCCAGTCACCCAGTCAAAAAATTCAATGAGGTTGGTCTGACATGACCTCCCCCTGGTGAAACCATGCTGCCTTGGGTCCTGTAGTCCATTGACAACCAGATGTTCCACCAATCTCTCCTCAGTAGTGCTTCCATGATCTTTCCCACTACTGAGGTGAGGCTGACTGGTCTGTAGTTCCCTGCTTTCTCTTTGTTCCCACTTTTGTATAAGGGGACTACATCTGCTGTCCTCCAGTCTTTGGGTACCTCCCCTGTTTCCAGTGATCGGCTAAACAGGATTGCCAGAGGTTTAGCCACCACCTCTCTTAGTTCTTTAAGGACCCTGGGGTGCACCCCATCTGGCCCCATTGCTTTATCAACTCTTATTACTTCCAGTTCCTTCAGGACCCTTTCTCGTGTAAAGGGACTTGTGTCCATTTCTGCACCATTCCCACCCCTTGTACTCCCTTCAGACCCATTACCCTCCTCCTCTTCCTCAGTAAAGACTGAGCAGAAATACCTGTTCAATATGTCAGCTTTACTGTTGTCATCCTCCACGCGGCCCCATCCTCCCATTCTGTCTCACTATCCCTCCTTTGTCTTTCTTTTTTCACTTATGTACCTGTAAAAGGTTTTGTCCCCTACCCACTGATTTTGCAATGTGTTCTTCTGTCTGAGCTTTGGCTTCCCTTACTGACCTCCTGCCTCCTTTGCTTCTCCTGGTACTTCTCCTTCCCCTTCTGCCTGTGTCTTTTGTTTTGCCTGAATGCAATCTTTTGGCTTCACTTTTTTGCTACCTCTTTGGAAAACCATAATGGTCTCCTCTTCCTTTTCCTCTTGCTAACCTGCTTAATGCAGAATTCTGTTGTTCTTGTAATCCCCATTTTAAATACTGCCCACTGTTCCTCAACCCCTGATTCCTGTCCCATTCCCCTTAATGCCTCTTTCAAGTATCTCCCCATTTTCCCAAGGTCTGCCCCCCCTAAAATCCAGGATATGTGTTTTTGTGTGGTTTGGTTCTGCTCTTTCTATGATTTCAAACCACAATGACTGGTGGTCACTGTTTCCCAGGTGCTCCCCCACTGTTACCCCCATCACACTGTCCCTGTTTGTGAGCACAAGGTCCAGTATTGCCTTTTGCCGAGTTGGTTCCATGACCAGTTGCTTGAGAAAGGCACCCTGAAGAGAGTCCAGGATAAATCTGCTCCTAGTTGATGCTGCTGCTGGGATGCTCCAGTCCACATATGGAATATTGAAGTCTCCAACCAGTACTACCTCACCCTTGTCTGCCATCCTTTGGATGGCTAGCATCAGCTCCCTATCTGTTTCTTCCTCCTGGGCTGGTGGTCTATAGACCACACCTGTGTGATGGCTGTCCCCATTTTCTTTCCAGCTTAACCCGTATTATCTCTCCCCCATTTTGTTCCTCCTGGATCTCTGTGGCCCTTTTGTCATTTTTCACATACAGTGCCACTCCTCCTCCCTTCCTGCCTGCTCTGTCTCTTCTGAATATGTTGTAGCCAGGTATGGCCATGTCCCAGTCGTGGTTATCATTACACCAGGTTTCAGTGATGGCCACAATGTCCAGGTCTGACTGTACCATGACAGCCTCCAGATCTTCCATCTTGTTGCTAAGGCTCTGGCATTTGCACACATGGCTTTCCATGATTTGACCTCCTAGACTGTTTCACTGTTCTACTCCAGCCCTTCCTTGGTTGTCATTTATCTCTGGTTCTCCTTGCTGTCTGCCCTTCTGCTGAATTTTGCCCCTTTTCTGCTTATCCACCTCTTGGGCACTAATCATCATCTTTTGCACACTGCTTTGCAGAGATAGCCACTCCTTTGGTTCACTGGTTCCACTGCTAGCTGTGGGGGGTGAGCAAGTAGGTACCCTCCTTGCTGGCCTGCCACCCCCCTTTGCTAGTTTAAATGCTTGTCAATGTAGCATTTAAACTTATCATTGAGTGCTTGGATTCCCCTCCAGGATGGATGCAGGCCGTCAGGCTTGAACAAACCTCCATCCCTCCAGGTGGGTCCCCAGTCACCAATGAATCCAAACCCTTCCTCACAGCACCAGTTCTTCAACCATGAGTTAAAGTTCCTGGTGCGTGCACTCCTATGCTCTCCCTTGCCTCTCACAGGTAGTACTTCTGAGAAAGTGACAGAAGTAGCTACTTGCTTTGAGACCCCTCCCCAGTTTCCTAAACTCTTCCTGAACTTCCTTTGGCTCCCCATTTGCCAGGTCATTAGTACCTAGGTGGATAATGACATCCAGCTCACCCTCCCATCTTGCCTTCCCAGTGATCCCCAGGATCTTCCTTCCATCCCTCCATGCCGTGGCACCTGGTAGGCATCTCACCTCCCTGTCCTCCCCCTCCTGTGTTCCTAGCTGGATCCCTCTTATGATGGAGTCCCCCACCAGGATTCGCTTCCTCCTCCTCTGGGGTCCACTGCTTTCACCACTGAGGTCACCTCCTTGGCTAACCTCCACATCCTTTCCTTCCACTTCTCTGGGTACCTCTATTTGGTTGTCCTCATTTGCCAGTGTGGCATATGAGTTCTTGAGTGGAATAGGATCTGGGATGTGCCTCTGCCTGACTGCTCTAACCCTCCCTGAGCCCACTGTCATCCAAGTGCTCCTCGTTCTCGGCATCCTTTGAGGCAGTTGCATTGGACTGGGTGGTCTCTGGATAGGGGTGTTGGTATTCCTGACCCAGTTTACTTCTGCTCTGAGTCTGGCTACCTCATCCCACAGTCCAGAGAGATGCATGCAGATAGTGCAGCATCTCAGTGTCCAGAAGGTCTGCCTGAATATGGCTGCCCCGCAGCCACTGCATTGCACCACTCCCCACATTATACTGCAATTCCACTACTTGTCTGCTACTGAAACTCTCCTAGTTCCCTTTCTATTAATTTACTGTACTAAAAATCCTGCCACTGATCCTCAGATAATTTTTTTTTTAAGGAAAAAGAAACCAATAAATAAATAAATGAGTCAAAACACTTGTCGTGCTGAGGGTGGGCTTCTTCCCCCTTATGCCCCTCCTACTTCACACCCCTTACTATACCCTGTGTTTAGCTCCTGTCACTCAGATTTAACAGGGCATATAATTAAGAGCTGGGGGAAGGGGAGGGATGGGGGCAAAAATTTGCAGCAATTAAAGACAGCACAGAATTACACCACCACTATGTTTTAAATTTTCAACAGCCCAAAAACAATTATAAGTAAAGACAACAAAGAAAGTATAGTGTCACTGAAAGCCCACAATCTAAGTTTAAAAGAAAAATAGCAATTACCAGTTACTCTAAAGCACTGAATTGAATATGTTTCCTTCCTTCCCCTTCTGGCTTCTTCAACTCTGTCTGCTTCAGTACCTCCTTCTGCCTTACAGGTACCCCCCAGTCTGAACTGTCCTCTCTTCCTTAAACCGCCTTAACCCTCTCACAGACTTGTTGTACTTATAATAACCTGCTGACTTAGTCTGTTTATGTTTGTATTAATACTTAGACTCATACTTGTTATTTGCCTACACGTAAAGCTCTATTGTAAACCTATATGTTTTTTTTCCTTTTTAATCACTGTTGATGTAATTCTGTCATGGAACCTATGTAATTAGCTTGTTCTCAAAGGTGTTAATCCAAGATCACAATAAATAAATAAATGTATCTTTCTATGTCTCTATGTATTTCAGACAATATCATATGCTAAATCCAGGTACGATAAAACTACAGTCTGTAATCTCACTGCGATGTGCATTTGTGTGGTATATGGCAGAACAAGCCATACCTCACATGAGTTGGTGTAAACATATATGCATTGTAAGATAATTATAAGACACATAAACGTATCACTTAAGTAGAATTGTTGCTCTACGTAGCATGCAGTGCTATCACTGATTGGATAACAGTAGTTATGATCGTACAAATGAACCAATAGCCACATTCCCTTAAGCACACATTGTTGCCATAAACAAATAGTGCCACAGTATATGTCGAGGTGCCATGTGGTGTTACTAATGTGGTTAATGTACAACAATATGCAGTACAGTATTATGCAATATGTTGACTTCCTCTATTGCATACGGCAATATTTTGTAGTATGTAATGGCAGCTGCATTCACATTTGTAGTACATATCCTCTTCGTATAAATAATAACACATCATATGGCTATTTACCATATGATACCGATCAGAAGAACATACAGAAATATCTCATTCAAAGTTATTTGAGCAGTATTTCAACATTACCTACAGTCGTATGACAGATTTGATAAAATTATTTATTATTGTACAAATGTAACACTAGCTGTATACCCGTAAATCCATGGTGTTGTCATAAATGAGTACTTGCTTGGTATATGGCAACATGCCATATAGTGCAAGTGATGTGGTTTATATACACCAATGTTCAGAAAAGTGTAATATCATATGTTGCCATACTGTATTACATACAACACAATGTGATACTATGTAATCACAGCTGCACTCATACTCGAAGTACATAGTATGATTGTAAAGATTGCTGTACATCAGATGGTAATTTACCATGTTCTATAGATGTGATGCACATGCAAAACTATGTTGTATAATATTATCCGAGCAACATTTCAGCATCACATATTGTCATCTCACTGATTGGGTAACAGTAGTTGTGATTGTATGAATACACCAATAGTAGTGTGTTCAAAAACACACATCATTGTCATAAATGAATGCTAGCGCTGTATATGGCAATGTGGCATATAGTGCAAGTCATGTGGTTTATGTACATCAATGTGCCATACAGTGAAATATGTTATGTTGCCGTACTGTATTACATATGGCACAATATCATACTATATAATCCCAGCTGCACTCATATTCGAAGTACAAAGTATGATTGTAAAGATTGTTTTACGTCAAACGGTATTATACAATGAAAAAGAACAATCTTGGACTCTGATTGGTCAGCATGGGACTGAACCACATGGTGTTATCCTCCTAGCATAACACCATGGATCTAGTACCACCACACTTATGACTGCATTAAATGTTTAAAAAAAAAAATCACTCCTCAGACCCCAGCTGTCCCTCCGATAAGATGTAGCACTGCATGCTGACAATGAATGTTCCCTGCCCACCATCAACACACTTAGGTGCCAGGTGTAAATCACAAAGAAAACTACTCATTTTCCTTCACAGTCATTTTGTATTTCTCTTCCGGTACCAAACAACTGTACCAGGAGAATCAGAAGCACAATGCAGCTCGGTATAACTGAACAAGGTGAGGTGGACTACTCATCACCACGTGAGTTTCAAAGTGAAAAAAAAAAAGTAACACATAGGAGCGGGATGGACACCAGACTGCTGCGGCTTCGAATTAGCAATAAAAGTATCGAAATAACACTTACTATGCTTCCTTCTTAGGACCTTGCTACACATAATCCAGTTATGCCCAGTATTTCCTCCTTGTTTCAGGTGAAAAAAATACCAAGCATCCCGAGTACTGTCCGAGAAATTGGAAACAGCCTGCCGCCCCGCTCCCACTACTTATAAAAATTAATTTTAAGCATCAGTGCTGTTCTTCCACTATAGTCAGCATATCTTAAACCAAAATGAACAGAAGCAAACTAAAACATACAAATGGGGGTGGGGAACCAAACAAGTAGTAAGGAAGGTGCAATACAAGGCACAGTCACACTCGAAACAACACCTCCACCTATTGGACAATGCAAATAATATGCACAATTTTTTCTATAAGTACACCTACCCTGTCAATAAATAACCTAGAAATACAGGTAAAGTAAAGGTTTTAATCATTTTTCTCACTTTTATTTTACAACAAGCCATTGTGTAATAGGAATAATGCACTTCTGGGTGTGTAGCGTGCTGGTATAACGCCACACCTAGAGCATTGAACTCACCCGGCCTGTGGCCTCGTGCCCAACCACCCTAGGTGTGGCATTATCCCAGCATGACACACACCCTGTCATGCATTATTCCTTCAATTCACCATATTCTACTGATTTGAAGCACATACAAAAATAAGTTGCACAATGTTATTCAATCAGAATCGCATATTGTCATCTCACTTATTTGGTAACAGTAGCTCTAATTGTAAGAATACGTGAATAGCTGTATACTCATAAACACATGTCATTGTCATGAACAAATACTAGCACTGCATATAGCAATGTACCGTATTGTGCGGGTGATATGGTTTATTTACATCAGTGTGCCATACAGCGTAATATGGTATGTTGCCATACTGTATTGCATACAGCAAAATGGCATACTATGTAATCCCAGCTGTAATGGTATTCCTAGTACATCATGTGATTGTAAATATTTGTTTACGTCATACAGTAATTTACTGTATTCTACAGATTTGAAGCACATATGAAAATAGGTAGTACAATGTTATTCAAGCATCATTACAGCATTGCCTATTGTTATCTCACTGACTGAGTACAAGTAGTTGAGATTGTACAAATACACCAATAGCTGTATACTTGTAAACACATGCCATTGCTGTAAATGAATACTGGCACAGTATATGGCAATGTGCTGTACAGTACAAGTGATGTGGTTTATGTATGTCAATGTGCCATACTGTGTAATGTGTTATGTTGCCTAACTGTATTACATATGATAAAATGTTTAAACTATGTACTGCACTAGATCATACAATTTTATGCTGCCAGATGTTTGTAAGGACGAGTTATCTGTATGGTACAGTATAAGCAGTTGCAATATACAGTGAAGCCCATCAGGATGAAATGCAGTGTCACAGGTTTCCTGCAGAGTTGGGCTTCATCCTGCTGGGCTTCACTGTATGCGTTTAAGTGTACATCATGTTGTCTTTTGAATTGTATTGACTTTACATGGTTTTATTTCTCAGGAGGAAGGCAGCTGTACAAACACACTGTTTTCTCGAAGTGCATATTGATATGTCACACGACAATGTCCTGAACCTTAACCCTCTGGATGAATATCAACCACATTTTGTATAATGGTATTTATAATTCACATATGTAAAAATGAATGGCACTGTCACAAACACAGCACTACATCATACGAAACTGTGGCAAATGTGAACTTTATTTCTGATATATGACATGTTGTTGTACTTTATTATATGAGTATAATTTATATCCATGAACACACGACAGTATCATACAAGTATTGTAATATGTTGTTCTGTGATATATTGCATTTTGCCTATTTGTTTTAAGTTTGGATATTTAATGTAGAATGGTATGTTACATGCAACCATCTCCATAAAGACACCATTTTGTAGTAAATGCATACATTGAAGTGGCATACGGTAAAGTCCTGTATGCTATACCTGTTATGTATGTAAGAAATATCTGATTACTAATGTTAGCCCGATGTACTATGCAGGTGGGGTACATGGAAAACACACACACCCTGCCTGCGTAGCTGAGCACCCGCAGACAGGTGTGCACATGCCGGTATGCACAACTGACACCCACCTGTCCGCAGCTCCTCCTCACTCAATGTAGCAGGTGCACGATGGAGTGTTTTGTGGAGTTGGTGTGCATCCAATGGGATGCCCTGACCTGGTCCATAAGTGGATCCCTTGAACCCATAAGGTGCAGATGTCAGCCAAAGGCAAGCTGAGTGCCAGTGGCAAAGGGGTGGCAGGAACCTGTTCAGCTGCCCCCGGTTCTCCCCTTGGCCTCCATCAGCTGGGGCATTATGTTGCCTTGGTCTGGAGTAGCATGACATACTCATCACAACCAGCAGCGGCATCCTGGGAGGGGGCACGTAACCTGTATGGCTGGAGTCTGTGTGACGTATGGTGTTCCCCCTGTGCCCAGCATACTGCACCTTTTTGAATGGGGCAGAGTGTGGGTACACCCACCAACATGCCCCTGGCATGCTGCTGTCCATGTGGCCAGGGGATCAGCATATACCTGTTCTGCACTCCCCCAATGCATACCGCACGGGGTCTGTGGGATCTCACTGTGAGACATTTGGACTTATCTATGCCAATGCACCCAGTTTACGCTGCATGTTGGCATAGTGCATAGGGCCCTATGTCTGCAGTGTGTATTACATATGATAATATGCCATATCATGCTATTTCTGATGCAGTTATGTTTGTAGTACATATTGTATGTTCACTGACATTTGTCATATGACTATGCATTGTATGCTTTCACTATGTACTATGTACAATGATATTAAATGTAATTGTCTGTTTCTCTGCATTTTTTTCCACAGCAATTTTTTTATGCAACAACTTCTATACAATATTCAAAGTGTCAAATAAACACTTACCATGTGCTTATATGCAATCAGTTTTGCAGGCATACTTGTGTTGTTACCCAAGTTACTTGCAATTGTATTTTTATTTTATAAATACACAAAACCATTTAATAAACATCTAGTGGGCCACTAGTTGTGTAAAATGATATCAATAATGTAAACAGTACTGAGTTATTTAACTGTAACAACCATTATTTTCTCCACTCCTGTGTAAAGAGTATCTGTAATTTCCAGTAATACAGAGACATGTTATATGAAACACATATAGTTACACAGTGAATAATAAATATCCAAATTTATTTTCAAATACCTTAATGGTCATTTAGTAAGGTATGAAAATTAATGTAAAAGTTTATTAAAAGTAGTATGCCAATCAGTATATTAAACCACACACACAATCTATTATAGTGTGCCATTTTAACATGTCCCCAGAGAATGCGAACATCAGTGCATAATTCTATATAAAATATCATACTCTGAGTATGTATACAAATAGAGTAAACAGTAAGTTGTGTTTTATTTCACATTGGGGAAATTCCTTCTCGACTCCAAAATCTTGGCAATCCTGTGAATTAAAGGTGGCATATTTACTCTGGCATATTATGAAATCACTTTCACAAGCACATTACTGATAACTACATACAGCATACTATGTCACTAGTTAAGTATAATACACAGCAAGATAACTTTAAACATTGTTAGAAGAATTTCACTGTACAATACCAATGAATACATACAAGCCCAGATATTCAAGCTGTGCCCAAAAAGTGAGCAACAGCAGGAACAAGCGCAAGTCCACTGCACCCTGCACAAGAAGAGTGATATTCAAAAACTGCGCAGGCCAAGATGCGCCTACGGCCGACGACTGAATATCACACCACCTGCCCCATAGCACAACTAAGGAGGTGAAGCTGAGCATATCTGATGCACCATAGCATAACAAGGGATGTTCAACTGAGCAGTCCAGATGTGCCATAGCACAGCCAGGGATGCCCCCCAGCAGCAGAGCAGCAATGCAACAGCACAACCAGGGATACAGGGGCCCACCACCCATGCCACTGATGGGTAGAGGAACACACAGCAGAACAGACATCGTTCCCCCACACCCCATGCACTGCACAACTGGGGGAAGGCTGGAATAACCACTGGCCAATGGAGACCAGCAACCAACCCACAGCCGGGACATGGTGCCCCATCACACCCCCTGGCAAGCTGTGACCGGCACACAAGGATGGACGACCACCCTGTACCACACCATCCCACAAATGCAGAGCACACCCTGCACCATGATCCCCATACATCCTGCTCAGGACTAGCACCCAACAGTGCAGGACACCCCATGCATGCACCCACCCCCACTGTGACAATGTAACCCTGTGCACCATGGAGCCATGCAAGGCAGCCCCACCATGGACACCCTGCAGTGGGCGGCAGCAGACAGTGATGCAACAGAGGCATACACAGTGCCACCCTGCATGTCCCCCCCGAGGTACAGCTGAGAGACCGACCATGCGTCAGCAGACGAGGTATCCCACATGCGACAGGGCATGCCCCGGACCCCATCTCCAGCAGTACAGCATCCTACACACCCTCCCAAGGACACATCCTGTCCCAGCACTGGCCACAACAGCCACCACTGACACGCCAGCAGACCGTGCATATCACAGACATGCAAGAATGTCAGCTGCATAGGCCATGGGTGGACTGACAGGGGTGCCATGCACACAGTGCAGGCTCCGTGGACCACTGCACACAGGCATCCAGTGCACAGAGTCAACACACAAACCACAGACAGTGACTGATCCCCCTGCCCACACCATAGGTGGTTCACCTCTGTGCA
This sequence comes from Neoceratodus forsteri, assembly GCA_016271365.2. Taxonomy (NCBI): domain Eukaryota; kingdom Metazoa; phylum Chordata; order Ceratodontiformes; family Ceratodontidae; genus Neoceratodus; species Neoceratodus forsteri. The sequence continues at coordinate 898,969,045 of CM057459.1, forward strand.
CACACACACACATGCACCACACCTGACACCATGCACACCACTGCAGCTGAGCACCTGTAGTCTTCTGCAAATCAGAGACCACCACAGTTGTTATAACAAAATGTATGTATTAAAATAAAAGAACTATGAAACATATGTACAAATATATAGAAGGGTGGGCGGAAGGGCCACAAACCAAGTGGGAGTGGGCATGGGGCAAGGGTGTACAAATGGGAGAGGGAAGAAGGGGTGTGAGGGTGGGTCCAGGGGGTATGGGTGTCAGGGGGTCATGGAGGGCCTATTCTCTGCCCTGCTCTCCACTCCTGTGGCACCTCTGGGTTCTCCTCCTCCAGACTCCATGCCGCTCCAGTCACTCCAACGCCACCAGGGATGCCCGTGTCCGCTGCAGAATCTCTTGTATGGCCCATTCCAGGGCCATCCAGAATTGTCCACCTAGGACAAGGGAGCAGAGTCAATACGTGTGACTGTCCAGTCCTCTGCAGCAAACCCATTGTGCATGGCATACAGCCATGTGCCATGCCCCTGTGATGGTGTGCAACCACCCACAGTGACCGTGTCCACAAGATCTGCCTACCCAGGCAGCCACAGCCATGTGGACCGCTGCACACACCCACCGCCCATGTCCTGCACAGCACCACCATGGCCGTACAGTGACTTGGCTATGCGGTGTGAAGGCAGTGCCACAGCTATGTACACGGTACACGCATGGGCTATCATTGACGCACTCCCAGACATGCAGTGCCACTGGACAGTGCTGACTGTAACAAGTTGTGTGCATGGCAGTGGTGTCAGTGGATGGTGGCCATGCCCTGCTGCCTGTCCAGTTACACAGTATGCAATAGTAATCATGGATGTAAGGCACTCACCATCATCAGGTTGGTCCCTGTGCCTCTGCGGACCTTCACCCCTCCCAGCCTGATGGTCCTCCTGGTGGCGCCTCCTCTCTTTCGCCAGCCTGCGCTCTTCTGGGCCTAAGGTGCAAACATGGAGAGAGGAACATCAGTACAATCCTGTAGCAAAGTCCCCCCCGCCACCATGTGTGTGCAATCCCACACAGCCAGACTCACCCACCCCACACCCTGATAACACCACCATGGCCAACACCGGACTGCCCCTCCCATGTGCTGGACACATGCAACCGTGATACCCGTATGGATGATAAAAGTGTATGGATGTTGCACCTACCTGGCCGTGGCACCGTACCCCTCCTGGCACATGCCCACTGGTGGGCAAGCAGGTCCGGGTCCCTCCACTTCAGGTCCCCATATCGGTGGTGGCACTGCTCTGTCGTCTGCCTCATACCAGTGGCCTCATTCAGGGCGTCAGCCACCTCCTGCCACACCTGACTCCTGGCCCTGTCCAAGGGTGCCTCCCCAAATAGAGGGCCGACATGTGGCTCCACAATGGCAACCAGGTTTGCCAGCTCCACTGCACAGCACACCTCCGTGCCATATCTGCTGCTCAGTTAAGTCAAAATGGCGCTCTGCAGTGCAGTTCTGCCACATGCAGATGCTGCATGGTAAAGTGCTGCTATTGCCTATCATGCTGTCACTGAACAGCGCAATAGTGGTGCACCCATGCCTGATGCATGGTGCCTAGGGAGTAAAGGTTGGGCACAGGGTCAAGGGTCTCTGGTGCATGGACAGCCACAGTGCGATTAGAACCCAATGCATGTAGCATGATTGGGTGCCTGTGTGCCATCTCCTATAGCGGCCTACTGCACTGTTGCCCTAGTGTGCCTATGACACCCCAGTGCCACAGCGCCATATAGATGAACAGCGCTGTAGTGCCACTGGCACAATGGTGGCTGTGCCCTGCATTGCCTCCTGCACACAGCACGTCAGCAGTGTGGCAGGTGCCTGTGTCATTAACCCGGGCATGCACAGTTAGGTGTGTACTGCGCATGTCACAGAACTGCGCCCTTGGCTCAGCAAGTTCAACACAATTGCGTAAAGAGCAACAACGCAATATAGTAAATATGTAAATCAGCTAATCAGCCATTAAATGGCGCAGTCACTGCAATTTGCATCCACTTAAAGATGAGCCTCACCTCATTTGCATGGGTTGAGCTATAAAAGTGCAACATTGGGCTGCACTGGCAATAGTGGTTACTGCAGTCTATTATGGTGAGTTGCATGCTGTTTGGGAGTGTGGACTGTGGATTTTGGGACATGCATGGGACTGCACAGTCACAGGTAACACCTGTCATTCTCACAGGCTGAATCATGACTGAGCGTGTTGTGGAGGAAGAGGAACAGAGTCGCGGGAGGAGGAGGAGGCCAAATTTCACAAAGGCCAAGATGGATGCCCTATTCGAGGCCTACCTAGACCAGGAACCGCTTCTCAGTGGATGCCAGGGAACACCACAGGCCCATGCTGCTGCATGGGAGGAAGTGGCATGTGCAGTGAACCTGCATGGCAGCCACCAGCGCTCCATGCAAGAGTGCAAGAAGAAGATGGGCACAGACAGGCAGAGGATTAAGGAGAAGGTGGCTGCCAACAGGGCAGCACTGTCTGCGACAGGTGGGGTACAGCCGGAGGTGCTATGCCTGACCCCACAGGAGGAGTGGGTTGCTGGCAGCATGTAGTGTTGCACCATTGAGGGTGTTACCGGTGGTGGATTCCAGATGGTTGGTAGCCCGTCACTGCATGGTAGGTCATGGTCTGTCTATGGGGGAGGGACAGGGTAGGTCACATACAGTAACGTGACTTTGTTTTCCCTTACAGCTCCTGATCATCAGCATGGGTCAGCACTGGTGGGCTTCTCCACTGAGGCCGGTCACATGGAGATGGAGGAGGGCCCATCCACCTCCACAGGAATACGTGGCTCAGGGTGACAGTGGGCCCACCTGGGCATTCAGACTGATGTTGGTCGAGCAGGTGCGGAGGAGGCCCTGCCCAAGTCCCAGCATGCCAGCATCCACGGATGCCTGCATGCTGAGACTCAAGCTGGTGCCGGATCCGTCACCGATGATGATGTCACTAACGTCATGGGCAGTGACATGTGTGTGCCACAGGATGGCCACACAGCAGGTTACATCATGGTCATGGATGTGGGTGGTGCCGCCATGGAGGTCTGCATGTCATCACAACTCAGCCTGTGCCTGCCAGCATCGGTGGGGCAGCACTGGTGTGGGTACAGGACAGTGGGACTGTTGCGGCCACTGCAGAGGCACCAATGAGCCCTGGTGAGCAGCAGCTGGAGGGGCAGCATCAGCAGTCAGCCAATGGGCTTGGGGGTACAGTGTTGGGGGTGGCATCAGTGAACCACCTGTGGACATGCCCAGACCTGGCCCTGGTGTGTAGCGCCCACTCTCAAGGGGTGATGAGCATCAGGACCGTGAACACCCTGAGGGACAGCATGCCGATCAGGCAGATGACCTCTTGGATGAGCACACCCACATACTGCAAGCATCAGTCAATCAGCAGATGCGGCTTGTGATGGAGGTGGATGCACTGAGTGTGGCTCTGCACCAGGCAGAGGAGCGTCGCAGCAGAGACACTGCTCTACTCCTGGCATGGATGGACCGGATGCGGGAAGATGTGACCGCTGCCATTGACAGGTTGACACAGACAATCACAGCTGCCATGGCCACAGTGGGCACACAGTTATTTGCCCATGCATCACAGACACCGCGCAGTGCAATGTCCACCTCCATTCCCGGCGTCATGCGACACCATCCTTGTTGACACCTGGTTCAGCTGTGAGCATCCTGAGCATGCATGGCGCAGGCATGTTCAGTGTGCTGCAGACCACTGCATGAGCACGGTCACGTTCATGCAGTGGAACACCTGGGGGACCATCGGTGCCACTCCATGAGGCCAGTGAGCAGTCTGTCACTGATGGCAGGTCTCAGCGGGGCCACACAGGCCTCCATGGTGGTGTGGCATTGTGGCGTGTGACTGACCTGTTTCCTAGCATGGCTACTGTCTGATGCTGCCCTGTGTGCACTGTGTCAGTCAGCGGGCAATGCACCGGTGGTTACCCAGCCCTGCACACACACACACACACACACACACACACACACACACACACAGTCCATCTGCACACCCTCCCGGCTGCTGTCCGCAGTTGCGTGTGCATGATGATGCCTGCATTGTGCTGTATGCCACTGTGCAATGGTGCCCAGTGTCTGACACATGCACAATGACAGGCAGTGGGCGTGGTGGTCTGTGGACATGTGTGTGGCTAGGGGTGGCATTCTGGGTCGGCATGTCTCCTATCCCTTGTGCATGTCTGGTGAGGTGTGCGTGTGTGTATATGTGTGTGTGTGTGTGTGTTTCTGACCATGTGCCATATTACACCTCGCCCATCCCTGGCAGTGTGTGTGGTTCCATGCCTGGGCACTTCCCTTGATGGCATGCACCCCTGGTGTGTGTCCATGCATGTTTGTCGGTTGTGCCTTTGCCACTAGTGGTTGCACATGACCCCATGACTTACCTGGGTTGGCTGAAGTGCCCCTCCGTGATGGTGTCCCACTGCAGCTGTGCCAGCCGGAGCAGTCGGGGGTCCTGTCACCCGGGGGGGCTGCCCATCACCATTGTCACCGGCATCCTCATCGTCCCCATCATTGTCCCCCTCTTCGGCCTGTATGGCTATCCCACAGTCGTTGGCCATGTTGTGCAGGATGCAACAGGCCAGGAATAGCCTGCAGGCCTTTGACGGACTGTACAGTAGGGCACCGCCGGAGGTGTCCAGGCAATGGAAATGTGCCTTCAGCATACCGAACACCCGCTAGATGACATTACGTGTGGTGACATGTGCCTCACTGTAGCGTTGCTGCGATGGGGTCATGGGCCACCGGTATGGTGTGAGCAGCCCGGGACGGAGTGGGTATCCACTGTCACCTGTGTGTAGAGGGTGGAGGTTAGTTTGGTGATCAGCACTGCCCTGCCCTGGGCCATGTAGGCCACTACCCATGTCACTTCTGACCATGCCCCTCCCAAGCCCTAAGTTTGTCTGTGTGGTTTGCACACTCACCCACTAAGTGGCCAATGGGGATGTCCTCACTCTCGAATCTGTGGCACAGTGCCGACTGATGCCAGATTAAAGCATCGTGTGCTCCCCCAGGGTGCATGGCATCACACACCATCTGGCAGTTGATACTATCATAGCCCTTCTGATTAATATATGAGGCACTCTTGGGGCCAGGTGGTGTGCGGAAGGCCACATGGGTGCAGGCTATTGCCCCTAGCATGCCAGGCATATGTGCTACACTGTAGAACTCCTGTATGTTTTCTGTGTGCTCCACCGGTGTGCTGGGGAAATGGATGTATTCTGCAGCATGTGGCAGCAGTGTGCTGAGGAATAGGGTGAGGTGGCGTGACGCGGCTGACTGGGTTATGCCTGTGGTGTCCCCAGTTGGTCTCTGGAAGGTACCTGTGGTGAGCATGCACATGCAAGCTGTCACTTTAGTCTCCACTGACAGAGCATGGCTCAGTCGTGTGGGTGCTTGCATCACATCACTGCACAGCTCACAGAGCCACCTCAGAGTTGCCCAATTCAGGCGGCACCAGCCCACGATCTCAGTATCACTGTACAGCTCAAAGCTGGTGCGATCCTTCCACGGCCAAGCCCCCCTGCTGCCCACCTTCTTACCCCCCTCATTACTGCCTCCATCTGGATGGTGGCACTGGCCATGTCCCTGGCTTGTGTTCTCCCCCCAGCAGCTGTTTCTGTGTTCCCCCTCTGTCTTGGTTGCTACTTCCCCTGCACCAGGAACACCTAACTGTGGTGACCTCAGTGCTGTGTGGCACTTCCCCCTTTTGCACTATGGCTGTGGCTCCCCACACCTTCCCTGTGCCTGTGGGTTCCAGGTGCCCTTTCTCTGTCCTGCCTTGTGTGTCTGTGTTGCCTGTGTGGCTGGCTATAGTTCAGCGACATGTGCCTTCCCTGCAGTGTTCTTGCGCCTCTCCCTTGTTCCTTTTTATTTTCACTCATTTCCGCTTCCCCACAACTTCCACTTGCTCCCCTATTGCACATGTTGTTGAATATCGCACTGCACCATTTATGCATGGTTCCTCCCCCTTCAGTTGCGCATACATTCATTATCATTGCGCTATTGCTCAGCGTGATTTGGGGGGGCTCATCTGCCTCCCGCTGAATATCGCAGAATGGCACATTTTCGGACTTACGTTGGAGCAACCCTATTGCGCATGGATCAACCCTTTTGAATATCTGGGCCACAGTGTAAAAACATATAGTACTTAACACAGTATGATCCACTCAGTAGAAAACTCTTCCCAACACAATTTTCATAAAAAACTGCCATCTACTTTACATTGTGTCACTTCATGTTATAGTTATTTGAGCAAGTGTTATAAAGTACGTTCTACAGTGTGTGTTTCATCATTGTTTCTATTCTATCACACTACATATTCATATTACCCTCCTGTAAGATGTGTGAAATCATACAGGTCCACTAATTAAGGCCAGTGTGACTAGATGACCACTTAGTCTAAAAGCACAAACAGTTCTAAGTAATCTAACAGCTGAGTCTTTACATTTTGTAGCTACAGTGTGGTATTATGCTAATATATATATCAGGTACAGTTAGTAATCTACAGTTACTACTGTTACGTACAGTATATTTGTATTTTATGCAAATGAACAAAAATGTTTCTTGTATTTGTCTACTCTTCATTAGCAATAGTTTTGTGCTGTAGTACAGACATATATGCATGATTCGTATTTTTGGGCAATTTGGCCTTATACTGTATGTATGATATGGGTGGGATATTCAGAAATGCGCCAGAGGCTGGATCAAGGCCAGTGCAGCACAAGTCCAATGTGCCATGGCACACTGAGTGCAATATTCAAAGGTTGCACAAGGTGGCATGCACCAGCGCAACATGGCTGAATAGCACAGGGATGCACCAGAGAGCAGGCAGGGGTGCACCAGGGAGCAACCCAACATGTACAACGGCACAACCATGGATGTGCAAGGGGCCAAGGAAGATGTGCCAGGACACATATGGAGCAGCCACAGGCACAGCAAGGAGCAAGGCATCGAGGAGGCGGGTGTGGCTGTGGGGGAGATGGGGTAGCCAGGTGAGAGGCACAGCTGGCCCATGAAGGAACACCGCCCTAGGTGAATGGGCATGTAGCTGGCCCCTGCCCACATGCACCACAGCGATGGACATAGGTAGGATGGCACCAACGGCCATGGGTGGACAACCACTGGCCACTCCCCAACAGGATGACACACATTATGCCAACTGGGACACAGCTGGCAACACCCAGGCAAATGGCACCCAACACATACTCCACATGACCCAAATAGCCAGCCCATGGCCACCCCAGGGCACAGCCACTGATTGATGAGTGAACACCACCATGCACAGCCCCAGAACAACAAGGCACACCACCCAGCCACCCAGCACACCACTGCAGCATGGCTCCACTCACCAGCCACAAAGCAGACCTGGACACAGATGGGTAACCAAAACAAATCTGTTTTATATAACAAAGAACAAACACAGGTATAATACAGTCAACAAATAGAACATGGAACAGGAAACAAGGATGGGGAACTATATACAAAGCAGGCTGATGGCAGGGAGAGGACGTAAGGGGACAGGGGACAGGGCTATACAAAGAGACAGGGGAGGGCAAGGGAAGGAGGGACAGGGGAAGGCACAGGTGTAGCAGACCCAACAGGGCCTACAGGTGGCTCCATCCTGCCACTGCCTGGCGCTGACCTCACTGCAGCAGCCGACACATCAGTCTTGCAACCTCCAAAGTGGCAGTGGAGATCAAAATAATCCTCCTCAGGAGGCGGCTGCAGTTGGCCTGATGAGGCCCTCATTGGCCACCTATGACAAAGGAAGGAACACATGATCAGTGCGTGTCCAGGACCATGGGCAGCAGACAGTGGTGACATGTGCCCTAAAGATGGCACCCTGGCCACCCGCAGTGGGTGGACCCACACTTACCACTGACCTGGCATGCCACAGCTATGCAAAGCATTGGACACCACCACCCATGGGCCACCCATAAGCACTGTGGCAGGAAGGTGACATGGTACAGAGGCACAGGTGGAAACCTGACGCACCCACAGTTCACCAGCAGCAGCAGCCACACACATGTGCATTGGCCACAGCATGGAACCACACACACTGTGGGAAAAACATAGCTGCCACAGCTCAGTGCACAGGGGGCCATGGCCCACCTCCACCCCCACTGCCCACTCTGCACAACATTGTAGGTATACAGTGTGCCTACCTGCATGCTGCTGCACCGCACGTGATGGTCTGGCAGCACCACCTCCCTGACCTGCATTCTGTGCCATTGGTCCCACAGCAGCTTGCCGTGGCCCACCAGGCATGCATGCTGCCATGGCTCTCCTCCTGTCCTCAGGGCCCAAGACATAAACATAAACATGCACACAGCAGTACACAACAACACCATGTGCCCCCCCACACAGAGTGCACCCCAGCCTGGCATACAGCCGCAGTGTGGTAGTACAGCGCACACCGGATTTGCTGCACCAGCCCACAGGGCATGCACAGCCAGCACCCCCACTGGCATGGCATGCAGCCCTGCCAGGCCCACGGAACACTGGACGTGCACAGACACAGGTGGTGCACACTTACCTGGCCATGGTACGGCCCCCTTCCGGACGTGTGCCTGCAGCAACCTGAGCCACTGTGGGTCCCACCTCTGCATGTCACCATACCAGTGGCAACACTATTGTCCACTGTGCCGCACACCAGCGGCCTGCTCTATTCCATCTGCCACTTCCTGCCAGACCTCCATCCTAGGCCTGGCAATGAGCTGCTGCCCAAACAGGCAGCCTGCATGGAACTCCACTAGGGCCACCAGATTAACAAGTTCTTACCTGGCTCCAGTTATGAGTCCATGGTGTGGTGTGGCACAGCACTGCAATTCCACAGTGTAGCAATCCAAAATGGTGTCTAGTAGAGCACAAGCTCCACCTGCTCGGGATGCGCACCTCTCTCAGAGATACATTTCCCTCGCCAATCGAACATCCCTGGGTATGCGCAGTATGAGCAAGTGGCCGCACTGGCACGTGGTGCAGGAGTTCCTGGGAGGCAAAGGGCAGAGCAGGGATCGGGGATCAGCACACTCTTTGTGCATGAGTGCGCTATTGGGACCACAATGCATGGTGTGCAATATGAGTCTGAGGGCACCATGGCCTACAGGACTATGGCACCTGAGTGCCATGGAGCTTGTGGTGCCTGGGTGCTATGGTGTTAATGGCACCCGTACACCATGGGGCCTATTGCACTGGGTGCCATAGGCCCTATTGCGGCCAAGCACCATGGGCTGTATGGCGCACCTTCCATACACTGCCCATGTGGCTTAGGCACTTGCAATGGTGCATGCGTACCAGCAGTCACACTGTGCATGTCACAGCATTGCACCATGACTTGTGCCAGCGCAAGGCACAACATCATGATATTCAGCTGACATATGCAGATCAGCTCATCAGCCTATCTACAGCGCACTGAAGGAATTAGTATCTCATTACAGTTGCACATATGCTCATTTGCATGCAAAGTGCTATAAAGGTGCCGCAGATTTGCACAGGGCATGGACCGGTATTGCAACCTTCTGAGGTAAGTTGCACCCACTGAGGGGCAGACAGCACAGTGGGATGGGTGGCTGGTGTGGGCTTCTGCAGCCACTGACCACATGTCATTGCCCACAGGTAGCAGCATGTCCAACAGACAGGAAAGGTGAGGAACATGGGCCTGCATGCAAATGCAGGCCCAACTTTATGAAGGCAGAGATGGATGCCCTGTTTGAGGCATACCTCGACAGGGAACCTCTGCTGAGTGGTGCAACCAGCACACCCCAAGCCAGGTCCACAGCCTGGAAGGAGGTGGCGGAGGCTGTGAACCAGCAGGGCAGCCACCGGTGGTCAGTGCTGGAGTGCAAAAAGAAGGTCGGCACTGACAGGTGCAGGATCAAGGAGAAGGTGGCGGCTATCCAGGCTGCAGGGATGGCCAGAGGTGGGGGTCAGGCCGACATGCCACAGCTGATGCCACAGGAGGAAATGGTGGTGGCCACCATGCAGTGCAGTGCTGTTGAGGGGGTGCCAGGCAGTGGCTTCCAGACCAGTGGAAGCCCATCACTGCATGGAAGGTACAGCGGCATCAGGGGTGGGGGGGTGGTGGCCAGGGGGGACCTTGCATCAGCTGCACTAATGTAACTGTTTTCCCTTTCAGCACTGGAATGCCAGCATGCAGTGGTAGGGGTGGTGTTGTCTGCCATGGGGGCATGCCCAGCCCTGGAGGACCAGCCTTCCATCTCCACCGGCATCCGGGGGCTTGATCAGCTGCAGCACACCACCGCTGGCATGCAGATGGCAACATTGGTGCAGTCGATGGTCCCTAGCATGCCAAGCATACGTGCTGCCCTGTGGAGCTCCTGCATGTTTGCTGTATGCTCTGCCTGTGTGCTGGGGAAGTGGATGTATTCCACAGCATGTGGCAGCAGGGCATTGATGAATTGTGTGAGGAGCCATAACGTGGCTGACTGGGTTATGTCTGTGGTGCCCCCTTTTGGTCTCTGGAAGGTGCCCGTGGTGAGCAGGCACATGACAGCTCTGACCTTCATCTCCACCATCAGGGTGTGGCTCCATCTAGTGAGTGCCTGCATCTCCTCACTGCGCAGCTCACAGAGCTGCCTTAGAATGGCCCGGTTCAGGTGATACTGGCCCACAAACTCCGAATCGGTGTAGTTCTCTAAGGTGGTGCTGGCACAGTACCACCTGTTCTGGGTGTACCACCAATGTGCCCTTCCATGGCCATGCCATCCTGCCTCCTGCCTTACCACACCCCTCAATATGGCCTCCATCTGGAACATGGCACTGGCCATGCCCCTTTTGTCCTGTCCCCCTGGGCGTCTGACTCCACTGGCCCTTCCGGCTGTGTGTGGCTGTGTGGACTGCTCTGCGAGGCCCACACCTGTGTGCTCAGACCCCTGCTGGCTGCCTGTTGGCTGTGGCCTCTGGCTCCCACCCCTGTGGGTTCCCATGTTGCTCCTCTCGGGCCTGGTGTCACTGGCCAACACACACACACACCGTTGCCTCCATGCCTGTCTCACTCACACACACACTCACTCTCTCACACACATTCACACCTTCACTGTCTCTGTCCCTGTCCCTGTCGCTGTCTCTCTCCTTGCCTCCTACATGGTTGTATGCTGGCCTCTCTGTCTCCCTCTCTCCTGCTCCCCTCTGGCACAAGTGACCTTCTCCTACTTGTTCCCTATATTTATAGGTTCAAGTGTGCTCCGCACAACAGCCATTTGCTTCATGCTTGCGCCATTTGTCCAGTGTTGAATATCACACTGTGCCACATATTTATGGCTATGCTCCCTGCACTTGATCATGCATACATTCCCATTACGCAGTGGCACACTGCCACTTGCACTGCGCAGTTGCTGTCACTGAATATCGCTCTCTAGCACATGTTTTCTGTTGCCCAGGTGCAACACAGTTGCGCTTTGAATACCCCACCCTTTTTGTCATTGCACTCTGCTCACCCATTTTCATGTTTAATTAATGTAATGACCTCAATGAGCTGTTTGATCTTTGTGATTTATAATATACTTTGCCTCATGCTGTACTGCTGAAATAACCACACTCCGTGCTACAAAGTCTGTCACCTGTGTATGCACCTTATTGCCATGCACATCAAACATATTCAGTAGTATGATGAGATACTGTGAATTATACAATGGCATGAAAAAATCCTGGATTCTGATTGGTCAGTGTGTGCCTGAGACAGTGATGATATTACATTATACAATGGCAAAAAAAAATCCTGGACTCTGATTAGTCAGTCTTGGGCTGGACCCATGATGTTATCCCAGTACAACATCACGGGTCTAGTCTCAGCCTCACTGTGAACCTGCAGATGAGCATTTTATGGAGCTTTTCATTGAACATTTTGTGGAGCTTTTGATTGATTGTTTCATCTTCTCTTAAAAAACAAAAATATTTTTCCACAGAAAAATTTGTTTAAAATTATTTTTTTTTATTCTATATAACAACAAGCCATTGTATAATAGCAATAATGCCCTCCAGGGTGTGTGTCATTTGAAATAACGTCACACCACAGTCGCTGGATGCACTCAGCCTGCGGCCTCGAGCCCAACCACCTGAGGAGTGACGTTACCCCAGCACGACACACACCCTGTTGGCATTATTGCTCGAGTATAACATGACTGTCACTAATTAGCATTAGCTTTGCTTGTCGTCATCACAGAGCACCTGTACCTTTTTTCCTCTTCTCTTAAGAAACTCACTAAAAATCTACTAAAAACATTTTTTAAATATTTTTTTTTTATTTTGTATAACATCGAGCCATTGTATAATAGCAATAAGGCACTCCAGGGTGTGTGTTATTGTGTAATAACGTCACTCCTGGGATGGGTTGAAGCACGAGGCAAAGCTCAGTGCTTTCACCACCCCAGGAGTGACTTTATTATACAATAACACATGCCCCGTCATGCTTTATTGCTTAAGTATATCTTATCTGTGTAGTTGACACACAATCTTTATTACATCTGTTACATTTAAATTCAGTCATTGTGTTGCGATGCAGTTCTTGGAACTTGATAGTTGCCTTTAATGGAAAAGGTAATGTGATCCACAACTCATTTTCATGCCTTTCCTCATGTAAGTTGCCACACCTCTCGTATTTGTATTCATTGACATACATCACATCAAACAGATTTCTAACTATTGTACTTTTATCCTTGATACAGTTAATTAATGCCATTAGAAACTATGAAGCATCCTGTTTCTCATTACAACCAACATTTCTGTAAGATGGATATGTTGCCAGTGCAGCCGAATAGGTGTGCAACTATGTGCAGTCTGTTTGTTAACAATAACAGAATCCAATAGAGACTTCACTGCTCCTATAATTGACTGATTGCCTGCATTCTGTAATGCAGACACAAAATTCATGTATTTGCAAAAGCGCATGCAGAGATACATTCGCATAACATTAAACACCTGTCTTGTTATTGAAGCCAGGGACATCAACTGTAGACTCCAATCTTCTCCTTTTAGTTGCATGTACTGAAACCAATAGATGTGTCAGTGCGTGTCAAGTACTTTTGCATGTCATGTGGGTTGACAGGCTCTCATCACGATCCTGTGACACAACCATCTTCCTGTGCCCTGCAGGGTAGCTATATGGATTGTATATCAGGAACAGTGGCAGCTCCAGTCTAAATCTACTACACAACCTATTATACTCACTTAAAGGAAAACTACACCCAAAACTTGAAAAAATATATGTTGTGCAGAGTGTTTTAATTTGTATGTGTGAAGTTCTAGTGTTTCCTTCCCTCTGACTGGTATTAGGAGTTTTTCCCAAATTAGCCTGCTAGCTTTATGCTAGTTTTACGACCCCTGGGGATCTTCATACCTGATAGTGTAATTGTATTTCTTGTTCCCACAGTGCATCTTGTCTCATGTGACTGTGATGTAAGAGAGACCCAACATTCAGCACACACATGCCAAACAAACTAAATATCTTGGAAGCTTTACAAGCTGCACAAAAATTACCAGCAGCAACGTTTTTCAGGACAATAAAACCTTTAAGATGAGGGTGGTCACCAAGCTGAATTCTACAGATTTTAAAATATAGCCATCTATATTGTTGTGAACTGATTGTAAAGCAATGCTTTCTGCTGGATTTATGGGCTCTGCTACATCACCATTACATGAAACAAGATGCATTGTAGGACAAAGAAATGCAATAAAACTATTTGATATGGAGATCTCCAGGGGTCGTAAAACTACCCTAAAGCTAGCAGGCTAATTTAGGAAAAACTCCTAGTACAAGTCAGAGGGAAGGAAACACTAGAACTTCACATACAAATTAAACACTCTGCACAGCATATATTTTTTCAAGTTTTGGGTGTAGTTTTCCTTTAAACATTTCTTTTCAGATTTGATTTTGCTAAGGTCAAGTTGTACAATGTGTAACCCACCAAGAGTTTTAACCGTTGAATGTGCAACATAAAAACAAGCCTTCTTTGAATATGGATTTTCTTATATCTACCAAAGTAGCCTCCAATGTTAGTCCTTGTGATTTGTGAATGGACACTGTACTGTATATGCCACACACAGAGGAAACTGTTTTCATAACACATAGATATCCTTGATTAGCTGGAACTTAGCAGACACTTTATCAGTTAGCTGTACTGCATCAATATTGTCAAACTTGACAGCAATGGATTTAAGCATAACATTTCATTCATCATATTTAAAGTCATTAATATGACCCATTGCTCTATTTACTAAGTGTAATTCAATGTACAGATTACGACGCAGCATTATGCATGCATTTTTGCATAGTAACAATACATTCTCTAGCCCAGCTGTCTTGAAACATCTATGTTTAATTCACATAGTCTGCCTGAAACCTTTTCATAAACTTCCTACCAATACAGAAACTGTCAATTTGATCTATAGTTAACTTTTAAAATAGTAGAACCTTCAGCATCTAACATCAGCTTGTTAAGTGTATCACAATCGGCCAACTTTGACATAAGACGCAATGTTTTTATACATTGCAACAAGATCAGTGAACAATGTCACAGCTGCCTTAAATGTTTCATCAGCAGCAAGGATTTTCCTAGAAGTCAGTGCTGCATCAATATCTTCTGAGACATGTCCAATCCAAACTTCATTTAATGCATTCTGATATTGTTCATCTTCACTCTGTTGCATATTTTGTCTGAGTTCCTCATACCTAAAATAGTTCCACAAATTGACACCATCAATTGATCCAATAGATTTCTTAGCTTCAGATATAGCTGCTGGAATATTGGACTTCCATGTACTGGGCTAGGTTGCAACATCTCCAAGAACAACAACATGCTTGTCACCAAATGACGCATTATTATGGGTACCAAGGATTTCCTGAAGACTTAAATGTTTGAATGCTAGGATAAGATTTGAAACCTTACTTACTTCATCTATAATTCATTTTTTTAAATGTTTCTGGCCATTTCAGGGCAACCTCACAAGACAATTTATGGTACTCAGTTGATTTTCCGTGTTCAACAGGAAGCATAAAAAGCCTATGCAGTATAACTCCACCATATTACATGCTGCACATGACATTGCCAATCCAGTCTTGTTCCAGATATTTGCACAGATGGCATGAATCAAGAAACTTTTATCAGTGCCTGCTGGACCACTAACATACATATAAAGACATTCATAATCATTACAGTTACATAACTTCTGATCGTGGCCTAGCTTATGGTTTACATGTTCTGTCACAGAATGATACACTCTTCTTTGATCAGTATTCAACTGAGATTCTATCGCTAACAAGTCAATTTCCAAATCATGACTTAGGTTCATGGCAGCCTCTACTTCTACCATTGCAACAGTTGCGTCATTTACTGGAACTGCATTACCCAAATCAATGTGTGAGTCTTCATCATGCATTTCTTATGAATCTGTGGATGTGTCACAATCTATAGCAGCACGGTTTTATGCTTTTTGCTCTTTCTGTATTTCAAGTTGTTTCATGTATTGTTCACATTTAGCAGACTTGAACAATTCAAAATTGTATTGGAAAGCAGCTTCATAGAAATCATAGTCACCTTTCATCTCTGAATCTGCTTGCCATGGTTGGAATAGTAACAACAGTGCATAGTAGTAGTGTTCTTTCTTTTCAGGAGTCTTCAATGACAATTTGAGATGATCAATGAGCCAAGGTTTCTGTCTTTTCACAAGGCAACCATGTACTCCCTGTACTTTGTAATTGCCTTTTTGATGATTTTCTTCCTTGTTTAATTCATATCACTGCCAAATTTCAAACAAGCAAACATTATCAAGCAGTGTATGTCTTTTGGGGTAGTATGTATCAACAAGATTATCTCAAAGTATATTTGTTGACATTGGTCTGTGAGATACTAGCTCCACAATCTGATCATACGTCTTCAAAACACATTTCCAGTTGCTCTTGCAGTTACATAGAAACATAAAAACATAGAAATTGACAAAAGATCCATCTAGTATTCCTTGAGCCCTACCAGCCCTCTTTAGGATTTCTGTGAGACAATTCCCTTGTGTCTATCCCAAGCTGATTTGAATTCCCCTACTATTTTGGAGTCAATGACTCCAGTCGGTAGACCATTTCATGGGTCAACCACTCTTTCTGTGAAGAAAAACCTTTGCATGTTGCTCCTGAATCTTCCTCCACTCAATTTCATCTCATGTTCTCTTGTCCTACTGGTGCTATTAACCATAAAGAGCTCCTAGGTAGAGACTCTGTTTATACCCTTCAGAAACATGAATGTCTCAATCATATCCCCTCTATCCCTGCATTGTTCCAGGGAGTACATGTTGAGTTCTTGTAACCTGCTTTTGTATGGAAACTTATGGAGACTGTGATTCTTTTATTTGCCCTCCTCTGTACTGTCTCCAATCAGTCTCTGTCCTTCTTAAGATAAGGTCTCCACAACTCGATGTAGTACTCAAGGTGGGGTCTCACCAGGGATCTGTACAGTGCAGGATCACTGCATTTCTTCTACTTGTGATGCCCCTTCCTATGCATCCCGGCATCCTGCTGGCCTCCTTTGCTGTCTTTTTGCATAGTCTGCCTACCTTCGAATTGTCTGATATGATAACCCCTAGATCCCTCTCCTGATGGGTGGTTGCTAGTTTCTCCCCTGCCAGGTAGTAGTCTGTCTCTGGGTTACTTCTGTCCAGATGTATAACTTTGTACTTTTTCACACTGAATTTTAACTTCCACAAGTTGGACCGATGTTCCAGCCTGAGTAATTCACTTTTCATTTGTTCTTCCCCCTGGGCAGTGTCCACCATGTTGCAGAGTTTTGTGTCATCTGCAAAGAGGCACACCTTCCCACTCAACACCTCTGTGATATCTCTGATGAAGATATTAAAGAGTAATGGTCCGAAGATGGACCCCTGTGGCACCCCGCTTGTCACCTCCCTATCTACTGATGCTGCCCCATTTACTGTCATGGATTGAGTCTTCTGTTCAAGCCAGTTACTCACCCATTCTACCATTTCCTGCCCCACTCCTGTATGGTCAAGTTTGTTTAGCAGCCTTCTGTGTGGTACAGAGTCAAAGGCCTTGCTAAAGTCAAGGTAGATAACATCAACCGCTCCCCCCGATCCACAGTCCTAGTAACTTAGTCAAAGAACTCGATCAGTTTAGTCTGGCAGGACCTTCCCATTGTGAAGTCATGCTGCTTGGCATCCAGTTGTCCAGATTCCTCCAGGAATGCTAGTATCCTTACTTTGATCAATTACTTCATCATTTTACCCACCACTAAGGTGAGGCTAACCAGGCAGTAGCTTCCTGTCTTCTCGCAGCTACCACTTTAGTGTATGGGGACCACTATTGCCCTTTTTCAGTCCTGAGGAACTGTCCTTTCTCTCAAGGATATGCTGAAAAGATCTGCTAGTGGTGCTTTCAATTCATCACTAAGTTCACTTAAAATGCATGGATAGACTCTGTCCGGCTCCATGGCTTTATCTACCTTTATGTTTTTTAATTCTGTCCTTACCCTCTCTATTGTGAACGGGCTTGTGTCCATTCCCCCTAGGTGACTTCTGTCCCCCTTTGGGGAGGGTCCATTACCAGGTGCCTCCTTAGTAAAGACTGAGCAGAATTACTCATGTAAGACTTCGGCCTTTTCACTGACTTCTTCTACCCTCCTCCCATTCCTACTTATGAGCCTGACAATGCCTCCTTTGTTTTTCCTTTTGTCACTTATATACCTAAAGAAGGTCATATTGCCTCCTTTAACCTCCTGCACTATGTATTCCTCAGTCTGCACCTTTGCTTTTCTGATCACCCTTCCTGCCTCCTTCAAGCTGCACTTGTTTGCCTTCCTATCTATTTCACTGTTTGAGCACTTATATCTTTGGAATGCTAATCTCTTTTCCCTCACTGCAGCTGCCACCTCCTTTGTGAACCATAGTACATTTCTTTTTTCTTCGTCTTACTGACTAGCGTGGAGTATTTTGCAATAACCTCTACTAGTGCTTCTCTTATGTTTATCCAACATTCTTCTATCCCTTTTTTTGCCTTCTTCTTGAGGATATCCCTAAAGCATATTCTCATCTGATTGAAGTCTATTCTTCTGAAGTCTGTGACCCATGTCTTAGTGTGGCTTGTTTCTTTTGCCTTTTTGATCTTGAACCAGACAGATTTTAGATCACTTGACCCCAAATGGCATCACCACTTCCTGGACCTTGCCAATGTTTGTGGGAATCAGGTCCAGGACTGTGTTTTCTCTAGTGGGGGCCACCACAAGCTGATTAAGTCCAGCCCTCCCATGGTGTTTAGGAAATTTATGCTCCTATTTGTGGATGCTGTGCAGGAGTTTCAGTCCACATTTGGGAGGCTGAAATCCACCATCAGCAAGGCTTCTCCTTTTTTGGCCATCTTTAGTATGTTTTCAAGCATTGCTTTGTCTCCTTCTGTCCCTTGTGAGAGAGGCCTGTATATCACTTTTAGTTTGAGGGCTGAGCATAAGTCCAGCTAGAGAGTGACCTAGAGTACTTCAGGTTTGTCTTGGGACCTTTGGGCCTCCATAGCTTTGATGTCCTCCCTTATATAATGCATCCCCCCACCCATCTGTCCTTTTCTGTCTTTCCTGAATAATTTGTAACCTGGGATTGCAACATCCCATTCATGGCCCTCATTTAGCCATGCTTCCATGACTGCCACCCAGTCCAATCTTGCATCTGCTACTGTGACTGAGAGTTCTGGGATTTTGCTAGCCAGACTCCAGACATTGGTCATAATTGCCTTCCAGAGTCCATCATCCTTGATCCTTTGTTTCCTTGTACTTTATTTAACTTGTATGGCCTTTGTGCACTCCTGCTGTTTATGTCTATGTGACTGATGATAGACATTGTTACAAGGCTCTGGGGAGGGTGGTAACTGGCGTTCTATATTGTTGTTCTCATCTGGTTACCACCACCCCATCCTCTAGTTTAAACTCACAGTGAATACATTGAGCATTTGCCCTAATGCCCTTACCTCCATCTGTTGAGGTGAAAGCCGTCAAATTTAAATTAAGTCCTCTCCCAGAAATCTTTCCAGTCACCGATGAAGGTGTAGCCCTTTTATGAGCACCAAGTGTGGAGCCAAGAGTTCAGTTCTCTGATTTTGGCTTCCCTAACCTTTCCTTGGCCTTTTCCCTTCTCCCATACTGGGAGTACCTCAGAAAAGGCCAAGGTAGATGAAAACCTGTGATATTGTTAGTTTCTATGTCAATGACAATGGCCTTGATGTCTCACTGCTTTATGATATAGTTTCTTATGTGACCTGCACCCCTTTTTGCTGTGACCCCAGGGAGAGATCTGACCACTTACTCCATTTGTTTGGTCCCATTTTACACTGATTCAACCCCACATATCATGGAATCCCCCACAATGATCTGTTTCTTCTTTCCTTTGGTGGGAGGGTTTGTCCTACTAGTTATGTCCTGATAAAGTGTTTGGAGCTCCTGAACCCCATCCTCCTGGCCCAAGTCAGAGTGCTCATCTTTCTGTGGCTCAATAACATTTGGGTCCTTTCTTCATGATCACCTATTGTTTTTTAGGTTGATGCCAGGTTGGTGCTGCTGAGTCCTAGCTCTCTGGCTTGAGCAGTCACCTGGTTTATTGTGCGTCCTTGCCAGCAAGACAAACCAGCTATGCAGCTGCATAACTGCCTCTTGAAAGCTACCCACTTGGTGAGCCTTGCTGATTAAGCCTTGCCCCTTTGCACTACCAGCCAACCCCATTGGATGACCTGTCCTCTGTGGCAGAGGGTCAGTGCCAGGGTACTAGTAGTGCTGGGGCTGTTTCCAAGTCCTTGTGAACTGGTGTATTTCCTGTTTTAGGTGGGAAATTGTTGCCCATGCCTCCTGGATTTGGGCTCAGAGGTCATTTATGGACCAGCATATGGGGCAATATCCTAAGTCCTGGACTCAGTCTCTGTAAAAGAGTGCTCCACAGTGGTTACAGGGCATGGTATCCATTTCTGTTGGTTTTGTGTTCTTTGCTATGGAAATAACAAGTTTTAGTTCAGTCTTTCGGTAGTTGCTGGAGAGAACTGAAAAGTAGGAAAAAAATGTATTTCTAAAGTTGTTGTTTTTTGCCTTTTAGTCAGTTCAGGTAGGAGGAAGTGGGTGGTGACATGCAGAACCTATATATGAGGAAGATCTGGGGTGGGTGGGATTAGGGGATAGGGTGGGGACAGAACATTTGTTTCTCCTTTCTGTGGAAAAAACAATCAGTTTGTTAAGGTTTGCCACAACTAGAGACTGAAGGAGAAGAGGTCTCTCTCTCTCCCAGTCAATGAAGATCATTAAAGCTTAGCAGACAGTAAGGCTAAGGGCTGGATTGAACTCGGTGTATGCCTCCTAGGGTTGCCCTTTGTGTCTGAGCTGTTGCTTCCGGCTGAGAGCTTTCTATTAGCTGACCACTATTTCAGTAGTGGGTACAGCAGACTGTAAGGCTAGGGGCTGGACTGCTCTTGACATATGCCTCCTAGGGGTGCCCTTTGTGGCTCAGCTGTTGCTTCCAGCTGAGAGCTTTCTATTAGTCAGCCACTATTTCAGTAGTGGTACAACAGTACAAATGCTGATTTACACACAGCAGCCAGGAATTCTGGGTAAGTGTTCCAACTGCTTCTTATGCTGGGACAGCAGCCGCTGGCTGGGACTGAGTACAGCAATCAAGGAAAGAAGTTGCCTCAGCAGAGACTGGAGCCCAGACTGTGCACTCCAAGGGGGATTCACCGAGGAAGAACTGCTGTCAAGGAATCTCTGATTTCACACCTGTCAGAATTAAGCAATAAGGCATGACCAGGGGTTATGTTAATTGTCTGTTAATCACCTTCTAGGGGTGTACTGTGGCACGAGGTGTAGTTGAGTGCCACATGCCCGTTGAGGGTGATTAACTGACCATTAACATGATCTCTGGGGGTGCCTTATTGCTATTATAATACAAAATGTTTTTAAACAGTGTTAAACCTCTTTCAGCATATGGCTAAGCTCTACCTGTATGTTAATAAAAGATTAACATAAAGCTGTTAGAATTTTTGCAGCCAATCAGAAAACTCCTATAGTTAACTATTTCAGTTCTGTTTCCCCCTTTGAAAATTGGTGTAACTGCTGCCATTCTCTATTCCTTCAGTGTATTTCTGTCTGGGATAGATATATTATACAAGTAGATCGGGGCCCTGCCAATTGGTGAACTAATTTGTTTAGAAAAGTGGGTGTAATACCATCTGACCAAGGTGAACTATTTGTTTTAAGGCTATTTATACTATTACTTATGTCTGTAGCATAAAACTTCAGGCAGTTATTATCCATTTTATTTTGCATTATGCCTAACTGTTTTTTTGGGATTATGTACACTTTGAAAGTAAGTATTAAGTTCAGTACCCATTTCTTTTTCCTCAGTTACTACTTCATCACCTGTGTGCCTCAAAGTGTTCTGTATGAACCCACTTACCACCAAACACAGCTGTAAATGTACTTATATCTAACATTCCTTTCCTTTCTAGTTCTGTTTTAAGTGCCTTAACCCTATCAGCTGGTATGTTGCTTGCCACAACTTCTTTTGTAAATGCTTCCTAAATGTAAAAAGCATATGCACAAATCTCTGTATCTGTGCTCTACGTTTGATTAGTACTGCTCTATTCTTTATTTTCCCTCTTTTTCTCAAAACAGCTGCAATACATTTGCTAATCCTTTCTCAGCCACATTCCTGAAATACAATTTTCTTCTATCATGCACATATTCACACAATACAGTTCTCTCTATAACTGCCCTCTCTGGTTGTAAACACAGAATGTTTGTATGTGCACCTGCCCAACATTGTATATCATTTTTTGCAGCAACTATAGATGTGTTCTCAACATTTACATTTAGAAATTTATCTTAAATTCTATCTATGAGGAATACTGTTGTGCTTATTATTCTATCCTAATTTCTTTAAATAATGCCTGTGGCTTATCTTTTTCCATGTGGTTGTAGAATTTGCATGTGCTCCGGTTATCTCAATGTAAGGTTCATAGCGCCTTTCTGTGCTGTCTACCCTTTTATTGGCATGACTGTTAAAATTCAGTAGCTTGTTATCTGTAATCTCTGTAAAAAGAGAATACATACAAATATTAGTAAGTGTATGTACAAAACGTTTAATTGACTAGAAGTAAATCAAGATATTGCTAAATCTTGCAGACCATTTAGTGCTGAACAAAGTATCATACTATAACAGATTATAAATTCACAATGTGTTGCATGCTTGAACAAACATGACTTACACTATAGGACACAGCTCTCTTTAACTAACTGCAGCTGTGTCATATAGTTCAAGTGCCATATGACACAGTTGTATTTAATAAATGACAGGTGTGTCATACAGATACAGTACTTACACTATACAACAAGATGCCAACAGCTGTGTTGTACAGCATAACTGCTATAAGTCACACATGGCTTTAACAAATGGCTGCTGTGTCACATAGTTAAATTAACATACAACACAACTGTCATTCATAAGCAATTGTTGTTTCATATACTTCAAATACTATAAGAAACAGCTGTCAAATAAATTACAATTGTTTCATCTACTTCAAGTCTTTCAATAATAATGTGTCACATATTTGAAAAAAACATGGCTTACACTATATGACACAGCTATCTTTAACTGCAACTGTGTCATATAGTTCAAGTGCCATATGACACAACTGTGTTTAAGAAACAACTGGTGTGTCATACAGTGCAACTACTTCACATCACAGCTGCCGTTAATAATTGACAAATGTGTTGTACAGGACAACTGGCATATGACACAGTTGTGTTGAATAAATGACAGCTACCATTAATAAATGACAGTTGTTTCATGTAGTTCAAGTCCTATATGACACAGCTTTGTTTTGTAAATTACACTGTCTCGTATAGTTGAAAAAACAGTGCTTACACTATATGAAAAGTGGTTGACAGCTGTGTTGTACAGTATAACTGCTGCAAAAGACACATAGCTTTAAAAACAACAGCTGTGCAGCATAGTTCAACTAGAATATGACAAAGCTGTCTTTCATAAATGAGAATTGTGTGGTCAACTTCAAGTCCCATACAAACAGCTCTCATAAATAAATAACTGATGAGTCATCTAGTTCAAGTTCTCTATAATAATAATTTTATAATTATATAATCATGTGTCAAATAGGAAGAAACATGACTTACAATGTATGGTACAGCTGTCTTTAATTTGTGACAATTGTGTCATATTGTGCAAGTGTCATACGACACAGCTGTGTTTAATGAACAACAGGTATGTCGTACAATGCAACTACTATAAGTCACAGATGGTTTTAATAAATGTCAACTGTCTCATTCAGTATAATTGGCATATGACACAGCTGTTTTGAAAGAATGACAGCTGTCATCAATAAATTAGAGTTGGGTTGTCTACTTCAAGTAGTATTCAACACACAGCTCTCTTTCACAAACAGCACTGTCTTATATAGTTGAAGAAACAGGACTTACACTATATGACAAGCTGCCAACAGCTGTGTTGTACAGCACAAGTGCTGTAAGTGACATGTAGCATGGCTTTAACAAGTGACAGTTGTGTCACATAGTTAAATTAGCATATGACACAGCTGTCATTCATAAATGACAGTTGTATGGTATACTTCAAGTACCATATGAAACAGCTGTCATAAATAAATGACAATTGTCATGCATACTTCAAGTCTTTCTATAATAATGTGTCACATAGTTAAAGAAACCTGACTTACCCTACACAACACAGTTCTCTTTAATAACTGCAACTGTGTCATATAGTTCAAGTGCCATATGAAAGAGCTGTGTTTAAGAAATGACGAATGTGTCATACAGTGCAAATACAATACATTACAGCTGCCTTTAGTAAATAACAACTATATCATACAGTACAACTGCCATACAAAACAACTGTCTTGAATAAATGACAGCTATCATTAATAATGACAGTTGTATTGTGTAGTGTAAGTCCTATTAGACAGCCTTGTTTCATAAATGACATTGTGTCACATAATTGAAGAGACAGTACTTACACTATACGACAAGCAGTTGACAGCTGTGTTGTACAGTGTTACTGTAATAAGTAACATATGGCTTTAAGTAGCAACAGCTGGCATAGTTCAATTAGCATACAACAGAGCTGTCTATCATAAATGACAGTTGTATGGTATATGTCAAGTACCATACAAACAGCTGTCATAAATAAATTATATTTTGTCATCTAGTTCAAGTCCTATGTAATAATAATTGGGTAATAACGTATTGAATACTTAAACAAACATGATTTACTATGTATGACACAGAGGTTCTTAATTCATGACAACTGTGTCATATTGTTCAAGTGGCATATGACACAACTGTGCTTAATGAATGACTGGTGTGTTCTATAGTACAACTACTATTTATTACAGATTGTTTTAATAAATGAAAACTGTGTCATACAGCACAACTGGCAAGCGACACAGCTGTCTTTAATGAATGACAGCTCTAATTAATAAATGACAGTTTTGTTGTCTAGTTATAGTCCTATGCGACACACATCTGTCTTTCATAAATTACACTGTCTTGTATAGTATAAAAAAACAGGACTTATACTATACAACAAACTGCTGACAGCTGTGTTGTACAATGTAACTGCTGTAAATGACACCTAGCTGTAACACACAACAATTGTGTGGCATAGTTCAATTAGCATACAACACATCTGTTTTTCATAAATGAGTTGTATGGTCTACTTTAAGTACACTATGAAACATCTGTTCTAAATAAATGACAGTTATGTCTTCTAGTACAATTCCTATACAGTAATAATTATATAATTTTATAATAATGTTTTGAATAATTGAAGAAACATGACATGCTATATGACACAGCTGTCTTTCACTTACAACAACTGTGTCATATAGTTCAAGTGGTAACCAGCACAGATGTGTGTAATAAACTACAGCAGTGTCATACAGTGCAACTACTATATGTCGCAGTAGGCTTCTGTCCATTTGTAGCAATTGTTAACTAACACAGATAATGACTGTACCAATATTCCTCTTAACATAACAACTAACGTTACAATACAATGTAATTACATGTTACACAATATTAAGTATGCGTATTCTCACTATATGTATACTTACTTACAAGTATTAGTCAGCAACGTTTGTAGAATAGCATACTAAACCCCAGATAAAGTCTACAACAAATATGATGTCATTTCATACAACATAATATGTTACTTTACTCTTACATGAGCAACCACTGGCATAAGTAATATAATATCCAAGCACCAAAAAGTGTCATAAAATTTTATACAAAATATTCTGTATCACTGACCTACTGCGGTTCTCTGTTTTTTTTACAAGAGATCTGTAAATAAATGTTCTATTCTTAATGACTTTACACAGCAAAAAAATATGACTCCAAATGTACAAAATATGGCTGAATCATTTAGTACGCTCATCAAATATGACAGGAACAACACACAAGACTCTCTTACCTCATAAGATGCTAGTGACAATTCTAATATCCCCAGAAACACACACCAGTTATACAGGCTGAAACAGCCAATGAATTCATAGTTGTACTACTTAAACAATAATGCATGACAGGGTGTGGGTTGTGCTCGGATAACCTCACACCTGGGTGGTTGGGCATGAGGCAGCAGGCTGAGTGCATCCAATGTCTCAGAAGTGATGTTATCCCAGCAAGACCCAGACCCTGGAGTGCATTATTGCTCTAACACAATGGCTCATTGTTATATAAAATAAAAAAAAATAAAGAAGATTAAAAAAGTATTTTTAGTATGTCAATATATCTTTGTTTCTTAAGAGAAAATGTTAAAAATCAATATGATGCTCAATACAGTGAGACTGTGCTGGGATAACCTCCCTGTGCAAGGGGCACACTGACCAATCAGGGTCCAGGACATTTTCTTGCCATTGTACAGTTCTTGTTAACTATTAACCAGTTACAGGACAGCATTAGACAATTACATCATATAGTTTAAATAATGATGTAATACTAACACCACTACAGATAGTAATAGCCAGTAAACATCCAAGACACAGCAGTCAATGATACAACTGTAACATGACATCTGCCTAGCACCAACTGACAGTTATAAATGATATCACAGGGTGAAATCTGATGTAATAACAATTGCCACCATCTTAGCAACAACGAATCAGAACTGAAACACAATAACCAATCACACAGCAATACCATTACATTAGGATAACAAGCAGCATGCACCACCAATGAAATTCACCTGTATGACAAATTTACATAATGAAAGCTTTCAGCCAATGTATATACATTGTAGAATGCATTCACATAATTTGCCCGATATAGTGCTGCTGACAGTTGACCAGCCACTTCTTATCTGCAAAGATGGCCAGTACTTTGAGGATAGTGTGGATTGTGGGAAGCTCACTGGTGTGAGGAGGTGGTGAATTTGACAGACAAACCCATTTTATAAACAACCTATGTGTACCTAACTGTAGGATGAAATGGTTTGGTAAAGGAGGTATGAGATTGGCTCAACTACTTCCTACCTTACAACACCTATGACCTGTCCATTCACCACCAGATGTTCTAATACTACACGTTGGTGGGAATGATTTAGGTTACAGAAGGGTTCTGTATCTGATCTTACAAGCTAAATCAAACTTATGTCAAATAATGCACATATTTCTCAACTGCATTATACTATACTGTGGCATTGTGGCTTGCAGAATATGGAGAGGACACAGCCATACACCGGGGCTAGAGAAAACTCACAAACAAATAAATGTGCAGATAGGTGGCTTTCCAAATGACCATAGGATGGGTGTAATATGCCATCCTGGAATATGACATACCCATGATTGGATGTTTTTAAAGAAGAAGTTCACTTGTTTGATAGTGGCAATGAAATATTTCTCATAAATTTCCAATGTGTGTTAAACGAACTATAGTTATTTGAAACACCACACATCATACAACACAACATAGAAACAAGCAAAATTGTTCTTTTCAGAACCACCTTTGCTGCTGTCAGTAATACAAAACTTGTACGACCCAACCGTTACATATTCACTCATTCCCATAACTAACACCACACAACAGTAAAAGCGAGTGATGGCAACATGAAATGACAAATCACGACACAGCTTCACCAATCACATATTCCATTTCAATCAATGCAATACAACAAGTAATATTTCATAACCGTTTATAGCATATTTTTTACCATAATAAACAAGGTACATGAAGAACAGCTTGTGTATCTTTATCTCATTGGAGTGGGGGGACTCTGAATCACAGTGTGTGTGACTAGCTGTATGTCTCTTGTAGGGGTATGGTAATCCACTGACAAGCAAGATGAAAAACACCATATGACACTTGTACACTGCAAACATTATCATTGCTGTAATCATATGAAAAAAACGTGAGTGACAAAAATGTCAAATTACTGTTCATGGCACATACCCAGTTCCATGTATTTAATTAATAATATATGCAAATACATATAAAAACACTATTTTGGCAAACTAGGGGTATCCCACAATGCTATGTGTTGGTGTGTGTGGTGGGGGGAGGACAGTAAATGACAACACAATAAATCAAGGGACTCCACAATGCAAAACATCTGACACCAGTGGTGAGCATCCTGGTGTTGGATTATAAGAGTATAAAATAATTAAAAGTAAATACATCACACAAATACACTGCCGTGCTCCCTGGTGTGCAGTTAACAATTTTATTACATTATGGTCAATTTGGCGGGTCTATAATAATGGTAACCCATCCCTAACCTATGAGAAACAACAACAGCAGCATACGGTATATGAAACAGCTCTCTGTAATAAATGACGGGTCTATCTGATAACGGCAAACGCCTAAAGGCAATCACCGTTATTGCACAGTCAGACTGCCAAAAACCTTTTTGGCACTCTGACAACCCTGGTGCACAGGACAATGGTGCCAGGAGATTCTTTTAATGCTTTCTGTGTGGGGCTGCAACACCCACACCCTCCCTCGTGGGGGGCTTTGCCCCCGCACCTCCCTACTTAAGAATTCTCAACTCCATGAGGGTGCATGTTGGGGGGGTGAAAGCATTAAAAAAAATAAAGGTTTGGGCTGGGCGTAATAAAATCACCCCCCCCGCCCTGACCCAAACCCAGTACTCACCCACCCCAACCACTAGCCAACCCCCGATGCCACAATGCAGCTTGGCCATCCACCACAGCGCCACCCCCTACAGCCCCTCCACTCTCTCTGCCCCTCCCAGCCCACGCCACCATGCTCACTCCAGCCTGCATGTGCGTACACATAGCTACATCCTGTCACCCAGTTCACCCACCCCCTCATCTGATTGCCCCCCCATCACCATGAGGGATTGCACTGGGAAGGAGTTGCCATTATGGACGGTGCACTTCCCCATGCGCCCACCTCATGGGTTACCCTAAATGACAGCTGTATCATATACTGCAAGTACTATATGGCACAAATGTTGTTTATTAAACACAACTGTGCCATATAGGACTTTTACTAAAGAACACAGCTGTCATGAGTCACAACAACAGCAGCATGCAATATATAAAACAACTTTCATAATGAGCAACAGCTGTGTCTTATACTCCAAGTACTATATGACACAACTGTTGTTTATTAAACTCAGCTGTGATATATAGGACTTTTACTATACATCACAGCTGTCATTTATTAAAGACAACCATGTTGTATACTGAAGGCATCACGCTTTTACAAAAAATCAGTTAGGGATAGAACATTAATTTTTTAATCTGAGCATGCTCAGAAACTAAACATTTTTATTAAATATTTTAAAAACTACTTAACAGTGGGGCTACAAAACCACAAAAGCATACATTGTAGACCAATCTCTATCAAACCTGCAAGTTGCAAGTTTCAAATCCTCCTGTTTTTTAGTTGTTGGCAGGCAAAAAATGTCTTAAACATTTTTAAAAACTGAGACTTTTGCAGATTTTTTGCACCGTTGTAGCTTTGCCTCCCCTAAACTGATCAACATAAAATTTGCGGATCAAGAGTTCCTGGCACAGAAACTGTGCTTTCCAAATTTCACGTAAATTGGTTAAAGGGGGCAAACTTATTAAGGTGCAACAATTTGAGTTTAACATAGAAGTGCTTACTCAACTCTTAATATACAGGCACTATTGTGCCTGTAATATATATATATATATATATATATATATATATATATATATATATATATATATATATGTATATATTTATACAAGAGAGGTGAATGATAAATGAGTGTGATAAAAACATGTCACTGCAGTGTGTGATATCTCACTGTGGTGACATCACCACAGGAGATGAATCATGTTGTGATATCTCCACAGGAAATAATTCATGTCGTGACATCACCAGAGTGAGATATCTCACTGCTGCCTGCAGCTAACTCAATAACTATTGCAAAACATTTTCAACTGTTTCCCATACTGTTTCTGACTCCCAGCCCATTACTGTGATAATCTCACTGTGACTAAAGCCTGCATTCTAAAGGAAACTGTTTCACAAAACAGTCTGTTTCTCACTGCTACCAAAACCTAACTCAATTACTATTGCAAAACACTCTCAGCTGTTTCCCATACTGTTTCTGACTCCCAGCCCATTACTGTAATAATTTCACTTTGACTGAAGCCTGCATTCTAAAGGACACTGCTTCACAAAACAGTCTGTTTCTTGCTGCTACCAAAAGATAACTTGGTTACCATTGCAAAACACACTCAGCTGTTTTCCACTGTGTTTGTAACACTCCCAACCCATTCAGAAAAACTCACACACAGAAAGACCAAACACAGAAACAGGAAAAGAACACAAGAAAACATAACAATACTTCTGAAACTCCTACCTCTATTTTATAAATAGAACACATGATGTGCAGATCATGTGCTATGGAAAATATTCACACTCCTGCATCCTGAGCTCTGGATACTCTCACTCATGCCTTCAGCACTCATGAGTATCCAGAGCTCACTCTGAAGGAGTGAGAATATTTTCCATATCACACTCCTGTCCATCATGTATTTTATATGTATATATATATATATAGAGGCAAACTTGCTTATCATAGTAGTTAGCCAGTGAGATTGTGTTGTGTTAGTTGAAATCCCTTTGATTTTCAATTGCGTTAGTGCATTGGGATCGTTAGCCCTAACTCTCACCCCATGACATGTGTAAATCAGCAGAAGTATAGGAGAATGGGTGAGAGTTAGGACCCACGATCCCAATGCGCACCCCAATGCCAGTTGGGGTGGGCGGGGGTCCAAGGGGGTTTCAACCCCAACAGCGAATTTCCTCACTTTTGTCGCTGTGGAACAACCCTAACTAATGCATTAAACTGAGTTTTTGCCTCTAATTTCCTTCTTTTGAGAATGATAACGAAATAGTGAATGGGGACAAAGAAGCGGAGCGCTGGCCCTTTTGGCCCCACGCCCCGCCACATGATGTGTTGTGGCATAGTAACAGGGACAGCAACGCAAACAGAAATGCTAACAGTGGAGCACATGGTAACACAAGCACGAATGAGAACAGAAAGGGTAATGCACATGGTGGCGTAGACGGGAATGGTCTGCCACGTGATGTGTTGTCACATAGTAACATGGTGCCTGCAAACAGAAATGTCAATGGGCATGGTGATATAAAGTGAAACAGTAAGATAAACAGTACTGTAGACAGAAATGGCAAAAAATAACAGAAATGAAAGCGCAAATGAAAACGCAAAGGAAAACGCACATGGTGGCGCAGACATCAATGGTAAGTGAAACGGGTATGGATCCGCAAGAGGAAAGGGCAACAGTAACAGTAATGTAAGTGCACATGCTGGTTTTCCCCAAAACCTGCATTGAAAAAGACAGTGAGTACAAATAATGTATGCAAAATAATGAGTATCGGCGCAGAAAATGAGATCTTGGAATACTAAATACATTATATCTCAGGAACCGTATGACGTAGAAAAAAAATTTAAAAGTCATATTATTTACAACTGTCCTGGCTAATTTGAATCTTAGCCCCATTGGGCTAAGAAGTTTTCCGATGAAAAGTCCGTATCTCGCACCGTTTCCGAGATACGGGCCCTGAAAGGCGCGGCGAATGCCGTAATGTTATCCTATGGGAAAAAAAGAAAAGTTCGGAGCGCCATAACTTTGCCTCCCTGTAATGTTTTTTCACCAAACTACTGAAAGGCACATCTGTGGGCTATTGGCTGTCTTCCTCCAAATTTCAGGAAAAAGACCAAACTGCTATTTTGCAGCAGGGCTCCAAATGATTTCTGTTAAGTGTCGGCGTCAGAATGTTATCCTATGGGAAAAACATCAATTTTGGAGGCCGTAACTTTGCCGCCATGTGATATTTTTTCACCAAGCTACTGAAAGGCACATCTGTGTACTGTTGGCTGTCTTTCCTCCAAATTTCAGGAAAAAAGACCAAACCGTTATTTTGCAGCAGGGTGCCAAAGGATTCCTGTAATGCTCCGGCGCCGTAATGTTATCCTATGGGAAAAACTGTCAACTTTGGAGTGCCATAACTTTGCCACCGTGTAATATTTTTTCAATACTACACTGAAAGGCACATCTGTGAGATGTCGGCTGCGTTCCCTCCAAATTTCAGCCCAAAACTCCCAACGGTTATTTTGCAGTGCAGTGCCAAAGAATTGCTGTCATTTTCCCACAGACTAGAAAATTACTGTCGCAATTTGATAAAGCTGCAAATTTATATATACTTTCGCGTGAGCACGAAAAGTAATTTATAGTACTTTTTCCAGAAATTTGAAAAACATATTTCTGGGGTGTTTTACCACAAAATAAAGACATGGCAAGCATCCTCAGGGCCCGACTAGGTGAATACAAAAAAAATTAGGTTGCTAGAGGGTCCCAAATTTAAATGCCAACCATTTTTCTGATCACCAACTGAAAACAAAATGGCCGATTTGCGAAAGTAACAGGCCCATTTGCGAAAGTAAAAATGCATTTGCGAAAGTGTTGAACTTTTTCTTAACTTTTCCCATTGACTTATAATGGGAAACTGTTTTTTGAATAACTTTTGAACCGTTTAATATTTTTTCACAAAATCTTTGAAAGGCACATCGGGGACCCTGGCTGCATGTTCCCTGAAGATTTTGGGCCGGTCACGCAAACTGTACGACCTGTAGGCGCGACCACAGAATTCCAGAAAAGCGTAAACGTGCACACAGATCATGCTTAATAACTCCACAACCATATATTCGATCAGTACGAAACTTGGCAGATCCCAAGGCCTATGGGTTTTGATCATACATTCTAAATTTCAGGCAAATCCATTAAATGGTTGCAAAGTTATTAAGGTGCAAAATTTTGGGTTTAACATGGAAATGGCTCCTCTACCATATATATACAGTATATATATATATATATATATATATATATATACACACACACACACACACACACACACACAATGGGGGTGAAAGCTTTCTCAGTAGAATATCCTGTGTTATTTCCACTGGAGTGAGGATAAATCCTGATGACATCAGCAGAGTGAGGAAATTGACAATTATAACATGGACATCCTGAAACAGCCAATCAGAGTAGCAGACTGGCACCTTACCTGAATTGTAAATCCACTGATAATCACCACAAAAGGTGCCAGCCTTCCACATCTCTAAAAAAATCATCCAACCCGGGAAATTCAAATTCAAACCGGAGATACGCCATATTGAAATACTCACTAACTGGCAGTCTCCGACTCCCATCATGTCCAAGTTACCAAAGCACACAGCATGAGTAGCACAAACCCCCCAAGCAAGTGGATCCACCCTGAAAAAACAAAAAAAACAGACTCAGCATGTATTTCCCCATAACCGTCGAAAGTGCACCCACCACACCTCAGTCTCTGCTCCCATGCTGTCTGCCCTTCATCATGCCATGAGACTCCCACTGTACAGTACCTCTCACTGTCTCCAGTCAACTCAGTCTTTGACCTCAATAATTTATCAGCCTATCTCACTCCTCTGTTTCCCCCAAAAAATATTGAATGAAAACATGCAACCCCTGTCATTTCTTACTGCTTCTTAGAACACGGAAGCAGTTTGTACCACAAACCCAACCTGAGACCACGCTCTGCGCTGTGTGATGGCAGCCCATTAGCACAACACACAGAAACACAAACGTTCCACCTAGCAACAGGGAACTCTTTTTTTCTTGCAGAATAATAAAATTAATAAAAATAATTAAAACTCTTAAAAACTTTAATTAAACTTTATTTTTTTCTAAAAAAAATAAAAACAACAAGGTATACTCACAATAAGCCACTTGGGGGATGTGGGTTATTAGGGGATTTGCCACAGCTGGTGAGGATTTACCCACTCAGCTACACCTTGTGGGCAAACCACGCCAGCCATGGTAAATCCCCAAATAGCTCACACCCCCTTGTGGCTTATTGCTTAAATATTCACAATCTGCTGATGTCACCAGAGTGAGAATATCGTCACTGCAGCTTGCATTCTAAATGAAGCTGCTTCAGAAAACAGTTTCTGTTTCTCACTGAAGTGACAGCTTACTCAATTAGCTTTGCAAAACACTCTCACCTGCTTCCCATTGTATTTCTAATACTCCTAGCCCATTACTGTGCTGATCTCAGCTTCAAAACAATCTGATTTCTAAATGAAACTCCTTCACAAAGCAGTTTCTCTTTCTCAGTGCTAACTGCAACAGTTTCTCTTTCTCACTGAAACCTACAACTTACTCAGTTAGCTTTGCAAAATACACTCACTTGTGTCTCATTGTGTTTCTGACTCCAGTCCATTCAGAACAACACACACACACACACACACACACACACCACACACAGAATGAGCAGAAAACACACAGGAACAGAAACAATTTTCCTAAGGCTCTCACCTC
The DNA here is from genome assembly GCA_016271365.2 of Neoceratodus forsteri. Taxonomy (NCBI): domain Eukaryota; kingdom Metazoa; phylum Chordata; order Ceratodontiformes; family Ceratodontidae; genus Neoceratodus; species Neoceratodus forsteri. The sequence goes on from CM057459.1 coordinate 899,002,996, forward strand.
CACAGTATAAATTGCACACATGATGTGCAGATCATGGGATATGGAAAATATTCTCAATCCTGCAGAGTGAGCTGTGTATTTTCATTTGTGCCTTTGGCACTCATGAGAATACAGAGCTCACTCTGCAGGAGTGAGAATATTTTCCATATCCCACTCATGCCTATCATATATCCTATATTATATATATATATATATATATATATATATACAGTATATATATATATATATATATATATATATATATATATATATATATATTGTAGTGGCACGGTCGATTCACTATATTTAGAGTTATGAAGGCACTTCTATGTTAAAGTCAAAACTTTATGCTTGTCAATAACTTTGGACCCATTCAATGGATTTGCTTAAACTTTGGTATGCGTGGTGAAGCATGGCAGGTCTCTTGATTTGCCAAATTTTGTTTTGGTCGGACTTACGGTCTTTGCACACGAAAACACTGAAAAATGCAAAATTACCCAGTTTTGGAGGCAGTTTTTGGGATATTGTCTGTGGCCCTGTGTAGCTGTTGTGTGGTGTGCCACTCTGAAAGATGGCTCATTTGAAAGAGCTTGGCAGGCTGAACATGCCACTTTTCATTTGGTGAAAAAATATTAAGGCATTCAAACATTATGCCACTTTTAAGCTCCCATTATAAGTCAATAGGAAGATTTATAAGTTTGTTTTGTGAACAAAGAATGGGGTTTGAGCCATCTCATCCCACCTGGCGATCAAAGAATTTGCATCCTCATGGTTCAAGAATCTTTGTCCCCAAGAATTCTTTGATCGCGACTGCCACTGCCTAGTTTTTTAATTCCGATCATAAAAATTTAAATATCTTGGCTCATGGGTCACTCCTGAAGTAAAACTTGGATGGGTTTTACTCAGGGAGCTTTTTTCTATTGACCCATGGCCGTGGTTTGTTACACAGTGGTCAAAAAACAGAGTTTCAACATTTTAAATTCTTTGATCTCAGCTCGCTAATGATCTTTGATCATGAGCCTGCAAATTCCTTGACCACGAGATTCTTTGACTGCGATCTTGCATCGTGAAGGGACAACCAGATGGCCATTTGAAAAATTCAGATTAATTATCCCAGAGGTGGCCTAGAGACACAAATGAGGGTGGGTTTTACTCAGGGGGCATCGTTCTATTGAGGCATGGTGGTGGTTTCATGGTGTCCTGTCAAAAAATCAAGTTTCATCATTTTTTATTCTTTGACCATAAGCATGCAATTTCTTTAATCACAAGCCTGCAAATTCTTTGACTGTGAGATTGTTTGACCACAATCTTGCATCGCAAAGGCATGACTAGATGGCTCTTTTAAAAATTCAAATTTCTCAGCCCAGGGGTGGCCTAGAAACACAAATGAGTGTGGGTTTTGCTCAGGGGGCTTCATTCTACCGAGGCATGGCAGTGTTGTCAGCATTTTGACAGCCTTATGTTAAAAGAGACAGGACATTTTATATATGTTTTAAACTGTTAAATGAATAATAAGTACTAGACTGTGGCCTCTGTATGTGTGTTTTGTTGTATTTTTTTGTTTATAATGCACATATCATGTCATGGTCTTTATGTTGAGAGATCAGACACTGACAGTCTTTTTTTATGTATCAGGAGTCAGTGCGTGTCAAGCTTGGCAAAGTACACTTCACAGACTCCCGATACATACTACCATTATCTGCAGTGCTTCAATAGTAAACAGTTCATGTATGCCATGGTCTCATACTGCTAGGTTTAAAATTGAAGCCCCCACCCCAGAGACACACACACACACACACCCCTCCACATGTTTGGATTTTTTTTTTATTATTCTAATTTTCTATTTACAATGCAGCATGGTGCAATTGCTGAGTGGCTCCCATTACTGAGCCTGGAGATAGAGAGAGAGAGAGAGAGAGAGAGCATGGTGCAAGCTATGTGCAGCTTGCATAGGCAAGAGAGAGAGAGAGAGAGAGAGAGAGTAAGACGGGCAAGCAGTGAGTGTGGGAAGAGTTCTTGGAGTTGGAGAGATGGAGTAGAGAGGAATCAGGATTCAGGATTGAGAAGAGGTGTGCTGCATGTCGAGACAAGAGTCGAGCCTGCCTGCCTTCAGGAGATAGCCGAGAGTGAGCTGCCCCAGTCATGTTCACATCGGTTGGTGTGGAACCTATCCACCCAGCCAGGAATCAATAGCCGGGTAGCCACCAGCAGATGAATACAGTGAGGAGCCACTGGAGGCCTCAGGGAACTTTGCTGCCAGCACAGATGCTGCAGGATCAGGAGGAGGAGGAGGAGCATATGCCAGTCAGAGTGAGAAGGGGTCAGGAAGTAGAGGAAACTGACTGCTTTCATTGCTGAATGCCAGTTGCCAGCCTGGGAGGGATAGCTGCTGAGAGTAAGACTAGAGCTAGCCAGGCTAGAGCCCTTGAGCAGTGTCTGACAGTCTTGAGTAGAGCGCCAGTCATCTGTCCTGTGAGAACGCACCTGAACCCAGCACTTTGCTACCAGTACCTGCTGCTGTGCTCTTTCTGGGCTTCTAGTTCTGGCTGACTGAGTGCTGAGCTGAGCATTCTTTTCCCCCAATCCCTGGCATCAGATTCCCTGCTGACTTGCGGTGGCTTTTGGTGTGACCTTCCCTCAGTTTCTCACCACCTGGTTCTGTTTTTTTGCTGCCGCTTTTTATCCAGACTGTCTCACACGGTGGTGTAGCAGCCAGCCCATGAGGAATTATTTCCTTTCCACCAGTTTCAGAAAGAAGAGGCCAGCATTCAGGTACTTTTTAAGATGTGTATGTGTGTGTGTTAATGTAGGGGGTGGGGTAGGCTTGCCAATGACTGTATGGGCCCCCTGCCAACCCTAAATGCTCAAACAAAAATTTATCTGTTGCTATTATGATGAGTTAATGAAGAGAAATTTAGACAGCTGAACATGCAGAGGAGTAGGACTTCAGGGAAATTGAAGTAGTTTGGGATAATCCATTTGTCTCTGAACACATATAACACATTGTCATCTTGAGGATATATTTGGTGGTAACATATGCCTGCTTCTATTGTATCTCTAAACATAGATCATAGAGGTAGTTTGGTTAAAACAAAATGGGGCCCATCAAACCCAATATGTGTGGATTGCAGTGTTGCTGCTAATACACCATTGGGGTGGATGCTGTAGTGCTGCTGCCATTACACCCAAGGGGGGGTGAATGTGATACTGCTACATTTACCCATGATAGGTGCTAGGAGTGGTGCTGCTACCATCAAACCGAAACACATGGGCCCATCAAGAAAGCTGACACAGGGGCTTACCAAGGCAATGATCCAAGGAAATGAGATTTCACTTGGGGGGGGGGGTCTTGCCAGACAAACATGACCCAAATTCTTTGATTAAGTAACCAAGTAAGTGGATAAGGGGGGAGCACTCGACATGGCCCATCTGGATTTCAGAAAGACCTTTGATGCCATTCCACACTGAAGGCTGGTGAGCAAGCTAAGAATCCTAGCAGTAGGCCTTAAAATAGTAAGATTGGTGGGGATCTTGTTAGGCAATATGAATCAGAGGATGATGGTAAATGGCGTCCACTCTGGAGAAAGTAAAGTGACCAGTGGGGTGCCAAAAGGGTCAGTACTAGGCTCAGTTCTCTTCAATGTCCTAATTACCTGTGTTGCAGAAGACTGGAAGGGAAGGAATGCCTGTCCACAGATAACAAAAATCTACAACAGGGTTAACACATGGCTGTGTGTGTAAAGAATGATGGATCATGTAAAAAAGCTGAAAGAATGGTCAAGAGCTTGGCAGCTGGGTTTCAAAGCAATAAAGTGCAAAATGATGCGCTTGGGGCTCAGAAACCTGATGCAACGTTCCAAATGGGGAGGCAAAGTAGTAGCAGTCACAAAATAAGAAAATGACCTGGTGATAATCATTACTGATCACCCAAAGACAGTTAAACAGTGTGACAAGGCAGTGGGAAAGTCTAGCGGGATGTTTGGATTCATAGGTATGGGAAATACCAGTGGAAAGAGGGAGGTGACAATACCCATATTTAGATCATTGGCGGTGAGACCCCACCTCGAGTTCTGTGTACAGTTCTGGAGATCCCATCTCTGAAAGGACATCGACAGGGTGGAAATGGTACAGAGGAAGGCAACCAAATGGTGAAGGGCCTGCACTAGAAGCCCTATGAAGAAAGCCTTAGGTAGTCAAATATGTACTTCCTAGAAGTAAGGAGTTAAAAAGGGGGATATGATTGAAAGATAATACCATACAGGTATAAACAAGGTACAGGGAGAGAGTATCTTCAGTGTGGAAAAGCTGTCAGTTTGCTTCCAGGGCCACAATTTTAAAGAATTGTGTGCACATACTCCCTGGAAGAGAGGAGGGAGGGGTGTTATTATGGAGAACTTTAAATACCTCATGGGGGTGTATAAGGTACATTAAGGGAGCATTTTTATGAAAAGAAGGAGTACAGGTACTTCATGGCATGTAACGACACTGAAGGGGAATGTTTCGGAGGGATATGGATGTAACCCCCCCTACAAATGGGGGTTCCAAAAAGTCTTCCTTGGGCTTGCCTAAATGCCCACTTCCAGGTTGGTGTTCTGTTTCCTAGCGATTTAAAAATGTTTGCATGTGAGTGTCCTGTTAACCTCCATGCCTGTCTCTTTAAGAGTTGCCTATTTTGTGGTATAAAATTAATTTGGGTAGGGGCCGAGTAGTGTCAGGCTCGAGTCCTGTGTGGGCTGCAGTGTTGTCGCTCCATTCTGCCATCGCTATTCGTGCAGAATGAGCCCTGGTAGGAACTGTGACTGTTTACGGTTTATCTGTTTTGATAACAATAATATTGTAGTTTGTCTAACCTGCCTTCCTTTGCAGCCTGGACATTTCAGTATTGCACCACCATCTTGGTTCTGGACTGCCTTTTGGAACCAATCAGTACCTTTGGGGACCAAAAATGGTGTCTGTCACCAGGGGTCTTGTGGGAGTGAATTTCTGTAGGAATTGTAGTTTTTGCACTTTGTCACCTAAATGTATCTGGAGGAGCTCTAACTGTGACAGATAGACGGATCAGCCAACTGAACCTTTTGGATTTCTAAGGATGTCCTGGTGCTGCCTGCAGCAGAAGTCAGTCTGGAGAGTGAACAGCTTGAGTGATTCGAGCAGGGCTCCTGTGTAGTTCGAGTGGGAGATTGGTGAAAAGGCTGAGTTTGGCCTGTTTGCCTGCTGTCCCACAAGAGGGAGCATTTGAAGAAACTGAATTATATCCGAAACTGAGTGTGACAAAGCCACTGAATTCGTGACCAGAGCTGAACCTGAAGAAGACCAAAGATATACTGTATGCGATCGGACTGTCAGGACATTCATTCACCACAGAACTCCCAGTTTTGCTCAGAGACACTGTTATTGCTGCTGGACTGCTATCCGCTTTGTGATATGGCGATTGCTTTACTATAAATGTGCTGTATGCTGTTAGTGGGTCGCAATTTGGTTCCCCTCTATTTAATTGTGCCACGCTTGCTGGAAGCTGCATCCAGCCTTCCCAGACTGACATCCGAACTGTTCTACCTGGCCTGGAACTCACCACACTGGCTCAGCCAGCTACTTCGGGGCCAGAGAATACCATCTATGAGAGACTCGCCCGGGGATCTGAACCCTGCTCAACATCTCGAACAGGAATGACACCTTGTTGAATCATGTGGGTCCTGCTTCTTCTGGCATACCAGTTATCAATTTGCAGTCTCCATTTATTCCCTACTGGGTCTCATGTGGGTAGTATGAGTAACAATCAGGGTAGCTATCTGCAACATCAACTAAATCACAAGTGTTGTCATCTGATTGTATTGCTGTTTTAATTTTTTCCCTTTCATGAACTGAGCCTCCTGGCTCCGGATTGCAAATCGTGTGTGGTTGTGCAAGCCTTTTCTTTTCATCACAGGTCCCCGACCAGCTGCAACCCTGGCCTACCCCGGGCAACGTTCCAGGCTAGCCCACCTTACTTCTAACTGGGTACCCAGAGTGTGTGACTGTGCAGGGACTAAAAGTGCATGCATAATTGCCTGACAAAATCAGTTTCAGAATCAATCAACCTGATTACACCCTTGTTCAATTCCCTTGAATAAATTAGATCTCATTTTTTTGCATTTACTCTGACTGTGGTTCTAGTTTGTACCAACAGCACTGTACTATTCTTTTTTGCTGTGCCTAACCTTGTTTTAGAGGGGGCCTTCAGGGTCGAACTGGTGGAACCAGCCCTGGTGGTAAGTGCAAACAATGTGGGAATTTGTATGCTGAATAGAGACTACTGTGAAAGTGTTTGTTGCATGTGTCATAATCATAAGTTTCTGTAAGTTGTTATTATTTGTAAGTTGTGTTTCTTAAATACAGAAGAGCCACTGGGGGTTAAGCTTAAAGACTGGGAGGGAGGAGTTTATGGAGTTGCAAACTACCCCTGTGAGCAAACTCTTAAGGCTAATAGTCAGGTGGAGAAAAGTTCAGCCTCTCAAGTGTTGCAAGTTTAAAAGTCTTGGACTAGTGGGGAACCTGGTGGCTCACCCAAGGAAACCTACTTGGAGGGGAATGGGACCACACATCATTAGGGCTGGCATCTTTGGGAGGGTGGTGGGGTGCACAGGGTGTGGGGTAGCCATGATACTGGATTGGGCTTGGAAGTTTGGTGGTTGCCCAGTGTGCTACCAGCTGGCACAGCTTAGGGAGGAGGTTGAGGGAATTAGGAGATAGCTGGGGGAAGTGGGGAGGTATGGTTGGGGAATAGGGCAGGGGCTCTCCCATGGGGTTTCACCAAGCACTAGGGTCGAGGGCATAGGGAAAGGAGTGTAGGAGAGTACTCTGGGGTTGCATAGGGACCCTGGCAGATGGGGCCCAAAAGAAGGATATTACAAAGGAAGCAGGCAGGTAACTGGGAATCCTCACAGATGGGGGCCAAAGGGAGGACATTCTCAGGGAATAGGCAGATGGCTGGGCCTGGACAGAAGGAAGCAATGGGGGTAGGTGGATCGGTCCTTAAGCTCAGAAACCGCTTCAATTCTCTTCTTCTTCTTGAGGATGAGGGGGGTGATGTAGCCATGACAGGGGCGGTTAGAGATGGAAAGGGAGTAGGGGACAGGAGGAGGGGGCTGGATAGCAGGAGGAACAGGGGGGAACTTGGAATGTGTGAAAATTGGGGGAGCAGGGGATCAGAGCAGGAGGATGAGGGGGTTGAGGGAGGAAAGTGCAAGGAAAAGGACCAGTTGGGAGGAAAGGGCAAGGAGAAGGACCAGAAGTACAAGAAGGATACAGTAAAGGGAGCTGAGGGTTTAGGCCAGGGGAGCATGACAATCAAGGAGGGGCTGAACAGAGATGGGAAGGAAGGGAGAACGAGCCAGGCTACTTTAACAGATGGGGGGAAGGACCAGTCGTGAGTAGTAATGGTGGGGGTAGCGAGGCACAGAAGGATACTCAGGAGGACGAGAGGTATAGAATCGGAGGGGAAGGGGTGGCCAGGGTAAATAAGGAGGGGATGGCAAGTTGCACCCAGATAGGGGAGGAACAGCGAGCTGACTGGGGGGTGGGTCCGGTAGAAAGGATGAGGGACATGGAAGGGGAGAAATTTATTTATTTATTTATTAAATTTTGGTGACCGGGTAGGCCCACTGAGCCCTGAAGATCCCTTTTTCAGGTGCGACCCGGGATAACAATGCAAGTTATAAGAATGAACAAGGACATAAGGAACATTTGAGGCATTGTGAGTTATATCATGAGGTGGTTACAGTAAAGAAAAATAGTGGATACAGGCATGGTTACAGGCATGGTAAAAGAAAAGCAGTGGATGCAGGCATGGGTACAGGCATGGTTATCATCATGACATGTAAGCAATTGGTAGCACTTTGCATATAATTTATTCAGGGGTTAAATGTGGCCTCTGGCAAGCAGTCTGTATAAGGCAGGTAGTAGGAAGGTTAAGCTAGGAGACTGGAGTTGGAGAGGAGGGGAGTACCTTAGGAGCTTTAAGTGTCATGACAGTGGCATGCGCTTGAGGTCAGCAGATGGGACTTCAGTCTGGTGTGGAAGTTCATGATTGAGTAGGAGTCCTGGACCTGGGGAGGGATCTTGTTCCATTGGCAGGCTGCTTGGGAGGAAAAGGATCTTCTGCCAGCAATTTTCCTTACCCTAGGGACTTCTAATAGCATTCTATCTGAGGTCCTTAGGTTCCTTGGGTTGTGTTTGAGGGTTATGGTCCTGGCAATGCTTGGTGGAGCATGGGGTTTGAGAAGCTTGTAGGCCTGGACAAGCATGGGGTGTTGGAGGCGAGAGACCAATGTGGGCCAACAAAGATTGGCCAAAGTGTCACAGTGGTGATGTCTCGAGTGGTCTAAGGTTGCAAAATGAGCTATTTTATTATATAGGGTTTTCATCCTGATAATCTCCTGTTTAACCATGCCCTGTATAATAGGGTCCACAAAGGTCAGATTGGGTAGAAGGACGCTGGTAGCTATGGAGAGCCTGGCTTCAGGGATGAGTTGGTCCCTGAGTCCTGAGAAATGGAGGAAACGGGGTGGCCAGAGTTCTCCTGTTGGGTGATTTCATGATCAGGGGGATCAAATGGGATAGGGAAGGAGAAGCCTGCCCAGTTAGAACAAAATGCTTCCCTGGACTAACGGTGCACAGGGCCAAGCATGAGATATATCAGCTGGCAAAGGATTGCAGAGGTTCCCTGGACATACTGGTCCACCTGGGTACCAACGACATTGAGGGGAAATAGTGAGCTAGAGATACAGGCAAGGCTCAGGGAGCTTGTCGGGGTCTGTCATGATATACGATGAGCAATTTCCTTCTCGGAAATCCTGCTAGTGCCAAGGGCTAGTGGGGAACACAAGAGGAAGATTAGGGTGATAAACCAGTGGCTCAGGGAGTGGTGTGGGGCCAGAGGGTATGGGTTGATTGGGGGAGACCTGGGAGGATAAGGGACTGTATGCTAGAGATAGGCTCCATCTTAATTTGGAGGGGAAGGAAATCCTTAAGTTGAAAATAGAGGGGTTCATTGATGAAAGGTGGGGTTTAAACTTGTGACGGGGGGAGGAATGGGAGAAAAGGCTTTCAAAGGGTGTCCGATAAAGAAGGGACTCTGTCTCCACCCCCCTGGGGAGCTGGAGGAATGCAGGAAAAGGATGACTGGTAAGGTGTGGACCAGGGGGAAGACAGAAACCCCATGGGAACACAAGCAGGGGAAATGGAAATATAGGGAAAGAGTGGTAGCTAGTCCTGCTAAATGCCAGGAGCTTGTACAATAAAATGCCTGAGCTCCAGGTGATGCTAACTGAAGGAGAAGTGGGTGTGGCAGCAGTAACTGAGACCTGGGCCACCACAGGGCACGACTGGGATCTGAACCTGGAGGGTTACACCATTTTCAGGAAGGACAGGGGAGAGAAGGGGAGGAGGGGTAGCAATAATAGTCAAAAACTGCATTGCCATAGGAGGAGTGGAGGAGGCAGAGGGAACTGTGGAGGCGATTTGGGTCACCTTGATAACAAGGGGGGGGCAAGAGAGTAAAAATAGGAGTGGTGTATAGACCCCACCTGAGCTGGTGGAGGAGCTGGAGGAGAGTCTGGTGGCAGATGTTGGGAGACACTGCAGATTAGGAAGGGGAAGGGTGGTGTGTTGGGGGACTTAAACATGCCAGGAACAGACTGGGAGACTATGACATCCTCGGTGGCCAGGGAACAGAGGTTGTTGGATGTCTTTCAGGAAGCATTCCTAATTCAGCAGGTGGGGAAACCGACCAGGGAGGAGTGGATACTGGATGTGGTTCTTGCTGACAATGACCAGATTGGGGGCCTGGAGGTAAGGGACCCATTGGCAGGGAGTGACCATGCCACGGTCTGGTTCAGCCTGAACCTAGGAGTGGCAGAAGGCTGCACAAAGATGGCGGTAACTGACTTCAGGGCAGTGGATTTCAAGGAAATAGGAAGGATCCTTAAAGAGCACTTGGATGGTATTGAGCCAGACATTGATGCTGACAGTAGGTGGGAAATCATCAGGATGGGGGTGCAGGATGCTACCAGCACCTGCGCAAGAGTAAGATGAAAATGTAGTAGGGCCCGGAAACCCTGCTGGTGGACCAGGGAGGTTCAGGAGGTGGTGAGGGTAAAGAAGCAGCCTATAGACAATTCAAGTGCTCAAGGAGTGAAAGGGACTGAGGAGAGTATGAGCTGATGGCGAGAAGGGCCACTAGGGTGGTGAGGGCGGCTAAGGCAAGGAAGAAGCAGAACCTGGCCAGGGAAATTAGGAGAGAGAACAAGGGGTTCTTTAGACACACTGGGGAAAAATGAAGGGTGAAGGGGCAGATTAGCAGAATTAAAACAGGGGAGGAATGGGCGCAAGACATGGGGGAGCAGGCTGAGGTACTAAATGAGTGCTTTGCCTCAGTTTTCACCAAGGAAAATGGCGGGCTTCACTCACATGGGAGGAGGCGGTGAAACTGAGGAGGGGGGACTTCACCGATCAGCGGGTCTGGGAGGGGGGCATCACTGGCTGGTGGGGGAAGGCAAAGAAGGGGACGAGGTAGCAGAGGTGGAAATCATGGCAGAGAGAGTAAGGCCAGCGGCAAAGGCCAACAGGATGCTTGGATGCATCGCTGGAGGCTCACCTCCAGAAGGAGGTAAGTGATACTCCCACTGTATAACTGCTTGGTGAGGTCGCACCTTGAGTACTGTGTGCAGTTTTGGAGGCCACATTTCTAGAGGGACATTGAACTCCTGGAGAGAGTACAGAGGAGGGCAACCAAAATGATTTGGATCTTGGGGGATAGGACCTATGGGGAGAGGCTCGAAGAGCTAAATATTTACACATTGGAAGAGAGAAGGGGCTGGGGGGACTTGATAGAGGTCTTCAGGAACATGAAGGGGATAAATAGGGGAGGAGCAGCCAAGGTTCTCCGAGGGTAGGGGGAGGCATCTAGAGGGCATGGGTGGAAGCTGGAGGGGGGAGATTCAGGGGAGAAAGGAGGAGGTGCTACTTCACTGAAAGGGTGGTGGAGCCATGGAATGCACTGCCCAGTGGGCTGGTGGAGGCAGAAACAGTGGAGGGGTTCAAGATGGGGTTGGACAGTTACAGGGGAAAGGTTCTGGAAGCAAAAACCAGTGCAGCGAGAATATCCAGGACTGGGAAGGGAGAAGCCAGTGAAGGAGGGGGGGGGCAGCAAGGTCAGCTCCCAGGGTGGGGGCTGACCAAATAAGCAGACACAAAAGACTGTTAGGCCTATTCTGCTGGCATTTTAGTATATTAACAGGGTTTTATTTAACTCTAAAAATTGATTAGCGTTTTGCTCATAAAAGTTCTAAAACATTGTGAAAATGCATAGCACTTGCCTCATGTGTTTAACAAACATAACACTTCTAGAAACCTTATATAAATGCTTTCAGTACAGTTAATATTGTCCCAAGAAAAAAACTGCTAATCAATTATTTAAAACCCTGATTAATATATTGTCTTGGCCACTAGAGGGGAAAGAGGGGGAGTTACAGTGTCCCAGAGGGCTGTACCCAGGTTAGCCTTGCTACTAACACCCTGTCCTCCAGGTGGAGGCACCTGTTTCAGTACCCAGGCCCCTTAACCTGCAAATAGCCAAGCAGGCAGGGGTAGTAGCCCTTGGGATAGCGCACCCTAGGGAATACATGAGGAAGCATTTTCATCACTGAGAGGGTGGTGGATGTATGGAACAATCTTCCAGCAGGTGTGATTGGAATAAAAATAGTGGTTGGCTAAAAGCCTGCATGAGATATATATATATAAAGGAGAACTGGTATCAAAGCGTGTGTGTGTGTGGGGGGGGGGGGGCTGAGACCAAGTAGGTAATAAGGAGACCAAATAAGCATAGAAAATAAGGGCATATTCAGCATTCTTTTTCTGCCAACAAATTATATGTTTCTTTGTGGATCATTTGCAGTTTCCAGCTGAGAACCGACACAATAATGTGACACCAGCAAATGCACCATTTTACTCAAATGCCCCAGGAGAGAAAATTGTAAGGAAAACAACTTGCTAGGCAGGATGATGCATGGCCCTCAACAGGCTTGGCACCACTGTCTGAGAAGGCCAGGCTTGATCCTGCTTTGGGAAACTTTCTAGTCCCGCCAACCCTGGTGGTATCTAGAGGTTAATTCCAGAGATGATAGCTGACTATGCTGGGGAGGGCCCATCCAGAAGAGGGCCATCAAGAGAACAGGAGCAGCAACACAATAAAAAATTATTGGTATAGAAGTGCAATAGCATTTATGGCATGAGTAGCATTTCAACACATGTGAGCTTTTGGCCACTCACATTTAGTTACTAACCAAATATTGTAAACCAAGCCTCAGCCTAGTGTGTCTTTTCAGGCCAGAAAAATACTTGTGTTTTACAAAGAAGCTTGAACTTGGAAATGCTGTTTGTATGGGCTTAGTATTCCTTTTTTGCATATGTTTTGTAACCTTTTCTTTAATTGCTATGGTAACCCTGCTGTCCAAAATTCCAGGCTAAGAATGTTATGCTAAACATTGTATCCAATATGAGGCTAGCTGGCATATGCTTCTAACTGCCATTGTGAACTTTTTTTAACCTCTTTCTCATCATCTGATCTGAGATGTTACTCTTCATGTGTACTGTTGAGCTGAACAGATTTCTGCTAGGAACTTGTTAAATCAGTGTTATACTTTTGTGTTCTCAGATAAAGCTAACAGACTTACTGATTTCAATTTATCAAAAGATGCATATACAACTAACAGTTAATTATGTGATCCAAGTTTGATTATGCATACAAATGAAACATGAAAGAAAACACTGACATAATCAAATCTTTCTGTACGATTCCAACTGTCTGCCAAACAGCATAACTTAACATTTCCAATAAATTTGTGTGACCCCCATGTCACCATGTCTGGGTTAATATCACTACCTTGTGACTGTACAGGGACCACCTGGATGAGGGTGTAGGTTTCATTCTTTCTCTGTGGTAGGGGGTTAGCCAAGATCAGATAAGAAATGGTGAAGTGGCTCCTGCCAGAGGAAATAAGTGGGCCAGATATTGTGAGCGGCAACACCTCCTTGGATGCAATATCTACCCACCTTCCTTCACTGGACTGGACCACCTCCTAAGGACCATTAAAACAGTTGTTAACTTCACTGATAAACATTCCAATCAGCTTATGCAAATGTGGCACCCACACAAAAGTAAAAATTCAACAAATTAACAGGAAGGGAGTACTGTTAACTGTTGTACTGGAGCAATGAAGGGGAGGCTGATGATGATTGTACTCTGGCTGGAGGGAGTGGCTGGTAACTGTTGAACCTGGTTTGGGGAGGAGGACAGATGACTGCTGTAGCTGGGGAGGGAAGTCAGGTGAGTGCTGTACCCAGTCCAGGGAGGGAGAGCTGGTGACTGTGTAATGCCCCTGCATCCTGGTGCCCTCCAGACAGGGGCAGCCAGATGCTTTCAGGCTGGGGTGACAGGAAGGTGCCCCAGGGTGAAGGGAGGGCCCCTAGCCAGGTATTCCCACCCCCCAAAGGTGAAGCCCCAACAGGGCTCCATTTTAAAAATAAATAATTTTTTCTGCTGCTCATTTTCCCTGCCTGCAGCCCCCCCCCAGTTACCTTGTGGCAGGCACCTGCTCTCGTGGGCTCAGTCCTGAGGGAGTGCAGGCAGGGACGGGCTCATGAGGATTCTGAGATGGAATAATCAGCCCTTTTTGAACGGCAAGAGCTGTTCAGTGTTTGGCCAGCAAAGCAGGAGCAGAAGAGGCAGCAGGAAGTGTGAGAGGGAGTGCTAGGCCATCCGAAGCCAGCTAAAATGGAAGGGGACTTACCTGACAGTTGTACCTGGTCTGAGGATGGAGACAGGTGATTTCTGTACTCAGGCCAGATGGGAAGGGCTGGTGACTGTTGTATCAGGGATGTGGGTGAGTTCCTGGTGACAGTTGTACTCAGGCCAAGGAGGGAAGGGGGGTAATAAACAGCTGTACTTGGGCCTAGAATGGAAGGGCTGGTGATGTTTGTAACAGAGCCGGAGGGGGGGGCTGGTGACTGCTGTATTCGGCCTAGGAAGAGAGGACTGGTGATGGTTGTACCTGGGTCGGGGGGGCTACTGAATGTTTTACCAGATCGGGGGAGGGCAGACAGGTGACTACTACTCAAGCCTGGGAGTGGGGTGACAGACATCTTTGGCACCGGGGTCAAGAGTGGACCATCTAGGGTGGTCAGAAGAGGGCCTTCGTCATAGCAGTTTGTCCCAACTCCGACATCCTTGGTGCTGGGGTAAAAAGTGGACCATCTAGTGTGGTCAGAAGAGGGCTTTCCACCATAGTAGCTTGCCCCGTCACAGACATCATTGTTGCCAGAGTCAATAGACTGGACTCCCACAGTGATCGTGGTAAGCTAGCTTGTTTAGCTGACACTTCTGTGACTTTACAGATCTTACTTCAAGGGGGAGCTCTTGCAGCAGGCTATAACCATTAGGACTAATGCCGCAGGCCTTAGGACCCACTGGAAAAAACTTAGCTAGCAGTACCCAGCGGGGACCGCCCCCCCGATGTCGGCTCCACCCTGACATTGGTCATGCTATAAAAGGGGCGGACCCCGACTCTACCTCAGTTCTTTTCCTGCCACAGACCTGCTTTCGTTGGGAAAGCCTTAGTGTGTGCTACTGCAGTTCCAGTAAATTTTGTCAGAGTTCTTCCGTTTTTTTCTTCTCTTTTGAACTGTTTTACGCCTTTTCTCCTTTCTTTTAGTCTTCTTTCCTATGTATGTCTTCACCGTCATCGGTCTCCTCCTCCAGTCCCAAGAAGACTAAGTGTGCCTGTGGCTGCCAAATTCCATTTAAGGACGGCCACCAGAAGTGCATCTTCTGTCTAGGACCTGATCACGACAGTGCTGCCTGCAAGATCTTCAGAGGCTTCACCAGCAGGACTCACATCAGATGCCTAAAGGCCCTGAAGGCCCACCTATTGGAACAGATGATGGATGTCCTGTGAACCTCCTGGTTGGGGGCCTATAAACAACCCCCAATTGGACCATAGCCCACTTTTTGCCATGCAGTTGTATCCAAATGACTTTTGACCTACCTTCTTCCTCCTCATCCCTGATGCATCCAATCCATTGCCTTATGTAAAAGGCTACTCCCCCCCTACCTTTTTCTCTGTACCTCCTGAATAATTTAAATCCTGGGATGGCCAAGTCCCAGTCATGGTTTTGGGTTGCCCACCTCTCAGTGATGGCTCCTTCTGCCAGCAGTGCCTGCAGCTCTGCCATCTTATTCCCCAGGCTCCTAGCATTTAGTGATACCACCCTCCACCCTGACTCTCTCCCAGCTGCTCCTTACTCTCCCCTCTCCCCATCCTAGACAATATAGGCCCTATCATTGCTATTGGGGGAGGGCCTCTGGACCTCCCTCCTGATTCACTCCACCTCCCCAGCCTCCCCATCACAGCAAGTTTAAATTATACTTTTGGAGATAAATTCCCTCAGTCTGTGCTTTAACACCCCTAAAGCATCCTTACTTAGCTGGAGCCTGTCCCCTGCATGTAGATCTGGGTTCTCCCATGTGTTGCTTCACTCTCCCACCCAGGCATACCCCATGGACTCACACCATTCTCTCATCCACTTGTTGAAGTCCATGAGTTTTCTTTTTATGCCCATACTTGCTCTTGGCACTGGCAGAACTTCTGAGAATGCCACTGTCCTTCCCTCCTCTCTGTATAGCTTCCACACTTTTCTGAAGCTGTCCTGAACCTCATCTATCAGCTTTTCTTCCAGATTATTTGCTCCCAGGAGAACAATGATGTGTGGTTCCCCCCACCTTCTATCCACACCTACCGATGTGGTGCTGCTCCCTACCTGCTGTCATGCCAGGCATGCACTCTACCCAAATGCTGCTCTTCCTGGCATCTGTATCTATAACAAATAGCTAAACATCACACCTATTCAACATTTCACATGTACTTATCCATGTAAAAAAGCAAAAGGTGTGTTTTGTTAATGTCTGTAAGTGACTAAAAAGTGGTCGCCATCTTGTTTTGTGTTACGTGACCCAAGGCATCAAGTCATTTGCCCATTCTATCGCTATTTTTCTACTTGACAACCCTGACAAGTATTTATACGTATTGACTGCTATGACTTCATTGATTTAGTGAAATATATCACAGAGCGCCATAGGTGGTACATCCCAGGCCTGAGCTGGTCACAGCCCTGGTAGTGAGGTACGGTACCCGATTTGAGATAAACTGAGGGTGCAGTATAACTTTCTGGATAAGAAATTATATCCAGGCACCTGTATCTATACAAAACAGCTAAACATCACACCTATTCAGCATTTCACATGTGTTTATCCATGTAAATAAGCAAAAGGTGTGTTTTGTTACTGTCAATGACTTCAAAGTGGCTGCCATCTTGTTGTGGGTTATGTGACCCGAGGCATCAAGTCATTTTCCCATTCTATGGCTTATTTTACTCCTCAACTACCCTGACAAGTATTTCTGCCTATTTTTTGACATTACTTCATTGATTTAGTGACATATAGCACATAGTGCCATAGGTGGTACACCCCAGGCCTGAATTGGCCACAGCCCTGGTAGTGAGGTACGCTACACTAGTTGAGATAAAATGGGGGTGCAGTGTAATATTCCAAGTCAGTAATTATATCCAGACACCTGTATCTATAACAAATAGCTGAACATCACACCTATTCAATATTAGACATGTATTTATCCATGTAAATAAGCAAACAGTGTGCTTTCTTTCAGTAAATGACAAGAATATAGCCGCCATCTTGTTTGGGTTATGTGACCCTAGACATCAAGTCATTGGCCGATTCTATGTCTTGTTCTACTCCTCAACTACCCTGACAAGAATTTCTGCCTAATTCCTGCCATTACTTTATTGATTTAGTGACATATAGCACATAGTGCCATAGGGGGTATACCCCAGGCCTGAACTGGTCACAGCCCTGGTAGTGAGGTATAGTACCGCAGTTGAGACAAAGTGGGGGCGAAGTGTAATATTCCAGATCAGAAATTATATGCAGACACCTGTATCTATAACAAACAGCTAAGCATCATGCCTATTCAACATTTCACTTGTATTAATCCAAGTAAATAAGCAAAAGGTGTATTTTGTCACTGTAAATGACTATTAAGTGGCCGCCATCTTGTTTTGGGTCATGTGAGCCAAGACATCAAGTCATTTGCACATTCTATGGCATATTTTACTCCTCAACAACCCTGACAAGCATTTCTACCTATTTCCTGCCACTACTTCATTGATTTAGTGACATATAGCACATTGTTCCATAGGTGGTACACCCCAGGGCTGAATTAGTCATTGCCCTGGTAGTGAGGTATGGTATGCTATTTGAGATAAACTGGGGGTGCAGTGTAACATTCCAGATCAGTAATTATATCCAGGCACCTGTATCTATAACAAATAGCTGAACATCACACCTATTTAATATTACACATGTATGTATCCATATACAGTAAATAAGCAAACGGTGTGCTTTCTTTCTGTAAATGACAAGAATATAGCCGCCATCTTGTTTTAGGTCATGTGACCCTAGACATCAAGTCATTGGCCCATTCTATGTCTTGTTCTACTCCTCAACTACCCTGACAAGTATTTCTGCCTATTTCCTGCCATTACTTCATTGATTTAGTGACATATAGCACATTGTTCCATAGGTGGTACACCCCAGGGCTGAATTAGTCATTGCCCTGGTAGTGAGGTATGGTATGCTATTTGAGATAAACTGGGGGTGCAGTGTAACATTCCAGATCAGTAATTATATCCAGGAACCTGTATCTATAACAAATAGCATAAATCACACCTATTCAGCATTTCACTTGTATTTATCCATGTAAATAAGCAAAAGGTGTATTTTGTCACTGTAAATCACTATAAAGTGGCTGCTATCTACTTTTGGGTCATGTGACCCAAGGCATCAAGTCATTTGCACATTCTATGGCTTATTGTATTCCTTAACAACCTTGATAAGTATTTCTACCTATTTACTGCCATTACTTCATTGATTTATTGACATATAGCACATAGTGCCATAGGTGGTACACCCCAGGCCTGAACTGGTCACAGCTCTGGTAGTAAGGTATGGTACCCTAGTTGAGACAAAGTGGGGGTGCAGTGTAATATTCCAGATCGGAAATTATATCCAGGCACCTGTATCTATAACAAATTGCTGAACATCACACCTATTCAATATTTCACATATATATATCCATGTAAATAAACAAAAGGTATGTTTTGTTACTGTAAGTGACTAAAAAGGGGCCACCATCTTGTTTTGGGTCATGTGACCCAAGGCATCAAGTCATTTGACCATTCTATGGCTTATTTTACTCCTTGACTAACCTGACAAGTATTTCAGCCTATTTCCTGCCATTACTTCATTGATTTAGTGGCATACAGCACATAGTGCCATAGGTACCACACCCCAGGCCTGAACTGGTCACAGCCCTGGTAGTGAGGTATGGTACCCCATTTGTGATAAACTGGGGTGCAGTGTAGTATTCCAGATCAAACATTATATCCAGGCACCTGTATCTATAACAAACAGCTAAAGACCACACCTAGTCAACATTTTACATGTATTTATTCATGTAAATATGGAAAGGGTGTGTTTTGTTACTGTAAATGACTAAAAAGTGGCCAGCATCTTATTTTGGGTCATGTGACCCAAGACATCACGTCATTTGTCCATTCTATGACTTGTTTTACTCCTTAAGCACCCTGAAAATTATTTCTGTCTATTTCTTACCATTACTTCATGGATTTAGTGACATACAGAGCACAGTGATATAGGTGGTTTTCTACATGCCTGAATTGGGCCCAACACAGACATTTGAATAAAAAGCAACAATCCATGAAAAGGCATAATTTATTGTCATACTTGCATTTTTTTTTATAAAACACATCATTTGCCTCTAAACCTGTATTTTGAAATTTAGATGTTACATCTGAGTATTTGCTGGGGGGGGGTCATGGTCAGTGAGCTAGTAGTATTAGAGGGTATCATGGTGGCCATCTTGGATTTGATCATGTGACAATTACATTGCATCCATACTATTGACGTATGGCTAAATTAAAAGAATAATAATTTAGGAATTCAAAAATATATAGTTTGTTGAGGTTTTGACTCAAAAAAATACATGGAATACTTGCTCAAATATTAATAGACCCAATTACAGGAAAATGCCTGACATTCATCATTATTGCATTGCCATTAATAGGATTAAACACCCAGAAATATGTTTTTGAAATTTTTTGAAACAGTAGTGTTGCAAAGTAGTGCCGTACATTCAACACGTTCATGATTTTTTTTTTTGAGAAAGTGTTGTGATTTGCGACACTACTTTGCAACACTATGTCCAAAATAACCAGAATGCTTTGCCACCCTGCTGCAAAAGAACAGTTTGGTCTTTTGAGCTGAAATTTGGAGGGAAGAAAGCCAACATCCCACAAATGTGCCTTGCGGTGACAAAATATTTATTTATTTATTGAATTTTGATGACCGGGTAGGCCCACTGGGCCCTGGAGGTCCCTTTTTCAGGGGCGACCCGGGGGTAAAAATTACATACAGGTAAGCAGATCAGTACACATGGGTAAATGCCATATTGTTTGACAATAAAGACTTCATAGGGTTACAAGCAGATAGGTGGTGGAGGAACATACAGGCAGTAGGACATTAGGAGTTAGACATATAGGCCCAGATATTCAAACTGCGCCATTCTGAGGCGCAAGCCCCTGCGCTGCTAAAAATAGTTGTGCAGGGGTGTGGCCGGGGTGATATTCAAAGGGTTGTGCTATTGAGCGCTCCTTTGAATATCACCCAACTCAACACTTGCAGTGGCGCAGTGGAACTTGTGCCACCGCAAGTTGCCAGAGTTGAGCATTAAACTTGCGGTGGCACAAGTACCATTGCGCCATGCTCAAATTTCCGATATTCAAAAGGTGACATGCAAATGGGGCCATAATTTATGCAAGGCACAGGGGGGGCCATTTGCATCTATTTATGGCCCCATTTGCATGACATTAGCATGTAGGTGCGCCGATCCCCAAGGACTTGCGCCTGGCCACCCTGCCAGGCAGCAGCCGTCGGGGACCGACGCACCCTGCAGCATCGCGGAGCAGTATCTCTGTAAGTCTACATTCCCCCCACACACATCTCCCACAGCCCGATTGCGGGCATTACGTTACATAGACCCCCTGCCCACACTCCTACGCCCGGATCGCGGGCATTACGATTACGCGAGACCCCGCACATCTCCCACAGCCCGATCGCGGGCAGAGCGATGTCTGTCCCCCGTGCCCGATCGCGGGCA
This sequence comes from Neoceratodus forsteri, assembly GCA_016271365.2. Classification (NCBI taxonomy): domain Eukaryota; kingdom Metazoa; phylum Chordata; order Ceratodontiformes; family Ceratodontidae; genus Neoceratodus; species Neoceratodus forsteri. Next base: position 899,023,320 of record CM057459.1, read on the forward strand.
TAATCAGGCCCCAACCGAATATCTCTCAGGTGGTCCAGTGGACCGTAAAGCCCGATCGGGCAGAATGTCACTTACAACCCCTCCCAAACATCTCCCTGGTGTCTAGTGTCCCCCTTTGTGAATGAACATCATTCACAAATCTGAACTGTCATGTACGGTATGGGCTGCATGCCCATTGGCTGTAGCTCTGCACCAATGGTCGTGCAGCCCTACTGGACAGTCAGTCGGCGGCGGGTGGCAGGCGGGTGGATGCTGCCACCCGCTGGCTGCGGGGAGCGGGGTGGAGGGCTTCGTGGTGGGTGAGGGGACACTAAGACACCAGGGAGATGTTTGGGGGTTGTAATACGACATTCTAGCTGATCGGGCTTTACGGTCCACTGGACCACCAGGGAGATATTCAGGTTGGGGTTACATTCTGCCTCGCGATCGGGCACTGGGGGTCTATACATGTTCTGCCCATGATCGGGCTTCAGGAGATGTGTGGGCGGGGTTCATGTAACTGTAATGCCTGTGATCGGGCTTCAGGAGATGTGTGGGGGTTCATGTAACTGTAATGCCCGTAATCGGGCTTGGAGATGTGGGGAGGGTTCACGTAACTGTAATGCCCTTGATCGGGCTTCGGAGATGTGTGGGGGTTCATGTTACGTTATGACCCCATGATCGGGCTGGTGGGGGCACAGGGACCAAGTTGGGGGCCAGCCAGGGTGGCAGCTGCTGTGTTGCGCCCTGCAATACAGCAGCTCACCTGTGGGTGGCCCTCAGCAATCCTTTAAGCTCAGGTTGTGCAGGCGCGGGTTGGGGGTTGCGCATGCACAACTCTGCACAACCCGACTGAATATCGGGTTGCACAGGTTATGCATGGTTCCTCCCCCTCCTGTTGAGCATGCATTCATTTGCATTGCTCTTTTGCACAGCCAGTTGTCAGTGGAGCAACTGCCTCCTGCTGAATATCGTAGAATGGCGCAATGTAGGACTTGCGCATGCACAACCCTGTTGCTCATGGAGCAACCCTTTTGAATATCTGGGCCATAGAAAACATTTTTCATACAAATATCATGTGGAAATAGGGAGTACTCAAGATACAGGCAATAAGTTGCTAAAGAAACAAGGAACCTTCCTAAGGGCTTAGTGGAAGGGGGATATGTTGTTACATTAATGCTCACCTTCCTTTGAGGGATGTGCTGTGACATATGGTCAGGTCCTGTGGCATAGGCATATGCTCCTGTCGAGCAGGTGTGCTTTGAGCTTAGTCCGGAAGCAGGGGCCAGACCCTGCCTCCCTTACCTCCAGGGGCAGGTTGTTCCAGTTAGAAGGGTCTGTGAATGCAAAGGACCTGGACCCTGCTTTAGTCCTCATTTTGGGGACCATGAGGAGAGTTTGGCCTGAGGTACATAGACTCCGTGGATTGGTTTTAACCCTGACTAGCCCTTTGAGACTAGGGGGAGGTGTGGGACCCAGTAACTTAAATGTAAGGCAGAGAGTCAGGTAGATGAGGTGAACTTCCAATGACGACCACCTGAGCCTTGACTGGGCCTCACAGTGGTGGATCCTAGGGTGTGATAGAGTGGCAAAGTGGACAATCTTGTTATATACGGTCTGCAGCCTGCCTAGTTCCATAGAGGCCATGCCTTGGAGAACATGGGCCGCGAGGTGAGCTTAGGGAGAAGTATGCTGGTTGCAATGGCTACCCTAGCTTCAGGGATAATCTGGTCCTTTATTCTGTATAGGATACTGAGTTTCCCATGGATGGCTTTGGTGATTTGGTCTACATGATTTTTTAGAGTGAAGCCTTGGTCCAGGGTTAGTCCAAGGTATTTAGTGGAGGTAACCACCTCAAGTTTTTCTCCCCCCCGGACTGCAGATGTAGGAGCAATGACCACTCAGTTCCCAGGGATCTGGTCCCAAACAGCATCACCTTAGTTTTGCAGGTGTTTAATACCATTTTGTTCAGAGTGAGCCAGTCCTCCATCTGAAGGATATCCTCTTGGAGGGCTTTCTCCAGTTCTTTTAAGTTGGGGGAGGTTCGGTAAATGACAGCATTGTCTGCATATTGGATGATGCTGCTGCTCCCACAGTGTGAGTGCAGATCATTTATGAACAGTGTGAAGAGAAGGGGGCCAAGTATAGACCCTTGTGGTACCCCTTCTTTCAGTGGCACAATCTTAGAGACATTATCATTCCACTTGACCCTCTGGGTACGTCCAGTGAGGTAACTCTCAATCCATCCCAGTGCATGGGTATCCAGGCCAAGAGAGCACATTTTTTGTAAAAGGAGGTTGTGGTTTACCAAGTCGAATGCTTTTGAGAGGTCAATGAAGACCGTGCCTGTACTGAACCCTGAGTCATTATTGCTCAGGATTTCTGCCGAGAATTTGGTTAGTGCAGTATCTGTCCCATGCTTGGCTCTGAAGCCGTGCTGAAACGGAGAGATTACCTGGTGGATTTCCAGGTATTCTTGGAGTTGGGAGTAGACTAGCTTCTCTTGTATTTTTGCAAAAGCACACAGCAAGGAGATAGGCCTGTAGTTCCCTATAGGCTCGGTAGACCCTCCCTTGTGAATGGGAATCACTAGGGCCTGCTTCCAAGGCTCAGGGACCAACCCCTCCATAAAGGACCAGTTTATCAGCCAAGTTAGTGGCTTCACTAGTGCTGGGGCACCCTCCTTGAGGATTCTTGTCTGGATCCTGTCAGGGCCCCCAGATCCTCTCGAATGCAGGGATTTAAGGATGAGCAAAACCTCCTTTACCCTAACCAGTCTCAAATGAAACAATGGGCGGTCTAGTTCCTGGGGCTGGTGTGCATTAGGCTCATTCCTGTTATCAGTGGGTCCCACCTTGTATGCATCCAGGTTCGTGAAGTACCCGTTTAGGGCCTCTGCAATGAGTGACCCCTCATCAAGTGTTTGCCCATTAGCCATGATAGGGCCAGTTGTAGTTTTATTGTTCCCTTTGAGGAGTTCGTTAATGTGTGACCAGAAGAACCTGGGGTTTCCTTGGTTAGTTTTTTGAAGGTTGGTGATATATTCTTTTTTAGCTTTCTTTATGGCCTGTTTGCATTGGCTTCTGAGGGCCCTGTAGCTTGCTAAGTCCACAGGAAGCATTGTTTTCCTGAACTTTTTCCAGGCTTTGTCACGGGTGGACATCAGGGTTTTTAGGAGGGGGCAAGATCCATTTATAGCAGCTTCCCTTTACCCTGTGGGTTTTCATTGGGGCTACGAGGTCAGTGATTCTAGTGAGGGTTGTTTGGAAAAATTTTACTGCCTCCTCCAGGTTAGGGCTTCAAACTTACAGCACTCCAAAATTGACTATTCTTCCCTTAGACTAACATTACGGCATCCGCCGTGCCTTTCGGGCCAATATCACAAAAACGCTTCGAGAAAATTTTCGTTGGAAAAAGGCTTAGCCCCCTGCTAGGGGGCTTAGTGCAAAACAAGCCAGGAAAGTCATAAATCATGTGAATTTTTTTTTTCCTACGTCGTACAGTTCCTGAGATATAAGCAATTTAGTATTCCAAGTGTTCATTTTCTGCTCCAAGGGCCATTATTATGCATACATTCTTTGTATTCACTGTGTTTCTCTATGCAGCTTTGGAGGAAAAAAGGTTGTGCATTTTTGGTACTATTAGAGTAAGCGTTTCTGCTTGCGTTTCCATTACCATTTGCATTAGTGTTCCCGTCTACGCCACCGTGTGCATTACCCTTTGCATTTTCATTTGCACTTGCATTTGCATTACTGTTACCATTTGCGTTTCCATTACTGTCTTTGTTTGCGTTTCCTTTTGCATCACCGTGTGCATTTCCGTTTGCATACCCACTGCCGTTAGTATTTCCATTTCTGTTTGTGCTTCCTTTGGCATCATCATTGCTGTTACCGTAACTGTCTGCATTTCTAGTTATGTTACTGTGACCATATGTGTTACGGTTTGCTTTTGCATTTCTGTTTTCATTAACATTTACACTTGCGTTTCTATTACCGTTTGCATTTTCGTTTCCGTTTGCATCACTATGTGTGTTAGCGTTTGTGCTTGCATTTGCGTTGCCGTTACTTCATTATTTATAGTGCACATTTTCAAAAAGAAGGGAAATTCATGGCAAAAAAAATCTTTTAATGCATCAGTTAGGGTTGTTCCACAGAGGCAAAGCTAGGAAATTCGATGTTAGGGTTACCATACCCCTTGCACCCCATCCCCAACCCACCTCCACCAACAGGCATTGGGGTGTGTGTTGGGGTCGTCAGTCCTATCTCTCACCATATTCTCCTATACTGCACCACCTCAGATTGTTTGCACATGGGATGGGGTGAGAGTTAGGACAGAGGACCCCATCGCACACCCTGATGCCAAAGACACAAGTGAGAATGCACTGCTCACTCTGCAGGACTGAGAATATTTTCCATATCCCACAATCTGCCCTTCATGTGTGTGATTTATACCACAGGGGTTTACTTGGTTTACTTGGTTCGCAGGGACAAAAGAAGGCTACTGCCCATCGAGATTGTCCCCCACTAACATGGTGGGGAAATTAAACCTTGAAGTAGTTAGACTCTAACCAAGGATCCAATCCCCTTTTAAAGGATGAAATTGAATCACATTCTACCAGGTCTTGTGGTAGTAAATTCCATACCCTAGGCGCTCTAACTGTAAAATAATTTAACCTTTTATTAGTTTTAGAACTTGCAACATTAATTTGTTTGTTATGAAACTGAGGGCTAGTTCTTCTACTTGACAAACATAAACCACATAAGTTCGTTAATTCCTGAGAATCAAGAATTTTATATAAAAGTAACAAATCACCTCTTATGCATCTTAGTTGAAGTGAATGTAACCCAGTTTTCAGAAGTCTATCTTGATAGGCCAATTTAGCCAAATGAGGAACCATTCTGGTTGCTCTCCTCTGAATTTTTTCAATTCTATCTCCATCTTGTCTTAAATAAGGACTCCAGAAAGGAGACCCACAATCAGAATAAGGCCTGACATAAGCTCTAAACAAGGGGATTAAACATTCCTGAGTCCTTGACACAAACGATCATTGAATACGCGTAAGTATGGCATTGACATATTCGCTATCCTAATACAATGATCCATTGAGGATAAAAGAGCTTTAGGAAAATGTTTTCTGTTTCTGTGTGTTTCCTGCTCATTCTGTGTGTGCTGTCAGTGTGTGTGTGAGTGTGTGTGTGTGTGTGTGTGTGTGTGTGTGTGTGTGTGTGTGTGTGTGTGTCCTGAATGGACTGGGAGTCAGAACCACAGGTGAGTGTGTTTTGCAAAGCTAATTGAGTAAGTCAGAGGCTTGGTGAGAAAGACAAACTGCTGCAGGCAGCACTGAGAAAGAGAAATTGCGTTGTAAAACAGTTTCATTTAGAATTCAGGTTGTTTTGAAGCTGAGATCAGCATGGTAATGGCCTAGGAGTGTTAAAACATAATGGGACACAGGTGAGAGTGTTTTGCAAAGCTAATTTAGTAAGTTGCAGCTTCAGTGAGAAAGAAAAACTGTTATCTGAAGCATTTTCCTTCAGAATTCAAGCTGAAGTGCAGATATTCTCACTCTGGTGACATCAGCAGAGTGTGGATAAATGTCGATATCCTCACTCTGTTGCTGTCATCAGGATTTATCCTCACTCTAGTGGAAATAACACAGTGTATATACTGTATATATATATATATTAGAGGCAAAAAGCTCCATTTAATGCATTAGTTAGGGTTGTTCTACACCGACAAAAGCGAGGAAATTCGGTGTTAGGGTTGAATGCCCTCCTTGGCCCCCCCTTCCCACACCCCCAACCGGCATCAGGGTGCGCATTACGGTTGTTGGCTATAACTCTCAGCCCATCACATGTGTAAAGAAGCAGAGGTGTAGGAGAATGGGGTGAGGGTTAGGACCGACAACCCTAATGCACATCGTGATGCCGGTTGGGGGTGTGGGCAGGGGGGACCAAGGGGGGCTTTCAACCCTTAACACTGAATTTCCTTCCTTTTGTCAGTGTGGAACAACCATAACTAATGCATTAAATGGATTTTTTTGCTTCTAATTTCCCTTCTCTTTGAGAACGATAATGAGAAATAGTGAATGTAATGCGGTAGTATATACTGTATATACATATACCCAGAGATGTTTACCCCCTGTAATGCTTCTCTTGATCCCATCCCCTCCAGGTCTTCCACTCCAGTTCTCTGAGATGTAGCCCAACACTGGGATGGCCAATCTCCAGTGCCAGAATGTGACCTGAAATAAAGAAAGCCATCCTGCGATGGTTTTCTTTTAAACCTGTAAAACAGAAAATGGTCTGTCACTGATCTAAACCTACACACACACACGCGCACACACACACCTAGGATACCCACTAAGCACTCATCACCCCCACACTGCTTACACCTGCTCACTCACCTGAAAATGTCCCATGGTATAGAACCACTCTCTGATCAAATGCACATCTTGCTCCTGAACTAGCTAATGCAATATGAGAAAATCAGGCACGTTCATATCAATGGGTGCTTTAACTTTGATTCATAACTTTGTTATTATTGAATATTTTGCCCCAAATACTCAACATGGCCTTTTTGGGACACCACCTCATAACCAGTGGCAGTGGAATTATGCAAATCTGTCCCAAAAGGTGATTTTGCGGTCACATTGAAAACTCACCTTTTGGGTGGTATTTGAACATGTTCACCACACTTGTTCATGAAGTGGTGTCATAAGACATCTATGTTGAAAATATGGGGACAAAATATTCAAGACTGACAATGTTATGAGAGTACACCAAAATTTTTCTATGCTTACACATAACTTTGGTAATTTTTAATATTTTGACCCAACATTTTCAACAAAGACATTTTTTACACCACCTCATAGAAACATAGACTTTGATGGCAGATAAGGATCGCTTGGCCCATCTAGTCTGCCCATTTCCCTACCTACAGGATAGGCCGTAGATCCTCGTTAACCAACAGACTATTTCTTCCTACCCCCCACAAGAATTGCCTTATGTCTGTCCCATGCATTCTTGAATTCTCCCACAGTTTTAGACCCCACAACCTCCTCAGGAAGGCTGTTCCGTGCATCCACTACCCTCTCTGTGAAATAATACTTCCTCACATTGCCCCTGAACTGTCCTCCCTCTATCTTTAAATTGTGTCCACTTATTCTTGCGTGTCTCTTTTTCTGAAAGATGCTACCCTCTTGGACTTTGTTGATTCCACTGAGGTACTTAAAAGTTTCTATCATGTCCCCCCTCTCCCTTCTTTCCTCAAGGGTATACATATTAAGCTCCCTTAGTCTCTCCTCATACGGCTTCTCCTGCAGACCCTGCACCATTTTAGTTGCCCTCCTCTGGACTACCTCTATCCTGTCTATGTCCTTGCGGAGATGAGGTCTCCAGAACTGGGCACAGTACTCCAGATGGGGTCTCACCAACTGTCTGTACAGAGGGATAATAACTTCCTGTTTTCTGCTGATGATGCCTCTCCCTATACATCCCAGTGTACCCCAGCCCTCCCTACTGCCTTCTCACATTGCTTGCTAACCTTAAGGTCATCTGATATGATTATCCCAGGTCCCTTTCCTTTTTGTTGTTGTTACTACCTCCCCACCACTGTGTATTCTTCCCTGGGTTCTTGTTTCCCAGGTGCATTATTTGCACTTCTTTGCATTGAATCTAGCTGCCATACTTCTGACCATTCCTCCAACCTTGCCAAGTCCCTTTTCATCCTTTCCACGCCTCCTTGTGTATCAACCCTGTTGCAGATCTTTGTGTCATCTGCAAAGGCATACTTTCCTTCAAGTCCCTCTGCAATGTCACTGATGAAGACATTAAAAGGACTGGACCCAATACTGAACCCTGCGGTACCCCACTAGTAACCTCTCTTTCTTCAGAGTGGACTCCATTTACAATTACCTTCTGTGTCCTGTTGTGCAGCCAATGTTTTACCCAGGCTACCACCCTGGGACCCACTCCCAGGCTGGTTAATTTGACTATTAATCTTTTGTGTGGGACTGTGTCAAATGCCTTGCTAAAGTCTAGGTAGGCCATGTCCACAGCCCCTCCCTGGTCTACTACTTTGGTCACCCAGTCAAAGAAATCTATTAGATTCGTCTGACATGACCTTCCCACTGTGAATCCATGCTGCCTTGGGTCCTGTGCTCCACTGGCCTCTAGGTACTCAACTATTCTTTCCTTCAGAAGTGACTCCATCACTTTCCCTACCAAAGAGGTCAGACTGACAGGACTGTAGTTTCCTGCCTCTGTCTTGGTCCCACTTTTGTGAAGGGGAATCACATCCGCCTTCCTCCAGTCCTCGGGTACCACACCATCCTCCCATGATTTATTAAAAAGAGTAGCCAGTGGTTTCACTAGTTCCTCCCTTAATTCTTTTAGAATTCTGGGGTGAATTCCATCAGGACCCATTGTTTTGTCCACCTTCAGTTTTAGGAGTTCTTGCAGAACCCTTTCTTCTGTGAAAGGACTGGGATCGACCCCCTATCAAGAGTGCTTCTGTTAATTGGATTAGGCACTTCCCCCTCCTCTTTTGTGAATACTGAGCAGAAATATTCATTCAGTATCCCTGCTTTTTCACTGTCCCCTCTGCCCACCCACCGTTCATTCTATTCAGCCTCACTATCCCTCCTCTTGTCTTTCTACGCTCGCTGATGTACCTATAAAAGGTTTTATCCCCCTTCTTAACTGAGTTGGCTATCTTTTCCTCAGTTTTGGCCTTTGCTATTCTGACTTCCCTCCCTGCTTCCTTCTGCCTTAACTGGTACAGCTCTCTGTCCTGCTCCTTCTGTGTTTCCTTATACTTCCAGAATGCTATCTTTTTCTTTCTGACTTTCACAGCCACCTCTTTTGAGAACCATAGTGGCTTTTTATTTTGTTTTGATTTGTTTATTTGCTTCACACAAAGGCTTGTTGCCTCTGTGATGGCAGTTTGGATGATTCCCTATTGTTGCTCCACACCTCCTTCTAGCCTGTTTGCTAGTGCTTTTCTGAGGCACTCTCCCATCTTGCCAAAGTCAGCTTTCCTAAAGTCCAGTACCCTCACTTTTGTATGGCTTGACTCTGTAGCTGAGTTTAACATGAACCACACTGTTTGATGGTAACTTGTCCCCAGATGGCAACACACTTCTAGATCAGAGATCCTCTCACTGTCCCTGTTTGAGAGTACGAGGTCTAATATTGCTCCCTCATGAGTGGGTTCTGAAACTAGCTGTCTAATGCCTCCCACCTGTAGGGCATCAAGAATGGCCCTGCTCTTGGATGTGGCTGCAGCAAATGTGCTCCAGTTAACATCTGGCATATTCAGGTCTCCATCAATAGTATCTCCCTTTCTCTGCCATTCTAAGAATGCCTTCTATCATATCCTTGTCCATTCCCTCCCCTGACATGGGGTCTGTACACAACCCTGTGCGGATTGTGGTGCCTTTCCAGTCTCCAAGGTGACCCACAGTGCCTCCTCTCCTCCTGTTTATTCTTTTGTTCAGTTGCTTTTATCCCTTCCTTTACATAGAGAGCTACTCCTCCCCCTCTTCTCCCCTGCCTGTCTCTCCTGTAGGTTATGTACCCTGGTATGCTAACATCCCAGTCATGGTTCTCTGTGTACCATGTTTCTGTGACTGCTACGATATCCAGGCATCCCTATTCCATCAAGGCCACTAGGTCAGGGAGCACGTTGCCCAGACTATGGGCATTGGTACTCAGTACCCTCCATTTCCTGATGGCCTCACTCCCTTTTGCCCCATCCCTGTCCTTCTTTACTTTGTCACTTTCTCCATTTACCCCTGCCCTTCTCCCTGTCGACACCTCTATGTTGGTGTTTGCCGCACTTACTACCATGATTATTTGGGGGGGCTAGGATTTCCCTGCTCCTTTGCAGTGCCTCCCCCCTTGGCTAGTTTAAATGCTTGACAATGAAGCATTTAAACCTATCACCTAGGATCCTGGTTCCCCTCCCGGACAGATGCAGCCCATCATGCCAGAATAGGCTTGCATCACTCCAGGTGGACCCCCAGTCCCCAATGAAGCCAAATCCCTGAGCTCCACACCAGTTTTTCAACCACTGATTGAATCCCATGGTGCAGAACACCCTAGTCTCTCCTATGCCATAGATGGGCAGCACCTCCGAGAAGGTTACCGTGCGTGCTACTTGACTAAGGCCCCTTCCCAATTCCACAAACTCTTCCTGCACTTCTCTAATCCCTTTCTTAGCCAGGTCATTTGTCCCTAGGTGGACAATGACATCCAGCTCCCTCCCCTGTGCAGCTGCTCTGGCAATCCTGAGGATTCACTCCCTGTCCCTCAAGCCATGGTGCCAGGCAGGCACCCACCTCCTCTCCCTTCCTCCCTCAGTTCTACCTTCCTAACAAGGAGTCCCCCACCAGGAGTTGTTTCCTTCCCCTGCAGGGTCCCCTGCCACCCTCCTGTGGGTCTCCTTTGTGGAGGTTCAACATCCTCCGTGGTCTCCCTGCAGGTGCCTCCATAGAGAAACCACACACTTTGCCAGAATGGCATAGGAATTGTGGAGAGGTACAACTGAGGGGATGCCCTTTGTTCCACCACCCTCACCCTCCCTGAGCCCATTGTGGTCCAACCGCTCCCTTTTCTTGGCAACCTCTGAGGCAATGGCAGTGGCACTGGTGGTCCCTGGATGGAAGAGGAGGTCCCACAAATCCTGGTCAACTCAGCCTGGAGATGAGCAACCTCCTCCCTCAGCCCAGAGAGGTGCCTGCAGATGGGACAACACCGCATCCTCCAGAATGTCTCCCGGAAGACTGCTGCTCCACAGCCACTGCACTGCACCACTCCAATCATGTCTTATTTCTGGCCCCTTAACTGTTTTCAATCCTTACTCTTTCCTCTGTTTTTTTCTTTTCTCTCCTTACTTTCTGCCTGTGTACCCTTTAAGCTCCTGTTTGTCCTCTTCTGAGACAAGAATATCCTATATTTCTCAGTGGACCACTTACTTGCTGAGAGGCAGACCTCCAGCAGCTAGAGGGGGCCGGAGAGCTACTCCTGCCCTTCTAGGATGGTGGGTCTTTGGTGGTTCTGTGATCACTCACTTCCTGCTCCCAAACAGGAAGTTCCTGTTGTCAGTCAAATCCTGTGCCTATAAAAATAGAACTAGCTTTGCGTGGGGGGGTTGGGGGAGGGAAGGAGGGCAATATAGTCCCAGCAGAGAAGTCCAGTCACACAGCAGTCCTTTCTCCTGGTGTCTTCTGCCAAGATATTAGCAGAATCTTTCTAAGGCAGTCTTTAAATGTAGCTTCCTTCTAGCTAAGCCACTCCCCCACTTACTAGATCTTTCTACAAGTAATTTAAACCTCACAGCAAAGTCCTTTCAATCACCTGATATTTACACCTAAAACTGTTCAGATACCCATTCAGTTCAGTTAACCAAGACAGACACACACTCACACACTTTTTTTGTTTTGTTTTGTATGTTAGTTTTTTTTACCCTAAATTAAAGGTCCAAGTACAAAAGTTCTTCTACTTTAGTCCCAGCAGACTAGTCCAGTCACACTGCAGTCCTTTCTCCTGGTGTCTTCTGCCAAGAAGTTATGTTAATGTGACACCTGACATTTTTCCAGTCATAGCCAAAATGTGTTTTAATACCTATGAGGCAGAATGATCTTTTGGTGGTGCAGAATTACATTTTAGTAGGGATAGGAACATTTTCCCTTACCTGGTCATGAGCTGGAGTAATAAAAAGGCTATGCTTAGAAACCCATGTTTTTCTTAAATAAGAAATAACTAGAAATTCAAGGTATAAAAATAAACAAAACAAAAACAAACACATGAAAAAGGTTAAAAACTTTATTTTTTTTGGCAAAAACTAAATAAATACTTGCAGCAGTTGTTTAGTCTTCGTTGTTACCACAGAGATGGTCCTCAAGGAAGTGGCAGTGGAATTGTCTGATTCACAAAACCTTTCATGACCATAGTATAATGCTGCTTAATACAATGTAGCACACTAGGAAGATCTGGAAAAACTATGGAGGTGGTCCAGGATCTGGCAGCTTGGCTTTGATGCCAAGAAATGCAAAGTTATGCATATTGGAGCCAAGAATCCCAGGACAGAGTACTACCTGGGTGGAGTCCGAGTGTCTTCATCAGAGAAGAAGGACCTGGGCGTGATGATCACTAGTGACCTGAAGCATTACACACAGTGCAATAAAGCAGCAGCAAAGGCAAACAAGATGCTGAGATGTATATCTAGGGGGGGATCAGTAGTAGGAGAGAAGAGGTTATACTGCCCTATTACAGGTTACTGGTAAGGTTGTATCTAGAATATGGAGTTCAGTACTGGTGCCAACACCTCAAAAAGGACATTAACCTTTCTGGAGAAGGTCCAGAGGAGGGCTACAAAGATGATAGCTGGTCAGCAGGATAAGGCATATTAGGAGAGGTTGGGAGTACTGAACATGTACTCCCTGGAAGAGAGAGAGAGAGAGAGAGAGAGAGAGAGAGAGAGGAACATGATTGGGACCTTAAAGTGCTTGAAAGTGATAAATAAGGTTGATAATGACAGTTTCTTTAAGCTGAGTGGCAACCATAACATGAGGAGGCATAGTCTTAAGCTGGAGGGTGGAAGGTTTAGGAGGGAGGTCAGGAAGCACTTCTTCACAGAGATGGTAGTGGACATTTGAAATGTGCTGCCAGAAGTGGTGAAATATTTGAAGACAGTGGGCAGCTTTAAGTGTACTCACTTCTCCTAACTTCACTAACCTAAATAGGTTTTTCACAGGATTTCACCACTTGGCTCTCAGACTACCTGTCTAGCAGAACCCAGAGAGTCAGACTAACAAAAACCTAGTCACCCCCTCCAAGTTACATCTGGGGTCTCTCAAGGGTCAATCCTTGGCCCCCTACTTTTCACTCTATTCCTTAACTATCTGCCCAAGGCCTGTTCTGGGAGTCCCCTATTATACGCAGATGATGTGGTATTATTCAGTACCCACACCAACCCTGCCACCCTCCAAATAGCCCTCCAAAGGTCGTTTAGTGAGGTTGAATCCTGGTTTGCTAACCATAGGCTTGTCCTAAACTATAAAAAACAAAGTCCATGCTGTATGACCATGCCCAAAACAAGTTCAGCAGTCACCCCCTGTTCATCCACAACTCCCAAAACGAAACCCTGGAACAAGTTTCTACCTTTAAATACTTAGGTGTTATCATGGATTCCAGGCTCACCTACCATGAACATATCTGCCAAATTAGTACTGCTGTAAATGTGCGTATTGGTCTGCCCCCCCCCACTACAAGCACTGTCTCCCCCATGAAGCCCTACAGCTAGCCATCTCATCCTCTGTTTTGTCACTCATAGATTACAGGATCATTATCTATGGTGCTGCCGACAACATCTCCCTCAACAAAATTAGGGTTTCCCTGAATAAAGCCTGCAGGCAGGCCACAGGATGTGACCAGCTGACACACCTGCATGTTCTACACAAGTACAAATTGGCTAAACTTCAATGATCGCCTAAAGTACCAGACCTATCTTCTTGCCAAGAATATCACAGCCGACCTCACGCCACCTGCCATAGTGATGTTGCTCCCCCTGCCTATCAGCACCAGACAAACACATCACACTGAGAAAATGCCCTACCAGATTCCCCTCTGTAAAACCTCCATGGGTCAAAGAACTTTCAGGTACCATGCCCCCAGTTGGCTGAATTCACTTCCCAAGCCAATCCTCTTGACTCTGACCCTGGTACTGTTCAAATCCCTTCTCTATAGCCACATCTCACAGGACTCAACCTGTGACTGTACCTGACCTACTCACAACCTAAAACTGCCATGGCAATGGACCCTCTTGTTCCTGCCTCCAGAGTGCTTTCCCTGGCCTATGTCTGACCCAGGCCTCAGACTAGCTGTCACTCACTGGACTGTGCTGCTTGCACATTCCTGTCATACATACTTATCTACAGCAACCGCTGTATTGTATGATCACCTCTGTAAATACTGTACAATGTACTTTGCCTCTGTACTGCATTGTCTCTGACTGTTGTAAATATCCTGTACCACATCTGTCTGTTTGTTGTATACTCTGTATCAATTGTAAGGTGTGATATTTCCCACACTGCTGTTTGCACTGTAATGTCTGACACTGTATGTTTTGTATTGTTTTCTATGACGTGGAGCCTTTGTAAAGGAGACTCTGATGCAAAGGTATTAATTCCAATATGTGTCAATAAATAAATTAGATAAATAAATAAGAAAGAGAGGCTGGGCTAGTCATAGAGGGAAGGTAGGGATCATAGTTTGGGAAAATGGGAGGAGTGGGGAGGGAGGGCAGGGACATTAGCTCAAGCTGTGAACCCTGCAATATGAGCAGACTTGATAGACCAAATAGCCTTCAGCTGCTGGCTTCTCTGTATGTTCATATGTTTGTATGTGGTTTCTAGTGTATCTATGGTTATTCTGAGGTATTTTTGAATGTAAATATATGATAACAAGAAATAAAACTACATTTGCAATGAATAAAATGAAATAACATGTAATTCCAGAAAAATAAAAATAAAAATTATAAAAAGTAATAAGAATTTCACTGGACTATAGCTATGCTGAAAATTTGGTGTAGAAATATGGTAAAATGCATAGGCTGGAAGTGAACATTGTAGTATTTCAACGCTCACTTGTAACTTTACTAATTTTCAATATTTTGACTCCAAACTTTCAATACAACTATTTTTCTACACCACCTCATAAATATATAGAAACATAGACAATGATGGCAAAAAAGACCAATGGTCCATCCAGTTTGCCCACAGTTCCATAACAAACCTCAAGGCCTTTTGTCCATACAGGGTTCTAGTACTCATTATTCACTCCCCTGCCTATTACCACCGCCCTGAGTACCCTCCATACACTTCACTCTATCAAGCAGTTCTTGAAACCATTTATGGTTTTGGCACCCTCCACTTCAGGTGGCATACTGTTCCACAATTCCACCACCCTTTTTGTAAAATATAACTTTCTCATATCCCTCTTGAACCTTGCTTCCATCAGTTTCCACTTCTGTCTGAGTGTGCTTAAACTGGCTAACATTATGTTGTGGTTTAAAACATGAGCAACAAAGAACAGTAACAAACAACTGCAATCCACCAAATACTTCTCTTTCTTCCTACATTTTCCTTTTTTTCTTGCCATGTTCTGTTTCATCATCAGATACAGTGTTAGGAGGTTCTTGTAAGCCATCATGAGGATGTGATGGCTCACCAGTCTGGTACTGTGCAAGAAATTTGGTAGCGCTAATCTCCTCCCAAGATTGGGGTGCATGTGAGCCCTCCACCATGCTCAGCCAAGCACTGCTTATTGGATCTGCTAGTTGGAGGCAGAAAGCACTCAGTAACTGTGGCTTACCATCAAAAGTGTTTATAACCTTCTCTCTGTTACCTGTCCATCTTACCTCCTTCAAATTATAAACATAACAGATGTCATTTTTTAAATCCAGGATGAGATGTGTTTTTGCACTTCTGATGTAAAGTAATGTTTCAGCCAATATACTATAAATGCTGCATGTCATGTTTATAATGAATGTCATAAAATGACTAGCCTGAACATTTGCTATTAAAATTGATATTATACTGGCATGGTTGCACCAGTGTAGTTAGGCTTGAGTAGGCAGTTTAATGTTAAAATTGTGCACTTTAATAACTTTGCAAACGTTGAACAGATTTGCATGACATTTGGAATACATGGTCTCGTATGCTATATTTCTTGATTTGCCAAGTTATGTTTTGATCGGACTTGTGGTTTTTGTGCAGTGAAGTGCCCAAAAACACATTTTTTGTTGTTTTTTGCACTTTTTTGCAGATCTTTGCCCAGTGCGTTGTGGTCACACTGGTATTTTTGTCTGGAAATTTCAGAGCAGAAAGAGGTTTGATCAAAGAGCAATCCAGCATTCATTTGGTGAAAAAAATATTAATCTGTTCCAAAGTTATTTAATTTTGAATTTTTGGGTTCTGAGCATGCTCAGTTTAGCCTAAGATTTATACAAATGTTTTGTGAAAAGGGATTGTGTTCACAATCAAGGATTTTGTCATCTCATGAAAGGAGATTTATAAAATCCCCATTTGTGAGAAAAAATTCCTTTTTCACGAGCCACCATCTTGTGTTCATTTTTCCCCCAAACAAAATGTTGTAGCTTGCCCCACTGCTGACTTCTTTTGCTAATGAAGCATGGGTTTTGTTCAGGGTGACACCCTCTACAAACCATGCCTTTGGTTTTCTTCATTTTTGGCCAAAAAATGGCAATTTTAAACTTTGAAATTCTTCATATGTGATATGCTTCAGATCCTCTTTCGTGAGCTGAAAAAATCCCCTTTCACGAGCTGATCCCTTTTTGCGAAGTAACAAAATCCTTGATTGTGACTCAGGGACCAGAAGACCCTATCACACAGACAAGGATCAGCTCATGAAAGGGGAGTTTCTCAGCTCACGAAAGGGGACTGGTTATTTGAATCTCCTTTTGCGACCTAAAACAATCTCCTTTTGCAAGCAGATTGCCTTTCATGAACTGACAAAATCCTTGATCTTCATTTCCCAACCAGACGGCCCTTCTCACCAACAAAGTTTGGATCATGAAAGGGGATCTTGATGCCTCACAAAAGGGGTTTGACTCACGAAAGGATTTTGACAGTTCGCGAAAGGGGACTGTTTTTTTAATTCCTCTTTCATGAGCTGACAAAATCCACTTTCATGTTCCAATCCCCTTTCGCAAGCTGACAAAATCCTTGCTCACGACTTCCAGACCATATGGCCAAAAGCTGATGATCAAGGATTTATTACAAACGGCGATTTTGACAGCTTGTGAATGGGAATTGACCTTGCGAAAGGGGATTTTGTCACCTCACAAACTAGGAATTTAAAAACTTTGCCAGTGCACTGTAAATAAATGGTTTGGTCTTTTGGCTTGAGATATGCAGGGTACAAAGGTGGTGTACCAGATATGTGAATTATGCTGTTTAGGTGTAAAAAAAGTTAATTGACTCCATAGAATGGCGTAAGAAAGTTGAGATTTTTCCCATATGATAACACCGTGGTGCCCACAGTGACTTTCGGTGCCCATATCTCAGAAACTATGTGAGATATGGATTTTTCTCTACTTGCAGCTTAGCCCACCTACAGGTGGGCTAAGCATGGGTGGGGGTTTTGAAGTCATGATTACAACTGCAGTGGAATTTTTTCATAGCTTGTATGGTTTCTGAGATATTGGCAAATTAGTGTTACAAGGTTTTTTTTCAGCCCTATAGGGCTACTGTATGGCTGTATTGTTACTGAAAGTGGGAACACAGGGCTCAAAGGGCCAGTGCTCCCACAGATGCATATCATTATGTACAAATGGGCAGCTTGGTGGGAGCACAGGGCCAGAGGTCCTACACTCCCACCAATACATACCATTTACCAGTTACATTACACTTTCTCAAAAAGCAAGGAAATTCACTGCAAAAAACTTTGTTAATGCATCAGTTAGGGTTGAATTGACAAAAGTAGGGAAATGAGACATTAGAGTTCAGCCCCTAACTGCCCCCATCCTACCACCACACCTCCCATCCTCCATACACCAACAGGCACTGGGGTGAAACATAGAAACATAGAAACATAGAAGTTGACGGCAGATAAGGACCGCAAGGCCCATCCAGTCTGCCCATTTCTTTTTCTACCTTATAAATGTGCCATCGGCCTTTGCTCTGTCAGTGACCTATCTATTCATAGTCATTTGTATTGCTCCCTTATGCCTATCCCATGCCTGTTTGAAGCCCTGCACTGTATTCACAGCCACCACTTCTTGTGGTAAGCCATTCCATGCATCTACCACCCTTTCTGTGAAAAAGAATTTCCTCACATTCCCCCTTAATTGGCCTCCCTCTAATCTCATGCTGTGTCCTCTTGTCCTGCTATTTTTCTTATATTTAAACATGTTAGACTCTTTCACCTTGTTTATGCCCTTAAGGTGTTTAAATGTCTCAATCATATCACCTCTCTCCCTCCTTTGCTCAAGGGTATACATATTGAGCTCCGTTAATCTGTCCTCATATGTCTTCTGATGCAGTCCCTGCACCATTTTGGTTGCCCTTCTCTGGACTGCCTCAATTTGGTTAATGTCCTTGTGAAGGTGTGGCTCCAATACTGCCGCAGTACTCCAGATGGGGCTAACCAATGTCTTGTACAGAGGGATTATTACCTCCTCTTACGGCTTGTGATACCCTACTAATACACCCTAACACCCCCTAGCCTTACCTACTGCTTTAGAGGTCTGCTTGATGATTTTAGGTCATCAGTGATGATGATGCCCAAGTCTCTTTCTTCCTTTGTGACTGCTAGCAACTCCTCCCAGCCTATAAGTGGCTTCAGGTTTCTCTTCCCTATGTGCATGATTTTGCACTTCTTTGCATTAAATCCCAGTTGCCACTCTTCTGACCATTCTGCTAGTTTATCCAGATCTCTTCTCATTCTGCCCACCCCATCTGGATCATCTACTCTGTTGCAGATCTTGGTGTCATCTGCAAACAGACAAGCCTTACCCTCTAGTCCATCTGCGAGGTCACTAATGAAGATGTTGAATAGGACTGGCCCCAGGACTGATCCCTGAGGTACCCACTTGTGACTTGCATCTCTTCTGACTGTATACCATTTACCACCACTCTCTGTTTTCTGCCTGTCAACCAGTTTGCCACCCAGTTGACCAACTTCTGACCCACCCAGAGCCTACCTAGCTTATTTATCAATCTTCTATGTGGAACAGTGTCAAAGCTTTGCTGAAGTCAAGGTAGGCGACATCAACTGCTCCCCTTGGTCCACCACTCTGGTTACCCAGTCAAAGAAATCTATGAGATTAGTTTGACAGGACCTTCCTTTGTAAACCCATGCTGTCTTGGATCCTGTGCCCTATGGATTCCAGGTGTTGCACTATCCTTTCCTTAAGGTGCCTCCATAATCTTGCCCACTACTGAGGTAAGACTGACCGGTCTGTAGTTCCCCGCCTCCTCCCTGCTACCACTCTTGTGGAGGGATCACATGAGCCCTTCTCCAGTCTTCTGGGACCTCTCCTGTGCTCAGAGACTCACTAAACAATTCTGCTAATGGATCTGCTAGTTCCTCCTTTAGCTCCTTAAGTACCCTGGGATGTGCCATCAGGTCCCATTGCCTTATACACCCTGGAGCTTAGCAAGCTCTTGTAGGACCCTTTTTTTGTGAGAGGAGTAGTGCTCACCTCCCTCCCCCCTCCTGTGTCCATGATGCTGAGCTGTGGGCCCTGCCCTACCTTCTCTTCAGTAAATACTGAGCAAAAGTATCTATTTAGGATAGATGCCTTTACAGGGTCCTCTCCTCACAAGCTCCCTTTTCTCCATTAAGCTAGCAATACCCTCTGGACTTTCTCCTTTCACTAATGTATCTATAGAAAGTCTTATCACCTTCTTTTACTGTTCGTGCTAGTGTTTCCTCAGTTTGGGACTTTGCCTGCCTTACTGCCTTACCTGCTTCCCTTAGGGCAGTTTGGTATGCCTCCCTATCTTCATCCGCTGTGTTCCTTATATTTTCTGAAGGCCAGCCTTTTGGCTCTGACCTTTTCTGCTACTGTATTTGAGAACCAAAGTGGTTTCCTTCTTCTTTTGCACTTCCTTTTCTGTCTAACACAATGGGATGTTGCTTCAAGTATTGTATCCTTAATGCTTGCCCACTTTGCCTGTACCTCCTCACCTGTGTTTCTTTTTGCCAGGGCTAGCTTAACTCTGTTGGCCATCTTATCAAAGTCAGCTCCTCTGAAGTCCCATATTTTTGCCTTGGAATGGGATGATTTAGATGTAGTAGCCAAATTGAACCATACCATGTGATGGTCACTGGACCCCAGGTGACCTTCTACCTGGAGATCTGTGATCCCTTCTTTGCACCATGATCATTAGGCCTAACCTCACTCCATTCTTCTATGCTGTTCCATGTCACCTCTTTACACTTGGAATGGGGTGAGAGTTGGGTCTAATGACTCCATGGCACACCCCGATGCCTGTTGGTGTGTAGAGGATGGGGGGGTGGTGGTGTGTGGGAGGTTAGGGGCTCACCCCTAACATCTCATTTCCCTACTTTTGTCACTTCAACCCTAACTGATGCATTAACAATGTTTTTTGCAATGGATATGTGTGTATGTGTGTGTGTGTGTGTGTGTGTGTGTGTGTGTGTGTGTGTATACAGTATATATATATATATATATATATATATGAAATAAAAAACTCCATTTAATGCATCAGTTAGGTTGTTCCACAGCAGCAAAAGAGAGGAAATTCAGTGTTAGGGTTGAAAGCCCCCCTTGGACCCCCAGCACACATCCCCAACCGGCATCGGGGTGCACATTGGGGTCATCAGCCATAACTCTCACCCCATCACATGTGTAAAGAAGCAGCGGTATAGGAGAATGGGGTGAGAGATAAGACCGATAACCCTAACATGCACCCAGGTGCTGATTGGGGGTTGGGCTGGGGGTCCCAGGGGGACTTTCAACCCTAACACTAAATTTCCTCGCTTTTGTTGCTGAGGAACAACCCTAACTGATGCATTAAACAGAGTTTTTTTGCCTCTAATTTCCCTTCTTTTTGAGAATGAGGATTATAAATTGTGAATGGAATGCAGTGGCAGAAGTGCGGGACCCAAAGGTCCCTGTGCTCTGACCACATAATGTCTTGTTACATAGTAACAGGAACTGCAATGCAATCGCAAGTGGCATTGGTTATGCACATGGCAAAGCAAACGAAAATGGTAAAGCAAATGTTAATAGAAACGCAAGCATAAAGTGATGCCAAAGCGAACAGTGACACAAATGGACACACGAGCATGTACGGAAATGCAACTGATAATGTGCACAGTGCCGGCACTGGTATTGTAAATGTAAATGTTAACTGATACAGCAACAAGAATGTCAATGGGAACAGAGATGAAAATGCGAGTGTAAGTGCGCAAGTAAACATGAACCATAATGCGCAGGGGGCATGGTGCCGCAATTGTAAATGCAAATGGTAAAATTAACATGAACAATAATGCCAAAGGAAACAGAAATGTAAATGTGAACCGTAACTCGCACAGTCACTTTACCGCAATTGTAAATGCAAATAGTAATGTAACAGAATCAATAGCGCCAAAGGAAACAGAAAAGCAAAAAGGAAATGCAAGCACATATGGAAACGCAAACCCTAATGCGCACAGGCACAGTAATGCAAAAGGAAATGCAAATGGTAACAGTAACAGCAACGAAGATGCAAAACAAAAGACAACGCAAATGCAAATGAAAGGGCTGCCGTAAATGCAAATGGCAATGCACACGGTGAAGCAAACTGAAATGCAAACACAAACAGCAGTGGAAATGCAAATGATAACAGTAATGCAAAGGCAAGCGCAAACGAGAACGCAAAGGGTAACGCACACTGTGGCATAGATGGGGAACAGTAACACAAATGGGTATGTAAACACAAGTGGAAACAGTAACTTTAACATTAACAGAAGTGCATACCCTGTTTTTCCCCAACAGCTGCATAGAGAAACACAGTGTGTACAAAGAATGTATGCATAATAATAATGGGCCTTGGAGCTGAAAATGAGGTGTTGGAATACTAAATTGCTTATATCTCAGTGACCATATGATGTAGGAAAAAAAATCACAAGATTCATGATTTTTCTGGCTATGTTTTTGCTAAACATGTAGCCATAGGCTACACATTGTCACAATGAAAATACCGTATCTCTCACCGTTTTCAAGATACGAGCCCCGAAAGGCACGGTGTATGCCACCATGTTAGTCTAAGGGAAAAAATGCCAAATTCAGAGTACCGTAACTTTTCAGCAGTGCAATATTTTTTTACCAAACCACCAAACGGCACATCTGTGAGATGTTGGCTGCCTCCCTTCCAATTTTCAGCTCAAAAGACCAAACCATTCTTTTACAGCAGGATGTAAAAGGACTGCTGTAATTTTGACCATAGTCTGAAAGAGTAGTGTCATGATTTGTGAAAGTGTATCAGGTGTGACACTACTTTGCGACACTATGTTTTCCAGAAATTTGAAAAACGTATTTCTGGGGTGTTTAACCCCAAAATAAAGACATGCCTATCATTCTCAGGGCACGACAAGGTAAACGTAATAATAATTGTGTCCCCAGATGGTCCCAATTTTAAATGCCAATCAATTTTCTGATCACCAACTGAAAACAAAATGGTGGATATGCAACACTACTAGAGCCATTTGCGACACTAAAAAGTGCATCTGAGACACAGCTGAACTTTTTAACTTTTCCCATTGACTTATAATGGGAACTTGTTTTTTGAATAACTTTGAAACCATTTAATATTTTTCATGAAATCTTCAATGGGCATATTGGGGACTCCAGCCGCATGTTCCCTTAAATTTTTGGACCGGTCGCACAAACCATGCGGCCTGTAGGCGCGAGCAAAGAAGTCACCAAAAACCATAAACGCGCACGCAGATCTCACTTAATAACTCCACAGTCGTACATCCGACCAATACCAAAGTTGGCTGATCCCAAGATGTACAGTTCTTGATCGTGCATTCCAAATTTCATATAAATCTGTTGAACAGTGGCAAAGTTTTTAAGGTGCAAAATTTGACCCTTTAACCTTAAAAGGGCTACTCAACCCTAACTGTGGTAGCACTACAGTGATACCATAATATATATATCTATCTATCTATCTATCATATATATATATATATATATATATATAGTGTACTAGACAAATCTTGCCTATTTTCAGGCACGACCCGGGGGAGGGGGATACAGACGAATGCCAACTGACCTTGAACCAGATTAAGCTGTTGGTGGTATTTTTTTAGTGAATGAGGGAAATTTGGCCAGGACACCGGGGAACTTCCCTTACTCTTTTTGATAGGTGCCATGGGATCTTTAACATCCACCTAAACTACCACCAATCCAGGCAGATGGGACCTCAGTTTAACATCTCATCTGAAAGACGGAATATATATATTCATTGCAAAAAACTCTGTTAATTCATCAGTTAAGGTTCATAGCACAGCAACAAAAGTTTGGAAATATGCTCTTAGGGTTCCATCCCCAACTCCACATTCTCCCCACCCCTACCCCACCCCCATACTCACACACACATGAGCAGGGAAGGGCCAAGGCAACACAACCAACCAGAGACAACCAGCATCAGGTAAAACACACAGCATGTCATCCACAGGTAGTTTGTTGGAAATGAGAGTTTGGATAAGCCTATCAACAGTCATTGGATGTTTGCATTTTTTTCTGATAGAACCTCCAGGACACTGAAACAAATGACAGTGTCTGAAATAGGTATTGCTGCCCATACACTATATAGAATAGTGGAAGGGCAACTCTATGCACAACCAGTGTGTTGTGCCACCTCAGGAAACTGATTCCCACAGACGTGTCAGGGAATCAGTACCCCTCAGTGGCACAACACACTGGTTGTGCCTAGTTGCCCAACCACTATCCTATATATTATAGTGGCACAATAGTGTCACTATAGTTAGGGTTACACTGCCATTTGAATGTTAAACCTCAAGTTTGCACTTTTATAACTTTGTAACCATTTGTCCAATTTGCCTGGAATTTGGAAAGCAGACCCACCTATCATAGATATCTGGATCTGGAGATTTTCGTTATGGTTAGATGTACAGTTGTGGAACTATGGGGCACTCAAAAAGTGAAAATTCATCCTTTTTACAAATTCTTTGGTAAGTCATAATGGACTGAAAAATGCATTTCAGTGGGTTCAATTTAGTTTGTCTACATGCATCCTGGATTAAGCTGGTGCCTTTTGAAGATGTGGTGAAAAAATACTGCTCCATTCAAAAGTTATTCCATTTTTTTCATGTCCCATTATAGCATATTGGAAAATTTATATGTGCACTGCAAAGATTTTCACGATCATATTTTTTGTTGTCGAGCTGCCTGAAATTGTTTTCATGCTGCCACCATCTTGTTTTCAGTTAGTGAGAGAGAAAAAACATAATTCAAAAAATAGTGGAGCTTGTTAAACACCAACAGTTGTGCTTACCTAATCGGGACCTGAGGATTATGAATCTGGCATTAGTTTTTTACCAGCTGGTCTAGAAATGTGTTTTTCAAACTTTTTAGCCATTTTGCTGTTTTTTGTTTGCGGCAATATTTTATGTTAATGTGAAAATAATCACCATCATAAGAAAAATAACCGTGGCACTGTTTTTTGTGTTCACGATCACATTCCTATTATAGAGACAGGAGTGTCACAATAACATTTAAAATAATCACAATAACACTGCACAAACACAGTTTTAAATGTGCTGTTTTCTTTGTCTCTTCATTGTGGCAAGGTGGATTGTGCTATTGGCCTGAAATTTTCAGGGTGGCAAACCCTAGTCCCACAGATGTGCCTTTTGGAGGTTTTGTATGAAAACAGTGTACAGGACCATGGTTACAACATGCTAAAATTCAGAAATTTTCCCATAGGAAAACATTGCAGTGCCAGTGATGCCTTTCAGTGCCCATATCTCGAAAACAGTTTGAGATACTGATTTTTCTTCACAAAAATTCCTTTTTCCCCTAGAGGGGGACTAAATGCAGAAGTAGGTTGGAAAGCCATGAATATCATGAAATTAGAATTTTTTTCCCACCTTGTACAGTTACTGAGATATTTGGGACTTAGTGTTCCAATTGCTAATTTTCATGTCCGTAGGCCACTATTATGCCCTCAGAGTTAACACTCACAGTGCTTTTCAGTGCCTGCATCTTGGAAACGATGCAAGGTAATGGTTCAATCAACTTATATTTCAAGAACTACTCAGTGTCAAGATTACAACAACACTTACATTTTTTTCTAGCTGCTACGGTTCCCGAGATATTGGCAGATTTGTGTTACAAGGCTTCCTTGCCCTATAGGGCTGCTGTATGGCTCCATAGTTGTGTGTAAGTGGGAGTGCAGTGCCCAGAGGGCCAATGGTCTCACAGGCACATATCATTGTGCAGAAATGGGCAGCTTGTTGGGAGCATGGGGCCACCATTTACCATTTATATTGCACTTTTTAAAAAAAGAAAAGAAATTCTTTGCAAAAACTCTGTTATTCACATTGACAGAAGAGTGGAAATTCAATGTTAGGTTTACCACCCTACCACCCCAGCACCACACCCCATCCTCTACACACCAACAGACACTGGGGTGTGCCATGGGGTCATCAGTCCTAACTCTCACCCCATTCTCCTATATTGTAGCATGTCAGCTTGCCTACACATGAAATGGGGTGAGAGTTGGGGCTGATGACCCCATGGCACATCTCAATGCCTGTTGGTGTGTAGAGGATGGGAGGTGTGTGGGTGGAGTAGTGGGATGGCAACCCTAACGTTGAATTTCCATACTTTTGTCAGTTTGTGGAAACAACCCTAACTGATGCATTAATGGAGTGTTTTGCAAAGAATATATATATATATATATATATATATATATATATATATATATATATATATATATGGAATATGCGGGGGGGGCAATGTGATACATGATTTATTGATACAAGTGGTGTTTGATCTCAGGTAACCTTACGAGTGATGTAGACACAAGTGTGGTGGCTGAGATCGAACACCACGAGTATAGATAAATCATGTTTCACACTGCCCCCCCCTGCATACTTCACTTATGCAATAGGGGAGGACAGGTGGGATTCTGTTGATTTACTGTGTTTTTTTTTTTAATGTAGGCTATTTTGTGGTTTATTTATTAATTTTATTGTGGGTTTATTTTGAGAAAGAATGTCACTTCGCCTTTCATATTCTTGGTTGCTAAGGGTGTTGCTATGTATGTAGTATGGGGATATTTAGTTAAGGTGCCGACGTCATCAGTGATTGGTGGAGTTTTCTCAGTTTGCGGAAAAGTTGGGAGAAAATGGCGGCATGTCTAAGTGAGAGTCTGTAACTGAAGAGAGAAAGATCAAGTAGTAGTGCACTGGTTTATGGACTGTATATTTTTTTAATGCTTTACAAAATATGGTTGAGGTTTGCTTTGTAAGTTGAAATCAGCAAGGGTTTTTTTTTTTATTTAGTTGTTTAACCAGGTATAGCAAGGGTTGTAGTTCTGCTGCGAGGTGAAGCTGCACATCATGAGAATGACGAGAGTGAGTTGGGCTGTGATGATGAGAGGATGTAGCGGGACTGGAGTCAGCGATGGAGGCTGTAGAAAAGGTCGAGCAGCAGTTTCTAAATAGTGTGATCATTGGATTATTAAAATGGCAAAGTGTACAGCAGCAAGGTGTTTTTTTTTTTTTGAGGCTGTGTGATTAAATCGGAAGCACTACTTTCATTTTCTAGTCTTGTTCAGTGTTGACTGTGAAGGTATGTGCAGTTTGGCAACAATGTTTTTTTTTTTATTTAAAAATGAGACTCCTGAAGGAAAAATGGCATGTGTAAGAATAATGTGGCAGTGATCGAGGGAGCAGAAAGCAAAGTAGAAGTGGATTGGTTTGTGAGGGACAGAGAGGAAGAGATGAGCTGATTGTCATCTTGTGCTACTATTTGTGAACCAGGGAAAGTGAAAGTATGTCGAAGTAGGAAGTAGTCCAGCACTGTATGTGTAAATGGTCACTGCATGTATAAATTTATTTATTCATACAATGACTCAGATAACTGTGTTTATAGAATGAGATATATGGCCACCCCATAGCATAAATATATATATATATATATATATATATATATATATACACACACACACACACACACACACACATATATATTAGAAGCAAAAAACTGTTTAATGCATTAGTTAGGGTTGTTCCACACTGACAAAAGTGAAATTCGATGTTAGGTTGACCCCTTATTTCCTACCCACCACCACAACCAGCATTGGGGTGCTCATTAGGGTTGTCGGTCCTAATTCTCACCCCATTCTCCTACACCTCTGCTTCTTTACACATGTGACTGGGGTGAGAGTTATGGCGGCTTAACCGTGTCGCACCCGATGCCAGTTGGAGTGTGGGCAGGGCGCTAAGGGGCTTTCAACTAACACTGAATTTCCTCGCTTTTGTCAGTGTGGAACAACCCTAACTAATGCATTAAATGGAGTTTTTTTTGCCTCTAATATATATATATATATATAAATATTTTTTGATCTATTTCTTCCCTGGTGGCTGAAGATGGATGCAGACCGGGGGTGTCGGCACCCATTTCCAGTCACCCATCCAGCACCGTACCCAGACTTCAGGCAGCATCCCCACTTGCCCCACGGAATCCCCCCTGTGGCGTGGTGGAATGGCGAGGAGCGCCCCTAGCTAAACTCAACTCTATCAGGATCCAGTTCGGGGAGCGCCATTTAAGGTCAAGGAAAACAGTGGGTGGAGCTTCATCCTGATCTACCATCAGGACCATTTTTCTCCTTTGCACCCCTTACATGTCAGAGGTGTGCAATGACACTAGAGGAGGAAGTGTGCATGTGTCCACATCAACTCCTCTGGGTGCCTGACCCATCTCAGCCCCTTCTTTGCAGCATCAGTGCAGTGCCACCCCAGCCTCCATTAGGGGCCAGAAGCACACTGACCACTGGAGTCCCCCCTCCGGGAGAGGGAGAGCAGTCACTCAGATGCTCAATCCCTCTCCACTCCTGCCAACCCCCAGCTGTAAATGCCCATTCCCGAACAAGGACACCAGCATGGAGTAAGGTATGGTGCAGGGTGCCTCAGCCCTCAGCACCACCAGGCGGATCACACGTTTTACTTATAATTGATGTTCATTGCAAAAAACTTTCTTAATGCATCAGTTAGGGTTTAACCGACAAAAGTGGCGAAATGAGATGTGCACATAGAGACCCTCAACCTCCTCTACCACTACCAACCCCCATCTCCAGACAGACAGTGACGCGCGCCGGGTATGCCACGGGATCGCGAGGCCCAGCTCTCACCCCATTCCATGTCTAAACAGGTTGACGTGCTACAGTAAAAGAGAAAGGGGTGAGAGCTAGTCCTCCTGAATGCCTGGGCACACCCCACCATCTGTCAGTCTGTGGAGGACAGGGCAAGGTGTGTTGGGGGTGTTGGGGCTCTATCCTAATGTCTCATTTCTCACTTTTGTCAGTTTAACCCTAACTGATGCATTAACAAAGATTTTTTTGTAATGGATTTCATTACGTTTATAAAAAGTGTAATTTAATTAGTAAAGAGCATGTGTTGGTGAACTTTGCATGCCCACCAAGCTGCTCATTTCTGCATAAGTATATGCGTCTGTGGAGTATGGGCACTCCATGCTCTGTGCTGCCACTCGCATGCAAGTACAGAGCCGTACAGCAGCCACATAGGGCAAGGAACCCTAGTGCCACTAACGTGCCAATATCTCAGCAACCGTAGTGCTACAAAAATATTCAAATGTAATCATGACAGCAAGACCTCCACACGTGACTTTGTCGACAAAACCTTTAGATCACATAGTTTTCGAGTTAGAGGCACCACGGTGGCTACAATTCAACAGACGCATGTAACTTCGGCATTTTTTGAATTCCTTCCACCCAATTTTCAACATGGTATTTTCAGGACCCCACATTTATGAACAATGTCACTGCCATTTCATTATTCTGTCCCGAAAGTTGTGTTGGCACAGCGAATGCGCCATTGTGCGCCACAGGTGTAAATCATGTTTTGGGCAGGATGTGAAAAATGACAGTGGTATAATGTTGATAAGGAGGTGTGGAAAAGGGTACTGTTGAAAACCAGGAGGGAAACTATGGAAAGGTGGCAAAGTTATGCACATGCATAGAAACTGCACAATGCACGCTCGCAACCTGGTTGTTTGTGGCAATTTTTTAATCAAATTTTCAACATGAGCTTTTTGGGAAATCCCTTCATGAACACTGGCACTGTGATTTTGTCAATCCATCCCGAAACTTCATTTCCCACAATGACCTGCCATTCTGTGGCAGAGGTGCGAAAACACACTATCAGCAGGATGTAAGAAATGACAGCTATACTGTTCATGAGGAGGTGTGAAAAAATGGCAATGTTGAAAATCTGGAGTGAAAATATTAAAAATTGGTGAAGTTATGAGCATGCATAGAAACTGCGCAATGCATGCTTGTAACATGGCCGTTTGGGGAATGCCTTGCACCAAATTTTCAACATTAGCTTCTTGGGACCACCCCTCATCAAGACCAGTATTGTAATTTCATTAATCAGTTCTGAAAGGTGATTTTAGGACCCAAATTTGATTCCGTACAGACCGTGAAATCACCATTCTGGATTGAGTCACGAGATGACAGTAGCATTGTTCATTAGGTTGGGTCCAAGATGGGGTGCAATATCACCCTATGGCTAACATGGGGTGATATTGGAGGTGGGGTTACATGGGTTGCTATTGGAGGTGGGGCTTACATGTGGTGAAATTAGAGGTGGAGCTTACATGTGGTGATATTGGAGGTGGGGCTTATTTTGAGTGATATTAGAAGCAAGGCTTACATGGGGTGAGATTGGAGGCATGACTTACATGGGTTGATATTGGAGGCGGGGCTTATATGGGCTGATTTTGGAGGCGGGGCTTGCATTGGGTGATATTGGAGGTGGGGCTTACCTGTGGTGATATTGGAGGTGGGGCTTACTTTGGGTGATATTGGCGGTGGGCCTTGTATGGGCTGATATTGGAGGTGGGGCTTATTTTGTGTGACATCAGAAGCAATGCTTACATGGGGTGAGATTGGAGGCAAGACTTACATGGGTTGATATTTGAGGCAGGGCTTACATGGGTTGATATTTGAGGCAGGGCTTACATGTGGTGATATTGGAGGTGGGGCTTACATGTGGTGATATTGGAGGCAGGGCTTACCTGGGTTGATATAGGAGGCAGGGCTTACCTGTGGTGATGTTGGAGCCAGTTCTTACTTGTGGTGATATTGGAGGCGGGGCTTACATTGGGTGATATTGGAGGCGGGGCTTGCATAGTGTGATATTGGAGGTGGGGCTTACATTGGGTGATATTGGAGGTGAGGCTTACATTCAGTGATATTGCTGGTGGGGCTTATATGTGGTGATATTGGAGTCAGGGCTTACATGGGTTAATATTGGAGGCAGGGCTTACCTGTGGTGATATTGGAGGTGGGGCTTACATTTTGTGATATTGGAGGCAGGGCTTATGTGTGGTGATATTGGAGGCGGGGCTTACATGGGTTGATATTGGAGGCAGAGCTTCCCTGTGGTGATATTGGAGGCGGGGCTTACATTTAGTGATATTGAAGGTGGGGCTTATATTGGGAGATATTGGAAGCACGGCTTACATGTGGTGAGATTGGAGGCAGGACTTACATGGGTTGATATTGGAGGCGGGGCTTACATGTGATGATATTGGAGGCTTGGCTTGCATGCTGACTATGTGGCAAAATCAGATGTTCTGACACATGTAGTTGCTGGATCAGGAAGCAATGTAAATCTGCTGGTTATGGGATTCAAACCTAGGACTATGAGGTATTTTGGTTCGTAACTCAGTGCTTTAACCCGTGCTTTTTTGCAGACCCTATCAAGTGGCCCAATTTCTTATTTTTTGGGGGGGTTTAAGTAATCTCTGGGGTCGTATTATAAACAGTATAGCAAGAGAAAATGGGAAGGGCATGGTGAAATCATGATAATAGTCATTGCATAATTTTTGAGTGTCCTTGATAAGACAGAATAGAGGTGCACTCATCGAGAGATCTAAACCCTGACCTTTTGCTAGTAAAGCCAAGACACATCCAGTGCACCACCTGAGGAGCTTGGTTAACTAGCTGGTCTAGTCATTAAGAGCATGTAGTTCGGTAGTAAGTGCATATAGCATAGTAAGTTTTAAGGGGCATTTGGCTGCTTGCTGTTAGAAGCATGAGAATAATAACAGCACAATATTGGAGTAGTGCTCAGTTATTATTTGAACAGAATTCTGGGTAGCATGGGATCAAATTCAATAAAATGCTTTGATTTTTTTTATCTCTTCTGTTTCTATGGGTTCCATTAAAGATGCATATACTTTGTATAAGAGCCACCTGGATTGCCTGAATTTTTTTAATCAATCCACTTCCCCATCAGCAGGTTTTCAGCACCTCACACTAGAGGATGCCCAATCTTCACATTATATATATATATATATATATATATATATATATATATATATATTTTTTATCTATTTCTTCCCAGGTGGCTGAAGATGGGTGCAGACCTGGGGGTGGTCAGCACCCATTTCCAGTCACCCATCCAGCACTGTACCCCAACTTCAGACAGCATCCCCACTTTGTCCATGGAATCCCCCCTGTGGCAGGGTGGAATGGCGAGGAGCCCCCCCCAGCTCATCTCAACTCTACCAGGATCCAGTTCGGGGAGCACCATTTAAGGTCAGGAAAAGCTGCCGGTGGCTGCTTCATCCTCATCTACCGGCAGGACTATTTTTCTCCTTTGCACCCATTACATGTGAGAGGCATGCAATGACACTAGAGGAGGAAGTGTGCATGCGTCCGCACCAGCTCTTCCGGGTACCTGACCCATCTCAGCCCCTTCTTTGCAGCATCAGTGAAGTGCCACCCCAGCCTCCATTAGGTGCCAGAAGCACACTGACCACTGGAATTCCGCCTCCACTCCTACCAACCCCCAGCTGCAAATGCCCATTCACGAACAAGGTCACTGGCATGGAGTAAGGTAAGGTGTCTGGTACCTCAGCCCTCAGCACCATTGGGCCGGTCACATGTTTTATATATAATTGATATTCATTGCAAAAAACTTTCTTAATGCATCAGTTAGGGTTAAACTGACAAAACTGGGGAAATGAGATGTGAGCATAGAGCCCCTCACCCCCCACTACAACTACCATCCCCCATCCTCCACAGACAGACAGATGTCAGAGTATGCCATGGGATTGCGAGGCCCATCTCTCACTCCATTCCATGTCTAAACAGGTTGACATGCTGCAGTAAAAGAGAAAGGGATGAGAGTTAGGCCTCCCAAATGCCTGGGCATGCCCCACCATCTGTCAGTCTGTGGAGGACAGGGCAAGATGTGTTGGGGGTGTTGGTCTCTATTCTAATGTCTCATTTCTCACTTTTGTCAGTTTGACCCTAACTGATGCATTAACAAAGATTTTTTTGTAATGGATTTCCTTACATTTTAAAAAAGTGTAATTTAACTAGTAAAGAGCATGTGTCGATGGACTTTGCACGCCCACCAAGCTGCTCATTTCTGCATAACTATATGCATCTGTGGGAGTATGGGCAGTTCATGCTCTGTGCTGCCACTCGCACACAAGTACAGAGCCATACAGCAGCCACATAGGGCAAGGAACCCTTGCACCACTAATGTGCCAATATCTCAACAACTGTAGCAGCTATAAAAACAATTCAAATGACATTGTAATCATGACAGCGAGACCTCCAAGTGTGACAAAGTCGACGAAACCTCTAGATCACATAGCTTTTGAGTTAAAGGCGCCACAGTGGCCTCAATTCAACAGATGCATGTAACTTTGGCATTTTTTGAATTCCTTCCACCCAATTTTCAACATGGTATTTTCAGAACCCCACATTATGAACAACATCACTGCCATTTCATTAATCTGTCCCGAAAGTTGAGTTCACACAGCGAATGCGCCATTGTGTGCCACAGGTGCAAAATCATGTTTTGGGCAGGATGTGAAAAATGACAGTGGTATAATGTTGATGAGGAGGTGTGAAAAAGGGTAATGTTGAAAACCAGGAGGGAAAATATGGAAAACTGGCAAAGTTATGCACGTGTGTAGAAACTGCACAACGCATGTTCACAACCTGGTCATTTGTGGGAATTTTTTAACCAAATTTTCAACAGGAGCTTTTTGGGAAATCCCTTCATGAACACTGACACTGTGATTTTTTCAATTCATCCTGAAACTTCATTTCGCACAACGACATGCCATTCTGTGGCAAAGGTGCAAAAACACACTTCCAGCAGGTTGTAAGAAGTGACAGCTATACTGTTCGTGAAGAGGTGTGAAAAAATGACAATGTTGAAAATCTGGAGTTAAAATATTAAAAATTGGTGACGTTTCGAGCATGCGTAGAAACTGTGCAATGCATGCTTGTAACATGGCCGTTTGGGGAATTCTTTCCACCAAATTTTCAACATTAGCTTCTTGGGACCTCCCCTCATCAAGACCAGGATTGTAATTTCATTAATCAGTTCTGAAAGGTGATTTTAGGTCCCGAAAGTTGATTCCATGCACACTGTGAAATCACCTTTCTGGATTGAGTCACGAGATGACAGTAGCATTGTTCATGAGGTGGGATCCAAGGTGGGGACCGATACCACCCTAATGCTAACATGGGGTGATATTGGAGGTGGGGTTACATGGGTTGATATTGGAGGCAGGGCTTACATGTGATGATATTGGAGGCGGGACTTACATGTGGTGATATTGGAGGTTGGGTTTATATTGGGTGATATTAGAAGCAATTCTTACATGGGTGAGATTGGAGGCATGACTTACATGGGTTGATATAGGAGGCAGGGCTTACATGGGATGATATTGGAGGCGGACTTACATTTTGTGATATTGGAGGCAGGGCTTACATTGGGTAATACTGGAGGAGGCCTTAGATGGGTTGATATTGGAGGCAGAGCTACATTGGGTGATATTGGAGGTGGGACTTACATTGGGTGATATTCTAGGCGGGGCTTACATATGGTGATATTGGAGGCGGGGCTTACAAGGGTTGATATTGGAGGTGGGGCTTACCTTTGGTGATATTAGATTTGGGGCTTACATTGGGTGATATTGGAGGCGGGACTTACTTTGGGTAATATTGGAGGCGGGACTTGCATGGGTTGATATTGGAGGCGAGGCTTAAATTGGGTGATAATGAAGGTGGGGCTTACATTGTGTGATATTGGAGGTGGGGCTTACATGTGGTAATATTGGAGGTGGGTCTTACATTTGGTGATATTGGAGGTGGGGATTTTATTGAGTGATTTTGGAGGCAGGGCTTACATGTGGTGAGATTTGAGGCAGGACTTACATGGGTTGATTTTGGAGGTGGGGCTTACATGGGTTGATATTGGAGGCAGAGCTTAAATGTGGTGATATTGGAGGTGGGGCTTGCATGCTGACTATGTGGCAAAATCAGATGTTCTGACCCATGCAGATGCTGGATCAGGAAACAATGTAAATATTGTGGTTATGGGATTCAAACCTAGGACTATGAGCTCTTTTGGTTCATAACTCAGTGCTTTAACCTCTGCGCTATTTTTCAGACCCTATCAAGTGGCCCAATTTCTTATTTTTTTTGGTTTAAGTAATCGCTGGGGTTGTATTATAAACAGTGTAGCAAGTGAAAACAGGAAGGGCAAAATGAAATCATGATAATAGTGACTGCATAATTCTTGAGTGTCCTTGATAAGGCAGAATAGAGGTGCACTCATCAAGAGATCTAAGCCCTGACCTTTTGCTAGTAAAGCCAAGACACATCCAGTGCACCACCTGAGGAGCTTGGTTAACTAGCTGGTCTAGTCTTTAAGAGCATGTAGTTCGGTAGTAAGTGCATATAGCATAGTAAGTTTTAAGGGGAATGGGCTGCTTGCCGTTAGAAGCATGAGAATAATGACAACACAATAGTGGAGTAGTGCTCAGTTATTAATTGAACAGAATTCTGGGAAGCATGGGTTCAAATTCAATAAAATGCACTGATTTTTTTTTATCTCTTCTGTTTCTCTGGGTTCAACTAAAGATGTGAATACTTTGTATAAGAGCCACCTTGATTGCTTGCATTTTTTTAATCACTCCACTTCCTCACCAGCAGTTTATAAGCACCTCAACCTAGAGGATTCCCAGCCTTCACATTATATATATATATATATATATATAAATATATATCCATATGTGTGTGTGTGTGTATATATATATATATATATATATATATATGTATGTGTGTATATATATATATATATATGTGTGTGTGTATTAGAGGCAAAAAAAATCCATTTAAGCATCAGTTAGGGTTGTTCCACAGCAAAAAAGCTAGGAAATTTGGGGTTAGGGTTGAAAGCCCTTCCCTGGACCCCCCAGCCCACCCCCCAACCAGCATCGGGGTGTGCATTGGGGACATCGGCCCTAACTCTCACCCCATCACATGTATAAAGAAACTGAGGTATAGGAGAATGGGGTGAGAGTTAGGACCGACAGCCCCAACGCTCACCCCGATGCCAGTTGGGGGTGGGCTGGGGAGTCCAAGAGGGGGGCTTTCAACCCTAACCCCAAATTTCCTAGCTTTTTTTTGCTGTGGAACAACCCTAACTGATGCATTACATGGAGTTTTTTGCCTCTAATTTCCATTCTTTTGAGAATGAGGATGATAAATAATGAAGGAATGCAGTGGTAGTAGCTGTGGGCCTTTGGCCCCCATGTCCTAATGTCTTGTTACACAATAACAGGAACTGCAAAGCAAACACAAGTGGCAACAGTAATGCACATGGCAAAGCAAACATAAATGGCAAAGCAAACATTAATAGAAACACAAGCATAAAGTGACGCTGAACCAAACAGTTACGTAAACAGAGGCATCAATCAAAAGTGCATACAGAACGCAACTGGTAACACACACATTCATGGTACCACAATTGTAAACGCAAATGGTAACAGTAACACCAACAATAACACCCAAGTAAACAGAAACGCAAGCACGTACGGAAATGCAAACCATAATGCACACACTCATGGAACCACAGTTGTAAATGCAAATGGTTATAGTAACAGCAACAATAAAGCCAATAAAAACAGAAACGCAAGCGCATAGGAAAATGCAAACTGTTATACATAAGGTCATGGTACCGCAATAGTAAATGTAAATGGTAACAGTAACAGCAACAGTAAAGACAACAGAAACAGAAATGCAAGCGCATATGAAAATGCAAACCGTTACGTACATGGTGACGTAGACGGGAAAGGTGATTTGAATGGTAACAGAAGGGCAACTGGAAACGCTGGCTGTTACAGTAACAAAAGGGCACACCCTTCTTTTACCCAAAAATTGCATTGAAAAACCTAATTGAAAACAAAGAATGTATGCATTATAATTGAATTCAGAGCAGAAAAGTACGACTTGGAATACTAAATTGCTTATATCTCAGGAACCGTATATGACGTAGAAAAAAATGTAAAATTTTGTATGAATTATTACTTACCTGGCTAGTTTTTGCTTAGCCCCCCAATTGAGGTGCTAAGCATTTTTTGACAAAAAGTCCGTATCTCGCACTGTTTCTGAGATACGGGCCCTGAAAGATGCGACGGATGCCATTATGTTACCCTATGGGACAAATCGTCAACTTCAGAGTGCTGTCACTTTGTCACCCTGTAATATTTTTTTCTCCAAACCACCAAAAGCACATTTGTAGGATGTTTACTTTCTTACCTCCAAATTTTAGCCCAAAAGACCAAACCGTTATTTTCCAGCAGAGCGACAATGAATACCTGTAATATGGCAGACGCTGTAATGTTATCCTAAGGGGAAAAAGCACCAACTTTGTAGTGCCATAACATTGCTGCCCTGTAATATTTTTTGACCATTCCACTAAAAGGCTCATCTGTGGGATGTTGCCTTTCTTCCCTCCAAATTTCAAGTAAAAAGACAAAACCATTTCTGAGATATTCAATGTCAAAGTTTGGCAACAGTTCCCTATCCATTCCATTATAAGAAATCTGGCCATCTTGTCCCTATTTTGCTAACAAAGATCACGATCAAAGAATCTCATGATCAAAGAATTTGCAGCCTCATGATCAAAGAATTTGCAGGCTC
The DNA here is from genome assembly GCA_016271365.2 of Neoceratodus forsteri. Classification (NCBI taxonomy): domain Eukaryota; kingdom Metazoa; phylum Chordata; order Ceratodontiformes; family Ceratodontidae; genus Neoceratodus; species Neoceratodus forsteri. The sequence continues at coordinate 899,060,071 of CM057459.1, forward strand.
ACGAACAAAGAATAAAAAATTTAATAATTCAAAAAATAGAAGCAATTGCAGTAAACCACCGCCATGGTTCAACAGAACGAAGCCCCCTGAGTAAAACCCATCCTCATTTGACTTCCTAGGACACCCCATGGCTAAAAAAATTGAATTTTAAATTGGGCCATCTTGTCCCTCGCTCGTGATGCAAGATCACGGTCAAAGACTCTCAGTATCAAATAATTTGCAGCCTCACGATCAAAGAATTTGCAAGCTCACGAACAAAGAATAAAACATTTAATAAATCAAAAAACTGGAGGAATTGTAGTAAACCACCACCATGGTTTGACAGAATGAAGCCCCCTGAGTAAAAACCAACCTAATTTGACTTACTAGAGCACCCATGGGCTGAGAAAAATGATTTTTAAATTCGGCCATCTTGTCCCTCACTCACGATACAAGATCGCAATCAAAGAATCTCACGATCAAAGAATTTGCAGGCTCATGATCAAAGAATAAAAAAGGGTGAAACACAATTTATTCACCAATTTGAACCAAACCAATGGCATGTTTCGACAGAATGGACCCTCCTGAGCAAAACAAGCCCTCATTTGTGTCCCTAGCCCACCCCTGAGCCAAGATATTAGTGTTTTAGGTCACGATGCAAGATCGCGATCAAAGAATCTCACGAGCAAAGAATTTGCAGGCTCACGATCAAAGATCGTTAGCGAACCGCAAATTAAGATTTTAAAAGTTTATAACTCTATTTTTGACCGATTTGGATGGAACCAAAGTCATGGCTTGATAGATCAGGGTTCCCTGAGTAAAACCCATCGAAGTTTTACTTCAGAAGTGACCCCTTAGCCGAGATATTTGTGTTTGTGTGATTAGAAAACTGAAAACAAGATGGCTGACCTTGTGATCAAAGAATTTTGAAAATTCCTCACGAACAAAGATTCTTGAACCACGAGGGTGCAAATTCTTTGACTGCCAGGCCAGACCAGATGGCCGGAACTCCCATTCTTTGATTGCAAGATATACATAAACATTTTCCCATTGACTTATAATGGGAACTTAAAAGTGCCATAACTTTTGAATGCCTTAATATTTGTTTACCAAACAAAAAGCAGCATGTTCAGCCACCAAAGCTCTTTCAAACAAGCCATCCTGCAGAGCAGCACACCACATGACGGCTGTGCAGAACCACATTAAGAATGCCAAAAAGGTACCTTCAAAAATGGATAATTTTGCATTTTTCAGTGCTTTTGTACACGAAGACCGGCACTCCAACACAAACACAATTTGGCAAATCAAGAGAGCTAGTGCTCCCCAACATATGTACCAAATTTCAGGCAAATCCATTGTATGGGTCCAAAGTTATTAATGTCCAAACTTTTGACTTTAGTATGTGAGAGTTCGCTCAACCCTAATTCATAGTGGCGACTGCGCCACTATAATATCTATATATATATATATATATATATATATATATATTCCTTGCAAACAACTTTGTTAATGCATCATTTTGGGTTGTTACTAACGTGACAAAAGTGGGGAAATGTGATGTTAGGATTTTCAACCCTAATACTCCACCCCCACTCTGCACACACTGACAGTCATCAGGAGTGTGCCTTGGGATCGTCAGCCCTTACACTCACCTATTCCATAAGTAAATAAGGTGAGATGGGCACAGTATTGGAGAATGAGGAGAGCATTTGGGCTGACAACCCCAGGACACACCCCTGATGCCTACCAGGGTGTGCAGAGTGGGGATGGGGGTTATGGTTCGAAGCCCTAACATCACTTTCCCTTCTTTTGTCAGTTTAGTAATAACCCTAAGTGATGTATCTACAAACTTTTTGCAATGAGTTTCCTTACTTTATCAGACAGTATAATCATATTCTTACAGTATTTGTCTGTGGGAGTGCAGGACCCTCTGCGGCCTGCACTCCCATCCCTCCGTAGATGCATATGTGTATGTAACTGTAGAAGCACAGGGCCTACCAGGCCCTGCACTTCCATTTATAGGACAACAGTGACCAAATTGTCACCATAGCCATCTTATTACCCCATCTAATGTTCACGGTATTGAAAATGTTCAAATCCCCTCCAGAACTTAACTCTGTGCAACTGCAACGCCACTCCATGCCACAAATACAAAATGCAGTTTGGCCAGGATTTGAAAAATGACAGCTGTGACATACATGAGGTGGGGTATTATTTATTTATTTACATCTCAGATTATATCTTTGAGCTAAGAGCTCTTTTACAAAGTTTCCACTTCAGTAGAAAGGACCACAGATTAAACAGGATAGCGAAGTATGGTACAATAAAGTGTAAATAGGAGGTACAAAACTCATAATGGACACAAAATCATAATGGACAGTCAACTAAAACAACTGAGGCACATTATAGTAATCAGTTTCAGACATAGGAAAATGCATACAATACCTTGATATCAGCCAGCAGGCTTTGCCAAGACAAACAGGCCACAGGGTGTAGGAAGGGATGGGAGGGTGGGATGGGAAGAATAAGAGATGGGGTTGGGAGTGGAGGACGGAGGAGAGGGGGGACAAGGGGAGGGAGAGAAAGGGTGGAGAGGGGGCAGGGGGATGCAAGGGGTAGGGTAAGAGGCAAGAGTATTACGTTGCTATGAAAGAGGTTGAGTGCTAAGGTTGAGGTTTGGGAAAACAGGGTTAAGGGAGACAGTCACAGATGCTAGGGTGATAAGAAGCCTATGTTTAAAATCCTTGGTGAAAATATTTAAAATTCCCAAAGTTACGAACGTGCATAGTGAAATTGCAATGAATGGTTATAACTTTACATTTTTACTCATTTTGACCCCAAATTTTCAACATTGCCTTCTTATGACCCCACCTCATGATCAAGGGCAGAAAAAATTTCCAGATTCCACCAAAAAGTTTAATTCGCCAGTCAACCATTAAATCACCTTTCTTGCAGGAGTTGCGTAATGACAGTCCTATTGTTCATGAGGTGAGGTCCCCAAAAGGTCATGTTGAAAATATGGGGTCAAAATGGTAAAAGACAGCTGAGTTAGTAACCAGAGTTGAAATCCCCATTAAAATACATTCAACCACAGCACAAAATAGGATTCTGTTTCACAAAATGATCCTTTATCGTGCTTCCCCATTCACTACAATGTGATTAGCATGATGTAGAAACCTGTTTCACAAAAAAGAATCCTTTATCTTGCTTTCCAATTGTATTCCATGGAAAAGCATGATAAAGGATCTTTTTGTGAAACAGCATCTTAAATCAGACTAATCCTATTGGAATAAATGGGAAACCACCGTAATCGATACTGTTTTAGTGAAGCAGGATCCTATTTTGTTCCTATCCCAGTTCATACTGTCTGATGTACTGTAGTGATTCCCTTCATTTCTGATTGCAGTCTTCTTAAAAAAAAGACATGGGAAGTCTAGTGGTCCCTTCCCACTCCCACCCATGTCCAATCACTGTCCCTCAAGTTACAAAAATCCTGGTAGTCTAGTGGTCCCTCCCCCTGATGTCTAATCACCATCCCCATAATGAAAAAAAAAATGGTAGTCGAGTGGTCCCTACCACCTCCCCGATAACCAATCACCTTCTGTTTATAAAAAAGGATCCTGGTAGTCTTATGGTCCCCCTCGATGTCTGATCTCTGTCTCATATAAAATACAAATGTCCTGGCAGTCTAGTGATCCCCCTCCTGAAAATACATTAATTTTTCTGGTGGCCTAGTGGCCCCTCACTATGTTAGGTGATGATGCACCACCCCGTTCCCCTATCCTATTCCCAGTCCATGACCAGCACAGCCATCCTCTCACCTCCATGGCTGGCTGCAGACTGAGCTATGAATGAGCACCTAGTCTATACAATTGGTGCTCATTCATAGCTCAGTCTGTGGCCAGCCATGTAGGTGAGAGAAGGGCTATGCTGATCGCAGACAAGGAATCAGGATGGGATGTGGGGTGGTGGGTCATCACCTAACCGGGTGGAGGCCACTAGACCATAAGGAAAATTAATGTGCTTTCAGGGAAGGTTATTCAGGGAGAGGGAAGGGACAACTAGACTACCAAGTAATTTCTATTTTTATATTGGGATGGGGATCAGACACTTGGGAGGGAGGAGGGACCACTAGACTATCAGAATCTTTTTTTTTTATAAACAGACAGCAATCAGGCATCAGGGACGGGGGAGAGACCATGAGATTATCCTATTTTTTTTTCATTATGGGGTAGTGATTAGACTTTGGCAGGAGGGACCACTAGATTGCCAGACTTTTTTTGACTTACAGAGATAGCAATCAGACATCAGAGGGAGGGGGGAGGGACCACTAGACTACCAGGATTTGAGACCAGTGGGTGGGGTGTGACACTGGGCACCAGGGAAAGACAGAATAGCAATTGGTAGGTGGGGGGGTGTCACTAGACACCAGGGAATATAAATAAATACTGTATTAATTTATAGTTATATGGTGAGTCAGAGTCACCAGTTGGTGGGTGGGGGTGCCACTAGACACCAGGGAAAAGAACAGTTTACAGCACACACTATGGCTGGCAGTACACGTTCAGCTGCAGCTGCACAAGTGAAGTGGTTCCTGTTGTTCTCATACAGGGAAGGCATTGAAGCGCTCATTTCACTTTGCTGGGAACCAGGGATTTTGGATGCCCAGAAAAGGTATTTCTTGACATAATTGTAAAAAACAAACATCAGAATATATCTAAACAGGTTTAGTTTAGCTAGGTTCTGTTTTGTTTTTTTTTAATCCATTCAGTTTTATTTAGTTTTATGTGTTCTCTTTCACTTACTGCCTAATGCAATGGTGGCAACTTGAAAAAGGATTTCCCACCTATTACATAGGATGACCTGTCTGCAAAAAGGCATTATGTGCCTGCAAAATAGAATTAATTGAAAATAATGAGAAACTTTAAAATTGAATAACTTTGGAACTGATTAATATTTTTTCACCAAAACTTCAAAATGACACATCTGTGAGACAAATGCTTTCTTCCCTAAAAATTTCAGACCACAACTTGACAATTTCTGAGATACAGATGGACAAAGAAACTGCAAAAAACACATAAATGTAAACATTTTTCACACTCTGTATCTCAGAAACCACACAAAGCAGTTCAAATTAAGTTTGCCACATCAACAGAACTACCCCATGAGATTATGCATGCAAAATTCCATGCAAATCCATTGGACTGTTGCAAAGTTATTAAAGTACAAAAATTAGGTTTTAAAATAGAAGTGATGCCTCAGCCATAATATCTGATAGGGCCACAGTCACACCCCTATAATTAGGGTTCAACAGTCATCTCTGTTAAACCCACAATTTGCATTTAATAACTTTGGTCCTGTTCAACCGATCTTTATGAAATTTTGCATGTGCGGTTGGAGAGCAAAGATCTTGTGATGTGGCAAGTGTTGTTCCAGTCAGATTAACAGGTGCAGAAAAGCAGAGTGTCACAAAACATGATTTTTACCAATTTTGTGTCAATTCTTTGAGACACTGTTTCTCAGAAACTATGTGGACTTAGGTCTGAAACTTGCAGGGTATACAGGTATTGTGTCAAAGATGTGACTTTTGAAGGTTTGGTGAAAAAGTATTAATCCATTGAAAAGTTCTTGAAGTTTAATTTTTTTCATTATTTCCTAATAGCAAAGTTAGATGTGTCTTGCAAAACAATTGTTTTGTTACCACAAAAGTGGTATTTATTGCCACAAATACAGACTCTAGTTTTGAGATTCTGCCATCTTGTTTAAAGTTAGTGAGGTAAACAAATTTAAATATTTAAAAAAATACTGCCAATGTCTGTTGATACGTGGAGTGTGGAGGTGGGGTGTTAGGGTTAACATCACATTTCCCTATTTTTGATGTATTAACCCTAACTGATGCAATAATGGAGTTTTTTTGCAACTATATATATATATATATATATATATATATTTATGTATATATACATATATATATTTATTCATGGCACAAAACTCTGTTTAATGCATCAGTTAGGGTTGTTCCACAGCAACAAAAGCAAGGAAATTCAGTGTTAGGGTCACCACCCATTGCACCCCAGGTCCACCCCACACCCCCCAACAGGCATCAGGGTGTGCATTGGCGTCATCAGTCCTAATTCTCACCCAATTCAATGTGAAAATAAGCTGACATGATGCAGTATAGGAGAATGGGGTGAGAGTTAGGTCCAATGACCCCAATGCATGCCCAATACCTGTTGGTGGGGGCAGGTGGGCGTGGGGGTGCAAGGGGTGGCAACCTAACACTGAATTTCCTCACTTTTGTCACTGTGGAACAACCCTAACAGATGAATTAAACTGAGTTTTTTACCATGAATTTCCCTTCTTTTTGAGAATGTGCACTATAAATAGTGAAGGGCCCCGTCCTCCCACCATATGAATTTTTGTCACTTCGCTGTGCAAAAACTATATGAATGACTGAAATGAAACTTGGTAAATGAAAACATGTACCATAGTACACCGTATGTCCAGAACTGTGTGAACATCCATTCAACGGATGCACAGCACCATGAGCAAACAACTGTACAGGCACAATTCAGCAACCGTATGTGCCAGCAACCCAAAAATGGTCACAGTCAAATATGTATTATAAATCTTTGTGCATTTCAAATGCCAGGCAACTTGGACACATGGTTCAAAAGTTATTGAAGCAGAATGAACCAAATTTTCATTTGTCAGAGTGGCATAATTCCTCACCTGTTAATGTTTTATACATCAAACCACTGCAAGGCACTTCCGTACCACTCAGGATACCCACGGTATAAATTTGAAGCCAGTAGCACCATGCAGAATGCTATGCACAAAATGGTAACTGTGTCATGCAATATCTACACAGGGAATTATTTTCCAACAAGTAAACTGAATTATTCACATCCCCAGGACATCCACTCAATATGCTCCAAATTTCTTATGAAAAGACCACACCATTCCAGAGATATTACATTTTTATATTTATGCACCTTTAAGAAGTCTTCCACCACAAAATGGCAAAAATCATGACAGAAAATGCACTAAAATGGTGGACCTGGTAGCTGAAAAATCAGTACCTGTGAAGCGGGCTAACTTAAATTGGCAATAACTCTGGACTGGAACAACATTTTTCAACAAACAAAAACTGGCATGTTCCTTGAACAATGGTCTTTCAACGTGTCAAGTTTCAGACAAATCAACCACACATTGGCTGTGCTATGTGTCATGGAAGAGAGTACAGAAAAATAGCAAAAACATAATGTTTTGCACTCCACTACACAAACACAAAAACACAAATGGTAATGTTAACACGAATGGTGATGGAAACAGTGAGGTAAAAGAAAATAATAATGCTAATGGTAAGGCAAATGATAACTCACACAGTGACATAAATGGAAACGATAACACAAGTGGTAAGAGAAACAAAAGCGCAAACATAAATGAAAGAAGAAATGGTAACACAAACGGTAATGAAAATGCTAACAACAACAGAAACTCAAATGGTAATGAAAACATTAATGCAAACACTAACAGCAATGGAAATGCAAATGGTAACAAAAATGGTAATGAAAATGCAAACCTTAACACAAACTCAAACAGAAACGCAAATGATAATAGCAACGGCGATGCAGAAGGAAACAGTTACACACTCAACAACTGCAATGCTACTGAAAATGCAAATGCTGAGGCCAATGCAAACACAAACAGTAACAAACACACAACTGGTAATGGTAATGCAACTGGAAATGCAAACGGTTATGATAACACCAACAATGAAGCCAAAGGAAACACAAATGCAAACAGAAAAGCAAGTACATACGCAAATGCAAATGGTAATGCACACAGAGAAGCAAAAGTAAATGTAAACAAAAAACAATAATGGAAACACAAATGGTAATAGTAATGCAAATGCAAGCGCAAACACAAACGTAATGGATAACGCACATGGTGACATAAACAGAAACACTAACGCAAATGGAAATGCAAGCAGAAAAAATGCTATCGGTAACAGAAAAAATGCTATCGGTAACAGAAATGCAAATGCACACCCTTTTTTCCCCCAAAAGGTGCTTTCAAAAGCACTATGAATACAAAGAATGTATGCATAATAATGGCCCTCGGAGCAGAAAAACAGCACTTGGAAAACTAAATTCCATGTATCTCAAGAACCGTAGAATGTAGAAAAAAAATTTAAATCTCATATTATTTAAGACTTTCCAGGCTAGTTTTGCACTTAGCCCCCTAGTGGAGGACTAAGCGTTCTTGAGATACAGGTCTCGAAAGGCGCAGCAGATGCTGTAATGTTAACCTATGGGAAAATTCATAAAATTTAGAGTGATGTAACTTTGCAACCCTCTAATATTTTGTCACCAAACTATGAAAAGGCACATCTGTTGGATCTTGGCTTTCTTCCTTCCAAATTTCAGCCCAAAAGACCAAACCATTCTTTTGCAGCAGAGTGGCAAAGAGTTCCTATTGTTTTGGCCATAGTGTTGCAAAGTAGTGTCGCAAATCATGACACTTTCGCAAATAAAATCATAAAAGTTTTGCATATGCGACTCTACTTTGCAACACTTTTTGCAAAAATTAAAAAAACATATTTCTCAGGTATTTTAACCCTGAAGAAAGACATGGCTAGCATTCTCAGGGCTCAAGTAGGTGAACACAACAAGAATTGTGTCCCTAGAGGGTCCCAAATTTAAATGCCAAGCATTTCTGTGACCACCAACTGAAAACAAGATGGCTGATTTGCGACACTACAAGGGTCATTTGCAAAAGTAAAAAGTGCATTTGTGACACTTTCGCATATTTTGTTAACTTTTCCAATTGACTAAAATGGGAAAGTTGTTTTTTGAATAACTTTTGAATTGTTTAATATTTTTCCACAAAATCTTTGAAAGGCACATCGGGGACCCTGGCTGCATGTTCCCTGAAGGTCTTGGACCTGTCGCACAAACCGTGTGATGTGTAGGTGCGAGCAAAGAATGCGCAAAAATGTGTAATTTGTGCATTTTTTGGTGCTGTGCAGCTCCACAAACATACATCTGATTGTAACAAAACCTGGTAGGTCCAGAGATCTATGGTGCCAGACTATGTGTGCCAAATTTCAGATAAATCCATCATATAGTGGCAAAGTTATTAAGCTGACAAATTGACAAATTTCAAATTTAACCTTAAATGGGGTAGTCTGAGAAAGAGTCACAGGCCTGCACCCAGGGACCGTGCTTGGCAGTAACAAGTAAATATAGAAGAAAACAAATGCCAGCACAAGTCTTACAGCCAAAGTATTCCCTCTTGTCAACCTCCACCAACAGTCGATATTCGCAAACAAAAGAAGCGAGAACTAATTCTCATGGTGATACAAGTGCTTCATTTTATTTTGATAAGTGCACCCTGCTTTCATAAAAATGCTGTTTGCTTCACAGCATAACACTTCCAATGTGTTTCATGCCTCCTGGCGCTTAACAATAGGAATGACAAGAATAACCATAAAGTGCCATTTTATACTCAGTGCTCTTAAAGTGCCAGTACAACATAGAGTGCTTATAGAATTATCATAAAACCATTTAAAAACAAAAGCATTACATCATGAAATATTCAGTATGTATCATTTAACTTTAGTTTTAGCTTTTACCACTAATATTTTGAACATCAGTGTCCTTCTCCAGTTTCTTGGGCATGAAACGCGTTGGGAGTGTTATGCTGTAAAGCAAACAGTGTTTTTATGGAAGCAGGGTGCACTTATCAAAATGAAATGAAGCACTTGTAGACATGGTTGACAAGTGGGAATACTTTGGCTGTAGGACTTGTTCTGGCATTTGTTTTCTTCTATACTTAAATGGGGTACTCAACCCTAACTATAGTGGCACTAATTTGCCACTATAATATATATATATATCTATATATATATATATATATATATATATATATATAGATATATATATATTCATGGAAAAAAAATCTGTCTAATGCATCAGTTAAGGTTGTTCCACAGCAACAAAAGTGAGTAAATTTGGTATTAGAGCTGCCACCACTTGCACCCCAAGCCCACCCCATTCCCACCAACAAGCATCAGGGTGTGCATTGTGGTCATCGGTCCTAACTGTCACCCCATCCCATGTGTAAACAATCTGAGGTGGTGCAGTATAGGAGACTGGGGTGAGAGTTAGTACTGATTACCCCAACATACACCCCGATGCCTGATGGAGGGGACAGGGTGGGCTTGGGGTGCAAGTGGTGGCAACCCTAACACTGAATTTCCTTGCTTTTGACAATGTGGAACAACCAGAACTGATGCATTAAATGTTTTTTGCCATGAATTTCCCTTCTTTTTGAGAATGAGCATTATAAACATTGAATGGAATGTGGTGGTGGGCCCCTCGCTCCCACCATGTGATTTTTTGTCACATAGTAATGCTAATGGTAACACAAATGCAAGCACAAATGGTAACGCACATGGTGAGGCAAACATAAATGATAACGCAAACAGTAAGAGACACGCAAGGGCAAACGATAATAAAAACAGAAGTGGTAGTGCAAACGGTAATGCTAATGCTAACTGCAACAGAAATGCAAATGGTAACAAAAACAGTAATGTAAACGCTAATGCCAACGGAAATGCAAATGGTAAGAAAAATGCAAACGGTAACACAAATGCAAAAGAAATGCAAATTGTAAAGGCAACAGTGCCACAGAAGGAAACAGTAATGCAATTGACAATGGAAATGCAACTAAAACCGCAAACACTAAGGTCAACAGAAATGCAAATGGTGACAAACATGCAAACAGTAATGGTAAGGCAATTGGAAATGCAAACAGTTACAGTAACAGCAACGATGACGCCAAAGCGAATAGTAATGGAAATGCAAATGCAAGCACATACGGAAATGAAAATGGTAATGCACACAGTCACGGTACCGCAATTGGAAATGCAAATGCTAACGGTAACACCAATAATGATGCCAAAGGAAACACAAACGCAAACAGAAACACGTATGCAATCGCAAACGGTAATGCACATGGTGATGCAAAATGAAATGCAAACAGAAACAGTAATGGAAATGCAAATGGCAACAGTAACACAAACGCAAGCGCAAATGAAAATGCAAAGGATAACGCACATGATGGAGTAGATGAAAACGCAAATGGTTACAGTAATGCAAGTGGAAGCTCTAACTGCAACAGTAACGAAAACGCACAGCCTTTTTTTCCCCAAAAGCTGCATTGAGAAACACAGTGAATACAAAAATAAAATGAATGTATGCATAAAAATGGGCCTCGGAACAGAAAATGAACACTTGGAATACTAAATTGCTGATATCTCAGGAACTGTACGAAGTAGAAAAAAAAAAAATGTCATATAATTTTTGTCTTTCCTGGCTAATTTTGCAGTAAGCCCCCTAGTGGAAAGCCAAGCATTCTTCCAATGAAAAGTCCATATCTCGAAGCATTTCCAAGATATGGGACCCGAAAGGCATGGCGGATGCCATAATGTTAGTCTAAAGGAGGAATAGTCAACTTTGGAGTACCGCAACTTTGCAGCCCTCTAATATTTTGTCAACAAACCACCAAAAAGCACATCTGTGGAATCTTGGCTTTCTTTCCTCCAAATTTCAGCTCAAAAGACCAAACCATTCTTTTGCAGCAGGGTGGCAAAGATTTCCTATGCTTTTGGGCATAGTGTCACAAATCAAGATATGTTTGCAAAAAAAATCATGAAAGTGTCACAAGTGCGACGCTACAGCTTACAAAAATTTGAAAACCATATTTCTGAGGTGTTAAACCTCCAAGAAAAGACATGGCTAGGATCCTCAGAGCTTGACTAGGTGAACACTAAAAGAATTGTGTCCCTAGAGGGTCCTAAATTTAAATGCCAAGCATTTCTGTGACCAGTAACTGAAAAAAAATTTGCTGACTCACGACACTACAGGGGTCATTTGCAAGACTAAAAACTGCATTTGTGACACTGTCAAACTTTTTGTTACTTGTTCCCATTGACTATAATGGGAAATTTGTTTTTTGAATAACTTTTGAACCATTTAATATTTTTTCACAAAATCTTCAAAAGGCACATAGGAGATTCTGGTTGCATGTTCCCTGAAAGTTTTGGACCGGTCGCGTAAACCGTGTGACCTGTCGGTGCAAGCAAAGAATGTGCAAAAAAGCATAAATGTGACTTTCTATTGTGCTTAATCGCTCCGCAACCATATATCCGACCATTACAAAACTTTGCTGTTTCTGAGACCTATAGCACCACTCCATCCTTGCCAAATTTCAGGCAAATCCGTCACATGGTGGCAAAGTTATTAAGCTGCAAAATTTCACACTTTAACCTTAAATGGGGTACTCAACCTTAACTATAGTGGCACTACTGGGCCACTATAATATATATATATATATATATATATATATATATGTTATACAGTATACAATTACGATGCACCGAGCTTCATTGCACGACAGCGGTATACATGTCATTCAATGGGTACGCATTAGAGCGGTAGCAGTATATCACTCTACCAGTATACTTTTGCACAATTTTATATATATATATATATAAATATGTGTTATAGCTGCAGAATAGTGCAGCTATAGTTAGGGTTGCCTTGCTGCTTCTATGTTAAACCCAAAACTTTGCACTTTTATAACTTTGCAACTGTATGAAAAACGTTCCTAAAATTTTGCATCCACAGTGTGGCAGCATAGATCTCTGGATCTGGCAAGTTACGTAATGTTCGGATGAGCAGTTATGGAGCTGAAGAGTGTCACAAAATGTGTACAAATGGGGGGGAGGGGTTGCGCATTTCTTTGCTTGGGGCAAGAGTCCAAACAATTTGGTGAAAAATATTAATCCATTCAAAAGTTATTACAATTATAATTTTCCCATTATAGTTAATGGGGTAAAATATATGCCCTTTATGAAAGCTTCCACAAGTACATTTTACTGTCGCAAATGGCCCTTTTACTGTCATACTGCCACTATTTTGTTTCAGTTAGTGATGAAGAAAAGCATAGGTAAATCAAATTCTACTGCCCCTAGGTAAACACTGACAGTTGTGTTTACCTAAACGGGGCTTGTTGAACACAATGGTGCCATCAGTTTTTTTCTAGGACCCCTAGAAATACATTTTCTAAAATCAGGTCCCTCGTTGTGTTGCAAATCATAACAGTACGTTTCCGACACTTTCGCAAATCACAACGCTATCTCATCTGTACCGTCACAATTTGCCACACTACTGCACCAAACAATACCATTTCTTTGCCACACCACTGCATATAAATGATTAGGGCTTTTTGGCTGAAATTTGCAGAGTGGCAAGCCCTAACCCCACTGATGTGCCTTTTGGTGGTTTTGTAAAAGAAAATTAAAATGGTAACAAAGCTAGTGTTCCAAAGTTGAGAAATTTCCTATAGCTAACATTGTGGCACCCTTGGCACATTTCAGCGCCCGTATCGATTTGAGATATGGATTTGTTTCCTACCCACATCTTAAGCAAGCATGGAGGTTTCGAAGTCATGATTACAACTGCAGTGGAATTTTTTTCATAGTTCCTATGGTTACTGAGATATTGCCAATTAACTGTTACAAGGGCTCCTTTTCAGTATTGTGGGTCTGCTGTATGGCTCCATACTTATGTATAAATGGGAGTGCAGAGCCCAGAGGACCCACGCTCCCACATATACGCACCAATAAGCAAAAAATGGGCAATGTGAAGGGAGCGCAGAGCCCGCAAACTCATACCAGTTACCAGTTACATTACACTTTCTCAAAAAGAAGGGAAATTCATTACAAAAAGCTTTGTTAACGCATCAGTTAGGGATGATAGTAGAGCAACAAAAGTATGGAGGTGTGATGTTAGACTTACCACCTCTACCACCCCACCCCATCCCCCTCCTCTCTTCACACACCAACAGACTTTGGAGCGTACCATGGGGTCAAATAAATCTCCTCAGTTGTGGTCCTCAACTGTCTCCCTCCTTAATGAATACCGAACAGAAGTGTTTGCTCAACATTTCTGCTTTGTCTAGATCACCCTCCTTAAACTCTCCCTCCTCCCCTTTGAGCTTCAATCCCCCCAATTTTTTCTTCTATCACTGATGTGCTTAAAGAATCTCTTGTCCCATTTTTTTCACAGTCCATTCTAAACCCTCCTCTGTCTGTGCCTTGGCTCTCCTAACAGCTTTCCCTGCTTCCCTTAGACATTCAAGGTACACCTCCCTGTTCTCCTCCCTTTGGGCCCCTTATACTTCCTGAAACTTGCTCATTTAGCCCTTACTTTGTCTAGTACCTCTTTAGAGAACCATAGTAGTTTTCCTTCTTCTTTTCCCTCTGGCCACTGCCCTAATGCACTGGTTACTTACCTCCACTATGGCTCCTTTTGGTTTCCCCCACTGTTCTTCCACTCCCTCCATACCTCTCCCTTCTCCAGGGTTGTTCTTAAACATCTATCCATTTCACTGAAATCTGCACTCCTGAAATCTAATATTTTTGCCCTTGTGTGGCTTAATTGAGACCCTGTCTCCATGCCAAACCACACCATGTGGTGGTTGCTGGATCTCAGCTGCCCATCCACCTAGACTCCTTCAACTCTGTTCCCATTGGTCCATACCAGTTCCCAAATCAATTTGTCTTTGGTTGGCTGATGTAGCAGCTGTCAGAGTCCAACCCCCTGCAGTGATTCCAGGATGGCTATGCTTCTGGCTAAAGCAGCTGCCTGGGTGGTCCATTTTACATCTGGCATGTTGAAATCCCCCATCAGCAGGATTACACCTTTAGCTGCCATGTCATGAATTTCCTCCATTAGTACCCTGTCCACTTCCTCCTTCTGTGCTGGAGATCAATAGATCACCCCCATATGTATTGCCATGCCATTTCCTTGTTCGGGGTGGCCGACATTGCCTTGGCCTCCCCCTGTCTTCCCTGTACTTCTGTATTCTGTAAGACATTCTGACTTTACTCGCCACCAAGATTAAGTTCCTGAGAAAGGTTCCTCACACTACCTGTTACAAATTAAGAGAAAATATGCAAGAATGCCAGAAAACACTGACTAAAACTCTCTTTCCTCCGCCTACTAACTTACAGTGCTATTTTAAGCATAGAGAAAAAATATACATACAGTATATAATACATCTAGCTTTAAGTTGTGTGCTACTCTTCTCTCAGCCAGCAATTCAGATTCTGGAGTCAAGTAATTTTGACCACCTAACACTTCACTTTTTGTAACAAGAAGTCAATTGTTTTATTGCAGGTGCCACCCACCATCCCCATAATCTTTCCTGCATCACTCCAATTGTACCTCTCCACAATTCATATGCCTGTCTGGTGTGGTGTTGTTCCTCTATGGCGGCACCCACAGTGGAGACCAAGGAGAATGCTGGAAACCTCCACAAGGAGACTCACAGGAGGGTGGCTCTGGATCCCACAGAGGAAGGAAACACCTTCTGCTAGGTGACTCACTCATTAGGAGGGTAGAACTGGGGAAGGGAGGGGAGAGGAAGATAAGCTGCCTACCTGGTGACATGGCATAGAAGGACAGGAAGCAAATCCACAGGATCATGGGAGCAGTTGCACTGGAGAGGGAGCTGGATGTCATCATTGTTCATCTAGGGCCAAATGACCAAGCTGGTAATGGGATCAGAGCTGTGCAGGAGGAGTTTCTGGAGTTGGGGAGGGGCCTTAGACAAGTAGCATGCATGGTAACCTTCTCGGAGGTGCTGTCTCTCTATGGCATGATTGAGGCTATGGTACTCTGCACCCTGGGATTTAATAAATGGCTAAAACACTGGTGCAGAGCACATGGTTTTGGCTTCATTGGGGACTGGGGGTCCACATGTAGGGATAGAAGTCTATACTGGCACGATGGTCTGCATCTGTCCAGGAAAGGAACCAGTATCCTAAGTGATAGGTTTAAATGCTTCATTGGCAAGCTTTTAAACTAGCCAAGGGGGGAGGCACTGAAAAGGAGCAGAGAATTCCCATCCTCCCCTCACAAAACAGAGTAGTTAGTGAGGTTAACACCAATTTGCAGAGGTCAATGGGGGCATGCAGGGGTAAATGGAGAAAAAGGCAAAGGTAGTAAGTACAGAGATGGGGCTAAAAGTGGTAAGGCCATCAAAAAATGGAGGGCGATGAGTACCAATGCCCATAGTCTGGGTAACAAGCTTCCTGAACTAGTGGCCTTGATCCAAGAGAGATGCTTGGATATCATGGACATCACAGAAACCTGGTACACGAAGAACCATGACTGGGCTGTCAACATACATGGGTACACAATATACAGGAGGGACAGGGATGGTAGAAAAGGAGGAAGAGGAGTAGCTTTCTACAGTACATAAATGAAGAGATCAAAGCAATGAAATTAAAGGCTAAACAGGGAGGAGAGAAGGCACTATGGGTCACTTTGGAAACAGGAAATGGCACCACAATCTGCACAGAAGGAGCAGGAAACAGAACTATATCAGTTAAAGCAGAAGGAAGCAGGGAAGGCAGTTAAAAGAGGAAAGGCACAAACCGGGGAAAAGATAGCCAACTCAGTTAAGAAGGGGATAAAAGCTTTTATATGTACATTAGTGAACGAAGAAAGACCAAGGAGGGATAGGTAGGCTTAATAAAAGGGAGGGGGGAGGGCAGAAGGTGACATTGAAAAGGCAGAGATACTGAACAAATACTTTTGATCAGTATTCACAGAAGAAGAGGAGGGGGATATACCTAAACCAAACAATAGAAACTCTCTCAATGTGGGGAGGAGGTGATAACAGTCCATTCTCTGAAGAAAGGGTCCTGAAAGAACTTCTAAAACTCAAGATGGACAAGGCAATGGGAACTGATGGGACTCACCCCAGGATTCTGAAAGAACTAAGGGGAGAACTAGTGACATCACTGACTACCCTTTTTAACAAATCATGAGAGGATGGTGTGGTACCTGAGGACTGGAGGAAGGTGGATGTGATTCCCATTCACAAAAGTGGGAGCAAGGCAGAGGAAGGAAACTACAGACCTGTTAGTTTGACCTCAGTGGTAGGGAAGATAATTGAATCACTTCTGAAAGAAATAATTGTTGAGTACCTAGAGGCCAGTGGGGCACAGGACCCAAGGCACCATGGATTCTCAGCAGGAAGGTCATGTCAGACAAATCTAATAGATTTCTTTGACTGGGAGACCCAAGTAGTAGACCAAGGAGGAGCTGTGGATAGAGCCTACCTAGACTTTAGCAAGGCACTTGACACAGTCCCACACAAAAGATTAATAAACAAGTTAGCCAGCCTGGGAGTGGGTCCCAGGGAGGTAGCCTGGGTAAAAAATTGGCTGGACAGCAGGACGTAGAGGGTAATAGTAAACAGAGTCCACTCTGAAGAAAGGGGGACTACTATTAGTGTATTGTAGGGTTCAGTATTGGGGCCAGTCCACTGTAATCTCTTTATAAGTGACTTTGCAGATGGTCTGGGAGGAGAAGTATGCCTCTTTGCAGATGACACGAAGACATGCAACAGGGTTGATACACAGGGGGGTGGGGGGTGGAAAGGATGAAAAAAGACTTGACAAGGTTGGAGGAATGGTCAAAACTATGGCAGCTTAGATTCAATGCAAAGAAGTGCAAAGTAATGCACCTGGGAAACAAAAACCTAGTGGAACAGTACACAATGGGTATGGGGGTGTACTAACAACAAAAATGGAAAGAGACCTTGTGGAAGACATATCAGATGACCTAAAGGTATGCAGGCAATGTGAGAAATCAATAAGGAGGACTGTGGGACATTGGGATTTATAGGGAGAGGCATCACCAGTAGAAAACTGGAACGTGTCACCCCTCTGTATAGACAGTTGGTGAGACCCCATCTGGAGTACTATGTGCACTTCTGGAGACCCCATCTCCACAAGGACATAGACAGGATGGAGGCAGTCCACAGGAGGGCAACTAAAATGGTACAGGGTCTGCACCAGAAACCATATAAAGAGAGACTAAAGAAGCTCAATATTTATACCCTCAAGGAAAGGAGGGGGGGCACAATAGAAACTTTAGAGTACTTGAATGGAATCAACAAAGTCCAAGAGGGTAGCATCTTTCACAAAAAGAGATGTGCAAGAACAAGGGGACACAGTAGTTTGATGATAGAGGGGGGATGGCTCTGTGCAACTTGAGGAAGTATTTTTTCACAGAGAGGGTAGTGGATGCGTGAACCTTCCTTCCTGAGGAAGTTGTGGGGTCAAAAACAGTGGGGGAATTCAAGAATGCATGGGACAGACATAAGGCAATTATAGTGGAGGTAGGAGGAAGTAGGCTTTTGGTTAACTAGGATCTGCAGCTTATCCCTTAGGTAGGAAAATTAGCAGACTGGATGGGCCAAGTGGTCCTAATCTGCTGTCAAAGTCTATGTTTCTATGTTTCTCATAACACATTCACCTTTTGTAACAGAAGTCAGTTGTTTTATTACAGGTGCCATCCACCATACCCAAGGAAGGAGGTATCAGAAACAGATACTCAGCACTGCATCTGTTGCCCAAGGTGTGACATATTTCATAGTTGTGAAAGTACGTCAAAGTTAGGGAACCTGCATCAGCATGACATTTGTGCTTTAGAATTTGTGGCATGTACATATACAGCTCTGTTTCAGATAGTGATTTGGAAATATGGGATCCAAAAATCCAGTCTTCTGAACCAACTCCCTAATGCCCTAAATTGTTCTGAATCCCCTTCTGATTTCATTAGCAAAACATTAAGAGTGGGGAGCTTTATATCATCTGTTTCCAGTGGAACCCCATCCCTGTGTAACATGATCCAGCCAAGGGAATGATGGTCAGAGATGAATCCTGCACAATTTCAATGTAAAACCCCATTTAATTTTTATTTCATTGTCAATATTTATGTATTATTTTTACTTTAGGCTATGATAAAACTTAGTAATGCTGTGATAAATATCAGCATACAGCCCAGCATGGATTTAATATACAAGAGGGCCTTATACACACATTACCTCGCAGATCTCAGTTTATGAAACTTGATGATCCAATGTATTACTGGTAATTTCAGAAATCTTACTCTGATTAGAAATATCTAGAAAATTAGGAGCTTTGTACACAAGCTCTTTGGGCTCAGCACTGCTCTAAATCATTCAGTAAGATACAGAATATAAATTAATTATAATACAAACCTACTTTTAAATGAACAGATATCAACGTATGACATATTATACAGCATGACATGATAAAATACAGTAAATGTCATGCAGATATATATAACATAACACATTACTGGGTATCACTATAAATAAAGTGGCATAAACAGTATTTAATAAACATGTAAACATGCTTTTGGAACATACAAATATGTAAATATGGCTTCATAAGCAAGAACAGGCTTTTCATTTTTGGAATTTTTTTTTATTGAATTTCGTTTTTATAACAGACATACAGATAGAAAGGCTGATTTGACGTTTGCAGTGCATGAGAAATATCACCATCATCTAATTTATCAGAATGACAGAACATTTTGTTCTTGTACTACCGTACATTTTATTTATTTAGCTTTTGTTTACCGGGTAAGTACACTAGACAAGTAGTATGCCTATTTTCAGGAACAACCCGGAAGAGCACAAAACATACAGTATACATACATGGCAACATTGGAGACAACAGCATGATGCAGTAAAAATCAGCTATAACAACGCTTGTATAAGGGCAAAGATACTGCCACACATAGTACAAATTGTTACAGGACATAGATAGACATTAGAATCACTGAACACATATTTCATAGACCATCATGGACTCGGAGTGGACAATAGTGGACTGCAGAGTATTGCATTACAGAGACTAGGAGCAGCCACATCTTGTCGTTTGTTTTAGGTGGGACCACAGGGAGAAGCGAAAGGTCCCATGGGAAAGGGCAGAGCTAACAGAGTCCTGAATGGAGTTCCAGAGCTAGGCACAAAAGCAGCAAGTCAGCGATCCCCATAAGGGTCCGAGTAGGGGGAACTTTAAGCAACTCGGCGGTCTGTGACCTGAGCTGGTAGGGGATGGCATCCAGTTTTGGGAGGAGATGTGCCAGTCCCAACGGTATGCCCGTGGCAAGCACTTTCCTGGTGAAGTTTCCTACACCAAGGATCAGGAATTCTGCAGGGGGGAGCCAGTTGAGTTTGTCATAGAGCTCACATTGGTGGGTGAGTTTGGGAGCAGCAAGTGCAAGCCGACAGATATCATTATATGCCGTGTTCCACCGATTAAGATGGATTTGAGGTGACCTGGCAAATAGGTGGTATCCATAACTAAGGGAGGGGAGAAGCACTCCCCTCGCAAGTGCCAGCCTCGCTCCCAGAGTCAGGTTGTATTTGTCCCTGTAGGCAAGGCCAAGCTTACACCTGGTGGCTCTGCAGATGTTTTGGATATGGCTTCCTATGTCAAGTTGTGGGTCGAGGGTGTACATGTTAGAGTATAACATGTAAGTGGCAAAAGCACCAACTGGTTTTACTTTTAAAAACCCAACCACAGAGAAAAAAAGAAAGGCGAAAGGAAAGCCAAAACAAGACCCACATTTAGCATCATAATTAAGTTTGCCGTTATCTGTTTTACAGCATTGTACTTCATCTTCTTTCTTAGCTTTTTTAGTTGTACAATATAAGACAGTAATTCATATTTTGTTATATTCTGTTCTGTGTTAGCATCACATATGTAATATTAGCTCTTCTTGTGGTGAAAGAGTCAGGGCTTGCTAGATTGCCAGTGTTGGCTGTGTGAGGAAGCACACATGTTCTGTGTGCATTTTCAAGACAGTAGTAGCAAACTCCTGGTGACCCTTGAGTACGAATCCCAATCAGCACCATCAGTCATCAGTCCCCTCAATCCCCATTGGTAGGGATATATCATTGTCCCTAATTTTATTTACTATTATCTGTTTTATTTTCTTCCCTACATCTGTGCAGAAGGGCCTGAGGGTCTGGCAGAACCAAATATGATGCACATCCCCCTGTCCTGCTGAAATCTACCACAGACAGGAGAAATCCCCACATTGAATTTGCTCATTGTATCGGGTGGCACTTAATGTCTATTAATAATCTTGTACTGAGCTCTGTGTATAACTTATACTTAACTAGACCCATGTGTGATTCACATATAGTGCCAGTACTTTCTCTGGGATCCCACAGTGTACAGTAAGTCTCTTTCCCATTGTTGCTTTACCTTCTTTGATCAGTCAGGTGACCTGTCTCACAGTGTACAGTGTACTTGAACAGCAAGTCACCATAACATTTGATGATACGTGCAGATTATTATTCCCACTGTCCTTGTTGACCTCCCACCTGAGATATTGTTTAAAAATATTTGGAAGCTTTAGAATAATTAGGACATTTTGAAAGCTATTTGCAATAATGTAAGAAATATTGTATATTGAATTATAAGATTAGGGTATTATAATAATATAGTATTACTGAATGGTAAGCAGCTTTGCGATTATTTTAACTGTGGGTTCTGCACTTTTTACATTACAATGTTTTTAATGATTATCGCATTTGCATCTGATTTAATTGCTGATAGTATTTAAGGAGTGACAATTTGAGGGACCCTGAAGAGCCTCAAATGCATGAAATTGGTTGGGGCAGTTAGTGGTGCTGCTAATTCACCCTTTGTATTGCCAGTGTCTGGAGCATGTGTGCGAATGCCTTTGCACTGCACTACATAAATAAATTGGTAAGATTTCAGTGTTCAGTTGTGGTGCTGTTTTTTTCAGTTTGGTGGCAGCCCTCCTTTATCCCACATACATAATGGTGGAAGTCACCTTCTGATATATTGTGCCTATTGTCATCTGTGCTCCTCCTCCCACCAGGATAAGTTCTGACTTTCCATAATTTCTTTTATAACCTGAAAAATAGGCAAACATTTCAGTGATCCGAGCAATTGCTGAAATTGATTGTTCAGGCTGCATCAGAAGCATGAGAATATTGTCTGCATAATGCAATTTTTAGCTGAGGTCCCTATGCTCTATGGATGCTCACTACCCTTTCAGCCCTCTGTATTCAATCTACCAGCAAACAGTAGGGGGGGGGCAGTGGCATCCCTACCTGGTACCTCTACCCAGTATGAATTCCTTGGAGACACTACCAGTAATGAGAATATTGGCTATTGGGAGACCCATTTAACAACTTTACCAACTCTATAACCCTTTCCCCTAATCCATAGCCCATCAGGGTCATACATGAGTATCCTTATTTCACCATGGGAGAGCACAAAAGCTCTCTCTGATGTAATTCCCCCACCTGATAATATTTACGAGTAGCAATAAACTGTGAAAAGAGTGCTGGCCCTTTATAATATAGCATGTGTCAGTGGCTCAATAGGTAGCACACTGACCTCTGAGGCCGGGAGATCAAAAGGCTGAGGGTTCAGTTCCCACATGTGGCACTTTGGTTAATATCCCAGTACTGACACTGTAGTGCAGAATGAGAGGGGTGCTGCACTTCTGAGGTGCCGGCTTCTGGATGAGACATTAAACCGAGGTCCCATCTGCCTGGATCAGTGGTAGTTCAGGTGGATGTCAAAGATCCCATGGCACTTATCGAAAAAAGAGAAAGGGATTTTTATTGAGAAGATTTGGACTTCATTACAAGAACAAATACAAAAAATAGTTTACAAAATACAACACATAATTAAAAAGAACAGAGAAGTACAAAACAAAATAAACAAAAAAGAATCCAGACATTTCACTCCAAGTTCCATAAATCACGATTACGCCATAAGTGTCTAAATTGAAAGCTACTTTGTTTGAAGAAGACAGACATTTGTGCTGCACAAACAGCTTTCCCAACATTATGTACAACCTCTTGAGGTGATATTCATTTTTGATGTAAGATCAACAGACATCTGGCCTGCCACAAAAAGTATCTCATTAAGGCTAAAACAATATAGACAGTTTCGGCATGATATTTCTTGGTCAAGACAATATTTGTTCCACACATAATAGCTTCATAAGAAAAGTTGGAAAAAAGGGGTTCAAGCCAGGCAGTAGCAAGAAGCTGCCAGAAATCAGAAGCAAATTGACAATCCAGAAATAAATGTTGTTGGGGTTCAAGAAATGTGACACAAGACTCTGTGGGATACTACCTATCAGTTAACATTTTGTGTTTATGATTCCCCTTCATACTTAGCCTGCCATAATTGCCCAACCATACCATCTCCCATACATACAGAGGTATCCTAGGGTTGGACAACTGCAACAAAATACAGGATTGCTGACCCGGCAGACAAAAGGGGAATTCAACAGTGTCTTGGGCATCCTGCCTCCAAATCCTTTCATATAGGACCTTCCTACCTAAGATACAAAAATTATAAGGCCTGAACTGATAGGAAATAACAATCTTCATAGCCTCAGAGCCATTTGAGGGAAGTCCAGGGGTTTTGGCTAAACTCCCCCCACTTGTCTTGTTCCCATGGGGAAAGACAAGGCAGAAGTCAACCCAAAATAAAAGGCAACCATCCCTTCTTGCCAGGTTTTAAAGCAAGACCAAAATTGTAGCTCAAAAAAATGCTATAAAAAAAAGCCATGGGATTCAACATTCCCACCCCTCCCTCTTTAATAGGGCGATAGGTCAAACCTCTCTTAATCGGGTTCAACCAAGATCCCCAAAAGCCATAAAAAAAACTACTATAAAGTCTGGTAAATGATTTCATAGGTGGGGAAAAGCATAACACAGGTACAAAAATATCAGTACCACCAAAGTTTTGAGCAAATAAACCCGTTTCTTTTTACCTCTCTGATGTTGTTTCCAACCTGCTACAAGCCTCTTTGCCTTTCCTAAGGCTGTGCTCCAGTTAAGGGATTGCGTATCTCCAGCTCCAAAACAGAGACATAAAATCTTGATGGGATCAGGAGAGACCTTTATCCCAGTGAAGGAGCCAGAAACAGGGATGGGAAGGTTCCCAAGGGGAAATCCAATACTTTTCTTAATGTTAATCTTAGAGCCTGAAACAGTGGATTATTGATGGAGAACATATACCACAGCTGCTTCATCCTTATCAGTAGCCATAGTCAGGACCAAATCATCCGCATAAACTAAAATTTTAACAGGGGCAGGGAAATGTGCTCCATGTAAGCCAAGCACCTTGGGACATTGAAGGATGGCCCTGATTAACATATTGATACCAAAATTATACAGCAGGAGGCTCAAGGGACAACCCTGTCAGACCCCCCATTTCACAACTACCCTATTTCCCAACTACCCATTAACATTGGGAATAAGAACAGCCCCAAAATAGAGGGTTTTAATCCATCCTGTAAAGATAGAGGGGAGGCCAAATGCTAACAAAACTGAAAATAAAAACTGGTATGAAACCTTATTGAATGCCTTTTCCTGATCTATGCCAAGCACCCAGCCCTGAATGTGGTTCATATCCCCTTAGGTTAACAATTCCCGTAACAGGATAAGGTTATCACTTTGGGACCTACTGGGGTTACTGCAAGTCTGCACGGGGCTAATAAGTCTTGCCACCTGAACAAGCCTAACCAATAAGACCTTAGCAATGATTTTACTGTCCGTATTTACAAGGCTTAATGACCTCCAATTGTTAATGTCAGTCACTGATCCCTTCTTATGAATCAAAACCAAGATAGCTTCTTTCATTGATTGAGAAAATTCAGCTTTAGTTAACATGTCATTGAACAGAATGGCTAAGGCAGGAGCCAGCTCAGCCATAAAGGTGGTATAGAAACCAGTCTAGAGCCCATCGGACCCAGGAGCTGAGTTCAGTTTCAAACCCTGGATAGCATAAATTACTTCTTCCTCAGAGATTTCTTCTGTCAATTGAGCACATTCCTCAGGTGAAAGGTGGGGTAAGTTAAGGGAGTCAAAAAAAAACCCTCCACAGTATGGCAAGCAGGTTCAGTCCCTAACATATTTAACACATGGGTCTCAACAATATTAACCAATAATTCTGGGGAACTCACAAGATCTCCAAAGTGAGATAGCAGGCCAGTAATAAGCCTAGAGTCAACCCTGCCCCTACATTCCTTAAAGGGATCTAATCCCCCTTTACACATCCTGGTCCCAAATCTAGCTTCTTGTCCCTGGGAACTAGCCCTATTGTACTATAATTCCCTCCTCTGACAACTAAGAACAGAAATTTGCTGGCTATAATCCTGATGTGAACCGTCAGATAAGAAGATTACTTGCTGGAGCTGCTGACGTAATGCTAGATATTTTTTGTATTGGCAAGTGTGGGCATCAGCAGCTTTTCTCTGAAAAAACTGTTGCCATCTAACCTTGGAGTCATCCCACCAGGCAGGCAAATCATCATAAAGATCGGCTACAGACAATCTGGCATCCCATTCTTTCCTTCATAATTTCTGGACCTTGGGGTCCTGTAATAGAGATTCATTTAGCCTCCATGTATTCTTCCTACAACAGGGAACAGCAGACCAAGAAATCTGAACCCATAGGGCAGCATGATCAGAGAATTCACTCCCAAGAGTAGTACACTGAGCTACTTGAAGCGTGTTAGGGAGGAAAATAAAATCAATCCTCATACTACACTCTCTCAGAAAATAAGTGGAGCCACCCCTAGGATGGAGGGCCCTATAGGCATCCTTAAGACCAGCAGTTGAAACAATATTATTTAGGGCAAATGAATCACAAAAAAATTATGAAGTTTGGAGTCCCTATCTGACTGATGGAGGCCACAATTAAAATCCACAGCCCAAATAACCAATCTGGAAGTGTGCAAAAAGGGCTGTTCCAATTGAAAGAGGGACAGCCTCTGTGTCTTAGTCTGTGGGGCATATAGTGCAATCAACCGGAATATCTCAGAATGAAGAGAAATGTCAAGCAACAGTGCTCTCCCCAGATAAATATCCACAAGTCTAGATACTTTGAGGGCCAAATTATAAAATAGAATACTCACACCATTACTTTTATCGGTACCAGAAGACCAAAAGAAGGGTCCAATGGACCAAGCCCTTGAGGCCTGACGGAGTTCCTGATTAGTCTTTAACCTGGTATCCAACAGGCATGTGATATCACAATGCATCTCCTTCAGAGAGAGCATAAGTCCCCCAAGCTTCCTGCCACCCTTGATACTGTTGACATTTAAAGAAAACATAGTCAAGGAATCCATAAAGAGAAATTAGGGTGATTTGCTCCATCTACACTGTCTCATCCTTTTAGCAATAGGGTATGAGTCACCACCCCCTTCCGTGTCCATATTAGAAACAAATGAAGAAGTGTCAGTATCCTCATCTGCAGAATCTCTGTCCGTACCATCCATAGATAGTACTGCAAATGGATTGCCAGAGTTCCAAGTCTTAACCCCCGGTACTTTATCCCAACTAAGAACCACTGATCCCTTCCTAGTCCTCTTCTGCTGTACTTTGATAAAGGCCGAGGGGTCTGTCTCAGGTGGGGCCTGCTGTGGAGGAGGAGGAGGAGGAGGAGTGGATATGTCATTAGGAACCTCAGGGACAGGGATAGACTGAACCAGACCCACAATCACCCCAGTATCACTAGGTTCATGGACGGGCTGTAGTACACCCTGGGATAAACTAGCTTCCTTTTCTAATACCATCTCCGAGGGTTCCATGCTCCGAGCCTGATGCAAGATCTCCATGCCGACCTGCAAATCATGTTCTGCAATCCACCTGGCCTGCTGCTGCTGGGCCAGATTAATCAAACCCTCATGGAAGGGGCAGTTATCCCTACTGTGGGATGCCCAAGGGCAGTGACTATAGGCATGACCTGTATTTTCATGCAAATTACATTTAAATAAGTTTAAACAAGAACTGGAAGCATGACCAAAGTCCAAACAGTGATTGCATTTAACTGTATCACAGGCCGAGCTCAAATGTGCCCTTGAGCCACACTTAAAACAAGATTTATGTAGGCCTGTGTAAAAAATCAACCCCTTATCACTTCCCAGATCAAAAAAACTGGGTAAATGATTGGGCCTGGAGTTGGCAGAGTATGGTTTAACTCTAACCCACCACCTACCATCCCAAATCTGTTCACTGTGTAAGGTAGGAGTAGGCCTATTTAAGACCTCACAATGCTGTTTCAACCAAAATAAAATATATTCTGTATTTACCCCTTCATTCTTAAACATAATGGTAATATTGTTCACTGCCGGTTTAGTTAGTGGAAGAACATGAAAAGGGGACCAGAGAGGAGAAGATTTACAGGTGGCATACTGGGCCCAGAAACAATTTAAGCTGGACACATTCTTAAAACTAACATCATAATTAGTGTTACCCAAACTAATCAGTTCAAAGATCTCGGAGGAAAAAAATCTCATTGAGCCCTTCAGCAGATTTTTGGCAAAAAACACCCTATCAAGGGGACAGTCCGACCCACCTTTATAGAGAAGACATACAGCATTACGTCTTGGGGCAGGTTCACCCTTGTTGGTAAATAAATCAGTGAGCTTAAATCCTACAGGCCTACCAGAAGCAGCATCAGGTTCCTGCAAGAGCACAGGATCAGGGCCTAAATGCTCAGGCACCACAGGGGGAACATCCTCCCCCCTACCTGACTAGATAAAACAGGAGGAAGAACTACTTCACTAGGTTTTATCTCTGGCTGTGGTACAGAAACTTCAGCACCTTCAGCACATATCTTATCAGGAACAATCAAGTCATTGCACACATCAGATGGATTACCCAGGGGTTGGTTGAAGCTCTGAAGGGCTAAAATGTCAGTGGCCACTGGTGCAGCAGCATGCTGTAACATCGCAATATACGATGGGTCCTGGGAATTAGGGGACCAAGACCCAGTGTCCATAAGTTCCCATCCAGCACCCTTTAATGCTACTGCAGGAGACCAAGGTTGTGCCTAACTAGGGTGCGAATAATCCGATGCCAGACCCTCAGAGACCAGGACAGGGGATGGTAAGGCAGCCAGTAGCCTGCCAGGTTGTTTTCTCCATCCCGACTTTTGAGATCGTGAAGAAAATAAATAAACAGTACCTTCAGATGCGTGTCCCTGTACCAACTTATCACTCTCAGGAAGTGTCTGCTGAGTGCATCGTGGAGACACACCATGATGTCCATGTTGAAGACTGGGCTGGTTAGGTCGATCGAGAGGGGGCTTTTGGCACTGAGAGCTGTAACTGACAGACCCCCTCACCAGAGATACAGCCTCTGTGGGCAATGGAATGATGGGATCCTGCTGCACACCATCTGATGCAGGTCTCGTCACAGGAAGAGTCCAACCAGAAACAAACAAAGGGGAACACATAGGGTAAAAGACTAAATCCATCAGGAGAGCAGCAATTGTCTTATCAAGTAAGTTCATCTGTTGCAATAATTGAGCACATTGAGCCAGTAAACAAGCCTTATCAGCCCCAGACAGGGGAATGGGACAAGTCCCCACAGTAGCTATCAGAACATCCGCTGCCAAAATGTTGAGGTCAACAACCTCAGCAACCATGCATGCTTCCTCAGTGGTCTCTTGTGAAGACAGCACAGGAGAAGAGGCCCACTCCCCTGCACCTTCTGCATCCATCCTCTCCTACTTCGTAGTTGGACTGGCCATCGCAAAGCAGACAGCCAAGGGTCCCCCTACAGACAGAGTAGGGGAATTTCCCCAGTGTCCTGGCCAAATTTCCTTTATTCACTAAAAATACCACCAACAGCTTAATCTGGTTCAAGGTCAGTTGGCATTCATCTGTATTCCCTCCCTTGGGTCATGCCTGAAAACAGGCAGGATTTGTCTAGTGCACATACACAGTCAATAAGAACTAAATAATAAAAAAAATAAAATAACACCAGTGTGGTCTAGTTTCACTAACATAGATAGAATCCCCTTCCTCCTTCTTGCCAATATTTAGGCCAATATCTTCACATCACAGTTTAGTAGTGATATTGGTCTGTGTTAGTCACATTCCATCGGATCCTTCCCTGCTTTGTGCAAGACTGTGACAGTAGCTGAGTTACCTATCCTTGGGATACACCCCACCTAAACATCTGGTGAAGCCCTTTTCAACAGGATGGCCCTATAGATCTCTAAAATTCAATGGGCAGTTCATCTGGTCCCACTACTTTACCCCTTGTGAAGCTGTCTATGACTGTGCTCACTTTATCCAATTTAATTGTACTGCCCATGTGTTTTACTTATTCATCATTTGGACAAGGTAGGTTGAGTTACACCAAAAATGACTCTATTCTCCCCTCTGTTGGTGAGAATTACCCCCATAGAGCTTTTTATAGAATGTTACAAGCTGCCCCTGTAACTGTTCTGTGGTGCTTACTAATTTTCTGTCTGTGTCCCTGATAGCCACCGGTGTAAGTTCCTGCAACGTTTGGCCAGGTTCACAGGAAGGGGTCCAGGTTTATGTCGCCATTCAAAAAACCTTTGCTACTGAGGAAGAGAAAGCTGTTCTCCCCATGGGTCATTATTTTTATTTATTTATTTTATTTATTTATTTATTTAAACATCAGTTTAACAACCTTTGAGCCAGAGGCTCATTTACAAAGGTACCTCGTCACATAGAGGACAAACAGACATTAGAACAATAAACAACAGTTAATACAGAATAAGGCAAGTTCAAGATACATATGTTTAAGGTGAGGACCGAAGGGTAAGGTTAGATGGAGAGGATGGGGAAAGAAGAGAGGTAGGGAGGAAGTTGAGGGAGAAGAGAAGCAGGAGATGGGTGGAGTGCTGCTCAGCGAGCATTGTCAAGTCTATTTTTTTTTAAAGTCTTATCTTTACGGCCTAATCACCCCACTTCTACTTCTCAGCAGCAACACCTCAGTGAATTGAAGCAGGTGGTTTCTGAAGCTGAGTTTAAAGCTTGCTAGTGTGGGAGAGTCAGAGATACTGGTAGGGGAGTGAATTATAGCAGGTGGGGGCTCTGCAGGGGAATGCCCTTTGGCCTTGTGAGGTCCTAGCCCTTGGTATGAACAGGAATGTTTTGGACGTGCTGCGGGTGTTCACCGCTGGTGCAGAATGGTGAATAGAGCTAGTTAGACCAGTTGGAGATAGGCCATGCAGTGCTTTAAAGGTGAGCAGGCAGGTTTGATACATGAGCCGCTCATCCAGGTTGAGTAGAGTAGACAAGGCATACAGCTGACATGTATGCGTTTGTCTAGGTGCACCAATGATAAGTCTGCAGGCTTTGTTAAGTGTAAGGTGGACCTTTCTGAGAGCTGTCTGATCAGCTGATCCATAGACCAGGAGGCCATAGTCGATGAGGGATAAAACAGAGGAGGTGACAGCCAGGCGGCGGGCATCCACAGGGAGACATTTTTTGTGCCGGAGAGAATGCCCAGTCAGCCAGTTTTATGGCTTTGTTCAAGGCGTGAGATATGGTCATGAAAGGAGAGGCTGGGTCAAAGACAATTCCCAGGTATTTATAGGACTGCACAGGTTCAATGGGCATTTTGAGGGTGGAAAGAACAGTGAGGGAAATTTGCTGTGCTTTGTTTTGGGGTGTGGGAGAAGAGCATCGTTTTGTTTTCTTTATGTTGATTATGAGTCGATGCTCAGAGAACCAGGTTTCGGCGGAATCAAAAGCAAGTTGGAGAGTGCTTTGGAGCCATGTAGGGCTACTATCAGCAGCAAGGAGTACAGCATCATCAGCATAAAGCAGGATCTTGCCCTTGCAGGCACTAGGTAGCGAGTTGAGGAAAAGGGAGAAGAGTAAAGGTCCAAGAATAGACCCCTGAGGGACTCCAGAGTGAACAGGGCAGGCACTGGATAGGTTGCCACTAACTTTTACACATTGGGAGCGAGTTAAGAGATAGCTGGCACACCAGGAGACTGGTCCAGTGGCAAAGCCTAAGTGGTCCAGGGTAGTTAACAAGAGTGAGTGCGATACGGTATCAAACGCTTTAGACAGGTCAATGAATACCCCTCCAGCCAGGGCACCAGTGTCCAAGGAGGTGTGGAGGAAGTTGGTAAACTGCAGGAGAGCCGTATTGGTACTATGACCAGCTCTGAACCCATGTTGCTCAGGGCAAAGAACACTGTACTTTGAAAGGTAGTCGGAGACTTGGGTGGCAACAATTTTCTCAAGAGCTTTAGAGAGGGGGGGAGGATTGAGATGGGTCTGTAATTACCAGGCAGAGTCCTGTAGCCACCTTTGTAGACAGGAGTAACTGTAGCAACCCTTCAGACAGTAGGGAATTGCCCAATGCAGAGGGATTTGTTAAAGATGCTTGTGATAGAGGTGAGGACCTGATCCAGGACCTGGCCTTGGGAGGCAGGGTCAAGGAATCATTACCTATAGGCGTTACCTTTAAGGGCCTTAAGGAGATAAGGTCCAGTTTCTTGTAGGTTACACAACACAGGTGTAACAAGGGGCGGTGATGGGAGGGTGGAACTAGAGTTGGAGGACTGAAGAAATTACTAGGAGTATTGAGCTAAGGTCAGAAAAGGAGTTATTGAGGTGGGTGGCAATGAGGGTAGGGTCAGTGGAGACAGTACCATTGATGTTAAGAAGCGTGGGAGATGGGGACTGGGAGTGGCCATTCAGCTGCTTGACATTCTCCCAGAAAAACCTAGGGTTCCCCCAAGAGGAGGCGAAGGAGGCTTGGTAATAATCCGCCTTGGCTTTACGGATAGCCCAGGTGCATTGGTTTCTAGCCGCAGCATAGGTCTGCCTGTCAGATGGTCGGCCAGAGGCAACAGCAAGGTGCCACAGATTATCCCTGCAGCTTAAAGAGCCGCCTCAGTGCAGGGGTGAGCCAAGGAGCATATCTTACTTTGGACCTATGGGCAGTTAAAAGGAATGAAGATGTCACAGGCAAAGTTGAAAGTGTTGATAAAGAAGGACAGGGCCATGTCAACGTTAGTTGCGTTTATTAGCGGGGACCAGTCTGTGTGAGCAAGGTAATTCTTTAGGTCATTCAAACCCCCGGGTCTAAGCAGCCTTCGATAGGTGGTTTTGACTGAGGGAGTGGGCAGAGAGGTTACCCAGTTGAAGAGAATAGGAGAGTGGTCACTAAGAGAGTCAAGGAGGATTTGGATATTGTGGACCCGTCTTGGTATGTTTGTAAGGACCACATCCAGGAGAGTGCTAGTGCTCCGTTTGGGGTTAATTCTGGTGGGCTGGGAGACTAGTTGGGTTATATCAATTGCAGAAAAGGCATCACGGGCGGAGGAGGCTGAAGGGCAAAGCCAGTTAAAATTCAGGTCACCCACCAGAATTTGGTCTGAGGGGTTGGGTAGGGAGGTAATGTAGTCAATCAGTGTGTCCAGTGCCTGAGACTGGTTTTTGGGAGGTATGTAGGCTGTAGTAAGGAAGATAGGTCCTCTAGAGGGGTCAGGAGATAGTTTGATTGTTAGTGCCTGGGCATGGTGGTCAAGGTCAGGGGAGGAAGGGCTAGTCCAGTGAGTGGGTCCTTTAGGTAGATGGCACAGCCACCCCCCCTCCTACCTGCCCGGTCCAGCCGGTAGAGAGTGTAGCCAGGGAGAGAGACCAGGGAGTTAGGGGTGGAGTCAGACAGCCAGGTTTCCACCAAGGCAACCACATCAGGTTTATGGACCAACATCCAGCAGTGTAGTGAGTCCAGTTTTTTCAGGAGGCTACAGATGTTCATGGATGCAATACGAAGTCCAGTGGATTTTGAGGAAGGACTAGTGTTACTGGGCCCAGGATTGGTATGAATGTTGCCAGACAGAAGTAGGAGAAGGAGGAGGGCTATTCTTAGAAGAAAGCTGCAGTATGAGGGTTTACGACGGCTGAGGTAGGGGGGATGTGAGGATGTAGGGGTGCAGGGGATAGGAAGCGTAGTGCAGACAGGATAAGCAAACACAATGAGATGCAGAAGGGGGCAAAGGGAGTGAGTGAGGGGGTGACCACACAATCGGTGGTAGGTAGGTGGCCAGGAAGGGTGTGTGAAAGATGCAGGGGGTGGTGAGGCAGGGTGGGATGTGGGGTGGGTTGCAGGCAAGTCTCTGGGGGCAAAGTAACTGCTCAACAATGGGGGTGTAACACCACTAGGTGAGTTAACTAAGATTAGGAGTAGAAGAAGGTGGGAGGGGGGAGCGAGACGTAGGGTGACAGACATGCCTGACGGTAGTAGTGTCATGTTGTCTAAAACTTTTTTTTTTTTTTTTTTAGAACACAGCTAACACTGTCGGGGATGGTAGCTGGAGGGGGGAAGATGAGGGATGTACCCTATAGGACTGGGGGGGTGGCACAGCAGTAGGATTGCAAGGAGGGAGACAGTGCCCACTAGTGGCCAGCAGGTATAACCTGCAAATGGGAAAGAGGGGACTTAGGTTCATGCGCAAACTGGATGTGACATCACAGGAAGTGACATGCCAACCCCGAGCCAATAAAGGTACGGCCATCCCTGGGTGGGAGGGTGGCTGGGGCGGGTTGGGTAGACGACGCGCAGCGTCATCGGGCTAGCACCCCACAGCAGACAGCCCTCCGGAACAATCAGTTGACTGTGGGCAAGAGTCCTTTGTTGTACAGCCGAAAAATGCCCACAGTCGACTACGGCAGGAGTACAAGGTGGAGATGCCGTTACCTGCAGAATCAGCGAGGCTCCAGGTGGGAGCTATGATCCTCCGTCCCTGCTGCGGTCGGCAGCGTTATGTGCGTGGGGGGGGTCCATCTGAAAAGGTAGCAAGCAGGGAGATAATTAGTATGCAGCGGGAAGATTTAACAAATGATGAACCTTTGGCTACACACTGCCCATGCGAAGATACAGAGTTACACCACTTATTCTACAATCTTAGCACCACAAATAAAATCAGCCTAATATTAATCTGCATACTGGTTTCCTTTAGTTTACATTCAGAACAACACAGGCAGGTGAAAAGCACTACTCTGCACTAGCAATGCAAACCTATTCTATTGCTTTCTGTCCTTTATGCACCCAGGTTATTTCCTCACCAACAGAGATTTTCAACAAGCAGTTGAAAAACAATAGTCCGCTTCCACATATGGGCATATTACATTCAATAGTCCACCATGATGATTAGCCCGAGTACCCGACCACCCTCTCAGGTAGCATCCCACAGCAGACAGCCCTCCGGAACAATCAGTTGACTGTGGGCAAGAATCCTTTGTTGTACAGCCGAAAAACGCCCACAGTCGACTACAGCAGGAGTACAAGGTGGAGATGCCATTGCCTGCAGAATCAGCGAGGCTCCAGGTGGGAGCTACGATCCTCCGTCCCTGCCGTGGTCGGCAGCTTTTTGTGCGTGGGGGGCTCCGTCTGCAGAATCAGCGAGGCTCCAGGTGGGAGCTACGATCCTCCATCCCTGCCGCGGTCGGCAGCGTTATGTGCCTGTAAACTGCAGGCATTAGCTTATTAATAACTTTTCTGGTCCTATGGAAGGCTAATGTAGTCTGTTCTGATACATCTATATACAGTATCCTTTTTTCCTAGCTCCTTGGCCCTTGTCATGTTCTACCAGCGTTTGTCTTTTATTTTTGGCTGCCATATCAAAATTTATAGAATGCCTCATCAAGGCCTTCATTAGTGTCATCATACAACTTCCATTGATCTCACAGGAATTCCCAAAAGTCCCCCTGGGTGAGCATATACTGTAAGTGGAGAAATTTCACATTCTGGTCTGTGTTGGAGCTGGTTTGTACCATAATTCACATACAGGGGCCTATGAATAAAAGCATTACAGCTGGTGCATGGCACACAAGAGGTGCAGTTAAGGCCATACAACTCTTAAACATCCATGTCACACTGCATGCATGTAGAATGTGTAGAGGTACATAAATGCAACCCCGTGTGGTACTGTTGCAGAGCACTATGCATGATGGAGGGGCGTGGCTGTGTAGCAGCAGATGTGTCCCGTACAGAGAAGCATTCATGAAGTGGAATATGACACCTTGGCACATGGCACCTCATGTGCAGCACTACATCATATGGATGCCTGCTGTAAAATGCAGGCATGCAGGGATGAGATGCAGGGTAGGACACACAACTCCTGTAGTGTACAGGCCATGGGCACATGACCGGATGGATCACCATTGCTGCAATCCATAGAAACACGTAAGTCTGAAATTAGCAGCATAACAGTGTGAGACGTGCAAAATAAACACACAATTCAAGAAAAGTATGGGACTATCGTAGGACACAAATGGACAGCGATGTGCAACCCTCCCCCCAGTACTGACTGTCCCAGCAGATGGCATGTCATCACTAACCAGAGTAACAATGAGGCCTGTGTGGTACAAAACTATTTATATGCTACATTGCAGCCATATGAAATAGTCAACACACAGGTGGCACACTGCAGTTGTAAATGGGCTATTCCTGGTTTCTAATCCTCCTCTTCTTCCAAATTGCAAGTGGACCCTCTGGGAGTGGTTAGAGTGTATCCCCTCTCTACCAGTGCCATGCATCTTAGAGGCCCATGATGAGAAATGAGAATAACACAGAAGATGGTCATAAGTTGGCTGCACAAGCATGGCCACAGCAGTCCATAGATGGCACACAATGCCAGCGCCCCAGCGCACAGTGCTAGGCCTCCTTCAAAACCTACCTTTGAGGGCTACTCCAGAGCTCACAACTACCTCACATCAACTTTGTAAGGGGTGTGTCTACTGTCTACCCTTCAGGAGAGTTAACTCTGTGAGGTACAGTGGCCATGCTGCCTATGTGCCACCTGCAGCACTTCTGCAGCATCCAGGTGCTCGCTCTTCTCTAGAACAATCCATCTCAGATGTCCATTGGAAGTTTTATGGGACATAAGGAAAGGAACAAGGGAACAACATTACTAACACAGTACACTCAACACAGGGCATGCATGCACTGGCAACCTGTGACAGTTGGTTACCTTCCTATTCAGGCTCGGTCACCTACCAGACCACCATCCCATCTGGAACATCCAGAGAAGTGTAGGGGGACAGCTTCCACAACTTGTGATGGTATACACCCACTGTTCTCACAGTCACTGTGGGCACAACATGAACTGCTGCCACTGTCTACCGATTTAGGACAATAAACCTGGTGATACACATGCACACTGCCTTATCCCAATGTCATGTCAAGTACACGCCCCTTTAAAGGAGCTCATGGCAGCATGAAATGCCCACACAGCTTCCTAGTCAAGGCCTCGGTTATGTGAATCATGGCCGTGTGTGCAACACACACTGCCTGGCATCTATCTAAGGCTATCTCCACAGAGGTACTGAGCATGTGCCCAGAGCTACTGATTAATGTTGTCCTGCTGGACAGTGAGAGAGAGAATGAGCAGGCACTTTGGGCAGTGCCATGGTCACATGTATTCTGACCACGTGGATAACAGTGCCTTGCAGAACACACATGGCACTGAGTGATTCTGTGTGGACCATAACATTACCACAAGATGGTGTGATCAGGTCCAGGCCCATGTGGCCTCACATACCTGACAGCTGTGGGTGATGTTCATGGAGACAAAGGTGCTTTGTACACTACCTTACTATGCAACCAGGTTCTTTCAGAGGGTGGCGGTGGATATCACAGGTGTCACCCAGTTATCCAAGTCCAGGGCACTGCACCAGGTAACTAAAACCCTGGTTTTGCATGTTGATGAGTACACAGTATCCCCAACTGCTGAAGACAATATACAGTGCACAAAGGAGACAGTCTATGCCATGTATGGCATGGCCAGTGTACTGTGGGCCATCAACTGAATGTATGAGGCTATTCTGGCACTGTCAGTGGATGAGGAGGTACACTGGAACCACAAGGGCTTCTACCACATTAATTGTCAGATAATGTGTGATGGGAACACTTTGCTTCTTTGGTGCACATGGGGTCAAGGATGGATGCCTAATAGGTGAGTATACATGCATCACACATCTGCAACATTGTGGCTGCATTGGCTTGGTACTTTACTAATCCTGTTGATCATCCACTGCATAGGTGACAGCAGATGTGCACAATAGCCATACCTATGACACCATACATGGAGGCACACCGTGACGCTTGCACTGGAGAAGACATGAAGAATGTTCACAGCATGTTCCATGCTGCACAACATGGCAGTGCATCATCAACTACCCATGCCATGTGACATGCAAGGGTTCATCCCTATGGGTGGCAGGGGATGGGTTCTTCCAGTGGAGGGTTGCAGTGTCCCTATCTGGACTGGCAAAACAGCATGGACTCATGCAGTGGTGATTCAGCCTTTAGAAGGTCAGTGGAATGGTGTGGCACAGTGATGAGGACCCACTCTGAGTGCCATTCTGCCCACTGGGGGGACATCAGATCCATTCCTGGTGATGTCGGTGGTGGTGGTATCTGTGCTGTAGGTACATATGGGTGTGTACATAGTGGTGGGGATATCTGTGGGGGAATATGTATAGGTGATGTTTCTGGTATTTGTTTTTGGGTCACTCTGTCAGCTACTGGGTTTTACAAACATCACTTTCTCTTTGCCTGTTGCTGCCTGAGTTGTGTTGATGACTGTGTACAGAGATTCTGTGACTTTGTGGTCACCTTACCCCACCTATTGGACTGTTTGTCTGCCTCTGGTTGTGGCCAGTTGTCTTCCTGCTCCTTGGGGCCCATCATGAATGACACGTGTGAGGTGTGTTGTGAGCCCTGGAGGAGCCTCTGGGAGTACCAGTGTGGCTGTGCCCATCCCAGTTACAATGTGCTCTGTCAGCTTCTCCAAAAATTCCCCATCCTGTCTTTACTACAGAGCATCCGTCTCACCTCCACTGTCAGTTCCTCAAGTGCCTGACTGTTATCATGCTGTGCCTGGAGGTGATCAAGTTCCAACTGCCACAACTCAGGGTAGTATCTGTGGAGTACACCCTAAGTGGCTTTCTCCTTGACCTGTGTGTTTGGCAGACTGATGGGACCATGTCCCCACTGTCAATGGGGTGCTCTGTGTCCTCCCTCAGCCCCATTATTTTCTGCTGGCTGCCCACAGTGGGCAGGCCACCTGTGTCCCATATAACAGTACTGGCAGAGAGTGTTGACTGCCCCATGACATGTGGATGGATGACAGTGTCATCTGTGGTGTGTGGAACAAAGTGGTGTGACTGTGGCATGGAATTCATGAGGGGGGTGGTTGGGGGTTGACTGTCAGTGAAGGTGTCCCTCTCCTCCAGGACTACCTAGGTCTCCTTCACTGTGTGTGTGGAATGGTGTCATTAAGCACCTGTTCTTCCTTTGCCATGCACAAGGGCATCTGCTGTAGATTGTACTTGGGGACAAGAGAAAGGATGAACATTACAGGCTGTGCCATTACTGCAGACATATGGGATTGTACTGCAGGCAACCTGAGGTACCACCTACCTGTGTTGTCCTCCAGTATCCTGCTGTCTATTTGAGACTCTGAACATGTTACAGGCACAGCAGGTGTTGGATTCTGTTCTTGGGGTGTATGCCCCATAGCAGGGTCTATTGCATGCAACACAAGGTGGTTAACATTTCTCTAGAGTCCTGGACCTCCCCACTGCATTGTAGTACATACATGGCAGGATGTCCATGGCCTTCTCCTCCTCCTCCTCCCCATGCAGGGACACCTTGATGAAGTTATCTGCCACCATCCTCTCTAGAGGGTTCTGTTTGCACTCCTTTTGGGTGGACCTCTGCCAATGGCAGTTTGTTGGCATTTGACAGATTCCTGCTTTCTCTTGACAGCTGATTGCATGTCCTGCTACTTGTGCTTGAGGGCCACTATTGTGTGTGCCTCTAGCCTGATCACATTGATGGCTGCCTGCATGTAGATCCACTGGCTAGCTTTTGTCTCAGCAGGCACCTTCAATGACTCTGCCAATACAAGATGGCATAAGTCTCTGATATGTTTGAGATCATGGTGGCCACCTACCTGTCAGTTAAATTCATGGACCATGTCTAGCCACTGCCATGTATCCAGCCTCATCCCACATCAGGTGTGACCACAGTCAGTGCCATCAGCATACAATGATGGACCAGGTTCTTTGGGCACATCCATTCCCACCTCTGTCACTGAATTCTCCCTCTACTCCATAGCAATATTCAATTTTGCATTTACACACTGGGCAGTGTGAATGTCCATATATGATGGAGTTGTGGGGATGTTGGGCAGTGGAGAGGTCAACAAAGGACTATTTTCTTCTTTTCTGGGTTAAAATAAAAAAGATCAGTGACAGATAGTTTTCTTTTTTTACAGAGACTAGAGTGACAGTGGGAATTGGCACAGCAGTGTCAGCATATATTGTGTGCAGTGGCACTGGGGGTGGGTACCCCATAGTCACCATGTAGATGTTGTGGGGTGAGTGATGTGAAGGGGAGTGGAGTTGTGAGTGGTCTGCTTAAACAAATCAATAAAGATTAGCATTGGGAAGGACCAGAGAGGGCTGGCTGAGCTAAGAGGGGGTGGAAATATACATTAAAACTTGAATGATTATAGGAAAAAAAAAAGAGATGGTTTACTGAGCTGGGAAGAAAGGGAGCATACAACATGTGACTACCAGTATTTTGGGTGCAAGACAAAAATCCTCCTGTCACATCACTTTTTTTGTGGAAGAGGGGGATTCTCAGTTCATGACTTGACAAATGACTCCTTTTTCATTAAGCAGGGGACACAAGATTTGTGGGATCTCATAAAAGTTATTTCTGTATCAAATTTGAAACAAAACAAAAAACAATAGCCAGAAGTTAGGTAAATGTGTCCCATTTACCTAGGTTCAGTTTTTTTTTTCCAAAAATTGCCATGTTTATGTATTTTTCATGTTTTTTGTTTAAACGAAAAACAAGATGGCAGCCATCGCAATCACAACATGCTTCTCACAACCTGAAAAAATACTAATATTGCAAAAGGAAAATGGTAGTCTAAGGAAAATGTTTATGTTGTATCAGAGGCTTATTCTAAAACCCTACTCAGCATGCCCTGAAGAAAAAACTTTAAACCTTACATCTCTGAAACCGATAAAATATTTTTTCATGAAATCTTCAAAAGGCACTACCTTGGTACAGGCCCTTTCAACCATGACAATTTTGGAACACAATTCCCTACCATATAGGCTGTAGGTGAGAGCAGAAAAAACAGCTTAAGGAAACTCTAAAAAGTGGTATTTTATCATTTTGTGACACACCAGATCCGAGAAATCAGTTAACTAAATGCTGCAGGACTTCCTCAGTCTCAAGAACATGACACTCAGACCACACACGTCACATTTTGTAGAATTTTTTTAATGCTACCAAAGTTGTTAAGGTGCAACAACAGGTTTAGCATATACCACCATACTCAACTCCAGCTGCACTGTTGCTGCTGCATCAGTATAATATACACTTGTAGATGCAATCTTTGACAAAAACTGAGCAAATGCACCAGTTAGGGTTCAACTCAATGGCACAAAAGTAGGGAAATGTCATTTTCATCTCTAACAAAGCTGAACATGTCAAGAACTCCATATTGTTGCCATTTTCTTATAATTGCTAATCAGATGGTACGCAGGCAGTTACCTGAATTTCACAGTTCTTGTTTTACATGGACTTTAATGTTTCATAAACATGCATGTGTTACACTAGAACTACAGTAAAATGTGGCAAAGGCAGTGGGTAAGCAGAATGATGAAATGGAAAAACAATATATATCCATTTTCCTTAGATGATGATACTGAATAACAAAACGAAATGCTTCCGCATACCCCCCAGTTCAGATGTGATGCAGCTGCACGTAAA
Organism: Neoceratodus forsteri; assembly: GCA_016271365.2. Lineage (NCBI taxonomy): Eukaryota > Metazoa > Chordata > Ceratodontiformes > Ceratodontidae > Neoceratodus > Neoceratodus forsteri. The sequence continues at coordinate 899,100,609 of CM057459.1, forward strand.
ATGCACAGGTTCCTAGCAAATGAATGATTGTGGGATGGTTTGAATTATTCTTGAAGTTAGTGCACTACCACTGTAAACTCTCTTTAAGTTGGTATTGGTCTGTTATTTCAAATGGTATTCATTCTGAACTGAAAAGTCTAACAGACCCTTTACCTGGGCCTTCTACACTACCTCCTGCTGTGCATAGTGGTACTGTGGGTTTGACTCCTATTGCCATAAAATAATTTGTAAATGAAAATGTGGGGAGCTTGGCTTCCCTTCCTGAGCAAGAGCCTTTAAATATTGTTTCAGGAATTCCTCATGCTGATTCTGGGTCTGTACCTTCGGGAGCATTACCTTCTGACTTCAGAGCTCTGTCAACTTGTACTGTCCCGCCCTATAGTGATGCTACTAATAATGACTCTAACTCAGGCTTTACATAATCTGATTTTTTTAAATGGATCCTAGCCAGCCCCACGAAAAAAATGCTTTAAGTACAGAGGTGGACAAATGGAACACCCTGACCGCATTTACATGGCAAGGAAACTCCTAAAGAAATCCATGCAGTTCCAAGCTTCAGACATTTATGCTTTAATTCACATCTCTGGAGAAGATATCTTTGATGTCAGCTTTAAGGCAACCACGGGTCAGGACAGATTCTGAGCTAAATACAATTTAGTCAAATTTTCCCGCTTATGGATACAGTATCTTTTTCTGCTATCCATGTTACTAAACCTCTTATCAGTAATGGTACTATAATGTTCCATAATGAACATGTAAACAATAGTGATATTCATTTCTGGCTGGAGAAATGCTATGACATTCTGGTACCACATGAAACTGTAATCAACTCTGAAAATATATGGACAGAGGGTTGGCATTTTAATGTGAAACTGTTTCAGAATAGTTCAGAAATTCAGCACCTTCCAAACAGTTTCTTTCTGGGCAGGGATGTGGGGGTCTATTTTTATGCAGGCCAACCTAAGGCTTGTTTTAAATGTGGTTCCCAAACCCACCTCAGCAGTACCTGTGACCATTTGAGATGTGCTCTCTGTGAAGAGTTTGGACAATATTTTTAAATGTAATGTAGGTCATGAAACTGAACATGCTTACCACCAATGCCCATGGGAAGGAGAAAAACAGGAACGATGATTTTGATCAGGATCATCTAGTGCGAAAAACCCAGGTTAAGCCTAGATAAGTAGCAGAATTCCTGTTCCTGCTCCCTCACAGGATGAAGACAGTCCTGTTAGACAGGACTCTTTCATTGTTGAGAATTTGTCATGACCCCCCCCAACCCCACCAGTACCTAATAAATCTGGTAACTCCCTAAATCCCATACCTGCTCCCTCTAATAAATTACCTACTGCACCTAGCCCTGTACACTGCCAAGAACCACAGCCACAAGCAAATTTAGAACCTCTTCAGCAAGGGTTCATGCCCCCGCCTGTAGATCCCTATGTGCTCTTGCCTAGGAGAGTCACTAGAGCCACTTACTAGACACTCCTTACAGTCAGTTTCAATTCCTTTACAAAATACATTTAAAACTCTACAAGAAGATAAAGAATGGAGGACTTGGACCTTGACTCTTATGTTTCCTTAAAATCAGGCGCTCTTTCTGAAGTGGAGGATGAGGGCAAACAGCTTTCAAACTAAAATAGAAAAAGGTGAAAAGAGGAAATTGACTGTTCAGGAGGGTGTTAAATGAGGGTTTTAAGACTCTTCACTGCTGCATTTCCTACATATTGGTTAACTCTTAATGTTTGTAGTATAAAAATTATACGAAAAGTATCTCAATATTGTCTTTTTTTTCATCAATCTCAATATGATATTATTTCCTTGCAAGAAACTAGAGTAAAAATTAACTTTTTGATACCGGACAAATAGAAAAGAGCTGGATTTGATGACTATCCTTCTAGACTTTCTGAAAGGATGCAGCTGATGGTTTAGGTATTATTTTTAAAGGAGCCCAGGTTTCTGTTGTCAGATTACATAGGAGCATTGGAAAACTTTGAGTCAGTGAGCCATAGGCCTTTGTGACTTGCCATGCCCTATAAGGAGAACAACGTGGTTTTGCTGCAAAAATAAAAAAAATTGTCCAATTAAGTTTTGAAAGTATTCAGAGAACTAATGTGAACCATGTCATACAATGAACTATTCCATATGTTCACCACTCTTTGGCTGAACCATGCTTTCCTTTTGCTAGATTTAAAAAATTCACATTTTAATTGAAGTTTGTGTAATCTGGTCTCTTTGATGATAGGTTTCCTTTCAAGTCCTGTGCATTCCCATAAGTCCACATTGTGGATGCTCTGTATACCAAACATTTCACCTCTAAGTCTTCTATACTTCAGTGTGTACAGATGCAAATCCACTAGTCTATCTGCATAGGACTTTAAGGTTGTAATACATCTCATGGCCTTCCTCTATACATTTTCTTTTTTGCAGTTAAATTGTTTATTGAACATTTTCCAAACATACATAGTAAGCAAAGCAAACAGCACAGTGGCAGGGGAGTACTGACATATGATTATACCATATTTGTACAATGTGTTTGGATAATTGAACAATATTAGCACAATACTCACCCATCTGCTGGATACATGATGAGATGATTGATGAAGCAGGTGAAACAACAAGGAAACCTTCACCCTACAAACACAAAATGTCATTGGTTTCATAGGTTTTATCAGAGCTGTAAAACTTACATCCATAATGCACGTCACAAAATTAAAGGGACACTGTCAACCTGTTTTCCATCATATTATTTCCATCTGAAACCCCACATTTTATGATTGCTTACCCTCTCTAAAATTCACTGATGTTGCTGTTTGTTTTGTCTATCTCCTTGAAATGAAATGCATGGCAATGTATATTTGTAAACAGCTTTGTTTTGTTTACAATCCTGGATCTGTTCTTACTACATGCTTCCTGAGCATTAGAAACACACCCAAACAGTGCAGTCACTCATAAAGCAGTAGCCTCCTGAACTTCCACTGCATAATGAGGGGCTAGACTGTCTTGTGGGTGTTCCCAAATCCAGAAGAGATGCATTTGGAGTTGATCAAGGAATATAAACAAACTTGTTTTGGTGTGATAACACCAGTATGTTAGGCAGTCTGTTTTTTATCATTTTAAAGAAAATAAGAGTCAGAATCAAACTACCAGCTACATCAACAATCTTTGCAGAATTCTGGCAATCATAAAATATGTTTGTTTAAACTAGGGACACTTTAAGACCTAAGGGGGTTGACAGTGTCCCTTTAAGTAAACAGCATACTAGTTCTATAATGTATATCCAGCTTGAATTTAACATTATCTACAGATGAGCTCCCCACTATTTCCATAGGTTAAGCATTCCAGATAGGTACCACACACTGATTAAACCACTTCTGTCTCTTTAGCAAATTACAAGTCTACCTTCGTAATTGAAGAGCATGTGCTCTAGTACTTTAGATTTGGTCCCTACAGTATTGACCCATTCTTTCCCATTAATCACAATCTGTCTGGGCTTTATACAAAAGCACATGCCCCTCCAGTTCTTCTATATTACAAAGTGAACAGGTTTACCTCTCTCAACCTAGAATCATAGTCCATCCCTTTAAGATTTGATATAGCTCTTGTTGCTTTTTTTTTACCCTCTCGAGCATGTCAACTTCTGTTTTCTTATATGGTATCCATACTTGTGCACAATACTTCATGGACGGTCTTACCGATGTGCAATATAGTGTCATGAACACTTCCTTTTTCCTACTAGAAATGTCTCTGATGATACAATTTAGAACTCTATTTGCTTTCTGGACTAGGTTTTTACAATGCTTCTTAAACTGTAGGTCATTTGTTATGGTGATATGAAAATTTAACCACAAAGGAAACATAAAACAAAACATCTACACAAAGATAACTATTTATATGAAGAGAATACTAGGTCATGGAATGCTGTATATCATGATCCCATTGTCAAAAGAATATGGACTAAATACAGATGTGCTGGAGGGGGAAAAAGGAGGTAGACTGTGCTCTTATAATCAACCAATCCCAGTTCTGGGGGACACTGAATTTTAGACAGGGGCACCAGCATTCCTCAATACCAGAGGAGCTGTTGTTGGCAAAATGTGAGAGGTGATCTAGCATGGCTATTTGCACCAGTGAGAGCAACTGCTCCTGATTAGAAGGAACATCAGATGACCTCCATTTACAGAGGATGTGGCATTTTACCTACATAGAGACTAAGGCCAGCAACTTGTGCTCATGGTCATTGAGGTGATCGAACCACGGAAGTCCACACCTGCCTAGCTTCCAATAAGCCCTCAGTTTACTTCAGCTATACCATGGCTGCTTCCCTTCCCCTTTGAATTTACCCATAGCTTTGTCTATTTTTGCACACCAGCCAGGGGGAAGTTGTAATGTGATGTGTGAAAGCAGATAACATTTTTCTGGGGGAGGGGCAGTTATAATTTTAATAGCTGCAACCTTCCTGGCCAGAGTAAATTGGGGCTTTTTCCAATGGTCCATTTCTGTGGTTAGAGTAGCTATCAAGGGTTGCAGGTTGATGTCCGACACCATATATAACTCACGCATGACCTTAATACTCAAATATGTTATGCCCTCACTCACCCAATGTAAGTCAGCATGATTCATCCTTCTTGCAGTACAGTGGTGGTTAAGGAAAAGGACATCGGTCTTTGATTGATTAATGTACAGGCCAGAATAAGTGTAGAAATATTTTAGGAAATGTATTAATGGAACTACTGAGTTGTTGAGGTTGAATAGTGGAACTAGGGGTATCCCATGATGATGACGACCGTGACTGGGCATCTGCGAAAAGGGCGACTCAATCGCAGAGCTTGTGGATGGGGTGATTTTGGAAGCTGGGTGACAAGATGGTGGGGGTGGGTGAAATAGTGACTGGATGTCACTATATGTCTACATGCTTGGGGGGAAGCAGCATGCCAGGTGTGGGCTGGGAGGGGATGGTGGAGCTGTAGGGAGTGTCTCTGTGGTGAGCTGCTGAGCTGCTGAGCTACATCATGGCATTGGGGGTTGGCCCATGGCTGTGGTGGGTATGGTGCTGGGTTCAATTCCAGGTGCAGGTGCCTTTTGTTGTGTACAGCTCGAGTTATTTTTACGCCGAGTTGCACCCCCCCGGACATGCACCCCCCTGGAGTTGAGAATCATTAAGTAGGGATGTGTGGGGCACAGTCCCCCACATAAACAATATAAATCCATGTCCCCGGCACTGTGTTGCTGTGCACTGGGAAGTCCATTGCCGAAAAATTTTTTGGCGATGTGACTTTGCCATTACGGCGATCGCCCATCAGCAATCGCCATTATCACATAAAACCTGAATTAGGAGGTCATCAGCATACATCTGTGTAGTATACTCATCTCCTCCTACCACAATCTCATGAATGTCACCATCTTTCCTGATAGCAACAGCTAGGGGCTCCATTGCCAGCACAAACAGGAGGGGAAGGGGTACTCCTGCCTAGTGCCTCTCTCAAGTTGAAAAGGCTCAGACAGCAGTGAGTTCATTCAGATACCTGCTGTGGGAGAGCAGCATAAAATGTGAACCCATGAACAGAAGCAGGGGCCAAAACCTAAGCATTTCAAAGCTAGATGAAGGTAGTCCCACTCTACTGAGTCAAAGGTGTTTTCAAAATCAATTGCTACTGCAGCAACAGGGGAAAAATGCATTAGGCGATGTGTATTGCATTAATTAATGTTCTGATATGATTGGCACTGTACATTCCTGGGACAAATTCCACTTGTGCGGGATGAATAAGTTGTAGAAGGAGATGGGTAAGTCTACGGGTGAGCACCTTAGTGTAGATTTCCCTGTCCTGATGGTAGTGAGACAGGGGAGGTTAACGGAATTCAAGAAGGTAGAAATCACCTCCGTATCTGCATTCATGTACAAAGCACAGATAAAGGTGTTGAATGATTTCATGACTAAATTTATCTGTTCAGGCACCATGTGTACACTCACTGTAGAGTCCTTAAGTCCAGCTATATACCTTTCCATTTGTTGCTTCTTAAGTCAATAGGCTAGTGCCTTCCCCCCTTCCCCTTTCCCAGTATGTATGTTTAAGTCTAAGAATGGATATCTTCACTTTTCTGGACAGGAGAGAGTTGATTTCTAGTCCAAGCCCCATTATTTTCTGGCCTAAGGGAGAGTTAAGGGTGGGGCACCTCTGAAGTTTAAAGGCTTGCTCTGCTGCTTTCAAACCCTGCTCCAGATTCGACTGTTGTTTCTCATGCTGCCTCCATCTGTTCACCAAGTAGCAAATAATTTTGCCCCTCATAGTAGCATTTTAATATTATGCATAATATTTATCTAACTCCTACTCATCTATGTAAGTATGGGACATTGACTACGCCACTCTATGGCAAATGCAAGAGGGGCAAGGTAACATGTTCCACATGATCTGGCTATGTCCTCATGTGCAGGCCTTTTGGCAGTCTATTAATAACATCCTAGACCCTATCCTTGGCTTAGAAACCCTGTTTACCCCTGAAGTCTGTCTAATCAATCTTTTTCCAGTTGGTACTACCAAAGTTAAGAGGGCTCATATGTCGCTTATTTCTGCAACAGCCAAATTGACAATCTTGAGGCACTGGGCTGGTGACAAGCCTCCCACTTTGATGGAATGGTATAGGGAGAGCACTCTGGCTTTACAGCTGGAAAGGCACATAGCCTACATGCATGGTAGAGCTAAGGCTTATGCATCTCTCTGGGGTACTCTTGAGTCGCTCCTGACAGCCTGGAAGCCTTGATGTCTGAGCTTACTTCAGGAGCAGTGAACCAAGAGTTAATTGTGTGTTTAGTCTTGGGAGAGGAGGGGGGGAGGTGGGGGATTGACCTGGTTGCCTGATTTCTGTAGTTAACTGTTCTGATATTTGATATTTGCACGATTGCTGGGTATTGTGCTGCTCATTGTTAAACTAATAAAACTGGTTTAATAAAAAAAAAAGAAAAAAAAGAAACCAAAGCTGGAACAGTAGGAGAAACATCTGTAGGGATTCCAATAATAGCAGCAGCAGAAACAGGACCAGGCAAAGTCCAGGGCTTCACATCTGCAGAGCTCTGCCAGCCAACAGCATGCAGAGCAGCATCTGGAGACCAAGTAACACTCGATTCAACAGCGGTCCTCGAGGTAGGTCTAAGGTACAGATGGGAGGGTGAGGGAAAAGGCAAATCAGCAGGGAGGGTTTCAGAGGCCTGTTGAAGTGGAGTCTGAGAAGCAGAAGATACAGAATAATCAGCGTCAGGCAAAGTGTCTTGTGTAGAAGCATCATCACGTATCAACTGTAGAATGAATTGTTTATGCTGAGAGAATATCTGTCGCAACATAGCATCAGGAATCACAGCAGCTTCATGGCTGCCCCATTTAGCAGAAGTCTCCATTTCAAATAAACCAGAAGGAACAGTAGAATCCTTATCAACAGCAGAAGCAGAAGGAAACACACCATCAATGTGAACTTGAGAAACCTCAGAAGAAGGAACACAAACAGGCTCAGACACCAAGAATCCAAAGGCAGAGCAGAGCCTCCACCACCACCTCCGTCTCCCACAGCAGGAACATCGGCCATCTTGGAGTCACTGACAAAAAGGGTCCCCCCTGCTCACAGGAAGCAGAGTAGGGGAATTTCCCTGGTGTCCTGGACAAATTTCTCACTTTCACTAAAAGTTTCACCAACGGCTTAATCTGGTTCAATTTCAGTTGCTTACCATCTGTATCCCCCCTCCCCCCGGTCACCCATGAAAAAGGGACTTCTAGGTCCAATGGGCTTACCTGGTCAACAAAATTAAATAAAAAATATGAATAAAGTTCACATTCTGCTTATAATGCTAATTGCCAATTCCCTGCAGCAAGCAGATATCAGCAGGAGTAGGCCAATTTGTTTATATGCTGCGCAACATAATAGAGAAAAAAGGAAGGGGCAGACAAGCCTCCTCTTAGTTTCGGGGCTGTCAATTTGAGGTAAGATCTACGGACACTTTTCTTGTTCCATACCAAAAAGATTAACTGCGCTTTGTAATTTGGAGAAACACCCAGCATACCAAGAGGATATAATATCCTTGGTAATACGTTCATTTTAATTATGCTTAGCCTACCCCAAAGAGGGAAGGGGAGCATCCGCCACCTCTCCATGTCCTCCATTATCATTTTAACTAAATTGCCAAGGTTATCTTTTATTGTGGAGTTCAGATCTTTGCAAACATTAATTCCCAGATATGTGAGTGACTTTGCTTCCCAGGAAAGGCCATGGGGGAGAAGTTCGGCCTTATTAACTCTATTATTTAAAGGAAGGATCTTTGTTTTCGCTCGATTTAATTTATAATAGGAGATTTTAGAAAAAACCTCAACCTCAACCAAGATAGCTGGAATTGAGATGCCTGGTTTCTCAACATGCAGTAGGATGTCATCTGCATACACCGAATAGGCGTACCTGGCATTTCCTATTTGAATTCCCTTAATAGCAGCATTCCCTGCCAGTCTGTGCAACAGTGGCTCTAAGTATAAGTTAAAGAGTAGGGGAGAAAAGGTGCATCCTTTCCTTGTACCCGGGGCTAATTTAAATGGTGGGGACAATACCGCATTGCACTTGACCCTGGCTGAGGGGAGAGAGTATAGAAGTTGTACCCATCTCCGAAATTCTTTAGGCAGTCCAAATGAAGTTAGGGTAGCAAATAGGAAATCCCAGGAAACCCTATCAAATGCCTTTTCGGCGTCTAGTGATACCAGCACTGTTGGTGTGTCAGAATCCCTAGCAATTGTAGTGAGATGTAGCAATTTTCTCATGTGATCTTGGGATGACCTCCCCATCATAAATCCCACTTGTTCACAGCTTACAAGGTTACCAATAACTTTGGAGGGCCTATTTGCAAGAACTTTGGCCAGAATTTTAACATCTGTATTTAATAGGGAAATTTAAAAGGTAACTGTCAATATTAAGAGGATCTTTCCCTTGTTTTAGAATGAGAGAAATCATGGCTTCTTGGAAACTAGGGTCTGAGACCCCATTGTGGTACCAGCATGTGAATACCTCCTTTAAAATAGGGATTATTACCGAATGGCAGGCTTTATAAAAATTACTAGGCAGCCCGTCTGGCCCGGAGGATTTATCTAGAGGCATCTGCTGAACAGCTTGCTGTATTTCAATGAAAGTTATTGGGGCACTCAGAGAGGCCACCTCTGCATCTGTAATCTTAGGCAAATTCACCAAGTTAAGGTAGGAACTCATATCAGTATCAGTAGGCCGTAAGGCTGGGTCGACTGCATATAACCCTTGGAAATAGGAACCAAAGGCTTTCTCCATTTCCAGAGAATCAGTACAAACTTGACCATCCTGCCCCGCATAAATTCCTGTGATGAATTGCGATGAATCCAATTGATGAATACGCATGGCGAGCAACTTACTTGCCCTCTCCCCTGTCTCCAGATATTTGAATTTGGTCCTCAAAAGGGCTAATTCAGCTCTTTGAGATACCAGGCCTGCATATTGGGCCTGTAGCTGATAAAGTCTGGCCCAACTCTCTGCCGAAGAGGCACGAGATAGACTATATTCTACATTCTTAATGGATACTATAAGAGAGTCCAATTGAGCCCTTTGAGTCCAAGCCCTCTTGGAGGCCATCTTTATCAGTTCGCCCCTTAGGGAACATTTTAAAGTTGCCCAAATTAAGTCATATTTAGCCACTGAACCCTGGTTACTATTAAGGAATGAGGTAATGAAATCCACTATGTGCCCCAGGGAAGCCTCATCCCTCAGTATCTGGCTATTTAATCTCCATTGGGGAGACCTTTTACTCCCCACCCCTAACCAGAATTCCAGGCTAACAGGAGCTTGATCAGACAGGACTCTGGCTGATATATCTGCCTGCACTACCCTGGACATTGCAAAGGAACTTATAAGAATGTAGTCAATTCGGGAATATTTCCTATGTGCTGTAGAAAAAAAAAGTGTATTGCTGAACAGCTGGATTTAAGACCCACCAGGCATCAACTAGAGCAGCATCTCTGATGAGATCTTTCAATGCTCTTTGTGCTGGAGATAACCCTCGTCTCTCATGGCTGGATCTATCCAGGTCTGTTTGGAGCACTAAGTTCCAATCCCCACCTAGAATGATAAGCTTAGGTGGATTAAACACCACAATATTTAGTAACTGCACAAAAAAGGCTGGGGAGTCACAGTTTGGACCATATACGGAGCCGGGTAGAATCAGATGAGATTCTAATGAACCATGTATGATGATATATCGGCCCCCCGGGTCCCAGATTTCCTGGGCCAATTTAAAAGGGACATTCTTTGCCATGAGAATGACTACCCCTCCCCTATTCGTGGACATCCCTGCCCCAAAAACTTGCCCAACCCATGATCTTTTAAAAAGGAGGATATCCTCTCTCCTCAAATGCGTTTCTTGCAGGAAGGCAATTTGTGCCCACAATTGTCACAGGTGCCTTAGAATGATTTGCCTATTGACCCTATCCTTGGCTCCCTTAATGTTCCAGCTAATGAAGTTATATTGACTGCTCGTGTCCTATAATAGTAAAACGTGAACGAGAATACACAGAGCTACCCCCAGTGGGTTGTACAGAGGTTCTATTGAAAAATTGGAACATGTCCTGGCTTTAGATAGAGTTAAAAAACCCTGACAGTGTGTAGCCATGGTCCCCACCCCCAAGCAAAAGATCCCTACCATTCCCTCATAATCAACAAACCTATTACCCCCCAGCCCTAGTACAACAAACAACCCCCAGTTCAAATGAACTGCACTCCCATTCTTGTTATGCCATATGATTAACATCTAAGCAATCTAAGCTCAACAGTCATACCCGCCAGAGAACCCCCTCCCCACAATACTGTCAGATTAAGCATAAACCTATGAGATTAGCAATAAGCTACTAAACAGAACTATGCTCGTCTCTACCACTTAGAAAAACCACTAAACCCTGCTAGCATCATTACCAGAAATTAGATAACTTCATGTCTGTGAAATCGACATTTAAGTATAATGGAGTATGGTCAGTGACCAGTCCATCAGTTTTAGCATCGCATAGTACAACCAACAAGCTGTTTTTAAAACTTATGTACTAAAACAAGTGATCCCATTTCCCCCATCAACCGTGGAACATTTTAATCAGAGAAAGAAAAAAAAAGTGTTTTTTTCCACACTCAGTCCTGCTTATGCAGAATATTCAATTATTACAGTCAGCTGCACTCTATAGGGCACAAGCCATAGCTTCGGGTCAACCTTGATGAAGAACCACACTAGAGCACACAATTCCCTGTTGAGTTATCTTGACTATCCATAGCAGTAAAGACTCCTGCTGTCTTTGCAAGCATAGCCTCCGCCATCTAATCCTCACAACTCTCTCCCGTATCAAAGAGCCGGGGTCCGTGTGAACTATCCTTTGTCCCACTTCTTAGCCATTCCACGGTTGTCAGCAAAGAAAAGAAGTTAAGCTCTTTGACTCAGAGTTGGGAATGTCTTACCCATTGTAAGAATCGTGAATCTAGGCAACAAATCAAAGCTCACTCATCTCAGATTGAGTTTGAACCCTCATTACCACTTAGTGAGAAGATGTGATCATTCATCCAACCACCATGAGCTAAAATTATGCTTAACGGCATCAGTATGATGTTTAGATGCGGGGGCAACATTGTTCGAGTTCCTTCGTATCGCGTTCAACTCTCACAGATGCTACGGTGATCTTTCCAGTTCTGCGTTGTCACAGGCCTCCTCCCAGGGGGAAGCCGCGGTGGTTAAGTGCGAAGCCATCTGATGAGACAGATGTTTGTGCCCAGTCATTACCCACCTCGGGGAAAGTTGTCAGTGTGATGTGATCTGCAGAATCAGTCCTTAGAATAAACTACCATCAAAAACTTCAACATATTCGTGACCAAGGGTATGCACCTCTGCTATTCACTTGAAAAGATCTGGGAAGATACTTTTGAGCTCTTGTAAGGCTTGTACAGGCGAATCAAATGAGAGCCATTGATCCTCATGTTTGACCATCAGGATGGCAGGATATTTAACCCTGAATGGCTTAGAAGCTGCCACCAGCTTAGAGACTAAAGGGTGGAATTCCTGTCGCCGTATCCACACCGAGTGTGGCAGGTCCTGGGTGATGCGAATTTTCCTGCCCTTCCCAAGTCACTTCCCTGACGCCTCTGACTTTAGATAAAATGTGTTGTTTATCTAAATAATTTAGAAGTTTGAAGATGATTGGCCTGTGTGGCTGACCATGGGCTGGTGGAGGGCGCAATGCTCAATGGGCTCTCTCTATTATGTATTCTCCTCCACCCGGAGAAGGGACGGCTATTTTATTACAAAGCTTCTGTAGAAACGTTAACATCACACTCCCTTCCTCTTTCTCTGGAATCCCAATTATTATTAAGTTGTTCTGTCTGCTACACCCCTCTAAATCCTCCAGCTTATCTTCAAGTTTCTTCATTCTGCATTTCATATTTACCAGCTCTGATTCAGACTTCTCGTGTTTTCTCTCTAATGAAACTATTTTAATTTCCGAATCGCTGACCCTCCTCATCAATGAATCCACAGAACCCTTGATTTCTTGTAGGTCTTCTGAGATAGAGGCTATGGCAGTCTGAAGAGGCTGCATAATTTCCATGAATTTCCCTTTGGAAAGGGCTGCTTCTGCAGCGGGCATCTTGATTATGCCAGCGGCCTGCTGCTTAGGCTGTTTCGCGGCCTTATCCTTCTCCGGTGTATGCGGAGGAGAATGCCTCGGGGGTGCCTTCTTCATGTATACCTCCATCAATTGGCCTGTCTTGAGCATCGGAGGTAAGCTGGCTCAGTTTTAAGCTAATTTTACAACGGGTTTTGCTGTGGATTACCGTTGCTTTATGGAAAATCAGGAGATAGAGAACAGAGCTACGGGGACCGCTGCTGTAGCTCAGGCTGCCATCACATGACCTCACAGCTTTGGTTTCTACTTGATCTTCTCCCCCTGTAGCACCTGAGACAGAGCTTTCTGTTCCACCGCTTGCTACTGAGATCACTGCTGTCTCTTTGGATGTTGTGGTCTAATCACAGGTACCGAAAGAACGCTGTGCTTCTCCTGCTCACCAATCCTTTCCGTCTGCTCCTGTCCCTGAGGACTCGACTCCTTCTTTCAAAATGTCTGATTTGTTTAAGTCTGTTGGGGAACCCGTTCAGTGGAAGAACACAGTTAGATTGAAGTTCCTGGGTGATTCTTGTGCGGCCCCCACATGCCGTACTGTTCTCCAAGGTATGCTTAGAGACTCTCTGGGGATTAGCCCTTCAGCATTGTTTGCCTTCATTCATATCAAGAGTGAAACTGTGTATGACATTGGTTTCTAGACTGTTCAGACTTTGGAAAAATTTTGGCCTCAGTATAAACTGGTTAAGAACACTCCGATTTGGGCCTCTTTCATAATCAAACCCCTTACTAAACCCTTGGTTAAAGTACTTACTTTATTATTTCATAGTGAAGGAGTAAATATCCATGATGTGTAGTTTTGGCTTTGCCAGAGATGTGAGCTGTTAGATTCTCCCTGCCCTATTTTTGATGACAATTTAGTTTGGACAGGTGACTGGAAGATTAAAGTTCAGCTTAAGCAAACTGAGCAGGAGGTTATGCATATTTCTGGTAGCTTTTACATTGGTCGGGATAGGGGTATCTGTTTCTACCCATGCTGCCCTCGCACCTGTCATAAGTGTGGCTCTCGGACTCACCTGAGTTACACTTGTGATCAGCCTAGATGCACCTTGTGCCTTGCTTATGGCCATGTTAGCTTGGGTTGTCCTAATGCTCTGTTTTGTAATCCGAGTGAGGATCGCAGTCATAACTATCCCCAATGCCCCTGGGCTGAACATAATAGGGTTGACAGGGTCCCATGGGACCATTCTACCATTATCTCTGATTCACAGTTACAGGCCCAGAAGCAGCAGCAGGAGCTCTCTTTTGTGCCTACCAACCCAGTGCCTACTACCGGTCTGGACCTTGTGTGTCCCCCGGTTTCTCCCCCGAGCTCCCTCTTTCTCAGACTGTTACTCTGGTTCTGGAATCTGCTGAGGCATCTCCTGTGGTTGCTGCTATCCATTCTCCAGTCCCAATCGTGATAGATGTTATGCCTCCCCCGGAAACTGATACGCCCTTTGTTACTGTCCCTTCTACTAAACATGGGAAGGGTAAGCGTAAGTCTGAGTCTCATGCCCCTGCTATTACTGTTATTACCCAAAATAAGTTCCGGTTGCTAGCTAAGAGAAGACAATGGGGGAATACTGAAGGTGAGGAAGAGGACTCTGTTTCTTCTCGTGCCTGTTTCTCTCATATGGATCTTTCTTCGGAATCTGGTAGAGAAAATCCTCGGTTGGAAAAGATGCAGAGAACGCAGTTCCCTCATAGGTGATTTTGAGGGTTCCTTTATTCTGGGCTTTCTATTATGGTCAGATTTTTCCTTTCCTTTTTGTTTCTTTTTTCCTACCCCCGATGCCCATTGCAGTTCTCTGCATTTCTTTTGACCTTTTTTGCAGATGCCTCAGCAGCCTATTCTGCGGTGCTGCACTTTGAATGTGTGCAGTGTGAAATCTTTCCTTAAACAACTTTCTACTGTTGGTTTCTTGCTTTCCTTGAAACAGGATGTTTATTTTGTTCAGGATACCAGGCTTAAATCTAGGTTTAAGGTTGCACAGGTGCGACATCAATGGACTGTGGGGCCCTCATTTTGGTCGCATAGGGAGGATCTCTGTGATGGGGTGGGCATTTTGTTTTTTGGCCATCGGTTTAAGATTTCCAGGGTTCTCGATGTGTTTCTAGGGTGGGATCTCCTTATTGATGGTTCTTTTGATTTTGTACATTTTCGTTTGATTAATACTTATGTGCCGCAGAGTATTGCGGAGTGGTGTGCTTTGTTTCTTACTATCCAGCCTTATTTATTTACCACTCGACAAGTTTACTTTGGAGGTGATTTCAATTGTGGTGTCTCTGTTTCTGATAGACCTAGCAATGCCCACAAGCCTTTTAGCAATGCTGCTACCTTGTCTAAAATCCTTCTTTGGGCCATTTGGTGGATGCTTATACCTCTGTTCAGTTCTTTGTTGACTGATTCTCTTATCTCTCAGGGTTGTCTGAATTTGTTGCAGGCTAGGGTTTCTGTGTCGGATGCTTATTCTTCTCCTATCCTCTGGTGGGAGGATACTAAAACTGACCTTCATCATTTTTTTATCAAATCTGCTGGCTCTCGGTCCCGCTTTACTTATTTTCTGTATCCCCGACTCCGTCAGCAGCTTTTGGATACTTATTCTAGGGCTTCTGAATTCCATCTTGATCTCTCCTGCCAAATTCAGGATTTGAAGTCTGTTATGGAACAATATCAATATGAGCGTGCCCTCTCCTTGAAGATTGAAGCTCAGTGTAGCATGCAGGCTTCTAAGGCTGCATTTGATCCTTATAGCAGTTGTTCTAATAGGATCTCTTCTACGATTATAGATGGTCTGATTGATCCACTTACAGGCGTGCACCATACTTCTCTTCCATTTGTGAAGTGCATCGTACAATCCCATGTGGAAGGGATGTTTGGTACTGTCTCGTCTGTTTTGGATCCAGCTGAGTATCTCTCTGATTTGGTAATTCCTGAGGTTTCTGAGGACCTGCTTCTTGCCCTTGTGCATCTCATTTCTGTTTCAGAAACGATGACTGCTATTAAGAAACAGAAACAATGTACTTCTCCAGGGTTGGATAGTTTGACAGCTGAGCTTTACCACTCTTTCACTGATTTTTTTTGCCCCTGCCCTGACTATTGTTATTAATGTCGTCTTGCCTTCCTTTTCAGTCCCACTGCATTTTTCGGATGCCATTTTACTTTTGATTTATAAAAAAGGCAACCAATCTGATTTACGGAACTGGAGACCTTTGAGCTTCCTTAATGTGGATTATAAGATTCTGGCCATCATTCTTTTGGGGGTGACTCCTGCCTATAGCAGATGTTGTTATTTCCAAAGGTCAGACTTGTGCTATTCCGGGTCGTTCCATGCTACAAACTTTGTCTCATCTTCTGGATGTGGTGTATTCTTGTACTGATGTAAGTAGGGCTGTTGTGTTTTCTTTGGATCAAGAAAAGGCTTTTGATCGGGTGGAGCACTCCTTTTTGGTTTCTGTTTTGGCACACTACCATATTCCTTCTGGTTTTATTTCTTGGCTTAAGCTTTTATATAACACTGCCTGGATCACCCCTCATATCAACCATTCTCCTGGTGCTGCATTTTTGAGTAAACGGGGAGTGCTACAAGGTTGTCCTTTGAGTCCCCTTTTGTATTTGTTCCAGATTGACCCTTCGTAACGTAAATTGGGCTCCAGTTCTACTATCCCTCCCTTGTTCCTCCCAGATGGTCACTCTGTACTGACTGTTTTTGCATACACTGATGCTTGATGAGTTTGTACCATGTCCTCTCTTTCTGTTTCGGGATTTACACGTCTCTTTGCTGTCCTTAGTTCTCTTTCCTGTCCTCAATTGAATTTTCATAAAAGTATGGCTAGGACCTTTCCCTGCTCTGTGCCCTCCTCTACTACTACTTCTGTGGCTGGGATTCCTGTTATTTCTGGTCCACTTAAGATTTTGGGTCTGTATTTTGGCAGTCCTGATGATTCTCTGTATAATTGGAATTTTGCAGTTGATAAAGGTCTCCGGAATGTTACTTCTTGGAAGGCTCGGCCTATTACCAAGAAGAAATGTGTTCTGCTTTTGAAGACTTTGGTTCTTCCTTTATTTTTACATGTGGCTACCGTTTTCCCACTTCCTTTTGTTTTCTAAGCCAAAGTTAAAAGTGTTTTTTTTTTCAAGGTTTTTGGGGTTCTCATTTGAATCCTGTCCAGTGGGTTTTTTCATATCATTATTATTGTCAGGGAGGTGTTCAGATGTTGAATTCTGTGGGTTTTTTTCATTGCCTGTTTCTGAAGTTTTTGTTTCCTTTTCTGTTGCAGCCTCCCCCCCCCTTGGGTTTCTATTTTGGTTGCCTGGGTGACTCCTTTGTGTGTGAAATGGCTTAGTCCTCCTTCAGAAGTCCCTCTGAACTTTAGGACTTTTGGTATCTCCTCCTCCTTCTTGTTTTCCACTTTTCTTAAAACCCGGCAATGGCACTTGACCCTTCAGGTTCTGAGATCTCAGTCTAGGAAGCAATTGTATCATACTGTTTTGCTTTCCTCTTTTTCAGATACCGCTAGGTTATTGAATGCTCTTGGTTCTGAATTGGATAGTACTGCAATTTTTCACCAGCTTACTGACCCTAGACTTCCTGCAAAGCTACAGGATGTTACTTGGTTGTGCCATGGGAGCTTGGGGGTGCATAGTAATCACCTGCTTAAGTCTTTGGAGGAGTGTATGTGTTTTAGGGATACTTGTCCAGGTGTAATTGAAACCATGACTCATTTTTTTTTGGGATTGTCCTTTTAGTGAGGATTTTTGGACTTGTTGGCTCCATAAGGGGAAGGAAAAGCGTCTTCCATCGATCTCGTATGACATTCTTGTACATGGGCTGTTTCCTGCCTCCCTTTCTCATTATTATTCTAGTACCCTCCATCTTCTCTTTGCCCTCTGTAGGTTTTTTCTATGTCAGGCTCGTTGTGTTCAGTTGTTGCAAAAGGAATCTTATACAAGCACTCATATTATTGATCAGATTTTTTCTGATCTAATCTCTATTAAAGACAGATAGCGTGCTTTTCTTCCCTGTGATACATACCGGCTCTACTGGGCTTCATGTGAATGGCTTTCTGCTGCTTGATCTTGTCTGTGTTTTGTTTTGTTTTGGGGTGGTAGTCAGTTTTGATTTGGGCCCCTAATTTTGGTGGCTTACCACTGTTTGAATTTTTTTTGTTTGCTGTTATTCCGTTATGATTCCCCCTACTTGGTCAGTGGGAAGGAGTGCAGGGTTGGGTTATGTTGTTTTATTTTGGGTTGGGGCTACTGTATGACCTAATGTTTTTTAGATTCTTGCTTTTTTCTTTTTTTCTGGATTTGCATCATGTCATGCTGCTTTATGTTTGTTTTGCTCTGATTTCACCTAACATTTTTCCTAATCTTTTCATATGAGGGGTTGGGGGGATTTGCTATATTTTTTTTGGTTTTTCAGCTCTTTACCAACTGTTTTTCTTGGATGTGCGGTGTTCATTATTTATTTATGTTGTTCTTTTTTCTGATTTCTGGTAGAGATATTCTGTTTTGTTTACTTTTTGTTTATATGTATGATGCAATACATATTTTCATTTCTTTCCTATTTTTTATGCTTTCATGTGCTATATTACTGTTTGGATGTATCATGCTTTTATATATTATCAATAAAAAATCCCCTACTCTTTTAGTGGGGTGGGGGGGGGTTGGTTATAATATTTTTCTTATGTTTGGGGTTACTGTATGAAATAATATTTATTTATATTCTTGATTTTTTCTTTTTTTTTTGATTTTGTATGATGTAATACTGAATTATATATAATTTGTTATGCTTTCAAAAAAAAAAATCCCTACTATTTTAGTGGGTGGGGGAAGGGGTTGGTGATAATGTGTTTCTTATGTTTAGGGTTACTGTATGAAATAATACTTATTTATGTTCTTTATTTTTCCTTTTTTTATGATTTTTTATGATGTAATACTGAATTGTATATAATTTGTTATGCTTTCAATAAAAAAAATCCCCTTCTCTTTTTCTATAAGTGCAATGGGATCTTTTGCATCTACCTGAACTACCACCAACCAAGGCTGATGAGACCTCGGTTTAACATCTCATCTGAAAGACAGCACCTCAGAAGTGCAGCTCTCCCCTCATGCTGCACTACAGTGTCAGTAATGGGATATTAACCCAAGTGCCAGATGTGGAACTGAACCCACAGTCCTCTGATCTCCCAGCCTCAGAGGCGAGTGTGCTACCTACTGAGCTACTGACACTGCATTATCCAAAGTCTCTTAATAACATACAGTCCTTTTGAAAAATAGATAGAGGCCTGATGCCACCCTTGTTGTGGCAAATATGGGAAGGAGAAACTCATCTAGGCATAAACGGTTATTACTCTTTCAACAGGGAAGGAAGAGGATGTTGCAAACAAGGGCACCCTGCCCTTAAAAAGCCTGGTAGTATTCACTATGCACCATCAGGGTCACTTTTTCCTCTCTCCCCTCCCTATCCCATCTTCCCCCCACCAATTTTACAAATACTGATTCATCTGATCAGCGATGGGCTGTAGGTGCAGTCAGTTCCATTGTTCTGGATCCCCGGCACTTCCTTTTGGTATCAGTGGTCTGCGATGTTCTGATGTCCAGATGGTCTTCTCTTGGTGTCTGGCTCTTTTCAGCTGTGGTGGTGCAGATGTTTTTCTGCCCAGCATGTGGACAGAGTGGGGCTGGGTTGGGGATCAGAGTCTTCACCTTGTACAGCCAGAGTCACCACAGGACACTGTGGAGAGGCAGGAGATTGGAGGTGTAAAGCCACATACTGATTAATGGAGTTGTACTGTTCCAAAGTTCCAGAAGTGTTTAAGCGACCTTCTCTTCTGCTATGACTTCTTGATCAATACCAGGCCCCTCAGTGATCTCTTATCATGTGTCACTTTTAAATTCCTCTATCAGGTTTGATGAGATGGGATTCAGTGTCCTGCATCCTTCTCAGCCTCACAGAGCTCCATTTCTGTGTGCCCCATATTCTGGGTGGTGTCTCTTGATGCTGACTCAGGGCTAGCCTCTAGAGGTTCTGAGGATGGATTTCATAACCGCATTTCTCAAGGCCAGGTTTTGTTTAGAAAGTTCTCCAAAGTCTTGGGGGTAGCAAATAATAAAGGCACTCCATTATGCACCACCCACATAGTGGCAGGGTACTGAAGTGAATGTTGCAGTCCCAGTCTATACATGACATGTCTGGTGTCTGTATAGGCCCTTCTTCATGCTAAAAGCTCTTTGGAGAAATCTTGAAAAATTTGTATAGGGTACCCCTGCTACAGTACTTGCCCAATTTCTCTGGCTCTTACCAACACAAACAGTCTAGTTGTATATCTGAGAAACTTTAACTGTATGGGCCTGGGCCTTTCACCTTTTTGGGGGGCAGAACTGAGCTTATGATGGGCTCTTTCATTTCCAAACTGATAGTCCCCTTTGATTGCCAGCATTGCAGGAAGCACATGTTGCTGGAATTCTGCTGCATTGTTCAATTTAGCCACTTCTGAAAAGCCCAACAGCCAAAGATTGTTCCTCCAACTGTGATTCTCAAGATCATTAACCTTTTCTCGCAGTGCATGGATTACTCTGGTTTGCTCCTGCATAGCTGCATTTATTTCTTGTAACTTGGCTTCGTGAGAAGCTACTTGTCACTAATTTTGAAATAGGTGAGCTTCCACCTGCTGGATTGTTTGAGTGGTCTGTTGTGAAGCAGTCATGACCATCACCATTTAAGATATAAGTTTGGTGAACAGTACTTCTATCACCGCTGGGCCATGCTGAGCAGACATGCCCATGGCCATGATGTTTGGTGGCAATGGGGATGAAGATCGAGCTTACTGTAAGAACGCATCTTACTTGTATCAAATTTTGGGATCCAAGTGAAGAGCTGGTCTAAGGTAACAGACTGGATCAGAGTGTAGTGTTTTAGAGTGCCTTAATTCTAGGACTTAGTCTGATGTAACTCTCTAGTGGATCACCAGATACGAATTAGTCTGTCATCTTAATCTAAGTGAAACCACACACCCCCTTCTCTGTACACTTTCAAGAAGTTTAATATTACTTTTTGTTTAAGTTGCCCAAAATTGTACACAGTACTTTAAATGAGTCTGCACCAGGAATGTATAGAGGGGAACCAAAACTTCCTTGTCCCAACTCCTTATATGATGTGAGGTACTCCCTAATATTCTATTGCTTTTACCTGCCACCACTCTACATTGCTCATCGAAAGTTAACTCATTAGTGACAGCTACTCCCAAATCTCTTTCTGAACTGGTAACTTGAAGCTTAGTTCCATCAAGTATATATATAGCTATAATATTTCTTCTACCAAAATGCATAATCTTACATTTATCCCAATTAAAAAGTAATTTATGCTGTTTAGCTCAATTGTCCCATTTCATTATATCTTCCTGAAACAGTTTAATGGCTTTATCATTATCAACAATGGCCCCTAAGTTCAAATCATCAGCAAATTTACATATCCATGAATTTGTTCATGTCTTTATTGAGAAAATATACATAAACAGAGTTGGCCCCAGGACTGATCCATATGGCTCACCACTAGTCACATTTCCCCAATCATAGAAGAAGCCTGTCACACATACTGTACTCTCTGATGCTTATTTTCCAGCCATGACTTTACCCAATTAATAATAATACTGGCATTAAAGTCTAGTTCCATAAGTCTTTCAATTTAGGTATCAAGAGGCACCTTATCAAAGACCTTGGTAAAATCAAGAAGTAAAACATGTACAGGAAGTCTATGCTCCAGAGCCCTGCTAATGGGTTCAAAAAATGTAGTAAATTTGTTAGGCATGATCTCATAGGCTTAAATCCATGTTGAGTGGAATCAGAAGAACCCTTGACATCTACATAGTTTTCAATCTTCTCTTTAAAAAAATTTCTCCATACCTTTCCCAACAATTGAGGTCAGACTTATGGAAGAATAATTTCTAAGATCACCCATAGTTCCCTTTTTGCAAATTGGTATAACATCAGTCTCCTTCCATCCTGGTATTACTCTTCGTCCCCTTATTGAGGTTGAAAAAATACTGGCTAATGCACTAGCGAGTTCATTAGTGAGTTCAACCAATAACCTGGGGTGAAGGCCATCTGGGCCACGTGATTTAATAAGATTTTAATTGGATACTATTTTTTCTAATATCTTTGACTGAAAAGTTTACAACAATGCAAAGGTGTGGGAAAAGACAGACACAACAACAGTAGATAAGGTCATAAAAATACAGGATGTGCTTTCTTTTCATTTAGGTAATCAAAAAAAAAACTTTTAAAGAAAAGAAAAATCTTCAAGGTTAGTCAGCTCTAGCAGTTTTCTTAGTCGGGATGAACAAACTTGGCATCAGCATCAATAGGAGACATGAAAGCAAACACAGTCTCCCAGTAACTTCTCTCTAAGGCAAACTTGAATGAACTGGAAACTCACCACACCAGTCAGCAGGCAACTGACTTCACTGAACTGAATGCAAAATTGATCTGATCTGTTCTGTCCTGATAGAGGGTATATATATATATATATATATATATATATATATATATAGAGGCAAAATTCAGTTTAATGCATCGTTAGGTGTTCCATAGCGACAAGTGAGGACTTGTGTTAGGTTGAAACCCCTTCCTCAGCCTCACCTCAACCAGCATTGGGCTGTGCATTGGGATCATTGGCCCTAACTCTCACCCCATCACATGTAAAGAAGAGGTGTAGGAGAATGGGGTGAGAGTTAGGACCGAAGACCCCAATGCGCACCCCAATGCCGGTTGGGGTGATTGGGGGTCTAAGGGGTTTTCAACCCTAACACCGGAATTTCCTCACTTTTGTCACTGTGGAACAACCCAACTGATGCATTAAATGGAGTTTTTTGCCTCTAATTTCCTTCTTTTGAGAATGATAATGAGAAATAGTGAATGTACGCGCGGCATGAGACAGCCTTTTCATATGGCCCCACCACCTAATGTGGCGGTGGGAGCGCGGGGCCCAGCAATGCAAACAGAAGTGCTAACAGTGGCAGACATGGTAATGCAAGTGCGAATGAGAACAGAAAGGTTAACGCACATGTTGGCGTAGACGGGAACGGTCTGCCACGTGATGTCTTGTCACATAGTAACATGGTGCCTGCAAACGCAAATGGCAATGGGCATGGTGACGCAAAGTGAAACAGAAAGAGAAACAGTACTGTAGACACAAATGGCAAAAAATAACGGAAACACAATTGCGAAGGATAATGCACATGGTGGCGTAGAAGTGAACGGTAAGTGAAACGGGTACGGAACCGCAAGAGGAAAGGGCAACGGTAACAGTAATGTAAGCACAGAGGCTGGTTTTCCCCAAAAGTTGCATAGAGAAATACAGTGAGTTCAAAGAATGTGTGCATAATAATGGGTCTCGGAGCAGAAAATGAAGAGTTGGAATACTAAATTGCTTATATCTCAGGAACCGTATGACATAGAAAAAAAATGTAAAAGTCATATGATTTATGACTTTCCTGGCTAGTTTTGCACTTAGCCCCTGCAAGGGGGCTAAGAATTTTTCCCCAAAAAAAGACCGTATCTCGCACTGTTTCCAAGACATGGGCCCTGAAAGGTGCGGTGAACGCCATAATGTTATCCTATGGGAAAAAAAGAGAAGTTTGGAGTGCCATAACTTTGTCTCCCTGTAATATTGTTTCACCAAACCACTAAAAGGTACATCTGTGTGATGTTGGCTGTCTTCTCTCCAAATTTCAGCCCTAAAGACCTAACCACTATTTTGCAGCAGGGCGCCAAAGGATTGCTACAATGTGTCAGACGCCATAATGTTATCCTATGGGAAAAAGTGTCAACTTTGGAGTGCCGTAACTTTGCCGCCGTGTAGTATTTTTTCAAAAAAACACTGAAAGGCATGTCTGTGAGATGACGGCTGCATTCCTTCCAAATTGTAGGCCAAAGCACCAAACTGTTCTTTTGCAGCAGGGTGCCAAAAAATTGCTGTCATTTTCCCACAGCCTAGAAAAGTATGGTTACAATTTTGCGACAGCTTTTGCAAATTCATTCGACAGTGTCTCAAGTGCAACAGTACTTTGCGAAAGTATTTTTTCCAGAAATGTGAAAAACATATTTCTTGGGTGTTTTACCCCAAAATAAAGACATGGCTAGCATCCTCAGGGCACGACTAGGTGAATACAAAAATAATTAGGTTGCTAGAGTTTCCCAATTTTAAATGCCAAGCATTTTTCTGATCACTAACTGAAAACAAAATGGCAGATTTGCAACAGTAAAAGGGCCATTTGCAACATTAAAAAGTGCATTTGCGACACTGTCGAACTTTTTGTTAACTTTTCCCATTGACTTATAATGGGAAATTGTTTTTTGAATAACTTTTGAACCATTTAATATTTTTTCACTAAATCTTTGAAAGGCACATCGGGGACCCCAGTCACACGTTCCCTGAAGATTTTGGACCGGTCACGCAAACTGTGTGAACTGTAAGTGTGACCGTAGAATTCCAAAAAAAGTGTAAATGCATGCGCAGATCATGCTTAATAACTCAGCAGCCATATGTCAGACCTGTGCAAAACTTGGTAGATCCCAAAATATTTGGGTCTTGATTAAGTATTCCAAATTTCATGCAAATCTGTCAAACGGTTGCAAAGTTATTAAGATGCAAAGTTTTGGGCTTAACATGTAAATGGCTCCTCAACCCTAACTATAGTGGCACTACCGTGCCACTATTATATATATATATAATATTCATGGCAAAAAACTCTGTTTAATCCATCAGTTAGGGTTGTTCCACAGTGACAAAAGTGAAGAAATTCGCTGTTAGGGTTGTCCTAACTGACCCCCCCCCCATCACATGACACACACACAGACACACACACACACACACATGCAAGTATGGGGAGGACCAAGTCATACACAACCAATGACAGACATCCAGCAGCAGGTGACAGAAATAACAAACAATTGTCTAAATGTACTACGAGACATCCCCACCCCCCTGACCAGGTACTGCATGCTCAGTGGAGATCAACAGCAAAACTGAGGCCGTGTACACCAAATGTACACATCCCTGATTGCAGCTGCACACAACGATATCACACTTAGTAGTTGCATGGCCTTACCTATCGATGCCCTAACCACACCACAACTGGTACTGTGCCGTTAGTCAATATAAATGCTGAAGGTGCATGATGACAGTTGTAGAAGGGTTTTAACACTAGTGAGTATACATTAATTAAGAGAAGTACATAAATTAAGTACAAGACACTAGGATGCTCAAGATAAAACTAGTGTTACATAATATGTGATTTACATAGTAGTACATTTACTGCAACGGTTTACTCCAAGATAGAGAGAGGCTGATGTAAACATATGGAAAAGTACTGTCTGTTCAACGCTGTGAAATTCATACTGCCAGTATCAGATGCATTCTTACTGATGAAGGTGTACTGCTGATGTACATACATAGACCTTCAGTGTGTTTCAATACTAAAGATGCAGTAAGTATTCTTTGTAAGAAACAGTGTAATTGCATGAATCAGGCCAAGCAACTTCTAAATATCATAGCACTACTGAGCCAACAATGACGCGCCTGTATGGGAGATGTATATAGGATAGATTTTCCTGGAGGCACTTACTGACTATGTTGTACCTGAGAAAGACAATCTCATTGCATCTGTGATGACTACCTTATTCAAATAGTGATACATTTACTATTGTTGCAATGAGTGATCTATGCCATTATGGACACAGCGTAATTTTTTTTTACAGTTGTTTCATACTCAGGCTGTATGCCTAGTGTTTGGGTTTGCACACTTCTGTCACTGATTCTATCAAAGTGATAACTATGTTAGATTGTGGTACAACAGGAATCAAGTAGGTATAGTGTAGATATTAACAGAATGTCTTTCAGTATTGATTTAACTCACAATGGGGTAAGTGTACTAGGAGAGCAGGGGTTATTCTCTATCACTGACTCTGTGACTTATAATCATACTAAGGTTTCGATGACTGTAATGATCAAGTTACACTGTTCATCTTCATGAGTTCATATTCACAGCCATTCTCCAGTAGCTAGACAGTGTATAGTGTAACTGGGTGGCACACTGTGTTGCAAAGCTGCTGCAGTGCCTAGAAGAGAGAGAGTATCTGCTCATAAAGACAATTAAGCAATAAGGCATGACCAACAGTTATGTTAAATGGTATGTTAATCACCCTGTAGGGGTTTAATGTTGAATGAGGCATAGCTGAGTGCCACATGTTGCTAGACAGTGATAAACTGATCATTAACATAATACCTAGGAGTGGCTTATTGCTACCATAATAAAACTGTTTTTTAAACAACATTAAACCATGTTCATCATATGGTTAGGCTCTACATGTATGTTAATAAAAACTAAACATAAGGCTGTTAGAATGTTTACAGTCAATTAGAAAGCTACATTTCTCAAACCCTTATTATAATCAGATATATTATACCTGTACAACTCCTTGGTTTTGCTGAACTCTATTGCTCAGGTGGCCCACCACATGTGGTGTGGTCTGGTGTGGGGCATCGGTAGGTAAGGCCATGCAACTTACTAAGTGTGGTACATTGTGTGCAGCTGCAATCAGGGATGTGTGTATGTTTGGTGTACATGGCCTCAGTTTTGCTGTTGATCTCCACTGAGCATGCAGTACCTGGTCAGGGGGGTTGGGATGTCTCGGAGTGCATTTAGACAATTGTTTGTTATTTCTGTCACCTGCTGCTGGATGTCTGTCATTGGTTGTGTTGACTTGGTCCTCCCCATACTTGCATGTGTGTGTGTGTGTGTGTGTGTGTGTCTCTGTGTGTGTGTCGGTTGGGAATTCAGAGTTAGGGTTTCAACCCTAACAGCGAATTTCCTCACTTTTGTCACTGTGGAACAACCCTAACTGATGCATTAAATGGAGTTTTTTGCCATGAATATCCTGTCTTTTTCAAAACTATTACTCAGTATAGTACATGATTTATAGTTGTAAGAATAGTGCACATACATAAAAAAAAGTTCCGATATCAGAAATATTTCAACTCTTGTAGTTGCATTTACTGTTATTAACAGTAACAGTAGTTCACTATGAATCATATTTTTTTATAACTTTATTAATTGTAATTTGTCATTGTTATTCCATGTAATATTTTTTATGTAAAGTGTCTTACTCCCTTTTCTTTGTGAGCACATATGTAAAAGAAAAAGATGTACATAACTAAAAGACTATATGACATGATATGGACAATATTAGTTCATCTACTGAACCAAATGGATATGCTACTGTAGTAACTTGAGATTTGATAGAGTGCTTGTACTACTAACTGAGGTGGTACCACCAATCATGTGAAACAGTGGAAGAGGGTTTGCTGGTACTGAATACATAAGTTTGTTGTGGGTATGCCAACACAGACATTTAACTGTTGTACTAGCAGGTACATACTATCTTCATCATGATACATATACACACATTCTGTAGCAGTAGGTGTATGAAACAACAACAGTGTGCTACAAATAGTGTAACGTAAGCATTGTCACACATCTAACTTACTTCTATGGAGAATCCCAACTCTAATACCACAATAGTGGTATGAGCTTTCACCAAAATGAGAAAATCACAGTTGTATAAATCTTGTTAAAACTATTTTCAAGAAACATCTCTACTACACACAACACACCAACACAAGACAGTATAAATTCACTCTTTTTACTATAAAATATTTTATATAAAAAATGACAAACAAAAATATTTTTCTTTTATAAACAATACAAAAATATATATTACACAAATAATATTCATACAGCCCAAAACTTATAAAGTGTGTATTACATCATACACAAAAATAAATACTTAATTAAAATACATTTTTTTACATAAATAAAAAATATATAAAAGTTTTCATTTTTTTGAAGTTTTGTGCAACACTTCGGAGAGGTGTATGCACTGCTTGAGGCAATCCAGGCTGGAAACTGGATTCGATGTGGAGGCGCAGAGGAGATACTGGACCACTATGAAGGGTGGACAGTTTCGCCCAAGGAAGCTGCAGGAACAGATGGTGTTGGTGGAGGTGAAGCACTGCTACTCGGCACAGCACCATCAGCTACTACTATGACTGGCTCTAGCACGAGGTTGACAGTCTGCTGCTGTGCATCCAAGAGAGACTGGATTCTGTCCAACCTCTCAAGGATGACAGTGTTTTGCTCACGCGGACTGCCAGCCTCGCCGCAACCCGTCTGTGGCAGTGGCAGTGGGCTGTGCATTTTAGCGGTCACTGGCGCCCCACAAAGATTTAAAAAAGTAATGATGAATATACAACTAAATTAAACAGTTATGACTTTCAAATATTTAACTTCAAATATTTCTTATCTACTGTATCACAAATGCATTCATTTCAAAGTTATGATATTAGTTTAAGTATGATGCTAAACTATTTAGTATCTTATTTCTGTCTCTGTCATACTTGGATTATCTATATAATCTAATGAACTGACAACATAAAAAATATATAGTTATCTGTGGTTTAGAATGCTACCTTATATTTTGTTTCAGTACTCATAAATATTCAGTATGTACATACTTTTGCATTATCGTCACTATTATACCATACAATTGAAATACATCCTCATCAGGTGTGAGAATTTTATTTCTCTATGTCTGCCTATAATGTGTAGTCATCTCTGCACTAAAAAAACTTACCTTGACATTAACACTATCATAATATACTTTTCATGTGTACACAATCATGATCACTTTAATGATAGTTTGAAAGCAAACAGCTTTTTACCACTTCTTTCAGGCCCTCAACACGTAATGCTACTTTAAATAATTAAGTCACTGACATGACATGCGTTTCAAAACCATACCAGACATCTTCAAGTACATAAAGAACATAAATGACAGATTTCTGGGTAACATAACTATATGACATTCAGACAAATAACCTAAAACTTAAACTGCAGTATGGTAAAATCTATCAAAATAAGACATTTAATTCATTGCTGTACCGTTGGATGCCCATAATGTCTACATCATTGTCTTTTGCACTGCCATGGTAAAATTCTTCAAAACAATGTGGCACAGCAGTAATAAGGTTCTTCAATGTACTATCTGACATTGAAGCAATAATGCACTCCATGGTAAGTGTTGTGGTGTGATAACGTCGCGCCTGTCATCATTAGACAAGAGGCTAGGTGCATGTGCAACTAATCACCCCAAAAGTAACATTATCCCAGCACAACACACCCCAAGGACATTATTCTATTATACAATGGCTTGTTGGTACTAATAAACAAACATTTTTACAAGTCTTAAAAAAGTATTTTACAATTTCATTTCTCGATGGTTAGGCACAATGAATGAGAAACAGTCCTACTGTAATGTTATTGTGTGTTCCTATCTCTCTGCACCACCCCTCCCAGAAAAGTACAGCAGTCCTCACACTAAGATCCCAATATGGAACTGGGTAATATTTTTTTAATAATTTTTTTTTTTTGAATGGGTTTAAAATCAACCGCAGGGCGGTTGAGGAACCGTAATAGCAGTTACGGGTTGTTTGAGCACTTACTGATTTCCAGGAATGCAGTACAGTTTTGTGCACTGCCTATTTGAATGTGACTGTCATTTTATCCATAATTTGTTTAATTTACAATGTTCATGGTAACAGTGCAGTAGTTTGACAAAGTGAAGGTAATCCTGCTGTGGCAATCTGAAAGGCCTCGTGCTCCTGTTACGTGGAATTGAAATGATGTCTAAAATGACACATTTTTTTTTTACTTAAAACATCTGTTTATAGTCAGGGATAATGTTGGTGAATATTTCTTTAGGTGTTTTGCCTGGCAATTTGTACACAATTACTGTGCTGATGGACCAGCGGACACATATATTTAAATGGCGTCTATAATGGCGTTTTTTTTTTGTGAAAATGGACACACTGTGTGTCAGGTGGGGACAGGAGTTATTTCTATATCTGCTGGGAAAATGAGCAACATAGGGACATTTGCACTGTCATGGCCAGCGATCACTAGCTTAGTCTGTAGTTATTCTACAGTAGGTTAAGGCGGTTGAGAGTGTGAATGAGATGTGGGATTCCACTGTCAAGCAGCTACATGTAGTGACTTTTTGTTTTCCATAAACTATCTGGTCACCCTGGTGCTGGGACTAGAGCTGTGATGTTGTGCTGCGATAACATGATGCTT
Organism: Neoceratodus forsteri; assembly: GCA_016271365.2. Taxonomy (NCBI): domain Eukaryota; kingdom Metazoa; phylum Chordata; order Ceratodontiformes; family Ceratodontidae; genus Neoceratodus; species Neoceratodus forsteri. Next base: position 899,130,479 of record CM057459.1, read on the forward strand.
ACAGTCCCATAATCACCAATGGACCCAGGACTTGTCTTTACCATGGTATAATATGAAATTAACAATTATCAATAATAATTATTGATTTGCTATCATTAACATTGATAGTGTAATAGTAACAAACTTTCTTACTGATTACAGGGACTCGCACCCCAGAGGATGACAGGCATTAGCGCCGTCTGGCTGTGCTGTTAGATATAACAGGGCAGAAAAAGATGTTTTTATAGTGCTGTGAGAAAAAAACAACTGGGCAGTCGATTAGCAGGTGAAAAATAAATTACATTGTTAAACATTTTGTATATAAATACCTGTTTTTTCAAACCTACTACAGTGTATGGAAATATCTAATACCTGATTGTAATGATAGCATGTAATGCTCATCTGTAACAAATGTTTTAAATAGATATATTACCACCTTTACTCACATACAGTCTCACTGTTATGTCCTCACACTGTGCTAAAAGTGATTTCGCACAGCAACCACAGCATCATATAGTAAAGCACAGTTTGACAGTATAGGTGCTCATTCAAAAGTGTGACACTATTGTGTCATGAAGACCATGCAGCATTGAATAATGTAGCAATGTGATGTCTGTGGCTAATATTGAACACAGTTTCACTATAAGAACTTATTTTAATAGCGCAACCCAGTAATAGGCAGCATGCTGATGTAAGTGGAATTTGCACCAATGCAAGTAGTCATAGTACTGCATTTTACATGTGCAGTGAGCTTCCATAGTGCTATATAGAAATGTGCGATATTCATAGTGTGACACGTAAACAGTCCATTATTCACTGTATTTTACTTTTATGCGACTTTCACTCAGTTCATGATCACCTTTTAAAATACACATATGTGACAGTGCATTGAACAGCATCACACTGGATTGTAGAGGTAAATATGGGGTTGGCAAGGCTGAAGACAGACACACCACAGATATTCAGTTTAACTGGGAAGGGGTCATGAAGACTAAGTACATTTTGAACTTGTACATTGAGAAAAACAAAAAATCATAATTGGACACTTTCTGCATTGCCACCATTTAGGTCACTAATATTCCTCCCACCATGTTGTTTTTTTTAGGGGTTGTGCAGTGCAGTCATCAGTGCCACCCTTGTATGTCACAGCACAAATAAAGTAGTAATGTCAACAGTGATTCGCCCCCACAACAAACAAAAGAAAGTGGTACTGGCTAGGCAACGAAGTGGTGTTGCTCACACCCCAGACAATTGAACATTTGCAGTGAGTATGCCAACAGACAGTGCACTCCTCCTGTCATGCAGTAAGACAGCAAGGTGTAGTTATCAACAGGAGCATTGATCACCATGAATGTTGACAACCATAGGTACTTCTCAAGCATGCAGATAATAGCAACAACAGATTTCACTTATTGGTGGGCTGTTACGGCTTCCTGCTTCACCTCCACTTGTTCAACAGTAGCAGCTTCCCGGGTTCTATTAAAGCAAACAAGTAAAAATGATCACATTAATAGATGAAATACTAGGTAAAGTGTTTTCTTTAAACATCAATTTCTAATACTACATCATTCATACAATCATATGAATACATATCTCTTTATGAAACAGCTGTCTCAACTAGATGTATGTTGTTAAGTCAGTATTACATACATATAACAAGTCTTCTCATCTGCAAAAGTCACAAAGTTGAAATTATGACACCATGTATAACTTTTCCAAGACAAATGTCCATCCAATCCAGAACAGTTAATATAAGAAATTCATTTTTTTCCTGGTAATTCCCTAACACTGTTTCTTCAATTACATTTTCGAAGACTCAGAAATATTATTGTGTGGTATGCAGTGCAGAACAGCAGTGCCTGCCCATCAATGGCAATAGTTATAACATTGTCATAATGCATATTTGTTACTAGAAACATCCTAAAACATTACATGTACCTAATTTACATACATGTATACCTAACTATATGACGATCTGTTCCTTAAACAGTTTTAAAATGTGCTTTATTATAATAAGAAGAACACAAACATAATGATAATGTTACTGTTCACTCAATGACCCTCTAGCTGAATATGGCAGTTGTTTATGTGTTATTAAGCATATTACCCCTACAGGGCTATTAAAACACATTAACAAACATGTAGATACTCTATGCTGTCCATTAATAACTATTGCAATAATAAAAATGAAACATTGGCAGGAGATATAGAAATAGTAAGTGAATAAGATCAAGGGACATGTCGTAATTAGCAACAGATAATTAAGCAGCACACCATTGAATACCACTGAGACACCTACAACATTACAATTGGTTATCTATTACTCATTGTACATTAAACTCCACCACCAAAAGTAGCAGAGGAGACGACCTCCCCCTCCCCCACAACACCACATGTACCGCTATGGACATACATCCATTATCAGATTCATGAAGAATAGTATCCCACTCACGTAAGTAATACCAGTTTGTTATGGTAGTACAGGATCTTGTGCCATGGTGCCACTGCACATTCACTAGACTTAGTTAACACCTTTTGAAGTATTTGGGTGGGATATTCAAAATGGTTACACTATCATAATAAGGTTGCACATGCGCAAGTCTGAAATTCCGCCATTCCTGCGATATTCAATGAAGACAATTCACTGAAAACAGGCTGAGCAACAGCACAATGCAAATGAATGCATGCTGAAGTGGAGGGAGGAACCATGCATGAACTCCAGAGCCCGATATTCAGCGGGCTGTGCAGGTTAATGGCACAACCCCAGCAAAGCCTGCGACTTGGAGGCAAAAAAGGCTAAGTCGAGGCCACCCACAGGTGAGCTGCTGGATTGCAGGGTGAAACAAGCAACTGCCACCTTGCTGGCTAACCAGTCCTTATGCCCCCCCCACAAGCAGTTGCAGGCACCCGGCCTAATAAATCTCACCCCTCCCAGTGGCCCGACCGTGGGCATTGTGTACTCCCAACACCAGGCCAATCATAGGCAGCAATGTGGCTCCCAGGCGTATCCCTGGTGGTCAGTAGACTGAAATGCCAATCCACGGGCAGTAAGTTAAATAACCCCAAATGTATCCCTCATGGTCCAGTGGACAAAATGCCCAGATTGCAGGCAGTAAGTAAAATAACCCACCTCTCACAGACGTGTCCCTGGTGGTCCAGTGGACCGAAATGCCTAATCATGGGCAGTAGTTTAATAACACCCTGAAGATAGCCCTGGTGGCTGGTAATCCCCCCACCACGAAGCACCACTACCCGCTCACCCCTCACAGGCATGGGCAGCATCATCCAACCACCACCCATCCAACTGACTGCCCATTAGGGCTGCACACCCATTAATTGCAGACCAAGAGCCAATGGCCATGCAACCCGTGCTATTTTTATCACAGTCAGATTTGTGAATCAAGTCATTCATTCAAAAATCTGAACTGTCATCTGATTATGGGCTGCATGCCAATGGCTGTACTCGCAATAGGCGTGCAGCCCTACCGGGCACTGATCATTTGTGGCGGTGCTGGCGGGTGGGGATGCTGCCACGGCTGCGGGGAGTGGGGAGTGAGAACTTAGCTAATGTAGGTAAGGGTGGGCAGTACCACCAGGCTATCGAGGAGGGATAAACTTACTACCTGCAGTCATTTGGTCCACTGGATCAACGAGATCGTCAGGGGAGCCACTACTACTGCCCGCGTCAAGCTGTACAGGTGGAACCATGCCGTGATCGGCTGATGAGGGTGCTGCGGTATTCTACACTGATTTTGTCTACGATCGGGATGCGGGGCATTGTTCCCCGATGGCTGCAGCCTGTCGGGGCACCAAGATTGCAATTCCTTGGGGATCAGCAAGACCTACATGGTAATGTCATACCAAATCGCACCATAATCACATACAAATGTCCCTGCGGCTTGCATAGTTATACATGCGTTTTGAATATCGCAATTTTTGCATGGTGCAATGGGCGCTTATGCCGCCGTTGGAGAATGTACCACTGTGGCGAACTTGCAGTGGCGCAAGTTCACTGCACCATGCACAATGGCTGTGGCTGGGGTGATATTCAAAGGCAACCAATGCGTAACTCCTTTGAATGTCGCCCGGACCACAACTGCAATTTGCACAATGCAATGGCACCGCGTATGAATAACATTGAATATCCCACCCTTTGTGTCATAAAAACCCTCATTTCTTATTGTAAACAACATAACAAATTTGTGATAATAAAGATCCGTCAGTCAATCACAATAACACTTTCTGCGTCGTGACCACCCTCACAGCTTGACTCTGTGCAGGTACTACCTCATGTGAAGCTGGGGGTCCTCGATGTTCTGTAAAACAAAAAAAAATATGTAAGTGTTAGATGTGAATCACAGTACAGTTTTGAAAGACTACAACATAAATCCCCGACACATACATAACATTGCTTCTAATATACAGACCACAAGCATTATAGTCACATATTATAATAACAATTCTATTTCTATTACAGGGGCCCAACACCATTATCTACATATCTGTAACTGCGTGGGGCATCAAAATTGATATATACATTTATACGTGTCTATCTATATATTGAGCATTTGGTCCACTGAACCAACAGGTATCGTTAAAGAGGTGGTGGGTTTATACACTTACCACACATGATCGACATTTCCTTCCACTGGACCCCAGGGATCGTTCATGAGAGGATGGTTTATACACAGTATTACAGACTTGTAAGTTTATACACTACATCACAATAACTAAACAGTAACATTGTTTCTCTTCAACATACCATAGTAGTAAGTGAGTATATGTATAAATATTACTGTTACTACCAGCATGGCTATAGCAAGCTCTAATTTGTGACTGAACAACAACACAGTAAATAAATGGAAGAATAAGGTTACATGTTTTATAGTACATCACATATATAATAAGTATTTTAAAATTTGGCAGAAATAGGGTTTCTGATTAGTAGCAAACATATTATTAGCTGTATGTATCTTTGATTAACATACATGTAGAGACTAATCACATACAAAACAATGTTCAACACTATTTACAAAATATTGTATAGCTAAACTATGAGCATGGTGTTTATATTAATGGTCCTTAATCACTGTGTGGGGGCAGTACTCAGCTGTGCCTCTCCTCCACTACTTTCGGTGCTGGACTTTCATGTTCATTGAATCATCCATTAACAATTGGTATTTTGCTGATGTGTTATTGATATTCAGTAGTTGTAGTGTGTGATAATGTATTGCTGAGTGACACATGCCACTACATGGTTATTTGCTCTGAAAGTCTTCTTTCTATTATTTAAATATATGTTAATGAACAGAATGGACACTGTCTACGTGTTCATTAATGAACGAATAACATAAGCTTGCGACAATGTTTGTACTTGAGCAGTAACCTTGAAATGGTGAGACCCTTGGTTTACAAAGGTCTATGACATGCTAAAGGGTTATTTGTCTGCTGTGTTCAATAACCCTCTAGGGGTATAGTGTTGAATAACACACAAACAACTGCCATATTGTGGTACAGGGTGAGTAACTGAACAGTAACATAACACATATGACTGCCTTCATGCTATTATAATTAGAGATTTATCAAATTGTGGTAAATTCAGTTCGTCCTATGGTTATGTCTACATGTATGTTAATAAAAGATACACATAAGGTTGTTAGAATGTTTGAAAGAAAAAAAGATGCATTATCACAGTATTGTTGCTATTGCCATCAAAGGGTAGGCACTGGGTGTTGTGCACAGCATACTAGGAATAATAGATTTCGGTGGGGTTTTTTTGTGTGTAATTGGACAAATATTGTCAGGGAAGCACCAGAAAAAATAGGATTTTTTATATAAAGTCTGTTCAGGATTGGATGGACATTTCTCTTGGAAGAACACAGACACAGGCTTTCATTATTTCAATTTTGTGTACCTTTGGTCTGTACAAAAATGTGCTATGCGTGGTTTGATGTATAAAGGGTTACTGACTGTAAATGCGGCAGTGGCAAGTAATATGGTGTATTGTTCCTGCCACAGTAACAGTCAGTAAATTGGACATCAGTGAATAGTATATGCAGATCTACAGTATTGTATACTCATGGTATAACAAGTGCACCATACGATACAATAATGGTGTGTCAGATTTTTTTGTAATAATGTTTTTTTTTATACTCTTCTTGTATGGTGCTTGATCTCTCTGCAGATGAGAAGAGTTGCTGTATGGATGTTATAGTTACTTAAGAACATAAATCCACCTAAACACAGTGCTGTTTTTATAAAGAGACATGTGTTCACATGTTTGCTGCACACAATGATGGAGTATTAATAATGGAGGTTTTTAAGAAATATAGTTGTAGCTTGATATTTCATGTATATATGTGATCATTTTTTCACTTGTTTCCTTCCATAGAGCCGGGGAAGCTGATCGTGCAAGAACCAGTGGAGGTGAAGCGTTTGGCTGTCGTAACCGTAAGTGGAATCTCAAAATGTTTCCAAGCAAGATGTGGTAGCACAGTATCGTGAACTCAGAATGTATCATTATTATTATTGTGTCTCAGTTGAGCAGTTGTATAATTACTTATGTTATTTAATGGGAGTGTTTACCTTTTTTATGTTGCCTTACTGCAGCTGCAAGCCAACATGTAGGGAGAGTGCAGTTTTGGGGGCGTACCTGCTGTTGGGTGAATGCAGATTACACATGAGTAGGTGTGTACCTGATTACCCAATCAGCCTGCATATGTAAGCAAAGGTCTACTTCAATCCGAGCAAAGCTTGTCATACGCAACGAACCATTTGGTTGCATGCTTGCTGCTATTATGAGCATGCTCGGTGAGTAGCCTACGGTTGTCGAAATTGGTGGTGCTCAATCCCCCTGTTGGTAACCCCACCCTGCTGTTTTACTTTGATGACAGGGGGAGCCCACTCCCCGTTGGCATACCCTAAATGTTGTTGAATTCTGGGGGTGTGCCCCAGCCCATGACTGTGACCCTACCTCTGTCTTTGTTTGACGGGGTGCCGAATCCCTATTGCCATTATTGCCCCTCCTGACAAAGAGACTAACTACCGATATTCTACACACCAAACCAAAAACAGGTGCCATGCTGGGAGGCCATCCCAGCGTGCAAAATGCTCTGCAACACACAAAGTGTCCGATGATGCTTTTTCTTTTTTCCCGCTGTGAAACTAAAACACATCCCTTGTAGTCTTGATGCCCCCTCCTCCCAGTCAAACCCAACTACTGTGCACCCTGCCTCTCTTCACCCTTCCCCACCTCATACTTACCTCCAGAGTGCAGTGTGATGATCTTCAGTGTACTGTAACATGTCTGCACTCTTCAAAGGTAATCGTGAACTGAGGAAATGCTGGTAAGCTGTATAATGGAGTGAATTATGGGCCCATTTGCATGTCATCCTTTGAATATTGAACATTTACACATGGCGCAATGGAACTTGTGCCACCACATCTTGAATGCTCCAGTCTGACCAGTTGCAGTGGTGCAAGTTCCACTGCGCCATACACACTGGCTGTGCCTGGGGTCGATATTCAAATAAGTTGTTCAATAGCAAAACTCCATTGAATACTGCCCCAGCCATCCAAGCGCGCATCTTTTGAACAGGCGCGAGGACGTACCCCACAGAATGGATTGCATGAATATCCACCCATAATGCCCAAAATGTGTTTCAGCTTCACCGCATGATACCGTGGTGCCAATGAAATCACTTCTTCAATTGCTGAAATAACTCTGACACTGTATATGACAATGGTGCTAAACTACCCTATATAAAAACATTTGGTGCGGATGACCATTAAATGCCATCATTGCAAGCGTGTATTGGATATTTGCCATGCACTCTAGTAGGTTCACAAATTTTGTATATTTATATGCCACATTTTCAACACTGCCATTTTTTTCACCTCCTAATGTACTGTACAGCTGTTATTTATCACAGCCTGTCTGACATGTTTTCCCGCTCTGCACTATCTAACACCCAAAGGGACACGCTAATGCCTGTCACTCTCTGCATGGTGGGGGTGGGTTGGCATCAGTTCAAAACTGTGTAACTCCTACACTACCAATGCCAATGACAGCAAAGCAACATTTGGCATTGACAACTTCTTGTTTCATAATGTCATATAATGCATTTTAAAAGTTTATTACTGCTGTACCACATTGTCTTTAACACTTCTACTCTGTATCCGTGCAACAGCACACTGATCAGCACATTATTATCTGGATCCAACACTGCACTAATAAGTAAATCTGCTTTTACCCAGATTTCCCATGCTCTAGTTGCAGTATAGGTTAGTCATCTGAATTTCTTGTAGTTATGGTAACTGCCAATCTGTTATTTATCCTCTTCCTGTACCTCAAGATGTCTGGCCTGTCTGTTGACTACATTTTGTCTGCTGATGTGTAAATATGTAGGTTAGTGAGTGTACATATAGGGCGTGTTCTGTAAGACACAATTGTTAACATTTCCCTGTTGTGGGCAATTCCCAGAATGTAAGTCTATGATAATAAAATTCTAAATGACAGCTTGGTTATGGTGTTTTGCTGAATGAATGTAATATCAGTAACTAAATTATTTTAAACATTTATGTGTGTAGAGGGGCTGAACTAGGACTCGAAAGCTGTTTCTTTTCAAACAATCATGAAAGTGATCATGATGATGTATACATAAAAGCATCTTATGATAGTGTTTGTGTGAAGGTAGTTTCATATTCTGTTGCAGAGATGATTAGACATTATAGCCAGACATGGTAAAGTTTAAATTCTCACATTCGATGAGGATCTACTTTAACTATATGGTACTGTACAGTTTATTATGCTAAAGTATATAGATACTGAATATTTATGTCTAGTCAATTAAAGAGAAGAATAGCATAGTAAACCAAAAGTTACTACAAGTTTTTTGATGCTGTCATCTAATGAGATAATATAGTTTATAAAGTATTATACACAAACAGACAAGACAACAATCTATATTTGCATCAGACTTCTATATATTATCATTAGTGCCAAATTAATGTATTAATGATACTGCAGTAGCTAGGAAATATTTTACGTTGAATGACTGAAAGTCCACCACTGTTTTTTTAGTCTCGTGTATTGATTTATTTATTATGACTATTTGTAGGGCACCGGCGACAAAGAAGATGTACTGGCCACTGCCATTGCTATCGTAGGCTTGAGCGCAAGGTTGCTGTCTCAGAAAAGACAATGTTGCACTCCTTGAAGGACAATGGAAAATGCTGTCCTTCTTGAAGGTGCAACAACGGACCGTCAACCTCGTGCTTGAGCCTGTGGTAGCAGCGACTGATGGCAGTGTGGCCAGTACTAGTGCTTCACCTCCACCAGCACCACCTGTTACCGCAGCTTCCCTGGGATGAACTGACCACCCTTCACAGTAGTCCGGTATCTCCTCTGGAGGGTGCAACAGCTTCCACTTCCTTTGTGCCTCCATATCAAATCCAGTTTCCAGCTTGGATTGCCTCAAGCAGCACACACACCTCTTGCAAGTCTTGGCCAAAGACTTGTTTTTGTGCATACATTAATTGTCATATTTTATTGTTTGTTATTTTGTTATTTAACTAAAGAGAGAGATTTTTTCAAAAATATTTATTTTTGTATGAAAACAATACAAACTTGTAAAACTATTTTGTTATTATTTTTTCATAGAAAATTTGTATATAAATATTTTTGTATGTTTTTATAAAAATAAATTTATTTTTGTTGACATTTGCTTTTAAATATCTGTCATATTTTTCTAAAAAACATAAATAATTAATTTATACTCTTTTGTGTTTGTTTTGTTATTTTGTAGTGGGGATGTTTATTTGCAATATTTGTGAGAAAGATTTGCACAACTGTTATTTCATCATTTGGTGAAACATTATACCACACTCATGTGGTATTACACTTGTGGTTCTCCATAGAAGTTGCTGAGATGCGTGACAATGGTACCATCCACCATCTGTGGCAAAATGCTGTTGTTTCATAGACCTAGTGCTACAGTATGTCTGTGTGTGGATCATGATGAAGATGAGTATGTCCCCCCTAGTACAACAGTGACATTTCCATGGTGGTGCACTACAACAATTACTGTGTGATTGTATTGATCAGTATCTCATTAAATACTGTTACACAGTTGTGGTTTTGTGTGCTCACACCCAAGTCATCTAGTGAGCCCCAGTGAGCCACTCCAACCCCTCTTCACCTGATTGGTGCCACCACCTCACTTGGTTGCCACCCCAATGCCTATCAAATGACAAGTTAGTAGGGTAACATACCCATTTGTTCACAAGATGACCTAATGGTATCCATCTCATATCATATACTCTATTCAGATATGTAAATGTATTTATTTACATATCTGTTGTGAATAGCAGGGCATGGGCTGCATGTCCATTGGTTGATGTTGATAAACAATGGTTGTTCAAGTATACTGACCTGTTAGTTGCTCAGCGACAGGGTGGAAGCTGGGTGCACTACAGCCGTCTGTAAAGTGTCATAGAGTAAATAATGGTGTTAATATTTACTGTCAGGTGTGCTCTGGTGCATGATACACCATCAGGGTTTTAAGGGTATTTTATGAGGTTCAGATGTTCATGATCAGCCATCAACCAGCCCCGTGGATCATAAACAATATTGTACTTTTTAATAATGTATTAATGATGACTGCGATTGGGCTCACTGCACCACACTACACCAGGAGGACTATTGCACTTTTGGGGGGTGCATTAATGTTGCCTATTATTGGGTCAGAACAATACACCGAACTATGTGTAATATTGCATATTTTTATGGGTGTTCATGAATCCATCTGACTGGGGTGCATGCAGTGCTGTTCTTTATGACTGCTGACTGTGACGGTGCCACCCACAACTTCTCAGAGAATGGTAGTACTGTATGGTAGTCACATGCAAATTGGGCTGTAATAAGATGCAAATGTTTCTCTCTGTGTCTTGTAGAGATTATGAACCCGTTTGGATGTCACATTGTGAATATGTGAGAAGCAGTGCATGGTGCAATGCCACTTCCACTAGCGGGTCTGCATGATACACTCTGGACACTTGTGTTGTAGCAGTACTACTACAACATGCACAGTTAGGGTAGCAAGGCTGTGATATTCAAACTACTACACCATAGTGCAGGTCTGTCAAATGTGACCAGGACACACCCCTGTGCAAGCAACTTCTGGTGCGACAAGGCTTGTGTCATACCTGGAACACTTTGAATATTCAACCCATACACTGCTACATTCATCATGTGTCTGAAGAGTACTTTCATTGAATGCACAAAGAAAAAGAGTAACACACTGCAACATAAAAATTAAAAAATGCAATAACAGTGAAAAGTGAAAATGAATAGAGTAATATAAAAAACAATATGATTCACATTGAAGTACTGTTAGTGTAAATAACAGAAAATAGTACTACAAGAGTTGCAATATTCCTGATCTTGGTACATTTTTGGTATGTATGTGCACTACTCTTAGAACAATTAATCATATACTATAGTGAGTAATACTTCTCAAAAAGACAGGATATTTATGGCAAAAAAACTCCATTTAATGCATCAGTTAGGGTTGTTCCACAGTGACAAAACTGAGGAAATTCGGTGTTAGGGTTGAAAACCCTAACTCCGAATCACCACCCCCCAGCACCACACACACACAGAGACACACACACACACACATGCAAGTATGGGGGAGGACCAAGTCAACAAAACCAATGACAGACAGCCAGCAGCAGGTGACAGAAACAACAAACAATTGTCTAAATGTACTACGAGACATCCCCACCCACCTGACCAGGTACTGCATGCTCAGTGGAGATCAACAGCAAAACTGAGGCCATGTACACCAAACGTACACATCTCTGATTGCAGCTGCACACAACGTACCACACTTAGTAGTTGCATGCCCTTACCTACCGATGCCCCATGCCACATCACATGTGGTGGGCCACCTAATCAATACAGTTCACCAAAACCAAAGAGTAGTACAGCTGTTATATCTCTCATTATAAAAAGGGTCTGAGAAATGCAGCTTTCTGATTAGCTGTAAACATTGTATCAGCCTTATATTTATTTTTTATTAGCATACATGTACAGGCTAAGCATATCATGCACATGGTTTAATGTTGTAAAAAAAATCAATTTTATCATTATAGCAATAAGCCACTCCCAGGTATTATTTTAATGGACAGTTTATCACTGTCTAGCGACATGTGGCACTGAGCTACACCTCATTCAACATTAAAGCACTATAGAGTGATTAACAAATCATTTAACATAACCGTTGGTCATCCCTTATTGGTTAATGACCTTCATGTGTAGATGCTTCTTCTGCTAGACACTGCAGGAGCTTTGCAACACAGTACGTGACCCACTTACACCATGCAATGTCTACTTACTGGAGAATAGCTGCAAATATGAATGCATGAAGATGAACAGTGTAACTTAATCGTTACAGTTATAGAAATCTTAGTGTGATTATAACTGACACATTCAGTGACAGAGAAAAAACTCTGCTGTCCTATTACAGTTATCCCATTGTGAGTTAAATTAATATTGAAATACATTCTATTTATATGTAATATGTACAGTATACCTAATTGATTCGTGTTGTAGGACAATTAACATAGTTAGCGCTTTGATGGCATCAGTGATAGAATTGTGTGAAACCGAAACACTAGGCATACAGACTGAGTATGAAACAACTGTTAAAAAAACTAGCCTCTGTACATAAGTGGCATAGATCATACATTGTAACAATAGTAAATGTATTTGTATTTCAAGAACTTATTAATCACAGATGCAATGACATTGTCTTTATCAGGTACAACATATTTACTAAGTGGACACAGAAAAATCTATCCCAGAAACATGTCCGATACAGCTATGTCATTGTTGCTTCAGTAGTGCTATAATATTTAGTCGTTGTTTGGCCTGATGCATGCAATTGCACTGTTTCTTACAAAGAATACTTACTGCATCTTAAGTATTCAAACACACTGAAGGTATATGTATGTACATCAGCAGTACACCTTCATCAGTAAGAATGCATCTGATACTGGCAGTACGAATTTCAGAGCGTTCAACAGGCAATGATTTTTATACATTTACATCAGGCTCTCAATCTTCAGTAAACAGTAGCAGTAAATGTACTATTATGTAAATCACATACTAAATGCAACACTACTTTTATGTTGACCATGACTGTGTCTTCTAATTAATGAATGTAGTTCTTGCAATTTATGTATACTCACTGGTGTTAAAACCTTTGTACAACTATGATCATGCCCCTTCATAATTTATATTGAGTAAAGGCACAGTACGAGGTCTAGTGTGCTGTGGGGCATTGGTAGGTAAGGCCATGCAACTACTAAGTGTGGTACGTTGTGTGCAGCTGCAATCAGGGATGTGTACGTTTGGTGTACATGGCCTCAGTTTTGCTGTTGATCTCCACTGAGCATGCAGTACCTGGTCAGGTGGGTGGGGATGTCTCGTAGTACATTTAGACAATTGTTTGTTATTTCCGTCACCTGCTTCTGGCTGTCTGTCATTGTTTGTGTTGACTTGGTCCTCCCCCATACTTGCATGTGTGTGTGTGTCTCTGTGTGTGTGTGATGCTAGGGGGGTGAATTCAGAGTTAGGGTTTTCAACCCTAACACCGAATTTCCTCACTTTTGTTGCTGTGGAACAACAATAACTGATGCATTAAACAAAGTTTTTTTGCCATAAATATATATATATACATTTTTAGTTATATATATATTAAGAGTACACTTTTGGCCATATCTAAGATTTGAAGTATTGCCTTCAAAATGTATACCAATATGGTTGAAACTGTAAAAAAAAAAAACATCTAATTTGTTTTTGTACCAGGAAATGACTTTACCAAATGAACAAAAGTACTGGACTTGGCCTTAGAATCAGATGTGCTCTGACCAGTGAGTGAGATAGACCTGATGCTCCAGAGAAGTAGGTGAAAGAAAACAAGTGGACCTGATGGAGAAGATGCTTCTCTACAGAATCAGGAGAAGGTAACCAATGTAAGAGGTCAGCCCTATGCAAAATTAAGATTTTTAATAGCCAGTCTGCTGAAAGAGCCATTTGATTAGAAGATTATCCAGAACAATAAATACATTATATGTAACCAAGATATTGAAAACTACTACCTTAACTGCTACACTACATTTATTATTTTAAGAAACATATATCTAAGCCAAAAGGTGTTTGTACCCGAATTTGTGTGCATTGACTCTCTATGACCAACTGCATTCTGACAATATGGAGATGCAGTAGTCATCTTGAAGCCATCTGAGGGAGATGCTGGAACTAGAATAAATCCAGAAGCTTTTGCTTTTAGATATTAAACCTATACTAGAAATAAAATGCTTTGGTAGGAAAGTAGTTATCCTAGATTATTACTATTAGTAATCTCAGAGGATTTAGCTGAATATTTAAGTAATATAGATTGGATTTATTTAGATGCAATCCCTGAGGTAAATTGTGCAGTGGATTATTTTAATAGAACTTTAGCTGATGTCCAGAATAGATTTTTCCCTTTAAAAACTCGTAGGGTTAGCAGTACAACAAACAAATGGTTAATGCCAGACCTATTTAAGCAAATGAAAGAGAGAGATTCTGCCTGGAGGCTCTATAAAAAGCAAAAGATAGACCTAAGTTTTAATAATTACTGGCATCTACGTAACTTATGTAAGGCTAAAATTAGACTGTGTAAGTTAGAGTTTTATCTAGTGAAAGAGCAGAATAATGTGCATAATGCTAAGCAATTTTGGTCTGCAATTAAGGAGCTGACTGCCCCAAAGGTTAGTGCTGTACCAAATCAGATGAATGTTGATGGGAATCTTATGTCTGATTTATATTTTATTGCTGAAGCTTTTTTGACTAAATTTACTGATTTTTCTACTTGTACTAAGGATTCTTCTTCCTTACATTCTCAGGGTCATTCATGTAGCAAAGTGAATTCTTCTTCTTTTTATTTTTGGCAAGTTAGGCCTAGTGAGGTCCTGAGATTATTAAAACAATGCCTGTAAATAAAAGCACTGGACCAGGTGAACTTGAAGTAAGATTCTTGAGACTTGTAGCTGAGTATATATATGTCCTCTTAACTAAAATTTTTAATGTATCCTTGATTACCGGTGAATTTCAATTTTCTTGGAAAATTACAGTCATAAAACCTGTGCACAAGGGTGGATCAGTAAATGAGCTGGACGGTTACCACCCTATTTCTCTTCTACCTATTTTGGGAAAATTGCTTGAAAAAATTGTGACTCATCAAATGGTGGAGTTTCTTGACTCCACAGGCTTCCGATCCCTGGCACAGCATGACTTCTGTAAACATCATGGTACAGGTATGGCCTTGGCCAGATTCATGGATTATGTTGGTAAAGCACTGGATGGTGGTAAGCTTGTTGGAGCTGTGTTTGTGGATCTGTCCAGGGCCTTTGACTTGGTAGACCATTGCTTGTTGCTCCAGGGGTTGGAGAACCTCAGAGACAGGGACTCCCCATTGAAATGGTGTGGTAGTTGTTTAACTGAGTGTCCATTACAAGTTATCTATCAGGGAGTTCAGTCTAGGAGTAAAATGATGAAGGTGGCAATACCCCAGGGATCTATCCTGGGGCCCCTACCTTTTTTTGTATTTATAGATAATCTCCAAAATTATTTGGCATTGACTGAGGTTTTGATGTATGTGGATGATATTATTCTTTATATTAGGTCACCATTAGAGAACGAAATAAAATTAAATTTGACCTCCAGTTTTCAAGCACCATACATGTGGTTATCCTCCTATTGCCTTCTTTTAAATGCAAAGAAGACAAAGAGTATGCTTTTTGGATCAAAGAACAGGTTAAATAGATGCAATCCTTTAAAGATTGTAAATTGTGAGGGTGTTGTTTTGGAGAAGGTTTTTCAATTTAGGTACTTAGGACTCATTTTGGACTCTTGTTTGTCTTATTTATTGCATATTAAAACCATCTGTAGAAATATGAATCAAAGGCTGGGGGCTTTGTTTAAGCTGGGTGATTTATTGCCTAGGGAAGCCAGATTTGCAATTAGTCAAAGTGTATTGTTGTCAATTTTGAACCATAATGCATTTTTATTTGTGAATTTGGCTAAGTCTGATGTTTCATTTTTAACAACAACATTTCATGCTATATGCAGGTTTGCATTAAAGTTGCATACAGAACACATCATTGTGACTTATACTTAGCAACATCTTGGCTTACCCCATCTCTATATTCTCAATATAGCTTGAGTTGTTTAGTCTAGAATAGTTTTCATTTGGGTGCAGTTTCTCCTTTGTCTTCATTATTAAATGTAAAGATAGCTAATAGGCATTTATGATCTAATGCTTCTGTTATGTTAACTATTCCAAAGACAAAATCTAGGTTAGGTCAGCAGGCATTTTCTAACTATGCTCTAGTACACTGGAACAAGATCCCATGCACTTTACAACATATTGCTGGAATTAATGCTTTTAAGGCATCAGTGAGACATTTCTTGAGTTTAGTAGTGTGTAATTGTTAGATTATTGTTGTATGCTAATTGTTATATTTGTATGATTGTATTGTATTTTGCAAATGTTTTGTGTGTTATATCTTGACTGTAACATAGATTATGGTCCAGGGTCGCATTTAAAAAAGAGCCTTGGCTCATATTGTTTACTCCTTAAACAAAAGTTTAAATAAATAAAATAAATAAATAGATTAATCAAGTCTTCTTCTTGAGGTAGTTGGGTGCTGTCTGTGTTTCCAAAGAGGAACACTTTAACAGACTACATGATGACAAGCCTTCATGTGAAGGATCATGAAGACTGGAACTGACTGTGATCAATTATATGAGGTGCCATATTCATGAGTTGCTGGAAGCTGGGGTCATTAATGAACTGAGAAGCTCATATGCAGCTTTTATTATTGTAGGCTTTGAGAATAATGTCAGTGTCTGTATGTGTGTGGACTACCAAAAAATGAATAGGAGAATGATCCTGGACCAATACAACATGAAAGGGGCACATGATGTCTTAAATTGTCTGAATGGAAGCAACTGGTCCTCCATGCTTCATCTTTGAAGTGGGTATATCCAGATACCAGTTACCATGGAAGGCCTTGAGAAGAAAGCCTTCATCTGAAATTTCTGGTGCTCCAATCACTTTCCAATGCCTTATGGACTGAGCCACTGGGGACATGAATCTTACGGAATGCCTAGCAAACATAAATGATGTCATTGTCTTTGGCAAGGCACTTGAGGAGCACA
This sequence comes from Neoceratodus forsteri, assembly GCA_016271365.2. Classification (NCBI taxonomy): domain Eukaryota; kingdom Metazoa; phylum Chordata; order Ceratodontiformes; family Ceratodontidae; genus Neoceratodus; species Neoceratodus forsteri. The sequence goes on from CM057459.1 coordinate 899,147,730, forward strand.
AGGTTTGTTTACTGACAGTTTCTTCTAGACTTCAGTTAAAAACATTTAACATACTATTTCAGAAGATGGCATCAGTACTGACCCCAGTAAAGAAGAAAGCCTCAACACCTGGCTGAGTTACAAGAATCTGAAGCACTAACAGCGGTTCCTTAAGTTCTGTGGTTACTACTGGTGTTTCAGAAAAGACTACACCAGAGTGGTACACCCACTGCTGTACCTGACCCAGAATTACCCTCCTACTAATAAGCAGAGACCATCGCCCCAGAAAGATGCTGGGCCTTAGTGTTATTTCAAAGCACATGACACAGTTGGACCCTGATGGGATGGCTCCTGTGTAAGAACCTTCAGTTGGATTATCTACTTACTGATGTATGCACCATAACTGGCATATACAGATCCAGAAAGAGCATGAACATTGCACAATGATACCACTGTAAGTGAACTTGGAAAATTAATCTATCAGCAATATCATCAATGAAGGTATAAGGCTCATGTCATTTGCAAGCAGATGTTTAATGACATCTGAGACTATCTAGTTTTCCAACTAGAATTCTTAGTTCTCAAATAGACCACAGTTGATCAATTCTATGAGTACAGTATCTATATGATGCCAGATAATAATCAGGGAGGACAGCAATCACTTGCCATACAGTATGTGAAGGTCACTGCCAAGTTAGACACAGATGGACACTTCTGGCTGTCAGATTTTTAAACATGTGATTATGGTGTGCAGTACTGGCCAGGACATAATCACATTGATAAGGACACCTTGGCTTGGTGACCACTGCAATTCCAGTAATGTAGCGAAATGGGTTCGCATATCAGAGAATGCAGTAATGACCCTGTATAAAAAGTATGATGTGTAATAACAAGTCACACTTGCAAATTCCAACAGAATGTTGGACATTTGAGAGAATCTGTGGATTACCTTACCAAGGCCTACATCAGTCTCATTACTTTGGATATTACTTCTACGAAATGACTGGGTCAGGAGGATTTAATAAAAGAGCAGTGAACTAAACCAAGCTTCAGAGACATAGTCACTGTTCTTGGGAAGAGATGGGAAGCTTCTAGGTGCATATGCAAAGTTGTGACACTTCACTTCCTGAAATAGCTCTTTATGTAGTGCACTACCTACTTCTCTGAACAATGCAGCTCTTTTACTAGATGACATGGATACTGTTTCCAGTTTTTCTCAGCCACAAACACAAAAATCCCCCAACCCTGTGTTTTATTTATAACCTATCCTCCCCATCACACCACAAGTTATTATTTCTGTTGTATTCTCCTCCCATCCCTATGCTGGTCACATTTTCCCCTATCCATGTACCCAGTGATGTTTAATTATGAAAATCCAGTGCTGCTGATTTGCTTCCCTCTTTTGCAAAAGCAAGTTCCCACCCACCTCCCCCTACCCTCCATCCTTTGTATCACAGATCCCCCCTCCCTTTACTAACCCTTGTCAGCAAATATATCCCTCTTCTCCCCAAAGCACCCAATCCCCTGTTCCCATGACAGCACCTGTAAAAAATTAAAACTGCCCCACTCGGAGTGGGCGTGCTCTCAGTAGTCAAAGGCTCTGACCACAATGAATGGGGACTGATGTCTATCATAAGTAGTACCGCTGTCTAGATATAGCAAGTTGTTTGTAAATAAAAAGACAAATAGTGGTCCTAGAAATGACTTAGGCTTGGTTCTCCTAGCTGGGCAATGGGCATCTTTAATTTTCCTTCCATGAGAAGGAATCACTGAGCTGTGATGAGGCACCACACAGACTGTGATGAACCTCTTAACTCCTTAGCAATGTGTCCTACTGTTGCTCCTGGATTATATTGGGAGGGTAAGGTTTAGGGCAGACACAGGTTCTGTTGATAGTTGCAGACTTCGGTGACTGTTATTTCTAGGAAGCACCTACATCGGGGGCTGATTACCAGATCTCTGATACCCACACTCCGCTTCTTGGGTTGAATTTGTTTTAACCTTCCTGTAAACTTCAGAATTGGATTCAAACTCAGGGGTTATGGGTGAAGGGTTGGGTATGCACACACAAATCATTTTTGGTGTTTTTCAGTCTGGGAATTGTGCTGCTGACAGTATACTGTTGTTTCCCTGATTTTATAGTTTTCATCTTTTGTTAATGCTGTTCTATTACTCTGGTTACACTGCTGGAGATTAACTACTACCCACACCTATCCCTTGGAGGAAGCTCATGTACCAGTCCTTCAGATCTGTAAGACATGCCCTCCTGGATGCATCTCAAACTGCTTCAAGAACAAATATAGGGAGCTTTCCAATACTATGTTCCACCCTTCATTCCACAATACGGGGTATAAGCATAATGCTCTTCTGCACCTACTACTTCTTAAGTTCCCTTTTCTCTGTCTGAGAGTACCATGACCCACTCAGTTATGACCACTGTTACATGTAGATATGTAAAAAGTTGGGGAAACTTCATTTCATGAGAACTTTTTTATGCAGTTTCCCAACTTTACAAAGCATTTTGTAAAGTATTTTCTTTGTGAAGTGCTAAACTTTACACAGAAAAATTATGGAAAGTGGCATTCTGCCAGCAAAGTGCAGTCAATGTGCCATTGTGTATATTGTTTCACCATGATGTGACACTTTACCTGTGAAGAAGTAAACTATGTATTTTAATAAACCCTGCTCAAAAATCCCACCATTATCACCACCAAAGCTGAGTGGAATCAACAAATTCCAAATTCATGGAAATTTCACAGAATTTTCCCAAATTCAGTCTTTGTCAAAATCCAAATCTTCCAAATGTGTTTGCTGTATTTTCACCCCATTCTGCAAACATTTCTGGCATACTGTGGAATAATACACATCAACTGTGGAATGACAATTCTGAGGAATTTCATTCCACAGCTTAAGACATCAATCTGCAATGCATGTGATCATTTTGCAGGTCAGATATTGGGTTTGTGGAATTTCATTCTACAGCATAAAACATTAATCCACAACTCATATAGTCATTCTGCAGTCCAGTGACTCACTGAACTGCAGAATGAATGTACTAATTGTGAATGTATGAATTGTGGACTGAAAAGATTTTGCATGGTGTCCAGTGGTCCCCCAGCCCCCCTAAACAATTCTCAATATGTTTGCAAAGTTTTTCCTAGGCATTCAGTCATCCCTCAGCCCAGAACACTTCCAGATAATTTTGCAAAGTTTTTCCTTGGTGTCCAGTGGTCCCCTTTTCCACCAAACATGTCCTGATATGTTTACAATGCTTCCCCCTCTTGCCCCATGTGCACTTCCCATTAAGTTTACAATGTTTTTCCCTGGTGTCCAGTGGTCCCAGTTCAAGGACGTCTCTGACAAAGCACTCCAACAAAGACACAATTTCTTGAGTAAGGTAAAAGTAACATGGCCAGTTAGCACTGTTTGGCATTGTTCCAAAATAAATTTAGCATTTGCTTTACTCAAGAACTTGAGTCCTTGTTAGAGTGCTTTTCAATAGACTTCCTTGAACTGGTATTCACTTAGGCTTGCTGCCTGATCTCTCAGTACCCTCCCACCCCCGTAGCTTGCAGCATCTTTTTGGATTTGTTGTCCAGTGGTCCCAACCCTCCTTCTCTATAGGTTCAAATACCACTGACCCCTACCCCATGTGAATTTTCCCCTGCACCCTCTAGCCATAGATCTGAAACCACCAACAATCCCATCCAACTCCAGTGCACCACAGCTCACCCTCTCATCAACAACTAGCACAAATCATCCACTCACATCCTCAGCCAGCCACTAACTGTTAGGTCACAAACACTTGTCTAACCGTACTCAACTGATTATAGTAGGTGTGTTATCACAACCTGTCAGTTCTCTTTGATACATTTGTAAATTAACTTTTTGCTGTTTCTACCATTGCTTTTTTTTAATTCTTTCCATTTTTTCTCTGCCCTTCCAGCTCTATACTGCTTCTGTTTTTTTTCTGTTTCCACATATTGCCAAAATCTTTATTAAAACCCATACCCTTACCAAGTTTGCCCCATTGGTGGTCCCTATCTGGGCTTCCACAACCACTGTTCTGTGGTCACTGGAACTGAGTACTTCCAGGACTGCTACATTTTACTGTTGGTGAGCACTAGATACAACAGAGCCCCAGTCCTTGTCAAGCCCTGGATTAAGTGATGTAAGAACACCTCTTGGCATGCATCCACCAGGTGTCGATTTCTACTACTTGCCACAATTGGCACTTTCCAGTCCATGTCAAGCATATTAAGGTCCACTGACAGGACTAGAGAATATGAAAGTGCATAAGGCTATGAGGCTGGATGAAGTGCACCCAAGAGTGCTGAAAGCTCAGGGAGGTATGGCTGCACCTCTGACAGCCCTGTTCAGCAACTCATTGGAAACAGGAGTGATTCTAGAGTACTGGAGGAGGGAAGATGTAGTCCTGTTTCATAATCATGGCAGCATGGAGGAGGAGGATTACAGCTTAGGCTGAACAGTCTAATGTTAGTAGTGGGGAAGTTATTGAAGACTCTTAATAGAAAGGCTAGTGGAGTATCTTAAATACAGCTGGTTACAAGACAGGATGGTAGACATTGCCAACTTACCTCATGGAGGCTAATAAGAAAACTGAGCAGTTTAGGGGGGTGGCATCCAAGGTGATGAACTGGGTACTTAACTCGTTAATGGATGGGTGACAGAGGGTAATGGTAAACAGCACTCACAATAATAAAGGGCATGTCACCAATGGGATACCTCAGGGCTCAGTACTGGAATCAGTCCTTTTCAATGTCTTAATAAGAAACATTGTAGAAGAGCTGGAATAGAAGTATGGCTCTTTGCAGATGACACAAAAATCTGCAATAGGATAGATACTCTGGATTGAGTGCTGAGAATGGGTAAAGACCTGAGGACACTTAAGCAGTGGTCAAGGGTATGACAGCTAAGTTTCAATATGAAAAAGTACAACATCATGCACCTAGGGCATTAAAACCCAAGGACAGTGTATAAACTGGAGATAGAGGTATTGACGCTCACTAAACAGGAAAGGAACTTTGGAATCATCATATCTATTGACCTCAAAGTGGTGAGGCATTGAAACAAGGTTTTGGGCAGGGTCAGCAGGAAGCTGGGATGCATTGTGAGGGAAATCACCAGCAAAATGTGAGAGGTGGTGTTGACACTGTATTGAGCATTGTAAGATTCCCACCTTGATTACTAAGTCTAGTTCTGCAGACCACCTCTCAGGAAGAACATAGACATGTGTAGAGCCTGTACAGAAGACAGCAATTAAAATGGTGCAGATACAGCATTATATGTCCTATGAGGAGAGATGAAGAATGTCAGTATGTACACCTTTGAGTAGAGGGGAGGCATGATAGAGCCCTCTAAGTACCTCACAGGGGTGAATAAGGCAAAGTAGGAGAGCTATTTTCAGAAGGGAATGGGTGCAAAAACAAGGGAACATGCTATGAAGCTGGAAGAGGGAATTTTGGAGGATTGCGATGAAGTACTTTTTCACTGAAACAGTGATGGGAGCCTGTAACAGTCTCCAGCAGAAGCAGTAGGGGCAAATCAGCATGCATGACATAGTCAGAAAGGAATCTTTGTAGGAAAGTAGTGGGTGAAGTAGCCAGAGATTAGGAAGGTTGTGCAGTATCATTATAGCCAGGGACAAAATGAGCAGATGGGGTGGGCCAATAGGTCCTTATCTTCTGACCAATTCTGTTTCTATGTTAAATGACTATTAGGTGGAGCAGCATGGTAGAGTGTGATATGTCAGAACTAAATTTAATTCATTTTGCATGTTGATGTTTCTTTATGATGTATTGAATATACAGTAATTTAAAAATGAATGACCCAGCAGGCCATGGCATTACTTGGATGCACTCTCTAGTCAACACCATAAACATAGCAATTCCCAGCACTGCCATGCCAACCCCATCTTCCACAAGAAATAAATGTTCATTGCTGACCTAAAGATGTATTGTTTTCCTATCTTTGTAGTCCTCTTCATTTCATGTCAAATATTACATTGTGAACCAAAGTTGATTGCTCAAATTCTCAAAGTCCACCAGACTAAAACTTAACAGGAGTTTAATTTGCCATGGTCACTTTTTGTCACTCCTTCCAGGGTTTGCCACAAAAAAAAAAAAGATTACAAAAAATTAATGCAATGCTACCTTGGTTTTTTTTTATGCTAGTTTAAGAACAAAAGAGAAATAACGTGATTGTCAAAATTATTTCTAAAAGCAAATTACATTGTGATTTTTAATAACCAATTAAAAGTCAGTACAATGGTCATAAACCCTTCCTGATCAATGTTTGTTTATTATTCTGTAAAAAGCAGTGAATCTGATAAAATACATGGAGCTCATATTATTACTTGGCAGTGAAAACATAATAGCCAGAGTTATAGTGTGCCCACTGGTAATTTTTTTTGGTCTATGAGAAAAGCAATTCTGAGGTAGGGTCTTGGGGAAAATTTTGTCTTATTGCTTTTAGGCACTCACTATCACACAGCTAGAAGATAAATGTGCCCTTCAAGTTAGGTTTGAATTAGTCAAGGAAAGCAGTGATTCCAAGATAAAATTACAGCACTAAAGGTCAATCTGGTTGTTACTGGTCAGTTCAGAAACTCAGAGGTGTTGTGAAATGTGTTCAATAGTCAATTTTGTGCTGCTATTATAGTAAGTGTAAACTCTGTGTTACAATCTTAGCAACAAATGTCTACTTTATTATTACAGTATTGCACAGTTCTGTAAATAGAAGATTGTGAAACTAAAGAACTTTGCAGGTTGATATGTTTAAAAAGTAAGATGTCAAAGTATTCAATAATGTATCCTAAAATAAAAACTTAAAATCATACATGGTTCATCAGAAGGTTCTGTAAAAATCTATATTTTACCTCTATATGCAAATTTCAGCAGTAAAGAGATAAGAGGATACAAGCACTGCTGGTGATAGACAGACCAAATGGGCTGCCCAGCCTGTCTCTGTACTGTTTGCTTTAATGGCAGCAGCAGCTGACTGATCTGCTGGCCGTCATCCATCACCTGCCCCCCTTACGAGCACCAGAACCCGGGTGCCCTTGACTGGGCAGCCATTCACTTTCACGGCAGCAGCAGCTGACTGAGCTGCCAGCTGTCATCCATCCCTGCCCTCCATATGAGCAGCAGAACCTGGGTACCCTTGACCGGTAGCCGCTGGCTTTCAGAGTGGCAGCAGCTGACTCAGCTGCCGGCTGTCATCCATCACCCACCCACCCTATGAGCACCAGAACCTGGGAAAGCCTGCCTTCCTGACCGGGGAACCTCACTGGACACTGATTGGCTATCCCGCTTCATTGCCTGCACCTCATTGGCTGCAGCCTTCTGGCTTCATCCGCGATTGGTTCCTCCAAGCTTTCTCTCTCTCTCTCTCTGTGCTTTCCTGCTGGCTTTTATGGCTTTCCCAGTGCAATTAATTGTGCAAGTATCTCAAATTAACCAGTAGTAAGAAATATATTTACAGCTGTTTAAACTGTAATACTATTAGTATATTTAAGTATTGTAGATTCTGCCTTCTTGTCGCCTTGTTTTTGCTCGATCTGCACTCTCCCCTCTCGCTCTCTTCCTCCTGCTGCTTCTTATTCTTTTTACTCTCCCAAGCCCTGTAAGTTTCCAAATGCTGCCTCTGTAGCTGTTTTGCTTCTGCATAACAAAGCACAGCCAGCGGCGCCTGCCTGCAATTCTGCTGTCTGCTAATTCTCTGCCTCACATCATCAGTTCCTGTCTCTGCAGTGCCCCTTTTCTGTATCCCCCACCCACCAATTTAGCCCTCAGCTGTCTTTCTTTGTGTTAGGTTAGCTTATCTGTTGTAACCCTGACCTTTTTCTTCCTGTTTCCAGGTGCCCTTGACCGGGCAGCCATTCACTTTCATGGTGGCAGCAACTGACTGAGCTGCCAGCCGTCATCCATCTCCTGCCCACCCTACGAGCACCAGAACCTGGATAATCCTGCCTCTCTGACTGGGGAATCTCACTGGACACTGATTGACTACCCCGCTTCACTGGCTGCAGCCTTCTGGCTTCATCAGCGATTGGTTCCTTCAAGCATTCTCTCTCTCTCTCTCTCTCTGTGCTTTCCTGTCAGCTTTTACGGCTTTCCCAGTGATATTAATTGTGCAAGTATTTTCTTCTCACACCACTTGCCCTGACCCCAGCCTCTATTAAATACAGTCCTAGCCCCTCCCCTTTATGCTAATTGGTCACTGTTGAGTTCTTGCAACACTTTTTTTTTGTTTTTTTCTTTTTCCTCCCACCATCCTCCTACAAGACATACCACTTACAACTACAATTGTCCCCTAGGTTCTCTTACAGCAATCCGCGCTGGCTTAACACAAGATATATTCCTTTCCTCAAATAAAGCTTGAGAATCCCATTCTTGCATACCCTCCTTACATAGTTCTCCACTATCAGTTCATACGCTTACTCAGCCTCAGGCGTTGAATTTTTGATCTACTGATATCGCATATTGCAAACCTTACCAACTTTCTATCAAAAATTCCGGAGTACTGTGCTCAGTATTTCCTTGGCATACTATACTCCAAAAAGAATCTTGGATCTTTTTTACTTCCTCCAGGCATTATTCTTGTATACATATAATATACTGCACCCCAATAATACTCCTGGACTTATTGTCCTTATCCAGGGCTGAAACCTAGACACCCAGCCTACATCCCTTCCTGGCCCTTAACATAAAATGGGTGCAGGCACTGCCCAATGGTTGCTTCTGTGTAAGTCTCTGCCTACATCTTGCACCCTCTATCTAAACCCACCATCGAATAATACACTCAGGAATTTACAATGTGTAGATATTCTAACCCTATTGAATACCTTTGCTGTGCCATCCACTTCCTCCTTCCATGTTTGGACACACAGCCAACTTGGCAGACTGGTACCCTATCAGGATACGCCTCAGTGGACATACAGCTCTCCCGTTGCCCTGCATACTCTCCATTATTCATCACTGGTAAAGTCTTACTGCATATAACTCTAAACCTGCTAGGCATCAGCCTTAAACTTCCTCCATGTCAGTATTATGCCCCCCACAGACACCAGCGAATCAGAGTCTTGAAGCTCCTGTTAGGGTTATCCAGAAAGCTACTGCTCCTTCTATTGCTATGCTTAGGGAATGTTAAACTTAATCCTCGGGCCCTATCTCCTATTGGATCACCCGACAACCTACCTAGCCTTAAAGGCTTAAGCTTTATGCATGTTAATGTGTGCAGCCTGTTGAAAAAAATTGGCTCCATCCAGGCCTGGATATGCCACACTAACCCCGACATTTTGGTTGTCACTGAAACGTGGCTCCATCCAGCTACAACCAACTTCGAAGTAAACCTCCCTGCTTACTCACTGTTCTGAGCCAATATTGCACTCCAGAGGTAGTGGATTGCTATCTATATGAAGGAAAAATTCTCTGTCTCCGTTATCGACTCTACATCTGTCCAAAATGAGTTTGAAAGCATTACCTTTCAGGTTGGGATCTCCCCTAGCATCTCACTTTGTGTGTCAGGCTACTACAGACCCCCTTCTGCAGGGTTACAGCTTCTGGATCACTTAAGTAAGGTCTTGGATCATAGATCTTCAGAGTCTGTACTACTAGGTGATATCAACCTAGGCTGGTTGTACAGTGCCTCAGCTCCTCTAAAAACACTTTGTGACTCACTTGGATGGACCCAGCTTATCAATGAAGCTACCCGCCCAAACAAGTTAAATCCTACCAACAGCACCTTGCTGGATGTTTTCTTAGTTAATAAACTGTATTTGTTTACCCATGCTGGAGTATTTTTCTCTGACATCGGTGATCACGCCTTCATTGCTTGTGTCAGGTCCAATCATGCTCTGCCACCTGCTTCTAAATTTTCTAACAAAAGATGTCGATGCAACTTTGACCCCGGGGAGTATATTTCAGAACTGAGCTGCTCCATGCACTGGCAGGACTTTTACCTAGCTAAATCTGTTGCCTCAGCATATGACATTTTTCAAGAAATTGTGTTAGGAGTACTTAATAGGCAAGCACCGCTAGTGAAGTTCAGAGTCAGGAACAAATCTTGTCAGTGGTTTACTGAGGAATTGAAGGACACAATTAGGAATAGGGAATTGCTTTGGAAAACTGCCCGAAAAAGTAAACTGACAAACGATTGGATTTCCTTCAGGAGAGTGAGAAACCTTTGCACTAAGATGGTTAGAGAAGCAAAGGCTAACTTCTTTCACTCACAACTTGATCTCTCAGCCAACTGCTCCTCCAAATTCTGGAGGGTAATTAAGGGTATAGAAGGCCATTCAGCCGGGACTTCCTTGTCTACCAAAATCTCGATGGGTACTATCACACTCACTGATAAACTGTCAATCCTTGATGCATTCAACAATCATTTTGCTACAGTAGGTCTTGCCTTCGATTCTTCCCCCACCAGTAATCTTCAAGTGCAACTTGGGGTTGCTAAACAAGGTACCTCCTCCTCCAGTCCAGTTGAAATCCTGACTTAATGGGATGCAAGTCCCTGGTGGTGGGCAGTGTTACTGCACCCCACCCTCTTAACCCTGGCCTGTTGAATTGATGGATGCTCTTGTGTCTAGTGGCATTCCCATACTATATAATTTGACCCTGGTGTCTAGTGGTACCACAAAACCAGATCTCATACCCCCATCATCTGACCCCATACTATGTAATTTGTTCCTGCTGTTTAGTAGTACCCCCAAACCCTTGATCGTCCATCCTCACACTATGTAAATTGCCCTTGGGTCTAATGGCACTCTGACCCTCTGATCGCCCATCCCCATTCAATGTGTTTTGTCCCTGGTGTCTAGAGGCACCCCCTGCCCTTCTATCACCTGTCCTCATACTATGTATTTTGTCCCTAGTGTCTAATGGTACCCCCACCCTGCCTACCCAATGACTAGCAGCCCCTCTTCACCTTCCACACTGAACACACCACCTGACCACCCCCCCACATACCTAACCAGTCATCCTGTGTGGAGTGTCCAATACATGACCAGTCGAGCCCTCCCTTCACCTCCTTGGCTTGGAAGATGAGAGAAAGGAAAGATGCTGATGGAAGATTGAGAGGGCAGTACATGCTATGCACGGCAGAGTTTGTGGAGTAGACTCTGCATGCAGGGTTACACTGTGAGTTTTAATGTATTAAAAGGTATACCATCATTGCTATGAAAATGTAGCCTTTCTAGAAGACCTTACTGTATGCATTACCCGACTGTTTTGGGCTCCCTCTGTTTTTTCTGCTTACCTTCAGGGCTCAACTCGAGATGGCGAGTATGACCGAGCGGTGGTGAAGTCACCGATAAGAAGTTTGGAGCATGAGAAAAAGGTGAAGCTGTGAAGACCTGAGAAGGGAAGGGAAATAAGTGTAATTAGAACCGCCATGTTTTGGAATTGAGGTTTAGCGAAGACGCCAGTCGGATCGGTGAAGAGGTTTTGCCATATTGCAAAAGACTTATGGGTTGTGATCTCAAATCAGCCTAATCAGCCTAAATAAGGAGAGTATCACAGTCATGTGATTTATTTCTTCTCTTTCTTTTCTTTATTTCAAATTTTAAGCATTGAAATCCCTTCTGTGGTTGGGCAGCATTTTTATTGTTAAGATTCTGAGTTAATTTACCATTTTGTGTGTTTTAGATGAGAGACAGAACATTTTTTCTCTTAAGGACAGCTTTTTTCTTATTTTCTTATTATAATTTTATTTCATTTTCACGTGTTTTTTTGGCCACTGCTCATGTGAGCCCTTACTATAAGTACTGCGCATGGTAGGGGGCAGCTAGCATTTCTGCACTGCACTCACGTAGCTCAACTGCAAACTACAGCATACTCTGAATAGCTGCCCACTACTTGGTCTCTCAAAAGAGCAATTAGATGCCTTCTTTGCTTTTATAGCCAAGTCAGGCACCTAGGATTTCTAGTACAATAGGAAGGCAGTATAGCGCAGTGGTTTAAGGCTTTGAGCTGCAAATCTGGTGACATCCATCAGACAAGACCTGGGTTTGAATCCCACAGCTTCAACTTACATACTGTGTGACCCTGAGCAAGTCGCTTAAGTTCCCTGTGCTCTCAGGTAGCACCTGTGAAAAAGCTTTCAGCTTAGTGTGCTATTCATGGTTGAACAACAACAAAAAGAAAACAATTTAACAAGCGTTCTTTATTTTACACCGTCCTTTTGGCACAGTGTACTGTGTGGTTAAAAGAACGCGGCACCGTTACTTCAGTATCCTATATTCTTTAAAGATTCCAGAATTTCAGTGGTGAGAGTTGGATTAACTTCAGGAAGTAAGCCCATTTTTAAATACTTTTTAAATGAGTATGCTGACTGTTTTATCGAATTAGCGCTTGGCTTTTTTTGTTTTTGTGTATTTGTTTAAAAATTAGAGTTCTTTGGATCTAAAGCTGACTGCCAAAATTGCTCTAAGTTAAATAATACCTCCCAGAAACATTCTTGGATGTGGTGTTTGCCCTGTTTTCACAAATTTTCTCTCTTTGTTCACTGTTACAGTGAATTATCAAGAGAGAAGCTTGTGGCCTGGGTTGTATGTAAGGACCTGTCCCTGACTTTGCTCTGCACAGCTCAAGAACTCCTACAGACCTTTTTACAGAGACAAACTTATATCTTGGACTGTTTGTTTCAAGTGGAGTACTCAAGAATTAAACCAGACTTTGCATACATTTGTTATTTACTATGAAGACAGCTGTTTTTTTGCAATGACTTCCACTTTGAAGAATTTTGGTGCTGAAATTGTGGAATAGTGCATATTTGCTTTTTTGTACAGATTGCACAGACTATACAGACTGCAGTTTTGCACTTCTTGACTTACTGTTCTCCTGGAACAACTTTCATCACTCAGTGGGCTATAAGTCTAAAGTTAAAGGACCAACATCCCCAAATTGACTTGATTATTAAGGCTTTGTATCTTTGTTTTATTGTTAACAACATTTGATTTTTTGACACCAAGGCTTGCTTTTTTGTAACTTTACTTGTGATACAAACTGAGTATTATAGAGTGTCATAGACTGGATTCATGTACACTTGAGTGAAAATAGTGAATACCAGACTGCAAAGATCAAAGAGCGATAATCCTTCCCCCTTATTAGAATTAGCAGTGAAGGACAAACAAAGGCTACTAGGCAAACCAAAATAACGGATCATTTAATTAAGAAAATAATAATCTCGATGCCAAGCGAGTCTGTAGCCTTACATAAAAGTAATTCAGTAGTACCAGATGCTTTAAATGACACCAGGTCCAATTCTTTGGTCGTATTAGGGGTGGACTATTGTAATATAGATGCTTCTGACTCTGAAATATATGAAATCAGTAAAAGCGTGAATTCAAGAGAGAGCAACATTGATAGCCATGTGTAAATTACAAAAAGTTTAGAGCACTCACCAGATCTTTGGCATAGAGAGGTCTCAAAGACCAGTAATGAATCTAGCATTGAACTGAAACAATCTATGACTCCCCTTAAAAAAATGGTGAACTGAAGGTAGCACTTGAAGAGTTACAACAAACAATAGTGGGTCTTAGAGAGTTAGAAGGGAATACTATGTATTCCAAGCATTGTGTCTATTGTGGTAGGATTAATATACTAAATGAGTTGGAAAGTGACAATTATATTCCAATGAGGTTGAGTGAGGAATTAATTGCCTTACTTAGTAACTCCAGAAATGTTCCACTGATTTTAATGTAACAATTAATAATTAACAAGGATGCAATTGATGGTATTTATTTATTTACTTATTAAGTTAGTTAGTTTTTGTTGACTGGGTAAGTGCACTAGAGAAAATCCTGTCTATTTTCAGGCACGACCCGGAGCAGGGGGATACAGATGAATACCAACTGACCTTGAACCAGATTAAGCTGTTGATATGAGAGTGCATATCGCCTATAATAAAGCAGAGATTAATCAACTCCTGGAAAAGCTAGATCTAATTGAAACAAATGATCTCTGTGAGGAGCAAAGATCACTTGACAAAGAGAAGTATCAATTGAGACTAGAGTTTAGTACTGTTAGGTTCCAGGAGACACCGATGAGGGAGGAAAAAAGTTAAAACGTTTAAGAATTGAAAGAACAGAAAGAATAAAAGGAAAAGAAAAAAAGGTTAAGCAAACATCTGAACATAAAGAAAGAGAAAAGTGAGAAAGTTCAGTTAAAAGACAGATTTCAGTAAAAGTAGTTGGTCCCAGTAATCATACAGAGAATGTGAGTTTAACTAAGCAGCAGAATGAAATAATAGTGTCTAGTGGCTCTGATAAGCCTAAAGAGATAATTGATGATAATTTGGAAAGTCATCTTATGTACTTAGAGAAAGAGATTATGGAACTAGACCATGAATTGGTGGGTATACATACTAACTCTCGGGAAACATTAAATGTAAATGTACTCAATAGACTGCAGGACAGGTTAGTTAACACTAGAGAGGAAGGGGGAAAGGCCCTATGGCCTTATGAGCATGATGATCTGCCATTAATTAGATTATATGGTCCACAGAGATGGAATAATTTGGAAACGTCAGGTTTAGAATTTGCAATCTTTGAGTATCTATGTAAAGAGCTATAAATTGAAGTCTCAGAAGATGACGTGGTTGAGATTAGAGGGATGCCGATTAGAGGAGCAACTATAATTGACATTACTCTAATCTATCCATGAATTGCCAATTATATTTGGGTCAACAGAGAAACAGTGCATCATAACAATGAAATACTATTTTTTTACCCATACAAGGATACATTTGAAAGTTGGAGGAAAACCAAGGAATGTGCAATTGGTAGTAATATAATATCTTTGTTCGGAATATGACAAATGGTGCAAGAAACAGATTTACAATTGACACAGGTTCTAATGTTCTTATTGACAAATTTGTTGCACATCCCAGCTGAAGATACAATAGTAGCCACAGACACTGCCAGCAATTTCCAGATATTTCATGAAATTTCTACAACTTTTCTCTCTGCTGCCCCTACTGTGGAAATACAGAAAGCAGGAGATTTCTCTATAAATACCACAGAAATTTGGGGAAATTGCTGGCAAAGTCTCTGGTTACTACTGCATGGGTCGTTTTGTGGCCAGACGAGTTCATGAAGGGAGTCAAATTGATACAGTATTTGATAATGAAGGGCTAAAAGACTTGCTATTAGCACACACAGGGAAAACTGGATCAGCTGGGACTACACTTTGTAGATCCCAGTGAACTATTTAATGAGAACAACAAAGAAGTCAGTGGGTTGATTTGAACTAGGACCCCAGTTTCAATGGCTAACCGATTCATGCTTTTAGCTGGGTTTAAGGACATTTGACTAGTCTCTAATCCAGTCAATAATAGAGCAAATGAGATGCAGACTCCTCATGGAAAACAATTTATTACTTGGAATATAGCTGGCTGGCAGCATATTTGTGCTGATAGGGAGTGTATTAAATACTTAACAAGGTTCAAGGTGATTTGTCTGCAGGAATCGTGGCATATGAAAGACTCATTTGTTGGTTTGAATGGATATGAGAGCTTTCAGATTACAGGTTCCAAAATTAAGGAAGCAGGTAGGCTTTAAGGGGGAATTATTACATTGGTCAAAACTGGAATTGGCTACAAAGCATGGATATGGAAATCCTCTAATAACGGTTTGGTTGTTTTACTTAGGATAGAAAAGTGTGAAATACTAATTGTAAACTGTTATGCTCCCCTGGATAAGTCTCATTAATTTTCAGATAGAATATGGTGTGAACTCTCAGAAATTTTAAAAGATACGCAGCAAACTTTTCCAAAAGCTGAAATATTGATATTGATATTAGGGGACTTTTGATAGTCTCATTGGATATCCTTTTTTTACCTATAATTCTTATTTAGAACAACTAAAGAGCAGGCAATACAAAGATAAAACTTTAAATAAAAGCTGTGAAGTAGTAATAGAAATATTAAAAGAAAACAACCTATATCCATTAAATGGGAGATATGAAGGAGATAGTGAAGATGAATTTACTTTTGTATCCACTAGGGGAGCCTCCACAGTTGATCTGGCTATCTGGTCTGGCCCACTGGGGTTTTGGAAAAAGTGTCAGCTGCAAAATAAAGCAGAAAGTGATCACTACCATGTTGTTTTGGAACTAAATGAGGGGAATGAGGAAATGACGGTAACAAATAATCATTTGTTCTCTGAAACTAGGGCAGCCCATAGAATTATTTGGAGACAATATTCTGAAATTGATATCATATCATTAATACATGTTTCTATAATGGCAGCAATGACAGAAGCTATTAAATCATTGGATTTGGGTATTATTTTCAGTCAGGTTAACAATCTTTGTGTAGAAATAAAACAACGTTTCGAACACCCCATTACTAGGAGAGTTAATCAGGACAAAGAAACCTGGCTTGACGCAAATTGTAAGAAAGCTAAATCTGAGCTTAGGAAAATTTGTTGGGAGTATAAGAACTGGAAAAATAAGCACATTTTACTACAGATAAACACTGATAGAAGAAAATATGAAGAATTATTAGCAGAAAAGAAAAAAGGCTACTTTGAAGCCAAATGGGTAAAAATGCTTAGGACAATCCAGAATAACGATGTTAAGTCTTTCTGGACACTTGTAGCAAAGGGGACAGATAATTTGAATGGCAGTATAGATACATACATACATATCAGAAAAAAATTGGGTTTCACATTTTACTTACATTTATTATGACCCTTCTGAGAATATAACATTAAAAGCAAATTAAGTGAAAATTCATCTCTTCCCTTTGAATACAATGGATGAAATGTATTTTGCTCTATATTCATTAAAAAAAAACAAAAAGCTCCCAGTCCGGACAAGATTCCAGCTGAAGTGTACCTCACTGAATCCTCATTATGGTGTAGGTTTCTGATGGCTTTTTACAACAGAAGTATCTCTGAGAAAACTTTCCCAGATACATGTAAAGGTACAAATATTGTGCTGCTGCATAAAAAGGGTCCAAAAAATGACCCTACTATGTATAGACCAATAAGCTTGCTAGATATAAGCCTTAAAATATTTTCTAACATTTTGTTAGGACATCTCCAAGTTGAAGTAGAGAATACTAGGGGCATTCCCCCCTATCAATCAGGGTTTAGACAGAATTTTTCCACTACTGATAATATTTTTGTCTTATTTCATTTTGTTGAAAAGTATGTAAAGTTATGGGGCCAGAAAATATACACTGTTTTTAATGATTATAGTATGGCCTGTGATAACATTTCAAGAAGGACTCTCTGGCAAATCCTTATAGACATAGGCATTGAGTCAAATCTGGTGGCAATAATTGCACACTTATATTCAGATACGTGGGCCAGTATAAGATTAGGGTCAGCCGGCCATTTGTCTGGTACCTTTAAAAGTAACAAAGGAGTAAGGCAAGGCTGTGTGCTAGCATCGCTTCTGTTCACCTTATATTTGGAAAAGATGTTGAAAGACAGTGTGACTATGGGCCAGGATTCCTTAAAAATACTGAATCTCCCCTGTCCTTTATTGACATATGCTGATGATATCATCTTACTGTCTCTTACAAAAGGAGGACTACAAAAAAAATTGAAGTATTTGGAGGAAGAGTCAAGAGCACTCAAATTGAAAATCAGCAAGAGTAAAACACAGGTATTGGTTCTGGAGAGTAAAAATGATGAGGGATCCTGGTATATAGGAAATGATAAAATAGATGTGGTGTCCAATTACATATACCTTAGAGTTAATATGCAGCAAAACTGTGATTGGAACAGACACATAGACATGCTTTGGGAAAAGTTAAAAAAAAAACTTTAGCTGGTCTATATAGATTTAACTTTAAATATTATTATTTATTATTATTAATTATATATAATTCAGGTGATTCAAGCTAAACTTGAAACCCAAGTAACATATGGGTGTGAAGTATGGAATTTGAAAAATACAAACAAAATGCTGAGCCCCTTATATACATTTTTAAAAAGTACACTCAGATTGGGCCATTCTTACATTAGGTCTGAGTTAGGCTTATCAAATATAAAGGCAGTAATGGAAGCCAAGAGAATTAATATTTGGTTTAGAAGTACCAGACAAAGTGAAGATACTCTGGTCAAGAGGTATCTTAAGGAAAAATAATACTGGCAATCCATTGGTTATCATATGGGATTTGGGTTGAATTCAGTTTTTTTGGATTTAAGAAAATATAAGTTGTTACACTAAAGAAAGGCAGTTGAAAGAGGAATAATGATAAGCGTTTAATATAAAAGATATGCCACCAAAAAAATTAGAAATATTTGGAATACAATTGACCTGGAAGAGATAAGTATATCCCACTTTTCAAAGTGGTTTACAGTTAATAACTACAACCATGGTTATAAGAAGTATTTGGATATTTTAAGCAATCCTGGTTTGAGGGCGAATTTCCTAATTTATAAATTTGAACAATTTCCTAGTAAGGTTCTGGACTTCAGATATAAAGAAATGGGGATAACATCTGAAGATTGTAATTGTGGAATTGGTGGAAAAGAGAATTTATTCCATGTCTTGAGGGACTGTAGATGGTACGTGAAGCAACGGGCATATTGGCTGGGCCCCTCTTTAGATGACCTTTATCTGATAAATAAAATGGAATTACCTAGTATTCTGATGCATACGGAAGACCCCTGGACAATTAATAGATTGGCAAATTACTTCTTAATGATTAAGAACAGCAGAAGTAAAATAAGAATAATTTAAAAACTCACTAGTACTGTATAATGCTATAAAATAGAAAGTGATGAGGTAAAAGTCAGAATGTGTTTTTTATTATAATGATGCACTTTAATGACTGTATTGCTTTTTTAAGATTTTTATCTACATGGAATGATACACCCAACTTTAACAAATTGGTTATTTATGATGTATGTGAAAATTTGTTATTGTATTTCCTTTTATGTTATAAAGGCTTTTCAGCCATACAATAAATATGATGATGATGATGATGATGATGATGATGATGATGATGATGACCTCTTTGGCTGGCCTCTGTAAGGATGACAGTGACTGTGCATACAGTATTCCTATGTGGCATGCTCAGTGTGGATGGTGCTTGAGTGATGCTAGCCACTAGAGAGACAGAATGGGACCAGGATGGGTACTCAGCAGGTGTGGGGTACCACTAGACAAGAGGGACACAATACATAGAATGGGGACAGACAATTGAAAGGTAGCGGGTGCCACTAGACACCAGACACAAATTACATAACATCGGGGTGGATAATCAGAGGAAGTTGGTGCCACTAGACACCAGGGACAAATTGCATACTATGGGGGCAGGTTATTGTGGTTTGGGGTGATCAAAGGGTTGGGGGTGAAAAATAAATATTACAGGGAAAGCCAATTGGGTATTGGGAGAGGTCACTTGCCAGCATTCTTGCTTGGTGTGTGGCCACAGTATGGGTAAAAACCTGTTGCCACTCACCATGCAAATGAAAACTTAATAGGCAAGCATATGGCCACTTAGCACCATGCATGCCCCATGGACTCATTTGCATTTTTCCACTGATATTCCACTGAATATCATACCCAGCAATATCTGGTCTGGGATCACACTTCCCTTAACTTCTCTTTGGGCTGCATACAGCTCAGGTCCTGTCAGCACAGCTCTACTTGACTTGGCACTGTACCAATATGGCCCTATTTTCAGTTGGATAGTGTTGGTGTGCTATCTGACTGAATATAGCATCCTGAGGGTTGGAAAGAGGGACAAGTGCAGTGCAAACATTTGTGCTGCACTATTGTGCATATTTGAATAGTGGGCCCCTAATGTTCTAAAGTTAGCTTGGAGTCCACAATGATCCCCAAATTCCTCACCATATCTATGGCTCTGAGCATTGAACCATTTCAAGGAAAGCCACCGCTTGTCATCCCTGAACCAGGACAACACAGCTCCAGCAGCAGCACTTCTGTCTTCAGTGGATTATGTCTGAGTGAGCTGGCTGCCTTCCAGTCCTTAACTTCCCTAAGGCAGTTAGTCAGTTCCAGGACAGCTATGTCATCATTAGGAGCACAAGACAAAAATAGCTGGTTATCATCAGCATAGAAAGGAATACCCAAACCATAGCATCTGATGATCTCCCCAAATGGCAGCATGTACACTGTGATCAACATGGTAACTAAAATTGGCACACCACAACAGCATGCAGAGCATGCAGCACTTCTCAAGATGAAAGAGCCAAGTGCCACCTGCTTCACCCTGCTGATAGGTAGGACTCAAACCACTGCAACTCTGTACCTGTGAGACCTACATAATGTCTCAGATGAGACAATAGCACTCCATGGTCCACCATGTCAAAAGTCAAAGACACAGTCAAGCAGGACAAGGATGGATCAATTCCAGTTATACCTTACTAAGAGGAGATAATGGTGTACCTTGACTAAGGCCCTCTCTGTACTATGACATGGCCAGCAGCCAAACTGGAAAGACTCATAAATGTTATATTTCTCCAGCTGTTGTTCCAGTTGCACTGCCACCACTTTCTCAATCAATTGTCCTACCACGGGAAGATTTGCAGGAGTCATGCAGTTTGAGAGATCATCAGGTTCCAATGTTGGTTTCTTAAGGAGGGGCTTCATCACTGA
Organism: Neoceratodus forsteri; assembly: GCA_016271365.2. Classification (NCBI taxonomy): domain Eukaryota; kingdom Metazoa; phylum Chordata; order Ceratodontiformes; family Ceratodontidae; genus Neoceratodus; species Neoceratodus forsteri. Next base: position 899,168,315 of record CM057459.1, read on the forward strand.
CCTTTTTCTGAGTTGAAGGAAAATTCCCCTCCCTAAGAGAACATCCAACAGTCTGCATGAAAAAAAAACTGAGTGTCCCCCAGCAGGCTAAAAAGAAGCTGGGTTTGCCCAAGATCCAATATACAGCAGGTGGGACACAGTTCTGAAACCACTCAGAGGACTTCATCCACCAGCACTGATTCATACTGCACCCATATGAATGGAGTGATACTGCTTATCAAAAACTGGACACTGCTGGCCAATAACAGGACACTAGAAGATATCCCAATCCCAGTATGACTAGAAGACACCTTCTCCAGAAAGAAGTAAGAACCAATTAAACTCAACACACTTATTGGTGGATAGGGATCTACAGGATGGAAGACAGAGAGGACTTAATAATCTGTTCACAGTACTGAATAGCTGAGCAGAACAGTTCATTCTAGCAGCAATCACTTATGACAGGAATGCTGGCTTTTACAGAGTGATTGCCCACTGGTATTCATTGTAATGAGCAGGTAGTGCCAATTCGTACTTCTCCAACTGGGACGTCCTACGACAACACTCCAAGCTCTGCCCCTTTATCTTCACCTCCTCAAATCACCATCAAACCATGGTGATCTGTGGTGAGAAATCAAAGGGCAGACACAGACAGGTGCTATGGAGTAAGATTCCATCATAAAGAGTCACATTATAGCCCTCCATGGCTGTCTCACCTCCCAGAACACAAGCCATATCCACGCTTGAGTTGTCCAGCTCTGTCAGGATACTCTGAAGCTCCATATTACAAACAGGGTGGTAGATGACCATTTCCACTCGGGTGGTTAAATGGAAGCCCTGCAAAGAAATTGCATTGTGCAATGATCCAACCAAATAACAAGATCAACCCTGAAATTGGTACTGTCAATAGCCAATGAGAAAGCCAGGGCAAAGGCATGGCTGTGGTGATGAGTGCCAGTGGCAATAACCTTTACAACGCACAGCAAAGACATCGACTGGAGGAACTGCATTCCAAAGAGAGAAGATTATCATCTACCCAAGCACTGGCATGATCCAAAACAAGAAGTCTAGGTGATTCCACAACTTGGTCAACCATGAAACTCTCTAGTTCCTGCCATAATTTGCTTCTGTACCCCAGATACCAGTATCCGAGAATGATCTTGCAAGTTGCACCTGACCCATCTTTCACCACCACTCATTGAATTGACCTTGTCTCTCCCATGGGATACACTGTCATTCCCAATGCAGATCTAAAATAGATGGCTACCCCACCATCCCTCTGCCCCTGCATAGGACAAAGCACACAGAGTAATCAGGAGGAATGGATGCCTCAAGCACAGGGTCAAAGTCGTCCTTCAACCATACATACCAGATTGGCAAAAGAATCTGCAATGAAAGACTCCATCACAGCTGTATTACTCCTTAGACATCTAGTGTTACAGAGAACCATTCTAAGGTGAGGGGTTGAGTTGTCTGGTCCACTGCCTGTCTGTTGACTGGAAACCTCAGGAGCTCAGGATACAGGAATCAGGCAAAGAGGACCACCGGGGCCTCTTTGACTCAACACTCCTGATCCTGCCCCCCATTCAGCCTCAGAGTTAAACTACATTTTGTGCAGTTCACCCGAAGGACCTCCAACTCCATGTAGCAGTCAATCACTGCTGCAGGCAGGGAGCAAGGGAGCCCTTCAAAGGGATGCCACTCCTGTAGCTGCTCAGCAGAGTAAACTAGGTAAGGCCTAGATGCTGTATGACATACATTAAAACAACCACACCAAAAATAAGATAAATAAAAAAGATCCCTCCTACTACATAAATGAAAGTCACCCTACCCTTCAGAAGTACATCTTAATATCACACAAAACTACATACTCATACTCCCATTTGACTCAAATTAATCTATACACATAAATCTCTAAATCTAAAAAACACACAAGACAGGCCATTTTGTGTCAGGTAAACAATGGATAGTTCGGACTTCATATGGAGCTATCTTAATTAGCAGAAAGGAGCTCCGTAAAAGATTACTTTTACATAGATACATACTGTAGATACTGTCAACAGGTAAGGGCTGACAGCCCCATCCAGTCTGTTCATTTATGATACCTGACAAAGTGACCAATGACCCTATGTGGTCATTGGCCTTAGCGTTTTCTTCCTATCTCTAATATATCCTTTATTCCTGTCCCATGCATGTTTGAAGCCTGTCATCGTATGGGCAGCCACCACTTCCTGGGACAGGCTATTTCACACATCCACCACCATCTCCGTTAAAAAGAACTTCCTGACATTTCCCCTTATGAAGCCACTCATCAGTCTCATGTCATGTCCTTTTGTTCTGGCACTATTTTTAAACTGTAATATGTTGTTCCCTTTCACCTTGTTCATGCCCTTGAGGTACTTGAATGTTTCTATCATGTCACCTCTCTCCCTACTTTGCTCCAGTGTGTATTAATTGATATCTCTGACTCTTTCCCCATACTGCTTGTGATGTAGACCCTTCACCTTCTGCACCATCTCTATTTTGGCAATGTACTTATTAAGGTGTGGCTTCCAGAACTGGATACAGTACTCAAGGTGAGGCCTCATCAGGGTCTTTTACAGTGGAACTACTACCTCCCTACTTTGGCTTGTGATTCCCCTTCCAATACACCCCAACATCCCAGTGGCCTTCCACATCACCTTGGCTGTTTGCCTTCTGGTCTTAGGTCATCTGGGATTATGATCCCCAAGTTCCTCTCCTCCTTAGTAACTGCCAACAGCTCTCCCCCCAAACTGTAACTTGCACCTGGGTACCTGCTCCCCAAGTGCATCATTTTGCACTTCTTTGTGTTATATCTTAGTTGCCATGCCTCTGGCCATCTCCAACCATTCCAGGTCCTTTCTCATCCTTTCTACCCCCCCCGGGGTATCTACTTTGTTCCAGATCTTGGAGTCATCTGCAAACAGGCAAACCTTTCGATCTAGCCCATCTGCAGTGTCGCTGATGAAGACATTGAAGAGGAACAGCCCCAGAACTGACCACTGAGATACCCCACTGGTCACCTCCCTTTCCTCTGATTGGGTTCCATTTACCACAACCCTTGGTTTTCTGTCCCTTAACCAGCTTTCAATCTAGTTTACTGCCTTGTGCCCCATCCCCAGGCTTGCTGACCAGCCTCCTATATGGGATGGTATCAAAGGCTTTGCTGAAATCTAGGTAGATAATATCTACTGCCCCCCCCTTTGTCTACTGCCTTTGTCACCCAGTCAAATAAATCTATTAGATTAGTTTGATAGGACCATCCTGAGGTGAACCCATGTTGCCTGAGATCCAACACCCCCATGGCTTCTAGGTGCTCCACTATTCTTTCCTTGATGAGTGTCTCCATTATCTTTCTGACTACAGAGTGTTGTGTGTGAGGTTGTAAAAGATCACTCAGACAAAACAAAAATACGGTAGGACACACCACACGTGTGTCTAGACTTATTAAATCACAAAAAAATAAATAACTAAATAAAAACGTATAACTTTCTTTAACTTTAACAAGTTCAACAGTTCAGGTATTCAGCTGGTTCAGTAATTCAGTTAGTTCAGCAAGATCAGCAGTTCAGCAGTATAGCTTAATTACAGCACAGGGTCATAATGTCACAAGACATTATGCCACATGGCAAAATCGTGCTGACAAGATGCTGTTGTAAGACGGTCACCACGCTGGGTTGACCATCAGAATGCTGGAGTAGCAGTTTAGTTTAATCATTTAATTTGCATTTTATTTATTTATTTTTTTCAATTAAAACTTTATTGGTACATTTTCCATTATAATGGGCAGTTACAGTGAAACAAGATGTGACATAACCACATGTGAAGATAAAACTACCCAGCCCACCCCATCCGCCCATTCCCCTCTTACAGCAGCAACTGCTGCATATAACCCCTAAGTGCAATGCTCATTCCCAGAGGGCCTGTGAAAAGGTTTGAGATATGACAAAATCACAAATGAGACAGTGAGAGTAAGGAGTGGAGGGGATCCCATATTTTGTTGTAAACTGCAAGTCTATTATGAAGGCTTGCAATCACCTTTTCTGTTCAAAGATTAGCAAGAATTTCATGCAACCACTCTTGGAGATATAGGGTGGATTTGTCTTTCTAATGACGTAAGATGAGTTTCTTAACAGATAGAGCAATCATGGAAATATGAAATTTCCTAGTTTTGACCCTGGCAGAGGACATATCCCCTAAAAGTCATATATCAGGAATGAAATACTCCTGAAGGCCCATTAGGGGATCCAGAGACATCCTGATTGAATTCCATAAAAGGGAAACTTTGGGACAGGACCAAAACATATGAAGGAGTGTTCCTTCTTCCCGCATACACTTAATACAGGTACTAGAATTCGAAAAAAAAAAACATTTCTTTAATTTAACAGGGGTACAATACATATTATGTAATATATGGTATTGCATGAGGCACAATCTGTCTTGGGAAACATATTTATGGCAAGATCTCCACAGAGACTTCCAATCCAACTGGTATTGAGGAAGGAGCGAGTTCCAGAATCTAGTAGGTCCAAAAGAGTCCCCATATTTTTTATGAAACAACACTCTGTATAATTTAGACATAGCGCCTGAAGATCCAGTAAGTGAGGAGATCTCAGGTATCAGGGCTGACACCATCTGGGAAGGGGGAATATTCCCCAAGGCTATTGTGAGTAGGTGTCTTAACTGCATAACTTTGAAGTGAGATGAAACTGGAATGAGAAATATTTCAGTAATATCACCTGGGGACAACCAGTGTCCCCTCCTCATCCACTAAGGAGTACAGTTTTCCATTACCCAACTGGGGCAACCATTTACTGGAATTCTGCTTCTTATTAATAGTGAAAGATGGGAAGTTCCAAATGTACTGAGCTAAGTCAGTCTGGGGGGAGTAATGAAGAAATGAACATAACTGTGCGAATACTCTTAATGAGGTACCAACTGTGGGACAATCAGCTATCCGTACCTGTGATATTTTATGGTAAAATAGGGTTAGGGGGTCCAGGTTTTTAGCTTTAATTGCATCTACTTCAATCCTAAGCCATACCGGTTGTTCCTTTTCAGGGCCCGGGGATACCCATCTCACGCATTTAACTAAGTGACTAGCCCAGTAGTATATTGCCAAATGGGGAATCCGCAGCCCTCTCCTCAAATTTTGGAGCAGCTAGTTTGTAGTAGGCCAAATGGGGATATTTGTCAGCCCAGATAAATCTAGTAAATATACCATGTAATTTTTTAAACCAGCGTATAGGGATAAAAGTATTGAGAAGGGATAAGGGTAAAAAATTCTAGGAAAAACATTCATCTTGATTATATTAATCCTGCCCCATAATGATATGGGAAGTTTAGACCATCTGTCAAGGTCATGAATAATAAGCTATGAGAGGGAGTCAAGGTTATCCTTAAACCATGTTAAGGGGTTACGGGATAGCTTAATGCCCAAATACCTAAATGCTCTGGGAGTCCAATATACACCTAAGGGACTAATATCGTTCTTGAATACCTTGTGGTTTAATGGAAAAAATAAAGATTTACTGGCATTCAGATTGTAATTGGATAGCTCACTAAATCTAGCTATTTCATTCAGTAGAGCCAGTACTGATGATACCGAGTGGGATAGGTGTATCAACAAATCATCTGCATATGCGGTGACTTTAATTTCATGGCGTCCAACCCAACTGCCTTGTATAGAGATACTTTTGAGAATATTTTGAATGAGGGGTTCCAAATATAAATTGAATAACAGAAGCGATGGGGGGCAGCCCTGCCTAGTCCCTGAATGGAGTGGGAAGGAGTTAGAGAAAGCCCCGTTTACTGAGATTCTTGCTGTAGGGGTTTTATATAGTGCAGCAACCCAAGATATAAATACTGGAGGGAATTTGAAGGCACTCAAAACCTTGAACAAAAAGCTCCAGTTTACCTGATTAAATGCCTTCTTAGCATCCAGACAGACCAGGCCTGCAGGGAACTTGGCGTCTCTGGTAGCCGAGAAGACATGTGATAATGTACGCAAGTGGTCAGCTGATGAGCGTCCTTTCATAAATCCTACCTGATTCATGCCTATTAACTCAGGGAGTACCACAGTTAGCCTATTAGCTAAAATCTTTGAAAGAATTTTGATGTCTTGATTTAGGAGAAATATAGGTCTACAACTTTGGACAAGCTCTGGATCTTTGTCTGGTTTGGGGAGAAGTACTATCAAGGCTTCAAAGAGGTGAGAATCAACCTCTGCCCCAGAAAGAATGTGTTGAAATAATCGATTAAGTACTGGTAATAAAAGATCTCGAAAAGTCTTATAGAAAAGGGAAGAGAATCCATCAGGACCAGGAGCTTTATCTGAAGGTAATCCATTGATTATCTCAGCAATTTCCTCCTGTGATATAAAAGAAACTAGAGAGTCTTTGTGATGTGCTGGGAGAGAGGGCAAATGGGAGTCCGTCAGGTACTTCTCCACACTCTCAGGACTGGGGGGGTGCTCCATGTCCCTGTACAGTGTTTTGTAGTATAAAGCAATTTCTTGAACTATCTCAGTAGGAGATATTTTCAGAGACCCGTCAGCTGATGCCCTAATTGGAGGGATGAATCTCACAGATTCTTGTTGCTTGATATGGAGTGCCAATAGGCCCCCCTGCCTTCTTTCCCTGATCAGTGTAACTAGCTCTGGTACATATAATAGCTAACTCTGCCTTTTCCTGAAGCAACTCTAAATATCTGTCTCTCAGCAATAGGAGCTTCCTCCTGTCTATTTGCATTTTATTTATATTTTTCCTTTTTCTTTTTAGTTGTATTTGTGTGTTTTGTAATATCATTATTTTAGATAGTTATTAGTTTAGTTAGTGAGGGATTAAAAAGTGAGTGAAGTTATTGTAGTGCATTTTCAGCTTAGCTAGCAGCATTTTCATGACTGACTCCTTAGTTTTGGAGTCTACTGTTTAAAAGTTCTCTGGTCCAAATAATTAGAAATGGAGGAGGTGGCATAATCAGACAAATGTTATTTATCTTCTTTGTCCATCCGGCTGTGTGATCCTGTGGTTTAGATGACTTGTGCTGAGACCTGATGAGGAGTCCATTTTGATTCTGTTTCTCACGCCCTGCACTGGAACTGTTGTCGGGGGAGTGGCTCTGGATCGGTGGTGGAGCGTGCTGGAGAGTGTGCAGCTGGTACTTGGTTTGCTGTTGGATCATCTGCTGGCCAGGAACTGCTTCTGAGGGACATGGGGGCTGTTGTGAAGATTGAGGAGGCATATGTTGGAGTTGGTTTCTCCTGGACTATGGTTAGCTCTGATATTTGGGGCCTTGTTCTCTTCTTTCTCTCCCTTATCAGTTACCAGTGCTCGCACGGGGGTTGGGTTCAGGGTGCTGCCTGAAGGTTGACCCTGAACCTGTTATCCCTAAGCTCTGCAACGATTCAGCTGGTGCACTATGTCTAAGGTTTGCTGAAGTGTGGAGTTGCTGGTGATTAGGGAGGGAGGAGGACTGTTGGGGAATATTGCAAGCCTGGTCCAGGATAATTATATCTTGATGTTGTGAAGGCCGAAGGTTCCTTGTTTGAATCATTCTGGAGACCCGGGAAGCCTAATTGGATTTAAGCTGGATGATCAGACTACAGCCTGATTTGACATTTTTCCTCATTTTTTATTGTTTTGGCCAGAGTATCAATGTTACTATGGGCAGTGAGAAAGCCTAAAAGTTTAGATTTTGAACAGTGAGAGTATCAAAGTCTCACATCATTTAACGATTTTACCCTGACAAATGTGAGAGGCATTGTTTGGGAAATCTACCTGTTTTATCTTCTGGGGAGGTGGGAGCTCCCTAGATAGAGATAAATTGTTGGTTCTGGATTATTTTTCTGCTACTTTGAAGCCTTTGTGCCCTGCTTTAGTCAGTTTGTTTTTATTTTGGGGTGGGGGGTTGTATTTGTTATAGATTGTGTTGTTTTTGTATAATTATATATTATTGGGTTTGGGTTATTTGTTTTTAGAAAAATGCGTTGGCCAGGGTCGATGGTTAGACATTATTCCCACTCCAGGTTGAGGGATCTTCACCCTTTTTGTTGCCCCCCTCATTCCCCAGAGGTGTATAGACAGTGTAGGGGATTGGGAATAGCAAGGAAGGTTAGGGTGGGGACTCGGCCTGTGGAGGGAATGGAGAGGAGTGGGCGGATTAGGATTGTGGAGACAAGGAGACACCCTGGGGTGAAATGGGTCCAGGAAAGGGGTTTTCCCTGTTTGATTCCCATACCCAAGGGTTCTGCTTATTGCAGACAGGAAACTCGGTCTTCCGCGGCTGCTCAGCAAACTCGGGTGGTGTTATGCAATGCCAGGTCGATTAAAAACAAGACCATCATAACTGGGGATCTTGTTAATTCAACTGACCTGGCTTGCATCACCGAGACCTGGTTGGGTGGAAATGCTAGCCCTGTTTTGGTTTTAGCAGTTCCACCCGGGTACTCAGTGATACACCGCTGAGTATCAATCGTAGGGGACGGGGTGTGGCCCTTTGTTTTAAATTAGAACTGAACCTGAGGGAAATTCCAGTGGGAGCCAACAACTCCTTTGAATGTATCATGGGTGAGGGTGTGGGGTGCAGGATTCTTCTCATCTACCGTCCACTAGGAGACAGGAATGTTTTCCTGTGGGAAGTCGCAGACTTCATTGTTGACCTAACATTGGGACCCCATAGATGGCTGATCCTTGGGGATGTCAGTGCTTGGGCTGATGATGAACTCTCACAGTTTGGACAAGATTTACTCCAGTTAATGAGTTTACTGGGCCACACACAGGTTGTTTCCTCCTCGACCCACATTGGTGGTCATTCATTGGACTTGATGTTTCTCATGGGGATGGAGATATCCAACTTGGTGGTGGAACCAGTTGGGTGGTTGGACCATCATAACATCAGCTTCAGTTTTGAGCCCCCCCCCATGAGGCCTGCCCCTATAGAGATGGTCCAGTACGGCACTTTGAGGGGTGTATCCCCAGATCGTCTGATGGTGGTGTTGGATCTATCGGGCATGCCAAGGGAATGCGTGGATCCAGGGGATCTTGTACTCGCCTATAATAAGGTGGTGACAGAGGCCCTGGATTCCATTGCTCCTGTTCATGTTCGTCCACTCTCCCTTTGCCCTAGGTCTCCATGGTTTGATGGGGACTTGACAGAGTTGAGGAGAGTTGGACAAAGGCTACAGAGGAGATGGCAGAGGTCCGACCTGGTGTGTGATAGGCTTAGTTTAATAGACCATTATTCGGTCTATCAATCTACAATTTTCCATAAGAAGGCAGAATTCCTGTCCAGGGAAATTGCTGCCACGCAGAATTGACCAGCTCAGCTTTTCCAGAATGTAAACAGACTGTGCAACCCACTATGTCTCCAGCCCAGAAATGCTTTTTCACAAGAGCAGTGTGAGGAGATTGTTTGATTCTTTGTGGATAAGGTTGCCACGATCAGGTCTGACATATGCCTGACCCTTTCTCTAGGGAGTAGCGGTGGTTGGCAGGAGATGTCGGACTCGCGGTTTGAGTGGTGCAAATTTGGCCTGCCTACAATCAGTGATATTGTGATGGTTATCCAGATTTTACGTCCTACCAACTGTAGTTTGGATCTGGGCCCTACGTGCTTGCTTGTTGGCTGTATTGATGTCATCGGCCCAGTCCTTGCTGAGATAGTCTGGTCATCCTTGGAGAGGGGAATTTTTCCAGCTTCTCTTAACGAGGCCATGGTTCTGCCTCTTCTTAAGAAGCCTTCCTTGGATCCCGACTGTCTTGCAAACTACAGGTCTTTTTGGTAAGGTTATTGAGAAGGTGGTGGCTTTACAGCTGGAGGACCATTTGACCAGCCACAATATCTATGATTCTCTCCAGTCCGGTTTCAGGAAGAGACATAGTACTGAGACGGCTCTCATTCGGGTACTAAATGATCTCCTGATAGCGAGAGATTGAAAGACTTGTTCCATCTTGGTCCTTCTTGATCTTTCTGCAGCATTTGATACTGTGGACCATGGTGCGCTGTTGGATCACCTGTGGCTTATCTGTGGACTTTCAGTGGTTGTCCTCAGATGGTTTTGATCTTACCTCACTGGTAGCACTCAGAGAGTGGTGTCTGGGGTTTGTACCTCAGCTCCATTCTTCCTGCCCTGTGGGGTTCTGCAGGGATCCATTCTACCACCCATGTTATTTGCAGTGTATATGCTGCCATTGGGAGCGATTATTAGATGGTATGGCTTGAGTTTTCACTGCTATGCAGATGATACTCAGCTATACATGTCTTTTGTCCCTGAATAAGATGATTCTGTCTCGGTGCTCAACAGCTGTCTGACTGAAATTCAGGCCTGGATGAATGTGAGCTGGCTAAGGTTGAACCCTGATAAAATTGAGGTGTTGGTTGTGAACCCGGGTCATCATGAGGCGGGTATGTTGGAAGGTTCACCTTCGGGTTTGTGACTTGAAGGTGGCCACCTAGCTACCTCAGACTGGGTGCGGAACCTGGGCGTTATGTTTGATGACTGTCTGACCCTAAAATCACAGGTGTCAGCAGTTGTTAAAACTTCTTTTTACCATCTGAGAAATATCGCCCGGGTGAAACATCTGGTTCCTCACGATGATCTTCCAATGTTGGTTCACACCTTTGTTACCTCCCACCTTGACTACTGCAATGCTCTTTACCTAGGGCTGCTGGTAGTTGATATCCGCTGCTTGTAGCTGGTGTAGAATGAGGCAGCCAGGCTGTTGACTGGTGCTTCAAGAGCCAGTCATATAACACCTGTGCTCCACGGTCTGCACTGGCTGCTGATACAGTGGCAGATCACCTTTAAGGTTGCTTTGTTAACCTATAAGGCTCTACACAACCAGGGACAGAGTTACCTGAAAGATCTCCTTTGTCCCTACTGTCCCCTCCATCCTCTCCGTTCCACCAATGAGGGATTGCTAGAGGTTTCCAGGGTACATTTTTTTTTCTTAATCCATCTTTATTCACTTTTTCCAGGAAAATATAAACAGACAAACATACATAAACCCGGAAAGAACCAGGGTACACAGCCTCAAACTGACCATGCGAACTATGTACAACCCACCTATGTACATCCACAGCAGGTAGCCACCCCTGAAACAATCCAGGTCTCATATAACATCCACACTCTATCACAATGGATCTGTATATCAACTCATTTTGCCCATCATGCCCCAACTCCCCATACCACAATAGCCCTTTATCAGCATAGAGACCCATTCGCTATCCCAAATCTTTCCCTCAAGGACGGCACCCATCTGGTTCCCCTGGAAAGAGAGAGAGTCCCCCATCTCCCCTCTGGAACTAACAGGTCCTTACCATCCTAAATCTACCCTCGATTATATATCCTAGTCACCACCACAAACCGCAAAGTGAAACCGAAAATAAAAAAATAACACTTCCACACTACCACATAGTTTTCATCTGCTAATCCCCCTCCGACAGACAGCCTGTGCTTCCCCACTTGTGATCTGGGGATTATAAACCGCATCAAGCATTGCCCATCTTTTAAAATATAATCCCCCTCTCTCCCTCATGTAAAGATGTCTCCTTATTTTCACCAACATCCCCATTAAGTCTTTTACCCATTGATTGTAAGTGTAAACATGGTCATCTTTCCAGTGTTTTAATAGAAATGCTTTAACCACCGCAGTCATCAAGGAGAGATGATACCTAGGTATAACACCTGAGATTTTGGAAAAATCACCCAAAACACATATCTCTGGCATTATAAATTCTGAGTAGTCCAACATTGGATCCATACGTCTTTTAATTTCCCCCCAGAGGGGTGCTATTTTAGTACATCCCCATATCACATGTAAAAGATCGCCTACTCCCCCTTCACATCTAAAACACAGGTCTGTCTGTCTTAGGTTTCTATCACATAGTTTTGCAGGGGTAAAGTACAAATTGGAAACAATAAAAAATTGCATACTTTTATATTTGGGTATAATATTGTATTTGCTGCTTTCCCAAATATTGTCCCAATCTAAATTCCGAGGAACCATCACTTTATCCCAATATCCAACTCATCTGATAGAGTTTGGGCTAAGAAAATCCAGCAGTACTTTATATATTTGTGATAAGGGGTGAGCTTTTGAGTCAACCTCCTCAAGCATTCCACAGGAAAAAGACTTGTCTGTAATACCCTCAACTTCCTCAGCACACCCTCCACCATATGCTTAATTTGTAGCCTCTGAAAGAAGGACATTCCATCACATCTTGCCAGTAGAACCACTCTGGTACCCTGAGCAATTTCCCTTAGCCTCACACCCAGCATCTGATTAGCCCACCGGGGGTTAACTACCCAATTCCCAAACACAAAATTGAGGTTACCCAACACCGGCTGATCTCCAGCCCTCATTTCACCCTTTCTCTGTGCAGGGGTAAGGAAAGACCACCAAGCGCCTGCTGTTTTCGCAATTGGGTTCCCATGCCCTCTTTTGAAATTCCAATTTTGGCATACAGCATTACTTCAGGGGTGAGACCCACGTCTTTTAACATTTGTCTCTTCAATTGGAGCCAGATTGGATTATAACTCTCTCCCTCAAGCTCTTTAACCCATCGGCTCACCAGACCCAACTGGCCCGCCACATAATACATATGGAGATTGGGTAGTAGAATCCCACTCCTTTTGTGCGATAATCACAAAATATTATGCTTTAGCCTAGGCAGCCTGTCCTTCCATAGAAATCCTGAGATCAGTTTCCTAATTTTACTGAACCACTTTTGGGGAATACTATATGGGGCTAGATATACCGGGTATAACAAATGGGGTAATAAATTCATTTTGATAAGACCCAGTCGAGCCTTGAAGTTTAAGGGCAATTTATTCCACCTTACTATATCCCCTTTAAGTTCAGATATAATTACCCCAACATTAGTTTCCGCCCCCTCCAGATCCACCGTAATCCAAATACCTAAGTACTTGATTTTATCTATCCTCCACTGTATTTGCAGTGGTATAAAATCAGCCCTAGTAACTTGTGGTGTCAAGGGAAGAATTTGCATCTTATTCAAATTCACCAATAATTAGAGACCCTAGAAAAGTGCTCTATTACTTCAGTTGCCCTCTTAAAGCTAGATGCTGGGTCCTCCAGATGAAGCAATATATCATCTGCAAAGACTGAAAGTTTCAACTCCCTCCCCTCTGTCTTGATCCCTTTAATATGGACATCCCTATTGATAGCTCTCAAAAGGGGCTCCAAATATATATTGAAAAGTATCGGTGAAAGAGGGCATCCTTGATGGGTTCCGTTCTCTAACCATATTTCACGCGATAAATAGCCATTACATAATACCCTGGCCGTTGGCGCCGCATATAAGTCCCTAATACCCCTAAGAAGACCCTCAGGGAATCCCATCCTCTCCATCGTAGCAAAAAGGAAAGGGCTGGAGACCCTATCAAAAGCCTTCTCTGCATCTAGCGATATCAGCAATAAAGATAACTGGGAGTCGGGCACGTAATTTAATATATGATGCAACTTCCTAAGAGCATCATGAGCTCCCCTCCCGGGCATAAATCCCACCTGTTCTTGACTAATAAGACTAGAGGCAATATGCAGAATTCTGTTTGCTAAAATTCTTGTAGGGATCTTAATATCTTGATTCATTAGGGCTATGTGTCTGTAATTCCTGGGGACATCCCTGGGTTTATCTAGCTTGGGAATCAAAGTAATGTACGCCTGATACATTGGAGGGTAGGGTACCCCTTCCTGCATTATAGCACTGAGCAACTCTTGAAGCAGAGGACGTATGGTTTGTATATGTACCTGGTAGAATTTGGCGGAGAGACCATCTGGCCCCGTGGTTTTACCAGCAGATAGCGATTGCACTACCCCAATAATCTCCGAGGCCCTTATTGGAGCCTCCAACTCCCTGGCCTGCATTGGGTCCAATACTGGTAGAGGGATCCCCTCTAAAAAATTCTTAACCTCTTCCTCCCCAGCCAAGTCCTCAGTCTGGTATATTTCTTTAAAATATGATGCAAAGGCCTCTGCCATCTCTTGTGGATCAGTTAGGAGTCCCCCCCCCCCATTGTATTGAAGAAACCGTTCTGCTTGCTTCCCATTCTCTAACTCTAGCCGCCAACAGCTGCCCTGGGACATCTTCCTGCATCAAGTATTTGGCATTAATCTTTTCTAACCAGAATTCTATTTTACTATTAACAATATCCCCCAGTTCTTCCTGCAGAATTTTAAGTTCAGCACCAATCTCCACCGAGGACCCTTCCAATGGTGTCAGCGAATAAATCGCCCCCCAAAAACTCCTCTTTTGCCCTTCTTTCTCTACTTTTTTGTACTGCAGTACCCTGGGCCACCCCTGCATATAAAATCTTGCAAGTGGGCCACGCCAAATTTTTATTTTTAAGTGTAGGTATTTGCTGCTGTATGATTTCCAACAATGTCTTCTCCAACCTATCCCACACCTGGGGCTCCGCCAGCAGGGAATCATTCAGCCTCCACCTGTACAGCCTAGGTGGGGTGGGTCTAGGTTCCCATAACATTTGAATGGGTGAGTGATCCGAATAAATTCTTGCCCCTGTGGTCACTTCCTTAATTTCCCCAAGCACCTCTCTATTTAACAGAAAAAAATCGATTCGAGACTGATTCTTGTGGGCTGCCGAGTAAAAGGTCATAGACATACCCCCTTCGAGTACAATTTAATTGGGTCTACCAATGCCATCGCCTCGAGTAATCTGTTCAAAGCAATCTGAGCTTTGGACAGAGGCCTTTTAGACGGTGGTATTCTGTCATCATGATTACTAAGGCAGGTATTCCAGTCTCCCGCCAGTATTAATAGAGACAATAAAATATAAAGACGAAGAACCCAGGATCTGGTGGTGTTGGGCCATAAATAGAAGCCACTGAAATTGCCTTGCCCAGTAAGGTGCCCAAGAGATATATCCCTCTACTATCTTCCCTAGCCTTAACTTGCACCACCTCATATGGGTAAAGATTTCTTTATCAGTATCACCACCCCTTCTGCAGCTCTTTCCCTACCTACCCCATATACCTGCCCCACCCATCATCTCTTAAGCCCATTTAGTTCCTCTGTCTGCAGGTGTGTCTCCTGCAAAGCAGTGATATGTACCCCCATTAGCTCAATATGCCTTAAAATCAACATCCTTTTAAGTCTACCCATGAATCCTTTAACATTCCAAGAGATTATTTTAATGCTTGACATTTACCAAAACCTTGATATACTTTGGTTAAGCCAGATCTCTTCTTTTGCTCCAGGTCTGTTTTCATCTTACTCCCCATGTTGGACTCTCTCTCTTCCTCCCTCCCCACCCCTCCCCACCAATCCCGATCCATAGATCATCTTCCTACTAAATATTGAGTCATGGATGAACCCGTTCCTGTGCTACCCCCGGCCCCACCTATGTCCAGATAACTCCAAGACCATACCCGGAACCCCCCGAACTGTTTATGCATAGAAGCATTCCTTTCCCCGCTATCTTTAATTTCTGTTATGTTCTGTAAGCCCTCCCCTGTAGTACACCATCTTCCTCCTTGTAAGAACTACCTCTCGTCCCTACCTACAGAGTAGGTAAGGATCCTCCAACCCTGGTTTCTTAATAGGCTAACAGACCTAAAGGACACTCCCTTTCCCATATCCCTAACTCCATTAATAGTCCCTCCCATACATTAAGGGGGACCATTAAAGGCTCCCATTCCCAAGTTACCCCCCTCTATATTTTCCCTATAGCTCTGCCCCGACCATTATACCACCATGTGCCATTTACTTTGTTTTACCTGAAAATGCAGAGTTACACCACCCTGCTTAGAATCGGTTACCTCAATAAGCTCTAAAAGCTCTACAACTATTGCTTACCCCCTAGAGGTTGGTGAATTATCTGCCCACCCCTTTACTAATCCCATTGGGCACCCCATCTCAAAGAGGCCATATTAACAGCGCGGCCCTATCGGTGCATGGTCTCTAGTCTGTCGGGATCCACCCTGCTAAAGTGTAACAATCCTTGTCTGTCTCACCTTCCTATGCTTCCCCCACCCACCATCAAACCCTTCTCTCCATTTAACTGTCCCCCATAGCATTGACTCCTCTGCTTTTGTAGGCCACGTTTTCTAACCCCCCCTCAGCATCCATGTTATTGCTTCCCATCTTGACCCCCGCAGGGCAGTTCCCTTTCAAATACCCACCCCTGATTGACCCCTTCAACTCTGCCATCTCCCTATCATTAACAGTCAACCCCAACTCACTGGAGAGCTAATGCGCCTTCGTTATAATAACGCTGGATCCAAACATCTACTTCCCTTTTCCCAAAGAGGACGCTGACTCCCCCCAACCTCTGTAAACCCTTTGAATCCAGAACTAACAACAGTAGTCCGACAACCCAAAATAACATATAAACTGTTTAAACATTAAACATTAAATTCACTACCATTTCCCTCAGTCCCAGTCCTTAAGCTTGTCACAATGTCCTGCTCTTCGAACACACATTCAAGTTGCTGACTTGAATAAATCTGGGAGCTCGAATCGCAACCCCTCGAGAGCTTCTTTTGCGGTCAGAAAAATCTTCTCCCTGGATTGCAACCGCACAACTAGAGTCGCTGGATATTGCAAACAAAACTTTATCCCAGCCAAATAGAGTTTTTTCTTAATTTCAACATATTGTTTCTGTTTCTCTCTAACTGCCGGTGTTTGGTCCTGAAAAAGCCAGAGCGAGGCACCATTCCACTGCAGCATCTTCTTCTGCCTAGCAGTAAGCAACACATAAGATTTCTCCTTAAAATTGAAAAAACGCATAATTATCACTCAGGGTCTGGCTCCAGGTGGTGGCATCTCCCTTAATGCCCGGTGGGCTCACTCTAAATTGTACGCCTCACCAAATGGAGAAGGGCCCAGCAGCTTAAGCAGGAGATCCTGCATAAACATGACACAATCTTGCCCTTCAGTCCTCTCTGGCAAGCCTGCAATGATCAGATTATTCCACCTACTTCTTGACTCTTGGTCTTCTATTCTTTCTTCCAGATTTTTAACCTGCCGTCTCACCTCCACCAAATCCTGTTCCATCACAGACGTTTTCCTTTCTTGCAAAGAAATCTGAGCTTCCGCATCACCCATTCTTTGGGCAAGTGAATGTAACACTGGCTTCATTGCTGCGAAATCTGTCACCAGCCCTTGCAGCATTACTTTGATATCTTGAATGTCCGCATTAGTTGAACATGAACCCCCCTCCTTCCCTGAATCGTCTTCCTGGTCATTTAGAGTATGGGATCGGGGCTTTGGCCATTTGGTAGTGGGGGTTCTCACTGCTAGATGCTCACCAGCTTCAACCTCCATCTCGGTGCTTACAGTCAGCCTGCTGCTGCAGCCAGACGTTCACTATCTGCAAGATTACTTTGCCTCCTTTCCACCTGAAGTTTTCACCGAGTCCTCCTATATTAAGACTGCAGGGCTTCTCAGCTCAGCTACAACTATTTCAGTTTAAGATAAACCGGTCTTGAAGGTTTTAAAGCCTATTCTTTATATTAGAGCCTCGGAGCAGCACAGGAGATGTCTGAACAGATTCAGCTCATCACGTGATCGGTTCCCAGGGTACATTTGTAAACATATGGAGCAAGGGCATTTAGTTTTGTTGCTCCATCCCTGTGGAACTCTCTGCCTCATCGGGTATGAGATTGCCTAACCATCCAGAGTTTTAAAATCGCTTTGAAGACTAATCTTTTTATCCTGGCATTTATTGATTGAAATGGCTGTTTTAGTTTGTTACGCTTCTATTACATTGTCTTCTGCTGGAATCTGTATGTTTGTTTATAATAATTTATTTTCATTTTATGTATTTTATTGTACTGGTGCCTTCGTTTCAGAAAGGTGCCTTTTTATGAATAAAACTGATTTGATTTGATTTGACAATACAGTGCGATTTCTGCCGTGAGGCATAAGTCTTTTTTCTGTGGGGGACTCTACCCCCACACACGACCTCCCCACTAAAGATTCTTAACTCTGGGGGGGTGTTCAATTCTGGGAGCACACAAGTCGAAAAAAAATTAAAAGTTTCTGGGACTGGGAATCAAACCCAGTCCCAGACGCTGCACCTGGGTTCCTGCTGCTGTGGCTCAATCCTGTAAGCCATGGTAGCTCGGTGGAACCCACTCCAAGCAGAGGTCTTATCCTCTGTCTGGGTAAGAGCAAATGGTGCAATACCATGTACAGCAGTATACACGGTATTGCACCGTTAGCACTTGTATATTATGCTTCACCGGTTTAGCATAATGTCATATGCTATTAAACTTGAGACATTATGAACCAGTAGGCTTAATTACTTGCACTAGCAATAAAAGAAATTAAAACAAAAGACAGAGCTCAGGGAGTTAAAGTAACTGACTCACCGACATGGGTCTGTGCTTGATCTCACTCTCAGAGATCCAGCTCCAGGGAGACCTCACCAGGGTCAATCCCTAACTTAAATTGCCTGAGAGGTCCCTTTATCCATATTAAATGGCCAGCTTGCTCATTCCTTGCAGGCTGGACACACCCACAGTAATCTAGATTCCTACATTACACTTTAGGTTATTGGTACACAAACTGCTGGAACAGCAGACCAGATACCCTTTTATACATAATCAATTCCTAATATTTGTTTTTATTTCCACAGGCAATACTCTTTAAAATAAACCTTACTGTGTGAAAAAAAGTTTTAATTGAGACATGGCTCCTCCTCCACAAGGGTGACAGACAGTCAAGGTCTCTACAAAAGGTGCAGCTTTGGTGTTGCTGTCTCCCTATAGGACATCTAAAGCACCCAGCTAGGAGGAAGCATATGATTGGTAAGTGCAGTACTTTGAGATGACTCCTTAGTTTCTTCTGTTTACCTTCTGTCTTAAATTCTAACATTTCTACATATTTTTACACTCAATTATATCCCAGACCAGTCTTATCTATAACCACTAGTCTTTTATTTTTATAGCTTTGATTTGTATAGATACTGGCTTAATGTTTTAAGCAATAGCAGTTCATCATTTTCTTTTGTAACACAGTGAAGAGGTGAAGAACAGGCAGACTCAATTTCCATTCATACTTTGTCTCACAGGATTACCTGTCTCCCTGTACACTTTTATATTTCCTACATGTTTTTTTCTGCTAACAGTGATTGCTAACTCCTATCCTACTCCTTGTGGGGGGTTGAACTGGCCACAGAAGCCTCTACTACAGCTTCTTCTATTTCCCACTGTTTTATTAACCTTTCATTAGGGCTGCAATACAGTCTTTAATTAAATACTGGGATACTACATTCATAGAGCCCCAGGTATTTAAACCCAAATTACACATATAACAATATCTTAATTTTTCTCTACCCACAAATACATTGTGCACACACAAGTCTGGGTTTGTTTGAGAGAAAAGAAGAATTGGTTTATACAAATGCATAGCTGGTGGCCAACCAGCTATAACATGCAAGGGATAGCCAAATGTGAAAGAACATAAAGAAATATAGAAATATAGAAAGAAAAGGTGTGGTGTTGTGCAACAGTCTTTAAAAAGAACAGAATTAGGATAGGACCCACACTAAGAGATATGCAATGCAGTACTGTCCGGACAAAAGAAAGGGGCTTTTGTCACATTCCCACCTGCTGGGATACAGACCAGTTTGATGTTACTGGTTTGAAAATAACATTCCAGATCTATTACATACCTCATACGTTAAATCTGATGATTCCTCAGTACTCAAAGCAATGTCCTCGATGTAAAAAGCTAAATGCTACTCTAGAGCACATGCTCAATGTTTGTGAAATGTTAAATTCTTTTTGGCAAAAAATCTTAGAAGCCATCTTTAAGATGAGAGCTGTAAAAATTAATCAGAACATTGAAGGTTTGCTTTTGACTATAGGTTATTTATTTGAACAAATGAATCACAGTAAACAAAGTTTAATAATGCTGGCTATTATTAATGCTCACAAATGCTTATTAATGAAGTGGAAAGATTCTCTTCCACCAGATTATCAAATGTGGTTAAACCTCATGGTTGATGATAAGATCGAAAAAATACATTATTGTTTACAAGAAAACTATATGAAATTCAATAAAATATGGCAGCCATTTGACAATGTTATATCATCTAGAAATTGTTTATAAAATGTGCATTAGAACTTTTAAAAAACGAGCAGTGTTGTTAATCTTTATAGCTAAGGTATACAGGTAGAATCATTTTCATAGATAAAACTTGCATGTACATATGTGATATTTTGTAATTATTGTACTAAGCCTGTCTGTTGGAAATTACATTGTGTATTTATACCTTAATAATAAAAAAACACATTCCACTGAAGGAATGGGTTGGAGCTTCCACCCACCCTCACAGAAACTCCACCCTCGGGCACCCTAAATAACAATAACAATACAAAAAATGTCTTATGATCATTCTAATATAAACTTCATTCATACAATATATTCATCATTTGCCCTGGGATTTCTGAATGCCTTCACTTTAAAGTACCTATGGGGCACCATATCAAGAAAGGAAGCGAGCATTTTTATGTTTACTACCAGGATGATGTGGGATTTCAAATTTATAAGGCTGTAAAGCTAGGTACCATATAAGAGTGCAGGCATTTTTGTCTTTCATTTGGTTTAGTCAGCATAGGGGGTTATGGTCAGTTAATAAGGTGAAAGCGGTTTCCCACAAATAACATTTTAAAGCTTCAATGGCACATTTCATTACAAGACACTCCTTCTTGATGGCTGCATATTTACATTTCCTGGGGTATAATTTCCTGCTTATGTGGATAATGCGATGTTCTTTCCGCATTTATTTGCTGGCTCAATACTGTCCCAACCCAGTTTCTGATGCATCTGGATGGACTTCAAATGGTTTAGGGAAGTCAGGGGAATGTAACAAGGGAGAAGCATGTAAGGCTGCTTTGATAGTTCAAAACGCAATGTCACATTCAGGAGACCATGGAAATTTATTGGGTACTTTCTTTTTTGGAAGGTCTGACTGCGAAGTGGCAATTGTAGTGAAGTTCTGGATAAATCTTTGATAGTACTCTTCCAGATCTAAAAAAGGTCATACTTGTTTTTTTGTCTCTGGCATAGGGCATTTAGCTACGGCTTTCACTTTTTCAATTTCTGGCTGTACTTTCCCATTTCCTAGAATAAATCCCAAGTTTCTTTCATTGCCAGGGTACATTTCATGGGATTTATTGTCAGACCTTCATCATATATGGTTTGAATAACCTTTTGAAGGTGCTGCAGATGAGATTTCCAGCCAATACTGTACACTACCATATTATCAAGGTATGCAAAGCAATACACTATACGTGGTGTTAAAAGTCAGTCCATGTACCATTGGAAAGTGGCAGGGGCCCAGTGTAAACCAAACAGCATATAGTCAAATTCACACCTCCTGGCAGCACATATGCTATACCGTACTCTGACTAGACAGTTCACAGACGTTCACAAGCTCCCCACAGGACTTGTATAGCTACCCAGTCTGTATAGGACTAGCAGCTTTTCATACCCTGCTGTGTACCTTGTCTTCTACTCTTGGTCTTATATTCTATACTGCCTACTACATCACAGACTTTGTTAACCCTGTTGTTAACTCTTTCACTACTCCACTGTAATATTTGTATAAATGTATTATAAATGTATGCCTTCTATTATGTTTTGTACCCTGACGTGGAGCCTTTGGAAATGAGTCCCTGACTCAAAGATTGTAATCCGATATCCTCAATAAATAAATAAATAAATAAAATAAATTGATATAGACCATAAGGAGTACTGAAGGCAGTCTTCTCTTTAGATGGTTCACTGAGAGGAATCTGCCAATACCCCTTAGTTAAGTCTAAGGTGGAAATATACCTGGCCTGGCCAATTTGGTCTAGTATATCAACAATTCTGGGGATAGGATAGCTGTCAAACTGGGGAATTTGATTTATTCTATGGAAGTCCAAACATAAATGTATCCCTCCCTTCCTTTTTTGGAACCAATACTATCAGAGATGACCAGGGCCTTACAGAGGGTTCAATTATCCCGAGCTGCAGAAGTTTGTTTATCTCCTGCCGTACATCAGCTCGTACCCTCTCTGGTAACCTATAGGGTTTTTGTCTAATAGGAGCAGCATTAACCTTAATGTCATGACTAACATATTTTGCCTATCCTGGGATGCTGGTAAAAGTACCTTCAAATCACCATAATAGCCGTTGTAGTTCAGTAAATTCACTATCTGACATCTTAGGATTGATTTTTATTTCAGAAAGCCCTGCACTACTTTCCAGTCTCTGGTAAGCAAATTTCAGTTCCATCTCAGATGATTCAGGGGAAATGAACAAACATGTTTTGTTTTCAGATCTCTCATACCATTTTGTAAATAAATTGGCATGGTATATCTTACTGTTATACACCTCCCAGGGGTCTCTACACAATACGTCACAGGCCAGTTTGGCTTTTAATATGAAAAGGGCCCTGCCATTTCATAAGCAATTTATTCTCAGTAGTTGGCAATAGTAGCAGTACTTTTTCACCATGCTGGAATTGTTTTTCTTTAGTAAATGCATCATACAAGACTTTTTTTTTTACCTATGCTACAACTGAGTTCTGATAAACTTGCTGAGAATATTTGCTTAATCTTTGCCTAAGTTGGGTAAGGTACTCAAGAATATTAACATGGCATATAGTAGTCTCCCCCTCCCAGGCTTCTTTGATCACATCCAAAGGACCACAGGGATTGCAGCCATATAAAACAGAAAATGGAGACAACCCAGTGGAGGCCTGGTGCACCTCCTGATATGCAAACAAGAAAAGAGGAATGTAGTGAGCCCAGGCTGTGCCCTCTTCATCTACAAACTTCCAGATCATTCATTTTAACATTTGGTTAAAACATTCTGTGAGTCCATTAGTCTGGGGATGGTAAGGTGTGGTCCTGTCTGACGTTACTCCCAAATGTCTGTAGAGTTCTCTTAACAATTCAGTGGAAAAATTGGCACCCCTGTCAGTTAATAATTCCTTTGGGATCCCCATGCAGCTGAGGAATTCTACCAACTTTTCTGCTCTATTTGGGGCTATGACCGTCCATAAGGGGAATGCCACAGGATATTTATTGTCAGTCACAGAGGACTAAGATGAATCTATTCGCCTTTTTGTTTTTCTCCAGGGGACCAAAAATATTCATTGTTATCCTGTCAAATGGGTAGGATACAAGAGGGGGGGCATGAGAGGTACTTTTTCTTTTGCAGATATCTGTCCAATTTTGTGGTATTCTGGACAGTAACAACAATATTCTGTTACCTCCTCCTGGATTCTAGGCCAATA
Organism: Neoceratodus forsteri; assembly: GCA_016271365.2. Classification (NCBI taxonomy): domain Eukaryota; kingdom Metazoa; phylum Chordata; order Ceratodontiformes; family Ceratodontidae; genus Neoceratodus; species Neoceratodus forsteri. The sequence continues at coordinate 899,191,593 of CM057459.1, forward strand.
AAAATGTTGTAGTAGCCTATCTACTATATGTTCTCTTCCTGTGTGACACAAACAAGGGATATCATGGCTTAGGAATAACAGCTGCTGCCTAAACTTGGGAGGCACAATTAGTTGTTCCACTTGTTCTTGAGTATGAGGATGCATAAACACCCTATACAAAATCCAATTTTTTTGAACAACGACAGGGGTCCCTGGTTTCCCTGATTTACCTAGCTCTGAAAACAAAAAAGGTTATGGTTACATCATTCATTTGTTCACTGACAATATAGGCTAGAGGAACAGTACATGACATAACATCTGTAACCGGTTTGTGTAATTGTTTTCAGTCTCTTTGTTCTTGATGTTTCTTAGCCCTAGTTTTCTTATTGCCCCCAACAGTTCCAAATATATCTTCCCCAAATGGAAAAAGCACACCCTTAGTATCATCCTTTTGTTGGTTCTGGGCCTCCTCCTTCAAATTCTGGGCTTGTGTGGTCACCATTCCCAAGTGGGGTTAACAATTTGCACCAAAGAGTTAAATTGAGGGTGATCCTGTCCTATAATAAGAGGCACAGGTAAGGCCAGGACCACCCCCACATTCAGCATGTTGCTATGTCCATTTACACCCAAAGTTATATCAACAGTATGATACTGATGAGTATTCACATGGATACAAATTATCCTGGTGGTCATGTCGGAAGTGGGCACAGTTTTAACCAGGTCAGCTTGAATCAGGTTCTGCCAACTGCCAGAGTCAACAAGTCCTTCTATTGATCAACCATTCACTTGAGCTTGTATAACAAAGTTTCCCAAGTTCATAGAGGCCAGGTAAGCTGGATCTCTTCACTTATTTGGACAATGACGGGCTATATGTCCCAACCTGTGGCAGTAAAGACATTCAATCTTAGAATCCATCTTTCTTTGTCCAAAATTCCTCCTATCCCCTTTTGGTTTCACAGTCCCAGTCCCAGTAAATATAGAAGATGTAGGTCTTACCGGTTTACATGAAGAAGCAGAAGATGCAGGGGATGTTGTTCCTGAAGGTAGCATATTGTCTGACTTTTGATAACCCTTTCTCAATGGCTGATGGGCAGAGAGGAAGTCCTCTGCTAGGGTGATGGCAATTTCAGAATTTTCAGGATTATGCTCCTGGATCCACAACTGCATGTCAGAGGGCATCACAGCAATGAATTGCTCCAGAACTACATGTTCAAGCACCTCTTTACCAGTTTTCCTGTCAGGCTGTAACCATGTATTACATAAGTCAGTTAACCGGGTGTAGTTTTCTCTGGGGGGTATATGTGTCTGGTGCTTTAATGTTCAAAATCATTGCCTGTAAGTCTCTGTGTTTATATCATAATGTTTTAAAATCTCCTTCTTAACAGCCAGGTAATCTAGTGATGATTGGCTATCCATGCTGGTATATACCATCTGCGCCTTACCAGTCAGATAGGGGGCTAAATGAACTATCTACTGTGACTGGGGCCAGATTCACATTTGGGCTACTCAGTCAAAAGTTGTCAAATATGACTCTATGTCATCAGATGGAGTCATTTTACTTAATTGTATGTCTCTAGGTGTATTAGTAGTAGTAACTTGCCGAGTCCCAATTATCTGGAGAGCCCTCATGGTTATCTTCCCACCTCTGGTCCTGGCATCTCCATTCTTCTTCAGTTTTTCTGAAGTCTAAAACTCTTTGTCAGTCAGTCTCTACCTGTTTCATTGCTAGCCAGTTTAACAATGAAGGGATGTCCTCTGGTGGTAAATCCATAGGTTCTTCCTCCAGTGGTTTTTAAAAACTGGTGTCCTCTGTCTCCATGATAGTCTCCATGGAAATGTCCCACTTGACCTTGGGTGCAGTAGCTGGAGCTAACCCAGGAAGTAGAGTTTCCCCATTTATGGCCACTTTCTGATGTGTGGAGACTCAAGGGAACACCACAACTTCTTCTAATTTGTGAGCCATGAACAAACCAACTACCTGCCTGAAGTGACCTGGATACTGATAACAATATCCTGAGCTTGGAATCCCCCAATGGATCCTGGATTTCCAAAACTACCCCACTCCTGGTACCAATATGTCATGGGTGAGGTAGCAAAAGATCACTCAGACAAAATAGAAATACTGTTGGACTCACCACAGGTGTGTCTAGATTTATTAAATCACAAAACAAAATCAAAACTTATAACGTTCTTTAAATTCAACAAGTTCAACAGTTCAGACATTCAGCTGGTTCAGTAATTCAGTTAGTTAAGCAAGATCAGCAGTTCAGCAGTATGGCTTAATTACCTGCACTAACAGTAAAACAAATCAAACCAAAAGGCACAGCTCAGGCAATTAAAGTAACTGACTCCCCGACATGCCCCTGTGCTAGATCTCACTCTCAGAGATCCAACTCCAGCGAGACCTCACCAGATCCAATCCCTAACTTGAACTGCCTGAGAGGTCCCTGTACCCATCTTAAATAGCCAGCTTGCTCCTGCCTTTCAGGCTGGATACACCCCCAACAATCTAAATTCTTACATTACACTTTGGATTATTGTTATACAAACTGCTGGAACAGCAGACAAGATACCCTTTTATAAATAATAAATTCCTAATATTTGTTTTTATTTCCACAGGCAATACTCTTTAAAAGAAACTTGAATTTGTGAAAAAAGGGAGTTAAATGAGACAGACAGCCAAGGTCTCTACAAAAGGTGCAGCTTTGGTGTTGCTGTCTCCCTGTAGGACACCCAAAGCACCCAGCTAGGAGGATGCATATGATAAGTAAGTGCAGCACTTTGAGACAGAAATGACTCCTTAGTTACTGTTTACCTTCTGTTTTAAATTCTAAGATTTCTACATATTTTTACACTCAGTTATATCCCAGATCAGTCTTATCTATAATCATTAGTCTTTTATTTCTATGGCTTTGATTTGTATGCATACTGGCTTACTATTTTAAGCAATAGCAATTCATTATTTTCTTTTATAATGCAGTGAAGAGGTGGAGAACAGGCAGACTTAATTTCCATTCATGCTTTATCACACAGGATTGCCTGTCTCCTTGTACACTTTTATATTTCCTACATGTTTTTTTTCTGCTAACAGTGACTCATTGACTTCTATCGAGCTTGGGGTCATAATCTTGTATGATAGAATGCCACACAGAAAAATCACCTGCTAATACAATGCAATTCTTGCCATGCAGCATATATCTGTAGGGGACTATGCCCTCGCATCCCCTGTTATGGGGGGCAGCACCCCCTGAACCCCCCACTATAGATTCTGAACTCTGGGGGGGGGGGTTCAAGTCAGGGAGTGCACAAAGTAAAAGTTTCTGGGACCGGGAATCAAACCTGGTCCTAGAAGCACTGTCTGGATCTCCTGCTGCTGTGGCTCAGTCCGTTGAGCCACAGCAGCTGTTCAGTGGAACCCACTCTAAGCAGAGGTGTTTTCCTCTGCCTGGGAGAGTGACACTGGTAAAATACCACATACAGCAGTATATGCAGTATTGCACCATTCACTCACTGATGCAGTGCTGTACCGGGTAAGCCATAATTTCATATGCTATTACATATGTGAGGTTATGACTGAGTACCCTCCCATCCTACTTCTCGGGGGAGGGGGTTGAACAGGCCACAGAAGCCTCTACTACGGCTTCTTCTATTTCCCACTGTTTTATTATTCTTTCATTAGGGCTGCAATGCAGGCTTTAATTAAATACTGAGATACTACATTCATAGAGCCCCAGGTAATTCAACCCAAATTACACTGGCAACCATGTCTTAATATTTCTCTACCTACAAATACAATGTGCACACACAAGTCTAGCCAGCTATAACATACAAGGAATAGCCAAATGTGAAAGAACATAACAAAATTCAGAAATATAGAAAGAAAAGGAGTGCTGTTGCTCAACAGTCTTTAAAAGAACAGAATTAGGATAAGACCCAGACTACAAGATACACAATGCAGTACTGTCTGGGCAAAAGAAAGGGTCTTAGGTCACATGGAGATTAGAATAACTGACCTGTAGTTCCCTGCATCTTCTTCACTACCACTCGTGTGAAGAGGGACAACATTTGCCCTTCTGTTAAATGCTGAAACAGCATAATTTTAATCACAGAATGTCCATAAAGTCCAGCAACTCCAACAATTTATACCAAATAATGAAATAAAAGTCCAACATAAAATGAAACTCTTTCTTCCCCCCTCACATTGTGCAATAGAAGAGTTATTAATGGGAAGTAGAAAGGTCCTATGAGGCCAGGTCCAGAAATTTAGCTCCTTCCCTTCATGTCCTCCTCTCACCAAGTATAAGAGAGAAAGACAGTCAGTAGGAACTGAAAATGCTCATCCTCTCACTGAGAGACTCTGGCATTCAAAGGTCTCAAAGTGAAAACACAGACAAGATCTCCTGACAGGGACAAGAAAGGCCAAGCACATGAACTGACAGGGAACTGAAGCTTAGGCCATAAGTCATGTATCTGCACAGTCATGGACTCCATGCAGTCCCACAAAGGGAACATCTCAGAACATAGCAGAACTGACCAGATTCCCTCAACTCCACCCGCTCATCCACTTTTGCTCCATGGACACAAGATCAAAACTTTAACAAAGTCTAAAAATTATTAATGAATTGAGTACAAGGAGTAAATAGTGGAATCCAATCCTCAGAAACTGATGCAACTTCAAAACCCAAGATGGCACCATCTCCATGACAGTCAGGGTGATCTCAATCTGATTACCCACACATACACCCAAACACAGTAGGAGGGTACCACAGACAAAGGAAAGTAATGGAACAGAGGGCCAGTGGCAGCCTCAAATAGAATCAAGCCAAATATGCCACTCACATTCATAGGGAAACAAAAAAAAACAGATTTCTGCATCCAATAAGCTGGGAAATGAACAGTAGAGCTCAGGTAAAACAGGCACATGCTGGAAGTTATGTAGTGACACAGCAGTTTTATACAGTCCTCTGGAATGACCAGAACTTCACTGTGTGGAGCACCAACTCTGAAACCTAAACTAGAAGCAATTAAACCTAGCTAAAAGTACCATACTCACTTTCAACCCTTTCTAAATGTACTGTCCGGAGCTACTATCTAATCCTGTTGTAAGAGGCTATCAAAGGTGCAGAATTAACACCATTTAGCATGATAAAATATATTTTTTGGGAGCTGAACTAACTCTGAGCTCAGTTGATGGATTTTCCAGTGTGGTGGCCATCTTTTGCTAGTTTAACACTAGCAAGGGAGGTGCACAACTGTGAGCCAGCCAACTCTGTCTTGCTGCACTGTGAGCTGTGACTCCTAAGTTCCCACAGGAGATGCACTTGCAAAATGCAATCAGCCTTCCCTCATGGGTAAGGGTGAGCATCCTCTGGGATGCTCACTCCCTCTATCCTATGTTAGCCCTCCATCAGTCTGATCTTATTCCTGAACCTGGTCACCTGCATCATGAGCGGTAGTCCTCCTAAGTTTGTGCAGCCCTACTGCTTAGGTTATTTGATAAGTGGGTTGGCAGCAATTTTGAATGCCATTAAAACTACATTTTGGATTAGTGCAGAGCAAGTTTTCATGGCATAAATGTCAACCAAACCAATTGAAGTAAAGAAATAACTTTTTTCTTATGCCTTTTAAAGACACATAAATGAAAACATTGTTTCTTGCAGCCACAGACTACATAACCTCTTATCTCAGTACAAAAGTATGTTATATAAACAATTGTCAAAAAGTTTGTGAAGTACCATGCTAGAAAGTAAAAATATCTCCTAGTGGACTTACTTTTTTTTTAGTGTATTTTTTCTTATTACTTGACACATTTTCAGAATGAGTTGCCCTTTCTTCAAAAAATGTTGGCAAATGTATTTGTTTGGAAAACAGATTTTTTTATACAATTTTTACATGTTTGTGTTTATGTAATATGTACATCATTCAAGGCAGTAAATGGTGAACTGAATACAATTTTTATACTTTCAAATATATTTTTGTGTCAACATTAAAAGAAGAAACATCAGTTTAATAAAATAAGCTATGTGGTGTTGTGTTATTCATATTTGTACCCACCCTCAGAAGTGAGATACCAACATATGGTAGCACATACATCAAGGATGTAAAAAACTCATGCTGTACAAGAAACCATAGCTAGCTAGATAGATAGATAGACAGACAGATAGCCAGAGAGACATATATACTGTAAATATAGATTTAGATATTGACATAGATATAGATTCTTGGCAAAGGAACTGCGTTAATGCACCAATTAGAGAAATTTTAATGCTGCAAAGGCAGGGAAATGTGGCATCAGGGTTTTCAACCCTAACATCACCACACCCCCAAACAGGAAACAGAAAAAACATCAGGGTTTTGGGTCTCTGAAGTTTTGGCAAATCAATGGTGGGGTCTTCCTTAGGGGTTGTCAGCTCTAATGATCAACCATCCTCCCAGCCCATAGCCTCCAATCTGAAGCACAAGGTACAGATCCAAGCCACTGCCTCATAATTATACACTCTTCAAAGCTAGAGAAGAATGTCTCACCACTGGTTGCCAACACAATTTGTTGCACCTTTCTTCGCTCAGGGCCCTGTCGGCCCTGCATGAAGAAAGGAGATTATCTATACCATTGTTTGTTCACAGAATGGGGTGTGCATTAAAGTTGACAACACCCAAGGAAGCCCCCACCATGGATTCACAAAGACTTAAGAGACCAAAAACAATAATGTTTTTTTCCTTCTTCTTCTTGGAGAGGGGTGGAGGGCATTAAGGTTGGAAACCCTAGTGCCACATTTCCCTACCTTTGTGGTGTTAAGTTACTGTAAGTTGTGCATCAATGCAGATTGTTGAAAATAATTTCCTTTCTTTCTGAGATACTATAATAGTATTCTCATTTCCATGTGTTAGCACAAGGCCTTCTGGGCCCAACACTTACATAATTTCTGCCAAAACAGCAACCAAATTGTCAGCATAGCCTTGTTGTTAAACCGCCTCATGAATGTCATGCCATGAATTTTTGAATTCCCACTGAAACATCATTCTGCAGCATCAAAACATCATTATGCACCACAGGTGCAAAACCACATTTTGGCCAGGATTTGAAAAATGACAGCTGTCACATGCATGAGATGATGTAAGAAAAGGCCATGTTGATGATTTGGGGTGAAAAATAGTTAAAATTACCAAGGTTACAAGCAAGTGTAATAACATTTCACTGTATGTGCACAACTTTGCCATTTTTACATACAGTATTTTGACCCCACATTTTCCATATAGTCTTCTTATGACACCACCTCATGAAAAAGGGCAGTGACAATTTTAAAATGCCACCTGAAAGGTGATTTCACCAAGCCACCATTAAATTGTCTTTCAGTCTGGATCTGCAGAATTCCACTATCATTGTTCATGAGGTGGGGTCCGAAAAAGACCATGTTGAAACTTTGGGCTCAAAACACACAAAATTGGCAAAGTTATGCATCAATGTTGAAAATACATTGAACTGCTCTTAACTTAGTTTCTCATATTGCATTTGGTGGTTCCAATATCAAGACATGTCTTCAATCAGAAAGTGTGTCTTTGCCCTGTGACCTGTTCAGGTGAGTAAGGGTGTGTGGGGTTGTACTAGGGGATATGGGGTGGTGGGTACTGAGTGGGGGTGAGGGTTTCAGATTGGAGAGAGACTTTTCTTTTTCAGATTTAAAATAACAACAAAGAAAAACACATCAAGGGACTGTTTTCTATATTATAGGCAGAGATGATGATCAGAGGGTGGGTTGTACCACCAGGCACCAGAAAAAGATAAAGTCTTGATAGGGATGGCAATTTGAAGATAAGGGGTGCCATTAGACACCAGAGAAAGGTTAAACTTTTTTTTTTTTAATTCTCTATTTTTTTCCGGGCAGGACCCGTCGTAGCAGCCTCCACCCCCGGAGACCTCCACCACTGCCTATGGCTGCCAAGATCCCTTGGTCACCCCAGGCTTGCCCCCTGGAGGGCGGGGCCATGGCCACCTTCACTGGCAACCCACAGGACTTATGACTGGTCGGGGATCCACAGCAATGGTGGTGTCTCGAGGTCCTCCGGGGAGGGCATCATGTGTACATTGCCCTTGCCTCATTTTTTTCCTCTTTATGGAGGTGAGGACTTTCAATGATGCTGGCATCTGCCCCGCCTCCCCAGAACTGCCTTCGTCAGTCACCTGAAGCCCCCCAGCCTCTGCTAGGAGCCCTCAGTGTGCCGATCGCTTCCCTCACCCTCCCCCCAGAGAAGGAGAGCAGTCCTTAGGATGCTCTATCCTTCTCCCCCAGGCCGGCCCTCTGACAATCCTGGTCCATTCCCGAACCCAGGTCACCGGTGTCGCAAGCAGAAATCCCACCGCTGCGCCAACGGGCTAGCCCCAGAAAGGTTAAACTTTTGATCAGAGCAGAAATTGGAGGGTTGTGTGTACCACTAGACACCAGGAAAAGATTGATTGTTGACAGGGAAGGCAATCAGAAGATGGGGGTGCCAGTAGACACCAGGAAAAGATAAAATCTTGACAGGACTAGCAATCAGAGGGCAGGGGTCACCAATAGGCAGCAGTGAAAGGTTACAGTCTTTATGGGATCATTACCAGAGGGTAGGGGTGTCACTAGTCACCAGGGAAAGATGAATTATGTACAGGGATTGCAATCAGAGAGTGGGGATGCCACCAAACACCAAGGGAAGGTAAACTCCTCATGGGATGGTGACTGGAGGGTGGGGGAATGAATAGGCACCTGGGAAAGATTAATTATTGGCAGGAAAGGGGATATGAGGGTAGGAGGGTGCCACTCGACATCAGGGAAAGGTTAAACTCTTGATGGGGACAGGAATCGGAGGGTGGGGGTGCAACTAGACACCAGGGTAAGATTAATCCTTGACAGGGATGGTGATTGGAGGGTCCAGGTGTCATCATATATGCAGAGAACAGAGCATCTAGCAGCTAACAATTGTGTTATGCCCTGCTTGATAATCTCAGACTTTAAAAAAGAAACATTCATCTATTATTTTGAGGAGGTATACGGGGTGGTATGGCTGCTAGGTTTAAAGTACAATACAATTCAAAACTACATAGTCTGAAAGTTCTGTGGGACATCATTTAAAATCAGTCAGAGCTAAATGCCAGGATATAAAAAAATAATCTACTGTATCCTAGTAACATAGGTATGTCTAAACTACGTAAAGCCTGAGTCATTCCTTAAATGTATGTAAGCACCAATAAGGTTTTCAGTGGACACTATATTTTGCAAAGCATGTGTGTCACAGTAGGCCTTCTTTTGCATAAAGTCCTGTGTTCTAATGTCAAGACCACAATTCGAATCACCTCCCAAATGATATGCTTTGATGTATGCACATCAGGCATAATTTTCTCAAATAAAGCAATTCTAGCAGTCTTGTCTTGTGGAGCACAAATATTAATAAGCCTAAGTGGAAAGCCATTAAAATCACAATCAAGTAATAACACATTTCAAGGCCAGATATCCACCAATTTGAGGTACTAAAAAAATGAGATCCTGGGTGTAGGATGATAACTTGGGGTGATTTTAGTCTCACAAATAAAAACTGGGAAACAAACTAATAATGGTGTTACAGCAAATGGCAAAATGTTAATATACATACTACTCACTCTTAATCTTAAGCAATATGTGAATCAAGCAAATAGAGGTAGTAATTTCCTTGATTTAGTTCTCAGCAATATGGATGAGAAAATAACAAATCGTATGGTAAGAGAACCATTAGCCAGTAGTAATCATAATATGATACACTTTACTATCAAAGGAAGAGGGAAACTTATACAGGGAAAAACCAGGATTGAAAGCTGCAATAAAGCCATTTTCAATGAGATAAAGAAATTATGCTATACCTGGAAGTGGGCAGAAGAGTTTATGGGGAAGACCCTGAAGCAGAAATGGGATATTCTTTATTCTAAACTGCAGTACTGTATCAAGATATTCGTACCAGAAGTAATCAAGTAGAATAACAAAGGCAGGATACCAATATGGTTCAATAAGACAATAAGTAGTTTGGTTAAATTAAAGAAAAGAGCATATGCTAAATTTAGGAGGGCCCCATCACCAGTTACATGCCACACTTATAAAGATTTGGTCAGGAGATGTAAAATAAGTATCAAAAATTCTAAAAGGGAATTTGAGGTAAAATTGGCTATTAATACTCGTGATAATAAAAAATCCCCTTTTAGTTATATTACTAGTACTACAAGTGGGCAACCTAGGATAGGACCAATTAAGATGGGCAACAAAACGATCAGGGAGGGACCTTTATGGTTGACTTATTTAGTACTTATTTCTTGAGTGTATTCAAACCAAAGGATAACAATTGCAGAAATATTCTCATAGCTGACATTGTTTGTCATAGGGTGATCCCTATTCCAGTATTAGGATCATATTTTTCAAAGTCCCCCCTGCATCTTCTACTTTTTTGAGTGTTATTCTTTCAATAATCTTAACTTTTTCTATCAAAAGCTATTGCAACAGTACTTTTCTTCTCTTTTCTAGTGTTACAATACTATTTTTCTCCCCAAACTATTTTGCTGACCACCTACAGTGGTTCCTATTGTCTTTTGCAACTATAAATTGATCATAAATGTTAAAATAGCAGGGACGCAATCATTTACATTTTAAGTGATGCCTGTCCCTTTAAATAGGCTCAGTGTTTGTATATCATATGGAACTTGTAAAAATGTCCCTAAAATGTAAAAGAGAGATGTTAAAACTATTTAAATGGTGTAGCAATGAAATAAATTGAAAGGCTATTTGGAAGTGGGGCTCTATAGCCACTTAGCATTTTGCCAAACTGTCTGTTTGGGAAAGTATGAGGCCTACAAAGCATGAGGCCCAAAATGCATGACAGGCCTACACACTTTAAAAAGATAAAAGACTTGGCTGCAGTTGTAGTTCTGAATTCCAACCCCCTTCCCCCCATTTTTTAAAAATATCAGTCTCAGAAGCATATTTTGTTGGAAACTGAATATGTTTAGCCGGCAAGTGAAAACACTTGTAAAGAGCAGGCTGTAGGCTGAGAGTAGGCCAAAATAAAAATATTTCCATTGCAAACTCACATAAACTTTCACTCTGGACTTGTAACAACATAATTTGTCTTAAAATCAAATGCTAAGTGTTTTCTACAAAAGAAACACATGAAGAGAACTCAGAACTTTAAAATACATATTAATCTCTTACCTGGGAGTTGCAATCTGTATGTATGTATCTATGGTCTCACTAAGGGCTGTCAGTCCATAAACTGAACATTTTATACTCTTTCAGATAGTGATGTCACAGAAGAGGGTGGAGTTAGACCCCTTCATTATACCTTATTTCATATGCACATATAAATAAATTGTTTCCTCATTGGTATTATGTAGAGAAAGGATATTGTGTAAGTATTATCTGTATTTGTCTTTATTTAATTCATGCTCCTTGACAAAAAGCAATAATATCAAAGAAGTTATAAACATTTTTCTAAAAAGGTGTGAATTCCTTGCCTATGATGTCACTCCGTGCAGCATATATATACTCTCCACTAGGACAGGACAGATCAAATCAGTTTTACCTTCAGTTCAGTGAAGTCAGTTGCCTGCTGCCTGGTGTGATGAATTTCCAGTTCATTGCAGTTTGCCTGAGAAAGAAATTACTGGGAGATTGTGTTTGCTTTCATGTCTCCTATTGATGCTGATGCAAAGTTTGTTCATCCCAACAAAGAAAACTGCTGGAACCAACTAACCTTGAAGATTTTTATTTTCTGTATAAGTAATTTTTGTTCCTTTTTTTGTTTTGGATTATCTAAATAAAAAAAATGTACATCTTGTGTTTTTATGCACCTCATCTACTGTTGTTGCATCTGTCGATTCCCACACCTTCAAAAGTGGTGTCAGAGGTGGAGTATAATGTGGCTATCCACTGATATCCAGGTAGATGTGGAAAGGTGCTAGTGCAGGAGTTGAGACTCAGATCCTGGCCAGAACCATGGCAAAAAAGCAGGAAGCAGTCCTGCTGCCAGGATTGGAGTCAGGAGTCCAGAAGAAGGATACATCTTTTATTGTCGATATCCAAGAAGACATTGGAGAGGATAACAGAGAAGGTGTCCGAGATGAAACCCCCACCACAGAGACACCCCCAGAAAACATGAGTAACCTCCTCAAATGGTTATGTATTAAGCAGACAATAACTGAGAAAAAGTGGTTGGAAGCTGAGAAACAGAAAAAGTTGAATCAACAACAAGATACCAAATGGATGGACACTATCAGAGTCATACAAGCCATCAGTTCAAACTCCTCTGATAGGAGTGTCCCTAGATAAATTAAGTTAACCAAATTCAATGAGACTATTGACATCGAAACATTTTTAAAAACATTTGAACATATTGCCCAAACATGTGCATGGCCTAAAGAACAATGGATCATAAGACTGGTACCTTATTTGTCTGGTCATGCTCAACTTGTCTAAAGTCATTTAAACATAAGTGATGCTGAAAATTATGACTTAGTCAAAGAAGAGATCCTGGGAAGATATGACATAAGCAATGAAACTTATCGACAAAGATTTCGTAACTGGATAATGACTGTTCAAGACACCCGAAGAGAAATTTATGCTACGCTCAAAGAATAATGTTGCAAATGGCTACAGCCTACAGTTAAGACTGCAGATCAAATCATTGAGTTAGTCATCATTGAGCAAGCCATTCAAGTCCTACCCCCAGATGTTCAACTTTTGGTCAAGGAGCACAAACCTAATTCAGCTGAGAAAAACATTACACTGGTAGAAGATTACCTAGCTGCAAGACTTTCCAAACTAGATGGATACCAGGGTTCAAATCCACAATCACCTACTCTGGTAAGACATTTTAATTACTCTAAACCTAATAACTGGAAAACTGCCAGAAATGAGTGGAGAAAGGAAAGAGAGGGAAAAAGTAATCAAGCAAGTTATAATTTCGCAGTTGCCTAGAAAATGTACACATTGCCAGGAACTGTACTAATAAAAGAAGAGAGCCACCACATTTGCCATTAGCTAATTGGGAGTATGTGACCAGTGTAGAAATTGGAACCAAACAAATGTTGAGGCTGTTGGATTAAGGAAGTCAGCAGACTTTAATAAGAGAAGATTAGTTGGAGAACATTGCTAGAAAAGACCCTGGTACCTCAGTAATTTGTGTACATGGGGATGTACACCAGTACTCAACCACAACTGTTACCATGACTGGTGACAATGAAAGGCAATCCATGACAGTTGGCCTGGCACCACAACTTCCAGTCCCATCATAATTGGGCAAGAGCACCCTAATTTTGCCTAATGTTAAAAAATAATTAATCCCATAAGAACTTTTTTGCTATAACTACAAGAGCCCAAACTAAACATGAACAGTTACCAAATATTTTTAATTTTGAAGAGGATTTATTTGAGAAACCAGGGAAGAGCAGGAAGACCTGAACAGAAAAAAGGACATTAAAAAAACAATGGAGAAACTCACATCAGGGTACTTTATCACAACACCAAACCATCACACCATCACCTTTGGAATCTGTGTTACAGGAAGAAGAAATCAAGCAAGAGCATTTGTTGGACACTACCCTAACTCCTTTTTTTCACAGGTGGATGAGAAAAATGTACATGGACAACCAAAGTATTGAGTTATTTATGGCATATTGTATAGAATATGAATAAATCTAAAAACTGGTAAAACTGTTGAACAAATGATGGTACTCCAGAAATTTAGTGGAAAGCTAATTCACCTAGCACATAATATCCCTACAGCAGGACATGAAGGGAGGGACCATATCCTAAGTCAACTTTGAACCAGAATTTCCTGGCGTGCCATCCACGAGGATATGGCAGAGTACTGTCGCACCTGCCCAGAGTGTCAAAAGGTGGCACAAGGAGGAAAGAATGATAGGGTTCCCCTGCAACCCATTCCCAGTGTTACCACTCCATTCGAGAGTGTATTGATGGACATAGTGGGTCTGCTACAGAAAAGTTCTAAGGGAGACAGGTTTATCCTTGTATTGTGTGATTATATCACCCATTACCCAAAAGCATTACCCTTATATACTGTACTATAACAGCTCCTTGAATAGCTGAAGAACTGACCAAGATTTCCAGCAGAATGGGTATTCCACAAGAGATATTGACTGATAGAGGTAACAATTTTACTTCGGTCATGTTACAGGAATTGTGCCTGTTACTGGGCATGACAGCTGTAAGGATGTCCCCCTATCACCCACAAACCAATGGATTAGTATACATGTTTAACAAAACCCTCAAACACATGTTACAGAGGTATGCACAGAATGAAGGGAAAGAATGGGATAAATATCTCCATTATTTACTATTTGCTTACAGGGAGGTGCCCCAAGCCACTACAGGTGTTTCACCTTTCATGTTACTGTACGGTATAAATCACAGGGGCCCCACTGATGTTGTATGAGAGCATTGGGAAGAAGGGAGAAATGTGGGACATGTAAATGTATTGGACTATATGACTAATCTCTGAAAAAGACGTGAAATATATAGAATTGGCTCACCACAATGTGAGTCGGACACAGAGCAGAAAGTAGCATATGACGTGAGTCTGAATGAAAATGTATTTCAACCCTGAGAGAAAGTGTTAATGTTATTGCCCTCATCTGATACAAAACTACTTATGAAATAACAAGGCCTGTTTACTGTTCTTAGGAGAACCAGCCCTGTTAACCATGAGATAGAAATTTCTGGAAAAAGGTCTCAAATATATCATGCAAACTTGTTACAGAAATAGTTTGAGAATCCTACCTATGTCCCTACCTTGTTTACACATCAAGAGTAATAGGACACTGAATTGGACACAGCCTATGGAAGGTTGGAAAATGGTGAAGAAGTACATGAAGTTCAAATTAACCCAGAATTAGATGCAAAACAAAAGAAAGAGATTCAACAGCTTTTATAACATTTTTCCAAGACATTCTCTAGTACTCCAGGTAGAGCCAAGGGAGTAGTACACTCAATAAAAGTGACCCAAGGGAAACATATACAACAAAAACTGAAAGATTGCCTGAGACGGTTAGGCAGGAGGTCATAGATGAAGTGCAGAAGATGGAACAGTTAGGGATAATTATCCCTTAAAATAGTGCATGGTCGTCACCTATGGTTGTGGTGAATAAAAAAGAGGGAAGGATCAGACTCTGTCTAAATTTTCACAAACTCAACACTATTTCTACATTTGATGGCTATCACATGTCATGCATTGAGGACATTTTAGACAATATTAGAAATGTACAATACATCCCTATGCTTGATCTCACTAAAGGATACTGGCAGCTGCCTCTACCAATACATGCACAGGAGAAAACAGCTTTTTGCACGCCAATTAGATTGGATCAGTTCACCACCATGCCCTTTGGTTTACATGGTGCCCCTGCCACTTTTCAAAGACACTTAGATAGGATCCTGAGACCACACACAATATTTCACAGCTTATTTAAATGGTGTTGTCATCTTTAATAAAAACTTTAAAACACATCTAGCATACCTCAAAGCAGTGATTCAGTCCATTACAGATGCTGGTATGACCATTAACACTACAAAATGAGCTGTGGCTAGAATAGAAAACAAATACTTAGGTTTTGTTCTGAGCAAAGGCAAGGTAAACCAGATGTTGGGAAAAGTAGAATCTGTTGCTAATAACAGTGGTTCCATGTTAAAATAGCGACTGCAAAATCACGATTGTAATGATCGCGTGGTAAAAATGGCGATCATGACAATCACGATGTAACATTATAGCACATCATTTTTAGCCTTAGCATCAAAATTGCACTGCTATTTATAGCTCTGTATACTCTGTATAATGCAGAGTGGAGCATGTTGATTTGGGGAAGGTGTGGCACCCCTTGCAACATTCTCCCTTCCACCATCTGTAAATGTTCCTGGGTGGAAGAACCTTATTTAAGGAGCCAATTAGGCAATGTATGTAGGCCAATTCAGGCAGTACTCTCTATTTGTGACTAGCCACTTTCAGGCATTTCAGAGCTATTAAGCTAGTGTAGGGACTATACCGAAAGGGTCCCACTGTGGATTGGTGGTATAGCTTGCTCACTTTGGAATTCCAATCTGAAAACTAAAGGAACCCCCTTTTTATACATGAAGTTTAAAGTAAGTAGAGCCAGTGGCCATGAAATTGTTTAAATGTTAATATGTACCGTGGGGGAGTTGTGCACTGGTATTCTGTTTTAACTGCTGTTGTTTACCACAACCCAGTAGCACCCTCGAGCAGAAATGTGAATTACATTTGTGGGCAATGCAGAGTGGAGCATGTTGATTTGGGGAAGGTGTGACACCCCGTGCAACATGCTCCCTTCCACCACCTGTAAATGTTCCTGGGTGGAAGAACCTTATTTAAGGAGCCAATTAGGCAATGTATGTAGGCCAATTCAGGCAGTTCTCTCTATTTGTGAGTAGCCACTGCAGGCATTTCAGAGCTATTAAGCTAGTGTAGGGACTATACCGAAAGGGTCCCACCATGGAGTGGTGGTATAGCTTGCTCACTTTGGAATTCTAATCTGAAAACTAAGAGGACCCCCTTTTTTACATGAAGTTTAAAGTAAGTAGAGCCAGTGCCCATGAAATTGTTTAAATAGTAATATGTACCATGGGGGTTGTACACTGGATTCTGTTTTATACTCAGAGCCAGTAGCCTTTTCTTTCCTTTATCCACTTCCTGTTATGAAATACACACCTCAGTTGGGGGGTGGGAGTGGGCTTAGCTGGAGGGGGTCTTAGTGGGTTTTTTTACCTACAGCTTAAATTATGCACAAGCTTAAGTTAGACAGCTAAAATGAATTGTATGACTGCAGACAGATAATAAGCAGGGTGTAAAGGTTAGACAGCATTATTCTTTTTAAGCAAGCCAAAATAGAGTAGCAAAATCTGGAGTTAAATTAAGCAATGTTTTAAAATTCAATCAAATTCAGTCTGAATCTCAGCTGAAACAAATGGAGTTTCGGCCAGTCATTGCTCAGCTGTGGTTGATGGGTGATTTCAATTCAAAGAGAAACGTACCTGGTGCTGTTTCTTGGGTGGGGGGAGGTGGGAGCAAAGATTAGGAGCAGCAGGTGCTGGGAGGAACGAGGATCTGGTGCTGTGTCTTGGGTCCGATACCGCTGGTGCTATTATGTGTGGTCACCTATTTTGTTTGTGATGTGACAGGAATTTTTGCTATATGGTCTGTAGCACTATATTTTCAAATCGCTGTACCACCTACAGTATAGCTATATTGTCATCATGATTGTTGCAATCGCTATTTTGAAGTCGTGATTTTCATGGGATACCATAGCAGTATTCGCAGTACAAAGAAACATGTACAAGCTTTTCTTGGATTAGCCAGTTATTACTGAAGATTTACTCCTAATTTTCCTACAATAGCCACATCCCTCACTGACTTTACAGAGGACAAGTGTCCCAATGAAGTAAAATGGTCTCCAGAATGTGATGAAGCTTTTAGGAAAATTAAAGCGATTCTGTTTTCATCTGCTGTGCTAGCTAACCTAACTTTGCTGTTCCTTTTGAGGTACACACAGACACCTCTGAAACTGACATTGGAGCTGTGTTGTCTCAAAAGATTAAATGAGAAGAGCACCCAGTGATTTTCATAAGTAGAAAGTTACATGAAAGAGAACAAAAGTATTCCACCATTGAAAAGGAATGCTTAGACTTACATTGGGCAATTGAAGTTTTAAAGTATTACTTGTGGGGAAATTAATTTACAGTAGTAACCAATCATAGCCCATTATGCTGGTTGAAACAAATGAAAGATAAAAACATGAGGATTCAGAGATGGTTCTTAGCACTTCAGCCTTACCATTTTCTGTTGAACGCAGAGCTGGGTCACAGCATAAAAATGCTGATTTCTTTTCCTGATGTGGAGCAAGCCTTGCTGCTGGATGAAATATGATGTTTTGTGAATGCATAATTGGTAAATGATGTATGTAATGCTGTGCAGAAGCTTTGCTTTCTTGTATAGTACAGGGAACATAAATATTTGATGGTGTTAGGATGATATGTCGAAACATAAATGAAATTGTTTTCCTTTTAGGCAGGGGTGTATCTTATAGGGTGACCCTCATTCTAGTATTAGGACCACATTTTTCAAAGACCCCCTTGTCTCTTCCATGTTTTTGTGTGTTATTCTTTCAATAATCTTCACGTTTTCTATCAAAAAAAACTGTTGCAACAGTACTTTTCTTCTCTTTTCTTGTATTACTGTGCTATTTTTCTCCCCTAACTGTTAGGCTGGCCACCTTCAGTGCTTTCTAATATCTTTTACAACTATAAATCTGTTCTAAGTGTTAAAACAGCAGGGTAGTATTCATTTCCATAATAAGTGATGCCAGTCCCTTTAAATATGTTCAGTGTTTGTATATCTTATGGAACTTGTAAGAGTTTTCCCAAAATGTAAAAGAGAGATGTTAAAACTATTTAAATTGTGTACCAATGAAAGAAATTGAAAGGCTACTTGAAAGTGAGGCTCCACAGCCATTTAGCATTTTGCCAAACTGTCTGTTTTTGAAAGCATGAGGCCTACGAAGCCTGAGGCCTAAAATGCATGAGATGCCTACACACTTAAAAAAGACTTGGCTGTAGTTGTATTTTTGAATTCCACCCCCCCTCCCCTTTTCACAAATATCAGTCTTAGAACCATATTTTGTTGGAAACTGCAAATATTTAGCCTGCAAGTGAAAGCACTTATAAAGAGCAGGTTGTAGGCTGAGAGTAGGTCCAAATAAAAAATGCTCCCTGACAAACTCACAGGAACCTTCCCTGTGTACTTGTAACAACATATTTTTCCTTAAAAATCAAATGCTAAGAGTTTGCTACAAAGGAAACCCATAAAGGGAATTCAAAGCTTTAAAACACATATCAGTTCTTTACCTGGAAGTTATAAGCGGTATGTACAGTGAAGTTCATTAGGATGAAACCCACTTCTAAGACATTCTGCAGTATGCTGCAGCAGAGTTACTGCAGGAAACAATGTAATTTCAGTGGGAATTAATCCATTTTGTCATGTAGGAAACTGTGACACTGCCAGGATGTAGTGGATGTCACAGTTTCCTGCATGACAAAAGGGACTAATTGCTATTGAAATTACATTCTTTCCACAGTAACTCTGCTGCAGCATGCTGCATAGTGCTCCAAAATGCCGCAGAATTGGGTTTCATAATGGTGAGCTTCACTGTATATATGGTCTCTCTAAGGGCTGCTAGAACAGAAACTTTACTTATTGCACTCATTCGGAGAGTGATGTCACAGTAGAGGGAGGAGCTAGACCCCTTCATTATACCCTATTTCATATGCACATAGAAATAAAGTGTTTTCTCTTGGGTATTATGTAAAGAAAGGGTATTGTGTAAATATTATCTGTATTTGTCTTTATTTAATTCATGTTCCTTGATAAAAAACAATAATATCAAAGAAGTTATAAAAATGTTTCTAAAAAGGGGTGGACACCATGTCTGTGATGTCACTCCATGCTGAGTGTGTTTATATATATATATATATATATATATATATATTTATATATTCATGGCAAAAAAATCCATTTAATGCATCAGTTAGGGTTGTTCCACAATGACAAAAACAAGGAATTTGGTGTTGGATAGGAAGGCCCTTGCACTAGCCCAAGCCCACAACCAGCAT
Organism: Neoceratodus forsteri; assembly: GCA_016271365.2. Classification (NCBI taxonomy): domain Eukaryota; kingdom Metazoa; phylum Chordata; order Ceratodontiformes; family Ceratodontidae; genus Neoceratodus; species Neoceratodus forsteri. The sequence continues at coordinate 899,211,254 of CM057459.1, forward strand.
CAGCGCGTACATTGGAGTTGTTGGCCCTAACTCTCACCCCATCACATGTGTAAACAAGTTGAGGTATAGGAGAATGGGGTGACAGTTAAGACCGATGACCCCAATGCACACCCCGATGCTGGTTGTGAGGTTGGGCTTGGGAGGCAAGCGGGGCTTTCAACCCTAACACTGAATTTCTTCACTTTTGTCACTGTAGAACAACCCTAACTGATGCATTAAATGGAATTTTTTTGCATGAATTTTCCTTCTTCTTGAGAATGAGGACTATAAATAGTGAAAAGAATGCAGTGGTGGGAGCGTGGCCCCTTTGGGCCCCGCGTTCCCACCACATGATGTCTTGTGACATAGTATTGGTAACTGCAATGCAAACACAAGTGGTAACAGTTACGCACATGGTGACGCACATGTAAATGGTAAAGCAAATGTTAAAAGAAATGCAAGCGCAAAGTGACGCCAAAGTGAACAGTGATGCAAACAGAGATGTAAGAGCATATGGAAAAGCAACTGGTAATGCGCACGGTCATGGTACTGCTATTGTAAATGCAAATGTTAACTGTTACAGTAACAATAATGCCAAACAGAACAGAAACAGAAATGCAAATGCAACGCGTACGGAAACGCAAAGCGTAACGCGCACGGTCACGGTACCGCAATTGCAAATGCAAATGGTAAAGGTAACAGCAAAAAGAATGCCAAAGGAAACAGAAATGAAAAGGCAAATGCATGCACGTACGGAAATGCAAACCGTAATGCGCATGGTCACGGTACTGCTATTGTAAACGCAAATGATAACTGTAACAGAAACAATAACAGGAAAAGAATCAAACGCAAAAGCAAGCGCATACAAAAATGCAAACTGTAACACGCATGATGACAGACCACAATTCTAAATGCAAACGGTAATGGAAAGGGTAACGCACACGGTGGAGTATATGGGAACGCTATGGCAAACTGGCACTGAAAACACAAATGTAAAGCCTACGTGTAACAGTGAGTGGAGCGCACACCGTAATTTTCCCCAAAAGCTCCAGTGAGAAAGACAGTGAAAAAAAGGAATGTATGCATAGTAATGTGCCTCGGAGCAGAAAACGAACAGTTGTAATACTAAAATGCTAATATCTCAGTAACCGTACAACGTAGAAAATAAAATTAAAATTTCACATGATTCATGAGTTTCCTGGCTAGGCTTTCACAACATGTGTAGCCCACAGGGCTAAGTATGGTAGCGACAAAAATTCCGTATCTCCGACCATTTCCGAGATACGAGCCCAGAAAGGAGCGTCGTATGCCACCATGTTAGTCTAAGGGAAAAAATGTCAACTTTGGAGTACTGTAACTTTGTATCCATACAATATTTTTTCACCAAACCACTAAAAGGCACATCTGTGAGATGTTGGCTGTGTTCTCTCCAAATTTCAGCCTAAAAGACCAAACCATTCTTTTGCAGCAGGGTGGCAAAGAATTCCTGTCATTTTGCCATTTTGCCATAGCCTAGAAAAGTAGTGTCACAATTTGCAAAAGCTTTCACAAAAATTTGCGAAAGTGTCACAGGTGCAACACTATTTTGCAACACTACTTTTTCCAGAAATTTGAAAAACATATTTCTGGGGAGTTTAACCCCAAAATAGAGACATGGCTAGCATCCTCAGGGCTCGAATAGGTAAACACAAAAATAATTGTGTCCCTAGATGGTCCCAATTTTAAATTCCAAGCATTTCTGTGATCAGTAACTGTAAACAAGATGGTGGATTTGCGACACTACTAGGTCCATTTGTGACACTAAAAACTGCATTTGCAAAAATGTTGAACTTTTTGTTAACTTTTCTGATTGACTTATAATGGGAACTTGTTTTTTGAATAACTTTTGAACTGTCCAATATTTTTTCATGAAATCTTCAAAAGGCGCATTGGGGATCCTGGCTGCACGATCCCTGAAGTTTTTGGTCTGGTCACGCAAAACGTGCGACCTGTAGGCATGAGCAAAGAATTCACAAAAAAATGTAATTGCGCACACAAATGTTGCTTAGTAACTCCACAGCCATATATCAGACCAGTACAAATGTTGGCAGATCCCATGATCTATGGTACCCCCCCCAAGGCTGCTAAATTTCAGGCAAGTCCATTGAATAGTGGCAAAGTTATTAAGGTGCAAAGTTTCACCCTTTAACCTTAAAAGTGCTACGTAGCACTACTGTGCTACCATTGTGTGTATATATATATATATATATATATATATATTATGGTAGCACGGTAGTGCTACCATAGTTAGGGTTGAGGAGCCATTTCTATGTTAAACCCCAAAACTTTTCACCTTAATAACTTTGCAACTGTTTGACAGATTTGCCTGAAATTTGGAATACATGATCAAGAACCATAGGCCTTGGGATCTGCCAAGTTTCGTACTGCTCGGATATACAGCCGCGGAGTTATTACATGATCTGTGCGCGATTTACGCTTTTCTGATCCCAGTCGCACCTCAGGTCATACGGTTTATGCGATCTGGTCCAAAATCTTCAGGGAGCATGCAGCCGGGGTCCCCGATGTGCCTTCCGAAGATTTCGTGAAAAAATATTAAACGGTTCAAAAGTTATTCAAAAAACAGTTTCCCATTATAAGTCAGTGGGAAAAGTTAAAAAGTTCGACAGTGTCGCAAATGCACTTTTTAGTGTCGCAAATGGCCCTGTTAGTGTAGCAAATCCACCATCTTGTTTTCAGTTGGTGATCAGAAAAATGGCTGGCATTTAAAATTGAGGCCATCTAGCAACCTAATTCTTTTGTATTCACCTAGTCGGGCCCCTGAGGATGCTAGCCATGTCTTTATTTTAAAACACACCTTTCTTCGTGAAATATTTTTCAAATTTCTGAAAAGTAGAACACGAAGTAGTGTCGCACTTTGCGAAAGTGTCGCAAATTTTTTTGTAAAGCTGCAAATCACTTACACTACTTGGCGTACACTATGCCCAAAATAACAGTAATTTTTGGCACTGCTGCAAAAGAACGGTTGGGAGTTTTAGGTTGAAATTTTGAGGGAACGCAGAAGACATCTCCAGATGTGTTTTCAGTGTTGTTTTGAAAAAATATTACATGGCGGCAAAGTTGCGGCACTCCAAATTTGACGTTTTTTCCCATAGGATAACATTACGGCGCCCAACGCATTGCAGAAATCCTTTGGCACCCTGCTGCAAAATAACGGTTGGGTCTTTTTTGCTGAAATTTGGAGAGTAGACAGCCAACAGCCCACAGATGTGCCTTTCAGTGGTTTGGTGAAAAAACACTACAGGGAGGCAAAGTTATGGAGCTCCAAACTTTTCTTTTTTTCCCATAGGATAACATTACGCATCTGGCCGTTTTTTCAGGGCCCGTATCTCGAAAACGGTGTGAGATACGGACTTTTCATCAGAAAATTTCTTAGCCCTCAGGACAGTTGTAAATAATATGACTTTTAAATTTTTTTTCTACGTCATATGGTTCCTGAGATATAATGTATTTAGTATTCCAAGATCTCATTTTCTGCGCCGATACTCATTATTATGCATACATTATTTGTACTCACTGTCTTTCTCTATGCAGATTTTGGGGAAAACCAGCCTGTGCGCTTACATTACTGTTACTGTTGCCCTTTCCGCTTGTGGTTCTGTACCCGTTTCACTTACTAGTGACGCCTCACGCCACCATGTTGCGTATCCTTGCGCTTTCATTTGTGCTTATGCTTCTGTTATTTTTTGCCATTTCTGTCTACAGTACTGTTTCTCTTTCTGTTTCACTTTGTGTCACCATGCCCATTGACATTTCCATGCAGGCACCATGTATGTTACTGTGACAATACATAATCGGCAGACCATTTCGCTTGACGCCACCATGTGCTACCTTTTCTGTTCTCATTCGCGCTTGTGTTACCATTTGGCGCCACTGTTAGCATTTCTGTTTGCATTGTTGTCCCTGTTAGTATGCCACAACACATCATGTGAGCCCCAAGGCCCCGCCTACTGCATTATGTGGTGGGCCCCTGCTTCCTGCCGCTGGCATTACATTCACTATTTCTTATATCATTCTCAAAATAAGGAAATTAGAGGTGAGAAAACTCCATTTAATGCATTAGTTAGTGTTGTTCCACAGTGACAAAAGTGAGAAATTCGCTGTTAGGTTGAAAACCCCTTGCACCCCCCACCCACCTCCCCAACCGGTATTGTGGTGTGCATTTGATCAGTGGGTCCTAACTCTCACCCCCATTTTCCTATATCTTGCTTATACATGTCATGGGGTGAGAGTAGGCTGATGATCCTAATGCACACCCCAATGCCACCACGCATGCCATCCTTGCGTTTTCATTTGCGCTATGCTTGTTACTTTTTTGCAATTAAAAATTGTTAATGCCTTTTCTGTTTCACTTTATGCACCATGCTCATTGACATTTTACTTACAGGCACCATGTTACTATGTGACAAGACATCACATGGCACATTGCTCCCGGCTCACGCCTACCATGTGCTTTTACCCTTTCTGTTCTCATTCATGCTTGTGTTACCATGTGTGCCACTGTTAGCATTTCTGTTTATGCTGGTTGCTCCCTGTTACTATACCATTAAGATATGAGTGAGAATACAGGTCTTTTGGGGCCCGGTGACCTCACCCACTGTATTACATTCACTATTTCTCATTATCATTCTCAAAAAGAAGGGAAATTAGAGGCAAAAACTCCATTTAATGCACATTAGTTAGGGTTGTCCACAGCTTACAAAAAGGGAAATTCGCTGTTAGGTTGAAAACCCTAACCCGAATTCACCCCAGCACCACACACACAGACACACACACACATTCAAGTATGGGGGAGGACCAAGTCAACACAACCAATGACAGACATCCAGCAGCAGGTGACAGAAATAAGAAAACAATTGTCTAAATGTACTACGAGACATCCCCACCCACCTGACCAGGTACTGCATGCTCAGTGGAGATCAACAGCAAAACTGAGGCCATGTACACCAAATGTACACATCCTTGATTGCAGCTGTACACAACGTACCACACTTAGTAGTTGCATGGCTTTACCTACCGATGCCCCACACCAGACCACACCACTTGTGGTGAGCCACCTGAGCAATAGAGTTCAGCAAAACCAATGAGTTGCCAGGTGTAATATCTCTGATTATAACAAGGGTTTGAGAAATGCAGCTTTCTAACTGACTGTAAACATTGTAACAGCCTTTATGTTTAGTTTTTATTAATAATATACATGTAGATCCTAACCATATGGGACAGACATATTTAATGTTGTTAAAAACAGTTTATTTATGATAGCAATAAGCCACCCCAGGTATTATGTTAACGGTCAGTTTATCACTGTCTAGCGACATGTGGCACTCGGCTATGCCTCATTCAACATTAAACCCCACAGAGTGATTAACAGACCATTTAACATAACTGTTGGTCATGCCTTATTGCTTAATTGTCTTATGAGTAGATACTCTCCTCTGCTAGGCACTGCAGCAGCTTTGCAACACAGTGTCCCACCCAGTTAAGCACCATACACGGTCTAGTTACTGGAGAATGGCTGTGAATATGAACTCATGAAGATGAACAGTGTTACTTGATCATTACAGTCATCAAAACCTAGTGTGATTATAACTGACAGAGTCAGTGATAGAGGATAACCCTGCTGTCCTAGTACACTTACCCCATTGTGAGTTAAATCAATACTAAAAGACATTCTGTTTATGTCATACCATACCTACTTGATTCCTGTTGTACACACACCAATATAGTTATCACTTTGATAGCATCAGTGACAGAAGTGGCAACCCAAACAGTAGGCATACAGCCTGAGTATGAAACAACTTTAAAAAAATCACACTGTGTCCATAAGTGGCATAGATCACTCATTGCAACAATAGTAAATGTATTACTATTTGAATAAGTTAGTCATCACAGATGCAATGAGATTGCCTTTATCAGGTACAACATACCAGTAAGTGCCTACAGGAAAATCTATCCTATATACATCTCCGATACAGGTACATCATTGTTGGCTCAGTAGTGCTATGATATTTAGAAGTTGCTTGGCCTGATCCATGCAATTACAGTGTTTCTTTACAAAGAATACTTACTGCATCTTTAGTATTGAAACACACTGAAGGTCTATGTGTGTGTACATCAGCAGTACACCTTCATCAGCAAGAATGCATGTGATACTGGCAGTACGGATTTAGCAGCTGCTGAACAGGCAATGTTTTTCCATACGCTTACATCAGCTTCTCTATGTTGAGTAAACCATTGCAGTAAATGTACTACTATGCAAATCACCTACTAAATGTATCACTACTTTTATCTTGAGCATGCTAGTGTCTTGTAGTTAATTTATGTGCTTCTTTAATTAATGTATACTCACTAGTGTTAACCTTTCTACAACTGTCATCATGCACCTTCAACATTTATATTGAATAACGGCACAGTACCAGTTGTGGTGTGGTGTGGGCATCGATAGATAAGGTCATGCAACTACTAGGGTGTGTACGTCTGTGCAGCTGCAATCAGGGATGTGTACGCTTGGTGTACATGGCCTCAGTTTTGTTGTTGATCTCCACTGAGCATGCAGTACCTGGTCAGGTGGGTGGGGATGTCTCGTAGTACATTTAGATAATTTTTTGTTATTTCTGTCACCTGCTGCTGGATGTCTGTCATTGGTTGTGTTGACTTGGTCCTCCCCATACTTGGATGTGTGTGTGTCTGTGTGTGTGGTGCTGGGGGTGATTCGAGTTAGGGTTTCAACCCTAACAGCGAATTTCATCATCTTTGTCGCTGTGAACAACCCTAACTAATGCATTAAACGGAGTTTTTTGCCTCTAATATATATATTATGGTAGCACAGTAGTGCTACCATAGTTAGGGTTGAGGAGGAATTTCTATGTTAATCCCCAAAACTTTGCACCTTAATAACTTTGCAACCGTTTGATGGATTTTCCTGAAATTTTGAATACATGATCAAGAACCATGGGCCTTGGGATTTGCCAAGTTTAGTATTGGTCAGATATACGGCTGTGGAGTTATTAAGTGTGATCTGTGAACGATTTAGTACTTTTTCTGAATTTATGGTCGTTCATGCAGGCTGAGATGGTTTGTGCAACTGGCCCAAATTGTGGAATGTGGTTGGGGTCCCTGATGTGTCTTTAGATGATTTGGTGAAAAATATTAAACGGTTCAAAAGTTATTCAAAAACAGTTTCCCATTATAAGTCAAAGGAAAGTTAACAAAAAGTTCTACAGTGTCGCAATGCATTTTTACTTTCGCAAATGGGCCTGTTACTTTTGCAAATCGCCATTTTGTTTTCAGTTGGTGATCAGAAAAATGGTTGCATTTAAATTTGAGACCCCTAGCATCCCAATTTCTTTGTATTCGCTAGTCGGGCCCTGAGGATGCTTGCCATGTCTTTTATTTTGTGGTAAACAGCCCAGAAATATGGTTTTCAAATTTCTGGAAAAGTATTTTTAAATTACTTGCTCACGAAGTGTTGAACTTTGTGCAAAAGCTTTCTGAAATTTCGACAGTAGTTTTCCATCTGTGGAAGTGACAGCGATTCTTTTGGCACTGCGCTGCAAAAGAACCGTTCAGAGTTTTGGGCTGAAATTTGAAGGGAACGGAGCCAACATCTCACAGATGTGCCTTTCAGTGGGTTGGTGAAAAAATATTACATGGCGGCAAAGTTACGGTACTCCAAAGTTGACATTTTTTCCCATAGGACAACATTATGGCGCCCAATGCATTACAGAAATCCTTTTGATCCCTGCTGCAAAATAACGGTTTGGTCTTTTTCGCTGAAATTTGGAGGGAAGACAGCCAACAGCCCTCAGATGTGCCTTTCAGTGGTTTGGTGAAAACATTTTACAGGGAGGCAAAGTTATGTGTTCCTAACTTCTCTTTTTTTTCCTATAGGATAACATTACGGCGCTTCAATTGTGTTTTCAGGGTTCGGGATTCTGAAACCAAGTAGATACAGACTTTTCATTTGAAAAATTTTTGGTACTAAATTAGCCATGATAGTTGTAAATAATATGATTTTGTAAATTTTTTTCTACGGCCATACGTTCCTGAGATATAACATATTTAGTATTCCAAGTTCTCATTTTCTGCGCCGATACTCATTATTATGCAGACATTATTTGTACTTCACTGTCTTTCTCTATGCAGGTTTTGGGGAAAACCAGCTCTGTGCACTTACTACATTGTTATTGTTTCCTTTCCGCTTGTGGTTCCAGACCACTGCTTCACTTACTGTTGGACGCCTGCGTACCACCATGTGCTGTTATCCTTGTATTTTCATTTGTGCTTATGCTTCTGTTATTTTTTGCCATTTCTGTTCAAAGTACTGTTTATCTTTCTGTTTCACTTTACGTCACTCATGCCCATTGACATTTCTGTTTGCAGGCACTATGTTATTCTGTGAACACATTACGTGGGCAGATCGCTCGGCTCCATGCCACCATGTGCGCATTCTTTCTGTTCTTTTCATTTGCACTTTGTGTTACCATGTGCCCCACTGTTAGCATTTCTGTTTGCATTGTTGTCCCTGTTAGTATGCTCATGGGGCCCCACGCTTCCCACCGCTGCATTACATTCACTATTTCTCGTTATCATTCTCAAAAGAAGGGCAATTAGAGGCAAAAACTCCATTTAATGCATTAGTCAGGGTTGTTCCACAGTGACAAAAGTGAGAAATTCACTGTTAGGTTGAAAACCCCCCTTGACCCCCCGCCCGCCCACCTGAACCGCACTGGGGTGTGTATTGGGATCGTGAGTCCTAATCCGCACTCCTGCTGCATTACATCTACTATTTCTTGTTATCATTTTCAAAAGAAGGGCAATTAGAGGCAAAAAATCCATTTAATGCATTAGTTAGGTTGTTCTACAGTGACAAAAGTGAGGAAATTCATTGTTAGGGTTGAAAACCCCTTGACCCTCGCCCACCTCTCGAACCGCACTGGGTGTGCATTGGGATCTGGTCCTAACTCACCCCATTCTCCTATACTTCTGCTGCTTTAAGAAACCAGCCCTGTGCGCTTACATTAATGTTACTGTTGCTCTTTCCTTGCTTAAGTGGTTCCGCCTCTTTAACTTGCTTCATTGACGCTCTGTGCCACCATGTGTGTTATCCTTTATGCTTTTCATTTGCGTATTCTGCTTCTCGTAACTTTTTTGCCATTTGTGTCTACTGTAATTGTTTCTTTTCTGTTTCACTTTGCATCACCATGCCCATTGATATTTCCATTTATAGGCACCATGTTACTATGTGGATAAGACATCGCGGGCACAACGCTCCCATCTACTCCACCGTGTTCAGCATCTTTCTATTCCTCATTCGCGGCTTATGCTACTCTTGTAAAAGTTATTGTTAGTGCTTTCCTGTTTTATGCTGTTGTTCCTGTTAGCATGCCATAAGACATCATGTGGTGGAGTGCTGGTGCCCTGCCACTGCATTACATTCACTATTTCTCATTTCATTCTCAAAAAGAAGGGAAATTAGAGGCAAAAACCCATTTAATGTATTAGTTAGGGTTGTTCCATAGCAACAAAAGTGAGGAAATCTGCTGCTTAGTTGAAACTCACCTTTGATCTCTACGCTCACCCCCAACCGCATTGGGGTGTGCATTGGGATCATGGGTTCTAACTCTCATCTCATTCTCCTATACTTTTGCTGCTTTACACACATGATGGGGTGAAAGTTACATCTAACGACAACCAATGTGCATCCCGGTCTTAAACCTTGTTCAGTAAATGGTTTACCTCATCATGTATGTCAATAAAAGATTAACATAAGGCTGTTAGGATGTTTGCAGGAATTACAAACCTCCATTTAACACATCACGGGCAGATTGTTGTCATCTGTGTCACTGTGTACGTTGCCATTTATGTTTCATTTTCACTTCTTACTATATGTGCCATTGTTAGCGCTTCTGTTTGCATTGCTGTTGTGTTACTTATGACACAAGACATCACTCAGTAGGGTCAGGTAGGCAGTGGAGCACCCAATGTCAGACAAAGTTAGGTAGTATATTGTAATTGTAGGTGTAGATGACCACACAGATGTATTGTAAACTGAAGCATACTGTATAACCCTCAGCTTGTATATGTATAATTGTGTTCTATTTGATCTACTTGTTTTGCTTTCCGGTCACTTCCTGAAAAAGGGATGTCCGGGGACTTGTGGGCTATACGGTTATTTAAATTCCAATTAAGCAATAATGCATGATGGTGGGTTACAAGTACGGTCTGTTAATCACCTTCAAGGGGTGTACTGTGGCACGAGGTGTAGTTGAAAGCGGCATATGTCTGATAGGGTGATTAACTGACTATTATCATTGCCGCTAGTAATGCCTTATTGCTATTATAATAAAAATGTTTTTAAACTGTTTAAAAGCTTGTTCAAGAAATGGTTAACCTTGTATGTATGTAAATAAAAGATTTATAGAAGTCTGTTAGAATGTTTGCAGCCGGTCAGAAAGCTCAGTTTCTGAGACCCTTTACAATTAATTAATAAGGCATGACAAGGGTTATGTTAATGGTCTGTTAATCATGTTCTAGGGTGTGCTGTGGCATGAGGTGTATTTAAGGGCACATGTCTCTACAGGGTGATTGACTGACCATTAACACAATTTTGGGGTGACTTATTGCTATAATAATGAAACATGTTTTTAAACAGTTTTAAACCTTGTTCAGTATATCATTACCTCTTTCATGTATGGTAATAAAAGATTAACATAAGGTTGTTAGGATGTTTGCAGCCAATGAGAAACTCCATTTTGTCAGACTCTGAAGTCACACAGTAGTGACTGAATGGTACATGTATAGTCACAGCTGTGACCTGTTGGGTGCTGATGTGTGGGTACCTTGGTATAGTAATAATGACTGCATTAGGCACAGAAAAGTAAGTACTTGCTGAGTTTTTTACACTGTTAGGAATTGTGTCAATGTGACATGCAATGTCCCACATCGTTGCATATGCTGTGATACTGACTGTATGTCATAGGTACCAAACAAATTGATGAGGTATAGGTTGTAGCAGTATTAGTTAACATTGATTGTATGCTTAAGCCATATGACACTTATTTTATGTCATAATGGTATTTAAAGTAAAGAGTCACACAGGTGGTTATGGTTTGAAAAATGTATTGTCAATTTGTCAAATGGAGAAAAGGTCCAATCAAGAGTGAATTTAGTTAATAGAAGCAGTTCTACAATACAATATTTGTATGTGTGCAATTGGCTGCTTGTCATATATGTAAATGTGTAAGAATAATAAGAACTGTATAATATGGATTGGAGTAAGTATGTGATATTATAGGAAACTAATCAGGTGTTGTGTGTTTCTAGTTATATTTCAGTACTCACTACTCTTTATGTGAGGAAGTAGTTTCTGACATTCGACCTGGAATTCTAATAGTCAGGCTGAAGCTGTGAATGCAAAAAAAAGTAACTTTTTTAAAAATGGTTGTATGTTGTAATTATGTGTAGTGCATTACTTGTGTGGTATGTTAATAAGGCAATGTCAGTAGGTTGTGAAGTGTGATTACACACATGATAGACAAGTGTTTTGTTGTAATTGTGTGATCATAATGGATGTTCCTGGGTGGCTAAAACCATATGCTCACAGTCTATGCAATACTATACAAAATGTTAGTTTTGTGACATTTGATTGGTATTATTTAATAATATGTCACTGACTAGGCGAAATGGAAAATTCCCACCCGACTCCTCAATTGAGGTGATCATAAATATTGTCAGGAACAGGTATGCAGTGTGTGAGGATCAGTAACAGTGTCTGATTTACAATTGTCAATATTTTTTAGATCGGGAGAATTCTTATGTGACACGCTTAAAAAATATAATATTTTTACATGAACAAATGACATATTATCAATTCTTACATTGGCTTCTATGTAAATTTCAACTTGTAAATACTTCAAAACTGTGTGTATGAATGCATTTTTAACAAACTTGGTTAGTTAAATGTATTTATATAGTGCTGAATAATATGTAAAATATTCACTTGTACTTAGTGTTAAGCACTAGTATTTTTAGTACAGGTATCAAACTAGTTATTAACAATGTACACCTGAATACAAATGTTTATATTATGTACAAGTAATTGCAAACACGTGTAAAAGCAGTAAATGAGATTCTGCAATTGGTTCTTATTTACAGTTGTGTAATTCAGCTTCTGCATTATCATTAAAGGTAGTTATTTTTACATATGTACAATACTAGTATTATGCATGAAAGCTTGACAGTTCTACACTGTTGCATGGTGATTGAATGATGTTCTCTATATGTCAAGAGTCAATAGACAAATTGAAGTGTTGATAGGCAAATCTGGTGACAGATGGAATGTTTGCTGAATGTTGGAGATGTAGCTCAGTTATTTATGATAATAACTGAGAAGTTATCTTGTTTGCAAAGAGTAAGAGCTTATAAGTCATATCAATTTGTTGTTATGTATGAGTTGACACATGGATGCTTAAAGATATGTACAGGAGGGTGAGAGCAGTAGTCCTCAGTTTTTAGATGTACAATTTTGATACATATGTAATCATGGTTTTCTAGTGATCAGAATATTGTTGGCACCGATTGAAGCCACTACAACAACTTTCATGTAGTCCACTGATCCACACAAGATCTTACATGTCACACTGTATGGAATGACTCTGTCAGAATTGCATTTGTTGAAATGTTATGGTTTGTTTAGAGTGTATATTATACAACATTGTATGAGGTATGAATGTTTTGGGACAAAGTAGTCATGTTTTAAATGGAACATGTTTTGTCCTATTCTTTGAAATATGAAGGTTATCATAATTTTCAATATTAGAAGATCAAATGGAAGTGTTGGTAGACAACTTGAGACAGAGTGGAATGTTTGTTGAATGTTAGTAGTTGCTTGTGCTATTTACGATGATAATCTGAGAACTTCTCTTGTTTGCAAAGAGTAACAGTTTATAACCTTATAAATTTGTTGTTATGCATGAGTTGATACATGGATAATTAAAGATATGTACAGAGGAGGAGAGCAGTAAGGCTTCAGTTTTTAGATGTACAATCTTTGATAGACATGTAATCATGGTTTCTAGTGACTGTGAATATGTTGAGCTTATTGGCTACTTACAACAATTTTCATGTAGTCACTGATCCACACAGATCTTACATGTTATGGTGTATGTAATGCTCTGTTAGAATACCATTTTGTTGCAATTGTATGGTTTATTTAGAGTCGTACATTATGACAACATTGTAATGAGGCATGAATGTTTTTTGACAAAGTAGTCATTTTTAAATGCAACATGTTTTGTCCTATTCTTCTGAAATATGAAGGTTGTCATAATTCTTCAATATTAGAAGATATGTACCAAGTGTCGTGGCAGTCTCTGTTTAAAACTGCTTGTAGAGTCGTCATACCTAACCATCCAGTTCTGCACCTTAGTAATGAGGTGTAATGCCCAGAATGCATGGATTGACCATGGTGATAGATTATTACTGTGAGTGTCAACACTGATTGGTTGAAGACTATTCTACTAGCTGTGTAATCTGTGATAGGGTATCAACTTGAGCCTGTTGGGGTCAAATCTGTGCAATATATAGAATATATATTGAGATGAACTCCTGAGATGTATGGACTGAGTGCATCTGCCTCACACCTTCCACAGGTATGACTACATTCAGCATTGGTGAATAGCTGTCGAAATTTGACACTTTTGGTTTCAGGGACAAAGAGAGTAATCTTCTAGTATGTCTTGTGTGGTTTCATGCTGTGAATTGCCACATGAAACACATTAGCATATTTTAGAATATATGTTACTGTGGAGTACTGTCGCATTGGGGTGCTGTCTTTATCCAGGTTGTTTATGATAGCCATCATAAACCGAGTAGTGTCTTGCTGTATGTCTGCAGCAAATATACTACATCCTATATATGCAGCTGTACCCAGTTTTCAGTGGTGTTAGTGGACTATATATTGTTAGAGTGGTCAGAAGTCATGTTGATAATCTTGGTTTTAAAAGCGTTTGATAGGGGATTATTCTTGTGAAGCAGATATTGCCTGCACAAACTGCGCATGTGTAGAAAAACTTGCATAGCTGAGTTAGCATAGCAGTTTATTCTATTGATGTTGTCAAAGACTGGTGCAGCAGCTACACCAACTGATTTCATGTTCGCTGGTTGTGAATGTTTACTTGAAGATGTCCTTGCTGAACTCTTTGTTGAATCACTTTGGAAGCTTGCTGCTGTTTGTTGCTACCTAGTCTGTGACTGAATCTGTGTGAGATAGACAGATATGTAGGCAGTGTATTAAAGACATTTGTATTGATGAGAGTATAACCTGTTGTACTTAAGAATACGTCGCTGTCAGCTCGTATTTTCATGGTGTGCTATACTAATGATGTGCAATCCAGAAAGGCTGCATACACGTGAAAAGGACGTAGCTCATGCCATCCTTGAAAAATGTCTGTACCCCATGTCTACTATTGCTGATCCAAACTCAATCCCTGAGATTTGTGATTGGAGACAGTATATGCAATACATAATGGGAACTGTTTTCTGTTTATATAGACATCCTTGAAAACCTGGAATTTAATGCAGGTTCAATTTATGTGTATAGACTGCTGGCATGTAAGGTGCACTACAAGTGTCTCAATATATGTCTTTTGGACATTGTAGACAAAGTCAATGATGTTTTCCATGGCACTCGCTTACCACCTTGTTCTACATCTAGATTACGGTGCAGCATGATACGGGCATTCTTACAAACTGTGAGAACAGCTTCTAGGCCAGCTGTTCATGAAACATCTGACTCAGTTCACTTAGTTGTTCAGTCATCTTTTTATTAGCTGACTAAGAATAACGCCATCAACTGTATCAACTGCATGCAGAGTTAGAATTCTTGTTTTCTCGCATTAGATTGTTGAATTAGCTGATTTTTAGTCGTGGCATAAGACACACTATGTGTCTGCCAGTAGAGTATATCGCTAAGACATTACATGCTGTTTCATGCATGTACTATGTACTGTGATTTTGATTATTTAACATGCAAACATGTTCTGGTGATAGAGAATCTGTACGTAGCTTCATCTAAAAGTGATTTGTAAGCTAGATCACCACTTTACGTAAGATGTTCAGACAACTCAACATAGGTAAATAATTCCCATATGTTATAGCTCAATGTAAATGGGAGGATATTCTTAGATTGTTTACAGTCAGAGTTGTGTCACATGCTTCAATGACTGGTGCAAGCTAAAGGTCTCCTCAACACAAGTATACTTTTTGCCACCAAATGGCACTCCATCGTCAGTACCTAAGATCTGCTGTAGAAGTAGATGAATACAGGAAAGCATGACATTGATACTATGCTGATTTCGTCAATGACGAGTAACTGCATCTTTGTGAACATGGAACAGAGCTGAGACAACCTCAAATGAAGTTTATGATACTCTCCAGTTCTCCCATGTTCGATGGCAACATATAAGAGACGGTGTATGTTACTCCACCAATGTTGTATGCTGTTAGTCCTGTTGGAGCAGTTACAGCAACAGACATTGAAGAGCCTGTCACTCTGTGCTTTCTGCAGTGATGACTTCAATCAGGAAACTCTTTCTGTGCTAGCTGAATCACCACTAACCATTAGTAGTGGCTTGTAGTGAGGCAGTCACATTGTTTTGTTTCATGTAGTATACCATGCTGGACAGCTTCGACTACTTGAGAATGAACTGTATGCTGCAGCTGATTTAGTCTTTCTTAAGTCAGCTGGGTTGACCATAGAGTGTGTGCCATGTTGCATGGCTGTCTCACTTTGACATTAACACTTCTGGGGCATTTAGGGCAGAGTCACTTCCAGAACACCTTTGTCCTTCTGGACTGGTTGTCTTGTGAACTAATTGAGTGTCTTCCTGAAGTTGCTTCTGCCTCTCAAGCTGTTCTTCTCAGCTTTTAGTTTTGTATATATGTCTGTGAGTACTCAGTTTGGAAATTCTCTAAGTGAGATTGAACTGGTCTTCTAACGTATCAGAGTCACCTTTAACTGGACCTACCTCCAGGGTCTAAATAGGAAGCAGAGAGCAATAGTAATGTTCTGTGCTCTCTATGCCTAGATGCAGTTTGCAGTGATCTGTGTTATGGCTTGTGTCTTCTTCACTAGACAGCCATCTAGTCCATTGACCTTGTAAATGTGGCGGTTGAGTCAGGGTGCTGCACCTGTCTTGTAGTCATACCACTTGTTACATTTCAACAGACACATATTCATGTCAATAAAGTTCACGGGTAGTATGTGTCTATCAGGTTATTCTTCAAGATATGTTTTGAAGAAGGTTTATTGACAGCGAAGCTCCCCCAATTTCTGCATGAGGAATCAAAGACGTGATCCATTTCTCTTGAAGCTATAATTGAGGAAACATACAGCCAGACTACTCCGCATAGATGTGGTACCTATTAACCGGTCACTGGTTTCGTAAGCTCCACATTCTCTGTGTGAAAGAGTCTCAAACCCAATGACCACAGCTGAGATGTCAGGCTTTGCTTGAAGTGGCAATATCTTCCCAAAGATTCCGGTAAGCTAATTGTTCATGTTTAGTTATGTACGAAGTGACGATTGGAACCAGGGCCAGTGAGTTATCAGCCACAACTGAACATCTATGTTTGGTTCCAAATTAGAGAAGAGTTATGTTGTAGTAATTCCTCTTTTCATTCTTGGTAA
Source organism: Neoceratodus forsteri (assembly GCA_016271365.2). NCBI lineage: Eukaryota > Metazoa > Chordata > Ceratodontiformes > Ceratodontidae > Neoceratodus > Neoceratodus forsteri. The sequence continues at coordinate 899,227,980 of CM057459.1, forward strand.
TCAGATACCTCTTGCTGATTTTTCCTTCAAGTGGTGTACATTGTTGAGAAAAGATCATTCATGGCACCATTCTACAACCTATCTAGGAACTCAAATGACATCATGTGTACTTAATTAGATTTGCCTTACTACTCGCTGCAATATTTTATAAATATGTCGCTGAACTTTTGTACTAACTCCATATGTAGGACTGTCGTACTTGCTGAATGTATGATATATTTTTTGATAAATGATAGCACTTGCTGCTTCATGTCCACCAATGCTATGATCCTTGATCTACAATAATATATGGATATGAGGGGCACTGTGTTTGATATTCTCCAAAAGTAAGTCACAATACTGAGTAGGATTGTCCTTTGACAAGATGAAAGTCAGAATGTCATGGAACTGCTTGTGAAAATGTCTGTGATAGACACAGATCATGAATACATCTCGACAGTTATCATGATGCCTTGACATCAGAATTTGCCCACTTCAACAGTTCAATGAGTTTGTCCTATATATTCATCACAATCATGTGATGAACTAGTGGGCACCATACTCGCAGCATTGTCATCTCGAGTGTCTGCGATACCAATATTCTTGGTACCATGGAGACTTGAGTATGGAAGATAGATCACTTGCACATTTTCATCTTTCTGCTTTAATTTCAGAAATTGGCAGCGTTATCCATCTAGTGGACTTGTTAGATGAATGGTATGCTATAGACGAGACAGAATGCTAAGTTCCCTCCCAGAGCAGATGGAATAGTACTGTATGTTATGTCGAATTTCATCTTTGCTGAGGACACGGCTAGTGGTACTCATCACCCTGCACATGTACTTCTCTTCATCTAGGCATCCAATTGACCTTCAGAAATAGGGTCTGGAAACAGCATGCTTCTAGTGTTGCCTCCCAAATGCTAGACAGGTCAAATTTCTTCCACCTGCTTCATTTGATAGAGATCACTGTTGTTCCTAATGGATCTCGCGTAGGGTGAATTGTACTGTTCATAACATTGTCACTCTTCTCGTTTGATCTTCTCAATATTGCTACTTTTTCCAATAGATCATGTTGTACAGAGAGACTTCCATCTGATTGGTGTCATGTCTATAAAAGGAATTGTTACTTTTAAATAAGCAAGAGCAAGCTTTACTTTTGTACATTGACAACATCTTGCTGATGACCTTTGCCTTGTAGGCACCATTTACAAGAATTGCCAAGCTATTTTCAGTTGAGATTTTGAACATTTTCCTGTAGAGGAAGTACATCACAGAACCCTTTAGAGATCTAATGTTCTTTTCTGTGAATGTTCCGTGTCTTTGTGTTCAGACGAGAATCGTTTGGAATGGTTTCATATTGTCTAGGAATATGTCTTCCATATTCATTATTGAAATCGCACTTGGTGTAACATCTGTTTCCATGTTGTTTAGCATTGATCTTGCTGGCAAAGTGTTGCACTTCAGTTTTGAAAACAGTGTTTGCATAGCACAATGGTGTCTTGTAAGTGAAAGTCAGATTTTGTGCAGCAAGATCGCCGTTGTGGCGGAACTACATGTCATTGTATGGTGACAAGGTTTCTAGGCGACTGTGACTGTTTGTTTATAGCACAAACAGTTGCATGACACATACAGAATCAAACTGAGACTTTGACCTTCAAACTTAGCAATTTCTTCCGTACTGTTTCAGAATGTCATTTTCAACACTAACAGATTTTTCAGGAAGTTTATAATGAAAATTAGTTGTTTGGTACAGAAGTAATGTTGCAGTTTTTAGGAAAGTGATGGCCCCTGCATACCTGACTTCAATAAGTCACTTAAATAAGTGTACTGATGTGTAGTTCACTGTATTTCATATACTCTGTAGACAAAGTTTGTATGCCTGTTTGATGCATCAAGATCCGGATGTTGTGAAAATACTTCACACAACCACTATCGAGACATGCAAGGAGTGACCCATGAGTCCAGTATGTGGTTTGACAATGGTCAATTTTGTAAACAGTTTATGTGTTCTTTGTGATCTGTTATTACAACAGGTTAACAGTGTTCTATTTTTGAAATGACGATTGCCTATGGTTGCAGGTATCATCACATGACCATGTCAGGTAGTGCTATTTATTGAAGACTGTGGTTGATCAGTCATATCATCAGTATCCAATTATCAAGAGTACTGAGGATATTTTTAGTTTTCCGGTCTCCATACTGAACGCCTGTTCTTTGTTAATTAATGATAAGACTCTTCCCAGAAATATGCCTGAGTGCTGTGGTGTCACTGTCCTGTGAAAACATGATATAGGTTGTCACAGTCAAATAAGGATACTAAGTTTTTTTTAATGGCATATACAAGTTTCTGAATTGTTCAAGCACATGATACATCTACGTTAACTGCTGTAGTAAAATAGTGCTCTGTTGACAAAGTTCTTACTTTCAGATGTAATTCATCAGAGAAAGGTGACTTGTTTTTTGTGGTGTGTGCTAGCACAGCAGTGATAAGTCTTCATCTTAGCTTACTTGCAGTGATCTGAAATATTTTCTGAGTTGTAAATCACTCTTTGTGAGTTTCCGGTGTTGTTTTGAGTATTTCGATGGTTAGACTCAAACAGTTGTGTTTCATCCAGAGATCGATACAAATTTGTGATGGTAGACATTTTTCTTTCTGTTAAGGAATTTCATTTTGTGTGCAGGATTGATGTCAATACTGTTGCAGTAAAGCCTGTCGATGTTCATTTTTTGGTGCCTTTACTGTTTTGTTTGTTGCCCTATACAACAGTGTAGTATATTATACCGCCTTGCTTGAGACACATCTACTCTGTATTTAGTTGGCATATTTGTTATTATGGTTGATAGTGACAGTAAGAAATTTATAGAAGTATTAGGCGCCTGTATGAGAGAGAAAGTTTTAGAATAGGCTTCAGTAAATTTCTTATAACAGTGTATTATAAATTGTCTGTTATATGTTTACAATTTGTAAAACATAACTAAACAATAGTTTTATGAATGTGCACTTAGCTGCTACATAATATCAGAAGTTTGTATTCTCATTATTTCTAGTCCACATTAAAATATTTTTTTCCATGGTACTTAAGGATTGATAGGTGTACTACGTGATGAAATGTGTCACCATGTAGCGTGTCATGGCATAGCTGTATGCTAATTCACCATGGTGACAAAACTTGAGAGGATAGTGTTCATTACTAAATCTGTACAATTAGTATGTTTACAATTAGAGGAGAATATTACTATTACTGTTGTGTGATCATGCTCATAATTTGCTGCTAAGCATGCTTGCATGTTAACGAAATTTCAATATCGCTATGTATATTATAACATTGTGTTTTAGTACCTGGTATCACTATTGAGCTGTTATTTTAACAACATAAAAATGTTTTTCTTACATGTCCTGTGCAATGCTGCAGTTGACTGATGAAATTATTGTATGGGGTACAGTCACAAATTACAGTGCCTGTGTTTATGAGCAGATGACTTAAATGAATATGTCGAAAATTTGGTGAGAATTTGAACATTTCTGATTTACAAGCTTTATGCAGTGCAGTTCATATGTACACTTGTAAGTTTGTGTATTGTCATACTTTTCAGTTGAGAATTTACAATTTGCTTTTAACACACAACCTATGAATAGTACAGATTGCATTTTCACATCTTAACAAATTGTGTTTCTGGTCAGTGTGTGTTTTGTCATGATGAGAAATGACTATATGGTATACATGTATAACAATCAGAGTGACATTGTTATGAGGAGAGTCTTAAATGGCTATGTTAGATTTGTGAAAATTACAACAACAATTGTTTCACAAGTCTGCATTGCACAGTTGTTATGCATACTTGAATGTTAAATGTTAAATATCTGAAGTGTAATTGAGTTCAAGCAGCGTAGCACATGTGTTTATAATTCAAAATTGAGCTATTTTCCCATTAAATCTTAAATTGTGGCACAATAGACAGTCTTGGAAAATTATTCTGGAGCATGAACCGTAAAAATACTTTCAGATATTCGAAAGTATTGTAAATCTTTCTTTGCATTTGACAATATGGTCAAAAGTATTGTCAACTTCGACACTTTCGTGAATTTTACTGTCGTATATCGTGTGTTTAAATGTACTTATTGATAGTAAAATTAATCTAACACTTGGGAGTGCAAAACATTCATTATCGAATCAGAAACAGTCTGTTTGACTGACAGCTATGCCTACCAATGTAATTTAAGATTTGTCAGGCCATTTCTGAGAACCAATCAGACGGACAACACTGAAGAAGAAGTAAACAGTAGCCATTTGTAATATTGCTGAGAGAGCAGTTTGAAATTGGGTACAGTTCTCCTCAAATGATAATTTCTAGTATTAAAAAACTTATAACAATATGTAAATACTATTAATATAAACATTTTTTACGTTGAATTTATAATGTAATTTGTTATTGTTTAGCAGGTTATATTTTAATAAAAATAGTTTAAAGTGAGAAATCATTTTGTACTAACTGTACAGATACAGCTGCAAATGGAGTGGATAGGAAGGCATGTGGAGTTCTATGAGAAAATGGAACTAACTGGCTTTTTTCTGATGTTGTAATTGTTTAAAACTTCATGAAAACGATGCATTTTCAAATTGTCAGTGGTTGCATTTTGCAGGAACATAGGTCTAGTAATACTGAATGCATCAGTTAGATTTTATGAAGCTTGAGCAGCAGGGAATGTTTTTATTTGATCTGTGTGTTTGTCTGAACCCATTGAAGCTAGCTTGAAATAAGGAGGGAAAATATCAGTTTGATTTTCAGTGCTGTTGGTCACTGCAGGTGAACACTGACTTTTGTAGCTCTATACAGTTCTGAGTTTTAAAACTTGAATGGCAGAAAATAGCAAAGGATTTTGTGATAGTTGGCGTTACATAAGACGAGTAGCTGAGTTTGCAGTTCATAGTATTTGGGAGGACCTGCAGCTCCCCAATTGCTGTGTAAGATGATTTGTCGTGGTGGTGCGATGAACATCTATGCCAACCATGGACAGACTTTTGATAACTACCTCCTGACATACTGCTACATCTTGAGGCAATGATTTGGGCCAAAACGTTGTAGATTTAGTTGCAGAGGCAAATTGACCTTGCTTTATTATGTTTATGTTGCCTGCCTGTATTATCATGTCAGATATTACAGACATAGATGGCAAGCAGAACATCATATGTATCTGATTGGTGAGTTTGCAGAAAAGTAAATGTCAGATAACTGCTTTTCACTATGCATGGAATGTATACTATACACCAAATAAACACTAAATGATTGGCTGGCCCCACCAGATGGTACATTTCTGATGCTGGCACTTCATTTTCTGAGACCTTCGATGGAATCCTCAAAGTCCTTTAAGACTGTGTGACTGTTTTAGGAAATATTATATACACAAAGGTTCTTTTCAGAACCATATATGGTAAAATAGATCAACTGCATGCATCACTCACATATGCTACATATATGGGTTTGCTATATTAGGATAGTGCTGAAACACCAATAGTAATTTACCTGCTGTTGTCAGTTCACAATTGTATAGATGTTGTTATTTCAACATTTAACAAAGGCATCAAGGTTTAGATTAACTGTTTAATCACCCCTAGGTGTACTGGCACATGGCAGCTGAGTGCCATATTGCTCTAGGGGGGATTAACTGACTATTTATGTAACTCATGGACTGCCCTATTGCTATTATAAAAATGTTTTCAAAAGAAAAGTGTTAAAAGTATCTTATGATGTTTTCCTATTTAGAGGGAGATTTTAATAAAATAGTTCTTACACCAGCAGTTTGGAATGCTGGTTCAACATCAGAATGCATCATTACACATATTCAGTTGTGCTAGAGGATGGAATGTGATAGAAGCAAAACCATGTACCAGTGTGATCAGGATACATGACAAAATATGATTAATGTAAGGCTGTTAAACTTAACAGCCAACAAGATTTCTACTTCTTTGAACCTTTATAATTGTATATAGTCTGAGTATGTTAATGAGTGTAGTATTTACTGTGGTCCACTTTTGTTGCTGTGGAACAACCCTAACTAATGCATTAAATGGAGTTTTTTGCCTCTAATTTCCTTTCTTTTTGAAAATGATAACGAGAAATAGTGAATGTAATGCAGCGGCGGGAGGGTCCCACGCCACCGCCACATAATGCGGCAGCGGGAGCACGGCCAGGCACGTGATGTCTTGAGGCATAGTAACAGGAATAGCAATGCAAACAGAAGCGCTAACAGTGGCACACATGGTAACGCAAGCGCGAATGAGAACAAAAAGGGTAATGCACACGGTGGCGTAGACGGGAACAGTCTGCCACATGATGCGTTGTCACATAGTAACATGGTGCCCACAAACGGAAATTTCAATGGGCATGGTGACGCAAACTAAAACAGAAAGAGAAACAGTACTGTAGACACAAATGGCAAAAAATAACAGAAACGCAACCGAAAATGAAAACGCCAAGGATAATGCACATGGTGGTGCAGACATCAACAGTAAGTGAAATGGGTAAGGACCAGCAAGCAAGAAAGGGCAACAGTCACAGTAATGTAAGTGCACAGGCTGGTTTTCCCCAAAAGCTGCATAGAGAAAACAGTGAGTACAAAGAATATATGCATAATAGCAGATATCAGAGCAGAAAATGAGGGCTTGGAATACTAAATAGGTTATATCTCAGGAACCGTACGACATAGAAAAAAAATGTAAAACTCATATTATTTACAACTGTCCTAGCTAATTTTCTCCTTAGTCCCCATTAGGGGGCTAAGCATTTTTCAGATGAAAAGTCCGTATCTCGCACCGTTTCCGAGATACGGGCCCTGAAAGGCCCGGAGAATGCCGTAATGTTATCCTATGGGAAAAAAAGAGAAGTTCGGAGTGCCATAACTTTGCCTCCCTGTAATATTTTTCACCAAACCACCAAAAGACACATCTGGGGGCTGTTGGCTGTCTTCCCTCCAAATTTCAGGAAAAAAGACCAAACCGTTATTTTGCAGCAGGGAGCCAAAGGATTCCTGTAATGCGTCGGGTGCCGTAATGTTATCCTAAGGGAAAAAGCGTCAACTTTGGAGTGCTGTAACTTTGCCACTGTGTAATATTTTTTCAATACAACACTGAAAGGCACATCTGTGAGATGTCGTCTGCGTTCCTTCCAAATTTCAGCCAAAAACTCCCAACCATTCTTTTGCAGCGCAGTGCCAAAGAATTGCTGTCACTTTCCCACAGGTAGAAAACTACTGTCGCAATTTGCAAAAGCTTTCGCAAAAAAGTTCAACACTTTCATGAGCACAAAAGTAATTTGTGAAAGTACTTTTTCCAGAAATTTGAAAAACATATTTCTGGGGTGTTTTACCCCAAAATAAAGGCATGGCTAGCATCCTCAGGGTCCAACTAGGTGAATACAAAAAGAATTAGGTTGCTAGAGGGTCCCAAATTTAAATGCCAAGCATTTTTCTGATCACTAACTGAAAACAAAATGGCAGATTTGTGAAAGTAACAGGGCCATTTGCAAAAGTAAAAATGCATTTGTGACACTGTCAAACTTTTTGTTAACTTTTCCCTTTGACTTATAATGGGAAATTGTTTGTTGAATAACTTTTGAACCATTTAATATTTTTTCATCAAATCTTGGAAAGGCACATCGGGGACCCCGGCCAACGTTCCCTGAAGATTTCGGGCCGGCTACACAAACCATGTGACCTGTAGGCGTGACCGTAGAATTCCAGAAAAAGCATAAAAGCATGCGCAGATCATGCTTAATAACTCTGCAGCTGTATATCCAACCAGTACGAAACTTAGCAGATCCCAAGGCCTATGGTTCTTGATCATGTATTCCAAATTTCAGGCTAATCCGTCAAACGGTTGCAAAGTTATTAAGGTGCAAAATTTTGGGTTTAACATAGAAATGGCTCAACCTAACTATGGTAGCACTACGTGCTACCATTACTAATATATATATATATATATATATATATATATATATATATATATATATAATATATATTAGAGGCAAACACTCATTTAATGCATTAGTTAGGGTTGTTCCACAGTGACCAAAGTGAGGAAATTCACTGTTAGGGTTGAAACCCCTTGGCCCCCTGCCCAGCCCCCAACCAGCATTGGGGTGTGCATTGGGGTCATCAGCCCTAACTCTCACCCCATCACATGTGTAAAGTGGCAGAAGTATAGGAGAATGGGGTGACAATTAGGACCGATGATCCCCAATGCACACCCCAATGCTGGTTGGGGGGGTGGGCAGGGGGTTCAAGGGGGGGTTTTCAACCCTAACAGCGAATTTCCTCACTTTTGTTGCTTTGGAACAACCCTAACTAATGCATTAAATGGAGTTTTTTGCCTCTAATTTCCTTTCTTTTTGAGAATGATAACGAGAAATAGTGAATGTAATGCAGCGGCGGGAGGGTCCCACGCCACTGCCACGTAATGCGGCGGCAGGAGCGTGGCCAGACACGTGATGTCTTGAGGCATAGTAACAGGAATAGCAATGCAAACAGAAGCGCTAACAGTGGCACACATGGTAACGCAAGCGCGAATGAGAACAAAAAGGGTAACGCTCACGGTGGCGTAGACGGGAACGGTCTGCCACATGATGCGTTATCACATAGTAACATGGTGCCCACAAATGGAAATTTCAATGGGCATGGTGACGCAAACTAAAACAGAAAGAGAAACAGTACTGTAGACACAAATGGCAAAAAATAACAGAAACGCAATCGAAAATGAAAACGCCGAGGATAACGCACATGGTGGCGCAGAAGTCAACAGTAAGTGAAATGGGTACGGGACCGCAAGCAGAAAGGGCAACAGTCACAGTAATGTAAGTGCACAGGCTGGATTTCCCCCAAAAGCTGCATAGAGAAAAACAGTGAGTACAAAGAATATATGCATAATAGTAGATATCAGAGCAGAAAATGAGGACTTGGAATACTAAATAGGTTATATCTCAGGAACCATAAGACATAGAAAAAAAATGTAAAACTCATATTATTTACAACTGTCCTAGCTAATTTTCTCCTTAATCCCCATTAGGGGCTAAGCGTTTTCAGATGAAAGTCCAGTATCTACTGCACATTTCTCGAGTACACGGCCCTGAGAGCCCCAAGTAGCCGTAATGTTATCCTATGGGAAAAAAAGAGAAGTTCGGAGCACCATAACTTTGCCTCCCCGTAATATTTTTTCACCAAACCATTGAAAGACACATCTGTGGGCTGTTGGCTGTCTTCCCTCCAAATTTCAGGAAAAAAGACCAAACCGTTATTTTGCAGCAGGGAGCTGAAGGATTCCTGTAATGCGTTGGGTGCCGTAATGTTATCCTAAGGGAAAAAACGTCAACTTTGGAGTGCCGTAACTTTGCCACTGTGTAATATTTTTTCAATACAACACTGAAAGGCACATCTGTGAGATGTCGTCTGCGTTCCCTCCAAATTTCAGCCAAAAACTCCCAACCGTTCTTTTGCAGCGCAGTGCCAAAGAATTGCTGTCACTTTCCCACAGGTAGAAAACTACTGTCGCAATTTGCAAAAGCTTTCGCAAAAAAGTTCAACACTTTCATGAGCATGAAAGAAATTTGTGAAAGTAATTTTTCCAGAAATTTGAAAAACATATTTCTGGGGTGTTTTACCCCAAAATAAAGGCATGGCTAGCATCCTCAGGGTCCAACTAGGTGAATGCAAAAAGAATTAGGTTGCTAGAGGGTCCCAAATTTAAATGCCAAGCATTTTTCTGATCACTAACTGAAAACAAAATGGCAGATTTGCGAAAGTAACAGGGCCATTTGCAAAAGTAAAAATGCATTTGTGACACTGTCAAACTTTTTGTTAACTTTTCCCTTTGACTTATAATGGGAAATTGTTTGTTGAATAACTTTTGAACCGTTTAATATTTTTTCATCAAATCTTGGAAAGGCACATCGGGGACCCTGGCCATACGTTCCCTGAAGATTTCGGGCCAGCTACACAAACCGTGTGACCTGTAGACGCGACCGTAGAATTCCAGAAAAAGCATAAAAGCATGCGCAGATCATGCTTAATAACTCTGCAGTTGTATATCCAACCAGTATGAAACTTGTCAGATCCCAAGGCCTATGGTTCTTGATCATGTATTCCAAATTTCAGGCTAATCCGTCAAACGGTTGCAAAGTTATTATGGTGCAAAATTTGGGGTTTAACATAGAAATGGCTCAACCCTAACTATGGTAGCACTACTGTGCTACCATAATATATATATATATATATATATATATATATATATATATATATTAGAGGCAAAAACTCCCTTTAATGCATTAGTTAGGGTTGTTCCACAGTGACAAAGTGAGGAAATTCACTGTTAGGGTTGAAAACCCCTTAGCCCCCCTGCCCAGCCCCCCAACCAGCATTGGGGTGTGCATTGGGGTCGTCAGCCCTAACTCTCACCCCATCACATGTGTAAAGCAGCAGAAGTATAGGAGAATGGGGTGACAATTAGGACCGATGATCCCCAATGCACACCCCAATGCTTGTTGGGGGGGTAGGCAGGGGGTTCAAGGGGGGTTTTCAACCCTAACAGTGAATTTCCTCACTTTTGTTGCTGTGGAACAACCCTAACTAATGCATTAAATGGAGTTTTTTGCCTCTAATTTCCTTTCTTTGTGAGAATGATAATGAGAAATAGTGAATGTAATGCAGCGGCGAGAGGGTCCCACGCCACCACCACGTAATGCGGCGGCGGGAGCGCGGCCAGACACGTGATGTCTTGAGGCATAGTAACAGGAATAGCAATGCAGACAGAAGCGCTAACAGTGGCACACATGGTAGCACAAGCGCGAATGAGAACAAAAAGGGTAATGCACACGGTGGCGTAGACGGGAACGGTCTGCCACATGATGCGTTGTCACATAGTAACATGGTGCCCACAAACGGAAATTTCAATGGGCATGGTGACGCAAACTAAAACAGAAAGAGAAACAGTACTGTAGACACAAATGGCAAAAAATAACAGAAACGCAACCGAAAATGAAAACGCCAAAGATAACGCACATGGTGGCGCAGAAGTCAACAGTAAGTGAAATGGGTACGGAACCGCAAGCAGAAAGGGCAACAGTCACAGTAATGTAAGTGCACAGGCTGGTTTTCCCCCAAAAGCTGCATAGAGAAAAACAGTGAGTACAAAGAATATATGCATAATAGTAGATATCAGAGCAGAAAATGAGGGCTTGGAATACTAAATAGGTTATTTCTCAGGAACCATACGACATAGAAAAAAAATGTAAAACTCATATTATTTACAACTGTCCTAGCTAATTTTCTCCTTAGTCCCCATTAGGGGGCTAAGCGTTTTTCAGATGAAAAGTCCGTATCTCGCACCATTTCCGAAATACGGGCCCTGAAAGGCCTGGCGAACGCCGTAATGTTATCCTATGGGAAAAAAAGAGAAGTTCAGAGTGCCATAACTTTGCCTCCCCATAATATTTTTTCACCAAACCATCAAAAGACACATCTGTGGGCTGTTGGCTGTCTCCCTTCCAAATTTCAGGAAAAAAGACCCAACCGTTATTTTGCAGCAGGGAGCCAAAGGATTCCTGTAATGCGTCGGGTGCCATAATGTTATCCTAAGGGAAAAAACGTCAACTTTGGAGTGCTGTAACTTTGCCACTGTGTAATATTTTTTCAATACAACACTGAAAGGCACATCTGTGAGATGTCGTCTGCGTTCCTTCCAAATTTCAGCTCAAAACTCCCAACCGTTCTTTTACAGCGCAGTGCCAAAGAATTGCTGTCACTTTCCCACAGGTAGAAAACTACTGTCGCAATTTGCAAAAGCTTTCGCAAAAAAGTTCAACACTTTTGTGAGCACGAAAGTAATTTGCGAAAGTACTTTTTCCAGAAATTTGAAAAACATATTTCTGGGGTGTTTTACCCCAAAATAAAGACATGGCAAGCATCCTCAGGGTCCGACTAGGCGAATACAAAAAGAATTAGGTTGCTAGAGGATCCCAAATATAAATGCCAACCATTTTTCTGATCACCAACTGAAAACAAAATCGCTGATTTGCGAAAGTAACAGGCCCATTTGCGAAAGTAAAAATGCATTTACGACACTGTCGAACTTTTTGTTAACTTTTCCCACTGACTTATAATGGGAAATTGTTTTTTGAATAACTTTTGAACCGTTTAATATTTTTTCACCAAATCTTCAAAAGGCACATCGTGGACCCCGGTCACATGTTCCCTGAAGATTTCGGGCCAGTCACACAAACCGTTTGACCTGTACGCGCGACTGTAGAATTCCAGAAAAAGCGTAAACACGTGTGCATATCATGCTTAATAACTCCACAGTCGTGTATCTGACTGGTACGAAACTTGGCATATGCCAAGGCGAATGGTTCTTGGTTGTGTATTCCAAATTTCAGCCAAATCCGTCAAACAGTTGCAAAGTTATTAAGGTGCAAAGTTTTGGGGTTTAACATAGAAATGGCTCCTTAACCCTAACTATGGTAGCACTACTGTGCTACCATAATATATATACAGTATGTATATATATATATATATATACATATACATATATACAGTATATATACACACACACATATACACATTATATTTCTTCATCAGTCCAGAGTAAAACCACTTAATAAGCCCAATCCTGCTGTGAGACTAAACTCAATAACCTTCTAGCCCAGAGGCTGATGTCCTACCAACTGAGCCATTCTTGTAAGTATTACCACAGACACGTCCTCAATTATAATGAAAACATGGACCTATACACTAATTCCAATAACAGCTTCACATAAATCTCTATAAAAGTTTACATTTTTAAAGTTAAGGGAGAAGAGGTAGGTTTTTAAGCTGAGATTTCAAGAGTTGGAGAGAATCATATAAGCAGAAAGAGGCAGGGAGATTGCTCCAGATGACAGTTACAGCAGAGGAAAAGAAACAACCACTAACAGCAGAGAGATTAGGAAAAGGGAAACTTAAAACACAAGCACTAGACAAGAATAGCGTGCAAGTTTGAAAGTATGGGTGAATATGGGTGAATATGTTCAGCGAGGTACACTTTATAGAAACATAGATGATGAAGACAGAAAAAAAAACGTGGTCCATCCTGTCTTCCCATTTCATCCTATTAAACTCAGACTCTATGTTCTGTGTGGGATCTTCACTTACGCCATCCCCACTTTAATTTTCTGTGTTTTTTCCCTCCACTTCCCTCTGATAGCTAATAGCCGCTTGGCTCTATCCCAGTTGTGTTTGAAGCCATTTGTGGAGTTGACACTCACCACCTCTGCTGGCAGGACATTCCATGACTCAGCCATTCTCTCTGTGAAATAATACATTGTCACATACTTTTTAAACCTTCTTCTATTAACCTCCACCTGTGACTGTTAGTCTTGTCTTCTCCGATCCTGGTAAATAGCTCCTCAGAGTCTACCTTCTTAATTCCTTTCAGGAACATGAAGGTGTCTAGCATATTCCTTTCTTTTCTGATTTTAAATGAATACACACTCACTGCCTTTATTCAATGCTTGTAGGATCTGCCCTCCTGGCCCTGAATCATCTTGGTCCTCCTAAGGTGTACCTTCTCTAGCCTGATTCTATCCTTTTTTAGGTGGGGACTCCAGAACTAGGCACAGTACTCTGAGTGTGGCCTGATTAGCAAGCTATACAGTAATAACAGTACCTCTAGCCTTCTACTGTCAAACCCTCTTCTGATGCACCCAAACATCCTGTTAGCCTTGCTGGAGGCCTTGCTACATGGTTGCACATCAACTCCTCAAGAGGAAAGCCATCGTGGTCTGAAACAGTGCAGACAAAACCTCGAAAGTAAAAAGCTGCTAATCTAGAATACAGTCAAGGAAGGAAAAAAAAAGTAAGTTACCAAATTTCACTGCAGTGGTGGTCCATGCCAGTGTGTTGTTGTAATAGTAAATCTTACTTTCCCCAAAATCCATGCCAGCATTCTGGATTCATGGTTTTGAGTTTTGAGTCTTTCTCTGTGTTGTTTGTGCCATACTGGATTTCCTTTCGACAACTTGATGTGGAGCCTTGTTACTTTGGCTAGTTTGTTTAAGCATTGAATTTCAAATGCAAGATTTTGAACCATTTTTCCAGTCTTTGCAGGTCTCTCTGCAACTCCCTTATCTCCTCCATGTTGCCAACCCTAGCTCAGAGTCTAGTGTATTTGGAAAATAGACACAACCTGTCCTGAATTACATCTATATTACTGGCTAATTAATCCTAGATTTTGCTGAAACACACATTTAAAATGTGTTTTTGTGCACCGTTTTAAACTTATGTGTAAATCATGTATGCTTAGAAAACAGTTTTTTTTATTTCCAGGCATCTGATTGGTAGGTACCCTTGCCGGGGGGGGTACATTAACTTTCAGTTGATGCCCAGGAAATAAAATTTACCAGACTATAGTGCCCCTTCACCCACTGAAATATCCAAGTGCCCACCCTAATTCCTAATTGGCTAAAACCCCCTCATTTGAATTTAAATTAGGTGCCATTTTATTTGTCTCACTTAGCAAGACATACTGTCCCTAGTTCCCTAATTCAGTGCCAGCTGCCTGCTGTGTTTATTTAAAAAAAAAAGAAAGAAAGAACACAATCCACTGTTTATATTTGCAGTCAGGGAGATAGATAATTCTTCATTTCTCACAGCCTCAATTATTTCCAAAGCTAGCACTCTCCCGACTGCACTCTTATGCTTTGTCATAATCTGTGCCCTTCTAAAACCCTAAAACCATTCCCCCCACTGTCCCCTAACCATTCTGGCAGACAGATTTTCTGTTCTCCAGACCAATTGCTGGCCAGTAATGCTTCTCCACCAATGGCACAGCAAAGTACTTTAATGAGACAGATCTACTCCCATTCCCCACTGCCCCAAAAGCTGGTCAATGCAGTAAAAGGCACATGCCGGCAGCGCATCTTCAAAAGATCTGTGCTTGGGGGGGTACCATGACAGCCAGCTCCAGGTCACACCTATGGAGGTTTCTCTAGCCCAAAAGTCCCTAGGTAAAAGAAAAAGTCTAATGCAGGTGGAAGAACTATTTTATTACAAAATAAATATGTTTGAACATATAAACAAAATATGTGTTTATTTTAATCATATATAATACAGTGGCCCATTTTCTTAGTGCAATAAAACCCTCCAGGGTGGCCAGTATGGGCAATACCAGACCTTCCAGGGGATATAAGGCCCTCTGCCTATCGCGTCAGGCCTCATTACACCTCTGGGTGGTCCAGTATTGCCAAATACCACCAACCCCGTTGGATATTATTGCTTGCATATCATTTCAACAATCTTTCTCTGAAACCTAACCAGTCCAATGTACTGTAAGTGTCCAACCAAAGTTTCTCTTGTGTTTCAATATAATTGCAATATTGCAAAGTATCTCTGTAATTAATTCTGGATTGCCCCTGAAAAAGGGACTCTTACAGGCCAAGTGGGTTTACCTGGTGAACAAAATTCAATAAATAAATAAATAAATCATGTCGCTGATGAAAATATCGAAAACGACTAGGGCCAGAACAGATCACTAAGATACTCCACTAGTGATCTCTCTTTTCTCTCATCTGACACCATTCACTAAAACTCTCTGCTGCCTCCCCTTGAACCAACTCCTTATCCACCTTAGTATTGCCTTATCTTGTCCCAGATCCCCTATCTCCTTCAGCAGTCTGCAATGTGGTAGCACATTGAATTCCTTGCTGAAGTGAAAGTAGAGTAAATCTTCAGCATGGCCCATACATACCTACCTGGGATACCCAGTCAAAAAATACTATTAGGCTGGTCTGACAAAACATCTGTCTTAGATCTGTGCTGCTTTCTATCCAGAAGTCTGTTTCTCCAGGTATTCCGCTAGATCTTCCTTGACTAGTGTCTCCATCAGCTTATCTACAACAGAGGTAAGGATGATGCATCTATAGTTTCCCAGGTGCTCCTTGTACCCCAACTTGTGCAACAAAATCATGTCCACCATCCTCCAGTCCCTGGGAACCACCCCTTGCTGCACAGACCTATTGAATAATCCCACCAAGGGCTCAGCTAACACTAATGCTACTTCTCTTATTACTCTAAGATGCATTCCATCCAGAGCCTGGGCTTTGTTTCCCTTCAGGGCTGCTAGAACCTTTTTTACTATTTCATCAGTAAATTTCTGCACTTTCTTTTTCAGGATCCCTGTATCAGCTGTGTTTATGCGACTCTTCAGCAAGGGCCCACTATTATCCCTAGTGAATACTGAGCAGAAATAGTCATTCAGCATAGTTGCTTTCTTCTTTGCCCTTCTCTATTGTCCTACCCTCTCCATTAGATTGGCAATTCTCCTATCCATCTTTTTTTTTCTTATATATCAAAAGAACTGTTTTCCCCTCCTCCCTTGATTCCCTCTGAAATATGCAGTTCAGTGACTGCCTTTACGATCCTTACTGCCCTCTTGGCCTCTATAGTTTTCTCCTGGTATTTGTCCATGCTTCATCCCCATGCTTTTCTTTGTACCTTATAAATGCCCTCTTTTGAGCCCACGCTGCCTCCTGATCCTTTCAGAGAACAATTGGTCTCTTATATTTGTTTCTCTTGATAACTTTTTTGTGCCTGGTTTTGTTGCCTAACTTGACCTGCAAAATTTCCCTCATATGGTTGAAATATGCTCTCCTGAAGTCCAGGACATTTGCCTTAGACAAGGACTTACAGGTGCCCATGGACACTGCTATTCATATCATATTGTGGTTACTGGACCCCAGTGGTTCTGTGATCCATACTCTGCCTACCTTATTCTGAATTGGTGAATACACATCTAGAATGGTTGACTGTCAAGCGGGATCCCTGACCTGTTGTGCCAACATTCAGACCTGCAAAACATCAAGCAGGTCTGATATCTGGCGCTCGTGGTAACTGGTATGTCTCAGTCAATGCTTTCCAGGTTGAGATCTCACATTATTACATCATCCTTTGCCTTACCCTCCTTATTTCTGCACCAATTCTTTATCTCTTCCTTCTCCATGCTCCAGTGATCTGTAAATTATCCCTATCTGAGTCTTCCTGCCTGATGACCATGTGAACTGAACCCACAGTGATTTTACCTCCCCTGTCCCCTAATGGTTGCATCCTCTACTATTTCAATCCCTTCTGTAATGAAGATGGCCACTCCACCACCTCTGCTTATCCCTCTACTGTACGTATGTAAGACATGGCCTGGACTCACTATGTCCCAGTTTTTCTCCACACTAACCCACATTTCTGTAATGGCCACTAGATTCAGCCCAATGTCTACCACCAAAGCCTGAAGCTCACTAATCTTAATACCCAGACTCCTGGCACTGAGGATTACCATCTTCCAATATGTGCCTGCACCACTTTTGGTTCTCACTTGCCATCCCCATCACTCTTCTCTAATAACCTTAGTGTCTTGTGTTTCCCCTTCTTTTCATGTCTGTTGTGTCAGCTTTGCCATGTCCCCTGGATTAATTCCTCCCATTTACTATTCCCTGAAACCCTTACCCTCATCCAAGAAGGAGGCCTGTCTAGATTCATCACTGTTCCTAACTCCACAGTGGAATCCACAGACTTAGACTCCCCCAAAGCTAGTTTAACCATCTGCTAATCTAGACATCTTGTAGACATCAAACATCTGCCCTGGTGCACTATTCCCTGTTCTTGTCATGTGAATGTCATCACTTATGAGGGGTCTTCTGTCCCAGAGCCTCCCAATCTCTTATAAAGGGGTGTTTCTGTTCCTGACACTTCCCCTTCAATGACCTGTTCATCTCCTCAGTCTCTACCTCCCTTACTCTGTTTATCCAGTTCTCCTAACAACAGACAGAAAAGACCTCATATAAGGCCAAGGAAGCTGAGTATTTTGTCAGTCTTTCCCCCAGCCTCTGGAAGTTCCTCTTCACCATCTTCACAGGCCAGTTCACCAGATCATTGGTACCAAGGTGCACCAACACTCTTTTCTCCCCTCCTCCTCCACTATCCTCCCTGTCATATCCCAATCTCAGATGGCTGATGCTCCAGGAAGGCATCTGGCCATCCCTCTCATCTTACTCCCCTTTCCTTCCACCCTATCCATCCCATTAACCATTGAGTTTCTTATCACTGGAATCCTCCTTGCTAACTTCCTCCCCCATTTCCAAAGGGTGTCACACATATCTCCATTCACATCAGCACCTACTGACCCATAGTCACCACTGCCTGAGTAAGGAAGCTGTGTCTCTTCCAGGGGCTCAAAGTGGCTTGCCATGGGTACCCCATGGAAAGAGCTGACTGTTGTGTTACCATCCCTGCCATCAGATCTCTCCCTTCCCACAAACCTCCATCCCCTTGGTCACTTGGTCTCTGAGGAAGTGGAGGTGCGGACTGGGCACAAGCTTAGTTGGAGTCACAGCTGGAATATTTCCTCCATAGCTACTGCCAAATGAACATGGAGCTTCCTGAAAGTCCTACAAATAGGGCAGTGTCCCCTTCTGCAAAACATAACCTTTGAGATAAGTGCTGCACTGTCCCTACAGTTAATTAACGCTTCACTCATCCAAGGCTTCATTGCAGTCTGTTGCCTTTGCTATATGCCAAATATTAAGATACAGTATATAGTAGTATATTATGTGATACTAGGCTAAGAGGTCTTCATGTGTTGCAGCCCTTTACACTGATTCCTATGACAAAGAAAAAATAAATAATTTTATAATGATTTCACAAATACAATCTCAAAAAATATATAATAGAAATGAAGTTTAGAACTTAGCTTCTCAGTAGATTCCAAATTCTTTCTGACTACTTTTGTTTTGTTGTGAGCAACTGTTTGCTATGAACTGATGTCATATGATTCCAAACATGATGCTTAGGATGTTTCTTTTACAACACTGATATTTTGTTTTAATTTGAACATATACAAAGCAGAAATCAAACAAATATTATTTTCCAAAAAGTTAGGATCACCAATTAGATGACAACAGTACAGCGGAACCCAAGCTTCATCAAGTATCAGATGATCAGCAAAACAAAGACCAAAAATACCAATAGAATTCATTAAAAGCACTGGAGATGGAGAGGTGAAATCGCCAAGTCCTTGAAAGAGCAACAGTAACCTGCAGTAACACTATGGATATACAAAAGTACTGCTGACCTCCAGTCACACAACACACAGGAAAATCAGCAGTCAGGCAAGATCCAAGCAACCCACAAAGATCTCAGCCTCCAACTGGTCAGAAGTTAGTAAAAATAGACAGCATCAAGCAGGTACTTTTCAGTAACAGCATCATAAAAAAATGTCAATATATTATAAACAATTAAACATAATGTGGTCAAAAGGTTAAAACAAAACAAACAAGTCTACTGAATGTAAAATATGTAGAGGAGTACAACCTGACAGCAAATGAATGTAGCAGCCTTCTTCACAATCAGCACTCTAGACACTGGTGCAGTGCTATGAAGAATTTAAAAAACAAAAAGTTAAATTCTAAAATTATTTCTAAAATCAATTTTATGTATAAATACATCTAGAAGATGTTTAATTTTTAACCACGAAATGTTATACATACAGTAACACTTTGTGCAAAATTTATGAGACTCTAATTTTTGAGTATTTATTAACCTATAGTGCAGTGCAGAATGCAGAAATCTGCCAGCAGAATTAGTGCAGAATGACCATTCTGCCAGCTGAATTTCTACAGGAATTTCACTTGTTTGCCTGTGGAATTCCGCCTACTGGTGATCAGCGGAATAATATTCCGTGGAACAGTATTTTTTCCATGGAAAATTATTCTGCAACTATTTCCATGGAAAATATTGAGATCGCAGAATAATATTCTGTGGAACAGTGATTTTTCCATGGAAAATCATTCCACAGCTATTTTATGCTGCGGAAGTCTGCCATACATTTCCAGCAAAATTTGACAGAATTTTGGTGGAATTTTGACTATCACACAGAATTTCATTCTGCCAGAATTAGAACATTCTGCACAGCACTATTAACTTACTGAAGGTGGTTCATTATCTACAGTAATATACCCAACACCTTTCTATCTACAGTGCCATGCCAATCCCATGTTATAGTCTTTAAATTGTTATTGTGAATTTGGTAGTTCAGCATTTCTTTGTTTAAAGAGCCACCAATGCCTCATGAAGAACTTTGTAAAACAGTATACTTATAAACAAAGCAGCTTATATTTCTAATTAGCACTATATTGCTTATCCTGATAATCTATTACTGAGGTCATATGCATGAAAACAGGATAACTGTTCCTTGAGGGTTCATCAGTTCTTATTGTTTCTTCTTAACCTGATGTCATACTACTCTGCTTGTGACACCACAGTTATTCCCATGGCAACAGACTGTGATGTCACAACAGAGCATTATTATTTCAAGTAGGGACTGAGCTATAGAGGCAGATGAACTTCAAGGGATAACAATCTTGTTTTTGTGGGAATTTCTTCAGTAATAAATAATAGACGGGAGAAATCTATAGAAAATATATGACATAGAAGCTGTATTGTGTCCAACCATATTGTTTTCCAAAATTTTCCCTAAGGCGTCAGCTGCTCTTTAAGCCATGATATATTTACAGCAGCAGCTTATCTAAAAGATGATTTCATTGGACTTCCCAGCTGTCTGGCAGAATTGTAATGTGCTACCATGACAGCTACCAGGATTCTGGAGTAGACCTGGGATGCTAGCAATCAGACCGACTGGGAAGAGTGCTATTAATAACAGTGCATCCTTGTCTTGATAAGATTGTCACCACTGTCTGCCACCACCAATACCTCCAGGGAAAAAACAGGATGCCTGCATTCCTGCCATAGGCATACTGCATGCATACAAGGTATGTAGGTAGAAATGTTGTTGTTCATAAATACACAGATAACATTTTGTTTCTTTTTATGAGATCACATTCAAGCCAGACATTTTGTTATAATAGTCCACCTTCTTGGCAAAATTTACATGTGCAAATTTTACTAGTAAAGAGATGATAACGTTACAGTTCAATATTTAGTTTGCGCAATGTTCTAAATTCTTACTCTTACTTTAAGGCTTGCATCTTGACTTCATTAGCTTTGAAGCTACTGTTCTTTTAATTGTGCACTGGTTATAACCTGTATAAATCTTGCTATCCTATGAATTACTAATGGATCATTTAAATTGAATGGATATGATACTACTTGTGATTGTGGAAGACAAATAGGTCTCTGTAAAAGTTCTAATCATTTAGCTAATGGCACTTTGTATTTTTCACAAAACAGTAACTGAGGAATATTAACATTCAAAGTCTCCTTAACAAACTAACGTAATTCCAGGCATGGGTGGAGCTACTTCAACCAGACTCAGTAGCTCTCACTGAAACCTGGCTGTCACCCAAGGTCGGTAATGGAACCATCACCTTAGATGGCTATACTGCTTTCCGACAAGATAGATTAACGAAGCGAGGTGGAGGTTGCTTAGTCTACCTAAAAAGTGGTTTAAATGCACAACTACTGTCTAGTAGCCTCCAAACTAAGGAGGCACAAACCCTAACTCTAAAGTTAACCCTGGACTGGCAAAAAAAGTGTTGTTATTATCCACTGTGTACATACCCCCTGGCACCCATAACATGGGCATTCAGCAGGTTCCAAGTATCCTGGAACAGCTAAAGCACAACTGAGAGTATATTGTTGCCGATTTCAACACTAACTGGCTGTCCCATGACACCCTTGCAGTTCAAGATCAGTTATCTGGTCTCTACCTCACACAACTGCTCTCACACGCTATGAGAGTTAATTACAAAACAGGTACAAGCACCCTAATAGATTGGCTTCTTGCTAGCTGCCCGGAGCACATCTCTGAGGTCACCATCCTTTCAGACACCCTCAGTGAACACTCTCTGTTAATGTGCACATGGTCAAATAAGTTCACCAGTACACCTCCCCTGGTCTCTTGAAACCACTCCCTGAGACCTGTCCAGCTGGATTGCTTCAAGAAATACCTGGAACTCCTTGACTGGTCACCACTCAACAAAGCTGAGGATGGCAACCAAGCACTCATTTTTTTTCATCACAATGTTTCACAAGACCTGTGACATGTTTGCCCACTATGAAACCAAAAAAAAACCCAAAGGGGCATCAAATTCATGGCTCACCGGCTCCCTCCTTGAGCTCATGTGGGAAAGGGATAATCTCTGGAATAAGGCCAAAGCAACATTCAAACTGGCTGATCGCCTTATGTTTAAGGCTGTCAGAATCAAGTGCACTAAACTCATCTGTCAAGCTAAGGCAACCTACTACTACAACCTACTAAACAGAAGCTGGGGTCATGGAAAGGAGTTTTGGGTTGCAATCAAGTCACTCACAGGGAAACCCTCCAAGGCTCACCCAGGTCAAATAGTCACTAAGACAGAAAATCTCCTGGAACCGGATGACATAGCTAACACTTTCAGCCTTGCTTTTACTGATCTAAGCTTAGTACTTCCCAGTGAATACCTGACCACCCATGCTCCAAATCTGGACCTGATCACCCACCCCCCATCTCACACAACTTTGGGCAATACCCCCCCCTCTACTTCAAGTAGCTTACCAGAAAAGATGCCATTAAATATGTCAAATGGGTATTTGGGAAGACAAGGATGGAAAGTGACCTTATAGATATGAAACTGGTGGCACTTACAGTTAAGGAGCTGATGAACCCACTTACTAAAGTTTTCAATGCCTCACTAAGGTCTGGAGTTTTTCCAGACAAGTGGAAAAAGACACTTGTCACCCCTGTCTTCAAAGCTGGGGATGCCACAAGCCTGTCTAACTACAGGCCCAAATCCATTTCCCCCATCTAAAGCCCTTGAATGCATTGTATCTGACCAGCTCATGGACTACCTACAGAAATACAACCTTCTATACGCACAGCAGCACACATTCCAGAAAGACCACTCCCTATCACTGCCCTGCTTGACTACACCAACATAATTTACAATGCATTTGATGATGGCCTGGAAGTGTGGTCTATTCGTATTGACCTCACAAAAGCCTTTGATTCGTCAACCATCACCTCCTTCTGAAATGCCTCCTCTCTATTGACCTGTCAGTAGACACAGTGACTTGGTTCAAGAGCTACCCCTCAGGCAGGACTCAATGTGTTAGAATCAATGGCACCCTTTCTGAGCCTAAAGAGGTGAGTCTTGGAGTCCCACAAGGCTCTATCCTGGGACCGCTCCTTTTCAGGCTCTTCATAAACCCACTGCCCGAGGTCTGCATAGTGCATATTAAGGACCTTGCTGGAAATGAGCTTGTCTCAGTCGAGTCTTCTGTTTGTTTGCTTGCCAATTGAATAACATTTTTTACTACTACTACTACTGCATATCGTACTTTATGCGGATGATGTGGTCATCTCAGTTACGGGAAAAAATCTACCTTCCATCACTCTTGAACTAGAAGCAAATCTGCACAGACTAGAGACATGGTTCTCTAGTAATAAACTGCTGCTCAATTTAAAAAAAAAACTAAGAGCATGCTATTCACGGTCCCTCAGAACAAAAAGAAGTTCAGGAAACTGCAGGTACTGAGCACTTAAGGGGACATACTGCAGCAGGTTGAATCCTTTAAATATCTTGGGATACACCTCTATAATGCCCTCTAATTCACCACACATGTTGACCATGTTGTCAAATCTGCCAATGCTAAACTAGGAGTTCTCTAATGACACCGCCACTACATGCCTCCTGAGGCCCTAAAACTGGTAAGCAGCACAGTACTAATTACAGTAGACTACTGCCTTATAATCTACTGTGCCAGCACAGACACAACCCTCAAGAGGATAAAATCCCTACTCAATAGAGCATGCTGCCTGGTCCTGGGAGCAGACCACTTGATACACACTTGTGATCTCTACAAAGTGACTGGATGGTTACCCTCCAACTTAAGACCCAATATCAGGCCTGCCTCCTGGCTAAGAAAGTTCTAGTTGGGCTAGCTTCTGAATCCACTTCTAGCTTTTTCAAGACTTTCCAACTGACTACCTGTACATGCAGTTCCTCAAAAGGTGGTCGTGTGGTACCTTTTAAATGGATCACAATAGCTCAGAGATCTCTCTCCTACAGAGGGCCAATGTGGGTAAATGCTCTTCCAACAGAACTCGCTGAATGTAGACAGATCAGCAATTTTAAAACAGGTCTTCATGCACTCCTAGCTCTCAACTGCATGTGCAAGTGCCCTGATGTAATCTCACCGAACATTTGCTACCCTGAGCTCCCAGAGTATTCTTTAACAATCACTAGATATGTAGATCAATGCCCGCTGTAACACTTGGACAGCTGGTTCTGATTGCTGTATGATTTTGCAAAATAAAAATGTGTTATTGAGTGTCCCTCTTGAGACATCCTGTGCTCCTGGGATGACCCCCCCCCAGGTTTCAGTTCAAAGGACAGGATATGTTAAACAGCAGATCTCTGTAATGTGACTAACTTCCAAGAACTTGCATTTTATAGCCTTGTTTAGGATCTGTGTTGCTTGAAGCCAGGAACTAAAATATCCATTTTATGATGTCCTCAGGAAGTGCAGTTAATTTCAACTGGTGCTGAAAAACCATGTTGCAGGTAGGTGAGAAAACTGCAGAGTTGTAAAAATTTCTGTGATGTCTTTGAAAAAGCAGGAAAACACACTAGATCAAAGGAAAGACTCAATATCAAAGGGTCATATAGGGAAACAAGTTTTTGCTGATGTCACCTTATTTAATATACCTCCTGAGTGATGGGACATCCTGTGTGTATTAATGTTTATATTTTACAGGGAGGAGCTAGGTGACATCATGGAAGTGGACAGTTTAGAGACAGTTTAACCTTATTCTGTATTTCCACATGGAGACATTCCTGTTTGGATTCTCATGAAACAACAGCTAACTAAAGCACTGTAAGAAGGTATCTGTTAGATAGACAAGTCTAAGTGTATTGTGGTAGCAGTTTATGTTTGTATTTTACCTTGTTCTTTAAAGTGATTTTATGTTTTGTGATATCTTGTTCTGTGGTTACATTTTACATGTTTTATTCATTTTAAGTAAAACCTCTTATTTTAAAGAGACTGCCTGTGCCTTCCAAGTCCTTCCCTTTTGCCTGTGATGTATGGATGGTTAAGATTTGGACAACACTGTTCACAAGCTTAATGGTATACCAAACTAGGAAAAGGTAAGAATTTATCTAAGGTCTTTCATAGAGCTTTTAAGGGTTCATTTTGTATACCAGGTTAGGTGCCTGTAGGTGAAAGATATCTGGCATTCCCTGAAGAGCAGAATTATCTGAGCCTGTGCAGTTGGGTATGCTAGGAGGTTTACAGTTTGTGTCCCTCCAGAACTTGAGACCAAAGTTGATTCAGACCCACAAAATAGACAGGAGGGTTACCCTGTTCTTTTACTGTGTTCACAATACTGTGCTCAGAGGTTAGCACTGTTGGAGCAGACGGCCTGACCGGCTGAGTGGGGTTGTGACACCTGCTACTCCTCCATGTCCTACAAAACTAGTAACATTCCCTCTATATCCCCTGGCACCTTGCTTTGCTTTACTCTAAAACACATCCCATTAACTTCTGCTCCCCAACCCACCCCACACCCGTACAACTCCCCCACTCACTTTAGAATGCCATCCTCCCTGCACTACCCCATCACATTGTTGCATGAGGTCCCTGCACCCTAATTGGTACCCTCAGAGGTACACTGTAGACAGCTAGCACTTAAGTATATATTATACTAACATATAGGGCTAAGGGCATCTGCCATACAAGAGTAGATGTCAGGATATGAATGCATATTGTTGTAATACACTTTGCTTGCTAATACATATATTCTTCTATGTATTTTCTGTGTATTTCTTACTTGTAAGATGCCAGGGCATCTGTGTCCTTGGAATAATTATGATATGTAAGTCAGCATTGCCGCCTTTTGGTGATTTGTACCACTACACTGAGTTATGTAAGACTCTGTATAAGAACTCTTTTGTTCATAAACTGATGACTATACAAAATTGTATAATGTTATCTTGGACCATGGAGCCACCTCTAATTTAGCAAATAGGGCTCATCTCTGTAACCAGAAATGTTTCTGCCTTACAGTAAACATAGTAATTATCATAGGTATATAATGTAATACACTAGTCTCGTACCTCAGAGATCCCAGGAGACATAGAGAAACCTCGAGGTATAGGGAATGCTTAGCACTGGCTCCCAGTTCGTATTGGTAAGAACTGCTTAGGGCAACTGTGATTTTTATCCTTTTGGTAGTAATAAACTTGTTTATTACTCTTATGAAACGTGTCTGTTATTATTTGCATTCCCAATATTGCCAAGAACCTGAAAGAGGGGTTTAGACCTCATAACAAATTGGTGACTGTGTACAGGCGATATTTGGTGTTTGTAAGTTTTCACTGTTGCTAGAACTTTTCCCTTTTCCCACATGGACAGTAGGCGTACACTCCCATATCACCTCTCCCATTTTAAACCAGGTTGTAGCCACTTACAAAGTCTGGCTGTCATTCTTTCTGGTGTGGTCGATGCCGACTCGACTCACTCCATAACAGCTTTGATTTGTCAGTCTACAACTTTTACAGTAGCCCGGCTGTGTATAAAGTGCTTCTGCTGTGGATTGATACACAGCACTGCACCTTTTCACAGTTTGATTTTTCGTTCCCTCCCACAGAATGGCCACCGTATCAAATATCTGCTCAGAACTGAGACTCGATGTCTCAAACTTCCTTTCCTCCCATGGAGGATGGGCTGACTTCGCGTGGGATGCAAGTCAATCCAAAAACCCTATACTTGGGATTTCAACCCAGTACATGGAGATGAGACAATCAGCCAATAAGCGTCAAGCTAAAGGGTTGATGGTCGCGGCTCTCTATGCTGCTCTGGAAGCCTCTGAAGCGAGGTTTCGAACCCTTGATCTGCAAATTTCATCTCTTAAGCAACAGATGGGTTTGCAGGTAACGGAATGTGTTAGACTGCAGCAGAACTTGGAGTCTGAACTCCAAACTCTGCGGAATGAAAAGGATTCACTTTTGCATCATTCAGCTCAAGCTGGAGAACAGGAACTGTGTATGTTGAAGCAGGAGTGTGAAAGTTTGAGACAGGATAAGGGACAGGCGTTGCAAATGAATGATTTGCTAAGTGCTGCAAATGCTCAGTTGAATGAGGAGATGGGAGAGCTACAGGATGAGATGAACCAGGTACGTCATGACTTAGAAGTGGCTACTAAGGACAATCACGAACTGAGAGCAGCGTATAGAGTGTAGCAAAAGCAAAAGCAAGATGAGGTTGATATGGATGTTGCAACTGTGAGTCATGCTAAATGTAACGCTAAGATGTTGAAACTGCAAAATCAGCGGGTGGTTCTGACTGGTCATGTTAAGGCGATGGGAGGCATAGCCCCTGCTTTACATATGTTATCTGAAAGGGAGTTATCAGATGATGACATCTCTCAATACAATGCCCAGTCGCACCCCTACTATGGCCCAGAGACCCCAGCCAGCCATCCACAACATGGGGGGTCCCCACTCCACCCTCACCATGTCATATGTCATTGACGTCATGACGCACATCAAGGGAGATGCCAACATGGCGGCCCCCATGATAGGGGGGAGCAGGCACAGACCTGGTCTCGATGGCACCACTGATAGCTGTTATTAATGTAGAAGATAGGCAAGAGATAGAGATGATGATTGAAACTGCAATAGGCCATGTACCTCTTCCTGAGAGAAGTAAACTGGCCATTAAAACCCAGATTAGGCAGATTCTGCAAAGAAGCTGGCACTTGGAAGGGTATTGTCCACACTGCAGCTGAGGCTGCAGCTCGGACCACCCTAGACGGTGCCCGAAACAATCTACCTCTGCCCCAATCGACCCAGTAATCCCCTACAAATGGACTACTCTGTTCAGCAAATAGCTGACAGTATCGGTCGGATGAATCCATCTGACAAACTCAGCTGTCACTTGGAAAAGGTGCATTCTAAATGTGAGATGCTTAGCCTCACTGCAGAATACCAGGTCCAGATACTACACCAGCCAATCGATCCTAGTTTGTGAGCCAAACTCCCCAATGTCATCCACCAGGATGGGAACGCCACCTTTGATGAGGTTGCAGCTGAGCTCATTTCTGCTCACAGCCCAGGTGTAGTAGGAGTGATGCTTGCATACCTTGTAAAACAGAATGCAAAGGAAAGTCCAGTGACTTACCACCAGAGACTTTGGATGGCCTGCTGAGTAGGAAAACACTTGGCACAAGAAGCTGCGGATGTAGATCTTATTGAGTATAAGACCCTGTTCCTTAGGAACATGATTCCAGCAGTATGAGAAAAGGTAGAGCAAACCACCTACCCCAATATGGCTAGGTTTGCCGACATCCTTCAGAAAACTGAGAGAGTTTACCAACTCTACATCCATGTTCTGGGCTCCGGTTCCAAGAAGGTAGCCGCCGTGGAGCCCACTCCAGAGGCCACAATGCACTACACTGTGGAAAGGCAGGTCCAACACCAGCAGGCCCAACACCAACAGGCCCCTCCAGCTGATAATCAACAACCCCAGCAGACCCATCAACAACAACTGCAACAGCAACAACAATGGGGTGGGAACCGGAATTGGCATAAGTATAACAAGCATAAGGGTAAAGGTAAACCACAACAACAAAGAACAGGCCCTTCATATAGGGAGATAGCCGAAGAGAATCAGACATTCCAAGAGCTCCTTGAATAAGTGCGCTCTGTAGTGGATGCTGTTCCCGCACAAGCCCTTACAGTGGTACAACTGGTGACCCAGAACCCAAAGGTCATGAGAACACTGGTGGTGCAGGCCCACAGGCCCATACAGGCCTGAACCCAGAAGCTCCTCCCTATATAGCATCAGAGCAGCATGGTGAAGTGATTCACAAGAGTCAGGCCCGACCTCTCCATGCTCCCAGCAGTACAGATTGACAATTACAGGCCCCAGTCCAGATTGTAAACAAACTAGTCTTGAATACAAATGGAAGGACCTGCACCAAGGCCAAGGTCGGGGGCCACCTACTAGTAGTCTTGCTAGATACAGGTGCAGTTGTATCTGTGTTACATGATGAACATCCAGACCGTCCCATTGGTCCACCGGACGGAGGACCAACATGTCAGGAGTTGATGGTACTAGGCTACCTGCATACCACTCTCTACCCCTACCGGTAGAGCTAGGCCATCTAAAGACCTCACACACTTTCCAACTAATAGTAATGCATGATCATCCAAGTATCAAAGGAATTGACTTCTTTGCGCCACACAGCTGTGTTGTAGACCTAGCTAACATGCTACTGATACAGATTCAGGGTCAATACCATACCATTTTGATTTCAGATTCACACGTTATGGCAACGATATCTGCCAATGTCAAGGATTATGACATCATTGATTTGTTCAAAGCTCATTAACTTTTCCCAAAGCTTCTCCCCATTTTGCAATGACATTTGGGGGCATTTGCAACTGACAAACATGACTGTGGTATAATGCACACTGTTATCAAAGTACCAGGCCCAGCACATGAGAGGCAAAGGCAATATCCTTCCTAACTGAGGCCTTGTCTTCCCTTTGAGAAACAATCAAGTCACTCCTCAAGCAAGGAGCAATCAGAACTTGTGTTTCCACTGCCATCTCCCCAGTATGGACCGTGAAAAAACTCACAGGTGCCTGGAGACTTACTATTGACTACAGGAAACTGAATCAGGTCACCCCCAGTTGCTCCCCAACTGTAGCCTCTACACCTGATGTGCTACGACTCTTGACCCCTGACCTGAAATGGTTCAGTGCCCTGGACATTTCCAATGGTTTTTGGTCATTACCATTGGCCCTTAAGAGTCAATATAAGTTCGCCTTCACCTTTGAAGGAAGACAGTACACTTAGACTTGCTTGCCGCAAGGGTTCCATAATAGCCTGTCTCTGTTCCATCTGCACATGATGGACGCGCTCAAGAGTTTCTCTACTCCCCAATGTCTCTTGCAATATGTGGATGATCTGTTGCTGGCAACAGCCACACAGGAACAACATCTGGATCTCTTGGACAAGCTACTGATTCTCATCCAGAGAGCAGGCTTGAAATGCAATCCAGCAAAAGCACAACTATGTCAGAAAGTAGTACTCTTTCTAGGTCTGAAAATAACTGACCAAGGTCAAAGTCCTACCTGGAAGAAGGTACAGGGATTGCAGGACTTGCCATTGCCCACAAGCGTGGCAACTCTTCAAAGGTTTCTAGGTATGGTGAATTATTCGAGAGATTTTATTTGTGATTTTGCTCAGAAAGCTGCTCCTCTCTATGAGTTACTCATAAAGGACATCCCATGGACTTGGGGCCCTATACACACCCAGGCTGTGATGTCACTGAAGCAGGCCTTGGCCTCCTCCCCAGCTCTGGTCAACCCCAATCCAGCACTACCATTTCATCTGAAATGTGCCACCTCTGACATTGCCAGGTCAGCAGTGCTGGCCCAGAAGGTTCAAGGCACCCTGAGACCCATTGCATATGAATCACAGCTCTTGACCCCAGTGGAACAGAAGTACGGCCTTTGTGAAAGGAACCTTCTGGCCACCTACTGGGCTGTCAAGCACTTCCTGTATATCATTGGGTACTCTCCACTGATCATCAACACCAATCACACCCCAACTACCTTTCTGCTCTCAGACAGAGTGAAGGATGGGTCAGTCTCTAACACCAGACTGACACACTGGTCATGTCTTCTCCAGGATAGAGACATACAGGTACAACTGACAAAAATTCCATCTATGCTGGCCCATGGACTCCTTTTCCAAGGAGAATCCCATGACTGTACACTGCAGTAACCTGATCTTCCAGATCCAGGTCCTTTCCTCCCTGCCAAGCCACAAATACTTGATAACACCTCTTTGTGTCGCATCTTTACTGATGGTTCAGCATCCTACTGTCAGGGAGAACAAATCACCGGGATGGGCATTCTAGTGATTTACCTTTATGGGAACACTGTCAAAATATCTAAGCGTTGTAGTGTAGCATCATCACAATATGTAGAGATGGCAGCAGTGGCCTGTGCCCTCGAGTTCATCCAGCATGGGACAGAGGATACCATCATTTTTACAGACTCTGACTGGATTTGTTGTTTTCTTACATAATTTCTTCCTTTCTGGCAGAAGAACTCCTTCCTCTCCTCTGATGGCAGCCCAGTGAAGTACAAGGAATTGGTAATATACATACATTCATGGGCACAGAAATATGCACACAAACTCTATGTACATAAAGTCAAAGCTCATTCACTCCATGACCCCTATCATGCCTTTAATGACACAGCAGACACCCTTGCCAAGGAAGGGGCACGAGGGGGGGACACCTGGATGATGGATCATCCAGAGGCCAATGCGACTGTACAGATTGCAGCACTCAGGAAGAAACCTGAACCCTTCTCCCCCCTGGACCTCTCAGCAGCCCAAAATATTGATTCTGAACCCAAAGAAGTGTTCATATTCCTTGACAACAGTACTGAAGAGAAACTTTCCACACACAACCCCTACCGGAGGCATGAAGGTAAGTTACACTTGTCACTAGATGACAAGCTCATCTGGTACCAACCAGATGATTCCACTACCAAGTTGTGGGTGGTCCCCAGACATCTGAGATCCAAATTCTTGCACCAAGTGCATGATACACCCACTGGTGGACACCAGGGAGTGGAGAATACCCTCCAAAGGCTTAAGACCACTGCCTGGTGGCCTGGTGTCACCAAAGATGTCAAACAGTACATAGACAACTGTCTCATTTGTGCACAAAACAACCCTATCCCTACCAAATGAAATGCCAAACTCTTACCACAATGACACTCTGGCCCTTGGCATGCCATACAGATTGATTTTATTGGCCCTCTGACCAACACTAGCAGAAATAATAAGTATGCTCTTGTGGTAACTGATCTCTTCTCCAAGTGGGTTGAAGCTTTCCCCACTAAGACATGCACTGCAAAGACCACTGCCAAAATCCTGGTGGAACAGATTTTCTCCAGGTAGGGCCTACCTCTCAAGGTAGACTCTGACAAAGGAACCAGTTTTACAGGTGAATTGATGAAAGAATCCCTTGAACTCCTTGGAGTTTAACAGAAGTTCCACATACCTTACCACCCCCAATCCTGAGGTAAAGTAGAAAGAGCCAACAGACGGATTAAACTAATGCTTTCCAAATTCATTGAGGACAATCCCAAAACCTGGGATTCCCTACTGCCATTACTCCTTATGGCAATTTGGGGGTACACCCTCAGCCACCACCCAGCTCACACCCTTTGAGGTGATGACTGGAAGACAGATGAGATTACCTGAACACCTGTTGTTTGACCTGCACACTCCCCACTGCAGACCATGTGTCTATAGACCAATATGTGGAAAAACTCAGAAAAGACCTCATACACACACACTTGTATGCTGCCAACTGCATGGGCAAAGCCCAGCAACAATCCAAAATACAGTTTGACAAACATGCACAAGAAGTGGATTGGCAGGTTGGAGATCAGATAATGGTACTCCGATTTGCACATCCCACCCATTCCTTCTCCAACAAGTGGGAAGGCCCATACCCCATTGTCAACAAGCTCAGTCCGGCAGTCTATCAAGTTAGACTCCTGCATAACAATAAGTTGACTGACAAATGGTTACATGCAAACCAGCTGAAACTGTATAAAGGAGCTTAACTACTTTTCCTCACCCCATTGGGCAGAATAGTACTAACATACTAATCTTTGATCTTCCTTTTCAGATACACTGACAAGATGGCTATCTTGTTCCATTATCTCCTCATCTCAGGAGTTATCCCCTGCATCCAAGGCACAGTACTGAACCTCCTACGACACCTCGATCCTCCAGCACCTCGTCCAGATGGAGTATCCATCAATATACCAGATAGTCTGATCACTGTCCAGGAAGGATCCAATGCTTACCTCACTGCCTCGGTTGTTGCTCCTGATAAATACACCTTATAAATTGAGTGGCAAACCACATTGCAAGGACAAATTCTCCCTATGGCCAAACTCTACAAAGGAACTTTCTAGGGTTGGCCCAATGCTAAATTATCCCCAAATGGTTCTCTGTCCTTGTTACAAACTACATTAAGACATTCTGGTTTGTACAACATCACTGCCTTAATTGATCCTTCGTACTGTAATTCTTTGTCTAAGGATTCTGCTAGAAAATGTTGTGCTGTCCACCGCATGGCTTCAGCAGCCATGTACCTCTCTGTGTTACCACCCACTGATAAACAGCTTTTGAAATGCCCAAAGCATACCTCTGGTCCCCGTAGTGGTCTAACAGCCACTGTCCTCCCAGGTTCATTGATTAATAACTTACAGTTTATGCATATACCTGTTTTGTTTAATCTTACTTATTGGAATATGAAAGAATTTAGCATGTGTCACAATACTAACACATCAGCATTTTATAGTTCATTATTGCTTGACAGTCTAGCTGCATTTCAGATTTGTACTCAAGACCCTATTGCCGGGGTCCACTCTACTGAACATAGAGGCAACTTCAGAAGAAAACCCACTCCTGATGATCTAACTCATAAATGTAAGACACGTGAAGTTGACAGTTCTGATGTCACAGGTGCAACAGGTACTGTCACAGGCCTCTTTTGTACAGCTATGTCTATTTGGATTAAAGCAGACATTGATGCTATCAAAGCTCATTCTGCCAAGTTCTCCACTGGCTTGGTTAACAATATACTACCCCCGTTATTGCATGGTGTGGATGGCCTTAGTCAGGAAGAAAGATACACTGTATACAACATGCATAACATTGCTAAGGCATTCACTGATTCACGAGATAAGATTGACATATCTATTATTGACTGGTCCAACATCTACAGTGCAACAAGTGCTGAGGCTGCCCTGGATGTGTTCCTCAGCAGGTTTGGGGAGGTACAAAGGAGGCATGTCCCTAAGATAAAAAGAAGGGTCAGGGGGCAACAAACTAGGTTGCTGAGCAAAGATCTTCTCCACAAGCTCAAACTTAGGGACAAACTCTGGAAACATTATAAATCCACTGGGCTGCCCTGTGATCATCAAGCTTACAAACAGCATAGAAATGAATGTAAGAAACATATCAGGCTTGCGAAGAGCAGATACTGCCAAGACCTTTTAACCAGCTCTGCTAATGATCCTCGAAGGTTTTGGAATCATATAAAAACCTTTCTTGGAACCCCGCAATCCTTCACCCCCTCGGACATGCTACTACAAAGGGTCCACTGCAATGACTCCCTCACCATTGCCAATGCCTTCAACCAGCAATTCTCGGACCTATCTGCTATCACGTCCTCTTTAAAATCTCTGCCTGATAACTCTCAACCATACTCCAACATGATAAGCTCCAATCCACAACTTGCCTCTAAAAGATTATTTTACTTTAAAAGGGTTACTGGAAATCAAGTCTGCAAACTACTGTTGGGGATATCTGAGAACACTAGCCCGGGCTCTGACACCCTGGAACCTCGACTCCTGAAAATAGCTGCCCACCTCATATCCCGCCCACTTGCCAAGATTTTCACCTTATCTCTCTCTACAGGTGCTGTCCCCGAGATTTAGAAGGCTGCCAGAATCACGCCAGTTTTCAAAAAAGGGAGCAAAAATGACTTGTCAAACTACAGACCCATTGCCATACTCTTGGTACTGAGTAAAATACTCGAAAAGATAGTAGCCACCCAGGTCACTGAATTTATTGACTCCACTAATGCACTCTGTGAAGTGCAGCATGGCTTCAGGAAGCACCACAGTACTACAACTGCTCTGACTAAATTCACATCCGGACGTTCTCTCAAATATGGACAAAGGGCAGCTAACAGGTGCTGTGTTCATCGACCTTACAAAGGCCTTTGACCTTGTTGATCATCCACTACTGCTTGCTACCCTCAAAACCTATGCTTCTCACCCCAGTAATGTCCTGGTTCAGTAGCTACCTCACCAACAGGTCTCAAGCTGAAAGCTTAACTCAGCCATCTCTGACAGTACCACGATCAATACTGGTGTACCACAGGGCTCTATTCTTGGTCCACTCCTCTTCTCATTATTTATCAACAACCTGCCCACCGTAATAACGTCAGGCAACTCACTACTTTATGCTGATGATCTTGTTATATATGCTCACTCTGACAACATCTCTCACCTGAATTCCACACTGTCATCAGCCTTCCACCTTACACAGCACTGGCTTGAAGCTCATCGCCTTATACTCAATGCTAGCAAAACTAAGGCCATGCTCTTTGGATCA
This sequence comes from Neoceratodus forsteri, assembly GCA_016271365.2. Taxonomy (NCBI): domain Eukaryota; kingdom Metazoa; phylum Chordata; order Ceratodontiformes; family Ceratodontidae; genus Neoceratodus; species Neoceratodus forsteri. The sequence continues at coordinate 899,263,197 of CM057459.1, forward strand.
AAGCATAAGCTTAGAGCCTGCACATCTCCACTGACAATTCCTGATATCAATGGATCCACGCTTGAGATTGTAAGTTCTTTCCACTATCTTGGAATACAGCTTGACCAAAATCTTGATCTGAGGCAGCATATCCAGGAGTCATGTAAGAATGTCAACTGTAAGCTGGGTTCTGCCTACAGGATGAACTTTATGCTCACACCCACCACCAAACTTGCTATTGCCAGGGGTATCCTATTACCCACTCTGTCTTATTGTACACCTATCCTCACCATGGCAAATAAAACTGTTCTGCAGAAATGGGACACCACCTACAATAATGTCTGTAGATATGCAGCTAAAGTACCACGTCTGACGCACCATTGCCAGCTATACAAAGGGTTAGGTTGGCTATCCCCTTCCTCCATGAGGCTATACTACCTTTGCAGCCTATCAGACTCCATAATCAGAGTGTTGAAACCTGCCACATTGTCTGAACTACTCCAACCTGTAGTACCATCGCGTGACCTGAGGTCGTCAGACAAGTCTTTTTTATCAGTTCCCCACTGCCGTACCTCCAAGGGTGCTGGTGCCTTCAGATGTGCTGCCCCTCTCACCTGGAACTTACTACCTATGGATCTGAAAAGTGCTCCATCACACCTAGCCTTCAAGTGGAGACTTCACTCGTACTTCTACTCTATGGACCATTGCACTTGTTTTGATCCCACTTAAGCTTTGTAACCTGTCTAAATCTATCCTCCCTTGCCTTATGCTCAATAGCCTACCTTCCCTTGATTGCTCTGTCACCTGGTTTGTCTGATTGCACTTTAATGAACTGTCTATAAGACTGCCTGCACTTACAATGTAATGCTTACAAACCTCTCATATGGACACTCTATTCCAATCATGTTTGCTGCCTAATTGCCTTAATGTTGTAATATGTATATTATTCTGACCTTTTTTACTGCATATCCAACATTGTTTATTCTCTTCTTACTTTGTGTATAATTATGACATAATCCTTCTTTTGTTTTATCCTTCGTCAGTTCTACTGTGTAGTACTAAACCATAAGATGTATCTAATTGTTAATGGGTACTGGTCCTCTTGCTTTCCCTCTCCCTCCCCTCTCACTCCTCTCCCCTCAGTCCTACCTGGTCTCAGTTCCAAAACCCTTTGCGCCTTTCCGCCAACCCGTGTCTAGCCACACTTTCACGGTGCTCGTCTTATGCCCAGCCGAGTTCCAGTTCCATAAGCGCGGGTCTTTTCAAGCGCCCTTTCATAAAAGCACGTAACTAACCCGTGCACTCCACACGAGGTTCCTTGAGCCCAGCCTAGTTTTAGTTCCACAGCCCCGGGTCTTCATATTGCCTTTTCCCACTAAAGCCGTAATCGCGCCGCTCCTTGCCGTACTTGCCTTCAGCCTAGCCACCTCTCCTGATCCAGCTCCATTGCTATTGGATCCCTTTGTGCCTTCCCATTAAATGCTGCACCTTGAAATTGTGTCCCTCAGCTCCTCCTTGCCCCTTACCCTCTGACGTCATCCTCTTGCTTTCTGCAGCACTCTTCCCCCCACCTGATGTTATCTAGCCGTACTTTGCCGTATGCGTCTCTGTGCCCAGCCGATTTCTAGCTCCATACCCCAGGTCCTTTTAGCGCCTTGTCCCGCAAAAGCCGCAACTAGCCGTACTTTGCCGCATGAGTCCCTGAGCCCAGCCGGGTTTTAGTTCCACAGCCCCCGGGTCTTCCTAGTGTCTTTTCCCACTAAAGCCATAATTACACCTCCCCTTGTCGTATGTGCTTTCAGCCTAGCCGCCTCTCCTGATCCGGCTCCGTTGCTATTGGATCCCTTTGTGCCTTTCCACTAAATGCTGCACTTTGAAACTGTGTCCCTCGACTCCTCCTTGCCCCTTACCCTCTGGTTTCATCCTCTTGCTTTCTGCAACACTCTTCCCTCCTACTTGCCGTTCATCCCTTCCCCCCTGCTCTGCTGTCCCTTGGTTCCATTAGCCCAGATGTGTATCCCTGCCCAGCACCGCAAGGCCATTAGCTGCTATCTTCCGTCCTTTCGTTCATTACCCTCCACCTCTCATCAGTTACACACCTTCCCTTGTTGTCCTAAAATCCCCCTTACCTTCCCTTTCGTCTCTCTCTCTCCCCTTAAATGTGATCTCCCACCAGTACCCTCTGCCTATTTGAAACCGTATGCCTGCCTTTGAAAATCGTGTGTCTGTACTTGTACCACTGTACCTTTGCCTGTATTATGTTAACTAAACTGACCTATTTTGTACTGTAATTGTGTCTCCCGGGTCGTGCCTGAAAAAAGTCATCTGTTGGCTAGTGCACCTACCCGGTTAACAAAAACTAAATAAATAAAAATAAAATAAACTCACTCATACAACAAAACAATGAAGAATCAGATAAACTATACATTGCTAGAGAAATCCTCTGCTCTGCCTATGGCTCATACATCATCACTACCATCAACAATCTCTTCCATGATCTAGAATTTGGATGAATCCCCGATATCATATCATGACAGATATCATGACAGACGCATCTCCAAATGGTATTGTCCATGAAGTAAAAACCCTGGCTGTATTGCTATGTGTATGCAACAAGCTTTAACCATTCCTCTTTCTACAGCTAGGAATTTGGGGTTTGTGACCAGATGACCTAATACTGGTCCTTGTTTTGCTGCTAAGAAATGTTCCATAACAGATACCATGTTTGTTTCTTTTACTGTCTCTTTACCATGTTTTGATCCCACTACAGCTTTGTTTGACAAGCTTGTACTGGTCCATTCAATCGGGCATTTGGACTAAGATATCTACAGAGAATGCCTGGATCTACCGCCTCTACTGGTTTTTCATCCTTTCCTGGATGCCTGGGTGGCTCCACTCATGGACTGCTGTGCAAAGAAGCAATACATTTACTTGTGCCGATGTGATGTATTTGATGTTATTCAACCTGTTTGTGGTTATTCTCCAGATAGCATTGATTGGACTGTCACCATGGATGATGACATCACCAAGAATGGCACGGATTCCTTGGATTAAACTTTGGCTCTGGATAAGCTCTACCAATCATATCGTGAGGAGGTTCATTGCTGTCAACATGGATTTTGAAGATGGCCTACACCTGCCCTGTCCAGTTGCAAAAGTGGAGACTCCCTACTGTTCACTCTCAGTATAATACTGATGGGGAGTACTGTGTGGTAACAAACTTTAAAAGCTATACTTATGGATCTGTGACATGTGTTATTGAGTACCCAAATTTTTGTTTTGTCCCCCACCAGAAGACTGTCATTGGACATACCGTCATAACCCCCATCCCCCTCCTAGATGTAGACATCATTGATGGTAACCCCGATTATCTGCTCACTCTGTCTGAATACTTACCATATTTTAATGTACAAATAGACCCACTCACACTTACATTAAAATCACTTTTAGACAGGAAAGACATACATCTCATCCACATCAGCAATAATATGACCAAGGCCAATGAAGCTATCCTCTCATTGATTAATGATGGTGACATGAATGATGCATTGACTAACACCTGGTTAGAGATTACTTTTAAAGGTTTTGTTATTATACAAGCATTTTTGATCTTTATTTTGATTATTATGCTCTGCTGCTTACGGTGCACACTGCACCAACACCGTGAGCAGCTCGAGTTCATTTACAAAGCTTATGCATCGGGTTTGTAAATGACCACTGCTCTGTGGCCTTTCCCTAGATTTGCCTGTGTTGCCCTTTGAGACAACAAAGGGGGGAATGTTACACGAGGTCCCTGCACCCTAATTGGTACCCTCAGAGGTACACCATAGACAGCTAGCACTTAAGTATATACTAACATATAGGGCTAAGGGTATCTACCGTACAAGAGTAGATGTCAGGATATGAATGCATATTGTTGTAATACACTTTGCTTGCTAATACATATATTCTTCTATGTATTTTCTGTGTATTTCTTACTTGTAAGATGCCAGGGCATCTGTGTCCTTGGAATAATTATGATATGTAAGTCAGCATTGCCACCTTTTGGTGATTTGTACCACTACACTGAGTTATGTAAGACTCTGTATAATAACTCTTTTGTTCATAAACTGATGCCTATACAAAATTGTATAATGTTATCTTGGACCATGGAGCCAACTCTAATTTAGCCAATAGGGCTCATCTCTGTAACTAGAAATGTTCCTGTCTTGCAGTAACCATAGCAATTATCATAGGTATATAATGTAATACACTAGTCTTGTACCTCAGAGATCCCAGGAGACACAGAGAAACCTCGAGGTATAGGGAACTCTTAGCACTGGTTCCCAGTTCATATTGGTAAGAACTGCTTAGGGTAACTGTGATTTTATCCTTTTGATAGTAATAAACTTGTTTATTACTCTTATGCAACGTGTCTGTGATTACTTGCATTCCCAATATTGCCAAGAACCTGAAAGTGAGGTTTAGATCTCTCAACAACATCTACCTCCTTCTCCCCTAACCCTCACCATCTCTACTAAGGAAAAAGCCCCCTCAGGCTGCCACTCATTGCCCAACCTCATTTAACTATCTCTCAGCTTTCCCTACCCTCCCTAGCACATGAACCTGCTACATCTCTGTCGACCAGTGTACTCTGCCTCTGGAAGATGTATCTCCAGGTTCTCATAGCTACTTTGGCAAGTCTCTATATATTTATTTTGATGGTGAAATTTTGTTGAATATTTCTAGACAGGTGGCAACTAAAGAGCAACCTGACAATTTAGTGCAATTGTTCATGGAACTCATGTCATTTGTAATCTAACTATCTTATGTACGCTACTGTTCTGCCCGCATATCTACTTGTCTGTTGCTGTATTGTCTGTCCTACTATATGTATTGACTTGGAACCTTTGTAAATGAGCCACTGGCTCAAAGGTATTAATCACAAACTAAAATAAATAAATAAATATACTCCCAGATTTGCAGTTGAGATGCTAAATCTTTTCTTCCATCTTTCAAACATCTTGGTTCTGTACATTTTGATTTGTCAGTTCTGATTCTGATTGAGGTATAAGCTTTCCTCATTTTTGGATTTTTAGTTATCCATAGGTACAATTGAAAGCCACAGAAGATGTACATGTTAGAATGTGAGGGTTAACTTTATAGTTCTTCAGCATTTCTCTGTCTTTATCCCAGGCTAATTCATACAGGGATTTTTTTTAAACTCATCTAAATGTGTCATACATCTCATAATATTGTGTCAACAAAATTCCCATCTCACATCATAATTCATTTTCTTTAAGAGTCAGTACTGTTTCTAACCAGGACATTGAACAATCAAGTTTCATCATTCTCATGTGTTCCTGGAATGCTGCTGGCAGCTGGTAATCTTTATCTAGACATGTTTAATAATCTTAACCAAAATTCTAAAAGTCCAACTTCTGCTTTAGTATTAATGGTAAATATCCCTAATTCCACCCTTACTACTGGGGTGGGTGTGCCCTTTGGAATTACCAAGAAGCTTTTCCTACAATTTTCCATTTTTTTTTTATTTTGGAATTCATGGATCCTTTTCTGCCCAGATCTCTGACCCATGTAATGCTTGTGCTTCCGCTTCTAATGTTCTAGCTTCCGAGATGGCATAGATACATAGCTACATAGACACTGTAGGAAGATAAGGACTTATGGCCCACCCAGTCTACCCATTTGAGCTTGTAAGTTCCCTTTACATTTTTCTAGAAATCTGTTATCCTTTACTCCTGACCTCCAGAATTCCCGTATGTCTATCCCATGCATTCTTAAATCCTGTGATTGTTTCAGCCCCCACCACTTCCTCAGGCAGGGTGTTCCACTTGTCCACCACCCATTCTGAAATTCTTCCTCCCATTTCCTCTGAATCACCTTCCCTCCAACTTCATCCCATGCCCTCTAGTCCCAGAACATCTTTTTCACTTGAAAATAGTGTATTCCTGCACCCTGTTCCTCCCTGTATAGTACTTGTATGTCTCTATCATATCCCCTCTTTCCCTTCTCTCCTCTAGGGAGTACATATTCAAGACCTTCAGCCTGACCTCATAGGACTTGTGATGCAATCCCTGTACCATCTTTGCTACCCTCCTCTGAATCTTCTCTACCCTGTCTATGTCCTTACATAGGCAAGTTCTCCAGAATTGTACACTGTACTCCAGGTGGGGCCGCACTAGTGTCTTGTAGAGTGGAATTATGACCTCCCTTTTCCTGCTGGTGATGCCCCTACCGATGCATCCCAGCATCCTATTTGCTTTTCCTGCTGCCTTGTCACACTATTTCCCTACCTTGAGGTCATCAGAGATGATAATCCCAAGGCCCCTTTTCTGATTGGTGCATGCTACATCATCACCCCCCTAAATGATATGTTGTTCCAGGGTTTTTGTGCCCCATATGCATTATCTTGCACTTCTTTGCATTGGATTTCAACTGACAAACCTTTGGCAATTTTTCAAGCTTCTGCAGGTCCCTCCTCATTCTGTTTACACCCTCTGGTTTGTCCACTCTGTTACAAAGCTGTGTGTCATCAGTGAACAGGGAAATTCTGCCTTCTAGGTCTTGCACAATGTCACTGATGAAGATGTTGAATAGGACCGGTCCAAGCACTGATCCCTGTGGTACTCCACTGGTCGCTCTTCCCTCTATGGAGTGACAGCCATTTATCACCACCCTCTATGTCCTGCTGTCCAGCCAATTACCCACCTACCCCACTACTGTCCAGCCCACTCCCATATTTACAGAATTCCCATAAGCATATGATATTCTTCTTATTTCTATAAATACTTGTGTAGTTTTCCTTTTTGGTTTATAATGCTGCTTTGTACAAGTCAATTTCAGAGTAATCTTGAGGCCTAAGTATGGTTATTGCTTTACTTGTTCCAAGTATGCTACTGCCAGTTTCAACTTATGACTTATTTTTTCCTAGTTAAGTTTTATATTTCTCAGTATTGAATGCTAATTTTTGCATATTCAGATTTACTTATAGCAGGGTTGATTGTTCTTGTAGCCCTCCTTTGGATGCAGAAAGAAGACTCAAGCAATCAAAGAAGGTAGGGCTAAGATGCACCTCTATTCAAATCCCCTATTTACTGGAATCCTATCAATATTTTCCCCATTTTTATAGCTTACTATTAGCAAGTTATCAGAATATAGCTGCATAATAATGTTGACAAATTTGGTTCCATACCAAGATATTTATTTATCTTCTAAAATACAGTTCTGAGCATTGAATTAAATGCTGCCCTTAGATCAAACATAGAAATGCTGTATAGAAATACAGAATTGTTCCAGCAGAAAAGGACTGCTTGGTCCACCCAGTCTGTCCAGTTTTACCCTAACTATACTTTCCCTGGAGACCCTACCTGATCTCTGGGCTTCTCCCCTGTTTCCCAACTAAGATTCCTTTATGCCTATCACATGCATGCATGAAGCCTACACTGTTTTTACCCCCACTAGCTCCACTGTAAGACTGTTTCAGGCATCTGCCACTCTTTCAGAGAAGAATTTCCTTACATCTCTCCTGAATTTTCCCTGTTCCAGCTTCATTTCATGTCATTTTGTTCTTGTGCACCTTCTCCTCTTAATAAAAGGCTAACCTCTTATGCCTTGTTCCACCCTCTGAGGTATTTATAGATCTCTGTCCTATCTTCACTCTCTTTCCTCTCTTCTTGAGTGGACATGTTCAGATCCCTCAGTTCTCCTCATACGGCTTCTTATTGCAGACCCTGCACCATTTTTGTTGTCCTCCTCTGGACAGCCTCCATCCTGCCTATGTATTTCTTTAGATATGGGCTCCCAAACCCAATGCAGTACTCCATGTGTGGCCTTAACAATTATCTATGTAGTGGCAACATCACCTCCCTTCCTCACTCCTTCTGCTGGTGATATCCTCCCTTATGCATCCCTGCATCCTACTGACCCTACCTACTGCCTTGTCACCCTGCCTCACCACCTTGACGTCATCAGATATGATTGCTCCCAGGTCTGTTTCCTGTTTGGTGACCATCAGTACCTTTCTCCCCATATTATACTCTGCCTTTGTGTTTCTGTGCCTTAGCTGCATGATTTTACAATTTTTTTTGCATTGAAACCCATCTTTCATGCCCTTTTTCATTCCTTGAGTTTTCTCAGGTTTCTGTACATTCTAACCACCCCCTCTTGGGTGTCCATCCTATTGCAGATTTTGGTGTTATCAGCAAGGAGGCATACCTTCCCTTTCAGCTCTTCTGCAATGTCACTTATAAAGATATTGAAAAGAATTGGACCCACTATTGAGCCCTGAGGTACCCTACTGGTCACTTTCCTTTTCCTCAAGTGAATTATATTTATACCACCATCTGTCTCCTATCCATCATCCAACTTTTTAACAAATTCACAACTTTAGCACCCACCCCCAAACTGCCCAAAGTTCCTAATGAGGCTTTTTTGTGGTACATTTTCGAAGGACTTTGTGAAGTTTAAATAGGCCTCTTTCCCACCTCACCCTGATCTATTTCCATGGTCACCAAGTTGAAGAGATCAATCAGATTAATCTGACATTGCTCCACCCCCACCCCTCCCCAATAATCCATGCTGCCTTGGATCTTGTAACCTGCTGCATTCAAGATACTTCACAATCCTTTCAAATGAAATTAACAAAAGCAGCAAACAATGTTTTACATCTAGTTATAATGCACTTTGGTTGGATATGTTTTAAACAGAAAGCAATTACTGATCATCATTCTATTATGTTTCCAAAGATTGTATGAGTCATCAGAGGAAGGGGAGGGTCAATGGTCAGGGGAGACTATTAAGGAGACAAAATAGTGTTTGTCAGCCTGATGGAGTGGGCACCATCTGACTCCTTGCTTCAATCTATTCCATTGGAATGCCTGCCTTAAAAGAGAGAAGGGCTTCTCTCTCTCTGCCAGATGGGCATAATAAGGTAAGCTGTGGGAAATGCCACAGCAATTAAGTAGGTGTTTAGGACTGTGGGCTGCATTTCAGAGCATGATGCAGATCACCTTGCACAAGAAAATGAAAAGTTTAATTAAAAAAGGGGTTAATATTTATTCATTTATTCTTTTTGAAGTGCTCTTACATATAAATAACCTTATTCAAGTTAAACACCTACTCTTCAAGAGGACCAAGGGTGAATTGTTATAGTGACAGAGTAATCACATGATCATTTCAGGATACAGCATTAGGCACAATTCAATAAGAAGTGCATTAGCAATTCTATTTAAATGTAGGTCAGCTAGCAATCATCTGTATCCCCCTCCCTTGGGTCGTGCCTGAAAATTGGCAGAATTTGTCTAGTGCATTTTCCCAGTCAACAAAAACTAAATAAAATGAAATAAATGTATAAAACTAAATAGAAGTTGGGTAGAGATGTGGAGAATTATTATTACAGGAAAGAAAGAAAGAATATAAGTTAATGAACAGTTTAAGGGGGAGACAGCAGAGCACACAGGGCTCTTCTAGTTAGAGGTAATATGTGGAAGGTAATTACCAGTTGCACTGTCAAAGACACAGTTGAACAGTATTGGTTTGAATACACTTAGGGTTTTATTATACCTGATAATATCATGGAGCGAATTCCAGGTAGTCAGTTCCATGACCAAAACGGTTTTCCTTCCAAATGTTTTGTAAGCCCGCAGTATATGTAGAGGATTTCTGAACTGAGTTCTTAATTGTTATATGCCACTCCCTGATCTTGATCTCTGCTACTCAGGTTTGACTCCAAATCCTTTTATGTTACCAAATGTAAGTTTGTGTTCCAATATGTTGTAGCCTATGTTTTGCAGCTTGGAGTTCCCCATGGCGTGCATGGCGTCCCATATGTTTAGAGAGCAGTTGTTGCATGCTATGTCATCTTAGTCACAAAAACATTAAGCTAAACTCTCGGTGCTCAAATACGGCTGATGAAAACTTTTCAGAAGTAATACTTACGTTTGTCATTATTTGTTTTAGATTATTGAAATTTCAAAATTAATGTGTTATTTGCTGAAAAGTTAACATGCTCATGTATTGGGCTGGAAGATCAGAAGGCTGTGGGGTAGTCCCCCACCAGAAACTTGGGCTATTACCCAATACTAGCACAGTAGTGCAGCATTATTGGGGTACTGTACTAGTGAGTTGACATTCTTTGAATGACATTTTAATGAGCAAATCTCTATTATAATAAAAAACTTAAAAACACTAGGTCTGCACTAGTTATGTTTTAAATTTATTGTTGTCTAGTTTGTTTTTTAATTTTCCCCTGCCGTTGGTCTACTAAATATTGTAGATAATTATTCAATTATTCCACCATGTCTTTTAAAAGAGTTTGACTCTCCTCTGCTAACCATACAATTACAGTTTAAGACATCACATTCGCTTATCATGTTGAGGACTATGAAGGCACTATGAGGTTAACAGGGGAGAGGCAAATGTTTTCATGTGTTTTTGATGCCAATTTTTTTGATGGACTACTAAGATGGGCTGTAAATCTTGGAAAGCAAGATCGCAACAGCTGAAACATCTTATTTATGAAAGTTCATGCTGCAGTGCAGAGTTGCTCTTTTAATTGAGTTTTTTCCTAACAATGTTAAAGATTGTGTATAAATTATCATAAGAGTGGAGGTTTCCCTGTTTCCCTAGCCAGTGGTCCCCTTTAAAAAAAAAAGGTCCATGCAACCCTCTCACTAGGACACACCTGGAAATGAGCTCTCTTATTAGTGTACCTTTTGTGGTCAAAAATTTGAAACCAAACAAAACAAATATAAATAAATCGCCAATGCAGACTCAAAATGGGACATAGTAACTTTAAGAAAAAGGAGTAAAAGGTAAACTAAAATTAAATAAAAAAGGCACAAAGTAGATGCAGATATTTTTCCATAGTACACATTTATTGTTATTTTATTCATTTATTTTGATTACTAGGTAGAAGAGCTGGCACCTGGTACATTTCTCAGGCATGACCCAAAGATATTATAACATGTTTACCTAAGTTATTCCAAGTGATCCAGGCCTCACATTTCTAAGGTGTATGTACAATGTCCCTTATATTTAGTAGATATGTGTGATGTCCCACTTTCCTATTTGTGAATTTTCTGTACTTTGCTGAGTTACAGTTATCCACTTTGCAAAATGCTCAATTTGCAGCACCAAGCCATGAAGTGAGCACTTCACTAAAAAAAGATACAAAATGTGGATTTTCTTGAAAACAACTCATAGATCACTCAAAACACACTTTGGAGTTTTTCCAGATTTTCCCAAAAGTAATTATTTGCTAATTTATTAAAGTGTTGTTTTATCCAGGAGAAATATACATGTGTTAAAAAAAAAACACATTAGTGCGGAGCACTCAGAGGTAAACAACCCCATGGCACACACAATTGCACTAAGCTGCTGCTGCTATTTAAAAAGTCAACTGTAATTTTATCTCAAAGTATATAACACTTTATTACATACTGATTGCTTAAAATCTATGTGTCTGCCTGGACTACTCACATACAAAGGGAGTTTAGCTGCTGGACGTGGTGGGAGGTCTTGAATAGCTTTAAATTTAAAGGACTTTCAAGTGTTAACATTATATTTGTGTTAACATTATATTTGCACTGTGGCATTGAAGCACTGTAGAACAGACTAAAATCTCATCCTGCTTTCTATTTGACCTTATCACCTTATCTCATCTCTTATCACCCACTCCTCTTCAGGGGAACTCTTCAACCTTGGTGATTTTAACATCAAGTGGCTGTTCAATAATCACTCTAATCTCTGCAACTACATCTCCTCAATAAATCTCCATCAGCTCAGCACTGAACCTACATGTCTAAACCTCAAATCAGGTAACCATACCCTGATAGACTGGGTTCTGACTTCCCATCCCCACCATGTGATCTCTTCAGGTATCCTCCCTGATGCTCTGAGTGACCACCATTTATTTATTTATTTATTAGCTTTTGTTTACTGGGTAAGTACAGCTATACAAGAAATATCTATTGTCAGGTATGACCTGGGAGATTACAGAGCAAGGTTTACAATCAGTGCAAGAGTACTATACAACAAGGTGAAATACAGGCAATGAACAGGGTGAACAAAAATTAAAACATTTACTGGATGGACAGGTAAGCATAGTCATCAATGTTGAGGAGAGGTAAACAATAATGAAGATTTCATGGTAAGGAGTGCAGATTAACAAAGATTACATTTCATGGTAAGAGTACAATGATCACATTTCATGGTAGGAGTACAGGTACAATTTGAAGCCAGTCATTTCTTTTAGAAGGTGGTAAGTGCTGAGGTGAGGGTGAGTATTTCCCCTAGTAGAGCTCAAAAAAGGATAGAAGACCGAAGATAAGTTAGAACCCAGTGGCAGAGGATGTCAGGCAGCCTAGTAACAGTTACAGGCTGAGGCAGACATTAAGTGTCACCAGAGGGAGCTTTTAAAGACAGGATGGGAGAGGGAACTCCTGAGGGGTGCAGGTATGGCATTCCAGAATCTAGGGGAACAGAATGCAAAAGCATGATCACCAGACAGTGTATGAGTTTTTGGGACATGGAGGGGATGTGATGCAACTGACCTAAGCTGGTAAGAAGGTGGTGCTGGCCAGAGGAGTTTGTACAGGGCGGGTGGGGTGTCATTGCGGACAACTTTGTTTATGAAGCAGCCCAGGATGAATGAGTGATAGTTAACTGGAGACAACCAGGGTAATTTATTGTATAGTTCAGAGTGATGTGTGAGTCAAGATACTGCTAGGGCAAAGAGGCAGATATTATTGAAGGTCACATCCCATTTGACAAGGTTAGTTTTTGCTGCCAGGGTAAATGTTGTCAGCCCATAGCTGAGGGAGGAAAGAAATAAGCCTTTAGCAAGGGCAAGTTGAGCAGAAGCAGTAAGGGACCCATGAGTCCTTTACACAAGTCCAAGCTTGATATTGGTTGCTCTGCCCACATTGTGAATGTGTAAAGATAGGTCTAACTGGGGTTTGAGGGTAACTTCCAGATATTTAAAGGAGCATGTAATGCCTAGTGGGTCACCACCAGGACTTAGGGCATTTAATGGTGCGGAACACTGTTTGAGTTTGGCTGGGGTGCCGAAGAGCATGAGTTGAGTTTTCTTTATATTGAGCAGGAGCTTATTTGCCTGAAGCCAGTTTTTCAGCTTGTTGAAGTCATCTTGTAGGTTGTAACTAATGGTGCTGACGTAGCCTGAGCTAGATAGGAGTACCAAGTCATCAGCATAAAGGGTTGTGGTACTATAGGTAGGGACTGCTGGGAAGTCATTAATGAAGAGTGAATAGAGGATATGGCCTCTGATGGAGCCCTAAGGGTTGCTGATCATGAAGGGAACAGGCTCTGACAGACCCCTATTGTATTTGACAAGCTGCATCCTGCTAGTGAGATAGTTTGAAAACCAATTTAGGGCTGGACCAGTCACAAAAAGGGAGCAGAGCTTTGCACAGCGGAGAAAGTAGTCAACTAGATCAAAGGCCTTTGAGAGGTCCATGAAGATGGCCCAAGACAGCAAGCCCTGATCCATGGCAGTCCTTATTTTGGTAGTGACTTTAAGCAAGGGCTGTGCCTGTATTATGGCTTTTTCAAAAGCCATGCTGTTCTGGTGACTGTAAGATATGATTGGATAGGTAGTCTGTCAGCTGCAAATTTACCACCATTTCCAGAATCTTGATAACAGCAGACAGGGTGCCCATGGGATGGTAGTTCTCTAGGCCTTTACGGTCACCCTGCTTGAAGACAGAAACCTTAGCAACCTTCTGAGTTGCAGGAACAATTCCAGTGGTGAGAGAGAGGTTAACAATATGGGATATTGGAAGTGCAAACCAAGAGGTTTTGATCTTTAGAAGTTTTGGTTCAAGGTCATCATGTCCAGCACTCATATAAGTAGAGAGTCGAGACAGAAGTTTGTAGGTTTCCCTCACTGAGATCATTCTAAAGTAGAAAAGTGGGTGAGATAGATGCTTAGGATGGGAGGGATGGTTGGAGATAGACAGACGGTCACTGTTGGTGGTGAACAGGGAGGTGTAAGCAGAGAGATCAGAGAGTTGATTGTTAAAGGCATTGGCAAAAGTAGTGGCATTATTACAGTTTTTACCCTTAATAATCATATCCATTGTGTCGCATCGACTATATCCCCTGACTACAGTTTTTATAGCATACCAGAAGTGTCATGGGTCCCTAACAGAGGATAAGAGGGCAGCCTTACAGTATTCTCTCTTGACTCTGCATGCTGCATTTTGCAGGTGTTGTGGAGCTGTCGATATTTATTTATTTATTTATTTATTTATTTATTTATTTACGAGATTTACCAGGAAAGCGTACTGAGCTAAAAGCTCGTTTCTAGATGCGACCTGGGGGCTGAGACCCAATAACAGTACATGAATATATACAATAGCATAGCAGTTAGGGAAGCCAAGACTTGTAAACATTTGATTTAGAGGACAGACAGAGGTTCAATAGCATTTTACAGATTAACAATACATGGAATATATACAATAGCAGAGCAGTTAGGGAAGCCAAGACTTGTAAACATTTGATTTAGAGGACAGACAAACGTACAATAGCATTTTACAGAGTGTCAAGGTCAATATACATTTCTTATACACTTGTATTGCAACAAGCAAAAATAATTTGAGAAGTTAGTCATAACAGGAGCAGCTGGAAGCGAAGTGGGTACTAAGAAGAGGGTTTCATTGGTAAGTGTTCTGTGCATGTCTTATGGAGGCAGGCAGTGTATTTCAAATCTGTGGGATTCGGTAACTAAAGGCCGCCTGGCCTTTGGCAGATCTCATAAACAGGACATGCAGCAGTCTGGGGTCCCTATTCATGAGCGAGTAAGCCAGAGGGGATTGTTTGGAGAGTGTAGAGGCCAGATATATGGGGAGGGAGTGGGACTAGAATTTGGCAGCTAAACTGGTGCAGTTTATTTGTCTACGTTCATGTAGGGACGGTGGGGAAGTGGAACTGTATAGGTAGCAATGATGTGTGGATTGCAGACAGTCTAGAATGAACCGGCAGAAAGAGTGGAACATGGTGTCTAGGCTGGCTAGAGTGGACAGGGGGGCTGTGGAATAGACTATGTCACCGTAGTCGAAAACAGGAAGAATCATTTGTTGGACAATGGCGTGCCTAGCTTGCGAAGGGAGGCATTTTTTGTTGCAGAATAGAGCACCCAGTTTGGGTAGGAGTCTCTTTTGCAGTGAGTCAATATGAACGGTAAAATTTAGGTGCTGGTCTAACCAGACGCCTAGATATCTGAAGGAGGTACAGTTGTCCAGGGGGGTCCCATCCGAAGTTATGAAGGGGGACTGGTGGATTGGCGAGAGAGTCTTTGTTGGGTTCTGAATGTTAGTGATACTGTTTTTTTTGGATATTCATGATAATCAGACAGTTCATCTGAGGTTTTAAATTTTCCCCAGCACTTATCATGGGCTTTCATGAGGGAGAGCAGGTCCCGATGTAGCCATTTGATGAAAGTGCCTCAAACTCTCCTCCTGATGTGAGGGGAGTATTTATCATGTGGGGGGGGGTATTTAGAAGATTATCAAGTGCTCCTGGGGCATCCATAGTGGAGAGTATGGAGGTACAGTCAGTAAGTGCAAGATCTTGAAGAAAGAGGGCCTGATCTAGGAGGGAGAAGTCTCTCACTTTTATGATTTTATGAGGCAACTTGGAAGTGAAGGCCTTCCAAATGCAGTAAATGGGGCAGTGGTCAGATATACTCTTTGGAAGGGCTCCAGATGCCAAGATCCTATCAGGCTTGTTGATCAGAAACCAATACAGGAGTGAGCCATGACTCCGATCATGGTAGTTACGTGTCGGCTCACTGATGAGCTGTGTGAGATCGTGGGCAGCCAGCAGTGGTTCATACTCCGTAATGTACCTATAAAAGGTTTTGTCCCCTTTCTTAACAGAGATACTGTAGCCAACTGTGTTAAGAAGGGGGATAACACCTTTTTTATTTATTTATTATTTATTTAGTTTTTGTTGACCAGGTAAGTGCACTAGACAAATCCTGCCTATTTTCAGGCACGACCCGGGGGAGGGGGATACAGATGAATGCCAACTGACCTTGAACCAGAATAAGCTGTTTGTGGTATTTTTAGTGAATGAGGGTAAATTTGGCCAGGACACCGGGGAAATTCCCCTACTCTTTTCGATAAGTGCCATGGGATCTTTAACATCCACCTGAACTACCACCAATCCAGGCAGATGGGACCTCGGTTTAACGTCTCATCCGAAAGACAGATGGTACATTAATTTTAGGTACATTAATGAGCAAAGAAAGATCAAGGGAGGGATACTGATGCTTAATAAAGAGGAGGGAATGTGGGCAGAGGGTGACAGTGAAAAAGCAGGGATACTAAATGAAAACTTCTGCTCAGTATTCACAAAAGAAGAGGAGGGGGAGGTACCTAAACCAAACAATAAAAACACTCTGGATAGGGGGTTGGTACCAGTCCATTCACAGAAGAAAGGTTTCTGAAAAAACTCTTAAAATTGAAGGTGGACAAAGCAATGGGGCCTGATGGAATTCACCCAAGAATTCTAAAAGAACTAAGGGTAGAACTAGTGAAAACACTGACTACCCTCTTTAACAAATCATGGGAGGATGGGGTGGTACCTGAGGACTGGAGGAAGGCAGAGTGATTCCCCTTCACAAAACTGGGACCAAGACAGAGGCAGGAAACTACAGACCTGTCAGTTTGACCTCTGTGGTAGAGAAAGTGATGGAATCACTTCTGAAGGAAATAATTGTTGAGTACCTAGAGGCCAGCGGTGCACAGGACCCAAGGCAGCATGGATTCACAGTGGGAAGGTCGTGTCAGAGGAATCTAATAGATTTCTTTGACTGGGTGACAAAAGTAGTAGACCAGGGAGGGGCTGTGTACATGGCCTACCTAGACTTTACCAAGGCATTTGACACAGTCCCACACAAAAGATTATTATACAAGTAAGCCAGCCTTGGAGTGGGTTTCAAGATGATAGCCTGGGTAAAACATTGGCTGGACAACAGGACGCAGAGGGTAATAGTAAACGGAGTTCACTCCGAAGAAAGAGGGGTTATTAGTGGAGTACCACAGGGTTCAGTACTGGGACCAGTCCTCTTTAATGTCTTTATGTATGACATTATGGAGGGACTGGAAGGAAAAGTATGTCTCTTTGCAGATGACACAAAGATCTGCAATACGGTTGATACAGAAGGTGAGGTGGAAAGGATGAGAAGGGATTTGTCAAGGTTGGAAGAATGGTCAAATGTATGGCAGCTTAGATTCAATGCAAAAAAATGCAAAGTAATGCACCTGGGAAACAAAAACCCGGGGAAGAGTACACAATGGAGGGTGAGATACTAACAACAGTGAAGATGGAAAGGGACCTGGGGGTAGTCATAATAGATGACCTAAAGGTGGGCAAGCAATGTGAGAAGGCAGTAAGGAGGGCTGGTGGAATACTGGGGTACATCGGGAGAGGCATCACCAGTAGAAAACAGGAAGTTGTATCCCTCTGTTCAGACAGTTGGTGAGACCCCATCTGGAGTAGTGTGTGCAGTTCTGGAGACCCCATCTCCACAAGGACACAGACAGGATGGAGGCTGTCCAGAGGAAGGCAACTAAAATGGTGCAGGGTCTGCACCAGAAGACATATGAAGAGAGATTAAAGGAGCTTAATATGTATACCCTCAAGGAAAGGAAGAAGAGGGGGACCTGATTGAAACTTTCAAGTACCAAAGCAACAAAGTCCGAAAGGGTAGCAACTTTCAGAAAAAGAGATGTGCAAGAACAAGGGGGCACAATTTGAAGATAGAGGGAGGGACGGCTCAGAGGTAATGTGAGGAAGTATATTTTCATGGAGAGGGTCGTGGATACATGGAAAGGCCTTCCTGAGGAGGTAGTGGAGCCCAAAACAGTAGGGGAATTCAAAAATGCATGGGGCAGACATAAGGCAATTCTAGTGGGTGGTAGGAGGAAGTAAGCTGTTGGTTAACTAGGATCTGCAGCTTATCCATTAGGTAGGGAAATTGGCAGACTAGGTGGGCCAAGTGGTTCTTATTTGCTGTCAAATTCTATGTTTCTATGTTTCTATACTGTTTGACATTTTTACCAGACGGGTTTAAATTGAGGTCACCACAAATAAGTACTTCATTTGAGGAGACTTTTGGGGGTAATGCTATCAAGATAGTAAGAGAGCCCCTTGGTACCCTGCTTAGGGGGGTTGTAACTGCAGATGATTTGGATTTATTTGGTGTTCCCTAGTAAGAGGAGCCCATGAAGGAATTAACAGGTAGTAGAAAGTGATGCTGGGTCATACTGGATGTGGGATAAGTTGAGGTGGCTTTTGTAATATATCAACAGACCACTCCTACTCTTTTTGCCCATACGATCGTGATGCAGGAGGTTAAAGTTTGGGAGTGTGAAAGCTGAGTCAGGGGTGGTAGGTTTCAACCATATTTCCCTGGGGCACAGGATATTGGGGTTATAGTGGTCAACCCAGGCAGTCAGCTCAGCTTGGTTGTGGATGAGACTGCGAACATTTAGATGTGCAATTTTTAGACCTTTAAGGGAGGACCGGGGAGAGGGGTGTTAAAGGTTGGTTGTGAAATAGGTCCAGGGTTCAAGTTCGACATCCCCTCCAAGCAGGATGAGGAGAGCAGAAAAACCAGAGGAGGTGACGCAGCCATCTGTTTCTGTATGATGTTTTATATGGGTGGTGATACAGGCATTTGAGCAGTCTGAAAGCAACTTTCAAAGTTTTTGGAGGTATGCACCAGTGGGAACTCACTATTGCTTGCCAGGACATTATAAAATTAGAGAAGGAAAAGTCATCAGCGTGATGCAACTCCAGAGGGCCTACATATAGTGGAAGATAGACTGCAGCGAGATGCAGTGTCCACAGGGAGCAGAATTGACAGGCAAGGAAGTACATTGCAACTTTTGAAAAGCAGATGCCCCAGGGATGTAGGGAGTTAGTAATATGTAATGCCAGGCTCATTTTCAGGTCTAGTTAAAAGTGGAGAAGGGGTTGTGGGAAAAAACAGGTTGGGTGGAGTGAGTGCAGTGGATTAAATAGGACAGGGTAGCAGAACTACTGTACTGAGGGTCTATTTATTAGGAGACAGGTAATGTGTCCAAACACAATAGAAAGGAATCTAGCCCTTTAAGCAGAGCTACCTCATACATTCAAGAATATGGTTTGCTGGCAGTGGGCCAAAAAGGGTTTCTTGACTATTTAATAAAGGCTGGGAGTGGGGGTGTTGAACATGTTCAAGCTGGAACAATGGGTGAGCTGGCCAAAAGGCTGGCTTTTAAACCCTTTCCCTTTTTTTTCTCTTAGTTTGTTTCTTAAGCAACACTTGGGAACCTCTGCATTGATTTGAAGCAGCACTACAATTAATCATAGAATAATACAGAATTAGCAGATAATATGCAGGTCAGTTCAAGTCCTGACTTAAGCTCCTCCAATTCTAACTTGGGGGCTTGTGTTGCATAGTTGCAGTTTTGAAAATGGCACCAAGCACCTAGGAGGGCAGCAGATGGGCTACCTGGAATATAGTTGTGCTTCTGCACTGGATCCGATCTGCTGTCTGTCGGCATCTTGCACCAAGGAATCCAGGAAGGACCTTGCAGACAACACAGAGGGCAGGAGTGAAATACAGCCCGTGGAGAGGTGGGAGTGAGCTTAAAATTAGCCTAGAGGCACAAAAGAGCTCCAATTTCAGGGTGGGATCAGCAAGAAGCCAAACATTTTGGAGCTGGAGCAAGGGGTGAGCTGGCCAGAAGGCTGGCTTTTAAACCCTTTCCTTTTTTTTTTCTTAGTTTGTTTCTTAAGCAACACTTGGGAACCTCTGCATTAATTTAAACAGCACTACAATTAATCATAGAATAATACAGAGTTAGCAGATAATATGCAGGTCAGTTGAAGTCCTGAATTAAGTTCCTCTGGTTGTAACTCAGGGGCTTGTGCTGCATAGTTGCAGTTTTGAAAATGGTGCCAAGCACCTAGGAGGGCAGCAGATGGGCTACCTGGAATATAGCTGTGCTTCTGCACTGGGTCCGATCCACAGTCCGTGGGCAGCTTGCCCTGAGGATACCAGGAGGGATGCTGGAATTTAGCTGTGCTACTGCTCCAGGTCTGATCCACAGTCCGTGGGCAGCTTGCCCTGAGGATTCCAGGAGGGACCCCGATTTGGTCTACTGTGTGAGAAAAATTCACAGCCCAACTGCCCCCCAACTTACTCTACTCCTGCTCCTTTAAATCTCTTGATTTATTCTCCTTGCATAATGAACTCATGAGAACTGATTAGTCCCCCTTGACCAATGCCCCCTCTATTGATACCACCATGTCCTACTTTAATGCTCAGTTCCTAAATGTCTGGGACAGGCATGCCCCTCTTAGAAAGACTAGAATAAACATCTCCCTCTTCCCTATGGTATAAGCTGAGCTCCTGGCATGCCAGCATGCTCATGATTTAGCATGGTTGGTAGACAAAGCATCTGGTGCCCTCAGGGACTTAATTACATATCGTTTCCTCCAGAACTTCTGCATCAGAGCCATCTGGCTTGCTAAAGCAGAATACTTCAGCCCTATCTTCCAAGAAAATCTTAACAGCCCCTCCAAATTCTGGAAGTTTGTACATGCCGTGTTCTCCCCCCCCAACCCATTCACCCACTCCGGTCCTCAAAGTGGGAAACCTCAACATCTCTGACCCCCCAAGCTGTTGTTAAGGGATTCAGCAACTTCTTTACCACCTATGCTGCCAGCCTTCTTGCCTCTCTCCCTCCTCCTACTCCTCCCCTAGCTCTGTCTGCACCTTTCTACTCCTCCTCCTCCTCCTCCTACTTCCCCTTCCAGCCTGTCACCCCTGCTGACACCCTTCAAGCTCTCTTACCCCTTAACTCACAAAAAGGTAAACACCCAGATGGTCTTGACCCTAAACTACTTCATCTATCTGCCCATGCTATTGCCTCCCACTCTCCATTCTCCTGAACCTTTTCTACTTTCTAGCCTCAGTTCCCAAATCTGGGAAGCATACTACTGCCATCCCTCTTCATAAGAGCAGCAACTCCTCTAACACTGACAACTACTGCCCAATATCTCTACTTCCTATTCTTGCTAAATTACAAGAGCACCTGGCCCTGGCACAGCTCTCCTCTTTCCTTGAATGCTTCTCCATTTTCACTCCCTTACAGTCTGGTTTCTGGAAAGCTCACTCCACTACCACCTCCCTATTCTGGCTCACTGACTCCATTCTCTCTGACATGGATCAGGGATACATCACCTCTGCCATCTTTGTTGACCTTGCAACAGCTTTTGGCACTGTTGCCCACTCCCTTCTCCTCTGCAAACTTATAGCAGCCGACCTATCCGATTCTGCCATCCACTGGTTCAGTTCCTTTCCTACCTCACAGGCAGTCCCAATCAGTCAGGGTTGGTAACTCCACCTTCCCCCCCACCACTCTCCATAAACATTGATGTCACTCAAGGCTCCATACTCGGCTCAATACTTTTTACAGTTTTCCTTAACTACCTTTACAAATGCTTGTTCATCCATGCATATCCACATGTATGCAAATGACACAGCCTTGTTGGTCTCCAGTACTTCCCCCTTGGATGTCAAGACCAAGTTTCAACTGGATTTTAACAATGTCCAGGACTGGTTTTGTGACAACTAACTCTCACTGAATGCCAAAAAGATGGTCTCTATGACCTTTGGCACCAGGCAAAGGCTTGCCAGGCTTGCCTCTACCCCCTCCTTCCACACCCTTGATGGTTCCACTCTTGAAGACATCTCATCCTTCAAATACCTTGACTTATGGCTTGAAAAGAACCTCAACTTTGCTGTGCATGTTGACACTATCCATGCAAAGCTCCTTCCCAAACTTGGTGCTCTGTATTGACACCGCAACTGCTTTCCCTTCCTGCCTGTTGGGAGAGTGTCTAAAAGATGATCCTCCATATTTTTTTTATTTTGGAGACATTGTATACAGTTCCACCCATACATCCTCCCTTAACAGACTGGATACTGTCTTTAACTCCTTATGCTGCTTCTCTGATTGGCAAATTCTGGCTTGGCTCCCTTCCTCCCTACTTCCTTTCTCCCCTCCTACTCCCTACTACACTTTATGCAACTCCACCTTCAAGACGTTTGCCTCCCCCCTCACTCTTCCACTGCTGGAAGATCAGCCTTCTCCTATCACTTCCCTCATATCTGGGATTCCCTTACTTTAGATATTCATTCTGCCCTCTCACCCAGTTCCCTATCCTGCCTCCTTTGTCTTCACACTTCCCCTCCTGCAACTGCAGTAAACCCCCCCACCTTCCCTTCTGGCTCGCTAACTCTTCTGTTACTTTCTCCCTCACCCTCCTGTACTCTACCCGTTCCACTCCCCTATCTCCTTCCCCTCCCTATGATTCTAATTTTCTCTCTACACTTTCCAATTCTCCTCATCCATCTGTGTTCCCTTACTTGATCCTGCATCCCCTGCTTCCCAAATGACCTGCTGACCTTCCTCTTTGCATGGTTCACGTATCCCAAAAGGGAGGGTTGGACCACTAGCCCCCTTCTCCATTCCACCTTTCATAGTCCCTCTATGATTATACTTAAGCTTTCTCCCTATCTCTTATAATGAATATATTAAGGTTGTACTTATATTGTAAGATTGTGATTATCATATGTAGATGTTTATTGTTTAGTACCTAACCTGCACTTTAATGATGCAATGTTTATATCAATACTGTTTCTACTGTCTCACTGTGAATTCTGTGTATTCCATTATTGTTTTTCCACTTCCTTTGTTAGTTAAGACCAATTCTGTACTTACTGTTGCAATCCCTACTTTCCCTTCCCCCCACGATGCACCAGGAGATGAGCTATTGCAGCTCAGTGTGCCTTTCCTCATGAAACTTTTCAAATAAGTAAATAAATAAATGTGAGTAGCCCAGCTGGTCACATGGATTTTAAAGAGGGACTGAGGCCAACATTTTTGGCATCAATAAATTTAGAATTTGGATCAGCAAGTAGGCTGGCCCACCAATGCAGCTGTTGGATTTCCGCTTGTGACCCCAGTGACCCGGGTTCAGAAATGGACTCAGAGAACTGGAGGGCCATCTGGGAGAGAAGGATTGAGCATCACATGGACTGATATCCTTCTCCAGGGGAAGGGTGGGATGAGTGCCCAATACTCTAGAGACTACTGGTGGAGGCCAGGAGAACCTCAGGTGATCAGCACATGGAGCTAGGAGGGGTGGGGCAGATGTAGGACATCATTGCATGTCCCTGGGGGTAAAACTAGAAAATAATGCTTATGGCCACCACAAATGAAGCCTGCCTTTGGCTTCAATTAGCTTCCAGGCTGGCTCCCTGATCCAGTCACAGGATTGTGGCATTATGCTCCAGTGCCTCAACTCCACCCTGTGGGGTAAGCTGGAGGTGTCAGGGGTGTGGTGGCCAATATGGAAGTGGGAGCACAAGGGTCTGTGACCGGGCAGATGCAACAGTAGCTGTAGGCAGGGAAAAAAAAAAGAATTTGGATCAGCATATTCTCAATCAGCCACATTCCAAAAATCAGATCTGTATGTTACTTCATTTAAAAGTTACAAGTCATTTTGTAACCCTTAATTTACTGCCTGTTCAAAAAAAACAGTTTCAGTGAAGAGCTTTTGATGATGTCATTTCCTGAACTAACAACCTAGTCTTCCCAGCAAGCTACATTATATGACTTATTTCTCCTATGTTACTTAAAACTGCAGGTGTAGTAAACATCTGAAAAAGGAAAACTGACACGGGGGTCAGCAAATGCACTTCCATAATGCATAGATGCAAGGTATAATACTTCAGAATGTGATGAAAGGGATGGAATGCAGTGGCAAACATGGCTTTAGAATGACAAAGTTGTGTGCAATTTTTAAAATACTGCAGTTATGAGATTTCGAAACCTCACCAGATTGCAATTGTGGAATGCAGCAATGACACAGTCTCAGAATGTGGCAGTAAAGCACAATTGCAGAATGTGGCAGTGATACACAGTTTCAGAATGTGACAGTGATGCACAATTTCGGAATGCAGCAGTGACACACAGGTTTGGAAAGTAGTGGTGATGTACAGGTTTGAAATGCAGCGGTGATGTACAGGTTTGGAATGCAGCACTAATGCACAATTTTGAAATGCAGCGAAGATGCACAATTTTGGATTATGGCAGTGATGCGCAATTTTGGAATGCAGCAGTGCCACACAATTTTAGAATGCAATGGTGATGCACAGGTTTGGAATGTGGCAGTGACACACAATTTAAGAATGCATTAGTGACATGCAGTTTCAGAATGCAGCAGTGACACACAGGTTTAGAATGCGGCAGTGATGCGTAATTTTGGAATGTGGCGGTGGCGCACAGTTTTGGAACTCAGTGGTGATGCATATTTTAGGAATGTGGTGGTGATGTACAGTTTTGGAATGTGGCGGTGATGCACAGTTTCGGAATGAGGCGGTAACGCATAGTTTCTGATTATGGTGGTGATGCTCAATTTCAGAATGTGGCTGTGATGCACAATTCTGGAATGTGGTGGTGGCACACAATTTCAGAATGTAGTGGTGACACAATTATGAAATGTGGCGGTGATGCACAATTTTGGAATGTGGCGGTAATGCACAATTTTAGAGTGTAGTGGTGATGCACAATTTTGGAATGTGGCAGTGATGCGCAGTTTCAGAATGTGGTGGTGATGTACAGTTTCAGAACGGGGCAGTGATGCACAGTTTTGGAATGCAGTGGTGACACACAGTTTTGGAATCTGGCGATGATGCAAAATTTGGGAATGCAGTGGTGATGCACAAGTTCAGAATGCTGCAGAGGTGCACAGTTTTGAAATGTGGGGGTGATGCATAAAATTTCATTATTAGGCATTGACACTCAGTTTCAGAATGTGTTGGTGATACTCAATTTCAAAATGTGGTGGTGATGCATAATTTCAGAATGTGGCCTGACACACAATTTGGGAACATGGCAGTGGCAATTTTGGAATGTGGCATTGAAACACAACTTGGCAGGGATGTGCAGTTCTGGAATGTGGCTGGGATGTACAAAGTGGGAGTGGGGAAGGGATGTGCAATTTCAGAATGAAGCAGGGTTGCATAATTTTAGAATGTGGCTGGGACGCATAATGTTGGAATGTGGTGGGTATGTGATGCATAATTTTGAAATATGGTGAGTGTGTGCAATTCTGGAATGTGGCAGGAACAAGCAATTTCAGAATAAATAATGTGTACTGTCAAATTCTGACAGCATGCAACCCCAATATATCCTGAAATTGCAAGTCCCCATCAAATTCCTCAATGTGTGTCCATGTTGCATTCTGAGACTGATTGTCCCAACACATTTTGAGATGGCACATCCCTGTCACATTCTGAGATTGTGTCTCCCCCTCCAACATTTTAAAATTGTGCACCACCTTGACATTCTATGCTTTGGTTCAGTGCTACATTTCAAAACCACTTTCTGACATGTTCTAAAGTACAGTGCCTTGTACCTGAACATCCTGGAAATGCAAGCGCTGCAGCCAACCCTATGTCAGTTTTTTAAAAAAAGGATTATTATAGCTACACTACAGTTTCTTAAACTTTGGAGAAGCAAGTCCTATAAGGTTGCTGACAGGGAGGATAGAGTGTGAGTTCACGAGATGACATCATCAGTGGCTCTTCACTGAAACTAGCTTTTTTGAATAAGTAATCAGATTGGGGTTACAAAATAGCTCATAACTTTAAAATGAAGTAATATGAGATTTATTGAAGGTATGCTTATTCTAATTCTGCAATGTAGCACTTTTGGTGGGAGTCCCTCTTTAAGCAATCAGTATGTAATAAAATTTAATATACTTTAAGATAAAGTTGAAATTGACTTTTCTTAGTAGCAGCAGCAATTTACTACAACTGTTAGTGCTGTGGAATTTTTTTTTATTTCTGAGTGATTCCCCATTCTATTTAAAAAAAAATGTGGCTATGTGGCTTAGCCAGACCATGGGTGAGCACTGACTCTACCAAACGGTTATTGCTAACCTTTTTATGTGTGGGATTCTGACTATGAAACATAGAGATATACTGTATAAAGGAGTGTCTTTAACAGATATGTGCTTGGGGTAGGTGATTGAGAGATATAGTAAGATTGAAATAAGCCAATAGCAGCAAGTACAAAAAAGAGAACGCTATACAAAGTACACATTGTACTGACATATTTGTCGTGTTGCTCAGAACTTGGCAAAAACTGTACAAAGGCTGAAACAACTACTGTTACAGTATGTGATAGTCATCCATAAATTTAACATGCACTGCAGCTCTAATATCGAGGTGCATGAGTTTCAGGTCCTTTAGGTGTGTTACCAATGGAGTCAGTGCTGCGTACTGTAACTGTGGGTCCTAGGATACATTTTGTCTCTAGCAAAAAAGAGATATTAAACCAAAATTCTGATCATCAATACATAGTAAATTTTCTCTGTGTGCTAGGGACAGTAATTTGTTTTTTGTGTGCTGGAGCTACTAATTTTACAAGTTTTTTTTTTTTCGGTTGTTTAACCAGGTGAGACACACTAAGCTGAAAGCTTGTTTAGAGGTGCAACTTAGGAGCACAGGGAAGTTAAGTGACTTGTTCAGGGTCAGAAAGTATGCAAGTGGGGGCTGTGGGATTCAAACCCAGGTCTCCAGATTTGCAGCTGAGAGCCTTAAACCACTGTGCTATACTGCCTCCCTAAGTTGAAATTCAAAAAGATTTAAAGTGGTAGTCAGTGATCACTACAGTCAGAAACAGTGTATTAAGTCACAAAAGTTGTGTATTGTTACATTTTAGTGAAGATTTTTGGCATTGGGAATATGCACGTTCTCATTTAACCAGGGTTCCACTGTCACTGAGTTGGTTCTCTTCACAGGCCAGTATGAGGCTGCTTCAGCCAAGAAGCATGTCATCAGTGTTCATTCATACAGTGTATAGAGAAAGCTTTTTCTGTATGAATTTTTATCATAGGCAGAACACTGCTCTACCACAGTGCAAAGGTCATAGAATGCTGTTGCACCCTTCTGTGGTGCAACAGCATTCTACACAGCTGTTCCCAAGGTGCGCAAAATCATAGATACATAGATGTCGGCAGACAAGAGCCTTGTGGCCCATCTAGTCTGCCCTATCCCTCTTTCTGATGCTTAAGGTACCCTAGATGCTATAACAAGTTCCCCCTCTTTTGCCCTAGCTTGATACTTCCCATTTGCCTATCGCATGCATTCTTGAATCACTGACCTGTTGCTGCCCCATCACTTCCTGTGAGAGACTGTTCCATCTCTCCACCACCCTTTCAGTGAAGTAGAACTTCCTCAAGCTCCTTGTATGTTTTCCCCCTTTTAGCCTCATGCTGTGACCTATTTTTCTGATATTATACTTAATGTGAAAGATGCTGCCCTCTGGTACCCTGCTGATCCCCTTCAAATACTTGAAGGTCTCTATCATGTCCCCCCTCTCTCTCCTCTCCTCCAGGGAGCACATATTGAGATCTCTGAGTTTCTCCATATGACTTATGCTGCATCCCAGACACCATTCTTGTTGCCCTCCTCTGTACTGTTTCCATCCTGTCTATGTCTTTTTGGAGATAGAGCTTCCAGAACTGAACACAATACTCCAGATGAGGCCTTACAAGGGAGTTGTAAAATGGTACCAACCCTTCCCTCCTTCTACTTGTTATACCCCTCCCTATGCATCTCAGTATTCTGTTAGCCTTTCTGTCTGCTTTGTTGCACTGTTTAGCTACTTTGAGGTTGTTTTCTATGACTACCCCTAGATCCTTTTGCTCTTTGGTGGCCTCTAGTGAACCCCGTCTAGTTCATACTTCACCCTAGGATTCCCTCTCCCCAGGTGCATAACCCTGCACCCAACTGCCATTCCTTGGACCTGTTTTCTAGCCTCTTAAGATCTTTCCACATTTTTTCTGTACCTTCCTGTGTATCTACCCTGTTATGCAGCTTTGTATCATCTGTGAACAGGCTAACCCTCCCTTCTAGACCCTCTGCAATATCACTTATAAAGACATTGAAGTGCACTGGTCCAAGCACTGATCCCTGGGGTACACCACTTGTTACTCATCCCTCCTGTGAGCTATCCCCATTTACCACCACTCTTTGTGTTCTGTTACTCAACCAGATTCTAACCCATGTGACTACCTCTGTCCCCACTCCTAGATTTGCCAGCTTGTGAATTAGTATCCTGTGTGGGACAGTGTCAAAGGCCTTCCTGAAGTCCAGAGAGTGTAAAATACTCCTACTCCCAAAAGATACCATAAAATGGAACACTACAATGTGGATCGTTGTTAGTTTACTCTGTTTTCAAGAAAACATTTAAAAAAGTAAACCTTTAGATGGGTGTTAATTTATGTAATCTTTGTTTTTTTTTTAAATATCTGTCTCTCTGTATCAACTACAGTTGTACCTGACAAAGGGTAAACAGTCCAAGAATAGGAAAATATTTTAAACAGTTAAAATAAAACTTTATATTTTGCTCAATACACAATAAAAACATTGGTTGTGCAAAACCATGCCCAACCAGCCTGTGTTGCCATCTCGAGGTTCAGATTACAACAGATCACTTGAACTTCAATCTCTAGGTCTGCTGTAATCTGAACCTGCCGGTGGCAGCACAGATTGGTTGAGCATGGTTGCCCAACCAGTATTCTCTATATAGTATGTGATTACACCTTGTTGTGCATATATTTTCATCCTAATTAAAAAGCTGTTGTTCTACAGTAGAAAGATCTTGGAATTATGTTGTACTCTTCTTTGGCACACCATTTTTTAAATTAGAATGAAAACTGATGCCACTTGCCATTTTACTTTCATTTTCCCCATACCCAGAGAACCCTGACTCTTTTCTAACACATTGTCTGTTGTTTTATCATTTTAAAATAAGAAACCTGACTCTTCTCTAATACATCCTCTGTTGTTTCATCAATTTAAACAACCCCCCCCACACACACACACACTCATGTGGCCTTTTTAGCAGGTGGGTGAGGCTGGGCTTCAGGTTTTCTGTTTTTCAAAAATAATAAAAGATTAAACCTAAGGGGCCAGGTATTCAAAACTTTGACCCAAGGGAAAACCCAGTTTGCCATGCATACCAGGTTTTGCGCAGAACTGCCATATTCAAAAGTTTAGATAATGCGGGTGCACTCAGCTTCCACTGGGGCAAAGAGTGGAGGGCAGTGCAAGGTAAAACTATGCAAATGGAGGGGCAGGGACCTGAAAATTGGTGCAGTCTGATATTCATAGCATTTGCCCTGTGCAAGAGCACCTAGTGCTGTCCCTTTGCACAGAGCAAATACTGCTAACCAAAATCAGATCTTAACCCAGCACAATCATAGCCGCCACCAGAAGTGGTGCACTGGCACCCACCCAACACAGTAGGCCCTGGTGTCTAGTGGCAGCCTTCTCTTCTGATCCCAGTCCCAGTGTCCAGTGGTCCCTACTCCCTACCCCATTCCCCATCCCTGTATAAACAAATATATTCCCAAGTAGTGTAGTGGTCTCTACCCCCTACCCCATTCTCTGATTGCCGTCCTTGTATAAAATAATATAATCCCTAGTAGTCCAGTGGTCCCTCCCCCCTCACCCATTCTCCAATCGCCATCCCCGTATAAAATGATAGATTCCCTGGTAGACTGGTGGTTCCCAATCAATCACCAATTGCCATCCTGTTATTTAATTTCATAACATTTCCCTGGTAGTCTAGGGGTCCCTCACTGTCCCCAATCACCATCTCATTGAATAATAAATAACTTAGCCCTGGTGGTCTAGTGCACCCCCCACCCTTTCAGGTAGTAACCAATCACCCTGCTTCACCCAATCCTGACTCCCAGCTGGCTACAAGCACAGCCCTCCTCTTTCCACCATGGCTGGCCCCCAACTGAGCTGTCTATGAGTGCTACTGTATAAACATTGTGCTCATTGATTAACAGCTGTCAATCAATGAGCATGTACTTTATATAGTATGTGCTCTGTAATAGCTCAGTCAGTGGCCAGCCATGGTGCTGAGAGGAGTGCTGTGCCAGTTGCCAGCTGGGGGTCAGAATGGTGGGGAGCTGGGTGGTGGGTCACTACCTGCCAGAGTGTGCGTGGTGTGTGTGTGTGTGTGTGTGTGTGTGTGTGTGTGGGATGAACTACTCTACCAGGAATATGTTACTTAGTATTTAATGGGATGTGATTGGGGATGGGAAGGGACCACTAGATTACCAGGGAAATGTTAAGAAATTAAATAACAGGATGGTGATCAGCAATCAGGGATGGGGGAACCACTTGATTATCAGGGAATCTATGATTTTATATGGGAACAGTGATTGGAGAATGGGGAAGGGAGGAGGGACCACTGAACTACCAGGGATTATATAATTTTAGATAAAGATGGAAATGTAAAAGGAGAAGTGAGCTTTCCACTGGGATTTGAACCCAGGCCCCTAGCATTCTGTGCTTGTACTCTAACCTTCTGAGCCATTTTAAATGTGGACAGTGATCAGAGAATGGGGAGGGGGGAGGGACCACAGACTACCAGGGAATGGATTTGTTTATACAGGAATGGTGATTAAAGAATGGGGAAGGGACCACTGTCCTACCAGGAAATATATTATTTTATACAGGGATGGTGATTGAAGAATGGAGAATGGGGAACCAGTGAACTACTAGGAAATATATTATTTTATACAGGGATGGTGATCAGAGAATGGGGAAGGGGAAAGGACCTCTGGACTACCAGGGAATATATTATTTTATCCCTGGGAACAGTGATCGGGGAACATGGGAGGGGGAAGGCACCACTTGACAGCAGGGAAATCTGATATATTGATTATCAGACAGTGATCTGCGGTCAGCAAGTGGGGAGCACTAGATATCAGGGAAGTTTTACCTGGTTATGGGGAACCAGGATCAGAGGGAGTGTGAAAGCCACTAGCACCAGGGACAGCTCACAGGATGGGCAATCGTCAGCACTAAAGGGCTTCCAACACCATCCAAATGAGTCCATAATGGGCATGCTAATGGCCTTGTGGCGCCTTGAATGCCCAATGGGCTCATTGGCATGGGAACCTTTGAATATTGCAAATTTAGCCTTGGCATTGGCCATTGTGGGGGCCCTACTCTGGTCTGCTGTTGGGTGGGGCTAAGTGGCTTAGTGCTGGGCAACAATGGCTCTATATTCAGATGAATAGCACCCTGCACTGTTCATCTGACTGTAACATATATGCCCAATGGTGTTATTGCAAGTTTGAGTGCAAATGTTTGCACTTCATTTTGTACCTTTTTGAATATCTGGCCCAAGATTTCTTGAGAAGGAAATACGAAGTATGTTTTTTTTTATGTTTCAAATCATTTACTTTACAGTAGTTCATATTACACATATTGTGCAATCACTTAGCAATGAGTTCCCTTTTTGTGAAAGCGACGAGTTGCCAACTTGTTTATTTATTTTCTCTGTTAGTTAACCTGAGATCACTGATTAAGATTTTTTTTAGCAGAATCTTAACTGTGCAAATGATAACAGGTTGTTAACTGGTTGTACAGTAAGTTTAATGTGTACATCTGTGACAGGGTTGAATAGAACCTTGTCCCAGTTGTAATGGAGAGTTTGACTGCAAGGATCTGTTCTGTTCTTTCCTTTCCAGTCTCTTGTCTGTCTGGTTGCGCAACCAAAATTTCCTGTGAGACCTACGACTTGATCACCCTCACAGTCTTGCAATTTTCTGCCTTTCACTGTCTCTCAGTCTACCCTTGCTGTTGCTGTCTTTTTCCTTCCTTGCATATCTGCTGGTATAATACTATATGCAAATCATTATGTGAAAATGTAACTGATTATGGGATCCCTTTATTTAGAAATTAGACGGTGTTACTGTTGAAATGTATATATTGTTCAAAGTTTATTGTTTGACAGAAATGTCATCAACAAATTTACAAAAAGATTAAAAAGGACTGTTACATTTAAATAGGTGAGAATGACTTACACAATATTAAACTTATTAAACTCATACCTAGGTCAGACAGATATACAGTACTCAAAGATGATACCCAGGATATTGCACATATACTGTACATTTAAAATACCAGCCTCTTCCCTATACACACAATTGCACACAAATAGTACAACTTTCAATTAATCATAATTAAGTTCCTTCATTTATCATTGTTTTACTAATTCTTTTTTTTGTTTTGTTTTACTAATTGCTATGAAAAACGATGCCACTCTCTCTATGGACCACACATCTTCTGCATGAATTAAAATGGAAGTCAAAGTTGCAATATCAACATTATATCTGGTATCCATAAAAGCACCCAACCAATATGTACACTCCTTGGTATACCAAGTACAATACCATATCACTTGCATAAGATATTCCCGTTCATCTCTAGAACAGTTACAATTCTCATTGTAAGTCTGTACCTTCTTATATCTACACCTCAGTACACTACTGTCAAATTGCTCAAACTTGTAAATTGTAAATATCCTTTGTAGGATAGGATCTGTTAAACTGTCTAAATAAGCCTTATATCCAAAATTAAAATTATTATGGATAAACCACTTAGAATAAGCTGATTCCCTAATCAATAAAAGATCTTGGTTATTCCAGAAATTCACAATTCTTTTGGCAACATACTTCTTATATTTTGTACTTAATGTACCCCTTTTTCCACATATTTTAGCAGCATGTCTAACATATTTTTCCAATACTGATAATATCTTTGGATACCAAAACTATTGTGAATATCCTAATGAAAGCCATGTTTTTTTTCCTCCAGAAAATGTATAGAGATCCTTGTGGCCGGAAGTCTAGTCAATCTAATCCCAAAATGTAATTTGCGTATCTCAAAGATAGCATTTATATTAGAAATCACCAACTCTGATCTTATATATGTGGCAAGGCAGGAGGGGCATACTCCCATTGTGTTCCTCAGCATTTTAAATAAAAGCACAGTTAATTTATCCCTGTGTTTTACATCCCAAATGTATATCCCATACAGTGATTGGGCCTAGAATTTGGTTTTAATCACTTCAATTAAGGGTCTTATGGTTGTGCCACCATATCTATAATTGGATCTTGCTAATGCCAACATTGTTTTTTTTTTTGAGGTTTTGAGGGTCTTAGAGAA
Source organism: Neoceratodus forsteri (assembly GCA_016271365.2). Taxonomy (NCBI): domain Eukaryota; kingdom Metazoa; phylum Chordata; order Ceratodontiformes; family Ceratodontidae; genus Neoceratodus; species Neoceratodus forsteri. Next base: position 899,296,309 of record CM057459.1, read on the forward strand.
GTGAGTGTTCCATTTTCTACTTATATTGAATTCTACCCCTAGATATGAATAGGATTTAGTTACTTCTATTTTATTTCCCTCCAGGGTCCAAGTTTCTATTTTATTTTTCCCCTGGTGGCTGAAAACAACTATTTTGGTCTTGGTTAAATTGATCCTTAATTGGAGGTCTCGAGATCTCTTCTCTAATAATTTAAGTTTTTTTTTTTCTGTAGCCCCTTTTGTGTAAGGGAAAATAGTACTAGATTGTCAGTATATACAAACACTGCACAATGTTGGTCATTAATTTTTGGGGACTCCAAGTTGTGTGCACTAAATTTTGTTAACATATCATTAATATATAGTGTAAATAATGCAGGGACCAGAACACATCCTTGTCTGACTTCCTTATTTATTTTAAATGGTGTAGAAAGCTGCCCATCCATTCCTAATCTCACTTTAGCCCATGTTTCCTTATATAAATTATGCAGAATGGTTACCAGTGCCTTATCTATCCCTTTATTTAATAATGGTTCCCATAATATTTTTTCTTGATATGGAGTCAAAGGCCATTGAGTAGTCAACAAAGACTGTATATAGCTTCTGTTTTCTAAGGATAACATATTTTTCAATAAGATGGTATAGGATACATATGTTATCATGGGTGGAATGTTCTTCATGAAAACCAGTTTGATAAGGAGAAAACCCCCCTGTATCTTCAATACCTCTATTTAGTGTATTTAACATCACTTTAGAAAACATCTTCAAGTTGATGTTTAGTAGACTAATGGGCCAAAACATAGCTGGACTGGCCATGTCTCCTTTTTTATGAATCAGTATTATGTGGGCTCTTTGCCACGTATAAGGATACTTGTTTTCTTGAATATGTTTATTGTAAAGAATTGCTAACGTTCTACACCAGGATCCAGTTTGGCAATGATAGACTTCAGATGGAGTATTATCTGGACCGGGAGTCTTATGCAATTTTAATGTATTTATGGCTAGATATACTTCTGAGTATGTTATAACCATCTGCTCACAATCCCCACTTATAATAGTTTGAGGAGAATTTTCTATATTAGGGTCAAAAAAAATCTGGTAAAGTAACTGATCCAAGTATTCTTGTATATATATATATGAATCAATATCTCCATTATAATTATTTGTTCCCTTAGCTACCAATTACCAGAAACCTTTCTGGTCTATGTTGTTAATAACCCTGACCATTTCCTCCCATTGTCTCTTATAGTATACATTTTGCTTCTCTTTCAATGGAGTCTTATATTCATTCCATTTTGTATTCCTATTTTTCAACAAATCTTTATTTTTTTGTCACATATAGTGTTTATATACTTTTCTTAATAGTTTTTGTGTCTTGCAATCATTGTAAAAACAAACGCCTTTTTTACATTTCTTTTTATCAATGATTGTAATACACTCTAAATAACCTTTTATGAGACCAAAATGTTTATACAGTTCTTCAAATAACTGATTAATATCATATTTCCTCAAAATGTCTGTGTCTTCTTTTACAAAAGAGTTACAAATAATGTCATTTATACAAAATGGTGAATGGGGTTTCAAATAATTTTTTGTGATAAAGACTGTCCCAGGATAGGTTTCTCTTTACTATTATTCATGCAACTACACAAAACAATAGGGAAATAATCACTTTTAGAGGGTGGGCTTACTGTCATATTCTCCCAGAGCTCAATTGGTCCAGACCATATTGCAAAATCTACTAGGGAAGAACACCTAGTTGAGAGATATGTACATTCTCCTGTGAGATCCCCTTTTAAATGCCCATTTGATGGGTAAAAAATAACATTCCTTTCAAATATTAATTAGCTGAAGACCAGCGGTATTAGTTTTCATATCCCTGGTAGCTCTTTGGATCCATGCAAAGGGACTTACTGTGCAGCCAAAGAAGGAATTGTCACCCAGTCCATCGAAGTGGCCTATTCGAGCATTCAGGTCCCCAACCAATAATACTGCCAAATCAAGATATCTACACATAATTTCAATTATTAAAATATTCAGCTGATCCCATATTGCACTTCTATAGAAATGTAAGTTCTCTGGGGGAATTTTCCTATTTAATAATAAAAAACATTGATTTCCATTTTTTAAAAGTACCACGACAAAATTAGTACAAGTTCTGATACATTCCATATATGCAAAACTGCCTATCCTGATATAGGTGTCTATCCCACCAGAATTTCTTCCTAGCTTGGAGGCCTTGAATCCTGGCCAATGAAAGACTTCAAAGCCATTAGTCTCAATTTGATCACTGGGCCATGCCAGGTCTCTTGCAGGCATATTACATCAAATACCAAGATATAATTAACCCAATCACTAAATGCTTGTCTCCCTTTTAAATCTGCTATGTTCCATGAGATAATCTGTATCCCATATTTTGTATCAACCAATTTAATCGTATCATCACTTTGGGTTACCTCGGATTTTGTTTCATAATGTGGAACTGCTATTTGTCAATCATTATAACCTGAAAGAGCCTGAAATTTATTGCAGGTAGTTATTTGTAATCCAAAATTAGCTGTATCTTATTCAGAATTAATGTTAGTTTCCAAAAGTTTTGATTCTATCAAATTTATTCCCATAGCATCTAGTATGGCTGCTTTTTGCAGGATTTTATCTGCCCTTTCTCTAGTTATTACTAAGATGTTTATTTGACTGTCACTACCTGTTTGTTTTGCCTAAATAATTCCGTCTCTTCCCAATTGAATTTGCAAAAAAATTTTTCAAGAGATTACAAATTTCTTGTCAATTTTATATCTGTTTCCTTGTATAGTTAATTTATCCCAAACAGAGTTAACCCTATCTTTGTATTACCTTGGTTCTCTATTCTAGGTTCAGGGATATTAAATACATGTCCAATTAGAAATACTACATTAAAATGAGACTATTATAAATGTCTATTTGGAAATACTACATTAAAATGAGACCATTATTGCTTTATTCTTAAAATTCACTGCATTTAGCCACTCACTGTTTTCAATTCTAGGTGAGATAAAATGTACATCTAACAATGTAGCAGACTCTATTAGTATATCCTTGATTTCCACAATGTCTTCAGTGGTGATATCAATATCCATTTCCATGTTTAATTTCTCAACAACTTGTTGTATCTGTTTTCCTGTCTCCTGTTGAATCCCATCAGTCGGCCCCATAATTATAACAATTGGTGTTATATATTTTTTATCTATCTCCTCTCTAGGAGTTAAACTCTGTCCATGTTCTACAGAGTTTATTTCTGAGTTACAGTTTTCATTAACCGCCAATTCTCTAACATTCAGGTCAGTTGTTTTTTTTTTTCCTTTTGCAGCTCTAAGCCTTTTATAGGTTCCAAGAGCTGTTTACTGATCCCCAATCGTTTGTTTAATTGGAAGATTTCACTTTCTGGATTGCTCAGCTGCGTGTTTAGATTTAAGTTTACATGTATCTTGTGTATACCTCTAAATTTTGACCAGCTTATATCTGGCTTATCTCTGTGGATTCTTTTATAGCAGGTTTCTTGATTCTTGGTTTACTATTTGTAGGACTCATTTGCCTTTCCCTAGCCAAATCAGTAGCTTCATGGGTTATTGTGCTGACTCTTCGATTCTTTCTCCTAGTCTCCTTCCCACTTTTTTTCTTCTTTGTTTTATTCATCTTGTCCCTATGCTGTATAATTTCTCTCTTAGGGCTTTCAGGGATTTGTATTGTGCTAAATTCGGGTCTCTTTCCTCCACTCTTGTTTTCTCCTGTGACACAGTTTTTAATAGTTTCCCCACTATCCTTATTTGGCATCGTGTTCAAAAATTCACTCAATGCTATTCTATTTAAAGAAATAATAATTTCTGATGGCTTCCACTATGTCCTTATTAATTATTAATTGTTCCATGATTAGGATGTTAGCTGAGTGCTGCTTTGCCAAAAGATTAACAAGTTTATCACTCAGAAAGCTAGATTGATAATCTGCCTTTTTGCCACCAACTAGTCTTTCATTCAACTGCTGGTGACAATTTCTATAATACACTGATTGCTCTGTCTGATCACTATATTGTTTTAATCCAGTTATTATAGCTTGGAGGTCATGTGAGACCTCTTCCAGAACAGTTTTTTCTTTAACAAGGTATTTACTATTATTCCATATTTCAGGAGTGGACTCATACAACATATTTTGGTCCAACTAATTATTTACATTATTACAAGCAATTCTTAACACATCATTATTTTCTTTAGAATGTATAATTCATGTTAATTGCTCTTGGTTTTCACCAGGGGAGACTTTCAGAATATTCCCAATTATTATCAAATCCTCATTCATATAAGGTGTTATATCTTTTTTTTGTCTTTGGTAATGTTGCACCTGAGTTATGCCCCTATTACCCCGCATATATGCCGTACACTATATCTCTGGTCTAGTATACTGTGATACAGCTATTTTGCACTAACATTGTAGATTTGAGCACCTATTGTATAAGCATGAGTGCTAGAAATGTGCTTTGCTGCTAATATATTGTAATGTTTACTATGCATGGTTCATTATACCTCATTATATTACATTTATATAGATTATGTTTGTCTTTCATATATATTCCATATATAATTGACCTAATCACTGCTAAGATGTCTCTGAGGGATCATTAATGATTATTGTGTACTTATATTCTCATATAATTTTATGTAGTGTGTGTTTTACACTCAGGCACATATGTCATGTGTTATAGAGCCCTGTTAGCAATTGTCTTTGTTCTGCTGACAAGAGACAGACTCCTTGTTTAGTCTTTAATCTAAGCAAAGTAATACCACATGTAGCTTGAAAGGGTCAGCATTCTCTTTGTCTAAGGTTTATGCAACAGAAGCATTATTTCTTATACGCATTAGCAATTCTGTTTCCTAAGTAATTATCCAATAGAGAATGTATTGTGTAACATTGTTTATACTACAGAGCCAGTACATAAGTTTCTGTATATCTCTTATTTTAGACCTTATCTTAGTATATAGCACTCTTTTTGCCTGTTCTGCCTGCTAGAAGATCTGTACATTCCTCCTATAGACTGACAAGTTACCCTATGATCAATGATTTACTGTCATATGCTTGGCGTGAGTATAATAAATTACTTTATTTACAACTGCTTGTGACTGTTATCTCTGGCTAACATTGTAGACATAGAACAAATCTGATTTATTATCTTAGTAGTTTGTCTTCTTACTGACATTTATGGTGACCGTGGGTAATGATTGAATGTTAGTCAAAGTAACAGGTTAATTTCCTCTGTAAATTAACACACTGGGTAAATTATCCCAAGCGACAAGCAGCAGAAGGAATTTTCTGTTTAAATCTATTTGGTCTGCTTTTGATTCCCAAGTGCAGAGCACAATAGGCAAACAGATCTGTAGTAAACTTTTTGTGTGTTTGGGATGACTGTAAAAAGATCTGAATAGACAGCTAGATTGTTTTCACCTGTGGGTCTGAATCCTAGTGAGTTACACTCATTTAGGAGCCCACATCAGCCAAAGGCTGCCTGTGTGCTTTTAAGATTTGTGGTCCAGAACGTACTTCTTGATCCACAGATAGCAAAGGGTTACTAATTTAAATATTGCCATGTCTGAATTAATTAGCACTGAGTTGAGGCTGGAAGCCTCACTATACCTCACAGCTCATGGTGGGTTTGAGGATTTTGCCAGTGTGGCAAAAGACAAAGAGGACCCAATTAAGGTGATCTTTGAGAACTATAGTGAATTAAAATCTGGTACCAAGAAAGTGACTCCAAAGGAGTTACTTTCTGAGACAATATTTGCAGGATTTGATGCTGCTTTAAATAAATTGTCTGTTTTGGAATTTTCTTATGCTGCATGCAAGCTAGAGAATACTATATGTAGGCAGAAAATGGGTCTGCAGGAAGCTGACCATATAAAGAGGGCAGAGAGACAGGAATTTCAAATACAGTCCCTATATAATCAAAATGAATGTTTTTTTACATGACTCAGCTCATAACAATAGCCAAGAGCTGCACACTCTAAGAGATCATTGTGAAAAGGCAGTATTGGACAGAAAGCAGGCACTGCAAATGAATGATGTCCTGTCTGACACTAATAATATGTTACGTGTTGAAAATGAAGAGCTTAGAGTAGACCTGAATGAGGTAAGTGCTGAGCTAGATCGTCAGATCAGGGAAAACACCAAGGTTACTGCTGCGTGTTGGTATTTAAAAAAGATTTGATCAGTGAAGTGTCTGAAAGATATTCAGGCATTCACCATGTTAAATGTAGGAAAAAAGATGGTGAAACTGCACGGTCAGAAAGAAGTTCTTATGGGACATATTAGGCCAGTGAGGACAAGATGCATTTTTATTTTGTTTCTTCTGGTAATGAGGAGTCTGGATATGAGGAACCACAGAATGCTGTGGAGTGGAACAGCCCAATGACTGTCCATCCTTCTGGTGTTACACAAAATGGAGAACTGTTAATGTTTCAAAATGGTGGACACAGACGTCATCACATCAATTCACTATGCCATCCCCAAGATGGCCGACAGGATGTTGATGGTGATGATGAGTTACATCCTATCATAATCCAAGATGGACATGCCCATGAGTCATCAATCTAAGATGGCCGAACCCATGGGTCATCATCCCAAAATGGCTGACCATCACATTACGGAGGTTGGATTACACATTCACAGGGAGTTGTGATTTCTGCCTTAACTATTAAGGACAAGAAAGAGACTGAAGCAATTATTATGAAACTTCTTGGTAGGCTTGATGTTACTGAAGAGCAGAGAGAAGCACTTAGATTGGAAGGCAGGAAATTACAGACCTGTCAGTCTGACCTCTGTGGTAGGGAAAGTGATGGAGTCACTTCTGAAGGAAAGAATAGTTGAGTACCTAGAGGTCAGTGGAGCACAGGATCCAAGGCAGCATGGGTTCACAGAGGTAAGGTCATGTCAGATGGATCTAATAGATTTCTTTGACTGGGTGACCAAAGTAGTAGACCAGGGAGGGGCTGTGGACATGGCCTACCTAGACTTTAGCAAGGCATTTGACACAGTCCCACAAAAGATTATTAGTCAAATTAACCAGCCTGGGAGTGGGTCCCAGGGTAGTAACCTGGTAAAACATTGGCTGGACAACAGGACACAGAAGGTAATTGTAAATGGAGTCCACTCTGAAGAAAGGGCGGTTACTAGTGGGGTACCGCAGGGTTCAGTATTGGGTCCAGTCCTTTTTAATGTCTTCATCAGTGGCATTGCAGAGGGACTGGAAGGAAAAGTATGCCTTTTTGCAGATGACACAAAGATCTGCAACAGGGTTGATACACAAGGAGGCGTGGAAAGGATGAAAAGGGACTTGGAAAGGTTGGAGGAATGGTCAGACGTATGGCAGCTAGGATTCAATGCAAAAAAGTGCAAAATAATGCACCTGAGAAACAAGAACCCAGGGAAGAATACACAATGGGTGGGAGGTAGTAACAACAACAAAACAGGAAAGGGACCTGGGGGTAATCATATCAGATGACCTTAAGGTTAGCAAGCAATGTGAGAAGGCAGTAGGGAGGGCCGGGGGTATACTGGGATGTATAGGGAGAGGCATCAGCAGCAGAAAACAGAAAGTTGTTATCCCTCTGTACAGACAGTTGGTGAGACCCCATCTGGAATACTGTGTCCAGTTCTGGAGACCCCATCTCCACAAGGACATAGACAGGATAGAGGCAGTCTAGAGGAGGTCAACTAAAATGGTGCAGGGTCTGCAAGAGAAGCTGTATGAGGAGAGACTAAAGGAGCTTAATATGTATTCCCTTGAGGAAAGAAGGGAGAAGGGGGACATGATAGAAACTTTCAAGTACCTCAAGGAATCAACAAAGTCCAAGAGGGTAGCATCTTTCAGAAAAGAGACTTGCAAGAACAAGGGACACAATTTAAAGATAGAAGGAGGGCGGTTCAGGGCAATGTGAGGAGTATTATTTCACAGAGAGGGTAGTGGATGCATGGAACAGCCTTCCTGAGGAAGTTGTGGGGTCTAAAACAGTGGAAGAATTCAAGAATGCATGGGACAGACATAAGGCAATTCTTGTGGGGAGCAGGAAGATATAGGCTGTTGGTTAACTAGGATCTATGGCCTATCCTGTAGGTAGGGAAATGGGCAGACTAGATGGGTCTAGCAGTCCTTATCTGCCATCAAAGTCTATGTTTCTATGTTTCTATGTTTCTATGAAGTGGATCAGTACATTAAAGAGGCTAGTAAACAGCCAAATATTGTGAGAGTTTTGGCAAATGCTGCAGCAGAGGCTGCATTAAAGGGAGCTACTCTAGCTCTTCCTGAAACACCACCAGTGCCACCTAATGCCATGAAATCTGCACCATCAGCACAACAGATGGCTGATAGCATTGGAAGCATGCAGACATCTGAAAATTTGAGTTGTCACCTTGCCAAGGTTAAAGCACATTGTGAAATGCTTGGTTTGCCTCCTGAGGGTTGTGCACAAGTGTTAAGGTTAACTGTAGATCCCAGACTTTGGTCTAAACTTCCATCAGACATAAGAGATGGTACCAAACAGGACTGGACTAGTATTTGTTCAGCCTTAATGTCAGCACAGTACCCAGGAATAGTTGGAGCATGACTGGCATACAATGTTAAGCAAGGGGTTAAGGAATACCCTGCAAACTATCATGGATGTTTGTGGCTGGCTTATTGTTCAGGCAAGACATTAGCAAATGAGCAATGTGAAGCTGATAACATGGAATACAAAGATTTATTCCTATGTAAGATGACACCAGGTCTACGTGAGAAAGTTGAGTGTTCTATTTTTCCCGAGGAGGGTCATTTTGCAAAAATGTTGAAAGTAGTTGAAAGAGCATTTCAGGTGTACCTATGCATACTTAATTATGGCACTAAAATCAAGGTTGCTGCTTTTCAGCAGCCTTCTGGAGTGGCAACCCACTATAAAGTGGAAGGGAGGAAGACACAGAGTAAACAAGCATCTGCTCCCAAAAATCCAAAAAGCAATAAAAACTGGAGGGAGAGAAAGTATAATAACAAAGGGAATAGACAGGGTGGCAAGTATCAACGTGCTGGTCCATCCTAAAGGGAGATTGCAGAGGAAAATAAAAACCTCAGTGAAGCCCTGCAGTCTAGGAGCTCTAGCAACCCTATTCCTGAATGCCATGTTGCTGCAATAATGCCATCATCACAGGCCACATGGGGAAGGGGGATGCACGTCTGATTTATGAACCTGTATAGCCAGCTGCTACTGCAGCACGTCCTCCAGTCATGTACACTGCTGCATTGCCATTTGCTACAGCAGCAGCTCCTCCAGTCATATATACTGCTGTGCTGCCAACTAGCAGAGCAGCAGCTCCTCCAAATGAATATACTGCTGTGCTGCCAGCTGCCAGAGCAGTACCCCACCAATTGAGTATACTACTGCACTGCCAACTGCCAGAGCAGCACCTTTTCCAACTGAATATGCTGCTGCATTGCCAATTGCTAGAGCATCTTCCCCTCAGTAGAACATACTGCTGAGCCGCAAACTATGGCTGAAGTAGTACATGCCTTTTTCACTCCACTGTTAACACATGCAGCACCATCTGTATATGAACCACCACATATGAAGGAACCATTACATGTACAGGTAATATCACCCACATATGCAGCATCAGCTGCACACACAACACCACCACCTGTACATGCACCACCACATTTACATGTACTTTCACCAGTATGTGCAGAGCCCTCTGCATGTGCACCACCACCTGTAAGATCACCACCATCAGTACCTCTGCGACCATCCCACATAGTGGCCGCAGTATCAGGCAAGAGACAGGAACTGCTTGGGGCAACCCCCACAGCAGGCACGTCTAACAAGAAGGTGCAAGATATTGTAAAGATACTTAAGAAAGGGAACACTAATAAAGGGCAATGACAATTAGAGGCCCCAGTCTGCATTATACCTCTATTATAATGGATCTAAGTGGTAGGCTGTGCATAAAGACCAAGGTTGGGGCCACCAACTAGTAATGCTGCTTTATTCTGGAGCAGCCATGTCAGTATTACATGACAAGAATACTGAATTCTCACACTGGTCTACCAGGTGGGAGATTGGTACACAAGGGGTGGATGGTACTGCCCTACAGTCCTATCAGTCCAAACCCATCCCTGTAGTGGTGGGCAACCTCACTTCAAAATTCACCTTTGACCTCATGGTATTATATCATCATCATCACAGTATTTTGGGAGCTGATTTTCTAGGACAACATGGGTGTGTTGTGGATCTGGCAAACAGGCTCATGATCCAAATACCAGGACAATATCATACAATCAAGATATGTGATTCATATGTTCTTGCAGCTATATCATACAATGACACTAAGTATGATGTTATAGACCTCTTTAAGGATCATGATGGATACATAGACATACAGCCAATAATTGTCAGACACAAGGATGTGTTTGCAAAGGATAAACATGATTGTGGTGGAATGAATACTACCATTGAAGTAACAGGACCAGATCCTGGCAGGCAGAGGCAATACCTTTTTCCTGCTGAGGCTTTGCCATCTTTAAGACTGACTATAGAATATCTGCTTCAACAGGGAATAATAAGGCCATGTGTCCTGACTGTCAACTCACTGATTTGGCCTGTTCAAAAGCCAAATGGGGCTTGCAGACTTATGATTGACTACAGAAGGCTCAATCAGGCAACCCCAAGCTGTTCACCTATTGTGGCATCAGTCCCTGATGTCCTTAAAATGCTGACTCCAAACCATAAATGGTTCACTGCATTAGATATTTCCAATGGGTTTTGGTCCTTACCACTGGCTGAAGACAGTCAGTACAAATTTGCCTTCACTTTTAAAGGATGCCAGTTAACCTGGAGATGCCTCCCACAGGGTTTTCATAACAGCCCATCCCTCTTTCACCTACACATGAAAGATGCATTACAGAGATTCTCAACCCCTGAATATCTACAGCAGTACATAGATGACTTGTTTTTGACAACTGACACAAAAGAAGAACACTTGGTTCTGTTAGAAGAACTACTGACTATCCTACAGAAGTCAGGCCTCAGGTGTAACCCTTCTAAAGCACAATTGTGCCAGAAGGAGGTTCTCTTCCTAGGACTCTGCATAACAGAAAAAGGAAGAAGTCCTGATTCTAACAAGATTCAGGGACTGCAGGATTTACCCCTGCCAACCAGTGTAGGAACACTGAGACATTTTCTGGGCATGGTAAACTACTCCAGAGATTTTATTTATGACTCCTGCAGGGGTATGATATTATATTTCATACAATCATGAACCTTTAACATATGTGCTTCAATAATGGCTAAATCAGCCCTATTTCAAATAGATATGACAGAGCCAAGTAGGCTTGAGTCAATACCTGTTGGTTTTCTTTTCAATATTAAAAAAAAAATGAGGAAAAGAAAACCAAAACCAAAATGCAAGTGCGTTTGGGTATGTTTATAGTCATATGATGTACCACTAGCAGTCAGGATGTGAAAATCCTGTGTGTGTGAATATGTGTGGTGCTATCAGTCCCTGTATAGGGAGTCATTAATGAGTGTCTGGTATGATGCCAGGGTATTCAATCACATCATTATTTAAAAAAAAAAAAAAACATGTGGGAAATGTTTGATGTGAAACATAAAACAAATCATTCCAAATTTAAAAGGTGAGATTTAAAGTCACTGGACTGTGCATAAGCTACACATTATTAACTATGGTACCTGGTTGAGAAGTGGCTGTTAGACCACTGGGTGGGCCAGGGTTCTGTTTTGGGCACTCAGTATTAAGTGTCAAAAATTTTGAAGCATCATAGGGTAAAAACCTTAATGTCTAATGGCTTTTATTGCCATACAATTTTGGATGCAAAATTCCTGATTATCAATAAAATATAAAGAGGAGTCTAGATCAAGTCTAGGTGCTAGAATTGATCCAAAGCAATTATCAAAACATTCAGTAGGGCCTCACTACCCTTCTGGTAAGGCCCACTAGGCATAAGTGCCAGTTTTCAGGGGTGACCTAGGGCACTGGGTGGTTAAGTGACTTGCTCAGAGTTACACAGTATGCAAGTGGAGATTGTAAGAATCAAACTCAGGTCTGATCTGCTGGATGTATCAAGCTCATTCACACCTTGTTCCTCTAACCTCTAGGCTATACTGCCAGCCTCTGAGCATCTGGGAGCATTCCTGAAGGATTACAGGATTTATTCATAGGTGTAGAAGTTCTACTGTTACTAGGGCCATCAGTTATAACATTCAAATGATCTGTGATTTTAGACCGTTTTGTTTGCCGTTGTTTTTTTTTTATTTCAGATACCAATGGGGGCAGCTGCGAGTCCTGCTTTCTCTGCAGTCTGATATTAACCATTTTCCTTAATAAATGTACAGTAATATACAGGTGTCAACAATATAATTTCTTCACAAATAATTAGACCCCTAAATCAAGATGCAGTGTAAGTGCAGTATCTATTCTCTATTACCTTCTTTTCCATTTCATATAAGCACAAAATATAGCAGGGGAACAAGAACACAACGAATTCGCGAAAATCTAAAAAGTAGTATATCAGAGTTCTTATAAGATTATTGAGCAGTTAAATTTGAAATGAGTTCAGCATGTTGAGCTCACCAGTCCTTTCTATTAATGTAGCCACATCTCGACATGGATTACCCCCTTCTTCTAACTGTCTCTGTTTCACTAGGTCCAGCACTGTAGAAATAGATCACACGGTTTTTTTTTTGATCAATGTTACTTAATGTTCCGGCCTTTCTGTTTTCCCATCTATCCATACCAGCAAATTCTTTAGGCAAGCTTTAAGTGGAAGGATAATTTCTCCTGCAGTCTTCTGGTTTTTTATTACAGCTTTAAGTTGGATATCTTGATGGATACATCAACACTTGTTGTTTTGTCGACAGCAGAAATTCTTCAATGCTTAAATAAAACAAAGGGAGTGTAGTAGTATCATATGTAATACCTGTTCTCAATCATCCAATATAAGAATTCCCTATACTTCCCTAATTTCTAAATCTATGTTCACTTTTGGGATATCAGTACCAACTAGTAACTATTAAGTTTACTAAAATCCTTAAACTGTTTACTGCCAGATATATAATTCATTTGTAAATTAAAATATGCTAACTGTGCAATATAACTTACTTTATATTCATTTCAAAGCAAAGCTCCACTATCAGCCTGAGGGGAATGCTTTTATCGGTTCTTGATCCCTGTAGATACCAAATATTGCATCCACAGCAATTTAGTTCTACTGTTTGCTCAGAACTAAACAGATATTTCAAGTCATAACAGTATTTACAAACTGTGGAAAGCTCCAAATTTAAAACAATGGTATCCAAAAGTATCTAGATGAATCTACATGCTGGCTTGGTATGATGCAATGTGCACTGAGGCCCCAAGAAAATGGCAAGTCTGGCTATAGAATGCCATGCATGCTCTTTATAGAGCAGAATCCCATTACCTCAGCGAGCAAATTTTAAGATCTAAATTTTAGACTATGTTAAAATTATACATACATATATATATATATATATATATATATATATATATATATATATATAGTCTATCAACTGTCTACTTTAAAAAAAGCATCAGGAAAGTTATCCTTCTGGGTAATAATTCAAACCTTAGGTAAAACTTGTACAGTAAACAAAATGCTTTTGATTGTGTGTGTAAAAAATAAAATACATAGTTTAAACAATTTGAGCTCACAGACTAAGCTATATTTCACTTCTGTGCTCATATAGGCAGAGAATCATTGACTTTGTCCCCTACAGCACTTTGGTCACAAGTCCACCCAGAAATGAAAAACTGGAGAGCTCGGAGCTGGAGGCAGAATATCACAAAACTTTTGCCAGTTTCATTGCCATTGGTGAACACTCTCTGCAGCACTTCCAGCTAGACTACTCAATGGCAGGCTACTCCACCGACATTATTCCATAGCTCTGAAGAGAAAAAAAAGGATGGCAATGGAGGTGGAATACTATCTCAGCCACACAAGACAGCCCTGAAGGCTGCACACTTTGACAGGTATGGAATTAAAAATGGTGGCATACCTTTTCTAATAGTAAAAAATGCTTTGTGCAGCTCTTGCTCTACTAGCTACTCCACAGCTATTCCATGTGCAGCGACTTACTCCTTCTCAAGCAGTTCTGACTACAACTGCATCATGGGATCTGCATAAATGTATATAATTATAGTTTGAGATGATTGTAAAAGATATTGGGAACTCAAGGGGTTAACCTGAGAGCAGTTTTTAAGTCCTTTCTCAGAAGCTGTAGAGAAGGGGCCTCAGTTCTGGGACATTGTGTTCTTGCTGCACCTGCATGAAATTGAGAAGAACCGTTTAGAAAAAAACAGAAGTTTGTTAAGGAGAGGGGTTGCACAGACTTATAGGAGAGAGCTGAAATGTTTTGAAAGATACACAGAGATTGAAGGAAAACTAAGATGGAGCTTCTCTGTTTATTCTGCCTTTGTAAATAGTTATTCTTAACAATTTAATTTTTTTTATGTTACTGCTATTAGTGGTGGGTGAAGTGGCTGAAATTCACTCCGCAAAGCAATTCTCGGAGTAGTGGAGAATCTGTTTAGTACTCCGCAGTGAGAAGCAGAGTACTTTGTATGATAATGGGGATAGCAAAGTCATTAAAAATTTAATGCACTTGCTTTGCTCCATCTTCCCCCATCCACTTCTGTGCCCATTTTAGGTAAAGTACATTGATTACAATGTGTTTCACATAATTTTGCCTTGTTTTTTGGCTCCAAGGTGAATTTTGCATTGATTCATGGGATTGCAGGTCACATGGGCACTAGATTGTTCTGTACAGCCTCAGTTCTGCCTGTGTAGTGTGTGTGTGTGTGTGTGTGTGTGTAGTGAGAGACTAGTTGGACACAGTTTACTGTCAGAACTCTGTGATTGAAACCCTATAAAAGCTGTTAAAAAATCCTTTTTGTGCCATTTTTGTGGCTTAAACATAGTACCTTAAGTGCAGAAAACCCTCCTTTACTCATATCATCAAGTTTTTATTGTTTCTGTGTGGATTTTGAATATTAATTATGAACATTCAGTCTGTGTACTGAGAGACAGTTGAAGTGTGCTTTGGGGAAGGGTTGTATCTGTGTGGCATAGGTAGATTTAGATTAACTGTCTGGGAGAAAAAGGCAGTCTTTTGGTTTTTGTTATATTTTTGCTGTATAACTGTGTTAATGTACATACAGTAATATTTTCAGTAATTCTTGACATTTTTTGCTGAATTTTGTTTTGCAGCAGTGCGTAATTGCAGTTTGTTGAAAAGATCTGGCAATATTACCAAAGTTTTCAATTTGCCACGCATTACTTGTAGTGTGTGTGTGTGTGAATGTGTGTGTGACATCATGTGTGCCATCAAATCACAGTTCACAGACACCTTTTATTGTGCCTCAGAGTAATTGCAGCAGTGTGAACCTGCTATCCACCGCAGCTGTGTGATTTTACACTACTCTGTGGTCAGGATTGTGGTATATTGATTTTGTACTGTTATTGCAGTGCGCTGCCCCACCCCCCCAACTGGCAAAAGGTATTCTTTTCCACACTGGATTTGGACTGTGACTGTTGTGAGCAGCAGTGGCTAAGGTGTTGTGACTTTGTGTCTGCATTTTCTTCTTGATTGCACAGTGCAATCTAATCTGTCTGTGCCTGCCTTTGCAGCTTCTTAGTTCGCAATATACATCTGCAATCCACTGTAGTTGTTTTTGCTTCACACATCACATCCACCGTGCCAGAGTGAAAGTTGCAAAATCTAAATAGGTTTAAAATTTTCTTGGTGATCCCCCAAAATGCCCTCAAAGAGACATGCAAGCAAAGCTGTTTTTGGTCATGGCACTACTGCTAGGGGTAAGATTGTCTGTGGGTGTGGTAGTACACAGAAGTGCATAGCTGAAATGAGGAAATGGATTTCTCCATCAATGTTTTTTACAGTGCAATCTGTAACTTCAGTCATATTTGGAGGCGATGATAATGTCCCAGTTGGTGGTGTTACGGCAGTTTCTCCTAGTATGAGTATTGCTGCCTCAGGTTTCACTTCTGATCATTTAACTGTGTCAAAAAATATAGTTGAGTCTAAAGCAGTGAGTGACAGTGTAGATGATGTCATAGTCCCCGTCCCCAGTAACATCCCCATGATAGTTGAACATGATTCTGATCATGGTGATGATACCGCAAAATGTCACATTTCTTCCATATTGGTGGATGTCATGCCTTTGCCATCCAATGACAGTGTGGTGCAAAAATATCAGGTGATGATGATGATGATGATGTTGCAGTAGTTGCAATTTGTAGTTCACATGACACCATCCAAGCAGAAAAGGGGGCATCCCTCCCTCCTCTGTGGCTGCTTGTCTGTGTCTGTGTCTGTGTCTGTAGCTTAGTTTTTGTGCATTTACATGGTTTTCTGCTTGGAGTAACTACACCATTCTTGCTCACTACATCAGTGAAAGTCTCCTGAACTGGATTTCTCCAAAACATCACAACCAGGTATCTGCATTTTTCATTTAAAAATCAACTTTTTGGAAGCTATCTCAAGCAAAACATAAGTCAAGCAATTAAGTCTGATAAACTCAGTGACTCTAGATCTGTTTGAATCCACATTTTTGTCTGACCTGCTCCATGATCTGTATGTGGGCTTTTCAACAACCTCTTTGAATGACAAAGAAGCATGCAGACAAAAGGATTTCACATCCTGCATATGCGCAGGCACAGTTCATCACCTGAAGGAATTCTAACACATTCTGTGACTCTGGACCTCAGCTGTTGATAATTTCTTTTGGCTTATGACTTAACCACCAGGTATCTACAAGATGCTGAAATCCTTTCTCCTACAAATTCTCCTTATGCTGCTCCCTGCTCTCAGGAAATGTTCACCCCAACCCAGGACCACCTGGGCAGCCAGTAGTGGCACCAATCAGAAGGACAGGGACACTTACCATGGCATCCATCAATGCCTGCAGCATCCTCAACAAACTTGACTCCCCTCCAAACATGGATCCAACAGCACAACCTTGATGTCCTCTCAGTTGTGGAAACATGGCTAAACCCTAAAATCCCTGATACCTCAGTCTCTATCCCTGGCTACTGCATTTTCAGGCAAGACAGGATTGTTAAACGGGGCAGGGGCTGTGCATCTATCTTAAGGATACCCTTATGGGTCACATCATCCCATCCCCTAGCCTGAGCAACTCCTCTCAGGTCCTCACAATCAAAATCCTCCTTGGTGCACATAACAAGGAACTCACTGTCATCTCGGTTTACCTACCCCCAAGAGACCAGGCTGCTGGCTTCCATAGCATCATGGAATATCTAAGGGTCCAGCAACATAATTCTGAAACAATAATCATGGGGGATTTTAACATTAACTGGCTCTCCGCTGAGGCTGCTACCTATAAGGATGCAGCCGCAGCGCATCACCTCACTCAACTGGTCAATGCCCCCACCAGGTGTAACTATAGGACAGGCTCCCTTACACTTTTAGACTGGATTCTATCTAACCGCCCTGAACGCATCTCCAATGTTTCTGTACTCCTGGATACAATAAGTGACCACTCTCCTGTCATCTGCTCCTGGTCAAACAAATACCACAAGCCGCCTCCCAAGCTTATCTATGCCAGTGTTATCAAACAAGGGCACCTCCAGCTGTTAAAATCCCATCTAACCAGGCTGAACTGGGCAGTGCTTGACTCCCTCAATGACACCAACAAAGCTCTGGACCTATTTATCAAACATTTCAACGAAGCCTGTGACATCTATGCACCAGTGAAAAAGATGACAGTCAAAGGACAGACTAACCCCTAGGTTACTACTGACCTTTTAACTCTGCTCAAGCACAGAGACCACCTCTGGCATTGTGCTCGTACAACTCCAATGCAAGTAAACATACAATTATACAAAGCAGCCAGAAATGATTGCACTCAAAGAATACGGAATGCTAAACACAGCTATTACAAAGAGGCTCTGACCAACTCATGGGGCCAGGGAAACAAATTCTGGAACAACATGAAAGAACTCACAGGCAAGGATCCTAAAGCACCACCCACTATGCTCAACCTTCATGGCACTCCTACACTCGACCTAGGTATCATCACCAGCACTTTTAATAATGCATTTACAAACCTGGACAGCGTCCTTCCACCAAATTTTTCCGAAGACCTCCCCTCCAGCTCCTCCCAAGTTACCCCCCAACTAGAAAGTAAAACCCCTAAGTTTTTTTTAAGGAGGTCCCACCACAAGTAGCTAGAAAATACATTCAAAAGGCCATCAGCAAACAAGGGTACAGTGGTGACTCCCTTGACCTGAAACTGCTGGCACAAGTCCTCGATGAAATCTTAGAACCACTTACAAAGATCTTTAATCTCTCACTTAGATTGGGCCATTTCCCTCTCTCTGGAAGAAAGCCACTGTCACCGGTTCACAAAAGCGGAGATAGGACACTGCACACCAATTACAGACCGATCTCCTCCTCCCCCACTATCCAAAGCTGGAGGCGGGTGTATCATACCAACTAGTTGAATTCCTGTATAAGTACAATGTACAGTGCCCCAGAGCAGCATGGCTTCAGAAAAAGGCACAGCACCACCACTGCACTACTGGAATTTACAACCTTCATCCATGCCATGCTTGACAAAGGGAATTGTGGAGGGGCAGTATTTATAGACCTTACCAAGG